>JAWNMH010000393.1:0-1446613 GCA_035044325.1 Drosophila nr. medialis 2 BK-2023a
GCTCAGCTGCTTGACGAAGGGCAGCGAAGGATCTGCCTGGCAGCCAGTCTGCGTGTTGCTGATATCACCAAAGTAGCAGCTGCGCACAACTTGGGGATGTCCGGGAACTGAAAATGGATACAAATTCGTTATTATTATCACACATTTGTAAAAACCATATATGGAGCACTTTTTATTGTCGATCTGCTAATTTCAAATGCAGTTCGTCAATTGTCATATAGTATCTAACACATGATAATCGAACCCATTGACCTCGTTAGGTGTAGGCTTCTAACCTTCATTCCAATAATATCTATTACAATATCCATTCCCAGGTAGCTATAAAAAGCCTTACTAAAATGAGCACTGCGCAGTTTATATAAAACTATAATGACGTAAAAACTACTCATCTATGATTGAAACAGGGCATGAACTGAAATTAAGTTAAAAACAACTGTGACTAAGAGAGCGGCTTGAGAGACACTTAATTGCCAGCCGGCCATGCCCACATGGATCTCTTGCTCTCTATTCTCCTCGTTGTGTGCATTAATAGTAGATTCAATTAAATACAATTGTTGGTGTAATTTTTATGATCCACCTTTGCTGATTTCCACATTCATCTCATGAAGAATAATAACGCAATGCTGACATAAGTTACTAACAAGTCAAGGGGCTTGAGGCAGCTACGAATTGAAACAATCCCTTGTTAAATCACAACTGGACTAAAAAGGGGTCATTATCAATATATGTATTTAAAATTTTCGAAAGTGTTTCTATATAAGCATTTAAACTTTGAATATAATTTAAAACATGAATTTCCAAAATAATAATAATAAAACTAATAATAAATTATTAATAATTATATTGTATGTGAGCCATTAATTGATTTCTACTAGATGGAAAAGCCCACAAATTAATTGTCTCATGAAAATAATTTATTAACTTTAATTAATTTGAATTTAATTTAATTTAATTGCCTTAAAATGTAAAACAGGAAACTTAGCTGATCGGTTCAGATCACACGATCTCCACATTTGTTACCACATTTTTGCTTGGTTGAAATCAAAATGGGTTGGGCATAAACATGTTAATGGTATATAATACACAGAAATATATAGGGGACTTTGCATTCATGATAATATGCAAAGTCCCCTAAAATGTCGTCACTTCATACATATATTATATTGGATCATTTGTTTATAAATACGCATATTTCTCTTTTGTTAAAAAAAAATACAAAATTATTTGATTCTATAGGAAGTTTTTTAAAAATACGCATGTCTTCATATTTTTAGACCATTACTATGTATACATAAATACTTTTACAAAGTGTATGCCATATATATATTTGAGCATAAGCCCAGTAGGTTAATTGTACGACAAAAATAATGGACAAGGGCGACGCCCACTCTAATCGTTACTAATCAAGCTAATTAAATGTACAAAACAAGTGGACGCTTATGACATCACTTTAAAACAGAATGGCAGAGTATTTTTGTGGTGGGGAATAGCATACTTAGAACTTACCGCCATCAATGCTCTTCTTCATGCAGCCTGTGGCATTGCGGACAGGGAAGATGCTCTGCAGGAAACGCGGTGGGGCAATGCGTGCGCAGTCCAGAAGTAGTCCGGGATCAGCCTCAAAATGCTCGCCACACTTGGGGCTACTTACAGATTCGCACTGATAGCATTTGATGGCATAGCCTGTAAATTGAAATCACAGTTATCAGAGATATCGTACCATAATTCTCGGACAAACAGTTGCATACCCGTGCACGCCAAAGCGGCCAGAATGGTCACAGCCAGCACACGCCCTACACTTGACACCATTTTGAAGCACTCGAAAGGGATGATACGACCTAAGTAAATTGGAATAAAGCAAACAGTAAACTTTTTCAGATCTGAACGGCTCGGCGACTGTTTGGCTTCTGGTTTCTAACATTTTGAAAACATTGCTATGCAACCGCTCAATTGTATTCGCACTCAAACTCGCACACTCAGACCCACACTCATCCACATTTTGAGTGATACTCGTTTCGTTTCGTTTCGTTTCGTTTGCGTGTGTTTTTGCCTTTGGCAGTTTTTAATTTAATTTTCTCTCTAAGATTATTCGTTGACACACAAACATTTATATAAACAACCGCAATTTTTGTGTGTACATATTACGAATCGGAAAACTTGTTTTGGGTGATGTCAGACATATTTTGTCTTCTTTTTTTTACTTATTGCGTTTGACAAGATGCAAATAAAGACACGCATACACACACACACACACACACATTGTTAGAAATATTTTTGAAACGTGAATGGTATTTTAGCTATGTTTCATTATTATTACCATCACATTTTGATGCGGCACCCATACCTCAAACGTGTTTTAATTTATTTTTTTTTTAATAGTTTTGTGTAGCTATCAAGATGATAAAAAATTCAAAATTTCTTGAAATATTTTAGAATTATACCACGGCTTTTAAGTGAACATCAATCATATAATTATTTCTATAAGGGTATTTTATCTTCGGCCATAAATAGTATTTGTGTTTAGCTTGTTGTTGTTTCATTTTATGGAGCGTATTTCAAAACAAAAAAAAAACACTCACTCAATAATTAATTTTCATATATATATGATATTTAGATATTTTATTTACATTTTTAATAGACTTACATATTTTCATCATTATTACAAAAATTGTACATTTTGTCATTACCGAAACTGTTAATTTCATTTAGAGCCCTCTAAGTTGCTTTAAGTGGATTTTCCCAAGCATTTTACAGAGTTTCTTTTCCATTCCCTACATATGCTTTTCAATTGGTTAATTTTTTCAAATTATTCCAAATGAGTTTGGGTTAATTGAGGAGCAGCTGCAGCGGGTAGGAAATTAGAGTTGCAGTTGCTTGACCCTTTTCAACGCGCTGAGCATTGTAAAGTGTGCTTAGCACTTTGTAAACTCGAATTCGACTCGGCCTGCACATTCAAATTTAACTCAATTAAACATAATTAATCATGCAGACTCACACACTCGTGTACCCACGCACATATGAATGCATTCATATGGAGTTCAGCGGATTGCATGACCTTTTCATTTCCATTGTTGGGTTTTGAGACACTTATGAGCAGTTTTTATTGTTGCTCCAACTAATTAGAATATTCAGGTGTTGGGCTTAAGCGGGTTTTTTATGACATTTTTTGAACATGCAACTTGAAATGAGTCATGCATTTTATGAGCTGAGCTCTAGCTACTTGACAGCCCGATTAACACGTTCTGATAACGCGTTATTTTCGTAAATTAAATTAAATGCATATTATAAAATGAATATATGTATATATATCCCGATGCAAATCAGATATATTTTACTTCGAGGCTTGGCAATATCTGCTCTATATAATATGAGTAGAACTCTCTCATTTAAAACTTATTGTTTAATGCACGATTAAACGGAGTCGACTTGTAGGATCGAACTGCCCGCTCTGACGAGCAGGCTCGTTATTTATACAAAAACTTAGTCTAATATACATGTAAATGCAGCTGGATCGGGGCCTGTCGATGAAGGCAGCTGGATCAGGGCCTGTTGATGAAGTCAGCTGGATCGCGTCCTCATCAGCAGCGGCTGGGTCGCGGCGACCGTCGATGAAGGCAGCTAGATCGCGGCCTCACAGCAGCGGCTGGGTCGCGGCGACTGTCGATGAAGGCAGCTAGATCGCGGTGACCGTCGCGCCGCGAGCTGGCGGCAACCCGTCGCCAGCAAATAACGGTAGTTGCGAATCCAACTTCAGCGGCAGGTACCGCGATGAACAAGGCTGGCCTGCATGGGTCAGCCACACACGCTCATACTCGAACACTTACATGTTTTATATATATATAGGGTGTTCATTTGTTATATTTATATAGGGTGTTCATTTTTGAACACTTATACATTTGAAAAATACACGAGAGAAAAAGGCCGACAATCTAAATCTGAAAAAACTATATACATCTTATGTGTTTGCCAGTCTGATTATAATTTAAGAGAAAAACATTGCCACATGAGAGCTAAATTTACATCTTGTCCATATATTTCAAGCCTGTAAAACATTTAATTTCTTTTATATGCATTAGTCTTCACAGAACTTCAATAATGTACAATGACCTATATTCATCAATCAATCTAGCCAAAGGCAAAGCGAATATATTTTTGAAACACTTCAAAAAGTTTCTTAAATTGCTAATATACATTCTCTAACAGCACAAATACGAATTCAATTTGATTTATGAAGAAATTATAAAGAATTTTCTACGTTGGCATTAATATAATCAATAAATTTTTGGAAGGTTTCTGTATGCCGAAATATAATAATTGGCAGATAAGGCAAACTAAAATATCAGATCACATTTAAGTCACCAACACATAACTATTTTGGAGTTTAAAATGGTAGTATCTCTGATACGAGGCCGGAGGCTTGTTTTCCGGTACCACGAGTAATCAGCAGCCCGCGGAACACAGTTCCGTCCTGGTTTTTGGTTGCAACCCTTCGTGGAGTATTGTGGTGGCTGTGACTTGACACACAAATGCGGGTAGAGTTTTTAACTGGGCGTGTTGTTGCGCTATAGGTGGCAGTTCACGACCAAACACTAGTGCTTGGCACCGTGTGATTAAGCCATTGCGACAGGTGCTCACGTTAAACAACTTGACTTTAATTACATATCTGAAAAGTAATTAAAAATTTGTAGTACAGATGATTCATAAATATTTTATTGCTTGCAATGGCATATGGGAGAGGCACAAATTTAAACGAGAATATTTCACAGCTATGAGAACAAATCAAAATTGCAGTTGATACAGAAAAATGCTTATATATAACCAAAAGTTAAGAGCTAAAGCCACATAGTACAAGAGATCTAAGCCAACATGCGGGCAACGCCGAAGAACAGCAGAATGGCTCCAGCGATGGGGGCGACGGAAGTGGAACCGTTACACTCATCCTTGGTGCACACATCGCAGCCCAATTGCTTGACGAAGGGCAGCG
Organism: Drosophila nr. medialis 2 BK-2023a; assembly: GCA_035044325.1. Lineage (NCBI taxonomy): Eukaryota > Metazoa > Arthropoda > Insecta > Diptera > Drosophilidae > Drosophila > Drosophila nr. medialis 2 BK-2023a. The sequence continues at coordinate 4,985 of JAWNMH010000393.1, forward strand.
ACGGATCCGACTGGCAGCCGGTCTGAATGTTGGATACATCACCGAAGTAACAGCTGCGCACGATCTGGGGGTGACCGACAACTGAAAATGACAATGGAAGTGAGAAAAATGGTGAGAAATAACTTTCCCTATTTGCTTAAAAATAACATATGTTAATTAACAACAAATATGTTCATTGTATGGCCTGTACTGATAAACAATGCGGTCCGATTGTATGGCTCGATTTACTTTTTTAAAAAAGGGTGGTAATTACTATATGAAAATTCGTTCCGATCTGTGACGCATTATTAACAAAACAGGCAACTGCTTGAGTCAACGAGCTTCGCAATTTACTTATGAAGTCAAGCCAACTTAGCTGTTGGGAGCAGTTTCGCGGTTGAGTTGTTTCACGATTTGTTTTGATGACCTCATGCCATTAAATCTCAAATAATTATAAGTCCTCATGCAAAAAATACACAATAGAATTTTGAAATATATTCTTATGTTAATTTGATTACATTTTTTTCTCAATACAAAAAATCATCTTGAATGGATTTTATTTGTGTGTTAGTGAACAAAAAATGCTGTGGCATGTGCAGCCAATCTCAAGTCGATTGGAAAGAAATCTGACAATATGTATATAACCAAATTTCACCATCATTCAGAACAATAATCACATCATTATTATTTGTATACGATCCCACATTAATCTCAAAATCATACGAAAATGCACGAAAACGCTACAATGGCCACAAATATGCATATCCAGTAACTGCGCAAAATAACCAGAGATCGAAAAAAGTTTATAGCTATGTAAACACATAAAATGACATCATTGTTACGACTCGAATTGCTCGCATGAGAGCAGCTTTTAATGAATGCTACAGATTGCCGATAAGTCACTGGTAAATATGTGTGATGTGAAGAACTTACCCGACTCGAGTGTCTTCTTCATGCAGCCGGTGGCATTGCGAAGCGGGAAGAAGTTCTGCAGATAACGCGGTGGACCGATTCTGGCGCAATCCATCAAAAGGGTATCATCTTCCTCAAATTTCATCCCGCATTTTGGTGTTGTTAGCGACTCGCATTGGTAGCACTTGATGGCATAGGCTGCAAGTCATTCAAAAATATTAGTTATTAGTTTGAAATTGGTTTCTTTCAAGCGCTTATGTGAAGCTACACAAAATAATAAACAAAAAAAATTACACACCTGAACAGGCCAGGCTAATCATAACGGCCACGGCCAAACTACATTTCACGGCAGACACCATTTTTTTAAAAACTGTTTTGTTTTTGACTTTGGAAAAATTTCTGAATGCACAACTCTCAACCACCGCTGACAATCTCTGTTGCACGTCTGACAAGTTCACGATTTTGCTGCCCGTTCAGACGTCTGGCTAAACCAACAGCTACCACCCCCCATTCGCATTTCACTCAGTCAGAGTACGTTGAGCGCAACGGCGACTGCGCTGCTCGCTCGGAGTTCGGTTTTATTTTGAGTGGATATAATGAGATATTATGAAAAATGGTTAAACCGGATTGCGCCATTGTTTTGAATTAGAATCTCGGTATTGGAGTTTTTTAGTCATATACAAAAATAACACTGAGAATCAGAATTCATGTTGTTAATACAAATTCGTGTTTTGTCACGATTAACTCAACAACAACTACTCTGCCTTCGTCAAGTTTTCAGTCGTATGTAACAGATGCTTAGAATAATTGTTAAACAGGTTTTCTGACAATTATATTGTTTTCGGTTTTTTGTTTTCGGTAATTTTGTTCTCATGCTTTTAGATTGTAGGTTTCTCATACACTAAGAGAAAAAATAGACTACTTACACAACAAAAATAACAACATAAATGTTAAAGAATAGAAATAGAAATATATTAAGAATACGTGAAAAATTATGTTAAAATATATGTTAAAAAATATGTTAAAAAAATGTTAAAAAATATATTAAATTCAGAAATTTAGTTGTTGTTTCTTATCTATATTTTAATTTGTACTAAATATATAACTTACTGAATATTTATATTTATATTAAATAAAAATCATATTAAATTTTATTCGTAGTGTGTAACGAAGCTCTTAGTATGTATGTCTAGAGATTTACTACTAAAGTGTGTTAGATCATTGCCTGATAGCTTTAATCATTTGTCAGAGAATATAAGCAATGAATACTTGAGTTGAATTTGTACTATGGAATGATTCAACAATAGCGAACGGAAATGAGTCGAAGTACGAAAAACATCGTTATCAATATTTAAGTTATTTACATATATAGAACAAATTTAATCATAATTTAAGCTACAAATATAAATCTGGTTGCAGGGTAAGGCAAGCTTAATTGTGTTTAACTTCCAATTCTTAACACATGATTCACCTCATTAGCATCAGACCGGCAAAAAACAGTTGTCAACAGCTAACAGCTTTTGGATTTTTTATGCCCAAACACACTGAAGTATCACCTAACAATGAGTACTATCTGCAAGTGTGAAGCATTAATCTAAACATATACATATATACACAGCAATTATTAGACACACATAATTAGGGGCACTCTGTATTGCTACGGGTTGATATTAAGCCGTGGGGGACAGAACCGTAATTAACATAGATTTAATTAGATGTGAAAAGGTGCCCAAAGGCTGACACAGTGGATATCAATTGCCTCATAGCTGGAGATTGAGGGCAAGGAAGGAAGCCGTTGGATGAGTTTGAAATGAGGTCAGCTTAGGACTCATAAATTTTGTCAATTCTCGCCTAATTGGATTAACCTTGGACTTAGCGACTTTAGCAATCAAGGACATGTGGAGTAACGTAACTTATATTTCACAAAAAGCCATATGACAGAAAGTTTTAACTACACTTCCTGAAATTCAATGAAAGACAGCTGCTAAGAATTTGTTCCTAAATATAATATGAGCTAAGCATTTGTCTTCTACTTATTCCTGGACCTTAGAGTACTAAGCACCACCGCTGCCATAATCTAATGTCTAGTTAAGTATCCGTATCGGTAATAATAGTATGTCGTGTTAAGCTCGGATATCAGATAACTAATCATCCCAAATAGTTATCAGTCTTGTAACAAAACCAATGGCTTCCTTGCAGATCTTGTATACAATAAATATTTAACTTAATTAATTAATCTAGTGTATGTGAAGTTTTTAGTAACTTTATATTAAACAATTAAAAGAACACATTGTTATCAAAAATTTGTTTTTGGTTTTGGATGTGAAATATGATCACTTCATCGTAATCATTGTTGGTTGTTGTCTAAGATACCATTTCCAATGCTCCCGCTTCAGCGGTACAACTTAAGTATATGCATTGACTAAGTTACATTCAAGCAACAAAAAAAGGGCATACTTTTAGGCGCACTCAGTCAATAATAAAAATGACAATTTCCCTCATACTTTCGAAACAGAAAGTTTGGCATGGAACTCGGAAGGATTCGGAAGGATATGCGTTAGAATTTGCAAGGACAATCTCTATCATGTGTATTGGGGTTCACTTGAATAGTGAACGGAAATGAATCGAAGTAAGAAAAACGTCGTTAACTATATTTAAGTTATTTACATATATAGAACAAATTTAATCATAATTTAAGCTACAAATATAAATCTGGTTGCAGGGTATGTAAGCTTTCTAGGCAAGCTTAATTGTGTTTAACTTACAATTCTTAACACAAGATCTAAATTAATTGAAGTGCCAGCTATTTGCAGTTGGGGCGATTTGCCATTTGTATAGACTAAAAAAGATATGTCCAGCACAAGTTGACAAAGTGACAAAAGGGCTAAGATTGAGACCACCGATTGAGGCACAACAAAGTGACACGTACGAAAAGAGGTCGAGGCTTTTCAATTAAGTAGGTCGCTTAATTAACATCAAGACGTATTCGACTTAGTGGGACAATATCATTTATATATTTAATAATTTAAACTAAGCTAAATATTTTAACAGGAACTGCAAAAAAATTACCACTACCTGAAGTAAGGCAACCTTTGAGAAGACAAGGGCAAAATTTAAAAGATTCTACGAATAAGAAATATTCAGCAACTTTCACATAGATAATGAACTTTATTAGGTGTGTGTTTGGTTTATACAACTGTGATAAATACATTGGAGAATGCATGCTGTGTTTGACTTGTACATTAAAAGTTTTGTTGTTTACATTATTATTAATATTTTGGTATATGTATTTTGAATAGAACAGTGCTGTTGTGTGGTTCCTTTGTTAATATTGTTGTTAAGCTAAGCTAGTAGGCTAATTTGTTTATCAGATTTGTTTATTATTTTATTTAAAATCATTTAAGCAAAATATAAAATCAATTTAAAATTATGTTTAAATATAGTGAGTTTAAACTTAGGTCTTAAATTAAAAGAACTACGAAGAAATATGACTATAACTAAACTAAGTAAAATTTAAATGTTAATCAGCAATTGGCTTAGCAAACGGGGCTAAACAAAATATCACGTTCCAACTAAAATAGAGATACAATTGTAGTTTGGTTGTCGCCTAGTTGGACAACTGTTGGGCCACGGCCAGAGCGGGCAGAAAGATGGCTGCCAAGATGGCAACAAGGCGAGCGGCGCCATTGCAGCGATCTGTGACGCAATCTTCGCAGAATATTCGACGCACATTCTTCTCGGGGCTGGTCACATTGCACAGGTCCATTGGATCCGACTTGTTGGTATAGTAGCAAAAGCGTTTAGTTATAATTTTGCCATTATCTGTAGGTGAGTAAAAGTGAGTTCTTAAGTAAACGCATTTAAAGTTAACTTAAAATAACTTACATTCCTCAACAGTTTTGCGACAAACAGGACGCTCGTGATCCGAGTTGATGGTACTGTTGCAGGTGCGCTGCAGGTTTATATTGCGCTCCTTTATCAGCTCCGTGGGTATATTGTCCTCCTGGAAGGTCACATCGCAGAAGTCCTCCGCCCCAATGGTGTCCGAGCTGCAGTGCCAGCACTGCAAATGCTGATGTTCAAGTGCTGCGAGAGCAAACAAGGATAATCATTAGATTATTTTGTTTACTACATGACCCTTATGGTCTGACCTCAATTGGCATTGGCCCATTTGTTACTTTATGCGAATTCAACCCAGCCCGTTCAGCATTTCTAAATGTTGACATCATCATGCTTGGTGCCAAAAAACAATCCTAACTGACTTTATGTGCCCCCAACTCACAAAATGTGGACCAACCCCCCATTTCGTATTGATTCAGCCGCCAGCGTAGCAGACAGTGAATTGTGCGTAGCGAGTCAAACAGGCGCCTTCATTAATTTTTATTGCGTAGACCCAACGAAGTCCTAGTGGCGAGATTTAGTTGCTGTCTGCACAGTGTGAACGTGTCGTCATTTGGCAAAGCACTAAAAACTGTTTGAGTTGCAAAATTTGCTATAAATTTCGTAATTGTCAAGCTAGACCAAAGACGTGATAGAATTTAAAAATGATAAGGGATGAAGTAGAGTAACTTTCCACATTTTCACTATTTCAACAACGACTTTCTATGAAACATGCAAATTTACAGTATATATTTCAAAAATAAATTATTTTTACACATAACAACAACAATCTCCAAGAAATAAAGAAAATTATTTATTTACACAAATTCTGAAAATAAACAAAAAAAAAAAAAATCAGAAAATAATTTCGGCATATTTTAGGTGAGTGCTGTTTTTTACGAAAAAACATTTAGCACTATTTTTTGAGTTGCTAATTGATTTGGCTAACTCACTATGATCACTTTTTCTTATTGTTGCCAGTGTTTATTTATGTTTTCTATATAATTTGTTTTAAATTTAATTCGATTTTCAGTAAACATAGATTATCGAATAAGTGCAATGGCACACATGAAGAGTAAAGTATTTTGGGAACTCATTTGTATAAGATTATAAATTAGTTAAGTCGCTTACCATTTGGGGGCCGAGATGAAATCGACAGTCCCCAGGAAACTACTGCTGGTCAAAACAAGCATGGAAAATCCATTTATTTAACATTTTCTTCCCACTTAGATATGCGTGATTTGCTATTGTTGTATTGTAACAGCGCTAAATATCAAGATGGTTTTCGGCCTCGAAGTTTTCGCATGTCTAAGGCAAAGTGGTTAGGGAAGGGTAAGGGTAAGGGGTGAGGAGTAAGGGGAGGGACTTTGAAAAGGTAAGGTGGAAAAATTTCCATACATGTTTCGGTTTCTTTTGCCGTAAATCTAAAGCAAACTTGCAGAGTTGTTGTTATTGTTCTTGTCAAACTTGTGACCTTGACATGGAGGCCACCGGACCAGCTGCTGAAAAGCTTGGCTTGGTTTGAGGTGTCAAATATTGACTATGAAAACATTTGCATTTCATTTTGCAAATTGTGAGTATATTAAATTACAATATTATGAATTGTTGCTCGACAGCAAGAACTTATGGCCAATTTGAACGCCACTCGCGCGACCTTCGACTGTCTGCCATCAAGACAACAGTGGCACGTGTATAAGGTTAGTATTGTTATTGTTATTGCTGTGGTCTGCCCCTTTAAACCAGACGCCCACGTTCAAGCCACAAGCCTGAACAGCTTAGCAGCCAACCACTCTGGTAGAGTGTGAGTAATTGATTGTTTTACATCAAATGCAAAGCACGGTCATTTTTGAAATTTCCGTGCCCCATAATTAGACAAAATGGCTAAGTGGGGCATTATAAATTGAAATTTTGGGTGGAAAACAAGAAAACTTTAAGATATATTTAGGATCATCAATGAGAAAATTAACTCATTAATTAATAAAAAACAGTCAGATTATTCGGTCTGGGACAGAGTCACTTTTACTAAAGTGTTATGTATGTATGGAAGTCTTAAATTTGGTATATATAAAAAAAAGGTTAGAGATTCCAGGGAATTTCATTAGTCGACTAGTCTCACACTTGAGCTTTAGCTTTGAATGATCGAATCCTTGGAATTGAAAAAATCAAGGAAGTTGCTACTCACATGCAAAATTGGTATCTGATGTATGGGCTTTTGCAACCCCTATCTCGAAAATTGCAACACACAGCCCAAAAGGCATCTTTAGTTACCACACCCAAAAAAAAAAAACAAAAAAATTATTATGCTGTCAAGCAAAATGTATTCATGACATAATTTGATACGCATCGGAAGTTTGTTGTCGCCCGCAATTAAGTAACCCCCAGACAATGCGTGTGAAACGTTGCTGGGTAGAGTGGAAGTGAACAGGGTGGGGGCAAGTATCCTGTGAAGCGTGCTCAATCTGCACATCCTGTTTGGCAGCTCATTTCAAATTACAACAAGCCGAGCAAAGTCTACTCATTATCAGTTGTCCACAAATTACACAATTCATGCCAAGGAATTCGACCCAATCTCAAACTACCCCCACAGACACAAGACAAGTTTTGTTCTGTGACATAGTTTCCATGTGTCCAGCTGAGAGGAAAGGGGGATGGAAATCTGTGCTGAATACCGAGAATACAGTTGAGAAGATATTTGCTAGACGCTGCTGGAAACTGGAGCAGATGACGTTCTGGCGCCAGTTTGACATGCGCACTGTCTCCATCTGATGCGCTGTGGGGTTCCGACTGAATTCAAGCCAATTAGATAATTAAAGGACAAAAATATAAATGCACCTACGGAGTTGAAAAGTTGAATAAGCAACAGGACTTGCAACATCCGCCAAATTCAATTTGCAAACAGTCTCAATTTAAATTAATTACAATTTCTTGTTTCCCCCATCAGCCAATAAATGCACAATTAGAGCAAATTTAAACAAATTGATTAATGCATTTATCACAAACTTATAATGGCTGCACGGATATGCATTTTGCAAGGCATATTTTCATGTGCATGAAAAAAAGCAAACAGCTTGGCAAACATATTTACAAATTAAATAGCCCAACAAAAATACACAATATGCATTCCGATTTCCTATCCATGCCAATCATTGAACAGCGTGAAAATCACAGAAATGCCGCCATATAATAACACATACATACGCATTTGTTATATACACACATACATATGTATGTTTCTACAAAATGTTTGCGTGATAGTAATGGAATACGTTCTGTAATCAGCTGAAGGACTGCCAAGCCCTTAATCAAGCACGACATGAAATTTATTTTGGGATGTTTTAAAAATGCTAAGCAAAGAAATTTAAATTAAACTGATAAATCTTTATTATCCATGTACTTATATACTTCATTCTAGGTAAGTTATGTAATCATTATACAGCGAATAACCCTTCATGCTTATATTCCAAAAAGTGCTTTATCTGCCTTCATTTGTTTATCCCACAAAATAGCCATAATTAATCAAAATTTTGTGCATTTTCAAATGCTGACAGATAAACTGTCAATTTTGAAATGTGCATACGAAAAAATATTCCAAAATGCAATTTGTTTATATATATTATATACCATAAAACAGAAATAAATTTTAAAGATTATGAATTATTCAACTTATGGGCGAAAACATTTTAAACCGATTTCTCTGACACTAAATTGTTAATATTTTTTTTAATGTCTTTCTGTCTTGTCTGAAAGTAATCAACTTTGAAAATTTAGAAAAGTTAGACTATAATTATGATTTAAGAACAAATTAACCCATATGTTACTTAGCAAATGTGAAATCATTTCCATGGCTTCAGTTGAGCTAAAATCTATTGCCTGGAGTCTATTTTTAAGATTGGAACAACTTTTATAAACACCTCAAAAAAATCGTAAAAATTTGCCACAAAATAATAAGCAAGCAAAGAAAAACAAAAAAAATGTATACATAAACAAACTCAAAATCTAATTGAAGCATTTCATTCATTGAAGTGAACGAAAAAACGCACCTGAGAGCTAACTTTTCACTATGCGAATGATGTCGAAGAACACCCAAAATCAACTAAAAGCGACCTTGCCGGCCCAGCTGTAATTACACGTAAACAAGCCACAAGCCGAAACTTGCGCAAAATTTATAACAAATTGGTTTTTTTTATTTGTATGTTTATGAATGCACTCAAGCCACGTGCAATTTGTGATGATCGATTATTAACTTACCGCTGATGTTGTAGGCGGTAGCCAGCAGGCAAAAGCCCGCAATAATAAATTTAAAGGGAGCCGACATAGTTTGAAGTAGCTTTAGGTTGCGCGCTGAGAATGCTATCTAAGTACAAATCTCTGCAGGACAGGAAGGTAGACACTGTGTCGCCGGCTTTTCGGTAAACAAGACACAAGACGGGCTATCGGATTCCTTGTGTGTATCCTTTGAGGGGCTTCCCAATGCCAATGCTTATACGCTTATATAGTATTTTGAAAACGGTTCGCGATGCAAACGGTTGCTCGACTGACTAACGACTGTGCGGGCCCAGCGAGCCGCAGGCTTTGCTGCCACACTGCCACAACGAACGTTGACGTCAGCGTTAGCGTCAACGTCAACGCCAGCGTCTACGTCTGCTGCGGCAGCAACGTTGCTCTGTCTGTGTCGCAGAATAATGATGACGTTGCCTGGGATACCCCATGCTGCTTCTAACTAAACTAGCATAGTCAAATATTTAAAAAGGGTGATTGATTTTGCCAAATATTAAACTAATGAAAATATTCATTAAGCCCTTCATAGAAGCTTTTTTCTCATTTTTTATAATCGTACATAAGAGAAAAATATAAAATGTTACAGTTCTACAAATTCATTTTTAATAATGTTTAAAACAATTCAATACATTTTTCCGCCAAAGGAATTTCCTTAAGAAATTTTGATTGCCTGCCAACCTTTTGAACTTGAAATTTCAACACGACGCTTCTCAAGTTGGATTGCATGGTCAACTTAGTGGTGGGAAACCTTGCTAAGTTGGCGACTAAAGCTTTCAGCCAAGTTCTTTTCGCTAATGTTTATACTTATGCATGTTGCGCAGGTCGTAGCGTATTTAAAGAAATTATGTTTATTATATAGAAATATTGAGAAAATTAATTTATTATCAAGTTTTAAATTGTTCAAAATACGTCGATTTGCATTAAGCACCAAATCTTATCATATTGAAGAGGTTAAATAACTGCCTTTTTGTTATTAATTTAATTTTGATTGATAAAAGCTGGGCCTAAAACCTGAATGCTTGAAAAATAAATGCATTGTTAGTTGGTTATTTCAAAATGGCAACGTTTCCTTAAGGTACGTTATTATGCTGCAGAAGAGAATATATTAACTTTCATAAAGTAAAAAAAAGAATTACTCCTTCTCTTTGTGACATATGCATATATTATAAATAAATAACGCATCAGTTTGTGATTCATTTTGGAGCAACGCACGCATTTTCACCCATGTGGCTCGAACAGTGAGCAACAGTGAGCCCAAATTGGGCAATTCTTTTTTGCCAAAATTGGTGATCAAGTCTCTGGCACAGCTAGAAAATATATGATTTCATATGCAAATGTTGACATTAAGCTGAAGCATTAGCCAGCAGTAGCCGACTGACTCCTCCTGCACCCAAAAACACTTGACAAAGCGTGAAAAATGTGACTCGCTGAGTTGCGTTTGAGCTGCACGCACACCAAATTAAACAACGATCAAGAGCGACGCCATCGCCGCACTTGGAATTGATTGGCGGAGTGAGCCAAGTCGAGTCAAGTCAAGTCGAGTTGAGTCGAGTTGAGCTGGGCCTGGCCAGCAACAACAACAAAAAAAAAAAAAAAAATTTCAAATGTAATGCTTGAAGCGGATTAGGAGGTTAAGTCGAAGCCTAAGCCGCAGCAATAAAAAGTCAAATCACATCATAAACTCAAGCACGGCGGCAGGTTTAGACTTCTAGGCTTACAAAAAGCCAGCCAGCCAGCCAGCTAGCCAGCCAGCTAGTCGATCGTGGGGTCCATTGACAGCCAGCCTGGGGCCATTGGGGCGTATGCGTAACATTTGTAGCCAGCTGAAACGCTGAACAATGTCGATTTACAATTTTTTCCATGCCCCCTCCATGATAAATGGTCAGTTTTATTGCATAAGCTGTACGACATTTTCGCTGGACACGTCATAAAAAAGCTGAAAAAAATGCATACATTGCATGTATGTATTTACAAAAAAATAATAATAATAAAAATCATATCCAAGCCGTGCGACAAGTTTAAATGGCCAAAACGTTTTTCTGGCTTAGTTGCCACCCATTTTTTTGATTTTTTATGCCACGCATGTAAAAAATGTGCGAAAGGGGTTTCTATAAGTTATGTTAATATGTGCAATATGCAGAAATAATGTCTAAAATATGACACACGGCAAAGATGATATGTGTATTTTCGAATATCACATGAAATTCATGTTTTTACGCTTTAAGATAACTCCTTCCCATTAACTAAGATACTTTATCTTAGACCAAGCAGTAGGGGGTATCTCGCAATCGACTCCTCTCACATAGATTATTCTATCGAGGGTGTTTAAATGTTTTAGCCTGACAGGTTTCGGTATTTAATTTGATATATGCTTGTTTATATTTTTTATGCGCTTTTAATTAAATACACATGCCATGGGGCGGTACTCACAAGAACTCCCCCAAACAATGCCAAACCTGAAGATGTTTCACACAAATCAAAAACTCAATTGACGCGGGTCAAATGTCAGCGCTGGCATTGACATGTTTGCGTGGTCGGCAATTAACTAAACAACTCTTAAATGTGGGCAGACTCAGAGCTGAACTCATTTCCGCTCTGATGCGACTGCTGAACCACATTAAATGACGCATCAGGAAAGAAACGGGGCACGAATTGAGCATCCAATTTGATATCTTGTATCTTTGTGGCTTGCACAATGTCAAGCGCAATGATGTGAGACAATTACTTTTGATTTGCTTTTGAAATTAAATAATTTAAGGTTACGTGGGCTGGGCAGTAGAAACGGGGGCTTCAACGAGAAATTGTAAGGAAACAACAAGTTTATTTGGTTTAAAGGGTCGCCTTATCCGGAATAGGTTAAGGCGTTTGAATCCAATTAAATGTGAAATATAATTGGAATATAATTCAATTGTTATCATTACAACAAAAACGATATATGGTTGGCAACTTTGACCTTTTCAAAATTCATTTACAATAGTAAAACCAAATATGTTTTCGAATGTTTGTACCATCTAAACAATTTATTTGTAAGACACCATAGAAAAGTGCTTCAATTACACTTATAATAAGTAATACAATATTACAAAGGTAAATATTTGTAAGTTTATATGTGTGTGTGTGTGTGTGTGTGTGTGTGTGTGTGTGTGAGTGAGTGTGTAATTAATTAAATGTGATAATCAATTTATATGTCATTAGAATACAATCGTTTGACTCTATGATCTGACCAAGTGGAAAGCATTGATCGCTCCACAGCTATATAAAATTTACAGTTCAGATTTGTGTATAGTCTGTATATATGGTAATTTTATGGTATATATATATATATAGCGATGAGTGACTGCGAGTTTTTGTGTGCTGATATTTTGTGCATTTGTTGTGAATTTGTATAAGAAAATTTCGCAGGCCAGGCAAATTGTCTAAGCGACTTCAACAAATAAGTTAAAATAACGCGACTTAACTAGGCGAAACAAGAATTGGTTGTTTTTGTAAGTATGTAATTTAGCTTGAAGGACTCTCAACTTTTAAATTCAGTTATATTCATTTGCATGATGCAATTAAGTGCAGTCTACACCCACGACTGAATTTTGCACTCATTGGTTCATTTGCATAGCTGCCTCAGAGCGGCAAGTAGTGGCAGCACCAGCAGTCCCAACCAACCGGCGAGTCCTCCAGCCGAGTTGCAGCCATCGGTGGTGCACGTGCGGCAATAAACGGTCTTGATGTAGGATGAGGTAGTGTCCATTGCGCACTTGTCTGCCGGGTCATCCACATCCTCGTAGAAGCAGGAGCGTGAAATCACTCGCTTGCCATAGACTGCAATGAAACGAAAGTCGAAATAAATTTTAAATACTTGCTCACAGCAATTTTAATAAATGTGCTCGTAGCGAAATGAAAAAATGCTGCACATTAAGTTTAATTTATGCGCCTCGCCATTTGCGTGGGTTTCACGTTTCCACATTCTGTTTTCGCCTTGCTTTAACTTATCTCAAAAATGTCATTACAAATGTCGTCCAAATCGTCGATCAGGTGCTGGCTAATGGCTGCCTGCCAAATAGCCAAGCTCTGATGCAATTGGTATAGTTCAAAAATAAATAATTAGTAAACAAATGTTCGAGAATTGAATGTTTGCAGTTTGCGTATATAAGTTAAGTTGGCAGTTTAATGTTTAATTAGTAATTAGTGTTACAGAATACTGGCGCCAAACACCTTTTAATAAGATGTGATTGACTGCTCGCTAATACAATTAGTTTGATTGAAGATGGTTTTTCTTCTACCCGAAAAACTTTCAGCTCTTTAAAGATTTCGCTATTTGTAATAAAACTAATTCAAAAGCAAACGGACCACTAAAATGGGTTCAAGGCTTTCTGTGCGCAACACATGCAACCTGAACAACCGTTTGCCTGGCCAGGCTGGGTTAGATCCGACTAGGCCCGGCCAGGCTAGGCTAGGCTAGGCCATGACGCTCAGCAAAAACGACAAAGCTGAAAATAAGGCTTGCGACTATGTGGAGAGCTGGCTGCAACATACACTGCCAAATTGAACGCAAGACTCGGCAAAACGAGACAATTTGCAATCAGCGAAACGGCAAACGAAAACCAGAAAAAAATGCACAACAAATTGCGTTTTCTCATTGCGTGTGTGTGTTTCGCAAACAGAACACTGCAAAACAACAAGAGAGACAAACGCACACTTAAATTCAAAAATCGATACAAAACAAAATCAAGTAAAAATAAATCGCAATAAAATGAAATAAAACTTTAAATGCGACTCAAAAAGGTGCGCGTTGACCATTTTTGTGATTGGCTCCAAGAAGCAGTCGCTAACTCTAAGTGCGAGCGAGACGCTAAAAGCAGTGCGTGAGTGACAGGGGGGGGTGGTAAGTGGCGGGGGGGGGGGGAGTACAGACAGATAGAGTACAAGTCTCTAATAAAATTGTTGACAATTGTCGCCTTATCACGGCCGCTGCATCAAACAAGGTACACAGAATGCAGTTTCCAGCTGCAGAGCCCAAAGAAAATTGCAGAAAAACTATACAAAAAAAAACACAACAAAAACCAAAAGCTTCAAAAATTGCATATACGACGCGTGTGCGGCTTGAAACCAAGTTGGAAATGTTGCATTGTGTCATAAATTTAAATTTTAATTAATTTAATTATTTATTGGTCGAAATTGTGTTTGGCAACATTTTTCACAGTAACAAAATCGAAAGAGCAGCAACAACAAAATAAAAAAAAAAAGAACCAACGCAATTGGTCAAAAATAGGCAAAATATCGACGACAACTTTTCGGTCAGCCAAAATGCAACAAGTTGCAAAATATTTGCCCAGTGACGCACAGTGACAACCAAAATGCAACGCACACAGAGACAGACAAACTTAATGTTAATAGCTAATTGCTTGGCTTGACTCTTAGTTTTATGGAATTATGGAATACATTTTTAATTTGACATTTGCCAAAAGCTCAGCCACTCGTCGGCCCAAACTTCATGAGCAATTAATTTAACGGCATATAAATTGACCAGTAGCAGCAACAGCAGCAGCAGCAGCAGCAGCAACAACAGCAGCAGCAGCAACAGCAGCAGCAGTAGCAACAACTGCAGCATCGCCTAGTTGCATTTTTCTCAGACATTTGGCTAGCATGTCTGTCTCTGTCTCTGTCTATGTCTCTGTCTCTATCACGCTGCAGCTCTCATTGCCGTAATTGAGCGCTTCACGCTGTGCAACAACTTAATTAATTTATATATATTTTTTGTGCCTGCTTTTCCAGCTTAGTTTATTCGGACATTATGTACCCGCATCTGGCCGCTGCTCATTTGGAGACTCAAAAATAGAGTCTCAGTTGTGATTTGCAGTTTGCAATTTTAATTGCCAGCCGCAAAACTTTGCAAATATTCGTAGCGCCAATTTGTAGACGGTTGATTGCAAATATTTAATGGTGTTCATTAATTGGCCATAAGAAATTTGCTAAATGCTGCTCGCATAAGCCGGCACTTGATCATATGCCAATCGATAAGATTACAAATGAATTCGTAATTTGTTTGCCACGAATTTAATTAGCCAATTATTATTTGCCATTAAACATGGCTAATTCAAGGCTAGATGTAAGCAATTCGACAAAGCTTCTTCTTTGTATTGCAATAAATTAAATTAATAATTTAAGGTAGCTCGACGGGGAGATAACTGGAACAGTAGCCTTTGCCTGCAAAAGTTTCATTGTTCATTATTTATTGCATTAAACAACTTTTGTTTTGTTGTCAAATAAACAATTCTACTAGTGCCACTGCTGGCATGCAAAATAATAGCGAAAACTGTGCACAAATGCCAAAGCTAGATAAAAATGCAACGATACGCAACGTTTGGCAAATTGACCAGCGTACAAAACGTTATTTTGCCCGGTTTTTTGTGTGTTTGTCACTGTTGTTTGTTGTTTGTTGTTGTTGCTGGTTGCGCTTGTCAAATGCAAATGACAACAAGCGGTTCAATTCGCACTGGTCGCTGGCTGAACAATAAAAAGCGAAAAATACCAGAGCCAAAGATCGACGACTGCAACACGAATATCACTCATACGCCGCGTGTGTCGCCTATCGTTTTATCTCCCTCTCTCTCTCTCTCTCTCGCTCTTTCTCTGTCTCTTTTAGTTTGTGTGCTCGCCACATAAATTTGTTGAAAATTAGCGGCGCATGGAACTTGCCTGCCCCGTCTGAGGCCAAGTGTCGCCGCCACTTGTGAGCAGTTGCACCAGCCACGCCTCCTCGCCAGTATCAACGCCCAGCAGCTCCAGCTGCAGCGTACGCTATCGCAATTGTTGCGGCTGCCTCTGTGGATTTGTATGTTGCACTTGTTGCCGACTTTTGTCAGACCAATAAATCTCAATCTTGTTTGACGCTTTGTGGCAGCCAACAACAGGCGGCAGTCACGCGGGTGTTTGTGTGCCACCGGTGGGTCTCCCCACTCACAACAACAATGCACACTGACAGTCCAACGGGCGTAGCTGAATAATTGACTATCTCAGATCTCTGTGGTCTATGGGTGGATTGTGGTTTTTGTTGCTGTTGGTGGTCTGTGGTTTTGCTGCTTACCTTCCTGCACGAGTTTCTTGCAGACGGGTCGCGCATTCACCGATTTGACACCCACGGAATAAGTGCAGTTCACATAGCTCCAGTAGCGCTGCTGCTCGGAGATGCTGTCCGGCTGGAAGGGATCATTACAGAACTCGCCATTCGAGACATCTGTGGAGCAGCGCCAGCAGCGTAAGACACCAGAGGCTGCAACAGAAAGATATATATTTAATATTTGTAAAAGATAATGAAAATCGACTTGGAATACTACAAAGGTATGTCAGATAGTTTTAAGTATTTAAGGCAATTTTAATGATGATCGTAAATCAATATCCAATATACTGCAAGGGATTAATAATTCTTGTTCACTCATATTGATCTGCTTAAGCGCAGACTGTATGGCTTCCTGCAGCACCAATTATATATTTCTGTACGAAACATTATTTTCAATATTCCAATCTAAGATATTTTATCCTTCTTTTCAATGTAAACTGGGTGAAGAGTGACTCGTTAGAGACTAATCCATACTCATCCATTCAAGTCACGTACCATGGCCAAAGCGCAAATATATGAAATTTATTAGTGCTCATTAGGTAGCAATATGGAATTTGCAGGTCCATTTGAAGCGAAGCTAATTGAAATGCCGATACTGAACTTAGAATTATGTGAATGAGATAATCATAAAGTAAGTGAGTAGTTATGGGTTATGGGGCTACAGAGCAATCAAGCGATGTTGTTGATATGCTTTTGCATAAATAATGGGCCATGAGTTGCAACTGGCTGAGTTGCCTGCTGCGAGTTGCAGTTTAGCCCGTTGGCGGTGGCTTTTGAAAAATGTTGCAGCGAAAATTAATTAGACACGGGAGCCTTTTGGCTGAGTTATTTATGGGACAGTGGATGGGAAAACTGCCTTATAAAAGTGTCAAAACTTTCGGCTCTTCGAGTGGTTTATGCGCACGAATTTACCAAAGAGCGTGTAAATAATTATTAAACATTTTATTTGGTAGCAAATATGCGACTTAACTGAGGCAGCTATTCTTAACTGGCATTGGAGTTTGATTTTCTTGGAGACACGGGACAGCGGATGTTGATGTTGATGACGACAATCAAAACCCGTTTGCGGGGCCAATTTAAACGTCAAACGTTAACGTTCAGGTTAAATGCACTTAACCAACACTTTGAGGTGCGTTTAAATGGAAGCTCAGATAAGCAGCAAAAATCAACAGCCGGGTGTATAGGCCTGGTCTGGCCCGAGTTGGCCTATAAAGTGTGCCAAGCTTAACGCACTCGAAACGTGTTTTGGCCGCCGTCTTCTATTGCCTTTTAACTGCATTTGGCCATAAACAACAAACATAAACATTTGAATAACGCATGTGAAGAAAAATGTGAAGAAAAAAACCGAACCGAGTTCGTAGTTTGCTTGGCATTGCTTAGAAATTATTATCATTTACAATATATTGAAATTAATTGACAGTTGAATTGTCAGATCGTTGGCCAAATTGTTTATATGCGTGTAGCATTGCGCGCAGTTGCGGTGGCAGTTTACTAATGGTAATGACTGTAATTGTATGCAACATGAAAATTGATATTGTGCGCGCGTTTATGTCAAATGTTTTGGCAGTTCCAAACAGCGACCCAAAAATGCTTACACACATGTGTATAAGTAGATTTGTTTTTTAGTTTTTTTAGTTGGTTTCCAAAAAGGTTTCCATTTGAAAAGTAAAAGTTAATAAAAGTACTCTGTGGTGGCTAACAAGATCTTGCATATATATGTTCATCGATGACTTCTCATTCGCCTAACTTGGCCAACTCTCAACTATTGAACTGTTGTTCAAGGATTCATAGGCTTAATAATTGTGCATCAAATAGTAATTCTGACTGAAGTGGGAAGCCCCTAATCATTTTCTTACATAATACATAATAAGTTGCCTCAATTTGTTAATCGTTTTCCATGCAATTCAAATCAATTTTCCACACATTTTTCAGTCCAATCACAATTTCAAAAACGTTACAATTATTTAACATACTGCTGTGAAAACTCCATGAAATTACAGTTACTTTCTATCAATTTTCTTGACTGTTCGCTGTTTGAGCCCAGAGAGGTAAGTATGCATGGGGCGCGCCTATGCTATTAGCCAAGTTGAATGCACTTTGAGGCCCAGTAATTTTATATCTATCAATTGCTGTTCCTAACGACATATGCAAAAGTCAGCCACAATAAACTAAAACTTGGGCCTGTGACTTTCCCACACACACACACACACTCACACACACAGACACACACTAAAACTCGAACACACACTTGCTAAAGTTCACATGCAACTTTTGCATTAGCTGGATTCAGTTCAGTTGAGATTTACTTGGAGTTATGTCGGGCACTGGTGTTGGGGTTACGTGGCGCTTAAGAGCTGTAAAAATGTGTAGATTATCAGCAATCTGGCAACGCCACAGTAAAATAAAACAACTAAAGTCGCCAACACGCCGCGCCATATCTTAGCCATAAAATCGGCAACTTACGAGTGTGGCCCTAAATGTTCGAGAGAGGCACTTAGTTTTGTAACCCCTCAAATGGTCTGGTGAGGGGGGGGTTAAGTGGAATGGGGGAAATGGACTTGGCTGCATTGACTGACATACAATCAAAGTTCGTTCAACTGTGCCAACTGCAAGCAGAAACGACAATTGTGTCGATTTGTCGAGCGTATTTGAAATTGTTTCGTAGTTGGCCCAAATGCTTGAAAAATTGTACGTGCATTATATGGAAATGTGCTGGAGCTTTGTTATTTACAGAGGGTTAATTTGCAAGTGGAATATCTAATATGGTATATTATGGGGATTAATCCAAATGCTATGCACTCACACCCATAAATATGTGGCCAACTCATTGAAATTATAAAAAATACGCTCATAAGCACAAGCAAATCATGATGGAATGCTGTACTTCAGACTGTCCCAACTAGTATATATCCTGCACATATTTGTAAGATGTAAAATGTCAAATCAGTTAGTCTTTAAGGTTGTTCAAAAAGCTGACTCAAATATAAACATTTTTAAAAATATTTTCTTTTTATTTGTTAACACACAATTTTATCTAAAATACTGCACTTTTTGATCTAGGAATATTGTTTTCTTAGTTATTGTAGTTAGCTTACTAGTTACTAGCTGAAAGTTAGGCACTAGATTGTACTAATTGATCTGATATTTCATGGGTCACTTAAATTGTCACAACTTTATAAAACCTTTTTTTGAGTTGAGAGTTACAGCGTATCATAAAAAGATTCCATCGCAATGCTAGAACATTTTTAATGACTTACACGATTCGGATTAAAAGTGATGACATTTTGTCATGCTTTTGGGGTTTAGGGTGTGCTTTTGAGGGATTGCTGGGTTGGGTCGCATTATAATGATTGCTCAGATCGTATCTGAAGCAATTTGCTCTAAACGCAAATGACATGACATGCATGTCAAATGAAAAATAATCACGCTTAGTCAGCTAAGAAATTTGAATTAATTGTCAAGCTTCTGTTTAGCACCAATCAAGCTCATATATATCCGGCGATTATATTAGTAATGAAGATTTACGTAAATTAAGGCTGGAAATACTATTTTGTCTTGGCTGGCATTTCAGAAGATTATGTTAATGCCATGAGTTAGCAAAAAGCGTGGCCAAGAAACGCAATCCACCTTTTTTCCTTGCCTATGAAAATTCGGAAATTGGTGCGGCGAAATATAAACAATTAGTTGAAGGCATAAAAAAATAAGCAAAAGCGCAAAACAAGGTTGCAAATGGAATGTGCGCCAGACTGAAACTGTCAGGGTTCACAATTTTTATTGGGGTGTGTGTGCCAAAGTTGCCGAGTGGACACCATAATAACAAATTGGCTGACAATTTGCCCCAAATTTGACGGAACGCCCAAAAAAATTCCCAAATTAAAACACACCAACTTCAAATAGAAGATATGACGACATCATGATGGTGCAAGAAGTGTGGGTGGCATGCAACACGGATAAAAAGTAAAATGCAAAATCAAATATATTTATCTAAGTCCCCAAATTGAATTCAACAAAACTTAAATATCGATACACTTCAAAAACTAACCCGTCACATAAAAAACTTTTTCTACATCGAATATCATTATTATTTCCCGTTGAGAAGTAAAAACATTTCAAATACAAAGCGAATTTGAAACTTTTAAAATTTTGTTTAACGTTTCAATTCAATTAAATTGCACCCACTTATAAGAACATTCACTTAAGAGAACATTCATATTTAGGATAGTGCAGCTACACACATAATGTATGGATGCATTTGCATATACATATCTATAATGTGCTATATATATGTCTTGAAAATTTCTTCAAGTTTTAAGGCTAAGAAAATATTTTTCCAAACGGCGCGCGGCCTGCCAGCGTTTCATGTATAAATAAATACGTTAGCTGACAAGCGCATAAATAGAAATAAATCATGAAGTAATCTGCTGCAGACACTTCAAAGAATGTGCAACGTTAAGTATACGTCCGTGGGGCGACAGGCAATCAATAGGGTATTGACAGTCATTCTGGAGGCTACGTTGCTGTCCAGATGAGTGCATCATGGCAATAACTGTCATAATGACACAAACAATTCCAACGGAGACTTATCAATTGAGGTCACCAACGAAATTGATTGATTATCGCTTCATAATTGAATTGAATGAATGACAGTTTCCAAGGAGCACAAAAGGAAAATGCTGAAACGTTATCAATAAACAGTGAGTCTATAATTTTATAACTTTAATCTCTGTCTGTTCGAAAAGGCATATATGAGTATTTTCCCCTTGGGGGTACATTGGTTCAGTGAACCCGTTTCAAAGCGAGCCACTCAACGTTGCAAAGCACACACTTAATTAGCGGGCACATTCATGCAAGTGCACGCACAGGATCTGGGCACCCACCTGCATTAAAATTTAGTGCCAGGGATAGCAACCCCAGCAGTATTATGCAGGTGGCATAGGGCGACATGACAAGCAAAAAAGGGTTAACAACTTGTTGTGGGTGGGTCGCCTTGTCGGTGCAACTTGCTTAAGCTGTTGAATAATACTTTCGGTATTTTTATATTTCCACACAGATTTTCACTTTGCACAGATTTCGTATGTTAATTTTTGGTTCGTAGTACAAAATTCGAAAATATTTCGTTTAGCTCACGACACGCGCATGCGACGCGTTGACAAACAGAAAGCAAACTGAATCAAAACCGAGCACAAAAAAGCGCCACAAGTCGCATTCAGCAGCAGCAGCAGTTGAAAGCCAAGCGACAAAACGAACCAATAACAAAACGAACGAACACAAAGCACAGCCAAGTTAGCTAGCGAGTGTGAGAGAGAGAGAGAGAGGGGGAGATCGTTCAATGAACGTTTCAAATGAGAACTGCACGCAGATTGAAACACATATTGAAAGACCAAATTGAAGCAGTCGGAGAAGGAGAGGGACGGGGGCTAACAAAGATACGCATAGAGTAGTTGAAATGAAGCTGGATTTTATAGTGCAGTTAGTTATTTAGATGGGTTTGGGTTGGGAGCAGGTTAAGCACTCGTCTACGGCCAGCTCTTCTAATAGTTGCCACCAGAAACACTTGCAGTTTCAAATGCCGCACAGTGGAGCAAAAGCTACATACATGATGACGGTTCGTATTAGCAGGGCAGAAGATCTTGTCGCTAGTACTCGCACTTGTACTATCAATTGTAACATTATTTGTACATAAATAAATAATTGAAATAAAACAACCTTATGAGAGAGACGGCAATACGAAATGAAAGCAATTGCCAGCAATCGCTCCACTGTGCACTAAACCATTGCGTTTTCTTGCACCATTGACGTTTAACGACTGTCGCCGTCTGTCCTTTTGTCTATCTGCCACTTTGACACTATGTCAGTTTTTCAGTTTGTTGTCAGTGGCAATTGAATTTCAACTGCGGCTATGCCGTCCACATTGACATCGTCGCCATCTAATCATGCACGGATTTCTGATAAGGAAATGCAATGTTGACACTTTCCAGCACTGGACTGCAAATCACGCAACCACTTCGCTGAAGAGGAGGACACCAGCTTGGATGTGTTTTGCAAATATTTTATGCGTTTTCTATGGCAACCAGATTTGTCTTTTATTATTTTGCTTTTATGGTGCTGGGGCAACGGGTATTTTATGAGTAGGGAGTACTTTGACTATTTCTGATATCGAGTACATTGACTTATGAGTTATATGGCTGCGGTGAATGAATTCGGTTTCACATCAAATCCATTAAACTGAAGCACTAGAAGAGCTCAGCAAATGTTGATATATCATTAACAGCATGAAGAACACTTTGCTGAACATAAACAAATGTTTAAGAATTTTGGCATATTTACTTGGCAGATCCTCAATGTGAAAACAACATTTATAATTTAAAAAATGTTTACTTTTGCTGAGTTATTAATAGTTCTGCCGAATTGATATGTAGCCATCTATAAAGCGTAGTTTATTTTTATTCTAGCTTTAACTTTGTATATGTCTCTAGTTTTATTTTCTGTATTCGAGCGTTATTGTTAGCACTTGGCTAGTCCAGACAAATGTCTAACAAAATAATTGTTGAGCAGCCGATAACCTCGATAAAAACCAAACAAACCCCAACTCCAGAGGTACATGCATCAACAATTCATCAAATTAACTAGAAAATTCACCGGACGTAACCCCAGTTCAAGTAAATACAATAAACTACGCCTCGAGCGGATGACGATGCACAACTTTGGAAGACAAAGAAACCCGATTCCTAGAACGTTTTCAGGCCGTTATCTGGGGGAGTGAGGCGAAGTGCGGAATGCGTAAGGTGCTTAGCAGGACAACTAGGCGTCGTTAGTTGACCGTCTGGTGATTTTAGTGTTTCAGTATGCTTCGATTTGACAACTGCATACAAATTAGAAAATAATTATAGTACAGCTATTATTTAGATTTTATACGGTTCCAGGAAATCGATTAGGACGTCTAAGGCCTAAGGTCTCAGGCCTTCATAGTTAAATTTATGTTGGTAATTTGTTTAGGGTTATTAAGTGGAGCATAGGTAATTACTAACTAATGCTAAAAGTAGGCTAACATTGCTTAAGGTATACATAAGAGAGTAAGAATAACTGGGGAACAACTTTTAAGAACTTTTATTTTGAAATCTATTCTAAACTCTAAACAATCGCACAATCTTTACGCTTTCGTTTCACATTTCTGCCTCGCACCGTTTGTATTACTCAAATATCATTGGCAGCTGCGAAAATGGCAAGTAAGTACTCTCAATTATTTCAAGTTGATATTAAATATAGTTACGCCAGCTTAGATATATATAAAAAGACTCACTTAATTGTGGGTAAGGTGGCTCCGTGCCTTTGTTCAAAGCTAAACAATTTGAGAACGTATTTATCTGAAATAATCTGATTTGCAGCAACGGAAAGGAAATAGTTAGAGTTGTACAATTGTACAATTAAAATAATAAAGCTATCAAGATAAAAAGTTCGTTAAAACCAAGTACAGCGAACTTACTCGATTTCGTCAAT
Source organism: Drosophila nr. medialis 2 BK-2023a (assembly GCA_035044325.1). Taxonomy (NCBI): domain Eukaryota; kingdom Metazoa; phylum Arthropoda; class Insecta; order Diptera; family Drosophilidae; genus Drosophila; species Drosophila nr. medialis 2 BK-2023a. The sequence continues at coordinate 28,641 of JAWNMH010000393.1, forward strand.
GGAATTTGGGTTAGTTTGGCCAAGTATGTTGTTAGTCAATGTCTGCACCAGTTGGTTAGCCAATGCATGCACCACAAGTAACCTAAAATTTGCAACCCCTTATAACAGTTGCCACAAGAAACAACAATAATTTCCATGGCAACCCAAACGCAAACAAACTATACTCAATTTTCAATAAGCGAAGTCAACAGCAAACTGCACAAATATCTAGAAGAAAATGAAACTTAAGACGCGCATTTGCAAAAGAAGTTCGATAAATACAACGGATGCCTCACAGGAGCGCTGCCCACAATCCTGTAACTATCCTTTGAGCTGCGTGGACTGGAGCAGCAATGAGGAAATCTATTTTGTCAGGTGTGCAGTGCGAAATAAGCTCAACTTTTCCAAACAACCTTAAAGTAAGCCCCGATTCAACAGCGATGATCATCAGATCTACAAGTGGAGCGATGTGAGCCGCGATTCCGTGGAGGTGGCCAAGCTGCCCGATGACTTCATACCCACAGATATGCACTGGCTGCTGCTGGGTGGTCGCAGCAGTGGCGGTGGCAAGGGCAGCGATACGCTACTCATCTGCAGCAATGACGGACGCTTCATTATATTGAACAAGAGTGCGCGGGTGGAGCGCAGCATACCCGCCCACACGGCAGCAATTAGCTCGGGTCGCTGGAGCCCCGATGGCGCTGGACTCTTGACGGCAGCAGAGGATGGTGTCGTCAAGATCTGGTCACGTTCCGGCATGTTGCGTTCCACAGTCATACAGAGCGATGAGGCGATACGCTGTGCCCGCTGGGCGCCCAGCTCAACGGCAATTGCCTTCAGTCAGGGCGGTCACATTTCCATTAAGCCACTGGCAGCCAACAGCAAACTAATTAGGGTGAGTTTGTGCCAAGGAACAGTTGCCGAGCAGTTAATTCAATTAATAATTAAGATACTCTATCTAATTAATTATGTACTTAGATTTTTTTAATTATATTAAACATGCTATTATTGTATTAGTAAATGTAATGTTTGCTTAATATTTCTGTTTTTTGCAAATTTATTTGCTCTATTCAAATTTTTAACGGTTGACTGCATAAGGCTGACTCAATTTCCAAACTTATGGCCAATTACGAGTTCGTGAAAAATTATATACAAAATTCTAAATTATACTAATTTCGACTTTATTTATTGCCCATTTCAGTGGCGAGCTCATGATGGTCTAGTTCTGTCGCTAAGCTGGTCGACCCAGTCAAATATTATAGCGTCTGGAGGTGAGGACTTTCGCTTTAAGATTTGGGACGCACAGGGCGCCAATCTGTACACCAGTGCCGCTGAGGAATATGCGATAACAAGCGTAGCCTTTAATCCGGAGAAGGATTATCTGCTGGTGGGCACCTTCAACATGCTCAAGCTGTGCCACAGCACCGGTGTAAGTTTACCTCCAAGTAATCTCATCCAGCCTATTAAAAGTAGAGTCGTTTGCTTTAAGTGGTCGTATAGCAGCGCTCGTTTCACGGCGCCCAGTGTTGGCTCCTTCTACACGTTGTCCTGGTCGACAGATGGCACACAGGTCGCCTGTGGCACCTCCACCGGTCAGCTGATTGTGGGCTTTGCCGTAGAGCAGCAGCTCATCTCGCGCAACTTGAAGGCAACGAGCACAGGACGCAAGTGCATTGCGCTGCAGGACATTGCCACTGGCACCAGGGATGTTCTGGAGTTTCCGCAACGAGTCATAAATTTTGCCTTGGGCTATGGACATTTGGTGGTGGCCACCACCCACCAGCTGCACATCTACAATGAGAAATATGTCAACACTCCGATCATTATTGATGGTCGCAACGATGTCCGCGTCATGGAAGTTGGCAAAAAGTGAGTGAGGACAACGGCAACAATTACATACACTGAGAAAAAATAAACATAAAGTTGGCCGCAATAGTTTTATGAATTTAATTGTAAGATAAGTTAAAAGCTGTATTTAAAAATTTAAGTTTTTAAATCTTGTAAGTTACAAAATCTCTCTTAAGTTATGTGAATTTTTTCTGGTTCTCTCAGTATATCTCTCCCCACTTTCAGATACTTTATGGTGCTCGATGCCTCCTCCATTTGGGTGTACACATACACGGGTCGCCTGCATCTCAATCCGCGGTATCCGGGCTCACAGGCGCAGCTGCCACTGCTCAACTGGCGCTCCATATCGCTAGGATTGGATGTGCTCGCCATACGGGACAACTCGGAGACATCGCTACTACATCTATTCGATCTAATCCCCGGTGCTTCACGCCAGTATGAGCCGCACTCGTTGCGTGTCAAGCAGCAGCTGGCCGAGATTGCCGCCTGTAGGGCTGGGAGTGCGGATGATCAGTTCGTTGCCTTCATCGATACTAACCGAGAGCTGTACATCAGTGAGACGCGCAATTTGAGCGGTAACTCCACCACCGGTGGCACCGCAGATCGTTTGACCAATGGCGGGGATGAAATCTACAAGATTGGCACCCAGCTGACGTCCATCATGTGGGCCAGCGAGGCAAACATTTTGGTGGGCGTGCACGACTCCTGCTACAGCATTTGGTATTGCCCTGGCGAGGGTGCCGCCGATCCGACAATCATTGCCCTGACGACGATAACACTGGACACAGCGTAAGTTCAACACTTAAATCAAAAAAGTTTTGACTGAGGAATGACAGAAATTGGAAATATTATTACTTTTGAAATCTTCCCTTCTTTCAGTGAGTTTGGCAAGCACGTGGCCATCGATAGCTTTGAGGATGCAGTAATCACCTTTCGCTGTGCCGGCGCCCTCTTGCCGATTAATGTCAATGTATATTGCGAGGTGCTGCATCGCACCCTGCATGAGGGGCAGTGGCAGCAGGCGCTGAGGATTTGCCGGCAGGCGCAGCACACCAGCCTGTGGGCCACACTGGCCGCCGTGGCCACCAGGAAGCATCAGCTGCAGCTCAGCGAGGAGGCCTATTCGGCTGCCTTGCAGATCGACAAGGTTAGCTATCTGCAGCATCTGAAGACCTTGTCGCCTTCGAGCGCTGAGCAAATGGCCGAGAATTCACTGATGCTGGGCAGGATGCTCGAGGCGGAGACCATACTGCTGCACAATCGAAAATTTGGAGAAGCTGTGGCTCTGGCTTTGCGCATGCACAACTGGAAACGTGCACTGGAGATTGCCCAGAAGCATCAGTCGGAACAGTCGGATGTGGATCTGTTGCAACGTGTGTTGGAGGAACGACAACATTATCTGAAGGCCTTACAGCGCGACGAATGGGATACAATGTATCTAAGTCATGTGGTCAATGATGGGAATATCAGTGAATAAAGAGCAGAATAATCCATCTCAAAGTAAATTTACTCCAAATGTCAACATCGTGGTTCTAAAAATATAGTTGCAGGTATATGTATTCCTCGAAGTGCCTAAGATAGTCGTACCTTTCTGATTTTGCCACACGTACGAAATGCCTAAGTCTTATGTACAAATTATATATTATTCAATTCCGAAGACCTTAAACTCAGTAGGCTGGCCGAATCATGGGCTTGCCTTCAATCGCATTGATGATGTTGTTGGCTGCCAACAGGCTCATTTCGATGGTCGTCTTCATTGTCTGCGTGCCCATATGGGGCAGTACAACTGAAACAAAAAAAAAACCAAGTTAAGACTTGCTAAAGATTATCATTAGTTCAGTACACACCACAATTGGGTAGCTTCAGAATGGCATCATTGGCGGGCAGTGGTTCCGGCGTGGTAACGTCGAGGCCAGCTGCAAAAATTTGACCATTGACTAGTGCCTCATGCAGATCACTCTGTTTAACCAGACCTGGATATATTCATACAGATAGTACACTACTCCTCAACGAGAAACAACCCACTCACCTCCCCGTGCCACATTGACAAAGACTGCGCTGCGTTTCATTTGCCTAAAGGCCTGTGCATTGAATTTCTCACGGGTTTGGTCGGTGAGTGGTGCGGCAACCACCAGGAAATCGCTCTCCCCAAGCAGACGCTCGAAGGGCACATGCTCCGCCTTGAAATCCACATCGTTCTGCTTGCGCGTTCGCGTCGTGTAGAGTATCTTGGCCACATCCCAGCCCTGCAAACGCTTTGCTATGGCCTGGCTAATGCCGCCGAAACCAAAAAAACCTATGACAGAGTCTCGAATCTCTTGACCCATTAGCCAATCAATTCGCTCCGTTACCCATTGTGAGCTGGAGATTAATTGTAATTAAATGTAATTCACAATTTTTAATGTTTATACAAAAACGAATTATTTTAAAGCAATATTGTGTGTTGCGATCACTGTTTGAAATCGTTAAGCAAGTTGGCAGCACTGCAATGCGCGCGAGCATTATCAGCTTATTGAGCTTTCGCCTCAAAGCTCAAGCGTAAGCTTTTGCGCACAGCTGATACTCACGTCTCGATATCGGTGCGGCCCGCATGAAAGTGACGACCAGCTGCAATCATTAGCCCAATGGCCAGATCTGCAACTGCATTCTTCACGACGCCCGGCGTGTGTCCCAATGGAATCTGGCGGCGCTTGAACTCAGCCACATCCGCAAAGTCTATGCCCGAGGACATGGTGCTTACTGCCCGCAGTTTGGGTCCAGCTGCATCGAGTATGCTGCCATTTAGGGGCTGATAGTGCGCCCAGTAAATGGCATCGACGCCGCCAACCTTTTGCAGAATCTCATCACGCGATGGCGGAACACTCTGGCAAACTATAGTCTCGGCGCCACGGGAGCGGAGCAGCTCCAGCGCCGGCAGCGGCACTTGCGGGTGCGTGACGAGCACCCTGAATGCCCTTGACACACTCATAATGAACCGAAGTGCTCGAGAGCCTGAGTCTAACTAATGCAAAAATTCCAACACAAATAAGAAATGAGCTTTTTCCACAAGCTCTCTTTCTCTGTCGCCGTCAGCTCTTTTTTCCAGCCTTTTCTCAAGAGCTAATTACAGCTACTATGGGCACAATTCAATACATTTTTATTGACTGTACAGGGTACTTTCTGCGAAGAAGAATTTTATGTGAGCAAGATTAACAAACTAATAATAGAATAAATCTGCCAAACAAAGTTGATTGTGAATATTGTTTTGTGTTTTGCTGCCCTCCTATAAACAGAAGGGATGTTTTTCTACGGCTTCTAAAAACTGAATTTCAGGCATTTCCATTTCTCAAATGTATTGGGCTTTAACACTCAGTGTGTACAAATTTTCCTTAATGTAGTTTTTAGTTGATTTTTATTCATTAATTATCCAAACTATTGTTAGTTATTTTCACAGCTATCAATGGGCCTTGCACACTTCAGTGAGTATCCATAGTTATTCCATGGTTTTTCTAATAGGCAGGCGACAGCATTCGCTCTCCGGCCAAGCCGCGCAGCACATTGTGAGCAGCTATTGTGGCCATTTCGGAACGGGTGCGATTTGTGGCCGATCCTATGTGCGGCAAAATGACTGAAACGAGCCACAAATTATACAAAAAGTGAAGTGAGTTTACCTTCAAGTATACACTTCTAAATACTATATGCATTATATATATGTATATATAGGAAAATAGCTGAGTCAAGCAAACAATTCCCACAGATGACCTTATCAAATGCTGGCGTAGAGATAAAAAAGGTCGAGTTCAATATCTAATCTCGTTTTTTGTTGATTTAATCAATGTATGACAGTAAAACTAGAATGTTTACACTCATATGTATGTATCTAGTATCTTTTATTGCGAATTTCGACTGTGTCATGCTCTACACTCTATAGGATAGAGACTCTCTGTTAAAAACGTGATTCCCGATAAGATATGTCTTAACAAAACGAGACTTTGTTTAACAGTTCATATCAGGCTCATATAAATCTAAATGTTGATAAATTTATAAACTTCCGCTTATTGAAATATAAAAAAACCACAGCTAACTGAAACTCTCCCTGACTCGAAATAACTTTAAGCTGGAGCCAGCAAGAAACACATTTAAAAAAATTAATTTATAATAATAAATTAAATATTTATATATACAAATAATAAATTAAATTAAAAACAAAACTTAGATTTGTGTTATCTGTTAACCCAGGTAACTATACAATCTTTGAATACACAATTAAATATTCCTAAATATAAAAATTTGATAACCTACAAAGAACCTTGACCATCACAGAAAACTACATGCCCATTTTTCAAACACTCACTGAGAAAAAGAAACGATGATAATAATACTAAGTCATGTAGAGCGATAAGACAGATAACTAACAATTATCAATATATATATACATATATCAGAAATATATACACTTGGAATACCACTCACCGATATTGTCCAGGGTTAGCAATTTGTCATTGGGTGGCAGCGGTTCGGGATCTGATACATCCAGACCAGCGGAAAAGATTCTGTTCGACTTGAGCGCATCATACAAATCATTCTGTTTGACAATCTCTGCGAGCGGAAAAGGACGAATGAGGCAAGAACTGATTGTGCCTCTGATTAGAGCTACTTACTGCCGCGAGCAATGTTCACCAGGACGGCTGTTCGCTTCATCTTGTAGAAGGCGGTGGCATTGAAGATACCCTGCGTCTCTGCCGACAATGGAGCGGAAATGACGACAAAGTCGCTCTTGGCCAGCAGCTCATCAAAGGGGACCTTTTTGGCATTGAGCTCCTTCTCGATTTCCTTGTCGACGCGACGCCTTGTGGTGTAAAGCACCTCATCGATATCGAAGCCGGACAGACGCTTGGCAATCGCTTGGCCAATGCCACCAAAGCCATAGAAGCCAATAACAGACTCACGCACATCCTGGCCAAGCATCCAGTTCAGATGATAGTTCTCCCAGTGGCCACTAAAGAAGGCACATTGACGATTGATTGATTGAATAGTGCATTAATTATTTACTCAACTTACGTTTCAATCTTCTTGCGCCCCTCGTGGAAGCGACGACCGGCGGCAATGAGGAGACCCACCGCCAAATCGGCAACAGCTGGATTCAGAACGGTGGGCGTGTGACCCAGGGGAATCTTGCGACGTTTCACCTCAGCCAAGTCGACATTATCAATGCCCGCTGACATTGTCGAAATGGATTTCAATTGTGGTCCAGCCGCATCCAGCACTTCAGCGTTGAGGGCTTCATGTCCACCCCAGAAGATGCCATCAACGCCTCTGACCTTCTGCAGCAGCTCAGCACGACTTGGTGGCAAACTCTGCACCTGAATCAGCTCACAGTTCACCTTTAGCAGATCGATGCCCGACTGGGGAACCTCGGGATGCGAGATGAGTACCTTGAATGGCTTCGCGGACATGGTATTGTTCTTGGCTCTGCGAGAGGCATCGTTGGGTGTTATTAGTAGTGCCACCAGACACAACAGTGGAAAAAACACTTTCATCATAGCCATTATGCTCAAGACGACGCTCGGCAAGCAACTGAGTCCCAAACATAACCAGACTTACACATTTATAGAGAAGGTTTTTGCTCCGACAGCAGCCTGGCTCAAGCAGCCACTGATTGACGATAAACTTTTGAACCTGATCAGCATGCTCAGCGTTCTCTATTTTGTATGCTCTCTTTCTTATACAAAGAATACCGGTTTCAAGCTGCCCACTGGAAGAGAATTTACTGTGCGATAATAAAGAGTACTTTGAGAGACTCAACATGTGCCGGTATTATAATTGGAAGTGTGGAAAGAAGAGAGAATTTCTTAAAAGTGCGGCAAGTGCTTCCTGATTTGATTTTAGCGAGAGTCTAAATAAATTAAATATTATATTCATAGATATCGTAATGTTAATCAGTATATAGATTGCCAAAGGTTCTGGTAGTGGAAAATTACCCTCTTAACACTGAGAATGCCAGCGAGCAAACAACAATATTATTTTTCCACGCACAACTCGCTCCCTTTGCGGCAAATTAGTGGATCACGAAAACCAAAACTATCAGCAGCTGACAAAAAACTAAATAAATGCCGGGGCGCATTTAGAACTAACTTTGTATGTATTCGACAGGTTGCCGACAGCTATTTAAATGCTCTCAGTAGCTGTGTGCTGTGGCACTCAGTTGTGCCTCCGCTCTGACTTACATACTCACACACTATCACTCTCTCCGGCAAATTGGAAAACGTTGCTGTGGGGCGGTTGCAGTGCGACTGAATGGAAGTCAATCAAATGATAGCTTTTTATATATAGTTACTAACTTGGCAAGTGCCAGAAATCTATTTTTGAAGCGATAACAACGATTGATAAAAGCTTTCGTTACGTTGAGTAATCACTAGCCAAAAAATAAACAGCTTTTGATTAACTTGCATTGAAGTCGATCAGGGCGTGAAGCAATTAAAGTGTTGCTTATCGTTTCCAACGATCAGCAAAGACAACAACTCTTTACCCCTTCCCTTTCCCTTTCCCTTTCCCTTTGCCGTCTACTAATTCTTTCTTGTTTACTTTTCTTGTTTATCTCGCTTCCATTGCACATTTGGTGCTCTTTGCTTATCTCGTTTCGTTTGCGCTGTGCTTCTTATCTCAATGGACAGCCAGCCAAGTTCGCCTCGCTATCCCTGTCCCTGTCCCTGTCTCTGTCCCTCTCTTTGTTTCCGTCTCTGTCTGTGTTTTGACTCGGATTGCGATTGTGTGAACTCTTTGGTTGTTCTGGTGCTGGGCCAAGCTGTGCGCCTGCTCAAAATACCAGTTGGGGATTTTTCCCATGTCACTTTGTGTGGAGCTCGCGTGCGAGCCATTTCCAATTGGAACGGCTCAGTTACCTCCAACCGAGCTGCGCAGTGGAGTCGAGCCCGCTTATTGGAACGTTGTGGAACCTACCAGTTCGTCACTACTACTTGTCACCGCAAAAATGCTGCCTGCTTTTTTTGTGAGCGGATCTGCTCAAATTTTGTCCGCAAAGCAGCAGGCGCACAGAGTCGCATAGCTGCTCTCTCTCTCTATTCCATTCCGGTCCCCGCGCGCTCCTCTCTCGCTCCCACACACACAAACATACTCATTCCATTTCACTGTGAAAGCAGCAGCAAAGAAACGCTGACTCTGCTCCGACTCTGGCGATTTGCGTTGGCGTTTTGCAGTGTTTCGTGTGCGTTTGCATGGATCCAATGAGGGGCAAGCGATTGCCTTGCAGGGCTGTCCCCCAAAAAGCACTTAATTATACCCTGTCTGCAACTGCAACCACGGTGGGTTGCTTAATTTGATAAACTCTTCAAAAAGAATTTGGTATATTTGATTGAAATTAAAAAGTGAAAGAATTAGTTTTATATTTTTTATATAATCCGCAAGTCGATTTGTACTCATTATTATTACAGTATATTACATTCGACTACAACAATATTGGATTGCCAATAAAGAAACAGAAAAATATATGAAAGTTAATATTTTTTTTTTTAGAGGGTATTTGCTAGTTAGGCGTTTGGCTTGTAATGGTAATTGTAATTGTGACTCAACGATTCTTTTGAGCTGAGACTGAGAAGTTAGTTTTTGTTGCACTTTGGAGAGTTTCTAGTCGCAGCTGCACTTTGCCTAATTGCAAAAAGGTTATTGGCCCGCCAGAGTTGTCAGCGTTGCCAGAGTTGCCTCGGAAGTTGCGAGGGTGGCTCGATGTGGGCGCCAGAAGCGGAGTGTCGCGTGCGCTCTTTGTGGCTGCTGTCTGCGTCTGCTGTTTAGCGTCGCTGTCGTTGCCGTTGTCGTTGCCGTTGTCGTTGTTTGGCGTCGCTGCTTGCGCTTTGTTCTTTTGTTTTGTGGTGATTTTCTTTTCTGGTGGCTCTCGCTCCAGTAGGTGGTGACGACGGCGGCGGCGACGGCGACGTTGTCGCTAGTTGTCTGCTGGCATTTATGCATTCCTGTTACCAAAACACGATGCGTCATTTTGACTGACGTAACCAGGAGACAGCTGTCTATCAGATGCGACCGTCGTCGTGCCTGCGACGACGGCGTTGTTCTCGTTTACCGTTACGCCCGCTGCCGATGGCAATGCCAGCGCTCGCTGCGGTTTAGCGAACAAGTGCACAGCAATCAGCAATCAGCGGACGGACGCTAAGCAAATCGCACATAAAAAGATGACTAACGCACACATATGCACACCTACATACATACACACAAACACATACGTACATAGAGACTTGCACAATTACATGAAAGATAGCGTGGCACCCTTTTAAACTAGAGTTGGTCGCGTGCTGCTTTTTCTTGCGTGACACGCACTGTTCGTGAAATATCGCATCACCAATGCTTGCCAAACCAATTTTTAATTATCTGCTATAAAGAAAAGAGTCCGATTGAATATAATATTAAAACTAGCTAAATTATTTATATACAAATGGATACAAATATGTAATTACACAAAATAAATGTTTACATATTAATTTTCCAAATTACAAAGCTCAAAGCAACAAAATCACTCTGCAAATAGTCAAATAACGTAAATTATTCAATTATTTGCTAAAATGAATGGCTATTAAAATCCGCCACGTGCTCATCTCTAAGACAAAGTTACAGTTGTCTCCGCCATTTAACAGAGTGTAACAGCTTTAAAAAGCTCGCTGACAAGTTGATAAAAAAAACGAACGAAAAAAACCACTCCGCCCTCTCGCGTTCGATCTCGGCAAGTGTCGCTGGCTGCAGCATCCAGCAGTATTCGCATTATTCTGTTTGCTTCATAACCAACTACAGCTGGCAGCGAAATCTAAAATGGTGGCCAAGCTGCAAGCTACAAAGCTGCAAACTCTCTAGGCGAGGGCGCTTTTCTTTTCCACAGCGCAGGCGCCAAAAGACGAAGCGGCGCCTACAGCCTCAAATGGGCCACTGCAAGCAAAACTCCCAGAAAGAAAAAAAATCTCAAGCCCCAACAAGCATTGTTAATTTCGTTGTGCGGTAGGCTCCCCCATATAGAAAAAATGAACGCGCAGCATTGAGGCAGGTCCCTCTACGCGATACGAGGGAACAGGCGCACAAGCAGCAGCAGCAAGCGACGCAGCGCCAGCTGAGCAACTAAAAGCTATTTGAAATGTATGCTCGTATGTGTGTGTGCTTGTGTTTCTGTGCGCGTGTGTGTGAGCGGAGCCAACGTAAGCGGGCGCCTACGTCACAGAAGCACATAAGCAAACACAGCACCCAATGCGGCAGAAAGAGAGAGAGAGAGAGCAAGAGTGAGAGTGAGAGTACACGCGTATGTATGAAATTGAGAGCAGAGAGTGCGAGAGCGCCTATGGTGCTGCGTGGGAGTGTATTGGAGCACTGTGTGTGTGTGTGTTGTGTTGTTGAGTACATGCATACATGCATATGTATGAATGCATGCATGTATTTTGTTACTGTCTGTTTTGGACACACTGCTTAGGATTACCGTTGCATGCACACTGACTGCATGCCTTTTGTAATGATGTTAACATTAACTGACATCAGGCACGGGTCGTAATTTACATGTCTTCTGTTCGTGTACTGTTAGCTCTCGCTGTATGTGAGTGAGACAAAACATTTCTTGCAGTTTGGCATTGTGGAATTGAGCACATGACTCTGAGGCATTCTGTGCTTGCAAACGAGTGGAATTCTCATGTGCGCTAACTGCAAGCATTATTATTGTTCTCACCATACCAACCACAACTTCTTTGACTAAGTAAAGAATGGTGTATTTTGCAGCACAGTAATAATACTAAAAATGTTTATTAGTTGAATGCACATTTTTTTGCTATATTCACAAAACAATTTAAAGTACATCGCAAATTTCTGTTGCGATGTCAATTGTCATTTGCGTTAATATTTGCAGACTCGTTAGCCGGTTCAGCTGATTCATCAACTGGTGGTTCAGCAACACTCGCAATTCCAGTTACAACTCTATAGGGCACTAATCGCGTTAGCGATCGGTCTAAATCCTGCTCCCGGCTCTCCAAGGGCACCAGCCTACTCTGAAATAAATTATGGAACAGACTGTCGGATGGGATGCTGCCATTTCTGTTGGGCGTGGTCCGCTCTGACGTCCGCTGCTCCGAATTGGGCTGGGGCTAAAGTGAATTAGATTAGTGCAGTGATTGCTTGAACACTCTAAATTAATAAATAAAGCATCAATCGAATTTCTCATTGTTCTAATTATCGACTGATCACTGTATAGCTTATTGTTCACTTACCTGTAGCAGCGTGCTGTACATCAGATCGGCGTAATTCAATAGCAAACGCAGTCCCTCGTAGTCTTCGCCGCGTTCGGGATGCCGCAGCAGTTCGTGGGCAGCCTTATTGCTCATGCGGATTAGGATCTGTATTATGGTGGAGAGATTGCTGACCAGACGCATAATATCATTGTTTACGTCCACGTCCTGTGGCACCACGGACCACTCGCCTGACTGTCTGGTGGTGGTACCACGGCACTTTGTGCACCCCGTCTGACGAGGCTGTACAATAGCAATGGCTGTGGGATGTGCCTTAAGGGGCTATTAGGATAGGTATAAGCCGTCATTTGAGTGTGCACTGTGACGTTACCTGCTCTCTATCTTCAGCCTCCTTACGATCTGAAACCGCCACATCACCAATGGAATTGGTTGCCCCAATTGTGGACCCATTGGTTTGGTTAATGCACCACATTAATGAATTTGGATTTTCAAATACTTTAGATTTTAAACACGGTTTATACATTGATCGCTTTGCAATCGATTGTAAAGTGAAATAGTTCAAATATTTCCACCAGGCTTCCTTTGATCCCAAGAAAGTGAGATTATTGTTTTCCCAAATTGGATCAGCACATAAATACCTGCAAATATAAGCCATAAAGCTAATATCTTTCTCGGAATATTTCGTATATTAAAGTTCACTTTTTAGCCGTGAACACAACTTGGCTAAGAATACACAATAGCAAAGAGAAACAATGTTTGAATTAACGTTTAGCTACAATAAAATTTATTAATACCAGAAAACTAAATTTGTGTATATAGATATATATTGTATATATAGAGTTGTATTTGTTTTTGTTTTTGTATTCGTAATTTGTTTTTGAAATTTTCTTTTGCAACTGCAACATGTTTCATGTGAATTGTCATAAATATTGCAATCGCATTGACATAAAATAGTTCATATACATATACACACTATACTATATACTATATAGATATTATAACTCTCTGGCTTACATCAAACATTCGTTCTTAGCTTAGTCACTAAAAGCTTCAACTGCCCTGTTCATCATATCAATATCGCATCCTATGACTATTCCTAAACATACTCACTTAGACACTCATTCAGCCAATTCGTTAGGTTTTTCATTCTTTCTTTTCTTTTCTTTTCATTTTGTTTTTGTTATTCGTTTTTTGTGGTTTTGGAAGAAGAAATGTTTTAAATAACTAAAACTTTATACATTTGTTTTGTAAAATGATAAGCATAATCATATTCATAATCAATTTACTGTCATACACATAGAACAAACGAAATTACTAAGTCTTATTAACTAAAAATTAATAATATCAATATCAAAGAAATTTAACACTATGTTTTTCAAGTCATAACGAAATGAACTAGCCGAAAGGGTTAACACACATTCGCACATTAAACGTCCAGTTAATTAAACAGAAAATTTGGTTAGGTCACAACTAAGATTAGATATTTAAAGAATACAGATTTGTTGTTGTATGTTTGTTGTTTCTGGTTGTTGTTGTTGTTGTTGTTGCTGATGTTCTTGTTGTATTCAATTGGGCGCATTCGCCGTGCGCAGTTTGGCGCGTACATTTAGATACTCGGGATTGACATATTGCCGATCCTCGGCATCCTCGGCATCCTGTTTCTGTGTCGCCGCCTCATGCTTCTGGGCGCGCTCCATAATCACGCGTCCCAACTCGCCCTTGAGCCCAGCCAGCTCCGTTTCGGGTGAATGCTGCAATTCAGCTGCCGCATGTCGCTCCTTCTGCTTCTCGTAGGCACGCTGCAGTTCCGTCTTCTGATTCAGCACACTCTTGCCACTAATATCAACAAAATAGATAAGTTTTAGGTTAAGCTATTCATTTTGGTGGGTGGTATTCCATTTTTACTCACATGCGCGCATTGAACTTCAGTTCGCGATTCAGCGATCTGTGATCTGTGTTCTCCAAGCAGGGATTGATCAGCTTCTTTGGCAATATGAGACCCTCGGAATCTGTTTGGACACCGGTGGGCGTCGGTGGCGGTGAACTCGACATGGACATCATCGTGTCCGCTTCCCTCTCAGCCAAACTTTGCGTTCGAGTCGTATCTGCAACACACAAAACACAAAATGCAACATCGATCAATACAAATCGCTGACATGTTGGACTTTCTACAAAAATGTGGACAAAAGACAAAAAAAAAAACAAAAAACATAAGAATAATACTAAGAAATCTCTGTCAGTTACTAAGTTTAATTGGCACTTGGCCTTCGTGCCATAAATCAAACAATGCACAAACACACACACACACACACACACACACACACACACACACACACACACACACACACACACAGCACTCACAACAAGAGCAAGAAGAGGCAGCTGATGATAATATACGGCTCGGCACAACAATAGAGCAGCAAAAAATAATGTCTTGGTCGATGTCTTTTCGACTTGACTTGGCTGTCGCCTCTCGCTTTATTAAGGTTAAATATTTCTTTGCATTCATGTCATTGTCAATTTGTTGTTACACCAAACAGAACAGCAATAAAAAAAAAATCAGAAGACTTGGCGCAACTGCCTATCTGTAACAAACAAAAAATAAAAATAAATAACCGCTTAAAGCCAACAGCAACAGCAACAGCAAGAACAAACAAGCTAAGACGACCAACCGACCAACCAGTCAATTTGAAGATTCTTTCTTTTCTTTTGCCGCAAACTGCTTTTATGTGCCACATCGTCATAATAACCCACATTTGGGCGCACATTTCTGGAGCAGACGCCAACAAAGTGGTAGAGACTTAAAACTTAAACAGAAACAAAACCAGAACCTAAACCAGATTAAGAGGTGTTGATAAGGGACAGGGACAGGGCCAGGGACAGGGACAGGAACTGAGAAGCGTGTCCCATTGCTGAAAAATGCCGTTGCAAATGGCTGATGAGACAATCACATTGTGAAAGTCGTTAAAATGGATGCGAATCTAGACTGCTTATGTCTCACAACACTAAAAAAAAGAAAAACAAAACTTTGAAGTCATAAAAAGCGTGAAATCAATTTGGAAACTACTTCAAATCATAATGGGAAATATGAATTTGTATGCGGTGCAAAATTATGTAAATGTGTATAGGAAATGGCATAATGCAATGGAGGAAATACAAATTTAAATTTCTCAGCGTTCACATTTCAAAGATGCCCTTTTTCATCGAATCGACAGGGGACAGAGTATACTAACTTGGTTAGCTTTACTTTGAGGAGGCATAAGAGAGCATACCCGCCAAATCTAGCTAGATATAACTTGAGCGTACACTCCAAATCTAGCTAGATATAACTTGAGCATATATTCCAAATCTAGCTAGATATAACTTGAGCGTACACTCCAAATCTAGCTAGATATAACTTGAGCATATACTCCAAATCTAGCTAGATATAACTTGAGCATAGCCTCCAAATCTAGCTAGATACAGCTTGAGCGTACACTCCAAATGTAGCTAGATATAACTTGAGCGTACACTCCAAATCTAGCTAGATATAACTTGAGCGTACCCTCCAAACCTAGCTAGATATAACTTGAGCATATACTCCAAATCTAGCTAGATATAACTTGAGCGTACACTCCAAATCCAGCTAGATATAACTTGAGCCTACACTCCAAATCTAGCTAGATATTTATTTATAATATTTATTTATCTTGGTTTATCTTTAAGCATTAGTAAAAATACTTCCAATTTAAGTATGTTAAATTATTTTATTGCTAACCCTTGCTTGGATCAATTATTGATTAGCTCCAATTCTGACAATCGCTGAGGCGCAGTTACTTAATTAAACCCAGCTAACTTCTAATTAAGAAGGCCAAGAGCCAGGGCCAGCCAGCTTGCAGGCATTTGGACTGATTGAAGTAACTTATGAAACAATGGTTTTCTTTTTTATCATTAACCCATATGGAAAACACTTTTGAATAATGCTACATGTCGCTGGTTGATATATGACTGACTGATTGACTGACTGACTGAGTGACTGACTGACTGACTGACTGACTGACTGACTAACTAACAGTACTTGAATGTCATGCGTAGTTTAACTTGAGGCGCGCTCGAAGTTCTATTAACTTTCTTGCATTGCAGGTCATAATAAATAAACAGAAAATTTTCCATAGCTGTAAACTTGTCCCAAGGCACACACAAAAAACTTTCATTCAGAAACCGACAAAAACAACAAGAAGAAGAAGAAGAAAAACAGACAATGTGTGTGTTTGTTGTGCTTGCTTGATAAAATTACAAGTTTTTTATATGATAAATTAAATGCACACATCAGCAGACTGGTGTGTGTGTGTGTGTGAGTGTGTGTGTGTGTAATTGTGTAGTTGCATTTGTTGTCTGGGACATTGTGGGTCGCATTGGACATGGAGGAACTCGATGAAAACAAATTGCATCTAATTAGCTGGGCATGGGGGTCCCCCTTATAAGACCGTTGACTGTTATTTCATTTGACTTAATTTCACACACCAACACATGCCCAACTCATTATAGCCCATTTGACGGACTTGCTGCATGTAACAGCGCTTCTAATACGGCAGCCAAGCCTGGGTTTGGGTTGGGTTGGTGTTTCGACTTGTCAGTTGCAAGTTGCGCAAGTGAAAACTTGTTAAACGACTGGTGCGTAATCGTCATCGCAGTCGTTCATGTCTGCATGCCCATCTATGGCCGTCGTTTATATAGTGTCTGCAACTTATTGCATTGGGTCGGATCGCGGACACCGCCCTCCAAGTGGGCCTCAGAATGTTGTTGAACCAACCCCAATATAGTCATGCAAAATCAAATGCCGAGCAGCAAGCCAATCAATCAGGATTTGCATATGATATACGATTGGGACACATCACAAATATGATAAAACCAATCATTTCAAAATGCTGCTGCTCGAGGCTAAAAAGGTTAAAGGTTAGCGCTGTCTGGTTCATGGCCACCCAACAAAAACCTCATTCAAAACAAGGCTTATTGTTAAATTAGTAACAAACTGTTTGCTACTCTTAAGCAAAGCCTTAATCAATAATGGCTTACAAAATAGATGTGAAGACAAACTTTGAGCTGATCAATTGGCTGTTGAGTGCATGGAGGCCCTTTGCTGATGTCTTCACTGAAGTTTGCATTTTTATTAATTGGCCCAATTGACGCACATTTCTCAATTGAGCAGCAGCAACATCAACAAAATGTCTGTCAAAATGAGCAAAGTTCACAAAACTTTGAACAATGAAAGTCAACAAATTGTACAACTGAAAACTTAAATGAAAAGCAATAACTTTTTTTTTTCGTTTGATTTTACTACGAAATTACTTGTCGGCATTTTACAGCACTTTAATTATGGGTAAACAATCTTCAAGTTCAATAAACCAATTTGGTGCAATTGAAAGTCATTTTGATGGGCCAATATAAATCCGAATTCAAATCAAGACAACTCAATGCAATCGACGTTGTTGTATAACGAAAATCATAGATTTAAAGCCGCTTATGAAAAGTGAAAATGCAGCATGCTCAAAAGAAAGGAAATCCTCGAAAATGATGCATAAAAGGCCAAACAAATTATGCGTAAAATAGTTTTGGAAAATCGTATTCAAATGCATTTTTGCTCCAGCTATTATCATGCAGATTTCAATTAGTTTGAAACTACAAAGCGAATTACTTTAAGTGATGCAAATCAAAATGTTTTTTTGTAAAAGACTCAAAACAGGTTGAAACATTTTAAGCAGTATTTTGTTGAACGGCTTATCAAGATTACTGTTAATTTTGTCAATTGAATGCAGATATCTTATATATACAGAATATCTTAAGCAACGATCTTGAATACTTTGTTTCTTTGGTTTCAAAGACAAAAACAACATACAAATCTTTCCCAAGACAATATCGTTCAAGAGATCTAAAACACGCTCCAGCAAACATTTGCGATTATTTACGACCTGGCTAAAAAAGATTTCACCTGCACACACACACACACACACACACACACACACACGCACACACACACTTGAGACTTCTTTTGTGGTAAAAGAATAGAGCGTTTGAAACGATTTCGAATCAGTTGTTAAAACTCACTTTCAAAGATCGACATGCGACTCATGATGCTCGTGGATATGTGCGGCGCCGGACGTTGCATGATTGTTGATTCTTCTTCTTCATGCATATCCACCAGATACTACTTGAATTTGACAATGTCTATAATATTTGCACAACACAACAAACGCTTACTGCGTTAGTCCCAATTTGATTGATGTCAACTTATGAATCAGCTGTTTGCTGTTGATTTTGTTCTAAGTTGCAGACGCGCATTCACTCGTGAGATTAAAACACACTTGCCACTTGTGTTTTCATCATTTACGGGTTTCGTTTTCACTTTCGCTTTTCTTGTTGTGTTCAGCTCGGTGTTCTTATCAATGCGACTTATGGCTTCAAACTGGCCCGGCCAGCTAGCCGGACTCGACTCGGGACTTGGACCGTAGCTGGCTTGCCGTTTGCAATCGATTACCAGCTGTGGCGGCAGCAACGAGTGCTGCGACCAAGCCAACGTAATGCGGCTGCGTTTTTTGCCATTTTTACTATTTTAGGCTTCCTCGTTTGTGTTGCAACATCACACACCAGAGCGAGAGTGAGAGTGACAGAGAGAGAGAGATGCACAAATACAGAGAGTGGGCGAGCGAGAGAGACGCCTTAAATGGGTGGCAAGCGGTGGGCTTATGCAATGTCGCGCCATTGGGGCGACAAGTGACCTAAATTTGAGCGGCACAAACGAACTGACAGCGTTAGCTGGCAACATGCAAAAACGCATCCATTGTTTCATCCTGGCTAGGCTGCATGCAGCAACGAAAGCGAAAGCTTTTGTTCCTGCAACAAGCCCACACAATACCCAAAAAGCCCAAACCTCAAATTAAGAGCAAACTCACTGCACAAATTTACAGCTTGCAGGCAGCTTGTACACGGACAGAAATTTTGGGCACATCTTAAGACACAACCAAGCATTTCAAAATGATAGGAGTGTGATGATGATGATGATGAGTTCGGTTAGGATAACAATGGGACCAAGAATGTTTTTCATACAAGAATTCATCTTTCTACCGATTTTTCCCATATCACCTAATTGATATAGTTCTCCGATCTCGCAGACTTCGTTATATGTACTGCTTGCAGCAAAAAGACAAACATATTCCGAGTCATATGCCAGCATCTTGTACATTTTTTTTCTATATTGAACTTGAATAATGTGAGCTGAATAATTGTTCCCCTCTCCCTTTTTTTGAAGTGTACAAGGAGTCTGCAGTTGGCTGCGCGTGCGGCATGCTTTATTGTTGCATTGCCTTGACCTGCAGACAAAACTGTTGCCACAGCTGGTGCTGCTGCTGCTCTTGCTGTGGACACGTGGACAAGGCCAAAGCTCGATGGAAGCTGCGTGTGCTATTGGCTGCCACATGCCACACGCATACACACACACACACTCTGTGTATGTGTGAGTATCATATTTCAGGGGCAAGCGTAGGAGCAGCGCTGTCATCGCCGCCGAGGTCGCGCTGGAAAATCACCCAAATGGCAACTGGGCGCTGTTTATGCGCTTGCTGTTCGCCTGGTGCTAATTGGCTCCATGGAGAAAATGGCCGCTTCACGGGCAATGGAAGAACACGCACACACAGATGTCCTCCAAACAGGAAAAAAAAAAAAATACAAAAAAGCCGAGCAGCGGCAACAAGATGGCCGTACCAACGTCTAAGACATTCAACTTCTTGGCTTTGACTCCAAGGCCTCCTCTACACACTCCCCCTCGCTCAGTTGACTCAACCCGCTCAACGCCCCCATATCAGGCAAGCGACTCCACTTGGCAAATTTCTCCAGGACACGGGGGATGCTGTGCGATGGCAAAGTGAGTTTGAGTTGTGCTGTGCTGTGATGTGGGGAGGTTGGGGTTGGCCGGGGGAATGGGGGAGCAAAGCGAAGCGCGCCATTCAACAACTCTAACTCAAATACTCCGCCTCAAAACAACAGGCGCACAGAAAGGATGAAAAGGTGACGTGCAGAAGCGCGCAACAGGAGCCATCAAAAACAGGAGCAATGACGTCGTCCTCAACAACACAGGACCGACCCCACGTGCCATTATTGTTTCAAGCAATACACACAGACAAAAAAAAAAAAAAGAAGAAGAAAAAGCTCACACGCCAGAGCTTAAAAGCTTTCGACGCTCTCCTTGCCAGTGTAGGGGTCGCTATGCTGCTGACGTCATAAGTGCGCCCTGTTGCCAAGCAAAGAAGTGGCAGCAGCAGCAACAGCTCCCCGCTGCACCGCAATTTCGACTTGGCGAAAAACATCAATAAATAGATTTCCCTGATTTTTCAACAGGATAGCAGAAAATGCCAACAAGTTCGTAAACACAATTCACAGGAGCTTTGTTGTGGTGCTCCGCTGCGGGTGGGTGGACTCATTCCAGAAAGGGGTGGAGGGGGCTGTGGGGGGGTAAGGTGGGTTTGTTGGAGGTTGCCAATCAGCTGCGCGCCTTGACAACAACAGCAAGAGTTGCATAGTTGTGTCTAGCCCAGAGCTGAACGGGGTGCGTTCCAATTGCATAAATATAACTCTGTATCTATGTATATAAATACATATACATATACATACATAAACATATACATATATATATATATATGTATAGGCGAGGTCGAGTGTCTGGAATTTGCTCGAGTTCAAATATTTGCGCCAGCTGAAAGGCATTTGAAGTGCTGAACGAAGCTGATCAATAAACATTTAAATTCTTGTGTTTATTTTGACTCAACTGCGAAAGTTTTTTTTGTGTTTCATGCTTTTACCGTAAATATTTTGTTTACTTTCGAGCAATCGTTAAAAGGTAAGAAATTGGGGAATTTCGAGAAAGTTTCAATATTTATGCATGCTATGTCAAAGTAGTTCATCAATAAATATTACGATTTTAGAATATAGTTAATCAGGAAGGAAAAACAGTTACTATATCATTGCAAGTGAGGAAGAAAAGTTAAGGAAAGTTTCTATAATAATATTAAGTTTATTTTACTTTTACTTGAATCTTACTTGAATTGAAATCATTTTAACTTGGAGTCATGTTGCTGACACTAATGCCAGTTGAACAAAAAGGATTCGATAATTATACTTCTTTTAAGAAAACTGCTTTATATACACATATATAATGTATTTCGAATGCCTATTTAAAATCCGTAAACCTCAGCACAAGTGCTAAATCCGCAACATCGATTGGTCACATTATCTTTTCTGCAAACTGTAAAACACAATCAGAACATCAAAATTCAAATGTTTCATTTGACACTTGCACAGTTATTGTTAGTTCTTAAAATGAAGTTTGGGTTTTTAAGTATTCCAGATGGAATACTAAAAGGCCCCATTGCTCATTCACACAGGTTAGTCATAGTCATTTCGAGGTAAGTTTATATTTACAATTTGTATTTGTATTTTGTTATAGGTTTTGTTATTGTTATTGGCTTGTTTGTCTGCCTGACATTAAACGGGCCGCAGCAACGGCACACGCGAGTTCTCAAATGCCCCCAACCCGACACACCCACCCACATGGGCACACACCTTGTGTGGTTAACAGTGTGGGGTTCGCAGGCAACTTCTTATACCCTGAATCCATTCTAAATGGCTATAATGAAGATGTGCAAAGTTATGTAACGGAGGGCATCCATCAAGTACATATAAAGTATGCATAAGATCAACAGTTGAGTCGATTTAGGCATTTCCAGCGTCTATCTGTTCGTTATCGATAAACACTCCTGTTTCGCGAATATCGATAGTAAATTATATGCGACATATATTAAGAACCCACAATTTCATAGATAGAGCCTTAATGGCATCAGCATTACATAAGAAGCAACTTTTCTATTTTAAATTCATCTTTCATCCTTCAGATAGACAAGGATATCATCTACATTTATCGATATATATAAATAAATATAAATATATATATGTAAATGAGCTCACAGATCGTAAATTGAGTGACCTAGGCGCGTATGACAAGCTGAAATTGAGAGAATTAATCTAACGCTGATTTGCTGCCAATACAACAATTTTTTTATTATTTTTTTTTTAGCAACATTAATCATTATTTATGAAACTCATCAGGTTTGATGTTTGTTGTGGACATCCAAATGACATCCAACAAAGCTTGATCAATCATTGAACGAAAATAAAAATGTTATTTAAAAAATCGTTTTTCTTAGATATATTTTCCTATAACTAATTTTTAAGTTAACTTTAATCGACAAACGAAAATGTTTAGCCAAAATTTTTGACTAAATTTAACAAATTCAGAATAGTTTCTCGAAAAAAGAACATAAAAAACAGATAAAGAATGAAAGGGTATTAACTTAATAGCGCACTGAAAATAGCTCTTGATTTAGTTTCGGCTCTTTTTTTGTGTTAGTTTTTCTCAATTTTTGGTGGCGTGTCAGAATTTATTGGCGCGTTCATTTTGTGGCTCATTAGGAAGGTGGCGAATTGGCTGGTGGTTGGCTGGGGTGGTCATTTATACGCTCAGCTGACTCATGAATAGGAAATGAGCTGTTGCCGGCCGTTGTTCCAGCTCGGCGATGTGCCTGGGATGTGCAACTGTTGCACAGTGGGAGATGTGGCTGGAGATGCCAGCCACTTCACTTTGGCGATGGCACCACAGGAAGTCGCATTCCAAACAAGCATTCACAATTCACAATGTAAGTCAGCCGTAAAGTGGCTTACTTGGCTTTCACTCTCTGCTAGCTACTCACACTCGCACTCACATTCGAAGACACACTCGCTCGCACACTCACTCGCACACTCACTCGCGCACTCACTCGCACACTCACTCGCACACTCACTCGCACACTCACTCTCACACTCACTCGCGCACTCACTCGCACACTCACTCGCACACTCACTCGCACACTCACTCGCACACTCACTCGCACACTCACTCGCACACTCACTCACACACTCATTCATTCATGCAGTTTCCCGCGACGACATCGTTTGTCGTCTTGTTTTATTTCGTACGCGCGTTTAATAGCAATTTTTTAGTATAATTTGTGACCAGTTTTTTATATTTGTATGTTTTTTTTTGCCAACCACTTTTGACGACAACAAGTGCCAGGCAAAAGAAAATATATCGCTGTGAAAAAAACCGGACACATTTTGAAAATTGCGCAATAACCAGAGACTTTAACTGTCCAAAAAATTAAATAAAAATAAAATTTTTGGACTGACCTTTTCCGCGAATATAAATTGCTCAACTTGTGGCTGGTTTTTGGTTTGCCTCGTTTGGTTGGGTTGGTTTTGGGTTGGTTTTTTGGTTGGGGGGGTTTTGTTCCCATCAACACGTTCCACGAACTGATCTAAAAAGAATTCAATGGCTTGTTTAAACAAAGCAGCAGTAGAACGCTGCGTGGCTCCCATGTGGCGTACTCGGCATTCCCCATAAACAAACCAAGTAAACACAAAGCACAACTAAAAGGCAGCACAGCACAACATTTACGATAAACATTTTAGTGGCAGGCAGCACGTTTAGGCACACATGTGAACAGACCCGCGTAGCGAATGCCCCGATAAGCAGATGCCCTGTACTATCGCCTGTAACTTGGACTTTATAATATAATATATATATATATGTATTAACAATTTACCAATTAACGACAATCCAGAGGGGCGATAGTTTTTTGTAATACGTGTATTATCTAGCAGTGGCACTTCCGAGCACTTGAACTTCGAGAGATTTGCGTTTTGACTTTGAAACAGGTAGTTAAAGCACACTCAGACACGGCCTGAATACAGCTTAATGCTACAGATATAGTTTATATATATATAGTTATAGTATTAAACTACACCAACTATAATCATATATGATAATATGGTAGACATTTGACTTTTTATAGTATTTTATATTATAGTCAAGACTTGCCTGTTTTTATCTATATAAATAAGCAGACTTGTTAGTGGCTGCTTATCCTCCAATAAGCTTCAATTCTTATCTCCTAACACCTTCTATCTTATCACTTCTATTCAAATATAATTCAGAACTCACTTCACCAACTAAAATGCCCACTTTAGCCATCCGTTCGTTTTCTCTAGAGTTCAGTATCGAGTTAATTTTATAGAATTTCATAATCTCCACAGACCCACAGAGCCAGTCAACCAAAAATAGCTAATCATGCAAAATTCATATCGGTCCGAACCAAAAACAAAAATAATAATAATTGTGCTCGGGAATTGCTAGGTTATCAACATCTAAGGGGGGGGAAAAAGCAATTTGTGAGTTTTCATGATTGTACATTTTTTGTTGAAAATTATATGGGTCTCAGAGGAAAAAGCCATAAATAAAAATGCATGCTTCTTATAAATATCATCTCCAGTTGCGATAATCCCATTGCTCTCGAGTTCTCTTTTATCTTGAAGTAAATATTTGTGTGGTCATAATAAGACATAATAATGTAGACCTAATGACAGATAAGAGGCTTTTATAGAGCCTCTTTACAACGAACAGACAACGCAAACGTACGATTATTAAGTAATCGCCATGTGGCAAGCAGAGTGCCGGATAAATATTTATATACAAGTTTGGGGTCGTCCAAAAAGAACGTTCGAAAATTAAAATTTAATTAACCAAAATGTTTGAAATATGTTTTTCGCTGCTGAAGTGCGTTTTTCTTTGGTCAAAAATCTAATCAAAATTCTTATTTCAAAGTTAATTTTATGACTTTTATCAAGATATCTTCCTTTATTTAGATTTTGAGCAGTAGCACACCTTCGGGAAGCTTCTGAAAGTGTTTGAGAGTCGCTAACTTTTCTTACTCTACAGATTCTATCGTTTGTCTTACTCTTTATCTCTGTTTTTCTTTCTGCTTCTTGTTGTTTCTTAATTTCCTTACTACTACTAACGCTTAACAGTTTTTGGTCTAAAGGAGTTTTTTTTTGGGTTCCTTAATAAATAATTGTAATAATAAATATTCGTTCTTCCAATTCTTCTGAGCCTGTAACATATTTCGGTCTATGTGACATTTTGGGTTACAAAAATCTCAACAATTTCGATCAGATCTATGGCACTTAAGCAAGTTACCGTTATCAATGTTTCTTATGGAAGAGGGTTTATACCTTTATATGCAATTTTATTATTATATTATGCTTTGAACTGAATTTACCTTCGGTTTACTGCATTTACCTAAAACAGAATGCATTTAACGATCATAGATTGATGGCATACAGACTATGAAAATCAGCTTTACGATCAAATTAGCACTATAACAAATTTTTACTACATATTACGAATATAAATTTAGCTGTTCTGCTCAAGTACAAATTGCATATTTTTATGACTGACTGCATGCAACATAAAGAAAGATGTGATGGCTGATCTCATCAGAGAGACTCACACACTATACATGGTGCATGATCATGATCATTTATGGTTGTAGACAATAAAATGCACAACTTGATTTGCTCATGGAATGGTTCAGCAATTACATAATGGCCATTAGGCATATTTGAGACGCTTACGAACCGCCCAAACTTGCCACAAACAACCCACCCGCCCCACACCCCCTCACCGAACGCAGTCGTCACATATTTCACACAGCGGCGTCTTTGAAAGCAATATCTTAAATCATAATGCGTGCATGTGAGCATTACAACAAATGGCCTTCGTGAGGCGGCTTTAAACCCAAAACCACAACACAACGATCTTAAAATTAGCCAATCAAAAGCTTAAAACGTTAACGTTCGGCTTTTAACAAGAAATGCGTGCGACAGGTGTGTGCGTGTGAGCGAGACGCAAAATAAGAGACACATTGTGTGGCATTTTATGTAAGCAGCAGCAGCGAGGCACACAAAAAGTGCAGCACATAACAAAATACAGCTTGCAACAATTCAAGCAAGACAATTAAACAAAAGACGCATAAGAGTTACCAAAAATAATAACAAAAACTAAAAAAAAACCAAAGCAAAAATATATGCATCAAATTAAGAGTCACAATTGGCCTTTCACTTGGTCAAACTGAGTCGTTAATTGAACATGAGCTTGCAAAAAACCAAAACAACAAAAAACTAACAAATAAACATTAGAATAGCTTTCATTAGAGAATTAATAAATAGTTTATGACATTTTCTATTTAATCTAAATTTAATCTAATAAATGTTTTACTATTCCTACAGATGTATTCCAAAGGTGTCAAACAAAAAGAGATTTTGTCAACGGAACGATAAGAAATTAAATCAAAATATTTACTGCAATAAGTTCGACAGCAAATAACGGAATTTATGACATACTCGCAATAGCTGTGATTTTATGAGGGGAACACACATTAGAATTTGCTAGGCTCATTCATAAATTGTGCCGTATTGTATTCTGTTGTGTATTATTGTGTGTTTGAAAGCCATTAACAGCAAGCTGATTAACATGATAAGCACACCATGAACATTAACAGCCAAAACTAAATAACAAAACAACAACCGCAGGCAAACAACTCAGTCTGTCTCTGTTGTGTATCGCTCAAAATGCTGTATCGCATGCAACAAGTCGCTTTGCATTGAAATATCCAAAAGTTCACAGGAAATCATCAAAACGTGCAAGCGCAAGTTGAATATATATGTATCCAATAAGACTTTTTGACTCACACACGAAGCAAAAGAAAACAAAACAAAACAAATATAAGCAGGCTGTTCTTGTTGTTGTTGTTGCTTTTTGAGTTTAGCTCTTTGCTGTGCGAAAGGGGACTGAGCAAGACAGAGAGAGAGAGAGAAAGAGAGCTAAGCATCGCACAACTACAGCTGTATTTGCTTATTTGTACGGTATCGCCCCTTCTTCTCAAATTGGGTGTTGTGTTTGTTACTTTTGCTGTTGCTGCCATTGCTGCGTGCGGGGTTGCAAAGGCAAGAAAATCGAAAGCGCCATCGCGACGTCAGCGTCAGTCGTCAGCTGCCGGTGGTTGCCTTGGACATTGCACAGTGGTGGCCAACAAAAAAAATTGATTGAACAAATGAGATGAGACAACAAATCTGTGATTAATGCAAATCTATATAAATATTTATGTACAGTTGCTATAACTTTTCTGCTCATTACGTATCTATATTTTACTGTATATTTATTTATAAATATTATTATATATACATATTTCCTTATTTAATGTCAACTAAAGTCAAAAAAGATTAAATCCCTCTTTTTACAAATTCGCTAGGGAACTTTGTACCACAGTTAATACTGCTTTTGCTGGTGATGATGACGATGACGACAGGCGGCGGTTGAAAAGTCAAAGTCAAATTCAAGACATACACAACAACAATAACAGAAACAGCAGCAGCAATAGCAGCAATAAACTATTTACACACAATACACAAACACAACAACAGCAGCAACAGAAAACAAAACAAGTTTTCACTTTTATTTCTTTTGTTTTTCTTTCTTTAGTTACTCAGGTTGCTTTTGGGGAGTGCAAGTGGAGTGCAGGGGCAGGGGTGGGAAAGGGGAAGAGGCCGTGTGGCATTCATTACCAAACGACAATTCATATTGCAACTTGTTGTTGTTGCGAATGATGATAATGATGAATTGCATAAGTCGCA
The DNA here is from genome assembly GCA_035044325.1 of Drosophila nr. medialis 2 BK-2023a. Classification (NCBI taxonomy): domain Eukaryota; kingdom Metazoa; phylum Arthropoda; class Insecta; order Diptera; family Drosophilidae; genus Drosophila; species Drosophila nr. medialis 2 BK-2023a. Next base: position 56,279 of record JAWNMH010000393.1, read on the forward strand.
ATAGCAATCATAAATCCTTCGCTCATCCGCTTTTGGTCAAAGACAGTGAGGAAGAGCGAGAGAGAGAGGGAGAGAGGTGTTTTGCTGTATTGCTATGCATTAAAAAAGCTGCTGGGTTTTTGACAGCGCAATTGAAAATAACATAGTCAACATGACCAAATAAAGAGAAGCAGCAGCAGCACCATTCACAAATTCCCATTTACGGCTAGGCTAATCAACAAAATTATGATATGTAATCAGGCAATCACAAATACCCTCACATACACCTATAAGAAGCACGCACCCAAATAAATACCTCACCAAAAATAACGGTTGTCGTGTGTACATATTTCATTCATGCATTCGCACTCTTTCGCATTCCCATTCTTCTTATTTTGCCTATTGTTTTGAGTGGCCTTGCCCTGTCGCTTTTATTTTGTTGTTCTCTGTTCTTTTTTTTTGGCGCAAATCTAATTGCCATTTTGAGTAGGGTGAGGCGATGGCAAAATTTGGCTATTTTTTGTTGCGCTGGTAATTTTCGCACTGAGAACGACCTTAAGCTGAAATGCGTCATTTCCAGCAACAACTGTTCAAAGAATGAAACCGAGTGTATTATGTGTGACAAAAGTTTGTAAATTAATTGTCGGAAGCAGTCAAGGAAAGTACACAAACTCACATACGCACACATGTGTGCCTACATGTAATGCCTAAGCTAATTGATGGTCGGTTTTGTGTTTGGTTTGGTTCGCCCCATTAATCACTGGCGTCATTAAACCACACTCAATACAAAAGAATAGTAATAACACCAATTACAAACCTATTGACAAAAATTACTATTGAGTGAGTGGAGTGAGTGCCCCTATGAGTGATTTTGAAAGGGCTCTCTCACTCACACACATGCATGCAATGAGCGTGCCAGCATGCTAATCACAAGAACACACACAGAGAAAGAGAAAGAAAAAGAGCACAACAGAAACAGAAAAAAATTAACAACTCGCCTGACAACAACCTACTGGAAGTGTGTTGGAGCACAACAATTGTGAGCTGCTTGAATTTGCCGTTTTTCGTTTCGTGTGTCGACTTGCTGCCCTTTGTTTGGCGCCTGTTCAAATAAGTTTCAAATTTTGACAAATAAAACCATGGTTTTGTAATTTACGAGCCACCTATATTTGCAGGGCATCATCATCGAGGCGACTAATGTTTGTTGTTGTTGTGCTGAGTGGAGATTCCCACGCCCCTTATTCACACTCACAAACAGGACTCCAAACTGTTCTCTCCCTCTCTCTCTGACACACACAAACACAGACACTCACTCCTCTTTTTCGTTTTTTTGTTTAACTCCTTCATGGTGAGAGCGCAATAAAAAGGGATTATATGCATGCTGAGTCTGTGTGTGTCGCTGTGTGCGTGTGTGTCTGTGTGTATGGGGTTTGAGTGAACCGAAAGAGGCTGGCTGCAAGCAACGTCATCTCCCCGTCTAGACCTTTGATTACCGGCACACATAAAAACATACTCAGACGCAGCAGCAGCAACAGCAAAAGAAGATGAAGATGATGATGATGATGAAGAAGAAGAAGCTGGGCACAGTGAACAGAAATGGGTTTTGATCGTCCCCAAATGATAATTGCTTTTTATTGGTCAGGCTGCAGGGGGTGTGTAATAAATGTGTATTTATTCGCTTATCAGTTATTAAATGGAATAAGTTGGCATCGTGTACATTTTTTATGTTATTGGTTGTCAGTCAACCTACATGGCAAATAAATGATAAGGTTTTAATCGAAATTGTATGGATTTTATTGCATGTTAAGCAAAATTAATCACGAAGATCTATTGGACTTAATTTTGGGTGCTTGTTCCAAAAGATAAACACATTTAACTTAAAATAAATAAATTAATATTCGATTTTTATAAATTTCTTTTGCAAGCGCTTTTTTTGTTCCAGAATTGTTACATTGGTTAATTATATGTTGGACTTAATAATATTTATTAATTTCAACCTGAGCCACTCGGCTTACAACTATTTATGTAGAGCTAATTTAATCCCTTTCCATTCCTATCCCTATTTCCATTTCCCATCTTCTAATCTGGTTTCTAATTAGTCATAGTGCAATGCAGTCAAATTGATTAAAAATGTTGGATATTTCTCATTATCATTCTGGAAATAAGCCGCTTCCTTTGATACACAAAAAGAAATTCTCGTTTTTCACTACCCATTCGATACGGGGTCATTTTGTCAACAAAGGGCTTGCGAGAAGGAAGAATATCTGATAACCGATTATTTCTTTCTACCTGACTAAGCCAGTCATATTCATTTAGGGTTGCTGATTTGTAATTCCATCTATTTGTTCATACGATGAGGCACACGTTTCGTCATACTGCATTTATCAGCATTGTTTTGTTCTCTTGTTCTTCACTTGTGCGCATTTCAAATTACGTTGAGCGATAATAAAAAAAACAGATCTAAAGGAATTTCGCAATCTTTGTTTAAGCACGCACGTAACCACTGTGCAGAAATAAGACGTGCGGGGAGAAAGGTTAAAAGGAAGAAGGAGAAAGACAGGCTTGTCAAGGACTGAGTGCCTTGAGCAGAACACTCGATGTCTGGCAAAGGTCAAACAATTGGCAAAAGGCAAGCAAAAAAAAAAAATGGGAGCCTTGACTTTTGCACTTTCGTCAAATGCTTTGCGCAAAAATAAAATCAAACACTGCATTCGAAAAGAGACGGGCAAAAAACTCACCACACACAGCCAAATACTTCAAGTGTCGTCGTCCTTTTCGTGCGGTGGTGAATATGAATTGGTTGTGAGATGAAACTGGAATCTTTTTTTGGACTGCGTCTTGTAGCCAGCTTCTGTTTTGATTTTGCTGCTGCTCCTCTTCTTGTGATTCTTGTTGTTGTATCGAATGCGCTCTCAGCTGCTTGTGCGTTCGTATGGGTATTTATTTGTGATTTTTTTATATTTCCGTTGGTTTTATCAATCCTTTTGTTTCGCTGCTGCTGCTGCTGTTTTTTGGCGCGCAATTTTCGTTGTTGTTTGTTTTGCTGTTGTTATCGTTGTTGCTTGACCTGTTATTATTATTGTTATCGCTGTCATTTACATATCACGTTTTGCTGCTTGCCTAATACAAACACAACAACAAACAAAACAAACACACGCACAAACAAACACAAACAAACTCCCAAAAGGAAGCTGCGACTGTTTTTTTCCTTTTCGATTTTCACCTATTGCACTCTTGCAATTAACTAAGCAAATAACAGTTTGCCGACTTTTTCCTAAACTCATTCAAATCTGAATCTGAAGTTAATGTTTTTGTTTTTCTTTTTGTGGCTGGGGCTCCGACTCCGAGCGACGGCGACGCGTTGGCGACAATCGAGCGTCAACGGAAAATCAACGTCCGTCTCGTTTGCACGTTTTCAACGAACTAAGCGACGAACGGCATCGGCAAAAACAACCAAAATATTCGGGAGAGCCCAAAGCAAAACAAGTAACAATGTAGCAGCTATATGTGAATGGCTCTCTGATACTCTGTTTACTGTATATGTGCTGAATAATAATGAACAAATTTATATTTTAAACGTTATCAATTTAATGATGAGATTTTATTAGTTTACTTATTTAATACAACTTCAGTGAAGATTTATTACATTAATTTTGTTATATTGTACATAAAAATCATATGTAAACGGTATATCTCAATATATATTTTATTTACTATATAAAATCTTAACTAAATAATTTTAATTGGTATTTTATTTTAATTTGATTTTATTATCCAGGTCAAATTAATTAATATTTAAATGTTAATGCATAAATCATAGTATTAAACTAGATTTTTGAAATGCATAAAATCAACTCATTTCAAGGAATACCAATAATACGCATGGTCTGCATACCAACCTCGACGCAGTGTGACCAGATGAGCAAAATGCAAAAAATGCCGCAAAATACTAATCTAAAAACACAAAACCAAACACAACAGAAACACAACGCATTAATCATTAGCCACATTAATTAAATGTGCATTCTATTGTTGATGCAGCGGGCAGCGTACAAACAACAGCAACGGACAGTAGTGAAAAGAAAGAGTGGAGCGAAATTCCTTTGGCCCGATTTTAAGCCACACATGCATATGCAAATATACACGAGTTTGTATGTGTGGGTGTGTCTGAACTGTTATTGTTTTTGCAAAAGGCTGCTTCGGATGAAGTAACACAAAGGGTAACGCATAAACAGCTGACTGAACAACAACAAGAAGAATGCGACGCAACGAAGATGAGCAAAGGCTGCTGGACGAGGAGCAGGAAGAACAAGCAGAGGATCAAAATTCGACAACTGCTGTTGATAACGGTAGTTTTGTGCCCGCGTTTTCACCACAGTACAGCCTCGACAATGATGACGAACGTTGTTTGCTGCATCAGGAGCAGGGGGATGAAGTAATCCAATTGACGAATGCACCCAATTCGGGCGCCACGTTAACCTATTTTGTTTTCTACCTGCTTGGCATTGGCACAATGACACCATGGAATTTTTTTGTGACCGCAGAAGATGTGAGTATAAATAAGAAGAAGTATCCTTCCCCCCCCCCCCTTCCCCACCCCCTTCAACTAATTTACAAGCTTTCCATTTGCATATCTGTTTTTTTTCTTATCTCCGTTATGGCATTGTGTTTATTATTCCTTTATGGTTGCTGTTCTCGTTCCCATTTGTCGTTGTTGTTGTTATCGTCTTTGGTTGTGTTCTTTGTTTAATCTACTTTAAGGTTGACTCAGTGCACCCCTTCAGCCCCACCCCCACCCCTTTCTGTTTTTGCCCCTTTGGACTTTAAGTGAACAATTTGAATAACAAATCACAAAAATTAGATTGAAAACTGTGCCTGGAATAATGAATGATTACATTTTATTGTATTCCAGTATTGGAAATACAAATTCCGCAATACGACGCTGAATGGAACGCTTCCAGGGCTGGATGAGGAGCTGACGCCGCTGCAAAAGAGTTTCGCATGTGATTTGACGTTAACAGCAACGATTTCGGGCACCACATTCCTGCTGCTGAATGCCGTCTACGGCCATCTGGTCACGCTGCGTGCCAAGATGCTGGGCACATTGGTCACGATCCTATTGCTCTTTGGAGTCACAACGGGATTCGTGGAAGTCAACACGGACCAGTGGCAGGAGCAGTTCTTTCTCATCACGCTCATCATTGTGGTTCTACTCAACAGTGAGCAGTTGCAAGTTGCAAACTTCAATTCGATTTCAATTTATTTATTATTATTTGTATCTATTTCAGTTTCGGCCGCCACCATGTCGGGCGCTTTGTACGGGATCGCCGGTCTCTTTCCGTCCGATTTTATGACGGCTGTTGTCAGTGGCCAGGCGCTCGGTGGCATTTTGACTGCACTCGCATTCATTTTGGTGCTCGCCTTCGATGCGGGTCCCTCGGCAACGGCCTTTGTCTTCTTCGTTATGGGCGCCCTGCTGATCTGCGGCTGCATCGTTTGCTATATGCTGATGGCACGTCAGGCGTACTTTAAGTATTATCTGGCTGGTGGCGACAAGTTCAAAGTGATCTGTGCCCAGCCAGCGCACAGTCGCAGCACGGCGGCCACGGATGAGGGTGTGCCACTGGAACCGTTGCTGTCTCGAGTGATGGGCAAGATCTACTTGCAAGCCATTTGCCTCGTCCTGTTGTATGCCACAACGCTCTCGGTTTATCCGTCTGTGACGGTCCTAATGCAATCCGAGTACTCAGCCAGCCACACCCCGTGGACAGGTATATAAGATCCATCCATCTTTATAAATTGCATTTGTATTTGTAATAATTATTTGTACTTTTTTTCAGATGTTTACTTTTTGCCTGTGGTGAATTATTTGATCTTCAATTCCGGCGACTATTTTGGGCGATTGTTTGCTGGCTGCCTGGAGGTGCCGCGGAATCAGCAGACGACGCTGCTGATCACCGTGGTGCGTGTGCTGTTCGTACCCTTTTTCCTGTTCTCCAACAGTGACGTGCATCAGTTTCTGCCCACGCTGGTGCATCACGATTACACCTTTATAGCCATGATCGCTGCCTTTGCCCTCTCCAACGGTTATCTGACCAACATTCTGCTCATTATGGCGCCACGGTTTGTTGCAAACTCACACAGCCAGCTACTCAATCGATTCTAATCCTCATTGTGTTATCCTTGCAGAAGCGTTGAACAGCATGAGAAGCAGCTGGCCGCCTCCATAATGGCTGCCTCGTTGAGCGTGGGCATGGCCATTGGTTCCCTAATCAGTTTGGCATTTGTGCAGATGTTGTGACACCAACCACCGCCTTGCCACGCCTCGTTACGCCCCCATCAGTGTCCTGTCTCAATGGTGCCTTAGAACGCTTTGTTTTTATACTTCTTTGATACGATAGCTTTTACGAATTTGATTCTTAGATTTATGTATATGTGTGTATTTTATTCCATTTTTGATATGCAAGCAACTTTGAGGCATGCTCGAAAATTTGAGATTTTTTGTATCATATCAAAAAGTGAAATTAATATTGTGTAAGTTTTACTTGTCGGTTGTAAATTGTTATCAATGCAATCGGAAAATAAATTGTAATTATTTGTAAGGTTATTCTGTTTGTTAAACGTTTATTTTGTAAGGTTTCTGCAGATCACAACAACAATGTGGATTAATTCGATTTAAATTTGGGTTTTAATTCTTGTTTATTATATTTTGTCTCTTTTTTTTCTGATTTTTTTTCTTTTAACTGACGAACTCCATTGTAAGTATGTATATTGTATTGACACTGACAGCTTTTGCACATTTAGTTTGGAAATTACATTGTTTTTGTTTCTTTAATATTTTGCGGATGTATTTCATTTATTTTATGCGCCCTGTGTTTAATTTGTAAAATTGCATTTTCAAATTCAAAAATTGTGGCCGCCAAACGCGCTGCCAACTGAAATGCATTGATCATCGATCAATTAGGTGGCAACGCTGTCGTTTCTCTCAGCTGTTGCATTTGAGCGTAAATTGAGCGGCTGCCATTTTGTTTTGTGCCGTTGCACTCAACACCAATGCGCATCAAACTGTTGGTTTTAGAGGCACAGGGCGATTGAATACATTAAATGCTATTTTTTTTAAATATTCTTTTTTTACGCTTAACTTGAATGTATTTTAGTGCATAATTGTAAAAATGTGCAATGGATTTCTTTGCTTTGGTTTAACGGTATTCAACGCTGCTTCACATTTAGATATCGCTTCAAAATTGTTAACTCTTTAATTAATTTATCAATGGGTTCGGTTTGGTTCTAAACATTTAATTAGCTACGTATATTTCATGTATGTATGCTTTTAATACTTATATTCAACAACAAATTCGTTTCTTTGCTGTTTTTATTCTTCTTCTTTCTCTCGCGATTTCCTTTTGGGCTTTTCGCTTGATATCCATTCAAAACATTCATTTTCTTTTTTTTGTCTCCTTTCTCCTGGCTTAATTTTTGGTTTTTTTTTGTTCATTTGTTTTTTTGGTGTTAAACACCGTTTTTGCTTTTTATTTTTTACTTTTCGTATGTATATTTATGGTTTTTTTTTGGTTTTTTTTGTCTACTAACTTATTTATTTTATGAAACGCACAACAACAAATACTGATTAAAGCCTGTCTTTAAAAGAAAGTGGGCGTGGCAAACGCATGCATAATTTTATTTTCTGTTTTTTTTTTAAAATGAAAAACGGTTTTTAATAAGCGCTGCAACTACAACATTATTGTTAACAACAACAACAACGAACAACATCAACAACAACACACAGAGATACAGAATTATTTGATGCCTACGGACATTTTGTTTGTTTATTGTACATACAACACCAAAAAATCTATTTGATAAATAATTTTTGGGTATTTCTTGTAATTTGCAACTATTTTCTACTATTTTGAATACTGGGGGCCAATTAGATTGTTACCAATTAGATGCTAACATACACACATATATGAAAATACTGAAGCCAATTTCGCAATCGGATTTAATGGGTAAACATCAAGAATATATATATATACACATATACATATATGTATATATATATATAGATATATAGACACTTTTGACTACTATGCAAAACATCAACAACAACATAAAACACACACATCTATTTTCATTATTTTTTTTAAATATTGTATTCACCTATTTGCATTTTTTTTGCGGGGAAATTTCGGGAGTGATTTTTTTTTTTGTTTATTTTTTGTGAGGGTATTTTTGGAGTCGTATTGCTTGTCGCTGCTATTTGTGGCATCTCTGTGGATTGCAACGACAAGTTTAGTTCTACATATTTAACACATACACAAATTACAACATCAATTTAGGCAAATGGGGGGGAGGGGTGTGGGGATTTTGAGGGATTCTTCAAATTGGTCTACACGAGTTGGGGTTTTTCATGGGGGCTTTTGAGTTGCTCGGAAAAGTATTTTAGTAGTAGGAAATTACAACATCTAAGGTGGTTTTGCCGTCCAGTGAAATCTTCTTTCAACTTGTTGAATGTTTTTTTTCATCGTTTTTTCTTTGTTTTTTTTTTGGTTTTTTTTTTGGGTTTTTTGATTTTGTTCTCATTAACATGTTTGCATACATGTATATGTATGTGTATATGTGGTAAAGAATTCTCGTTTGTAGTGTGCTGAAATTTTGGATTTCGTTACAAGGCAGCTTGGGTTTACCTAAAAAAAAATCATATTAAGGTTCGATCGATTTGATCAACAATTAAAACTTGTTCATTTTTGATTGTCGCTAAAAGCGTGCACAGCTCAGCCACAATGCTGCTCAAACTGTGCGTACGCCATTTTATTATTTGGTGTTGTAGGTTGTGCGTCGTCTGTGTGCGTGCGTGTGTGTGTGTGTCTGTGTGTTTGTTTGCGTTTGTGTGCGTTAGTTTAAAGAAATTGCTGAATAGGAAAATCAACAAAAAATAAAATAATTAAACTAAGCAGTTCGACAGCGAAATTTTATTAGAGCCTTGTGTAAAAAACTAAGCTAAAATTAGGTTTGTAATTTTAGTGACTATAACAAGCATAAATAAATTGATAAACAGCCAACCAATAATAAAAATTGACTAAAATATTGGCATAGGTTTTTGTGCTTCTTCTTCTTCTTCATCATTTTTTTCTGCTTCTTCTTCTATGCGCGAGATTCATTTCACATTTTGTGCGAGAGCATTTAACAAATATGTATAATATAAATGTAAATATATTCATATATTTAGATATATATGTATATGATGTATATAAATAATTAATGTAAAGTAAATCTGATATAAAAAGTAATACACACAACCACATTTAATAGTATAAATGGAGCACGTGACGAGGCCTACGACCAAAGAGAGAAAGAGAGTAAGAGAGAGAGAGAGAGAGAGAGACAGAGAGCGATCGAGAGCGGGGGAGCAAGAGTGGGAGAGAGAAAGGGCGCTCTCATGCTCATTTTCTACTCTTTGCCTGCGTCACATAACCTCACAAATTGAGAGGCGTTTTGTTTTTTTTGTTTTTGTTTTTTTCTCTTGTTCCTTTGCTTCTTCTTCTTCATCGTTTTAGTTAAATAAATAATATAAGTGTATGCTTATGGATTTAGACACTCAGAGTTTCAGCATAGTTAGAATAGGAAGAAACCGTCTTAAGGTTCGGTCCAGAGATAGAATAGAATTATCATTTAAGTATCTAATCGATAAACATATGAGTCATTCACATACATAATAAATACACCGACTGTTACAGTTACACAACATAGACACCGATGTATACATATGTGTATACATATGTATATATGTATATATATAGTACAGATATAGATATTCATGCGCTAGAGTACAGCTAGTTTGTTCAGCTAGAAAACGCATTTTCTTTCAATTACAGTTAAAGTTATTTAGATCTATAAAACTAATCGCTACGAAGATTATTTCTGCATTTTATTTTCTGTTTCTTTTTGTTTTTGCTTTTGTTTTTGTTTTCGTTTCTTTTGCTCTTGTTTTCTTTAACACAACTGTCGCAAATACTGAAAAACTGAAGAACGACACGTCCTGTTTCTTTCCGATCCTACTCCACATTGTTTTATTTTATTATAGTTTTGTTTTTATCCTTTACGTCTTCATCTCTGCCGTAATGCTATTGTGCGACTTGGCTGGCGATATGGCAAGCCCTGCACCACCACCGACAGCACCACCGCAGGCAGCACCACCATCCAAATTGAGTGAGAGATTGTTGCCAGAGAGGGGCCGGGATGCGGGACAGCTATGATGATGGGGTGCATGGAAGAGCACCAGGAAGCCATTGTTGGAGACACAGCTGCGAGATTCAGCGTCCTTATCGAGTATTTGACGTGCCTGATGGGAATAGAGGGAATTACTTAAAAATGCCACAAGACAGAAAAATCTACCTGCTCTTGTACATTAAAAAAATATAGCAGAATAACAGTAAAGGGATATAGTAAAACGATAAATAATCCCTATATATAGTATATATAGTAAAAAGATAATTGACCCACCCTGGAGCGATGTAGGTCGAGTTCGATGCGCACCGCATCGTGATCCTTCTGCAGCTCATTCGTGAGGCTTTCGAAAGTCTGCTTGAGGCGCGTCCGTTCCGCGACGCCACGTTCCACCACAGAGCGGCGCACCTCGCGTTTCATTCTGTTGCAGGGGAAGGAAAGTTATTCTCAGTTAAGTGTGTGACTATGTTTGGGGTGCGGTCATTCCGGGTTACCTGATCAGCTCGTCGCGATCCTTGTGCACCGCTGCAATCTTCTTGACCTCAGTGCGTCGCGCCTCCTGCAACTGGTGCATCATCTCACTGGACTCCTTGTCCAGCGAAGCCTTCATCTGTTTCATTTGACTCGCTTGCGAGTTCTTCAGCACCTTCTCGGCCGCTGTGTAGATGGCCTCATGGTATTTCTCCTGCAGGTCTCGATACTGTGTGGTATACTCCCGGCAGGCGTTGCGCAAACGGGAGCCAAAGGATCCCTCCATGCTGCTGGATGCTGCCTCATCTGTGGCACCGGCGCTCTCCTCGCTGCTGTCGCCCAGATCAATGGGGCAGGCGGGCACTTCGACACCCGGCTCGCTGAAAGTAGAGAAACAATTACTAATTTTAATGGCGTCATCAGCAACCACGTTGCAACGTTGCCGCGTTGGACACTTACAGGCTGCGATTGCTCAGACGCTTCACCAGCTTGTTGGTGATGGTGAACTTGGGCTTCTTGCCACCGTCTAGGGGACTCGACTTCTGGCCAGCGATCTTGAGCTTCTCCTTGTCGTGCTTCTTGCGCAACGATTCCAACTTCTTTTCCATCTCGAGCCGCTTCTCGCGCACCGACTTTTGTTCGAGTATCTTGTCCAGCGGCTCGGCAAACACGCGATTCACATCGAACTGTGAGGTCTCCACCTGCCTGATCGATGTGCTGCCCGATGCATCCAGCGAGCTCTCATGCTGTAGGATGGCAATGCTGCTGTCATCATTCCGTTGTCTCTCCGTGCGATCTGAGGGCAGATCCACACTGATGGTGGCCTGCACGGAGATGCTTGGACGAGGCTTGGGCGATGTGGTTTGCGGCACCGGAATTAGCTCCATCTTTTGGTGACCTACTTTAACGAAAACGACTGTAGAATCAGAGACAATCGGGCAGAAAGCAGATAGGGACAGCGAGCGAGAGAGAGAGTGAGAGAGACAGAGCGGAGAGAGCGAGAGAGATCGAGCGAGTAAAAGTGGAATTGGGAAGAGGGTTTCGGGGGTTTTTCAGGGAGTTTTATTTTATTTTTTTTTTGTGCAGTTTGTGTGTCCGTTAACCGTTTTGTGTGGTGGTGGTTTTTGGTGGTGTTGTGTGGTGGTGTTGGTTGTTTTTTTTATTTATTTTTATTTTTTTGGGGTGGGGAGGTGCGTGTGCGTTTAACCAAATCCAAAATCCAAAAGTTTAACCGAAAGTTTACATTTGAACATACAAAAGAAAAGTAGAAAGAAAAGAAAGTAAAATTAAAATGCAACTCGAATGCTACAGAGGTACTTCATCGTCTTCATATTGCTGCTTAGAGCAGGGTCTGTCTTCCAGCTACTCGATGGACGAGAGGAACTTACATGACTTGGTCAGATCGTCATCGGCATTTGCAACGGCATCTGTGCCATCCGTCAGCACGGACAGCTGCATTCCGCGCTTCTCCTGCTCACTCTGGTATTTGATGGGATTGGCGAGAGCCTCGGCGAAATTGGATAGATCGTCGGGCACATAGTCCTTGACGACGACGCACAGGAAGAGCGAGGCGAGCGCAATGGGCTGACCCACCTCGGAGCGTAGATTCACATGACGATAGCCGGGACACAGTCCAATCACGGGCAGCACCCGATGTCCGATCAGTTTGCCACCCTCCTCATAGGCAGCGATCCGTATGCTTGCCAGCTCCGGCAGCACCACCTTCTTGAAGACGAATGGCTCCTCGTCGTAGACGGGATTCATGCCATTGTCACGCACCGTCTTGGTGCGAAACTTCTTGCGCACCGTATCCGCCGGCAGGCCAAACATGTCCACCTCGACAAAGGTATTCACGCGCTTATCGGTGAGGAATTGACCGGATAACACGGTAATCGAAACGGTGCCGGCAATAATGCCATCCACGGTGCTCTCGGCAAATGGATCAAGGCGACGATCGGAGCGTCGCATGAACTCCGGCTTCAACAAATAACCGGAGCGGGCGTTGTACTCAAATATGCCCAGATTCAGTTGCATGGCCAGATCGAGGGTCTGAAAGTTCAGTGCCACCAGCTGACAGCCGGCATTCCAGAACACCTGCGGCATAAAATTGGAGCTATCGAATCGTGTGCCAGCCGGATAAACCCTCGACAACTGATGCTTGTTGTAGTTGACAAACTCAATCGGTCGATCCTTGAGCAGTGTCATCGCCTGCTTCTCATCGAACGAGGACATCTCATAGCAGCGACCCTTCTCTGTGTGAGATCGATTGTAGATTGAGTTAGTATTTTAAGGTATCTAAGGCTGGTTAATTTGGATTGAACTTACTCTCCGCGGACTCAAAGGAGCTAAAGTGTATGGGTTGCACATAGTTGACTAACGCTGAGATCTCTGCACCCGCCTCCGTTTCCTTTTGCGCCTTCTCCGGTTGTGGTTCATTGCCACTGGGCAGACTGGGTGTTGTATTGGGCAGGGATTCATCTTCGCTCGAACTGTCCGAGTCGGAGGAGCCGGTGCTATCCTTTGAGCTCTGACGTATTTGCTGAAAGTTTGCAACAATTCAAGATATTAGAATTATGCAGCAATCGTCCTAATCGAAAATTGTCATATTTTTAAATATAGAATTCTCGGAATTAAATTGTCTAATTTGAGAAACTTTTTATGAGAATTATTTGTGTGAAAGGCATTTGCTGTGCGTCAAATAAAGTGATAAACAAAATGTATGCAACTCCACCGGGAATAATTGGCAACACTGAAAGAATTCGCGATTCGCTGCCAAGACTAAAGGCGTCTAGACAAATAAATCAAATTGCCAACAATTGTTTTTAGATATTCGAAACGCGAAAAGCATCTTTTCAAAAAGTGTATATAAATTTAAAGAATTTGCAAATGAACTTATGAAAATTTAAAATATAAAGTAAAAATTAACTTAAGAGAAAATGTTAAATTTTTATTAACTTTCGAATCTGAACAGATGTAAATTAATGATAGAAGTTTCCCCAAACTTGAAGTTTAGAAATAATTCAAGCTGTTGGGCTATTTATATATATATATGTATATATCAGCATCATTTAGAAGACAGCTACAAAAGTGGCAGACATAATGCGACTTGTTGCATGTTTTTATGCAATTCAATAGCCATGCTCAGCAGCTGAGGTCACGGGCTGGATATTGGCGCAGCTGCCAATATAGGAAAGCTTTTATAATTTTGTGTTGTTATCGCTGCAACAGATCCGACAGGCGAACAACAGATGGACAGCTGAAAGTCAATGGGGGTCGGTGTCAATGGTGCAAGCAGCACACAATGCATCATGGCAAGAAAATGGCGTAGATTGGGTAGGTTGCAGTGGCCCTGCTCACAATGGAGTGCATGTGGCTATTGTATTATGCATGGCAGACATAAAGTTCACTCACAACAACTATCTCTCACAATCGTTTCCGCTCCCACTTCCCATTTTCCACTTCCCATTTCCCTTTTGCCTTTTAGCCATTATGCATTATCCATTATCCATTATCCATTGCCCAGTTTACGTCTCGTTTCGCTTGCAGCAAGAGCAACATCCAAACTACGATAGACATGTGATTATGCTGTCAAACTCAACCCTAATCAGTCCAAAAATATAATGCGAACAGTGCTGCCCAAACTGTACACCCTTATGGCTATCACAGCGGGCTTGCTTGGCTAAAATTAGGTTCCCATCAGCAAACTCGACGACTGCTCGCCGTGTTGCATGATTCATCGTTTTCCTAATTCATTGTTTTCCTGATTCATGGTCTCGCTGCCCACACACCGCTCCAAAAGTCATGAATAATGCTGTTTGCCCCAATATTCAAATGTGCAATCAAATTTATATGCACCCTGCTCTTGTTGCCCACGCAGCAGCCATTTAATCACGGCACTGGCCAACGGATATTTGGAAGCAGTTGTCAGGCTGATTGCAATGAAATCAACCTGAAACTTGGCAACAAGATCTCATCAGATAATGCTAGGAATTCGAATTTAGCTTTATTTGAATGCGAGTTGCGTTTCATACGCATTTAATTGTAGATTCTGACTTGATGGGTTGGCCATAAACATGCATAATAAAATTGGGAATTCGCAAATTATTCAAGTTAAGTCTATAATAATGATTTCCAGACACTCTTTAAAAAAAGCAGCTGCTAATATCAGCAGCACACTTACTCAGCAAAAGACTGATCTAAGTTTCAATTAAAATTCGTTTGATTTTTCGATAAGCTGAAAGCTGTTTAGGCTGTTTCCTTATCATGGCCAAGATAAGCATTAAAGCAAGATTTGAATTTGTTATAGGTAAATAAATTTATTCAAATTTATCTGTTTCATCTTTCGGTGTAGCTGACAGCAGCATTAAGAAATGACGCCTATTAATTAAAAACTCATTATCCTCTGAGCTTGGATCCGCATATCGCAGAGGATAAACATACAGTCTAGTTATATTTGAGCTAGCTTTAATCGTTAATCAGGAACAGCAAGTCACGATGCTTGACATTATTATCGCCATGAATTGTAAGGGAAAACCCTTTTTATTGTTCTGGTTTACGTTTGGTTGACTGTCGCTGGTCGTAGAGCAGTTTTTCAATTCACATTCATCCAGCATGTCATGCTTATGTGTGTGCTTGTGTGTGTTTATTCTGTGGGTGTTTGCATTTGCATTTATGTGTGTATTGCTGTGTGTGTGTGTGTGTGAAAGTGTGTTATCATTACGACGTATGTAAACTCAGAGCGTAAACACAGCAATGTCGACAATCAACATCAAAAACAACAACTGAAATGCCCCCCTCCCTTTTGCTTGTTGAAGTAGCGCCAAGGGGTTGCAGGGGGTTGGGGGGGGGGGGGAGCGTGAGTTTGTCTAGGGGCAGATAAACAATGCGACGACAAATCAACCGATTCCTGCTGAGTCGAGTCCCACCAAACATCACAAATAGTGGTATGTGTGTGGGTGTGTGTGTGTGTGTGGGCTGCTATTAAATGCAATTACAGGCATGCCAATGCCACGCCCACACACATACACACATTTACCCTTATACATTATATATATATAAATACATTTATATATATTTAACATGTACAAATACTTACTTGCAATGGCGGCGCATGTCCTCCGCTGACAATGTCACCATTTGCGGCGCCTGTCATTGTGCGTCCTGCTGCTGCTCCGCCTCCGCCTCCTCCAGCTCCAGCTCCTGCCTCGTCTTGTGCTGCGGCAGCCACTTGTTGCGCATTGGCTGCTGCTGCCGCCTTCGCCGCCGCATCCACTGCAAAAAAAAAAATATATAAAAATTGAACAAATTGTGGAATTGCAGCAATTCAACAATAAAGTCAAATGGGAATTTTTGAGTTGTGGCGTTTACTCAAAGTTGAGATTCCCTTTTCGTCCTGATGAGCATTTGGGCACTATCCATATAGCTGCTAAAGGAATGAAAGACTTTGATTTTTTCCCAAGTTATCCGATGCAAACTTATGAAATTTGAGCATTATTATGCCTTTCACATTTAGATGAAAAATTATTGAGATCGAACTACTATATCCCTTAGCTCACAGGAGAATCATCGATGAAAAGTTGAGTATTAAAACTTTTTACAGTTCTACAAGTGTATGGAATAGATGATAGATGATAGTTACGATAGATGGATAGATTGATTATTGGATAGATGGATGAATATATAGAAAGAGAAGATAGTGAGATGGATGGATGGATAGCTTGAATTGATAAATGGATATATAGATAGAAAGATAGATATAGTGCATAGATAGTTAGATAGAATCAATAGAGTAGATACGTAGGGTATTAAATGAACGCTAAAAGACGTGAATTTTGAGCAGATTTTTTGCTAACGAATAGAAATGAAAAAGAAGAAGACTTTCTTTTATAAGCAATGAAAAAGCGTCTAGAGGATAATCAAACATTATATATTTTATTACTTAAATATTATATATTTCATTATATTTAAAAATTATTATCGTAAAACTCTTTCATGTTCACCAAAGCGAAAGTTTTTGTCAAATCCCCAGGCGAAACATTTGCTCATCTTAAAGGACGTTAAAATGGTGATATAATCAATAGAGTCATAAATTCGAAGGACCTACAACCAGCTCAATATGTACATGATTATAATTCGAAGCATATTTAAGCCAACCAAAAGTACAAATTTTATGCGTTTGCACAGCTATATTTATTGGCCATTCTGTATCAATTTTTGTGAAAGAGGGTATAAAATATGTGTGTCCATTTACTATAAAGTTTTTGGGACATAAAAAAGGATACCCCGTTAAAAAATTGCTGCTCCCATTATGCAATATGCATGGGTATAATAAAATAAAATTAATCGCATTAAGTATGCGAACAAAGTTCAAAAAATGGATGCCAAGAGACGCTGGCAGTGCCAATTGGCCAATTGCGCTGGGATTAGGTTGAGAAATTGGGGGCGGACGGAGGAGGAGGAAGGAGGAGCGCGTGACGCGTCTGGGGAACAAATATGACTTTTAAACATACAGTGTGTAATACATATGTATAGTCGCTGTGGCAAGTCCAACTATGATGGTGCTCAGCTGGGAACTGGCTAAGTTCGTTCCCAGTTGATTGCAACGACATCAACGATGGCAAAGGCGACGGCGACGGCGACGGCGACGTCGACAGAGACTGCAACCAGTGGCAAAAGTCATTTGCATTTATAAATTGGCTTTTTGCAATTCATGAGCAAAATGACAACGTGCACGGGCACGGGTTGAAGGAGGGGTAGGGCAAACTGACGCAAAATGGCGTTGAGTGTCAGCCATGGGCAAATTGTGCAGTTGTGCATGGAAATGGATCCTACAGGATGCTCCAGCAGCAGTCTGTGGCCCATTAGCCAGCGGGACAGACAGCTAAACACATTTATATGCTAAATACTAATAAAACTTTATACGAGTGCAGAGCAAACGAAACGAACCGAAACAAAACAGCAGCCAGCCAAACGAAATGTTCTCTTTAAGAGTCTCTCACACAACATATGGCCATTCGAGTCAATGATATTGATTTTATCTAAACAATCGACTCTATGGCCAACCATAATGCATAATTCCAGACATAATGACATGAATGTATATATGTTTATATATATACTTTAGGCGAAACAAGAGCCATTTCTATGCAGAACACACGCATCCAGTCATGCAGAGATTATTATAATTTTTATGTATATGTATGTACTACTTTCATAAATCAAGCACAGCCAAATGAAGGGGAACAAGAAATTGAAAAAAGGACAGACATATAAATAATAATGGTTAACCATAACTCATTCGATTCTGGTTACGAGCTTTTTATTATTGTGGCAAGAGTGAGCTCTAAGAGATCAATGCAAAAGCAACGAAAACACTCACATAAACGAGTGCTGCAATTGGATCAACATCAAAATCACGACGAGGATTAGACAGCAGCTGGGATGAAAGCAAAGTGCAATTTAATCTCGATGACAGTTAATCAGCCGCTGATTAAAGCAATTTAAATATAATGAAAATACCCGAGATGAGGTTAAATTAATGCGCCACACTGTTAACAATATCTTAATTAAGTGTAAAACAAATGGAAACTACAAAGTGAGCGTTAAGCGAAACGCTTACAGCTGAAGAGGAAGCTGAACAGGAAAGAGAATGAAATTCATAGAAAGGATCAGCTTTCTTTTATGTTATTGCTTTTGTTGTGCCACACTTTTCCTCAGTGTATCAAAGTGTGTAGTCAAGGTAAGCCAAGCAACAGAGTTGAGTGCATTAGTTTTCTTAAATTTAAATAAAACAAACTGCAACAATTTCCATCTGCTATATTCATATTGATTTTGCAGACAGACAATGCTTGTTTAATATTTGAATGAATCGGCCTTGAGCTTAAAACTTTTAAGTTGTTTACATTGCAGCAAGCCATTGTCTTTGCCCCAGACGCCACACTTCCTTCGCTTTGAATGGGGTTGGGAAATGAGTTAAAAAGTCGTTGCCTATAGAAAGTGGAAGGACAGCAGGGACAACAGCTGCAGCTTATTTGCATTTAGATGGCTGGGAGGGGCAATGCAGCACACAGCAGGGATATTAAGCATAAGAGCTATGGCTACAACAACAGCAGCAACAACAATGCACACACATTACGCATTACGCATACGCCATGTGGCATTTTAAACGAAAACAACACAAAACCAAGAGGAATATTTTTTTTTGTGGACTTACCTGAGTTTGCCGATGTGAGTTTATTACCGGCAGCTGGTGTGCCCAAAGCCGATGGCTTCTTGTGATGATGGTGATGATGATGATGGTGCTTCTTCTTGTTCTTGATAATGATCTTGCGCCGCAGCATTGATGGCGGCGGCAAATCCGCATTTGGCTCCAGCGGATGCGAATCGAGCGGTTTGTCCAACAGCATATCGCCAAAGATTTCGCGGCAATAGTTGGCAATCTTTGCCTGAAAAATACAACAACAAAAATGGAAAAATTTGTACATTTTACTAACTGGCAGGTAACTAAAATTTGATGAGTTAATACCCCAATCTCTTCCCTCGACACAAGTGGCCCGCAGACCTCAAAGTTCGCTGGAACTTTGATATAAGTAAGTAAACACGTGGCCTGTCTGTCTGTCTGTCTGCCTGCCTGTCTGTGTGTGTGTTAGTTTTACTTGTTCCCTATGGTAAATTTAGTTTATGTAACTACTTTTAATGGTTAAACTTTAGCCAGATGCCTACGCCTGCCACCACTTACAATCCCCACACAATGTGCCCCCTCTTGCGTGCCGTTTGATGCTACTGTAAAAAAAGTTTGCCTTTGTTATTATCTCGTGGAGCTGAAGCATCAGGCAATTACCTTTCGAGTGGCTTCTGAGATTCACCCAACCA
This sequence comes from Drosophila nr. medialis 2 BK-2023a, assembly GCA_035044325.1. NCBI lineage: Eukaryota > Metazoa > Arthropoda > Insecta > Diptera > Drosophilidae > Drosophila > Drosophila nr. medialis 2 BK-2023a. The sequence continues at coordinate 75,824 of JAWNMH010000393.1, forward strand.
TAGCCGCAGCTTGTCCATATTTGAGCGGGGGCTGTTGTGGTATGAGATGTATTGTGGCAGGTAGGATAAGGTGGGCAGGAACTTTCGAGTCCCTGTGGAATGGGATAAACACGTGCACGTGTAGTTTCCAATGTTTGAGCGAGAGCAGTGCGGAGCATAGCGACAGATTGGTGCGTGTTTTCAAATTCGCAATTACAACGCGATTGAATGAAATGAGGTTGCTGAGGTACTTCAAGTCGACTAAGATTGTGTTATATCGATTACAGTCGTCTTGCGTCGTGATTGGTCCTACTCAAGTCATGCTTGAAAGATTGAAGATTCAATTCGCACTAAGTTGTGTCAAAGTGTAGAAATTGGGTTTACCAAGATTTATGTCCAAAGTCATTTTGTATTTTAAATTTGTATTTTAAAGTCGTGTGTGATCGTTTTAGGACATTCTTAAGGCATTTTGGCTTGACTAAGCTCGTGCTGAGTCATATCAGATTTAGTTTTGTCGATTTAACTCATGTTAAGTCAAAATTAGTCTTGTTTAAAGTCGAGTTTTTGCTGGTTTTTGGGTTCATTGTGCTATGTAGCTTTTGTGCATTGCCTGGCTCCACATCAACCACCCGCATAGGCGCTCTACTTCCCATTTTATGTCACGTATAAATAGGCGTTTGAGTTGGCTTTTGGCTATTATTGGTTTAGGACAAGTTAGTTTCTGGTAGGCAGCGCAGCTGTCGAGATGCGGGCTCAAGCTAAATTCAATGACTGCTGTGCTTTTTCAAATATTTGACTTACTCACCTGTTGCCGGGGATTGCAGTGATTCTCGAAACTCAATATCACAGGATATTCGGATGTTTTAAATGCGCACTCAGCGATTGCCTCGAGCACGTCCTTGGCAAAGATTTCGGGCACAAATGTGTAGCCATGGACAATGACCGGCTCCTCGGTGCGTCCATTCCAAAAGTCTAGTTCGACGCATCTGCACAAGAAGAAGAAAATGATGATGAAGAAGAAGAAGAAGATGGAAACCAATTGCTTTGATAAGTACATGACTTATCAAAGTGAATGAACGCAAGTGCAGCGATAAAATTAACTGACGCAAATCTATAGAACGGCGGCGCATAAAAAAGTGTTTATCAGTCAATGCGGACAAAGCCAGCAGCAACAATAACAATAATGGTAGCAACGTTCACCGTGGCCTTGGCAGCAGCAACAACACTTGCGTCAATAAATTTCCCGATGTGTGGCATCATCAACGCCAGCAGCGATTGCGACGGCGACGGTGACTGCGACTGCGGCACCAACAGCGAGAATTCATGTTGATGATGGCGGCGGTAATAAAAATGGCGACCATGCAATTTCCGTTGTACTAAAAAGCAATGCAGCGGCAAACATGCCCGCCCACACACACACACACACACAAACACACTCACCTGAAACTTTTGCGTGTGTTTTAAATGAAGGCCACTGCACACACACACACACACACAAATTAATAGCAGAACTGCAACAAGGTCACGGTCAGCATCCAAAAATATATGAAACTGACCACACACATACAAACACACGCACACAACCGCGCACACACACACACGCACACGCACACGCACTCGCACATATACAAATTGCGTAATTAAAATAAACACTCACCTGCAGCCAGCGAGCAGGCATTGCCTGTATATCTCCACGGAGGATTTGCCCGTTATCTGATGGCCCGTTAGGTAGGTATTATGCGATGAGTTGATGAAGTAGTGCGACATCGGATGATCCATATCATCGCAGAGATCAAGCTTATTGGGCGCCATTATTGGATTGTCATCGCCCATGAGATACCTAAAAAAGAACCCAAACTCAAATAGTTAAACTGCAGTTTATTTAACATGTCATCTGCTAGTGAGCTTTAATGTGTTTCCTATGAGTTATGAGCTCTTAAAGCTAAAGTGCATCTAGCCACTAAAATTTACTATAAATAAAAAATGTAATTTTAAAAAAAGTGGTAAATTTTGTACTCTATGCAAATCAACATATCAATAAAAGCACTCTTGCTAAAAGCTTTTATGTGTTTGCACAACAGTTTTCATTTATGATACAGTTATATCCAAAGCCTATTTATTATTCAGTTTATTATTAGTGCAATTCAATAGCTTCGTTGTGACATTTTGAAAGCTCGAGAAACAATGACAACTTTGCACAGGATTTCAAAGTGAAAATGCGGCTTTTAGTTTTCTCTTAAGAAGCTTTAATATTTTAATGAGCTTAGCGGCAACAATTGGCATACGATTTCGCTAACTGAGAACTTTCATGAGTTTTCCAAGCTGCTTTTTTTTATTTACTTTCGCACGAACAAGCCAATCTATGCCGCGCAACTGATGGTGACAGCACTCGTTGCACATTTTGTGTTATTCGTTTTTTATTTGCATATGTTGCATGTGGGGTGTGTGTGAAGGGCACAATGCGAGGCGTCTCTGCCTGAGAGCCAGCAGCAGTGTGGTGTGCGGCTGACTGAAGGGTTGGCTGTTGCTGCTCTACTGCTGCTGCTGTTGCTGCTGCTGCTGTTGCTGCTGATGCTGCTGCTGCTGATGCTGCTGCTGCTGATGCTACTGCTGTTGATGATGTAGTCTTAGCACTCGCGTGTGCTGCTCTTGTGTGCCTGGCTTGGAGTGCAGTCAAGTGACTCTAACAGCACGCTAAACTGTCAGGCTCAGGCGCAGTGTCTGAGTCTGAGTGTCTATCTAATTTTTGTTGTTTTTCTTTTTATTTCAAAAGCGGGCAAAAAACTTACCTTAAAAAGCCATCCAAACTGAGTTGGCCCTTTTGTGCGTTGAATTTGTTGGGCTCGTATTGCTGGATGAGCTCCTTGGCGCGTGCCGGATTCGCATAGGGATAGAGTATCTCGTTAAGGCGCGGATCGCGTTGCGTCTTGTTCAGAAATTCCACCAGCTGCGCTATAGACATGCACTTGCGCTTCGAGTTACCCACGCTTCAATGGAGAAAATGGGGTTTAGTTGGATTAGGAGGATTAGCTTTGGCAAATTGCAATTGAATTGATTGCCTGGAAGGCTGGCTGGCTGACACTCACATGCTATCGAATAGACGCTCCACCTCGGAACGCTGCGTCAGATATTTGTACAGATTGTAAAAGTCCTCAAATTGAAATTTCGACACCGATATGCTATCGACCTTGCCCGATGGCAAACCGGTCACGTCCAGCGCCTTCTCCACACGTTTCCGATCCTCTTTATTTTGTGCAAAAAGTTTAATGATGCTAAAGTGGTCACGACCAGCATCACGACAGCAGAAGGATTTCGAAAGGGATGGTGGTTGGGTGGGGCGACGGAAGGTTCGTTGTCCAGCCAGACAATGTGGTTCGTGTTGATGATGTTGTCGTTGTCAGTGATGCATGAGCCACGTTCCAGTCGCATTGAATTGTTGCGTTCGGTTGGCAAACAAACGGAGATAGAGGGAGAGAGAGAGAGAGAGAGAGAGAGAGAGAGACAGAGAGAGAGAGTGCGGGGGAGGGAGAGAAATGCGAAAGAGAAATTGGCGTAAATTTCAATTTTCTAGGCAATACTTAACAAATATTGTCAAATGCTTCAATACACAATGCACAAAAGCCAAAAACTAAAAACTACAAGCCCCAACCACAATCCTTCTTCAACTCTGACCCCGGCGGTGGGGTCAGTGAGGATTGGTGTTTGGGGTTTTGGACTATAATGCTACAGTGGCAATTACTTTTTCACTGGTATGCGTCCGCTTTTGTCCACCTGCAGACAGAGTTTTGTGTGCGCCTTCAACAGAAACATATTCGCCGAGCCATTCAGCTGGGACAGACTGTAGGCCAGTTTGATGAGGCCATCCGACCAGATCTGCAAGTAGACAATGCAAAGCCAAATGTTAGAAGGTCATCACAGAGGTTACACAACACAACAGAAAGCAACGTTTTTTGGGTGCGTAACATGAGATTTGCAAATAAAACACATGAGATTACCACATTTCCCTACCCTGCCACAAGCACATTTTGCAAACGAAAGATTGTCTGAGATTGATGTCAATGTCAATGTTATACGATTATAATTAAATTTTCCAAGAGAATGTGCTACGGGCAACATTAAATTGACATATTATTAAAGCGAAAGAGGAGAGAAGCGAGAACCAAGGAGGGAATATGGTATGAGCCAGCATTTGATATATTCAAAAACTTTTCCATAAGGCCAAAAAGTTTAAAGATTTATTATTGGCATCCGAACGATGAGATGGGAAAATGAAATGTGAAAATGAACATTTGTGAACTTGTATATAGTTAGGAGTCGGAGCTAATATAAAAGAACAACGGCAATAAAATACTTTGGTTTGAATTCAATTGCAGAGTGAGAAAGGTCAGCAAAGTTAGGATACTGGCCTAAATGTGATTTTTTCTCGTGTTTCCAAATTGAAATTTACTATTATGCTAGAGATCAAACCATAAGCAGAAGCGTTGGTTTTGGAAAATCGTGTTACTTTTGACAAAATAAAGGTCCTGCATAGGTTTGACCCTTCCCTTGTGCACTTTTTGATGGTCCATTTCTAAATCCATTATTAATCTGGAGTTACAATTTTGGCAAAGTTATGGCTCTGGAAAGTTGAATTCATTGCTGTTTTCACTCTGATACCAAACCTCTTCTTAAGTCAAAATCGCAAGACTATCATTTAATAGTCAAGTTCCATCAATGGAAAACCAAGCTACTTTGTAGCTTCTTAAAATGTAGTAGTAAAAACTTGTGCACAATTTCGATTTATGTCATTATCGCATTATAGTGTGGATAAAGAGGAAGACTGTGGAAACATGTCGGATTTTAATTGCCTTTGCCAACAGACGAGTCTACAAAGCGTTGCTTTTGTTTGCGATTATTGGGGCAAATCTGCCTCTTTTGTGCATACATTTTGGGCAACATGTATGCCAAAAGTGGCATGTTTATTTATTTAGTGCGGATTATATTTTTGTGCCCCGAAATTCCGAAAAAGTTTATGAAATGTTAGCATTCGATTTTGTTTATAGAATCGTTTGCGACGCGTGCCAAAAATAATAACAATAACATGAATGCACGCACATGCCACAACGGCAGCTTTCGTCCGTGTCCATGCCCATGTCCGTGTCGGTGTCCGTGTCCGTGTCCGGCTTTGGCTGTGCTCCCGGATAGACGCGCCCGTGATAAAATATAGAACATTGATTTTGACCAGCTAGCACCAGATTGCTGTTCGCGCCAAACAAGAGCAAGGTCACCTCTGTGCGGGGCGTGGCATTATGAAGGGAGCAGTCGGCGACGGAGGGGGGAGGGTTGGCGGATTGAATATGAACAGCGATTCTGAAAACGTATTGGGATTGTGTCCAATCAGACAGGGATAAGGCGTGGCCCACCCGCCCTCATGTTAAATCAATAAAATGTGTTCGACAGTCACTTATATTTTTACGCGCGTTCGGCAAACGGTTAAAAATAACGCCAACCTGCCCACTGGCGACAGGTGTGTCCCAAAATGATCCTAATGACTGCTTATTAAGTATGTGTGTGTGTGTGCGTGTGTGATGGTGTGTATAGAGGTCATAATCGAGTGTGTTTCGCATTCCGCAAGCTCTAAAAACGTGTCAAATTCTGTCAATAGTCTTTAACATTCCCGATGAAAATGTTTTTTTTTTTATTTGTTATCACAACTGATTCGATTTATTCACAAAAACGGATTTTTCGGATTAACGTCCCCAAAATGAATATTTAATTAAATTAGGGTAATTTTAATTTAATAATATTATTGAGTTATTCGTTGCTGATTTCTCAAATATGTGAAGATTTTAATTTTTTTGATGAATTACTAAAATGGATGTTTTAAAAATGATTCGATTTAAATTAACTTAATTAAATAAAATTGGCAATAATTACAAGATTTTATATTTTTGGCGACTTTCAAAAAAATTGCAAATTGCGTACGAAATTCAAATTGAATACAAATGAGTTTGTGTGTGTAAGCTTGCGTGCGCGTGCTCGCGTGTGTGTGCTCGTGTGTGTGCTCGTGTGTGTGCCCGTGTGCGACCCACTTTTTGGGTTGTAAATAGCTTTTGATGCCCCTTCAATGCTCGCATTTCAATTGTCGTCAAGTTGTCAATTGGCCATAATGAGCAGCTGTTGGCTATTGGAATGTTGCCAGGAACGCGACCAGCAACACTGCTGGCCAGCAACACACCTGGCCCTTGGGCGGATACCCCTTTGTGACATACCTGTGCGATGTCCCGTCGTGTGCAGCAGAAATTGATAAATGTCATGTTGACAAAATCAGAGCCATAGCAAATGGTGACGGTCTTCTCCTCCAGTATATCCTGCGGTCCCATCGCCACAATCTGGCGCAGCTTAGCGTCCTGCAAATACAGAGATGACCAAACAAGCAATGAGTATTATTAATTACCAGGCATAAAGCACGCCCCAAAATGAAGTTTTATGGCCAGTGATAGTACCACTGTGTACTCGTAAATCGAAGCCATATCCTTAGCCCTAATCCACTGAATGTGCCGACAAAGCTCATTTGGCTGCTCGTAACTCAGATAACTGGGCAGCAGGACGCGTGCCCAGCTGGTCTACTCTGGGGCGCCATATTTCAATTAAATGCCACAAAATGGATTTACACGGGGTGCGAAATGGGCCCACAGTGAACACACCCAGCAAATCAACTGCCATAACACAGCTAACGTGACCGAGGAAGCCTCAAGAGTCTATGTGTATATAATAGAACTGCTATCTCAAAATGATATGTCGACAAATATGTAAATTAACTGACACGGTTAGGCTTGGGACAAGCCACAATGTTTGCAATAATATATTTGCATAAAAAAAAACGCAACGAAAAATTTTTGCGCGATAATGTACGCTATGAAGGGTGCAAGGAACACAACTGGATTAAGTGCAAATGGCCAGATATTCACGCAACATGTTTAGCAAAACTTAAAAAGGACAAGCGACAGTTGGGCGAGACAAGCGAGGGTATTAGTTTTGGCTTTGTTGTCAGTTTAGCAGCTTCCATTGTCTGCCATTCTTGGCGCAGACTGAGCGGCAGCTGCACGGACTGAGTGGCAGTTGCACGGACTGAGTGGCAGTTGCACCGACAGAGTGGCAGTTGCCGTGGCAATGAAAGTGGCAGTGGCAGTGGCGGTTGCTGTGGCACAGTTTGCCAGTTTCTTATCTGCTGCACAACTATGGACTATATTGCTGCCACACCCTGCTGGGCGTTTGATGGCAAATCCAAAATCAGCTTCAGGATTATCAGCGTCCTTTAAAATGCATGACACACACACGGTAAGAGGGGTGGGGCATGAGGGGCATAAGCTGCATGAGATTTGGCATTAGTTTTGCGGCGAGTCATGTTTTGATATTTTTAGTAAGCCAAGCAAGCTGTGTGTGTTTTCTTGTCAGCTCTCCTGATGTGGCCGGCGACTTGGGGACATTTGACAAACGGCTGGATAACTACAGACAAATGCTCTTAGCACATACACGTAAAATGCTGTGTATGTATGTGTGCATAATGTATATGTTTTGTATATGAATATGTAATGTTTGTGTATGATGAGTATTGCGACTTTCTTATTATTAGACCATGTTCACCAAAAATATGGCTTATTAAAGAAGAACACAGAAATGATTATTTGCCTGTATATAAAATATAAATTTATAATTGAGCAATCTATAATCTATAACCATTACTCGCTGATCAAAGTTTCGGCACTATCATAAATTGCTCCACAGTATTTTTGGGGACTTTTAAATGGACGCAAGAATAGAGTACTCTAAAGTAGCAATAAATAAAAGTGGGTTGACACTATCACGCAAAGAAGAGTCGTAAATTGATTATAACCATAAAAGAGATGCTCTAGTTGCGCTATAAAATTCGATGCAATAAATTCCAAATTGAACAGAGCATTAAAATGAAGATACTTATGATAAACATCTGCAGATAGTGTTACAAAGAACCGTTTCATTTTCAAGCTGACAACTTTGTTCACGAGATAAAACAAACATGTTGTTCATTCTATGACTCAATTCAAAACTATTAATAATTTAATAATAGTATTTAGTCTAAGGGTTAAGCTTGGCCTCGACCTTAGTCAATGCTAAGCTGCAATTGGATTCGATGTTCAACCAAAGGGCATGTCAACAAAACGACGATGCAAAGCTACCTTTGGCCTTGGCCGTCAAAATAGATTATAATCTGATTAGTTGTGGCCAGGACGAGGCTGCATACCAGAAGCCATAGAAAGTACATTATATATCTATTAAAAAGGCTTGACTTGGCGCTGACTTTTGCCTATTGAAACATCTGCTGAGGCGGGCACAGTTTGACAGTCCAGACAGACTGCTGCTGCTGCTGCTGCTGCTAACAGAGTATCACGGGACAGGCTATGACAATTAAAGCGTCATTCACTTTAATCACAATTTACAAAAGCGCTCCCTTAACGCGTTTGGCCATAAAAATCTTTAAGAGTTTCCACTCTGTCCTCTCACACGTGCTTTTTGCTCAGCTTATCTGAGAGCGCCATAATTTGCTTTTAACTAAAAACTAATTCTGGCAAATTTGTCGTACTGAATAATGTAAAAGTCGCGGATAAGCACACACACACACACACACACAGGTAACGTTGAAGGACTTTTGAGAAGGAAGCGTAAAGCGGAAATGACTACGGTGATTATCTTAATTGCTTCACACGCTGCTCGAGAGTTTGAGTTTTTTGGGGGGTTTGGGGTTGGACGGTATTTAGTTGGGGGGAGGCAATGTTTGGGCTGATCCCAGCTAATCCTTTAGCTCCGGCTGAGTATATTAATTTTAAGAACCCTCATTATGTTGGCCAGGAGCGGAGTGGATTTCCGAAGGATGCTCGCGACCTGATTTTAATATTTAATATTTTATGTCAATTTCACTTCCCTGCTGCTCATGAAAAATATGACAAAGAGCATTTCTCCTTTGACATTTCGATTGTAGTGTAGAACAATTTGACAAAATTACTGTGCAGCTAAATTAAACAAAATCTGGTAATTATCCAAACAAAATGCGTAAACATCGAAGACAATCTGCGCAGGAGCTAAAACAGTCCCAAAAGCCGCCAGATATGAGCCAGCATACTTTGAAAGATATGATGCGAATGCAGAACTGCGAAACCCACACGGTTCGAAAGAACGGAATCTATCCAAGCATCCATCCACCAGTATCAAAGTGTAATCCTCCTCCGGCCGAAATAAAGGTTAACTGTCGACGCTTTGATGTTCAGGCATTGAAAAAACAGAATCAACAACGTGGGGACAAAAAAGCGAATGTCGTTTGGAGCAATCAGAGTGAGCAGGGACAGGAGCAATTACCCGAAATGGCATTTGAATGGACTCATTTGTCTCCATATGATGTGATGCGTTTGCAGAACTGCAAGACATTCAGGGTTCTCGACCGTGAGACATATCCGAGCGTCACACCTCCTGTATCCAAATGTAGTAATTACCAAACTGCTGAATGGTTAGTCGATGCGGCTGAGCATGCTGGCTGTGGACGATGCTTTGATATGGAGCACGACGATGTGATAGATGTGTGGAAACAAAGCCCAAATAAGCATACGCTAAGCTATTACGGCGTGGGCTCACAAATTTACGAACCAGAGGCAATAATGTTTAACCAGGCGATTTCGAAATCCCTACACAAGGCCAGCGATGTCAAGCAGGCAGCGAAAAATGCTGAATTGCCAAAACCAACAAACATTCCGTCTTCTACAGCGCCATGTGGATCCTTTGTTCTCAATCAACCGTTCCTGCAGGCGAAGGTCAACAGGATGCCCACTGTGCAGAAAAAGCTAAATGCACACGATGCCCTCACATGGCTTCACTGTTCACAACCAATTGTGAACAAACACCCGTTCGTCGAAGACCATCCTCAGATTCCAATCGCAATGTCCCTCGACATGGAACGCCCAATTCCGAAGCCTAAGCATGGCCTCAGGCGCAGGCACATCTACTGCGATCGGCAATGTGGTATTCCGCAGAACAAATGCACCGACTACGAATGGAGGAAATATAAAGAAGATCCCCAGCCAGTTGATATGGCCTTTAAAATGGAACAGGCACAAATGGAGGAACAAGCTGAGCCCGAGCCTAAAAACTACGACGAGCTATACTCCCAACTGGTCACCTGCTTTCAAAAGATCTCCGAAAAAGATACAATTTGTTCACTTTACGACAAATGCTGTAAGCGGGTCTCAAAACATGGCCTAGATATTCCTGATGTTGCTCCCGACCCTAGTTCAGATAAGGAAAAGCCAGGTATACTACCTCCGCCTGTCGTAAAAGAGAGTGATGATGGAACACAGTCAGAAAATCCAGATGAAATAAAGCCAGAGAAAGAGATGCCAGAAAAAGAGAAGCCAGAAAAAGAGAAGCCAGAGAAAGAGAAACCAGAGAAAGAGAAACCAGAGAAAGAGAAGCCAGAAAAAGAGAAGCCAGATAAAGAGAAGCCAGAGAAAGAGAAGCCAGAGAAAGAGAAGCCAGAAAAAGAGAAGCCGGGGAAAGATAAACCAAAGAAAGAGAAGCCAGATATTGATGAAGAGGCTCGAAACTCGGTAGAGCCACCCAAGGAGAAGGATAAGAAAAAGCCCGATAAGCCGAAAGAAAAGCACAAAAAAAAACCAGACAAGCCGGACAAAGGAGACAAACCACCAAAAAAGGACCCACCATCGGATGAATCACCTACTAAGGAACCGGAAGATCCACCAGATACTTTGATTTCAGAAACTGATAAGCCGGATAAATCAACTGAGCCACCCAAAAAGGAAGAACCTCCCAATGTCGAATTTGAAGACAAAATTCCCGATTGTCCCTGTGAAATGTGCGATTTCATAAAGCAACGACATGAACCAGACTCCCCGCTCATCCGTCAAATGAAGCAGGAAGAGAAACGACGCCAGCTTCGGGACTACTACAGGCAAATGTGCCATCGCGAGTATCTCAAGTGCCGCCAACCCGAGTATCGAGCACCCCAGCACAAGTGCGATCCGATTGCCTGCGACAACTGCTTCTGTCGTAATCCTAAGCTGGGGGAATATTGCGACTGTTTGGATGCCATGCAGGAGCTACAGCAGCTGCTCGGACCCAAGCATTGCATTGTTAAGAATGAGCTGATATTTAATGTAGAGGATCTGCGGCGTCGTATATGTCAGCGCTTCTGCAATTGTCTTCAATGCGCTTAGCAAGCAACAACTGTTGCCGGATCCAAGTCGAATGAATTTCTGATTGTTAGTTTATATCGGTGTATCTCATAAGTTATGAATATTTGTTTATTTTCCCCCAAATTCAGTTAATAGTGTTGATTAGCTTATAGCCTTGTATAAATAAATGGATAGCAGACACAGAATAATAATCTCTGAATCTTTTTCCCAATTTTTGTACCTTATGTACCAGAATCGGAATCGGAGTCCAAATTCTTTTGCGACACCCTGTTCCCAGTTCATTAATTTCATAGCCTACTTAAATGTTATAGTATCATCTAGCATGTGACATTTGCTGGCTTCAAATTCATTATGTAAAATGATTTGCATCGAATAATCACAATTTTCTTTTTAAATAAATGTAAAAAAAAAGATTTTATAAATTTTATGTTTCATTAGACCAATTTTATACAAAGAAGAGAAATCGAAAACCATGCGTAGTCAACAAGAACAAGATGGGTCACTCTACCATGCGATGCAAAACCAGAACTGTAAAACGTTCAACCATCGAAATAAGGAAATGTATCCTAGCATTCGACCTCCAGTATCTCCGTGTAGTCCTGATCTCACAGCCCAATGGTTAGCTGATGCGCTGGAGGACAATGGCTGTGAACACCCTTTTGACATGGAGAACGATGATATCGTTGAGGCCTGGAAACGTAGCCCGAAGAAGGACTCGCTACAGTTCTACGGCATAGGCTCAGCTATTCACAAGCCGGAAGCAATTGTTTTTAATCAACTAATCTCAAAATGCCTTGATAAGGTTAACCATCCCAAGCCTAAAACCATCAAACCAAAAACCATTCCGCATGAGAGTGAGGACAAACCAGAGCGAACTTCTGGAAACTATGTCCTCAATCGTCAGAAGTTGCAGTCGAAAATCGATGGAATGCCCACTGTAAGGGAAGTCGTGGACGCAAGCAATGCCCTCAACTGGCTGTACTGTCCATTTGTCCAAACTCAACCTAAAGTCTCTCTTCGAAAGGCTCTTGACATGGAGCGCCCTCGTCCCCAGCCTAAGCCTAGTCTCAGGCGCAACCAGAAGTACTGCGAATTGCAATGTGGTATTCCTGAGAATAAATGCACTGACTTCGAATGGGCTAAAAGTCAACAAGATACCAAGGCATATCAGGAGGCATTCAAAATTGAAATGGAACGTTTGCAGAAAGAATGTGAAGCCGATCAAAATAACTACGATGAGTTATACTCGGATCTGATTACCTGCTTTGAAAAGAACGCGAAGAAAGATCCACTTTCCGATGCTTACAAGTGCTGCATGAAAGCCCATAAGCAGGGTGGTGCGGGGGGAGGTGATAAAGGGGTTGGTAAAGATGTAGGTGGAGGTGTACATCATGGAGTTGATGGAGACGATGGGAAAGGTGGGGACGGTGCAAGTGGGGAATCGGGAAAAGGTGAAGGTGGAGACTTGGGAAAAGGTGAGGGTGGGGACTTGGGAAAAGGTGAGGGTGGAGGATCAGGAAAAGGTACGGGTGGCGGCTCAGGAAAAGATACGGGTGGCGGCTCAGGAAAAGGTACGGGTGGCGGCTCAGGAAAAGATACGGGTGGCGGCTCAGGAAAAGGTAAGGGTGGAGGATCAGGAAAAGGTAAGGGTGGAGGATCAGGAAAAGGTGACGGAGGAGGTTCGGGAAAAGGTGACGGTGGAGGTTCAGGAAAAGGCACGGGTGGCGACTCAGGAAAAGGTGCGGGAGGAGATACAGACAAAGATGACAAGCCCAGAGAGACAGATGAGAAAAAAGATGGTCATGAAGACCCACAAGATGGTTCCAAATCTGACCGACCAAGTACAGAAGTCGCACCTCCAAAAACCGAAGAGAATAAGGATTCAGTTGGTGATGAAAAATTGCAGAAGGATTGCCCCTGTGAAATCTGCGAGTTTATGACACGACGAGAACGTGAACCAGACTCTCCGCTGATTGCACAAATGAAAAAAGAACAGAAACGCCGGGAGCTCAAGGATTACTACAAGCAAAAGTGCCATCGCGAGTATCTCAAGTGCCGCCAACCCGAGTATCGAGCACCCCAGCACAAGTGCGATGCGATTGCCTGCGACAACTGCTTCTGTCGTAATCCCAAGCTGGGGGAATATTGCGACTGCTTAGATGCCTTGCAGAAGCTGCAAAAGTTGCTAGGTCGCCAACATCGTATTGTAAATAATGAAATTATATTCAATCTAAATGATCTCAAGGATCGCATTTGCCGACGCCTCTGTGAGTGCGTGTAGCTACGAATGGGATGGCGGAAGAGGTGTAACAACTGATGCACTTCTAATTTCGAATTTTAAATTTATCTACAATTATATTTTTTTAAATTAAATTTTAAAATTTCATGTTTTATCAAGGGACTCACTTATATAATTTCTTTAAATAAAGTAGCCAATGCCATTTTCGGAGTCGACATTTTTTTTTATACTAAATCCAGGTTATTGTGTAAAATGTTTTGAAACGAATATATCCAAAATTGTTGTTACACAGAAAAAAAAACCTGCAAAAGGTTTTTGCTGATTTTAGCACTAGTCTCACCAACCTTATCCAATCACTATATACTCAAGATGGACAGACAAAAAGAAATGATCACCGAAGAGTTTGCTGATCTTGCGCAGTACTACAGTGAACTTACACCCTACGATTTGATGCGTATGCAGAACTGCAAATCGTCCCGATTTGTGAATGGAGAAACTTATCCCAGCATCAGGCCACCAGTGTCCAAGTGTAGTTTACATCAGACAAAGATGTGGCTAGCAGATGCCGTTGAGAACATTGGCTGCGTTCGCCCCTTTGACAGCAAGCATGATTTTATTCTGGATGCGTGGAAGCAAAGCCCCAACAAGGAAGCGCTCAGCTGTTATGGCTTGGGCTCAGATGCAATAGTTTTCAATCAGGTGCTCCACAAATGTCTTGATAAGGTCAACGGTGTGAAACGGTGCAAGAAATCAAAGAACCCAAAAAATTGCGAGAAGAAACCAGCCAAGCCGAAGGGTTCCTATGTCCTCAATCGCAATGTGTTGAAGTGTGCCATCAATAAGATGCCCACAGTCATGAGCAAGATGAATGCAAGCAAAGCCAATACTATACTGTACTGCCCGGAACCTGAAGATCCCGAGAATCCCTTCGTAGAAGATGAACCAATTTTTCCCTTACAGCGTGCCTTGGATATGGAAAAGCCCATTCCAAAGCCAAAGCATGGTCTCAGGCGCAGGCACGTCTACTGCGACCGCCAGTGTGGCATTCCGCAGAACAAATGCACCGACTACGAATGGAGGAAATACAAACAGAATCCCCTGCCCAATGAGGTGACTTTCGAATTAGAGATGGACGAGGTGAAGTGTCCAGAAGAACCCGAGCCACAAACCTTCGACGAGCTTTACGCAGAACTGATTTCTTGTTTCCAGAAGAATGATGTCCAGCATCCCTCGTGTAATGTTTACGAAAAATGCTGTGCATGGCCCCCAGAGCGTCTGGCCTGGATTCAGGGTTGTGGCGAAGAAAAATTACTTAAATCCTTTGGTAAGTTTGACAAATGTTAAGGATGTCAATTGAATAGCTAAAAAGAATACTGCTTACAATAGGCCAAGAGAGATTGCAGCCAAGCAACAAGATAAAGCATGAGAGCGATTTAGAAAAGCGAGAGGTAGATAGACAGAGAGAGAGAGAGAGAGAGAGAGAGAGAGGGACAAAATAAACAACCTTATTTTAATATTTATGTTGATAAACTTATGCATAACATTTGCCGCTAAGCATGAGCTTGAGCTGCCTTTACGGTTGCCTTTCGCCAAATTTCTGTGCACCCTTTTGACATTTTGCCAGTATATGGCATAATTCATTTAAGGCGAGAAACCTTTTTAAGCGTGTCCGAGTCTCTTCTTTTTGTGCACGCCCTTGGCATTCTCTTCATTGTTCACGTTGCCATGCTTCAATAAATTTTAATAAAATCGCATTCCGTTTCGTTTCAATGCAACAGCAACAAGGCGAAAGCAGCAAGAAAAAAATAAAAAATGAAAATAAGAAAAGTTGTAACGGTATGTCGAAAATTCAATGCCCTTGCAAGTCTACACTAGCTTATGAAATCTTTCTCTTATGATGCAGCAGTGGTTAAATTCCAAGCCAAAGCTGACTATGCTATTTTATAGATCGTGTTCAACATAGCCTTGCAGTTGATAACATAAAAAAAAGTCGCACTTTGCCAAGTTGGCCAATTAAATATTGAATCTGCAATGTTATACATTTTTAATGACTAAATTAGTATGCCCTTTGGCCAGAGTAGTAAATTTTTAATCAACGCACGCAAAAAAAATAAAAAAGGAAACGTCAAGGACCACGCCCACATGCCACAAGTACACACCTACACATATGATATGAAAAAGGGTGGCCTTGCGCGTTTTTTTGCTGTTCCTTCCAACTTTGAGTTGCGTTTTTTAACGTACATACGTTCATTTAAGTAGACCTCATTTACCGCTATTTATGCAGCACTTTTTGCAACTTTTCGAAATGAGTTTCATGCATTTACTATGAAGCTAGCCAGCAGTGTTGAATGTGGCTACTGTCTCTGTTCTCTGTTCTCAATTCTCACTACTTCTTGCAATTAATTAATGCAACCATTTTGCTGTCCACCTTTGGGACCAACGCGAAACTAATTTGGCACAGCCTTTTGGGCCATTACGCGCTGAGGGAGAAGTCGCAAAGGATTTGGGAGTAGTTTTGCGGCTAAACGCTCGCCTTAGGTCAGCTAGTCCAGCCAGCTGGTGTGTGAGTGTGTGCGTGTGTGGTATGAGTTATATGCGCACCACATCAAAAGCCAGGCCCATTACTTAGACTTGGGTCAAATATGCAGCTCTAAATGTTGGTCTTTCCAAAAAAAAAAAAAAAGTCTGTTTTTGTTTTTTGTTTTGTGCTCCCAGCAGATTGTGAAAAGTCAGAGCAAAAAGTCGAATGTGCTTGTTGGCAGCGGTTCTTTGTTGTTTTTTGTTAGATTCATTGTTGTTGTTGTCATTTTCTATTTGCTGTTGGCAGGATATGCTCGCCGGCTGGTTGAAACGCCTGTCCCTGCTCGGGAGCTTCCTTTCCCTTTATCCTATGTTTCTTTTTGGGCCAACGTTACGTAAAATTCCTTTTAAACTCAATTCCTTGTAAACAGCAGTAGAAGTTGGAAGGAGAGGCGTGGATCAGAAGCATGTTGCCGTGTCATTGCAATGATAAATGTATTGGGTCACATACACACATACACACACACCCAAAAACACCCACCCACCCACACACACCCCTGTGTGTGTGTATGTATGTGACACACTAAGTACACACAATAAAAATTTTGCACCATGAAAAGAAAATTGTGTGAATCGAGCAAGGAGAAGAAGAAAAAGTT
This sequence comes from Drosophila nr. medialis 2 BK-2023a, assembly GCA_035044325.1. Lineage (NCBI taxonomy): Eukaryota > Metazoa > Arthropoda > Insecta > Diptera > Drosophilidae > Drosophila > Drosophila nr. medialis 2 BK-2023a. Next base: position 92,440 of record JAWNMH010000393.1, read on the forward strand.
AAGCTCCAGATGGGCACACGACACACATTCTGCGACAGGGCGAACAAAAATAACAACAATCAACTGTACGCTCAAGAAGAAGAAGAAGAAGTCAAGCAACAAATATGGCGACACAAAACCAAGCCAATGAGCCAGTACATACTACTGGCCACAATTCAAATAGTTGCCGGCTAAAAATGTGAATGCGACCTGGCCAAACAATCTGTGCGAAAGACTTTCGCGTATAGCCCAAAGTTGTGGATTATGTGTGACTACCTGAACAATAGAACTTCCCAGCCGTATCATTCCCTTAACATGTAATTGGATTTCAATCGATGCCGGCACACTGACTATGGTCAAAGCAATTTTTATTAGCCCAATGTTTGTTTTCATCGCAGCTGCCCAAGCGTAATCCACACAAGCATCCATGTGTATCAGAATCGGGGCCCGCATTGTCGGCATAATTATTGCTGCAAAAATATGTTTACAAATAAACAAACAAAAAAATTCGTAACAAGTGCAAAATAAACGCTTCAAAAAACAATATGACTGCAACTGATGTTTTGAGATGCCAAATGTGGATTGAAAAACATTTTATTGGCTTCTTATTATTAGCTTTTAGCCTTAAAAGCAGTTCATTGCTTAAAAATGTATTAGAATTGTTTACAGTAAAACATGCTTACAGTCAGGAAGTAGTTATTTACGGCCCTTAAATTATTCATTAAAAAAATGCTTACAAACTTTCAGATACTGTTTGAGTATTATTAGCTAGTGTTGCTTAATTTTACACAGAGTGCATTTGTTGATGCTTTGCTAACATTTACTATTTTACTTTAGAATGCACTTGCTGACAGCTGATGATGGCCAGAGACTAAAGATTGATGAATTATAATAAATACATATTACGCATACGCACCTTTGGCTTCTTGGCATATTGTCCGGTGCGGACATCGCGTATTGTGGCTATATCCAGAATGTCCAGCTCATTGTTTTGATCGATCCAATGGAGATAGAATCCTTTTGCATCCACACGCATTGTCACCGGTGTCCCGCTGCCGGAGTCCTGCATATATATAACATCATATCATTATCAAATTTTATATGCCACTTAAATTTAATAATAATTGTTCATTAATCAATAAATTAAATAAAAATTGTATAAATATGTTGTTCCATTTTACGGAAAATTCTCCATTGTCTACTGCACATTGAACTCGCCCGAGTGGAATGAATTTATTATACCGAATTTCGCTTTCCAATCGCCCACAAAATGACCAAAAAACGAAAGAAACAAAAGTCATCTCTGCTTATTATTTAAGTCAAATGAAAATTGCCCTGTGAACAGTGCATATGCCCCTTCTGGCATGCCCCAACCCCCATTTCCCTTTCTTGCCCCGCCCAACTGCCGTTTGCCATAAATATTTTAGCATTCATTCATAAAAACCAAAGAAAACAATGCGAAATTTTGCTCATGTTGGCCGCAGCTGGCTGCCGCCCGGCAATGCCAAACAGATGCGTTCAGATAAAGCATGGCGAGCCAAAAATGAAATATGTATTTAATTTTTGTATTTTATTTTTGTTTTTTGTATCGTGTTTTTAATATATTTTATGCAAAACAGACGCCACAAGTTGCGTGGGGAGCAACTGAGGAATCAAATCAACTTGGAAAGCTGCTATTCAATTTTCTTGGAAGGCGTTAAATGGCGGGACAAAAAAAAACAAATGCTTATCGCTCATTCAGATTAAATAGCATACATATATGTTTATATAAATATATTGCTCAACATTTTGAATAGGGAAGCTGATTTACAACCAGACAGCTAGTCATAAAAAAGAGTCCACTTTTGATGATTTGAGCAACTTGCTTGTTTGACATTTTACTTGAAAGCACACTAAAAGTATTCTTAGAAAAGATAACATCCAATTGTCTTGCATTTTGAATGAATACCAGTTTGAAAGCTGAGTTATGAATTGTATGTTTTATGAAGTTAAATGCGAATATTTTCGAATGCTAGTCGTTTGTGTAGAGTTCAGTAATCTTATCTTATTACAGACGATTTAAGTCTGCTCAAAGTGTTTTTATTTCGTATGGAGGAGTGTAAAAAGAATCGCGTGAAATGCCAAGCAGCTAGTTTGACATGTCAAACGAACCCTGAAATATGGTCTTTAACATTAGCAGATAATGAGTGTTATTTCGCTGGAGAATTGATGAGCATTGAAATGGTCGTAATGAGAAAATTGAATTTGCAGCTGCACGGAGTTCATTATCCTTTGCTGAGGTCGGTTTAATGAACTCACAAGGTGCCAAGGTGGCTAAAATTGTAGCTTTGGGAACGGCCAACAAACTCTCTCCTCCCTCTGGAACTGGAACAGTAATTCAGGCACCCCTCACATTTCTAATAATTGATATTGAAAACATTTACTTGCAGGTCAAATATGCGAAGCATTTGCCTCAGGGGCGTTTGAGGGTCATTTGGGATTCGAGCCCGTTTTTGGTTTATTTCCTTCATTCACCCTCCGCCACGGCCAGCCACTTAAATATTCAATTAAGCGCATATTTTCTGAAGATTTTTGGGATGGCATAGGAAAAGGGATGCGCATCGCTAATTGGAGGACAGTTTCACCCGCGCGCGTGTCCCCTTGAGCACGCGCCTTTGCCTTGTCTTCTTATGCCTGTTTTTCCTAATTACTTTTCACTAATTGAACTGCTTCTCATTGACCCAAATTATTAATTTGTTTTCAATATGCGAAATTTGGCGTCAGCGAACACACGCATAAACACCCAGCAGAAATGGGCTGCGAATCAACAGTAATATTAGAAATTGTCAATTCGTGACTTAAAAACTGGCAACTGGCAACGGCCGGCTGTCTGTCAGGCTTGCTTTGTATGCTTTTTGGCTAAAAGCGATTACATGCATAATTCAATTGATGTAACAACTGCCTGCACCCTCGATAAAACGATAGGCTGTCTATGCCATGCAAGCGAGAAAAGTGCGGAAAAAAGGAAGTTGGCTTGTTTGGTCGCAAATGTGCCCCACTTACAGATACAGGCGAAGTCATAGAAAGAGATACAGCTAGAGCTAGAGCTACAGAGCTACAGCTGTATGCATACTGTATTGTCAATCATGCTTAGAGGTCTCCCAATAAAGCTGGCAAGTGCGTGTTTCGCTCAGTTTCAGTTGGATTTGTGCACTGCTTTGGGGACTATGCAAATGCTATTTGGGATTACACAGCTGCTGCCAGGCAATTGTGTATGTCTATGAGTGTGTATGGGAGAGTGTGTGTGTGTGTGTGACAGACTGTTACCCCTTTCATATGTTCTTTTTACTTTACTGAGCTGCGAACAACTAGTGAAACTAAACTAGAGTGTTCGTCGGAATAATATCCTTTATATATATAGACGAACACTTTAGTTTAGTTTCACTAGTTGTTCGCATATATATATATATGTATGTATATGTATGTATATATATATATATGTATATATATATAAATATGTCTCTGCTCCACAAAGATTTTCAGTAGATGTTTAGGTCGTGCTTGTTCACCTATAAAATACTAGTAGCTTTAGCCGACTTTTATCTGCTCACAAATTTGCAGTTAGTATGAGTAATTTATTAACAATGAATAATAACATTATGTATACATATATATATATATATAAACGCTGATAACTTTGCGACATGTACTCTTGAGCGATAACAAATTTTGACTCTTTATTGCACACCACAAATTATAGTCTAAAAGCTGCGTTTGTTTTGATTATTCGATAGCTATAAATTTGTCAGTTTTCAAATTACCAGTATATAAGTAAAATGCATGAATTGTGTATTTTTTTTTTATGTATATTCATCCATTTTTATGGCTAATAAACAACTCATATATTGTTGTCTGTCTGCTACTTAGAACACCTTTTATAGCCCATTTTTATAGGGTATACAATGAAACTTCAGTAGCTGCAACTTCAAACTACATGCAAATGATGTCATAAAAATGTGGACAGCCTCCACGTCTGTCACCTGTGCAAGTTTGCCAAGCACTCGAAGCTTGATGCTCGACTTGGCTCTTGTTGGTTTAAAGTTTTGTAGGAACTTATTAAGCATACGCCAAGTGGTGCATGCCAGTCGAGCAAACGAAGCCAGTCAGACAAAGGCGAAGTAGAAGTAGAAGTAGAAGCTACTAGAGCAGCAAAAGCAATCGCTGTCAACGTCTGTCACATTTGGACGCCAGTTGGCCTTGCTTGGAGCACAACTAAAATTAAGATTGATGTACAGCCAAGATGATGTTTACAGTTGGAGAGCAATTACGAATTGCCCCTGAACTCGAAGTAGGTGTTTTTTTAAAGGCAAACATAATCTAGGAACTACGATTAAACACTTTCGATCCAAACGATTTGTTGGTAATCAAATTGATTCTAATCATGATATTTATTGACCATCGGCATTAGTGTTCCTGATACTTCGAATGCGATTGGGAGATTAGATAGTAATTGTTTGCTTTAATTTATGACAAGTGTATTGTTAGAGTATCATTTTACAGATTAGCAACTTCTAGTTAAGCTGATAGTAGGCGCTGAGCACCTGGTATATCCAATCCACATAGCGAGGCACCGAGGTAAACACCGACGGACGATCGGCATATCCACAGGGCATATAGCTCCACGATCCAAGACCCACCAGCTCGGCAACGCCATCCTTTGGCCAGTGAACCAACGGGGTGCCACCATCCCCGTAGCAAGCGTTCACCTGAACGCACACCTGATTTTTAGACAGTGGTGCATCCGTTGGCAGTAGTTTCGCGCACGTATTGCTATTGAGGAGTGGGGCAAAACCATACTGCAGCTCCTTGGAGTATTCATCGCCATCGGCATTGGTCAATCCCCAGCCGTAGACGGTGCCCAACTTGCCACTGTAGTCGTCATCCACATCGGGCAATGATATCTGCTGCACACGTGCCGAGTAGACAAATGACTCAGAGACATGCAACAGAGCAATATTGTCGCTGCCCGGTTCGCCATCGAATGAACGGTGCGGCGAGGCAAAGTCCACGTATCGCACCTGTGCCTCGCCCACATTCCTGCGATTCGAGAGTCCGGCATAGACGGGAGTGCCAATGACGTTGCCGTTGAATCGCTGCAACTCCAGGACACAATGTGCCGTTGTGAGAACCCATCGCTTGCCAATTATTGTACCGCCGCACTGGTGTGTGTAGATCAGCTTGGTCAGGCTGAGTGAGACGAGGTAGGACGCATTATCCAAACCCTGCACATCGAAGCCGTCAATAATGCGTGACGACAGTTCGACGTCTGTCTGATCAGGCTTCACCTTCAGCAATGCACGCTTCACAATATTTGGCACTGATTTGTCATTGGCCAAATCCTCAATGTGACCCGACAGCAAGTGCTGCAGATGATGCTTCTGCGGATCAGCGTTGGCCAACGCCAAAAGGGCCAGCAAACTTATAAAAACTTTTACCGCCAACATGATGTTACGTTATGTTCGTGTTGCGAATTGCGTTTACTGTGAACGGCTCCCGGAAGCTCGCTAGACTTATATGTAATCGAACATTAAAGCTTTGTGATAAGCAAAGAGGGTGCTGACAAGTTCGATAGCCACTATTCATTTTTGAGAGCCGGAGAGTGCAAGAGAGAGAGAGATTAGGAATGGGTTTTGTCACGATACGAAAAGCAGATTGTGTATTATTTATATTATTATAGTAGTATTAAGATTATTTATTTTTAAATATATTTTAATATCTTACATTTCTTTATTAATAAAATCGCTCAAAATCGTTAATGCCTTGGAATAAATTCTGGCTGCACACACTTCACTACCATGTAGAAGTCAAGGAAAAACTTTAATCACCAATTTTGGTATTGATTATTTGGCTGATTTAAAGTTTAGCTTAACCCTACACAGCTGGCAAGTCATTTGATTTTCTAGTAAGAACTATTAAGTTCTTTCATTAATTGAATCATTGATTAAATCGCTTTTAACTTTAATGAGTTAAGACCATTCTGGATTATTTAACTCAGTTAAGTTAGTCTTGGTCACTGTGTTTGATTTAATATTACAAATTACAACACATAATTAAAGGCAGGTAATTACCTGGCTATTAAACTCTACTTTGAAAATAAACTATACTGGCTTATTTCATCAGGCAGTCGCTCGTTAAGGAATTCCTGATGTGTCTAGTCTAAATTGTATTACTATCGCCTAAGTGGACTTTAAAGTGGCATTTATGGTTTGAATTTCCCCACTGTTGGGCATTTCCCTGCCCAGAGATTGTTGTTGTTGTTCTCGTTGTGGTTTTAAATGTGTACACAATTGTGTGCGGTTGCACAAAGTCCAAAGCCCGCAGCGGCGTAAAATATGCTTTTAATTGGCTAAGTCCGCAAAATGGCCGCCAACTGCCGCAGGGCGAGAACACTGGACGTTGTCCACTCTTTTATGTGGCTAGCAAGGACGCGAATCCCTTTATAGACTAACATACATAATCGCATCTGCATGTATGTATGTATTTTTAGCGCCCTTTTGTGAGAGGGAAACTCTGGCACGGGCTGACCTTGTACGCGTGGCTTGTCGATACCTTATGGCTTAACACACACTCACACACACTCACACACTCATACACCCATCACACACTCTAAAAATATCGCAATTATTGGAGCTGTAAGCGTGATACGTATTTTCATACCATAGCGTTATCTGGCCTATTAGGATTAGCCATTGTTTCACTTGATTAGCGAAAACACATAAATATTGATTAAATCATGAATCGAAATGAATTTCATAAATCCTTTTGCTAATCGGCTAATCGATAATAACGATCGCCTAATGCAGATAATGCGGCTATAGCAGGTATAAAAGATCGCTGCCAAATAAGCGAGCCCATCATTCGCAGTCCATAGTTTCAGGAAATACAATGAAAGTGATTGCGATTACGGTTCTCGCCCTGCTGTGCGCCAGTGCCCAGGCTGGCAAGCTGTCTGATGGCTTGAACAAGCTGATCCCCAGCTTTGCCACCGGTTTTGTGATCAACGGCACCGAGGCTGCGCCCCACTCAGCTCCGTACATCGTCTCCCTGGCGAGAAGTGTCAGTAACCACGCTCACATCTGCGGCGGCACCATCATCAACAAGGAATGGGTCCTCACTGCTGCTCACTGCATCTCCGATCCTGTGGGCATGAGCGTCATCGCTGGCCTGCACACGCGCGCCAATGTTGATGAACGCACCCAGCAGCGTGCCGTTAATTTTGGACGCGTGCACGAGCAGTACACCGGCGGAGTTGGTCCCTTCGATATTGCCATTCTGCATTTGGACGCACCTTTCGAGTTCAACGAGTACGTCAACCCAGCTACTTTGCCCAGTCGCGAGCAGGTGCATGAGGGAGAGACCCATCTGTACGGTTGGGGACAGCCCAAATCTTATGTGCTGACAGGCTCCAAGTCTCTGATGACCATGACCACTGAGATTGTCAACTATCCCGAATGCAGGGATGAGTTGCCCGAAGATGCCCCACTCGCTGATACCAACATCTGCTCCGCCTCCCGTCAGCAGAGCATCTCTGCTTGCAACGGTGACTCTGGTGGCCCATTGGTCGTTGAGTACGAGGATACCAGCTCTGAGCTGATTGGCATTGTCTCCTGGGGCTACATTCCCTGCGGCCTAGCTAACATGCCTTCGGTGTATACCCGTGTCTCGGCCTACATCGATTGGGTCGTCAAGATCCAGAGTGCATACTATGCTCTGTACTAAGTATTTCCTTTGACTATGTAATAAACAATCTTGATGACAAGTCAAGTTCAGTTTTGATTATACCAATATTTTATTGTCATCATTGTTGCTGTTTATAGATCGTGCGATATGCATATATATATATTTTATGACTCCAGGTTAAAGTTTGTCTGCATTCAGTTGGATTAGTTTAATCTTTTCATGGTCATTGCGAAAGCTTTGCACTTGGCCTATTGGGCGTGTGACATTGATGACTGGCAAGTTGCTAGCTTTTGCGTTCTAGCAATCAGTATTCAAAACATTTGATTACCATATCTTACATCGTATTAACGGAATTTAGTTTTTTTCAGTAGGACCGTTTTGAAGTATTTTAAATAATTTTTGCCTTAAATCCCAATCGATTTAAGATAGCATACTTTACGGAGTCGCATGACTCTACATTAAAATTGATAAAAGCTTGAAATCTGAAATTGATGTAATATTACATTATTTGTAATACACTTTCAATTAATTTACATCCAATAAACATAAGTAAGAATGCTCTAGTCGGGAGATATTGACCTGGAGATGGCCTGCACCAATATCTTAGTCAATTCTGGTCGATGGAAGGGAAATGAGAAAATTGATCAAAGACATAAAAGAAGAATTGAACTTTGTCTGCTAATCGAAAAACTTATATTCTCTGAGATCGCCATGGTCATACAGATATGGACGGACATGACTAGATCGACTCGGCGGTTGCCTGCTACATCATTTTCCACAGCTTTATTATTTGTGATTACTTAAATAATAAGCTGATTAGCTACAATTTTGATAGTCTGTTAATCTGACGATAATAAATGTTATTTATTATACAAAAAGAACAGTGTAGTAACGAACCCATCATTCTGAATCCACCATTTCAAGGCAATCGACCTAATCAGGATGATTGCAAATTAAATATGTTCAGGTGTACTTTTCAGTCTTCTATAACTTTTTAATTGCACGCGTGGCTTGTCGATACCTTATGGCACACACCCACACCCACACACACTCATACACCCATCACACACTCTAAAAATATCGCAATTCTTGAAGCTGTAAGCGTGTTACGTATTTTCATACCATATCGTTATCTGGCCTATTGGGATTAGCCATTGTTTTACTTGATTAGGGAAAACACATAAATATTGATTAAATCATGAATCGAAATGAATTTCATAAATCCTTTTGCTAATCGGCTAATCGATAACAACGATCGCCTAATGCAGATAATGCGAATGTAGCAGGTATAAAAGATCGCTCCCATCATTCGCAGTCCATAGTTTCAGGAAATACAATGAAAGTGCTTGTGATTGCAGTTCTCGCCTTGCTGTGCGCCAGTGCCCAGGCTGGCAAGCTGACTGATGGCTTGAACAAGCTGATCCCCAGCTTTGCCACTGGCTTTGTGATCAACGGCACCGAGGCTGAGCCCCACTCAGCTCCGTACATCGTCTCCCTGTCGAAAAGTGTCAGTAACCACGCTCACATGTGCGGCGGCACCATCATCAACAAGGAATGGGTCCTCACTGCTGCTCACTGCATCTCCGATCCTGTGGGCATTAGCGTCATCGCTGGCCTGCACACGCGCGCCAATGTTGATGAACGCACCCAGCAGCGTGCCGTTGATTTTGGACGCGTGCACGAGCAGTTCAGCGGCAGCACTGGTCCCTTCGATATTGCCATGCTGCATTTGGACGCACCGTTCGAGTTCAACGAGTTCGTCAGCGCAGCTACTTTGCCCAGTCGCGAGCAGGTGCATGAGGGAGAGACCCATCTGTACGGTTGGGGACAGCCCAAATCTTATGTGCTGACAGCCTCCACGTCTCTGATGACCATTACCACTGAGATTGTCAACTATCCCGAATGCAAGGATTTGTTGCCCGAAGATTCCAAACTCGCTGATACCAACATCTGCTCCGCCTCCCGCCAGCAGAGCATGGCTGCTTGCAACGGTGACTCTGGTGGCCCATTGGTCGTTGAGCACGAGGATACCACCTCTGAGCTGATTGGCATTGTCTCCTGGGGCTACCTTCCCTGCGGCCTAGCTAACCTACCTTCGATTCATACCCGTGTCTCGTTCTTCGTCGATTGGATCGTCAATATCCAGAGTGCATACTATGCTGTGTACTAAGTATTTCCTTCGACTATGTAATAAAGAATCTTGATGACAAGTCATGTTCAGTTTTGATTATACCAATATTTTATGTTCTTCATTGTTGCTGTTTATAGGTCATGCAATATGCATATGTATATATATATAAGGCAATCGACCCAATCAGGAGGATTGGAAATTAAATATGTTCAGGTGTACATCTCAGACTTCAATAACTTTTTAATTGGATTTAATCCCATTTATTAGGCTAATTCACTATCGAAGTAGTGAACATATATATATAGTAAGGTCATTCAAAAAACCCACATCTATTTGTAGCCTGCAACGATGACAAACTAAAAACGATAAGCCAAAAACATTGAGTCCAATTTATTGCCTCCAATAAAAAGTATTTCCCATTAGTATTTGATATTAAGATTACTAAATGTGGCAGCAACAAATCTAATCTGCATAATATGTTTTTAAAGTTTACAAATTTTGTTTAAACGTTAATGGTTAAAGGTTTAATGTGGCTGATAACAAGTAGTAGGAGAAGACAGAAATATTTGGGATCACCCAGACAACTGATTAGGCACACAGAGGACCTATAATTGCTATAGTGCGATTCTGCTGGCTGCTGCATGTAAGGATGCACCTTAATTGCGAAATTATTGTTTGTGATTCACGCTTTCTTTCAACAAAAATGGACAAGCTATAGCTTTAACTTTATTCGTCTGCTATGCTATCTGCTGTGTTCAATAACCGGAATGATCTTGCAAGCACACTCTGTTTCTTTGTTTATTCAGATTAAGTTTATATATGGTTGTCAATAAGCTAAGGTAATTTTAAGATTTACGAGCCACTTGGCACATTATTTATTTTATAATTGAGCCAGTCTAGCCCACTTGATGATTGCATCAGTGATTGCTATTTTGCCATTTGATATTGATCTAAAGTGTGGCAGGTAATAATAGATTCGATAACGATATCTGGCAGCAAGATAGAATCGACTTTTATTAATCAGGACATGGCCGTAAGCCTAACCGTCAACAGGATCGTAAATTTGCAGTCGAATCGACCTGTTGCAATTGATAAGCAAACGGTTGTCATTTTTATACTTTGATAACGCCAGCCGATAACGAGAGACGACAGTTTTTTGCTATAAAAGCCATTGATTCGCTACCGTTAACAACACTAAACAGTGTAATTAACTGCAGTTAACATGAAGCAATTTGTTGTGCTCCTTGTCCTGGCCGTTGCCTCGGCTAGCGCCAATCTGATTGGCATGCCGGGCTTCCCCGAGGGACGCATCATTAATGGACACGAGGCCAAGCCCAACGAGGCACCCTTCATTGTCTCCATGCAGACAACCTCAGGATCCCATTATTGTGCTGGCTCTCTGATCAATGAGCGCACCGTCCTGACTGCCGCCCATTGCATGACCTATGCCAACTTCCAAGTGGTTGCCGGTGCCCACAGCCGTGCCGATAATTCGGAGACGCAGGTGCGCTCGGGAAGCAGCAAACGCCAGACGATCCATGCTAAATACTCAGGCGGTGTTGGTCCCAACGATCTCGGTCTGATCTTCCTCGATACGCCCTTCAATCTGAATGCCTTGTCCCGTGCTGGTAGTGCACCCGTTGCAGCCATCTCGCTGCCCAGCAATCAGTTTTCTGCTAACACTGGCGGTGTCCTCTTTGGCTGGGGTCGCGACAACTCTGGCTCGTTGCCCGACAAACTGCAGACACTGGATGTGGACATCATTGGATACAATGATTGCTTGAATGCCATGCCCCGTGGCAATTCTTTGGATCCGACCAACATTTGCTCCTACACCGCCGGTACTACCGATGGTGCCTGCAATGGCGACAGTGGCGGTCCCTTGGTTACCAAGAAGGCCGATGGTAGCTTTGAGCTAGTCGGTATTGTCTCTTGGGGCTATACCCCCTGTGCCACCACCAAGTATCCCTCTGCATACACCTCGACCGGTGCCCATGCCAGCTGGATTAAGGAACACATCAATGACTTCTAAACTGCTACATGCTTTGAACTAATTAAAAATATATAAAATTTGTGCATCACTTACATCGTCCCATTTGATGAACTTTTCCCCGTCCTGCAGAGCCTGTGGCACCTCCACGCTGGCCGTCGATATGTAGGTGCCCCCGGCACTCATCATCCTGTAGGCCTTTTTCTGTTCGTTTGTTATTCTATTTGTGCTGTTTGCTGTTTGCTATTGTTGTGCCCTTGCCTTCAACTCAACCGCTGTGTGCTGAGCTATGCGTTGATTTGGTTTTAGGTTTTTTTGTGGCTGCCTGGTTGGTTGTTAACCACTGCTTTGCATTTCCTTTGTTGAATTTGTTGCTCTTTCAACAGTGGTTCTTTCAGTTGTTGCTGTTGCTGTTGTTGTTTTTGTAGTTGTTGTTGCTGTTGATTTTGTTGTGCATACAAATGACGCCATTTGACCGTGTCCTGGTCCTGGCTGCAATTAGACCAATGTTGCCACTGCTGCACGTTTCACCTGCTCGTGCTGCATTCTGCTGGATTCGGTTTTGCAGCTTGATTAAAATTCCGCTAATGTTCGGCAAGACCAGCTGCAAAAAGTACAAGCAAAACAAACAATACAAATTGTTTAGAGTGCGCTTATCAGAGGCGATTGCAACAAAAGTGTTTGTTTCCATTCAATGGGCTTCAATGGAGTTGTTTATCTTTCAACCATGACCTTACGATCATGGTTATAAACTCAACGGCAATTGTGGCAAGACATTGAACAAAAAGCATGAGCATAAAATTATTAGTTCTCAGATTAAATGTAGTTAAATGACTATTGGCAGCAAGAAAATGTAATAAATAAGACAGCAACACTCGACTCGGTCTTTGTTTCTCTGGGCTGTGTTTATTTTGTGAAAATTTGATTACTTTTCATTAATTAACTAAGAGCAATTCATTTGGTTGTATTTGTCTTTGGATTGATATGTTTGGACAAATGAAAAAGCAATGTGTTAAGGCCAATGAAAAATAAACAAAATTGTTGATGCCTTGCTTTCATTTAATCTGTTTTCTGCTCTAGTTAAAACTATCTTTATTCCTACTTGACTAGCTTCTGAAAGTATCTGTGGTCTCTTATTTCAAGACTCTTTTGTTCACAATCAAGTTTGGATTATAAATCAGTGACTGGGAGTGTGGTTGAAAGATAAATGCATTTGTTTCGTTGCACTTTCTTCTTTCTGTCACTGCCACTTTGCGTTTCTCCATTTGGGAACAAAAACATGCTAGTAGAAAAAAAAATAATACTATTTTTCTCTCGACTAGTTCTACAATGATATTTGAAAAGTGGCTGAAGAGGAATATGCTTAAAAGCACAATTTTAACACCCAATTCGTTAGACTATCCTGCTTGGCATCTGTATCCTTAAGTGCTTTCTATATTTGATATCTACGAAAATAACTTTGAATTGCGTTTTGTTGTTGAGGTCAAGTCTGTTCATTCAATATGGTTTTCGCTTTGTTAGCCTATTTTTAGGCTACCTCAGCGCATTGTGCGCATTTCACTTATGCGAAATGTGTTACGCTAATTTGGCACACAAACATTTTGCAGTTTGGCAGTGCTCATTGTTCAGTTTTCAATTAGCAAGCCAAAAAGAACTTTTGACCTTCCGGTGGTGAAGCTGGATGCCGTGCAACCGTTTTGTGTACCGTTGGGCAGCTTATGGGCCTTAAAGTAGACATCCGGTTTGTGGCACAGGCTGTCTGCGATGACAGCTACCGATAAATGCTCATTGAGAGCCCTTTGGCTCGTGAATCATTCAGAGCTAATACTTTAAGTTTTGCTCTTAAACGCACAATCCGCTTACAACAAGAAACGCTTTGAGAGATAGGACGAGCGAGGGAGACAGACAGTGGTGAGTGACAGAGAGGAAAAAGAGAGAGAGAGAGAGCCACACATGCGTGACTTTCCAACTAATTCATTTATAATTTCATTTGGCCATGCCATAACCAATTCCGGCAATACATAAAATGAAAACGTTAGCAAAACTTTTGTAAAGTCCGAAACCCTCACGACTTGACCACATGTGTGTGTGTGTGTGCGTGTGTGTGAGTGTTTAGACATGTTTTTGTGAGACAATGTTTTTGTTAACGTTGTGTTTTGTGCAAAATGGCATGCAACTTGTGAATTATTTTAGATCGTTTCCTATCCACTTATCTATTTTCTACAATTTTTTCACAAGTGAAAATTTCCAATTGAGTTCTGCACGTCAAGGAAAAGTCGAGCGTTTTCCGTTACGGAAGTAATTAAGCATTTTGTTGTGCATGCAAAACACGTGCAAATGATTGGAAAATTGTAATGGCTTATGTAACGGCAAAAGCGAAGGGAGTGAAATTTGCCAGCGACAACATCGCTGTGAATATTTTCTCTGGTGCTTCTTTCATTCTAGTTTTCTTCATTTTTCCTTATTTCTTCCTTTTTTTTCTTTTTTTTATTCGCACAAATCGTTTTAAGTGTTTTATGGCAAACGGGCAAAAATTTATTGCAGGCAATTTGCAGATATTCCCAGCACTCACGGGCGGAGTGTGGGGCAAGGAGATGTGGCTGATGGCGGAGTAAGGGGCAGGAAATCACAGCGGCAATACACAGATTTCAAGTGACTTCCACTTCTTGCGAAACAACAATAATAACAACAACAACAACAACTAAAATTATAATAATAATAGCAGAGCCAGAGAGAGAATCACATGAATCATGCATGCGACATAGAACAGCACAAAATGGCGGCTCTATTCCCGCAAACGTTTGCGGACCAGAAAGAGAGAGAGAGAGAGGAGAAGCGCCATAAATCAAATTGCCAGTCAAAATATGTTTGCTGACTGGAAACTTAAAATGTGAACCAACAATGATGCTAAGCAAATGTTTGGGATACTTTGTGGCTTCTTTATCTGATGTCTGCTCACAGTCAAGTAAGCTTGAGCTAGAAAAAGTTGGGCTACTCGCTGGTGGAAATGTGGTGCTCTTGAAACACTTTTAGTTTGAAACTTTGCATTTCAAATTGAAAAATTGCTGATTCAAGTTTCGTAATTTGGTTTCTAGTATGCAATTTTTGGTCTTCTCTGTGTGCAACTTGTGATTTTTTACGGTCTGTAATCGGTTTCCCTGTGTTACACCAACTTAATCGTGGTAGTATTGGTTCTATACTTGATAAGCCAGCTGTCAGCGCATAATTGAATATAAATACTAATTCTTTTCTGGTTTTATGTGGACAACAATTGCTACCTATTCACAGCTAAGTATTGTATACTAATGGATTATATTTAGCGTGGCCGCACACTAATCTTCAATTATAATCATCGCCATTAGTTTGAAGGTTGTTGGGGGCATTCGCTTATTGCTATTGTTCGACAAAAACAGAGAGCAAAAGAAACTACCCTTTCTGGGGCACAATGAAACTTTTTCAGCCGCTGGCAGATGTGCCGCACAACTGAGTGTGGAATCAGCTGTTGTTTTTGTTGTCGCATGGACGACATCGAGGAAGTTGCTTGTCAAATGGCAATCTTGGGGCACACGAACAAAAAACAAAACAAAAAAAACATAATAATCAAATCAAGGCGCCAGCTATTTGGTTAATGTGCATGACAGCGTTGCCAACGACAGCGAAGTTAAAATGCTTAAAAGCGAGGCAGCAGGTGAGGCAGCAAGTGAGGCAGCAGGTGAGGCTTCAAAAGATAAGAGGATGAACAGCTTGTGTGTGGTGCTGAGGGAGGGTAGCAGTTGCGTTGTCTGCGGTGAGGTGGGGGTTGTTGGGGTGCGGTGCTTCAAAATGTGTGGCATGCTTTTAGGAGCAAACGTTTTGTCGACGCGCAAATTGCAGCGACAGCCTGTGGCCTGCTACTGTATGAGTTTGTGTGTGCGTCTGTGAGTGTGTGTGTGTTGGTGTATGTGTGTGTTGAGTGTGTATGCTGACTATAATTTCATTTGTGGTACATAAAACTTTTGCCAGTGCCTCATCTCGCATTGAGCCAAAAGCCCTTAAGCGACAAAGTAAAAGACAGAGAGAGCGAGACATACAGAAAGAGCGACAAATAAGAGTGCGACAGAGAGAGAGAGAGAAAGAGAGAGAGCGGTGAATTACATTAAACTAATTGCTTTAGCTTGTCATTGTTGTTGCTCTTATGTATTTATTGTTACTAAGGCTTTTAGGCCAAAACCAAATTATGTTTACTGCTTTGAAAAGTATATGTTTGTGCGTTGACTGTTGCAAAATTTAAAGCACCGCTTAACAAGATGACATCCGTGCCACAAGGGAAAGCGAGCGCGAGAGAGAGGACAGTCTGCAATTACCTTTGACCTTAAGAAGGAGAACTGGCCAAATCAAATATTTAAGCCAACGCACACAACACAAGGGGCATCCAAAAAGAAGATTTCCGCGGTGAACTTTTTGAGATTATTTAATCATGAAAGAGTTAAGTAATTTGCGGTTGGACAAAAGAATTTTGCTGAATATTTCAACACTGAGCGGCAATCATGTAAATTTTGTTGTTTTTTCCAAAAAAAAAAACCAAAAAAAAAAAACAACGGGAAACAAGCGTCAACAATTTGGTAGCATAAAGCACATAAATAAATAAAAATATAAAGCGCTGTGATTCACTCGCTCGCTGTACGTGTGTGTGTGTGCGAGTGTGTGTGTGTGTGTGAGTTGCAAGTCCTTCTGTTTGCTATAATGAAGAAAGAAAAACAACATTTCAGTTCAATGACACCCCAAAAAAAAACAACAGACCCTCGGGCACCAAGTTCGAGTTGAGGCACCTCCATCAACGTCAAGTCGAGCCTCTCACCTACCCCCCCTGCCCCTCCCATCCACTCCTGTCCACTCCTCGCCCCTCTTCTCTCTGCGCCGCACGTGCTGTGTCGTTTTTTCGGGCGCCTTCAATTGGAAAACTTTTGTTACACTTAGTTTGGGTTGCTGGCAGTCTGCATTTTTAATTCCCCCACCCAACCCGATTAATTTTGGTGCCGCTTTGGAGTTTAGTGACCCAACTCACTGCTCCATTCCCGTTCCCATTCAGATAACGCCTGTCGATATATATAAGTATAAGTAGGCAAATTGTGAAAATATTGACAAAACAATTGATGCTTTTTGCACGCGAATTTTCACCATAAATAGTGCCCCCCCCCTCGCTCCGCACGCTGCCACAAACAGAGTTAATAGCCACCCTTCCATTTGCACGTTTGTCTTTATCTGTTTTTATTCTATTTATAAGGTGGGGGAAAGTTAAGGTAGAGTGCGAAAAGTTTAGCATAGTTTTTGGAGCAGCCACCAAAGGGGGCAAGAAGTTGTTAAAAGCCAACAATTGAATTATCGATTAATAATGTAAGATACCATCTGGCTGGAATAATAATCGAAATTAATTAAAATATGGAAATTCATAGGGAAACCATTGGAATGAATGCGGAAATAAAAGCAACGAAAAAATGTAAATGTATAATGAAATTATGCAAAGTTGTGAAAAGCTTTAGCCACATTTTCTCTCAAGTATTTACTTGACGGAAATGAACAGGGATTAACCTTAAGGAAACTGCCATTAAATTAAGTGCAATGAAAAACAATTTATTACACTTCATAAACAATTTATATACTCATATACTATATATATACTCATATACTATATATGTATATACTCAATGTATATAAATATTTTTGGAAATTCAAATGGAACGACAAAGTATTTATTATACTTTATCAACAATGTTTGGGCTTATATCAAAATGAAAAATATTAATTTGGGGAGATTGAACTTTATTGAGTTGCTTATTAATAATTAATTAACTGCAGATCATAAATATATATTATATATATATGTATATATTTTCATGTGTTTGAGTGTAGAAAGAGAAATGCTTTATTTTATTTGATTATCTTTAATCTTTTACTAAATTTCAGCATTTCCTGGACATTCATCAAAGACAATTTCTCTCTTGGATAACATCGATGATATATCATTTTTACTACAAGGAAATGATTAAAAGCTATTTGAGCATGTATTTTTCAATCTTCCCTTGAATTATCCAAATGTAGTGTAATATTAGAGGACTAGCACTTTAAAGTGTTGTTCCCTACTTTGTTCGGTCTAACCACAGTAACCTCATAATGTTTTGACAATCAGTTGTCAGCTTAAATCTGCGGAGTTCATTATTATTTGATTAATTAACCCGAAACCACATACAGTTATCAGAGCTGTAACTTCATTAGACTTAACCTTTAAGCCGCAGCACAGAGTTTCATTTAACCATCTCCCGCAGCTATTGATGCCAGTCAAATATTTCGCTTAAATTTTGACATTTTGGGATGGGAAAGATCAAAAGTCAAATGCTTCTAATTCAACGCTTCCAACCCCCCCCCCCCCCCACTCACCACCCCTCAACGGGATACGCAATACAAAAGAGAGGGCGGTTGGTGGGTGGGTGGGTGTCTGGAGCGTGGCGGAATATCGAAAAAGCGAAAACACCCATAAACAAACGAGGAAAACTGTGCGGTCATAAATCTCGTACAGCTTTTCATTACGCCTAATTACGTGTGCAGAGTGGGTGGTGGCGTGGGCGGTGGGATTGGAGTAGACTAAATACGCGTTGCATTAGCACCAAAATAAATAAATAAACAGTAGCATTAATTATACGCACACACGAACTCACTGTTTTATCATTTGTTGCATGTGTGTGTTTTTAGTTTGAGTTTGAATGCATTCATTAGTTAATGCCACATGTGGCATAACGCGTATGCGTAATGTGTCCAAAGTTGCATTTGCATTATCTGCTGCTTCCGCTGCTATCTGTTTGCAGTCTGTCCTTGCGGTTGACCACTGACATTTGGTGTTTGGCATTTGGCCGCTTTATCATTATCGCTATTTGAATCATAATTATTGTTTTAACTAATGAGGTTTGCATAGAACAAGCGCAGCGTTAGCACAAAAGAGAGGGCGAATTCTAATTATTAATTAAAACCGCCTTTTCACGTCGTCAACAGCACACAGACAAACAAATGAACATTTCGGTTAAGTTTATAGCGCATTAAGAGCAGCTACAATTTATTAGACTCTAGGCGTGTTTGATCGACTAGAAAGTACTCTAAAATAAATAAAATTTTCATTTATTATCTATCGTAATAGTTAGCAACAAATTGAACTGATGCTTTCATCTTTTGAGTGTGTTCCCCAAAAATTCTTGAACCATTTTACATTTTCATTATCATCGACAATCAGAATCAGTTGCTATGGTTTCCTGTATCTCGAATAAATTTTGTGTTATGAAATATTCAGTGAAAATGGAAAAAATATCTATTAATTATACATGCAACGTCTAACAAGGCTGGACTGTGCTCGATTCTGTTTCTATAATATTATGTAACCCATTTTGATGTCAAAATGCTATTTTCTAAGCCTTAAATTAAATAAGCAATGAAAAAAAAACATCTACATTTTGGGCACAATCTTAACCAGTTTTGTTGTTGTTTTTTTTTTGGTTTTAGTGCTGTTTCGCTGCTTCAAAATTTGAAGTTTGTTTGTTTGTTCTGGCACAAAGAGGTTTGCTCTGACTCATTCGGCATTCGCCAGAGCTGCTCGCTTTATCAAATTGCTGGGTCGTCTCGTCATCTTTATAGATTTGAATGTTTTTTATAATATGCGTTAGTATTTGTGCGTGCTCTTGTGAAAATTTGAGATTAGAGAACCCATCGAGATCGAGTCGACTGATGATGCTTATCAAGATCTATGTGGCCTCATCGTTCGGTTATTATGAGACCCTGTTTAACAATTTTAATGTGTGCAGGGTATGAAAATTGCCATTTGCAGGCAAGCTCATTCATATTCATAGCAACTTCCAGCGCTGCTGCTTTCGCACTTTACAACCCCCCCTCAAATCAGCCCGCGCAGTTCATTCATTGCCTCTAGAGCTTATTTGGCTATCCAAAGAATACTCAAACATAATTTCAGCAGCAGCAGCAGCAGCAAAATCAGCAGCAGCGAATGTCGGTTCTCATCTTTGTTTTAATTTATAACGGTTCTGTTCCGTTGAGTTGAGTTCGGTTCGGTTCAGTTCGGTTCTTGTGTCTCTGTGTAAATTTTGTATTCATTTTTATCGCGCTTTTATCTAGTTTGTCAACGTTATCAGGCACAAGAACGTTAACAGGGCAAGTCAGCAGCAACACACACACACGCACACACACATAGCTTAATAACACACCCACTAACCGTTCAACAGAGCACCCAATACCCCCACCCCTTTCACCCACTTTGGACTACAGCTGCGGAGCACCACATGGCAATGAAGGCAGTTAGAATATTCCCGTATTAGATTTGACGCTTCATTAAAATGATAGATCGTTGTGTGCGTTGGCATGGCATGATACAGCACCAATAACAACAGCAGCAACAACTATTAAATTAACAGCAAAACCAAGAGCAACAACGACAAGAACAACATGTTAATATGATGCATAGTTCCGGTCAACTCTGCGTATGCGCAACTTTTTTAACGTTGCAGCCGCGTTGGCGACGTATCCATATAATTAATGAGCTAATCAAATGGCGATCGTTGCGGGTAGTGGTGGGGGAGGATGTAAGGGGTTTTGATGCGCGTGTGTGTGTGTGTGGAGCAGGGATTAAGCTGCATAATGAGGCAAGTGGGCGTTGCATTGGGTATAGACACACATGCACAAAGGATACTAATTGCTTCTGGTTCTCTATCCCCTATCTCGCTCTCTCTCTCTTAATCTCCCTGATTCTCTCTGTCTCTCTCTCTCTAGCTTTGCAATTTATGCCTGTCGCCTAAGGCCTTAATTGCGTTTGATTGATTGCAACTATTGGTTTATGAATGACCATCAACTATCAACTTTGGCAACAGCGCAACAACATATGCGACATGTGGCAACAAAGGGCAAAGGTCGTATGGAAAGTATGTGTGGCAAGATAAGCGCATTTGAGATTAAATGCGCGCACATTTTACACAGCCTCGCTTGCGGTTGCAGTACCTGTTCTGTCAAAAGAAATCCACCAAACACAAGATTATAATTTATTTTCGTTGCATTCCTTGCAGCTTTGGTAGACTTTAGCGTTAATTGGGTAATTTGCTAAGGAGCCTTAAGCCATAAAAGCCTGTACACAAAATAAGTCAAAAGAAAGAGCAAAAAGGAAGTGAAAATGCTTATTTTGGGCATGCCAAAGATTAGATACAGACCGGAGTTAATCTACTGACATTTAAATTTTAGTCCAGGCACGTTTTAAGCCAAGTTAATTTAATTATGTTCTGTTTCATGACTGAATATTCCTCAGTCGGTCATATATATAGTACTAGTGGGCGGAATATCTCACAGAACATCGCCGATCTCAATCCTATAAGTTAAAACTTAACTTTTGGTCGCTGGTTTCTATGGCAGCTATATCATATAGTGGCAAATCAGACAGAAACAAGCTGAGCAAGTTTTGCTTATTCCAAAATGGGTGTACAAAATGAGGACATGCCTGTGTGTCTGACATCGACTCGACTGATTAAGAATATATATGTACTTTATGGGTTTTCAGACGGCTGCTTCAAGGCATTACAAACTTTACGACAAAATTATATTATCATGTACAACGCTGTTTTAAAAAAAATCTCAATTAGGATTTATTACCCATGACATGTAGGGATTTCCCATGTCCTTACATATACGGCAATAGGATGCAATCAGCTTGGCATTGAAAATGTTAAATAAGCCAAAAATCCTCAAAGATTCGAAAGCTTAACAAGTCGAGATATGTATTCTTTTATTTTGTACAAGTTAAGGTTCAGAGCCAGAGTCCGCTTTGCTTGCGATAAAATATAAAATTTGGGACTTAAAATGTTAAATGTGTCCTACGAGGAGCTACAGCTTGTTATTTTGTTATGTTTTGACAAAGGAAGAGTTTGAGTGATTAGTTTAAAAACTTTACAAATATTTTGTGGGAATTCGCTCTAGCGAGCTGGAAGAATTATTATTGTAATGCAAAATAACTTATATCATATTTGCAAACAACATCGGCTATATATGAATTCCCCTTTCAATTTCCGAAAAAAAACTAGAACTAAAGTCAAAAATTGTGCAGTAGCTGTGGGGCACACATTTTGCGATGCGAATGCGTATCTGTGAGATACTCGCAGTCAGTCACAGTCACCACGCGTTCGCCGTTGGCCTTATGAGTTCAAGTACAACCGGCGACGGGCAAGCAGCAACAAAAACAGAAAAAAAAAACACAGCAGCGCAACAAGCAGCAGCCAAATAGCGTCAACTAATAGACGCTCCAGCTACACTCCCCTACAGCCCCCCCTTAGCCAATGTCAATCCCCTTGTTGGTTGGCTGTGCGGCTAACACACACAGAAAATTGAATAACTTTCAACTTTTCAACACATTGCCACAAAAACAAATGTATAAAAATTCTCTGGACTGCTAATAAATAAGCGAAAATCTTGCCCAGAGACGGAAACAATTTTCTGCACAATTTTCAATTAACAACAACAGAAAGGCAGCCGCAGCATCAGCATCTTACCGTGGAAAATCTTGTGGCAAAAATGTTTATGTATTAAATTGAATATGTTTATGTGGAAAGCTGCCATCAAATTGTCAATTTCAACTATTTAAAAAATCACTTTTCAGTTTCAACTCATCAAAAGCGTCTAAAACATTTTTGAAAAGTTTCGTTTTACGTTGTAAAGTTTTTAGTTCACAGAATTCTAAAGTATTTCTATGAAGTAATTTCAGTCAAAAGGATCCACAAAAAGTTTTAAGCACACTTCAAAACATTAAGCCAGGTGTTTTATTTAATATTCAACAATTTTCAGGAAATTTGGGGGATATCTTTCTAAAACAAACAGTTTCTTGTGGAGCTCTTAAGTTCTTTGATTTTTGCTCCACTGTAATCATGTTTAGCAGATAAATTGAATTGCATGAAAATGTATTTTGATTTGATTTGTTATGGATGAGATAAACGACAACGAAATCAAATTAAAAAAAGAACACTTCGAATACAAATTTTATACCCCGAAAAGTTTTTTTCTTTTTCGGTTTTTTTTGCTGTTACCTGTACTAGAGTTTTTGACTTTTAGATGACAATCGGGTTTTGGTTTGGTTTGCCGTTGAACGAATTTCAATTACAGATTTTGCACCCGAATCGCAACGAGTTTAAAATACAACAAATTGCCGTTACGTCTTGTTGCACAGTGCTCAGATCCCAGTCAAGAAGTATGTATATATGTGTATATATTCATATGTGAGAATTTAACACTCGGTCTTTGGGATGATTTACACCTGGGAACTCATCAACTCTAAGTATTTAAGTACTTTTATTCCTATCTCTGTCTGAGCACCAACTATTAACTTAGTCACACACGAGACACACACACGCACACTCGCACACACGCATACACTAAGTGAAACACACACTGGCACGCTTAACACTTGGCGTATTCGGATTCGGGAGTCTGTTCTTATGAATGTGGAGCGGGAGCTGAAAGACTTTTTCAGTTTTTCTTGAGCAGTTGAGCACTGAAAACGCGACCGAACGCTTCAGCGTGCGACGAATGTCTGGTTGGGAAAACGACAACGAAAATTCAAACTGAAAATGAAAATTTCAGAGCTCTGGCCGAGAGAGTTACTGCCAAATGAGAGCAAGCTAAACGAACGGACAGAGAGAGAGAGAGGGTGAGAAAGAGAGAGGACGACCTTTGTTGGAGCATCGCGTGCTGTTTGTGTGTGAAGGTGAGCTGCTGTGTGTTTGGGTGTGTGAGTGAGTGCTTGCAAAATGTCAAATTGTAAATAAACGAAAATACCCAAAACAAACTGTTATACTAAGGAACCGTGACGGACAATGGGGACTTCGAGACACCCACTTGGGGGCTATGCGTGGATGTGTAAAAGAATTCTCTGAAGAGTCTTAACAAATAAAACTGTTTTTCAAAATTTATTACAAAGAAACACAGGTGCGACTTGTTATGCATTTCAAGCTTCTTTTGCTTCAGCACCTAAAAGAGAAAAACTGGATTGTTTTGTTACCAATATTAAAGCTTGAAGACAACCAGAAACCATCACTTACAATACAAAGAAGAGCATCCAGTTGCTGTTTCGTATTGATATTTATACTTAATTAGTAATTTAATACTTATTTTAATAATAATTTAGTATTTTCATTTCAATTAATTTGTCACAATTTCAATTTCTTGCCTGGTTCACATTTTGAATGTTTTATTAAGCCAACAGTTACACCTACAACAACCACTCCCTCTTTAATAGCCACCACTGTAATTGAAAACTTATGCGAGCCGACCCCAAAGCAAACGTTAACTGTTATACGCGAGCTTTTTTTTTTCTTTTGCTAAGCTGCACACACAAGTTGCGGTTGCTCTCTCTCACTCTCTCTCTCTTTGGGACGAGAGCAGCTGGTGCGAGCACGGGTTTCCTCTCGCTGTCTCGCTTTCGGTGAGCTATGTTTTTGTTTTGGAAATAGCTGCCACTGCAAAGCTAGCATGTTTTGATAAGAGGAGCGCTCTCTCACTCTCGCTCTCCCTCTCTCACGGCGCTCATGTTTTTTTTTTCTTTTTTTTTTTCTTTTTTTTGAATAAACAAGCGGCACAACTCAACTAAAAAGCGGTTACGTGCGATGGGGAAGGGGAAGAAGCGGCATTTGATAATAGTTTTTGCATAGTTTTCGCATCTGGGAGTTGTGAACGACAAGTGGGCCCCAAAGTAGGCGTGTCAGTCAGGGCTGTGCTGTCAACAGCGACGCCGGCATCGCTGCCCCGCTGCTGCTGGCTAATCAACGACAAAAACGGGCAGAAATCAAATAAAATTTACCAATTTGGTTTATTTGTTTGCTTTGCTTGCCTGCTTGCTGGTGGTTGGTATTGTGTGTAAGTGTGTGTGTGTGAGTTTGTATGTTTGAGTGTGAGTGTGTGTGTGCCTCAATTTGAATTTTGAATTACTGTTGCAGTTAAGAATTTTTATATTTGAATTTAATTTTAATGTGTTTCGGGTCGGCGTACGTGAGCAAATAGCGCCAAATAACGCCAAATAACTTAACGAACCGATTGAGGAACGCGCGCATGTGCGCCACAAAATGTGTGTGTGTGTGTGTGTGTGTTTGTGTGTGGTACTGGTGAGGAGGGGAGGGATTTAGAGACACGATACATGATATATGATTTGCACCATTAACTCGATTGTAATAATGCTCGCATATGTGGCATGCAATGGGTCGCAAAATCCTCGAATGAAGAATGCCTGACCCACATTTCAGCTGATTGACAAGGTGAAATGCGTAGATACAAAAAATGTATATCACAGATACGCGCCATGCACTTTTCTTTTTGTATACCCTGTAGCAGTTACAAAATATTGGCAAGATGGCAACACATTGTGGCAATTATTTTTGGAGTAGTTGAAGCCATGTTCCCATACCTAACCATCTTTGGGGTAAAGTTAATTAAGACCCACGGATACGAAAATTAGTTCTGGCTTATTTAGATATAATGTATACAGGAATGATAAAGAGAATACAGTTTGAATTGAAGAGATAGATATGAATAGATAGATATATAGATATGAATGATTATCGGAATAGTTCAAGCCATGTTTCCATCCACATCTCCCTTTGGAGTAAAGCTTGTTAAGACCAACTTTTGTTCTCGCTTATCTATCGCTTTACTTCAACGAATCAAGAATAATTAAAATCGTTTTACGTTTCTCAATTCAGACTTGGTTTGTCTGTTTTCACTTGGCCTGCAATTATTATTGTTTTATTCAAGTTGTTGAAATGAGTATTCATTTGAGCACAATCAGTAAGAAAATACACCTAATGGACTCTTCTTCTCTGTCAAAACACTGCACAGGGTATCTTCAGTGTCGAGCACTCTCAAGCACACACTTGTTAGTTTTTTTTAAATGGAAATACACACACAGAGAGAGAGTATTGCCGAGTGCTGCACGGCTTTTAAGCTGCCAGCTGCTGCTGTTGCTGCTGATTGATTGTTGTCCTCAAGGTCGCCAAACGGACACACACAAAAGATATGCAAATCCAGTGACAGCTTTTGTTCTGTTTCATTGCGCTACCCCCAAAGAAGCAGAGAACACACTCTAACCTTTAACCCCCTCTCTCGATACACCTCTCTCTCTCTCCCTATCTCTCTATCTCTCTCTCTCCCACTCTCTACAGAAACTATGAACTATGCCAATCGCTTGCTTTTTGCCCCGTAAAGTTGTCCGAATTATGGCACAAAGCAATTTCGTTGCATATTTATTCGATCGTAAAGTACATCAGCAACAATAAAATCAAATGCAACAACAACAACAACAATAGCAACAATAACAACAATAACAACAATAACAATATGCACAAGTACAGTGGGCAGCAGCGCCTACAACAATAATTAGACAAACATTCCATAGCAGTTTGAAGTGAGGGGGGTGGCTGGTTTCTGGGGGGGGGGTGTGTGGTGGTTAGGCCAACTAAATAAATTTCACAATTGTTTATTGTTTCCCAAACAAATCAGCGCACATTAAAAACAGCGAAGCGCCCACAAAATATTTCCCGAATAACATTAACATCCGGCGAGGAGTCCAGATTCGAAAAACTTTTCGGTTATTTTCTTTCTTGTTTTCTGTTTTTTGTTTTCTGATTTTTGTTTTTTGTTTCTTTTGTTGCTTTTCGCTTTGAAGCGAATCCAGGTGCTGTAAATGTTATGCCAAAGGTTACGTTTAATTCTTGGAAGACTTCATTTAGACATCAGTTATAAATCATAAAACAAATAAATTTGCTGAAACGATGTGCTTAGAATCTTCAAATAGATAAAAATGATTAATTGCTGAATAAAATTCTTACATTCGATGAATATTGAGTATATATATCTTTCAGTAAGGGGTTTGTGTTGAAGAAGAATCATAATCATCAACAAGACTCAATCTGAATTTTGAAGCAATATGACAGCTTATGTAAACATGATTCTATGATATCAATATGCTACTTCCAGTTAACATTTAACTGGGTCTGAAGCAGACCAGTCGAAAGCATGACAACAACTTCAAATATGGTATATATTGGTAATATATGTGCAGCATAGCATTAAAATGTATATTATGACTCAAATGATTAATTAATTCATTATTCATTAAACTGCGTTCAGTTCAAGTTGATACTAAAAAAAAACATGACATATAACCGCAAAAATGTATGTTTGTTTAAAATTATGGAACCACCACGTAGATAAGCAGTGACTTTTTAATTATTTGCCTTAATTAATATTTGATTTAATTTATTTGACGGCATTTATTTGTGTCAAACACATAGCCAAATAGTTGCCTTGCCATATTACGTAACACGTTCTTATCATTCATAATAGTACAACATTGTAATATAGAAAAAAATAAAAATAAAATAATTAAAACCCGTTTGTTTTTTTTCCAGTCATTTAGACGTGTCATATGTATTTACATTTGACTATGCCACAATGCCCCGAGTTCCTTATACACAATTACATTCAACTCGCAAACAAACATGTGAATTCAATGTGGGCAAAAACCGCAAAAGCCAACAAAAACATTCAGCTCGACCCAGAAATAGTTGGAAATGTACTCAGCGGCCCTAGAGGCGGCGAAATTACCATAAAAACGCTCGCAATTCTCATGATAATTCTGCTAATAACGAAGCCAAATTTATCAAAGGTAGGGCACAAATACAAATACAAAAATAAAGAGTGTGTGTGTGTGTGTGTCTTTTTAACTTCGGAACGGGAACAGGAACAGGAACAGGAACATAATACTATTGCACTTAAATAATAAATGTCAGACAACGCAGAAAACAATTGGCAAAATGAAGAGAAATGAACATTTTACGTGATTCAACGTTCAATTCTCTACGAAAGATACAAATAACCAAAAATAAACCGGAAGGGAAACGGTGCGGCGTAGGGCAGTGGGTGGGATTGGGGGAGCAGGCGCGGGCAGTAGACCCAAGAGTTCGCATTCGCATTCGCATTCCTTGCGCGTGTCGAGCTGCACAAGAGAACGAAATGCAGTCAATCATTTCAAATTATAAAATATATATTATATATTCGAAATAAATGATTTATTTTTAAAACACGCTGCTGATGACGTAGCCGCGAGTCAAAAAGGATGGGAATCAAGCACGAGCGCAAAAATGAAAACGAAAGAAAAACAAACAGGAAGAAAAATTTGGATTTCATTCTGCCTCAGATTAAATACCCTTGTTTACATACATATATAATGAGATCAAAATGATTAAATGATTATTAATAAATAATATAATTAATTATATATACGAATAAACAGAGCTGAAAAGTCGACTGACTTATGACTACAATTTAGGCGATCTCATTTTGAAAACATTTTTATGACTACGAATACAAATGCAAATCACAAATTCAAAAATATGAAAAATCATTTATGGAAAAATACTCAGGATATATTTAAGGATAAATTATGGCATAACTTTTTTAATCCATCATTTCTTGGCACGTTACACGCTGCTTGGGGGAATGGGGCTACCCTCATTAAGTGTTAAAGTAAGCACACAAAATATGCCAAAACGCGCCGCCAGGTGGCGAGCGAGTGATGCGTGGGGCACAGACTTGGTAACAATGTTGAGGAGGGGAATTTGCTGCGTGAAAACGTTTAATTTATTAATGAGATTTATTAATAGGTTGTCCTGGCAGGTTTTCACCTGCTCAGCAGTTTGCGACAGGGTTGCCGGCTTGTCAAGCTTACAGGACCCCTAAGATTGAAGAGGTAAGCACTTGGTTCCACCCCGGCTGTTACAAGCGGTTCTTTTGTGTGTTTATGTGCCGCGGGGTTATTGTAATTAAACTCAAAATTATGCGCAATTTTTGTACTCTTGAAATATTCGCGTGTGGTTATGTCCCCAAGTTCTACGAACCCATCCCCCAACTGAGTTCAAACGGAGGTGGGCGATTGCCTCCGAAAATCATTTGCTTGTTGTTTGGTCTGCGTCTACGTCTGTTGAGCGTTTAGGTGGGGGAGTGGGGCTATGAGAAAAACAGACGCCAGCGTCGGCGACGCATAAAACAAACGTAAGACAAGATAATGGGCGTGTTTTGCGGCTACACGAGGCATATGGCACATTAACAGAGATATACGAGGAGCCAAGTCGCAGAGTGGCAATTAAATAGCCACCTGATGCTTTCTAAATGATGCATTACCACCGTGCATGCACCGCACCGGTGGCAACTGAGGCACTCGAGTCGTGTAATATGTGCATCATGACAAGGGAAGTACTTCAAGGCAATAATCGACGTGAGGCTCTTATCATCGATATCATAAGGAGAAAATAGAGACACAAATTTGGTCAAATGCCTTCAATTGTCCCAATGGAATTTCACAGTAATTTCCGAGGAATATCAGAACAAAAAATTCCAAAATAATGAAATTACGCAAATCGAAATATAGGAATCCAAGAATTATTATTCAATCATTGAAGAATTTCACAATATTTATTTAGAGAATATTTCTCCAATATTAAATAGACATGCTAATTAAGACCAGGAACTTGAGCAATAAAATAATTTTGGTAGCGTTAGGTCAGTGTCTGATTGCAGCAATCAGTTGGCAGATGTTTAAACCAGTTGACCCTCGTCAACCTTTTCGAAAACGCGCATTTCTAATTATCACATTTGGTTCTTTCAACATTTCGTTGAAGAATACGTTTTTAATAATCTTTGCAATTAGCTTGGCGCTTCTGCTGCTCATCTTTCGGTTCAAGTGCAACTTTGACATGGCCGTAAGGGGGATGAAAGCGGGGGGGGGGAGGGGTTCATATTGTTATCTGGCACTTAATTCGTTCACCTTCAGTGCGCAATGCATCTACAACCCCCCTGGTTGCTCTGCTCCATCGACTTGGTTTCTTTCTGCCAGATAAGGCCGGACTTAATCAGAAGCTTACAGAGCTTGCCTGCTGATTAAGCGAGTGCACGTAAAGTTGCCGCTCTCCTCTGCGCTGCTTGCTCGAGTGTGAAGCGACTAGCCAGTTACCCACCCACCCAGAGTATTTCAGGTTAATTGGCATTTTATTGTTGTTGCCTGAGCGACAACCAAAGTAAAAACATTCAGTAGCAGGAGGAGAAGAGGAAGCAGCAGCAGGTGCTTTAGCGCCAGCAGCGATTACGGCATCTTAAGTTTTACTCGCAATGGCAAAGCTCAGCTCAGCTGAGCTCGAGAGAGAGTTGATCAATGTTGTGGGAGAGAGTTATGCGCTCTCTCTCTGACTGTATGAAATTGTTATTGTTGTTGTAGTTGGTGCTAGCAGCTTATGTTATTCAATAATTTGTTTGCGTTTGCGTTCTAAATTTTGATTTAATTTTCTTAAGCACATACATTTAAATACACACACACAGATGCAGACGCAGCACTCATTCATGGTTATTTTCCCATTTGTCGCTTAAATAAAATAAAATACAATTAATTACCTTTTGCGTGAAATGTGCACGACAGCAGAGAGGCAACAGAGACGCAGCAGAGACAGAGCAGAGCCAGGAACAGCAAGAGAGAGAGAAAGAAGGAAAGCGAGAGGGTTAGGCAAAGAGCTTTTATCGCGGCTGCTGTAATCCTCCCCCTTGGTGTGGCCGGTGTCGGCTGCAACTACGACGCTGATGAGAGAGACAACTTAAGAGAGTAAGCGAGCGAGAGAGCAGCTGCTCTGCTAGTCTCTGTTATGAAGTAATAATGATGAAAAAATTGCCTCACTCAGAAACACAGCCACACACACAACAGTTTTGTGCTTGTTTGTTGTTATTGTTATTTTAATGAGAATCGTTTTTATGTTTTACATGCAAAGCAGCAGCAGCCGCCGCCAAAAATACACAAAACCAAAATGCATATGCAAAACAAAGTCACTCACAGATTTTTTTTTTTGCTTTTGATTGGCTAATTTTTTTGCACACAATTTCTTCTTGCTGAACTCACGCGATTTAATTTGATTGATTTCATTTGATTTAATTTTATTTTTCTATTCGTTTAACACTTGAGTATTGGAAAGAGATTTTATTTATTTACTTGTTTAATTGTAAAAATCTTTGATTTCTATTATTGTTATGTGCACCACTGCGGCAGTTCAGTAAAACGCAGCCTAAAAAACAATAACAATTCTTAAATTCAAGAAAATAAAGCCACCACGCGACGACGACGACGACGAAACGTCCATCCACATCTAAAGTTTCTCGCGTTTTGAGAGTTTGAAAATAAACCCAAAGCATTTAAGACACTGAATAAACGCAACAGTTTAAATCGCGACTACAAAATACCCTGTGTGCAGAATTTCAAATTTATTAACAAAATATATTAAAGTTATAATAGGATTCATTAAAAGTTGCTATTCGAATTTTTCAAATGATTTCTTTTTGAAGTAACTATTATATTTCTGTACAATCATTCAATCCGTAAAAAGCAGATATATGAGTTAAGCTGAGTAAATAGTATCATTCCAAGTGGTTTATGTTTCACCTAGCATGTAATTATTTTTTTTGATTTGTACATCCTGATGCAAACTGTGTACATAAACCCATAATACCCTTCATAATCTTTTCTTACGGGGTATTGTGAGCAAGTGTGTGTGACAGAGAGAGCATGCGCAGGGC
Organism: Drosophila nr. medialis 2 BK-2023a; assembly: GCA_035044325.1. NCBI lineage: Eukaryota > Metazoa > Arthropoda > Insecta > Diptera > Drosophilidae > Drosophila > Drosophila nr. medialis 2 BK-2023a. The sequence continues at coordinate 123,921 of JAWNMH010000393.1, forward strand.
GCAACAGTTGTAGGGAGAATAACATTGTTTATGCAGACAGCTAACAGTGCGCTTAGATCAGTTTTGAAAGTGGCTAAAATAATTACATTGTTCAAGTCATAAACAAGATGAAACAACGCATTTTTGTAAGTGTTCCAAATAACCAAAGCAAAATCTTATATGTTAGAAATAAAAAAACCAAACATAACTAAATACTAAACAATTTCGAGTGTGGCCGTAAAATAACTGAAAGCTCACTTCTGTGCATTAGCAGATGGTCACCCTGCTGGGCATGCGTCAGCGTGCGTAAGGCTTTTACGTACAGTGTTGGGTAATTTCTTTTGCAGGTGTTCCGCGACATTTGAATCGCATTCCATATTTTTCATAAAATGAAGTCAACTTAGATTTTTATGCAATGTAAAATCTTGGAGAAATTTTATTTAAATTTACTTAAGCTATTCTAAATCTGAAAAAAATTATTGATGTAGATTTCTATTCAAGTGTCTGGTTTTCTAGATGAACCAATAATCTCTGAATGCATTTTGACATAATTCATCCTTGCGATTCTAACGCAACGTGTATTTTTTAAATTTGTTAGGATTTGGCCGAGTTTAGAGACTTTTTCTCGTTGTTATTTGCCCCCAAAATTATGCCATATTTTTTCGATTGAGGCAAATTAAGTCAGTACAGCAACCTCATTTGGGGCACTGGTGCGTGTACATGCTAAACAGCAAACAAAAAGTAAAAAAGAAACCCGTAAAAATAAAAAGCAATTTATATTTTTTGTATGTATATATTCCATATATTTTGCATATATATATTTATATATGTTAATTTGTTTGTTTTTTGTTTTGCCATTTTTTTTTTAACTTTACACAATAAAAATTATGATGCTTCTCAACAAAAACAATTTGTGGTACTTATGGTAGAATTCATAGATCAATTTGCTTGCATAATTTGTGTCGATAACTCGAAAAGAGCTCTTTAATTTTGTAAGGTAAATTTCCATTAGCATTTCACTAGTGTATCCGAAAATCTTGCACATGTTTGTCTGGGTTTGTATTGTTTATCGATATCAGCAACATTATTAAATAGTCATTAATCGCATAGTTAATTTTACGTTACGTTAGATCGATAGATCGAGAATTATGCATTTGTAAATAATATATGTACAATGGAAGTAGCAGTTATTTTTCGCATTTCTTTTCCGCTTTTCAATATTCTTTGCTGAGTCGTCTTTCGTGGACCACTGCTTCCAACTTAAATATTTAACGTAATTCGTTAGAAGTATTTAAAGCAACTTAAGACTTAATGTTAAGAGTTGGTTGGTTGTTTTCTGCTTATTATTTATCGATTGCAGCTACAAATTATCGAGGGTTTTAACTTTAAAACATATACATAATAGATGGTGTATATCAATCTATATAAATATATATAGATATATATATATGTATATACTTCTATGTAGTAGTTTAGTTATATTTCGTTCTTTCTGTTTTCCTTTTTTTTGTAATTGGTTATAAATTGCTGATGAGGTTTGTGATGAATAAAACGAGAGTCACAGGGTTGCCAGGTGCGACTACACAATAGTGTTTTGTTAAATAGACAAAAAAGTGATTCTACTTTTAATTGAATTGAATTTAAATCGTGTTGATTAGCGCGGAATTAATTAGTTTGTATGCAGCGAGTGCTTGATTTTTAACCTGTAACTGTAACTGTGATGTACGCTAATCGATAGCTCTCTCTCTCTTTCTCTCTCTGTCTCTCTCTTTCTACTTATGTTAAGGATTATGATTTTGCATCTGTGGGGATTATTTTTGGGGATGTGGGGGTTAACATTGCGTTAAATATGCTTAAAGACTTAAATACTAAATATTTGGTGTACCTTTTTGAGTTTTGTGTTCTGTGTTGATTCGTTTTTAAGTGATTTTTGTTTTTTCTTTTTCTTTTTTGTTTTTTCTTGTTTTGTTTTTTATAGTTTGTAACTGTTATACATATATGTGTATGCTAACTGTAATAATAATTCAACTCCACCTTCTGTTTCGATCCTTCTGCTTCTCAAACCGCATTCAACGTTCTCTTCGAGTTTTAACAGCTATGCAAACTAATTATAATACAGTTTTGCTGCGGGCCTGCCCCGTAACTAATCCAACAACAACAAAAAAGCGACGCTCCTCCAAAGTGTTATACACGGCACAGTGGTTCCCTCTGATTAACCCTCCTTTCCCTTCCCGCTTCCACCATTTAAGGGGAGGTGTTTCTTTGTTTTTCTTCTTTCCCATTTTTCTCTTAACGCGTTAGACGCACTTTAGATGGGCGATATGGAGAGCGGCGCCGTTGCCGTATCCGGCATGTATTCCTTGAGTAGATCCCGCAGCCGAAGTATTTCGCGTCCTGCTGCAGCCAGATCGCCTTGCAGCGAAAGTTCCCGTTCCCGCAGGCGCTTTATGTCGCGTTGGCAGGTCTGAAGGACAACAAATTAAACAGTGAGTTGGCAGCTCTTTTGAGTTCATTTCATTCCTTCAACTTACCACATTCTGACGCAGTAGATCTAGCTTGTCGCACTTGAGCCGCGTGACCTCCTGTCGCAGATTCTCAATCACCATGATCGTCTCGTTGCTCGGCGAACTGCCCATCATGGTGCTCTGCACACCGTCGAGGCACAGGGAACAGGCCTTCGTGGTGGCCTCCGCTGAGCTCATGCTCTCCAGGCCAGTGTCGCTGTCAATGTAGGCGGCACCGCCATCCAGATGCCCCATCATCGGATCAAGATCGACGCTATTGAGACTCGAATCGTCGCTTGTCTCGGACATTGTGGCCACGGCCACGCCCACGATGCCACCATTCTGGGCGGCGCTGGCGGCAACAGCAACAATGCCGCCGCCATTTTGTTGAACGACTCCGCCAGTAGCTGAGGGATGTCCACTGTTAATATTGTTGTTGTTGTTGTTCGCTTGTCGCGAGGTGATGTCCGGCGACGAGGATGTGGATTCATTCGAGGATTTCGACTTTGACGACGACTTGGAGGCCGTGCGACTGCAGGTCTGTAGGGGAAGAAGAGCGGGCAGGGGATTAGCAAAGTGTCTAATGGGAATACAAAAGCTTCTGCACAGCGAAAACACTGACTGCAATGGATGCAAGGGATTTGGAGGATTAATTAGGGCTGCTGACTCCGGATTTCAGTTGTACTCACATTGAGATTGGGCGTTTGGGTCTCTGGCTGCGGCTCCTTCTTGGAGTTGAGCGTGCCCTTGTTGTGGCCGAGCAGCTTCTCTGGATGCCCCCCGTTGCCGGTGTCCACGCTCGAGGAACGCACACGCATAATGAGCGCCTTCTTCACGGTGTCTATGAAACGGGTGCCGGCATTGCCGCCGCCGCCGCCGCCGCTCTCGGATTTGGGTGTCTCTGGGGTGGGACTACCGGCGAGTGTCTGCGACAGATCAGCACCGAGAAAGTCGCGCGTCTTCTCCTTGAGCTCCTCAACCAGGTTCTGCAGCAGAGAGGTGCGCGTACGCAGCTCCAGCTTGGCAAACTTCTCGGCCTTGTAGCAGGCGTTCTCCGCATTGATCAGCTTGGTTAGGAGAAACTCCTTGAACTCCTGACCCTTACGGAAGACGGCCGGGCTGGGCAGCGTGGGCCCAAAGAAGGGCACATCATCCCGTGCCGCCACACTGACTTTGTAACGAGTGTGCGGCGTATTCGGCTCGACCGGCTGCACCACGATGAACGCGTGCAAAAAGTGACTGGCAATCATGTCCGGCGAAAAGGGTGTGTTCGTCTCCTGGAACACGATGGCAACGATGTCGTTGCCAATATGCCGTTTGCGCTGCAACTGCTGCGGATCGCCCTCGGTGTGTGGCAGCAGTGTGGATACATGGAACATCACCTCACGCTCCTTGAACACCTCGTAGACGGCAGTGTCGCCCGTATGACCGTTCTGTATATCGAGGCCGCCGCGATAGCCCTTGTGCTCCTTGAGCCGAATGCGCTGGCCGAGCACATCGAGGAACTCCTCGAAGGCCGGCGATGTCTGTTGGTTGCCAAACAACTCCTCCTCGGTGGTTTGGCCATATCTTTGGTAGAGCACCCCGAACTTGAAGTGCGAGACAAGCACATGCTCATCGTACACCTTGATCAGTTGCGATGCCTTCGGGCACAGCACAGGCATAAAGTTGTCCACCTGAATCTGTTCGTTGAGCAGCCGCACCATCTTGGCCGGGCTGGGCTGGGCGCCCAGACAGTAGACGGGCATTAGTTCGTGCATGGTGCCGGTGCGCAGACGTAGCAGGATACGCATGTGCTCCTGATTCGCTACGTTCTCCGTCTTGATCGAGATGAGTATGGGGCCCAGCTGTTCGTCGTGGCCAACGAGATTGGAGTGCTCGCGTGCCGCATAGAAACGGCGATAGCACTTGGCCGTGTCATCCGTCTCGAATTTGGCCATCCAGGTGGTTTGGGGCAGCTGGGGATTGCCGCGGGCATCGTAGCTGCACTCGTGCTCGGTGCCATCGAGCCAGTAGCCGCCGTGCAGCGGCAACATGATCATCGGATATGGCGCCGGTTTGGTCAGCGCATCCTCGAGCAGACGCTGCGAGGCGGGTATGGCCGACACAATCGATGAGTTCGACGACACCGACGAATGTGACTGATAATGGTGTCCATTGGACAGCAGCTGTCCACCTGTCGCACTCACCATACCGCTCAGCTGCGGCGATGCCGGTGTCGAGCTGGACGCAGAGCCGGAGATGGAGCTGCCGGACTGATTCATGGGATGGCGCAGCGTTGGCCTCGAGCCCGAATGTTGTACTCCACCGCCATTGTGGGCGACGCCATCGTGCGGCGAATGTGGCTGTGGCACACGCTCATCACTCGCGTTGCTGCCGCGATGATGATGCTGCAACAAGGACAGAAAATCAAATTAGTTTCTCTGCCAAAGACTATAATTACAGGGTATATATAACAGCAAACAGCTGGCGTTAGCTGGCTGCCTGTGTGTGTGTGTGCGTGTGTGTGTGTGTGTGTGGGCACACTCCTACATAAGCGTAGAGGGAGAGAGAGGAGTGACAGAGAGAGAGAGGGAGAGAAACAAGGCGCATGGCTGCATTATAATTTCATGCAATTATCGTCAAGGCACCTCTCTTGGGGCACTATGCAAATGCTGTGTGTGTGTGCGAGTGTGTATGCGAGTGTGGATTTGGATGGATTGGTTAATGGCAGCGCTGAGGCCAGGCTGCCTGGCAATTTACTCTAAGCAAATATGGGCAAATGTGGGCGACTTTTGTGCGGTTTGAATTACGTGCTGAATTCAAACATAGTCATTGTGGATGTGGATAGGGAACGGGATTCGGATCGGAATCGGGACAGCGACTGGGAGGGTCTTTTGCAATGTTGGCGTTGTGTCAGTTAAATTTGTGTATAATATTAAGACAACATTTTGATTTGACATGCACATCCTTTGACTGCTCGCAACAGCAGCGCAGCGGCGCCAGCTTTTGTAGCTTTTGTCTAGTCGTTGCCCAACCCACAAAACAAAAGGAAAAAAGAAAGGACTCCTAACCCGCCTACCCACCCTCCCCCCGAGTTCACAGGGTGCGTTCCCCTTTCAAAAAGCGAGCATATTAAAAAGTTATTTTCACAGCTGGCTTGCAGCCAAATGTGGCACGTAACGACTGAAAGAATAAAAGTTAGTTTAGCATCGGGTTGAGTCTCTCCCCCTCTCTTTCTCTCTCCTCCTCTCTCTCTCTCCACCTTTCGCTGTCTTTTTTCGGGTTCATCGATAGTTCGTGCCTTGATTTAATGGTCTGCCGGCTGCCAAATGCAACTGTTGTTCAATAATGTGCTCAAAGATTGCCAGATAGAACGTGTCATTAGGGGTTAGTCGGAGAAAGAGATGGGGAGAGAGCGAGAAAAAGAGATAGATATAGAAAGATATTATGAGCGCAAATCTAATTTAGAGTTGGCAAATTGTGACATCTTGACCTGGTTGATAAATCGATAGCATCTATCTAAATCTATCTTTTGACCAGGCGGATTACTTCCAAGCTAATAAGGAAAACGCTTTTCAAGGAGTGCTCTTAAATCGATATCAAAATTTCTAAAGTAATTTAAGATATTAAAGATAGACCAATAAATTTAAAGAAATTTCGCTCTCTCTATAAATTAATGTTTTTTTCCGGGCACAATTAATGCATTTTTAATTCGAGCAGGCTCTAACAAAAGATTGTTGAGATTGTTTTTTCCGACCTCGATTTGCGTCCGAGATTCGAGATGAAAACGTCGATTTTGATGGATTTCAAAATGCATTTATGCAATGCTAATATTTAAAGTGCACTTTAAATGCAGTTTGCTGCACAATTTGTGGCACGCTAATGAGCACATTGTCATCTCGACTGTGTTATGGCGAGTGAATGCAGTCATTCAGTTCAGTTCAGTTCAATAAATGCAACCCATTTGAGGCATTGAGCGTGTGAATTGAATATGCAAATGTTGCACGACTTTTGATACCATCAATTTCGATGTGGCAATTGAGGAAAAATTAATGAACATAGTTGTAACCCGAGATGGTTTTAATGCAGAGGGTGCTCCAACTAAACAGGAATTGGATTGGAGAACGGGACTGGGTCTGTGTCTGGGAATGGGTCTGGGTCTTTGGGCCTTGTCGTCACACGCTTAGTTGGCTTCATTTGGTGTCGTTGCTGTTGTTGTTGTTGTTGCTGTTTACACAAAGCAACCCCCAGCCATGAGTGTTCCGAGTAGATAAATAGATGGATAAACAGTTCCGACATTCAGACGTTGTTTGTTTGGTTTTGTCTAGCTTATTGGTTGGCCATTTAGTGCAGATGGGGTTGGATGACTCATCCGACAATGACCAAATCTTAATTTCCTTTTGGTCAGGAGTGGTTAATTGGATCGGGGAATGTGTCAAGATATGCTCAATCTAATGTGATGAGATTTCAACTGTCTAATGGGCGAGATGAACGTGGGGGGAGGAGGAGAGGACAGCAAGCATGTCTGCCTTTTGTCTAATTAAAAACGCATGGATGGGCAGAAGTATAGCTAAATGTGCGGGGTGCGGGGTGCGAAGGCGGCAGCGAGTTGTGAGAAGCTGACACTCAAATGTATTAAGAACACAAGTGGAAAAACTTACAAAAAAAAAAGAGAGAAAACAAACCAAATAAATAAATAAACAGAAATTGTAATAAATTTAAGTGGGAAAGCATAACGAATGCAACATATACGAGTACAAATGCCAAGAATGGGCAAATCTGCGACAGAAAGCAGAGATACAAGATACAACACTGTACACATACATATGTACGTACATATATGTGCATACATACATCTTGACAATTATGATGATCTCGACAAATGCTCATTATGATGTTTATGGCGCTGTGCCGATTCTTGAGAACTTAAGCGGATTACATGGAAGGCGAGCGCAGAGAAAAGTGTTACGAGCATGAAGAATGAAACCGACGACTTTTCGGGCCATATGCGTTTTCGAGGTTAGTGGGGTTTCTAGATGGCCGCGCGGATACAGAGGCGGCGGGGTAGGGAAAGGGTTAGTGGGTGCCAGACAAGTTGCAGCAACCCCTTTGCATTGAGCAGGCCACATAAAAGTGGCGACGATTTGCATAAGTCGAAGGGCAGGCAGTCATCAACAGACCCTGAACGATGATGTCTATACCCCCTAAATCCTACCCCCTGCCTCCTATTCCCTCTCCACGCAAGCGTGCGGATGCTTCAAATCCTGTGAGAGAGACGGCAACGTCAACAACGTTGTTTGTGTTGCCATTGTTGGTTGCTGCCTCAAGTGCAGGGCCCCCGTCATTAAAGAAAAATGTGCATTTTGCATTTGGCGGGGGCGTTGAAATCTTTTTGCCTGGCATTAAAATGAAAACAAAGTATACAAAAAACAAAGAAAAGAAAAGAAAATGAAAACAAAATACAAAGAAGGAGAACAAGAGCGAGGAGGAGCAGAAACAAAGCACAGGAAGCTGACTTGTGCCATGTTTATACAGCGAAAACGTGAGAGGGGCGCACACAGTTTGACAGTCAGCGCCCGGAAAACCAATGTTGTTCATCACATATGCAGGGCACATTTTGTAAGTTTGGGGCGAAGAAATTGTGGCACATGATTCTAGCGAAGCGTAAAAAGAGTTGCAAGCAAGCTCAAGTGATTGACATATGTATGCGATATACCTAATATATATATATGTATATATATATATATATATATTTGTATATGCACGCACGTGCAAAGTGCCAGACAAGTCTCGCAGCAAAGGCAACTTCTTAGCCAGAGTCTTGGGCTGGGAGTCGCTCTTAGCCATAAGCTATAAGCCAAATTCCACCCACACGCACATGGCACATGATTTATGTTGTGAGCCAGTGACAAACTTGCTGCAATCGAGTTATTCCACAGTGCTGTTGTTGCCGTCTCCATTGGGGCATAAAATGATAAATAATATATGCCAGAATATGCATATATTGAAATGTACGTTGTTTGTAGCCGTTACATGCACCCAGATGTGCATAAATATATCAAATCAAAGTCGCATAAATCAACAACTAGGCAAATAAATCACAGCAGCGACTGTCAAACAGTGACAGTGCAGCTCAAACTACACGCTTGAGGCAGTAGAATTTCAATTGTGGCCTGTTGGAATTCATAAAGCTTGCAGCTTGTCGCACATTTAATTTTCAAACTTAATCCCTGTAGAAATTTAACTAAGACAAATTATACCTTACAGGCATGGGAATAAAGTAATTTAGAGACAAGTTTTATGGGCTTGCAGCTTACAAGCATATTTTACACATCTAATGCACAGCTTTAGAATACATTTCTAAAATGAAAATATTAACCCATTTATATAAAGGCAGTTTGAAATCCAGCTCTTTAGAGTTTTAACCTACATCTTTACCCACAAGTATTTGGCTATATTCTCGCACTTGGAAACCGTTTAAAAGTAGCGTCGTTTACAGTACGTTCAAAAGGTTTTGTTTTAAGTTTTTTGTGGCCGTTGCACGTGAGTTGAGTGCCAAAACAGTTGGCTGTAAAACGCTTTCACACATTCAATTAACACACATATATTTGTGTGTATGTATCTATGTGTCTACACACACTGTGAGCACGTATGTGCCGCTGAAGGGTTTTATGCAGCTGCTCGAATTTCGCTCCCTGGTTCTTATCGCGGTCCGCTGCTCATTACGGGATTGACATTAAACTGGCCCCAAGTTCCCCAATCAGCGACTGAATTCTTAGAAATGCTTTCATAGAGTTGACTTTGCAATGCAATCAGAATGAACTCATGTCACGGCCAAGATGGGGCCAAAACTAATAAAAATCGGTCGTATAAAGTCATCGGTTTGTGCTTTACAGTTTGAGCAGCTTATGTGGCTTTTGAGGAGGCGTTTTGAGTAGCACTGGCTATTAAAAAACAACTTTGTGGTTTATTGATTTTATTTAGCGTTTATCGAACACCAAACACTGACCGCTTAAGGCAACTTGTCGCATTTGTTGTCTTTGTTGTTGCTGTTGTTCTTGTTGTTGTTGTTGCTGCTGCTGCTTTTTGCGGTGTGCGCGACAATTTCATTAGCCAAAAAAAGCGAAAGGCGCCTGCCAAATATGGAATACAAAACTTCAAAATGTCGAGCAGCGAATGACTGAATCGAATGTTAAACTTATGCAAGTCGCTGATTGATTTTCAAATGTTTTAATTACTTAATAAACAATTTGTTTGCTTGCTTCGATGCGGGTCTAAAAATAGACACAAAATAACAAATTTAAATGTTCAAATTACAGTATAAAATATGTATTAATTAATTGGCTGCAATGTTGCAACGTTTCGTGGCATGTCACAACTCTGACCCAATTTGTGCGCAATGAACCCATCACATAAAAATTTGCATAATGCAGGAGTCTCTATTATTTCCCCTCTATCCCTCTCTCAGTCTATCCTCAGGGAGTAGCAAATGCAACGTTGAGTCGACTTCTTCGTGGCTGTTGTGTGTACAGCATGAAATTAGTTGCAACAATTTGATTAAAATACCAACAACAACAAAAAGTCAAAGTAGTCTCACGCCCACGGGTAGACTGGAAGCAGAACCCTGAACACTTCCCCCTTTTTAAAGCCCGCCGCCTCACTTTGCACGTCATTTTCTTTGTCATGGTTCTGTGGCTGGCAACCACGCTGGGAAGCGATTGCCTCTAAAACTGTAAACGATCTCTGACACAGTGTGCCGCAATGATGCTGTCAAAAATTCTTTGTCAACCGTATAATATAAATAAATATAAATTTAAATAAACTATTTAAGAGAATTGAGCATAGTTGTCGAATTTATAAATTATCTTCAGGATTTAAGTTATTAAATATTTCTCATTATAAGCGGATTCAAAAACATAGAAAATTGTGCCACAACACATTGAAAGTAAAGTTGAAATTCAAATCACATAAAAGCAACATTGTAATAGTATCTTTGTCACATTCGAACGACAGTTATGGCATATTTTGTGCCACTGTGCAATGTCGTTGCCGTCGTCTGCATTGTTTTTCTCTTTCTTGTACTTTGGCCACTGCGCGTCAATCAGCGACTTATTTCAATGGCCCTTTCGGCCTCTTTAACGGCCCCTATGTGTGTGTGTATTTATGTGAGCCCTTTTGGCTGCCTGCGCATGTGCATTGAAGCTGCGCAGTTTCCAGTTGGCTGCACAAACTGAGGGCGACGCTGCAAGCTCGCTTGCGAGAGGTGGCAGCGCTTCAGCTTCTTTTATGTAAGTTGCGCATTTAAATTACAAACAGCTGACAAAAGTTTTGAGCGCTTGCCCAATCTTTGCCCAATCCCCTCGCCACACTATCCCCCTCGCCTTGCCTGCCGTTCGCTCCCTCTTTTATGTATTATTGCCAAGTAGCTTTCCTGCTGCGCTTCGCTTGCTTTTCTCATAAAATAATTGCGCGTGTGATGAAGTTGATCCACGCTAGAGAATTACACACACACACAGAGAGTAAGAGAAAGAGTGAGGGAGCGGAAGGGCGAGTAGGTACCCACACCCCACACAGCTACCCATAACCCCTCACCTGGCTAAAAAGGGCGGCAACCGAAGCGAAGACTTTTGGCTTTCAGCTGAGAATCAAGAGGCGAATTTATTGCTGTTGTTGTTGTTGCTGTTGCCGCTGTTGCTTCTTGTCCCACGTTCTGCTGAGAATTTGGCAACGGAGCGTGAAACATGGAGTACAACAACAACAACAACAACAACAACAACAACAACAACAACAACAAAGACAAAGACAACAACAGCACTCATTAGTTGTTGATGTTAAGGTCTTCCTAGGAACTGACTTGTAGCCCAGCAGCAAAATTTGCAGCTTTAACTTGTAATCTCTACAGGCAGCCTGGTGGGGTTTGTTGGGCATTGGAGGGTGGGGTGGGGGTAAGGTTGGTAGTTACCTGGAATTTGCTGAGAATTTGTAGCAAGCGTTTCTATTTTTTTTTTGTTCTTTGCCTTTGTTTTTTTTTTTTGGCTTTTGGGCCAGCTGTCATAACTTTTGCAAGTCTGACAACTCTTATTGTCTTACACTTTTAATTACACAGCTGCTGGTGCTGCGGCTGCTTCTGTGCCGCGCAGGCAATTAGTGCTGACCACGCCCACAATGGAGGCAGGCGAATGCATTAAGAGCGTTTTCATATTGATTTAACAAGAATTGGGCGCACATAAAGTGGAACGCGTCGCTGTTTACGTTGGCCAAACAAACGAATGCATCCATTTGCATCATTGATGGCGTTGGCAACCCTGCCAGCTGGCTGGCTAGTGGGGCTGTGCTGGGTATATGAGGGGGGTCAACAAGCACTTGAGGCAGGCAGGCAGGCACTTCAGGTCAGCTGCCCCTGCAGCCTTTTTGACCCTGAGCACTTTTTTCCGACGCCTGCATTATACAGTGCCTGCAAAATGTGAGTGCACTCTGGCTACATAAAGTGCCATTTGGGGCGTGAATTAGGGTTAAAATTTTTTGTTGAATTGTGACTCTTATATTGAAATATTTAAGAGCAAAGTTTACATTTTAAATATGATGAATCGATAAAATGTTCAAAATGTATTTCATGTTGTTCAAATCCACTCCACATTGAAAATAGTTTGTGCAACCTTAAAACTAAAACTTGGCAACTCAAATTAACATAAAGTGTGTAGTTAACGGGCTAAAAATAACATTAATAATAGTTATTTTCTGTGTGTTCAAAAATAATAACATAAAAAAAATATGTTGCCTCATATAAAGTTAAACTAGGTGAAATTTCGAGTGTGGCTTTTCGCAAATTTTCAAGCAGCTTTGGCTGCAGTTTGCTTTTCTGGTAACAACTGGCAAAAGTTTCCAACCGGCAAGCTGACTATTTGTCCAGCTTCATTTTGATGGATTTATCTTCGGACCATAGAGATTTCGCTGTAATTCGACTTTTTTTTGTGCAGTTTCCTGACCACCGGCGCAGCCTGCGTTGGCGTCGACCAAACAAAGAAATAACCCAAAAATACATTCACTTTTTTTTGATTTCCTCTCTCGCCGACTCTCGAGTATTTCAACTGTGGCTCTGGCTATGTGTGAGTGTGTGTGTGTATTTGTATTTGTATCTGTGTGTGTCTGTGCATATGCATAACTCGTGCGTATCTCACTTTTTGCATATTCGCGTTGGTTGCCACAGTTTGTTTTTTTTTTTGGTTGTTTTATAGCGCTGCTTAATGTGGGTCAACGCACGTCCGACTCCTCGATGAGCCCTCAACACTTGCGCATCGTTTATCTTTTGTGGGCATGTGCAACTGTCGCCCATTCAGTGAGTGCCAAACTGTGAGCAGGCTGTTGATTTTCCTTTTGCTTGTGTCTTTTATTTTATTTTTTCACCAGCGACAATTGCCACAAATTGCTTATGCACTTATTTACTTCTCGCTGTATTTGCAGCAAGTGAATGCCCACAAGTGTCGTATCCACCACTCCAACGCCCCGCCCCCCGCCAACACACTTAATGTCTGCCTGCCTTATGCTCGGCGCCATTGCGACTTATTGGCTGCATTATGAGTCCAAATCGACTCGAAGACAGACTGCGAAGCCAGACCAGATACAGCAACCGATTGCAAGTAGTAGAAGCAGCAGCAGAAGCACTCGTTGACTTATTTATGAATATGTAATGGTTTGCCATTTGGCGTCTGTAAATCTGTAAAATGGTGCATTAAACTCTTAAATGCCACAGATTTGAATGGATTTTGTGGCTGGCGCTGGTGACTCAGTTGTAGTGGGGGAAAGTGATAAAAGTCCTACTGGCACTGCTGCTGTTTTCTAGATTTCACTTGGAGAGTATCAGTTGCACCATGACTGTGTGTTATTACAATCAACTTGAATACTTAGTTAAAGTGCCTAGCTATTAATGCAAGACACTGACATATAATATATCAAAGCCTTCATTAGCTTTAGTTAGTCAATAGTTTGGGACTACGCTTGAAAAGATTTGGACTGAAAATTGTTGAAAATTAAGACAAACATAAAATATAGTTCAGCAAACTACTCCAAATATGCATTGTGTACCTTAATAAATGAACAGCGCATTAAATTACCAACTATTAACAACTACATCAATAAAGAGACGAGTGCAATAAGTTTAACACGCAATGCCAAGTCAAGAAACAGTCACTGCCATCAATCATTGCACAGCCAGACTGATAGAAAGAGAGAGCAGATGAAAGCATTGCATTGAGAATGGATGAGGATTGGCATGTTGCATGTTGCATGTAGCCATGCAATTAATAAAAAATAACAAAAAAACCAATCTGAGACTTTTTGACAGCAAACTGATAACTGCCATAATAACAACAACAACAACAAAAACGGGTAAGCCGCAAAATTGGCTCAAAGTGAAATGCAAACAAAAGCAGAAAACCTCAACAAAAAAAAAACACTTAAGACCATTAAGCAACGAGCAAAAGGCCCCGAAAAAAAAGTGATTCGGTCAGCAAAAGTAAACGTGAATAGATAAACATATATCTACATCTATATCTTATATATTTTATATATATATGTGTGTGTGTGTGTGTGTTTATTTACTATGCAATGCAGTTAACACTTTCAACACATCAACAACAACAGCAAACAATTATTTTGGCATTTTCAGCGTGATTCACGTTTTTGTTTTGGGTGCGTTACAGTTTGGCAGTCACTGTCGCAACTTTCTTTTTACGAAATTTTTATGAAGAAATTGGAGAGAAGCAGCCAAAAAAAAAAAACCAAAACGAAGCGAAAAGGAAAAAAACACAAAGCAACAATATCAAGCCCAGAGCATGGGTGATGAGCTAGTGGGTGTGGCAAGTGTGGGCGTGTTAACAATTTTTTTTCGACATTTCTCTCGGCCAGGTCTTGATGCCCTGCAGCGCTTGTCGCTTTTCGGTTATAGGTTTTGCTCTCGGAGCTGTTGGGGCTAATGAATTTTTTAACGCAACATTGCGAGCGTTTCATTTAGAAAATCTACGACAAGACTTTCTTTCCCAGCAAAAAAAAATTAAACGTCAGCCTGCGAATTGCCTAAAGAAAAAATGACACAAAAACAAAAAAATCAACTAAAAACCGGAACCTGTAGCTCAGGTATCTTAAGCATTTGTATCTTGTATCTGTAGCTGGTTTGTTGTCTATATCTTATTATGTTTTCTTTACACGCACGCGACGGTGTTGTTTGTTGTGTTTGTTTCTATTGTCGTTGCTATGAACCTTGGCTGAGCTGCCTATTTTTATTTTGTCTTAGTTGAAGTTTTGTTTGTTTTTGGGTTTTTTCTTCATTTTTTTGAGAATCGACAACCAAAATCGCTGAAATTCAATTAGCAACCCAAACAGAAGAAAAAGTGACGGCATATATACAAGAAACAAATTCAGATTTAATTATTGAACTACAGCCAAGGCTTTGCATACTACTAATGTTATTTATATTGTTGTAGATATGCAGAGTAATGTATTTACATATATGTATGGATATGTGTGCATATAGAAACGAATATCATTTAATACGGCAAATGAGGTCAAGTGATGATGCTGAAGATCATAAGTATAAAGTGCGGATAATGTGGCTGTAAATCAAATGTGACAAGTGATGAACTTGAGTAGATTTGAAGAAGATTCCAATTGGAATTGCCAAAGGAACGACTCATTGAAGTAATTAATTCCTAGAGCAATGCCAAATTTATAGATTACCAAGTGATTTCGGACATATCGAGACGTTGCTACAAATGATTCAAGAAATACCCAGAAATGTGACGCAACTGAGTAACTTCATTCATTCAATTGATATGGGATCTGAGCATATCAATTTGGAATACTGAGAAGACTTAAGTATGTCAATTTTACAAGAACTGAGTAGTATAAAATGTGCCTGGCAAACGAGTCAATGAGCATTTGAAGTGAAATGTACACGACTTTAATGCTGGAGGAATGTAATTATTTGATTAAGTCATTTGTTCCAAGAAGAACTTAAATTTGCTTAGATTACGAACTTTACAAGCATGAAATAAAGCACGACTTTAGAACTACTTGGCAGAATTGAGTGGAATACGATTTAAAATGTCAACAAGCATTCTAAACTGTAAGATTGTTGCACACATGAAATAACGCGTGATTTTAGAACTGTCATCGGAAAGGCAGCTTTGCTTCTGGCCTTGGCTTAGTTGCTGGATTTCTGCAGTTTGCATTTTGATGACTTGCTGAGTTATTCAATGCACTGGTCAGCAGGGGGTGGAGTGTGGAGTTGGTAAGAGCTAGGGTTTCTAGTGTTGGCCCCCTGCGGTCTGATCTGTTTACACAAAGCCTAAGCTTCAACGCTCTTGAGTGCAAATGCTTAGAGCTCAGCTTACGGTAAGCCACAACCAGCTGACCAGATTTAGACCTTAGAATTGAGTTTTCTTTGCCAACTGGTTTTTTTTGTGTTCGGCTCAACTTTCAGTTTTGCTGCCTGGAAAAATGACAAGCGGAAAACGTTGTTTACAACCGAGCGATTACGAGTGCCAGCCCAGCTGGCGAATGGCAAACAACAAATTACGTCTGACAATGATTATAAAAATTAGCAAACAAATTATTTATTCAGGGGCGTGGCACATTCAAGGTAATTTGATTAGCATGTCAATACAGAACTGTTCACAAATTGGTCGCTTATCCACCTGCCTGAGAACAATTTTAGCCAGACTTCTGGGCCCGGCTTTTTATGGTTTCTTTGACTGAACCGTAGATTAGCGAATCGCGCTCGAAATATCTTCGTATTTCTTTCTTTCTCGACGTGATTGATAAATGATGTTGGCTCTTGATCTTCAACTCCTCGAATTGTGTTCGGTATTAAACTGTTTTCTATCGTTCGTCTGCTGTGCTGTTGCATTGTGTTCTGGCCGCTAACTGCTTTAGTGCCGTTGCTTTGTTAATGCTGTTAACTGTTGTTCATTTTTGTTCACCTATCGACGCTTCGATGACCTTAAGTTTAATTTATGCCAGACAAACCAGAACAACAACAGTAGCAACAACGGCAATAAAACCCATGGCCTTGTAATGGTTCTGGGCAAACTACTCGCAACTCATTGTATAAAGTTGGCTAAAACGCTTCACCATTCGGGCACAAGGGTGTTTACAATGCTCTGAAAAACGAAGTGAAATGCAGAAAATGAGTCAAGTTCCAGGAATCTCAGTTAATTTGGTAAATATAGAGATGTGTTAATGTATATACGATGGGATTTTATCATTTTGCACTTACAAACGTGGAAGTTTTGTCATAAAACTTGTAATATGACAAAGCGAAATAAACACAGAAGCTGAGAAGTTGAGTTAATGACATATCGAGAGTATTTGCTGGTCGTGCGCATTCCTACACGTATTTGTTTTTTGTGATGGTTGTCGAATTTTTGTTGCCAAAAAGTTGCCTGGCATGTTGCACACTCTCTCTGTGGCAGGCCGGAAAAGCATTGTTTATTGTTATTTGTTGGCTTGTTGCTGGCGGCTGTTGCTGCCAACTTTCGCTGTCTGAGAAAAGTTGTGTGTGAAAAGCGCCTGTCTATGTAAATGCTCTATCTATGTGTGTGTGTGTTTATGTTTATGTGTGTGCGTGATTTTATGGCATTTGCAATAACAAGGCTATAGAAATTAGCTTTGACACAGAAATACTGCAAGTAACCAACCGAACCATTTGAGCATGACTATCAAACCAATTCAAAATGATTTCAGTCTAAGCCAACAGATAAGTCCCCCCGCCACAGTGCCTCGCCCCCACTTGACGCCCGTCGAAGGCTGTCAGGTGTGAGCGAATCAGTGCGAAGTGCCCCAACTTGTTTGGCAATGTGCAAAATGATGATAACTTTGACATATTCATCGAGCGAATCGAGAGCGTATCAAATGAGCAGGCAAAACGAGTTTGCTCCCAAAATAAACGCAAATTTGCAATCCAAAGGCAGCATTAAGCAACAGCTCAGTTGCACTCAAACTGTATTAAGTCCATGCACATCTGAAAAAGTGGGCTTCTAAAGGGTAGAGTACTTAAGCTGCGTCTGCTTAGATTAAGCGCTACATTGTAAGTAATAAGAGGATTGTCTGTAAAAGCAGAAAAAGAAGGTTTTATTTATATAGCTATAAAGTGTTGAATGGTTAACTAAATCTGAGCTATGTTCATTGTGAGCTAAGAATATTTAATGTCAGAAAGAATTGATTCAGAAAAAGAAAGATTAAAATGTCGCCTAGAATTAATATACTTTTCAAAATGAGCTTGTCTTCTTTTTTAGAGAGGTCATAAACTTTCTAATCTACTGGAATTAATATTACCATTACGAGCACACACAATGTGGCCAAAACAAACGAAAATCGTAAAGTTTAAGTATTACTTAAGCGTGATGGCAAGTTTGTTTGAGCTACACTTCATCAGGCAAGTTGCTTAGCTCATTGCTGGGCGTTGGTAATCAAATTATTTTTAGTTTAATTGCACACAAAGTACTAACAAAGTTGCCAACACGCCCCGTTTGCCGTGAACCCGCCCACCCTGTTTTTTCGTAAAGTTCGCGCCAGGCGATGACCTAAGCAATATGAATTCTATTGCCCAGCGATGACGACTACCAGAGCGAGAGAGGGAGAGAGAGAGAGGTGTTCCGAATTATGGCCAAGAGCAAGTGTTTTTCTTGCTCTTGTTGTTGTTGTTGTTAGTGTTGTTGTAGTCACTTTAGCTAATTTGTTTAATTTTCGTAAAATGGACAGAAGAACGCGCTCAAAACG
This sequence comes from Drosophila nr. medialis 2 BK-2023a, assembly GCA_035044325.1. NCBI lineage: Eukaryota > Metazoa > Arthropoda > Insecta > Diptera > Drosophilidae > Drosophila > Drosophila nr. medialis 2 BK-2023a. Next base: position 142,160 of record JAWNMH010000393.1, read on the forward strand.
AATTAAGGCCATTAATGGGTTAATAATCAGCTGGTAATCATAATAATATTAATAATAATAGCATACCAAAAAACACAAAAAATGCTTCTTAGGCTAATTAAATGCTGGGCAATAAGCCTTTTAGCCATATCTGGCTGGCAATTATGCTCAGTTATTGAAAGCACATTACGCATTGAGGTCAGTATGCGGAACAGTTTACGAGCCACTGGTTGCTTGGCAGCTGGTTCATTGAACCAACCTGCAACCATTAAGCTGCTGCCGCTGACCAGTCAACGACACGGCCACAATGTTGGCTTTTTCATTTTACCGCTGCCACTGACAGTTTACAGCCAAAAGGTGACAAAGAAATGAACCTTTTTTTCGCACTTGATGCCCATTAATTAGTTTCTTGTGGCATGCGCCAAGCGATGTTTAATCTGAAATGGGTTTTTATATGTGTTGCAGTTAAGTTGACTTTTTGCAGTTCGTGTTTCAGCAACTGTCGCGAACTGTGGCTTGGCCTGACCAATTAACATGACCTGCTCGAGTAACGGTACACACACACACACACAGTGCTTGCCTATCTGTAAGACATTCGCTTTATGCTAGAAATATTTATGGGTTACTCAAATAGGCTATAACTGCGAAATATTATTTTCAGCATTTATTTACTTTAAAGCAAATATCACCCAATTTCGGCTTACTTTAATTTTAGCACATTTTTAATACAATATTTGCTAAACTTTCACTTAAGGTACTTGCTAAGATGACAAACAAAAACCGCACAGAACAAGTTTTAGTATGAGTTGGGATAATGTTAAATTTTTTGTGGTATTTCTTTGCCACAGCGGGTTGCGTAATGCATTTTAAATGTTGCCTGCGGAACTGAGATTTATTGCGCAGCAAATGTTGCTGCCAATGCGTCAACTTTGAACTTTTGCCGCTGACACGCAATTGCTGCTCCACATAACGCAGCTGTCGGAAAGAGAGAGAGACTCAGAGAACACACACATATGTGTGCATGTGTGTGTGTGTGTACAACTCATGTTTTATGCAACGAATCCTTGGGGCAGCCAGCTGCAAGTGGCAGGCAACTGCGTCGTGCCATAAAACAATTAGACCGGCTTATAAACCAACAACATCAACAGCAACAGCAACAAAACACATTGTCATGACAGCTTGGGGCAATCAATATACTATATAGCCATCAAACGATAAAGGGTCGGGCCGGGAGGCGAGACCCAACAATAATTAATATGATTGTCACTCAGGCTAATCAGAGTTTTTTTCGAGGTTCAAAATTACCTGGATATTTGTATTTATTTTTCTCTTTTTTGTGTCAACTCATGGCACACATTTAATACAATTTGACTGTCCCTAAAACTGTCAGCAAAATGTGTGTCAGCCACTAAGACCCTCTACCTCTCCCTCCCCCCCTCCACACACCCACACGCACACACACACCCACCTATCGCCTGCCTGTCCATAAAGTTAACGGCTATTGTTCGGTTATTAGTTTGGCCCAGAATTGACGTCAGAAGCGCCCTCGGTTTGGGTGCCGAATTTCAGTTACAGTTTGCCACACAGGAAGAGCGCCGCTCAATCATTCCATTTCCAGTTCCACCCCGGGCGGAAGGATGCATTTTGTGGTTTCAGCTCAGTGCTCTTTCTCACTTCTCACTTCCCAATTCTCGATTTTCGCTCTTAGTTCTGGTTTCGGTTTCTTTTGTTAAGTTCTCATGCGCCCACCGGCTACTTCCGGTGCGTTGTCATTCGTGGGATTTGTTTGCCTTCCTTTTTCGCTTTGTTTAGCTTGGTTTTTTTTCTTCGCTTTCTTGGTTTTTTCCTCTTCTTTTCATTTCTTTTTTGTGGCATTTTATTAATTATATTTTGCTCAGCTTTTGGGCCAACATTGCGACAGACAGCTGCGGCTATTTCTCATAACAGCTGCCAATTTGAAATTGTATATCTTGCGGCTTGCCACGTTTAGGGGCTTCTTCGGCAGCTGGCACGCGCCACATCCTGCTGCAGTTGGTGGCGGCTGGTGGCTTGTGGCCAACACAAACAGACAGCTGTGCAGCACACAGGTGTGGCATGCCAAAATATCAATATAAAATGTTTCCAACGCAAAAGCAGAACAAACATTTCTTGACTTTGCTGTCAGAAAGTACCATTGGCAATCAAAATGACTTAATTGGCAGCAATCAAATTTGAGTTAGCAGTAGTAAATTATGTGAGAGAAGCTTGAAATTCATTGCAATTAGTAAGTAGCCCGGTAGCACTTAGCCATAAAGTGAAAATAACAAAAGAAGGCATTTATTACGATGTGCTGTTAGCCAATTGCCACATTTAATGGTAGGCCTCAATTTCGGTCAAGTTATGCGCGCAATGCAAAATTCAATTTCACTGCAAGCGGTTTGACAAGCGCTGACCACAGCCACAGAGAGGCCACACACAGCACCAAAGGGGTGGTGGCAGTCCGGGAGGGTTGGGTTTGGGTAGACCAACTAGAAAACCAGCTTTAATGTCTGGGACATGTTAAAGTGCTGCTGGCAAGCATGCCATAAATTCTAAGACTTGCCCAGACATTTTTATTAATGACGCAAAGTCTCGAAGCATGGAGACTCGCTTGGAAACCAAGCTTAACAGGTGCCACAAAAGGGGGGGTTGGTAGTGGGGAGTGGGGTGTGTGTGTGGTTGCTTCACTTCCTAGCGCCCACTTCCTGACACACGGCTTTGCTGCTGGGGCAAATTGTCAAGTGGAATTGCTGGCTGGCCAGAACCACTTGACTCGATCGTTTGGCCACTTGCATAATTAACAGAGCAGTCGCAGCAGCCAGCAGCTAGCAGCCAGCAGCAACAACAAATAAAGCGACTAATGCAGTTAGTTTCGGTTTCTCACTGCGTTACCAATACCGTTAAGCGGCGCAACGGAGACAGCAACAAAACCAACATAAAAACCAGCAACAGCGAAATAAAAAACCAACAAAACAGAAACTGAGACTGAGACTGAGACTATGGCGGCGACACTGATTTTGTTTCTTGTTTTTGTTTTCCCATAATCAAAGCGCAACTGCGGCGGCAACTGCAATAAAATTTAAGACTCTTTTGTATGCACTGAGAGTGTTGCACTCCTTGCCGCTTGCCACCTGCCCCTCTTTAGTTGCAGCTCGCATGTACATTGTGTTACTATTATAATTATTTGCCAGGCCATAAATTATGCGAACTCTTGGCTGGCTGAGGCAGGCAGGCAGGCGGACAGCGAGACAGACGAACAGACAGCGTTGCCACATCGCTTAATTACCCGGCGGCCATCTAATGTGCAAGCGCCTTAGCCCTTCCCCCACATACCACCTCTCTCTCCGTCTTCCTATCTCTTTCTCTCATAAGCATCTGTGTTTTTCTTGGGTTGGCTAATGGAACAGTTTTGATTCCAGTTCACTAAACTCGCAACAGCCTCGCAGACAAAAAACTAAAGACAAAAACTTGAGCTGTGATAATGATGATGATAAATGTACATAAGGTTTGCTACAGTAGAGATTGACTAATTTATACGCAGTTTATGCTTTTGCAAGTCATATTTTATAAAAGCTTGGCCTAAACAACAATACAGCTAAGAGCCAATTTAAATCTTTAAATACTATGAATTGACTTAAGATGTTTGAACTTAGCTACAGCTCCATAACTAATGGATAATGAATAACAAGACTAAATTTAAGTGTGAGTGCGCTTAATTCCATTGCAATTAAGCATACTTAAAGCTGCAAGAGCTTAACCCACACTTTGCAAATAATTGAACACTTTAAAGTTGTTAGGACAGTTCAGTGACTGTCAAACTTTTACAATGTGGTGAAATGACCTTGAAACAATTACAAATTGTTTAGTTGTCTGTGCGATTTGGCTTGAAATCAATGTAAATCGTGTTTGATTAACTCATTTAGCAGCCAGTTTGTTAATTAATCAAACGATTCGCTTAATTGCTTTATTTGCACAACAACCCACTATCAACATCAGCAGACCAGCAAAACCAACAAACAACGTTTGCATCACAATTTCAGGCAATTTGCGTTCATTTGAGACATTTTTGGTCTAATGTCTAAGCAAATATTCTGGCCCTTTCCAAGATCTACCAACAACAAAAAAACAAAAGAAAAAAACTAAATTTGAGCTGTCGGCCCACAAACTCATTTCCGTTTGCGGGCCATTCATCAAATGATGTCATAGCCGAGAGTGTTTTATATACATATGTACATATATACTTATATGTATATATGTGGTATGTGGTATATAGAAATTCCTCATATATGTAATTAAAAGTTGTCGCAAAGTTCGTTTCCCACACACACGCTTTCCGCGCACCGCTCCATTGAGTCCAATCCAACAACAACCATCAGTTGGGTATGGTTATTTGGTTATTTGTAATGCTCCCAACATTTGCCATTCTCTCATGTGATTCCCTTCTTTTGCCGAGTGTCGCCTTGCAGCGCCTTGTGGCTTTCAGAGTGGGTGCGCTGGGCTGTTGGCATTTTCTCATAGTGGCAGTTGTTCGATTTGACGTGTCGAGACATGTTTCTGCCCCCATGATTAAACACGTCTTAATGCTTGCCTGGCTGACGCCTGACAAGGGCCCCAGCGAAAAAGGAAATGGTCTGCAATCACTGGGGAAATTAAATATAAAAAGTGCAACTGCGGCAATCGAGCACACCCAACTGTGCCATACTCTATTTACAGTTCGAAAAGAAGCAGCAACTATTAAATTGTTGACTTTATCTGCAAGAGATCATCACTTTGGTAACTGTAGCTTTAATTTGGTTGGATTTACAGTCCAAGTCTAAGAATTGATTAAGCCAATGTACGCTCATTTTAGCATCGGGAACAGGGTATTAAAAGTGATGTCTCCTGCGGCAATGCCAACACAAAATCAATGCTGAGCACACGTCACTGAGCTCCAGGCCTCGAGTGGCACATGCCACAAGCATTATTGTTGTTAAGTGAAAGTGACGAAAGTGTAAAGCAGGATTGCTAACAAAAGATTTATGGCTAATTAAGCAGGCAACACCTGCTGACCACATACACACACATACACATACACATCTGTACATATATGTGCAGACCGATTAAACGGATCTCGAGTTGGAATTGAAGCAGTTGTTGAACTGAGTCCCAGTGATGAGCTCTCGGCTCTGTGTGAGCCGTGATACGAGTGCTGCGCGCTGGCTTTATAGCTAAGCCGATTAAAAAATATTCGTGTGCCGTGTACAGTGTGCACAGAGTATCACGTACATCTGGCGTTTAATTGCTTTAACTCAACGCTCAAATCCTTTTCTAATTAAATGCCATAAATTTGCGCATTAGGGAAGTGGGCGCTGTTGCTGCTGATGTCGGGGGGCAAACAATTGCATTAACTAAATTAAAAAGAAATATGCGAGACATAATGAAAAACCATTTTCCAACCGCAGGCATTGCAGTCGAAAAAGCAATCGCAGTCCGTTCAACTAATCCGCTTTGGCGCATCAATTCAGTAAAACGAGAGAGAGAGAGGGAGAGAGAGAATAGAAAATACTGCAAACGGAAAACTGAAAAATGAAAACTGAAGCTGCGGCATATTTCAAATGTTAAAAGCGGGGGTGAGTTGGGAAAATATCTTGACGCTGCTAAAAGGCCTCAGTTGGCCTGGCCTGGCCAGGCCCGGTCTGTATGGGCATTCATCAGGCTTTTCCAGAGTTCAGTTTCTGTTGTAATGGGAACCAGTTGCCCCGTTGCCCAGTTCTCGTTTGAATACGAACCTGCAAAAGATAGAGAGAGACAGAGCATTAGTTTAGCTGCATAAAAGGCGGCCGGCCACGCCCATCCCTTCAGGGCAGCCGGCATAAATATATATATATGTGTATGTTTCTGTATGCGGGTATATGATTTTGATTTCGTACAAAGAACTCGAGTGGATTTTTTTTCGAGGGTTTTAAAAACATTTTTTTGCAGTTATAAGTCTTTTTCTTTTGGCGGTTTTTTATTGCAACGTGGGAAACAAAATGTGAGCGAGAAAAGGACGTGCGAAGGGTTATTTTGTGCGAGGATGCGAGTGCGATTTATGTGCATGAATTTTGTATGAGCAAACTGCTCGCAGGCACTGTACCAAGACAATCCCATAAAACTGTCGGGCTAATGCTGTCAAGGCGCGCTGTTTACATGTGGAATTTAACGGCTAAAGAAGGCAATGGCAAGGGAGAGGGGGTAGTTTACTTTGCACACGAGTCGGGGGGGTAGTTAAAAGTAGGTCAACACGCGCAGATTCTCACTTGCCGTCAACTGATTTATAATGCAAATGAGGCAAATGTTTTGCTGCCGGATAACTAGCACAAGAGGATGTAACTAGTAACGAGTAGGTGCAAACAAGGACAGGGGATGCAGGGGAAGGGTAGGGAAATGCACATTAAAAACAACAGAAGGAAACATAAGAAGAAGCCAAGTGGAAGAGGGTGCAGAAAGGAGAATGAGAATTAAGGGAGAGTTTTCATCGTTGTTGTTGTTGTTGTTGTGCACTTGACAAAAGCAACTGCTGCATTTTCATGAGAAATACCACAATACGCAATACAAGCGACTTGAATTCGAGAGCCACTCAAAAACAAGATATATATATATATGTGGCAGGTGGCACTCAAGAGGAACGGACAACAATAATAAGCAAACTCAGCGGGTGGCAAGAACTAAGCATTAGCAAGGGTCCGATGGCAAACGAATTGCTGCCGAGGGATGTGAAAAATAGATAATGAGCCGTAGTTATGAATAGGCCAACAGTTATTAGTGACGGCAAGTGCACAAGGCAGCAATTGTTTATGGCAGCAGATATTGACTTCCGCTTATATTAAATGCAATGTGCTACAAATTAGATACAAGAAGTTGCCGACCCCAGCGAAAACCTGCAAGTATTCGCTATTGGTCACAGAATTGGGTTCAAGGCAGGGGCCTTCCATTCTTTTTGTGTGGGGCAATAAACTGTTCAGCTTTTAATCAGAGATTAGACAGAGAAATACGAAAGTTCAAGGAGCAATTCAGTTTGAAGCAACCTTATCAGAAGACAAAGCAGTGCTCAACATGAACATGGCCAAAAACTTCAATAAATTATACACGCAAAGTAACTGAAAGAAGAAGATCTGTCAGCTGGATAATGTTTATAAATCTCTCAACTGGACACACTCGATTAGAACCCAATCGGAAATGCAGCAAACAACTGAGCGAAATGAAATGAACTGGGCCAATTGAGCTAGCTGCGTGTTGGCAGCACATGCATCATTACAAATGTTACATGTGCCACAAGTGCCAAGGCGCCAAAGTATTACGCAAATGCTACATACACAAAAGTGAGCAAGTAAGCAAGTAAAGCAAAGGTAGTTTGAGCAAAAAGAGAAGAAAAAATCTCAGCTGCCCAGGCAATGGCCAACTCCCAGTTTTGCCAGCTCAGTGGCAAAGCGCTCAAGCCGAAAATTGTACAACTGGCAACGCAGCAGTGGGGGAGCGGAGTGGGGTATATTTGAGTCTGGGGCGAATGCCTCGTTGCATTTAAATATTAATAAACATGGCGTGCCAAGCAAAATGCGCCAAATGCCGCGCACTCGGCCCAAAATGCGAGTGGCGAACGTGACTGCCATGAGTCAAAGCCAGCCAAGAGAGCTCCTCTGTTGTGTTGTGTTGTGTTTTTGCTGTGTGCTGCCACGCCCCTAAGCACAACGCTCCAAAAAGGTGTTGCCATTTTTTTTCCTTCATTTGTTTGTATGTTCTTTTTTTTTTTGTTTTTTTTTGCGATCTGAACTTTGGCCAAAATGCGACGCAGAGTCATGCAACAGCATTTACACAGCCAACAGCTGTGGGCGCACCTTTTTTATACATTGGCTGTTGGCTGCTTTGGGCCATTTAACTCATTCCTGGTCGGGGCTATGCCATTCATTCACTCATTCATTCGTTCATTCATGCACTCACTCATTTCTCATTACTTTGTGGTCTGTGTCATGTCGCAGTCTGCAACAGCAACACCAAAAGGGTTGAGACTGTGGGCCGTTTAAGCCAACATGCATTCTGCTGCTTGGCGCCATGTGAAAATTACAAATAAGCTTATGCAAAAAACCCGCCCATGGCTCAACCATTTGTGACAAGCGACAGCAAACCAGAATCAGACTACCAAAATTAGTCATGTCCAGAAGAACAACTGCAATGCAATCGGTAAGAGCACATTGCAAATAGCCGAAGTCGAAGCTGAAATGGCCTCAGCGAGCCACAATAAACACAATAAAAATGATTATTTCCTCATTTTTAAGACTAAACATGCTAAAAAGAAGTACAAGCTGAACAACTAAAATTGAGAGTCTCAGCTAGGCTTGTTTATTAAACTGAAACTCAACATAAAAACATTTGACAACGACTCAAATATTTCAAGCCAGTAAACAGCCAAATTCCATGTACAAGGAACAAAAAAAAAAATACAACAGAAAAACAAAAATGTAATTAAAATTGAGAATTTGCAAAGATTATTTGTAGCCTGATTCGTGTAGAAATTTCATATATATATATGTGTACATTACGCTGCTCTTGAAAAGGCCCCTATCTTGCAACTTTGTTGCTTGTCTGATGTGGTACGAGGGGGAACCAAGTGTTATACAAGTAGAGATATGCTGTGGCATATCATCAACCAGAATCGAAACAACGACGACGACTCACAAAAACCAACTTGGCAGTTATTCATTTTAAACATTTTGCTTTTGTCTGCGAGTGTGTGCGTGAGTGTGTGTGTGTGTGTGTGTGTGTGGCTTATGACATCATGCCAACTTCTTGGCGGTTTCTTCTGTGCGTTGCCAAGCTAAAAAGGCCAAAAGCAGCTGCCAATACAATGAACGATGGACAGACAGTTGCGAGAGTTGCAGCTGGAAATTGGAGTTGGCCTTAGGGTTGTCGCCTGACATTTAAATGTATGTTTGATAATGAATGCCAATTGACGGGCTGACAGCATGGCCAATTCAAAGTGGCAAGCGAAATGTGGAGAGCGGCACAAGCAACTCTTTCACCTGACCAACGATGGCCAGCCAACGACTGTTGGCCATTTATGGCCCTGTCTATGCCATTGGCTACTGTCTCTGTTTTAGCTGTTTGTATTTTTGTTTTTTTTTTTATTTTTTAGTTAGCCATGGGATTGCGCAATGTGGCTCTTTTTGGGGCCAGGACGGAACTGGACGGAACGGAACGGAACGTCTGGCGGAAGCGCATTAAACCAAATACAAATTTCGGCTTTACGACTTCGCCATTTGTTTTATGTTAACAAGCCATTTGACCTCAGACGTCTGCTGGGCCCTCAAACTAGTACCATTTTTAACGAGTCAACTCGAGTCGCACATTTGACACAAATTCTAGCGAAATGACCTTTAAAATTGTCCCTGGGTAATCATCTAGACCAAAAGAAAACAAAAAAAAAAAAAAAACTTGGCCACGGCAAATTAGTCAAATGTTTTGAATGAAGTGTCATTTGATGCCATTCCAAGTGGGCGTGAAGCACTTAGGGGGGTGTGTCCCCCACGTATATACATATGTGTGGCAAGTGACAAGTGAAATGAGTTAGCGCCTAGCGTAAAGTTGGCATTATAATAATCAATAATGAACTTTTATCGCATGCAAACAAAAGATAAACCAATTTTCAGGGCTTATCTATTTGTGTATATTGCATTATTGGGGCAGCAGCTGGAAAGTGTTGATTGCCCAAAACGATTTCCTATTTGATTGATTGCGTTGCACTAGACAAATATTGATAATACTTTTCGACAACAAATGCTAAAATCATGTTGGAGATTGAACAGATTGGTTTTGTGAGTGTAGGTGGCAAAAGTGCCAGAACGAACTTTCTAAATCAAAACAAAATCCAGGTTCAGCTTGTAAATCACAAACAGTTCTAGTTTATGTTGTAAATCACAAACAGTTCTAGTTTATGTTGTAAATCACAAATAGTTCTAGTTTATGATCAAAATTGAGTTTATTTGCTTAATTTAAGTATTGATTGTGTTGGATTTAAGTTTGTTTGGATTTAGTTCTTGCTGAATTTGCTGTTCTACCTGACCAAAAACAATTAACAGCTTCTAATGCCGTTTTTTCTTCAGACGCTTACTAATTGGCTGATTTCAAAATGTGAATTTAATTGGAGATTTTCTCTATTCTTTTTTTAAATTGCTAAGTAATTTTGAACACGAATCGCTTGCCAATGCTCGACAACAACTTTAAGTAGCTGTCAAACTTTTGCAATACTTCACAGCTGTGTGGTGAGTTCATTAACTCATTAGATTGCAAAACAGGCGCCGCACGGAACGTGATCATCAACAGAAAAAATGATCGTAAATTCAACTAAATTATACACTACACACACACACACACACACATATAGATGTATATATATTTCACATTTCTAGATGTCTAAATGTCGGCATAAACATTTCACTCGACCATTTTTTTATTTTTGTGACCGAACCAAAACAAAAACGTTCAAAATTAACTGAAGCTGAAAGAGAAAAATAGCAAAATAAAAAACGTCGCAGGCAGGCAGCAAAAATTAAAGCGTGCGACATTATGTAATGCGTATTACAATGGGTACCACAGGGGCGTGGCCGCAAAGAGTTGCACTTAAAAAAATAGTCAACGAGTGCTCAAACTAAGGTCGCTGTCGTGGCGTCTCTCTTCGGGACGTGACAACAACACATGGCAATGCGTTAGGGGCATAGAAACAAATACCAAATACCGAAAACAAAACCCAAGACGAAATTCAGGTAGTTTATGCAACTGATGGCCAATTCGTGGAAGGAGCTTGTGGCTTTTGTGTTTAGTGTCGTTGATTAGGAGACGTCGGCGCCAGTCACCAGGAAGCAAAATAGCACACGTCCTGTGCGCAGGATGTGGCTGTGATTGCTGCCTTGCTGCTTTGCTGATTTGGCCTGCGATTGATGGCAGCGCAAAAAGCAAAGCCAATTGCCGGCAATTAAAGACAATCAATTGTGACTGTGACTCTGGTGTATCTGTAGCTGTATCTGTGTATCTCTGTATCTCTGTATCTTTCACTATTTGTGTGTTGCGTGTGTGTGCAAAATTGCTGGCATTAACAAAACGACAGCTTTGTTGTTGTTTTTGTTTTTGTTTTTGTTTACGACAATTTAGTTGCCATTGACATTTGAACTTGCCAAACGGTTGATTCAAATAGTTGCCTGACTAAATTTAGCTAGGAGAAAACAGCCTCAAGATTTATTGAAAACAGTTTCGTTGCTTCAAATGGAGAAGTTCAACAATAGATTTATTGAACCATTTCCACGGGCTGAGTCAGCTCGCGGTCATTTTATTTGTTGCCTTTGAAGTGGTTTTTTAGTTATGCGTCAGAATTTGGATACAGGTGCAACTTAAGGTGCGGATACCATATTACTTTAACAATCTATCTATACGTCTGCCTGCATTTTCCTTATTCGTTTCAAATATAATAAAGACGATAGTTTGAAGTGTAGATAAAAAACTGAAAGCTGAAGGTGTGTATAACTATAAAGTAAAAAAGAAACTGAAGGTAGAAGAGGTATATATAAATATAAATGAGTATACCTTCTAGGTATGTATAAATATAAATGAGTATACCTTCTAGGTATATAAATATGTATAAGTATACCTTCTACTTTCTGTTTTCATAATCCGCGCAGATTTATCTTCAATCTATTTAACTTTCATATTTTGTATGTATTCTCTATTCTGTTCTCTCTCTCTCTATCTGCCTATCTGCCATCTGTCTTTCATACTTACTTTCAGCATTTTTCTATCTTCCACTTTTTGACAATATATTTTAGTTAGTATATATATTTCAGCATTTCACGTCTTGGCTTTTATCTGGTGTCTTCTGTATTACATGTCATCTATCGCTGTCTCTTTTCTCTTTCTCCCTCCTTCTTTCTCTCTACCAATTTATCTAGAGCTATTGCTGATAATTGACGCGACAGTTTTGCATGCGTTGGCAGTTGACTGACTGTCTAACTGACTGTTTGACTGGGTGGGTGGCAGTTGACTTGACCAAAAGCGGCAGCTTGGGACACACCTTGCACACACCACACCACAACCAGCAGAAACAATAACAAAAGCGCCTTTTGTAATTAGCCACGATTGAAATTGTTGTTTGGCAACAACAACAATAACAACAACAGCAACAATAATAATAATAGAAAATATTTGTTGTATGCCTTTCGAATTGCAAACACAAAACTGAAAACTGGTTTGCAATTGTTGAAGACTGCCAACCGCCTGCTCTGCAATGCCCCCCACCTTGCAGTCTGTCAATCAAAAAGTGTTTTGAATTTGATTAGTTTTTTTTTTTTTTTTTTTTAATACATACGTCAATTTGTTGATGTTGTTTTTGTTGGTGCTGCTACTGCTGCTTGGCTAATTGACCTTTTGGCTTGGCATAAAATTGAATCTGCGGTTAGTTAGTTTTCCGTTTTCGGAACTGTAATTGGAATTTGTGTAGTTTTCGATTCTCACATGACTGAAAATTGATTTTGATCATTTTTCTTTTTAGATTGCTTTTCTGCCTATTTGCTGGTTATTGCTGTTCGCTTTTGCTAATTAAAATGAAAGTTTCATTCGATTTCGATTTGCAAAGTGAAATTTACTATTGGCAGTCAAAGAGCGGGTTCAAACATTGAAATGGACAACAAGTGCAAATTGTAAAACTTGCTGGCGGGCGGAATGTGAGCGATTTGCCAGCGAATTGCCAGCAAAATTGCAACTGCATATTTGTCGATACAGAAATGTCATAGAAAGGCAGCAAACGGCCAAACGAAAGCGCAAACAATTAAGCAAATTGCCTGATTGGACAGTCAGCAGCTGGCAGCAGCTGCCAAAGGCAAATTAAACTAATTGAAATGTGAGTGCAGGCAGTAAGTGCAAAGATTTCTTAGAGAGCCAGCTCGTGTTCAAGTGAAATTAATTTCAATTCTACTCAGGCAGCCAATAAGGAATAATTTCTCTGCTCTGACAAAGCAATGTCAGCAAATTATTACATTTATTAATGCAAATGAGAAATATTTAAATTAATTCCATAGTAAGTGCATGGCATTTGCCACCAATTAACAAGGTTTGACAGCCACTGACTGGCACAGTTGTAGAGTCTGGCTGTGGTTACATAAGCATCAAGTTGTATTCGTTGTACAAAGCAACAAAAAAAAACTAACTAACTTGTTCATTAAACACGAGAACTGCAAACACTTTAAGCGACTCAAGTCAAATGTTTGTAAATAAAACTCGTTTAAGAGCAGCAAAAATCAAGCAAAAACCAGTGCCAAGTGTTGTTATTGTTAGTGTTGTTGTTGTTGTTGTCGTTGGTGTAGTCATAGTTGCTGTTGCTGTTGTTGTTGTTGTTGCTGTTGTTGTTGTTGCTTGCATGTAAATTTTTGTTAATAGCACAAGTTTTTCATCGCACGCTGAATAATAAATATGAAAAAATAAGCTGATCGCCACAAAAACAACTACTACAACAACAACAACAACAATAACAACAACGAGTGATGCGCAAAAGCAAAATAAAAAGTGATGGAAGAAATATACAACAACAACAAAAAAATAATAATAATAATAAAACTAAGAAAATATTTAGTTATAGCAGAGTTTTAATCACAGAGTTGCCTAATCAAAGCAGCATGCAAATTGCGCAAGGCAACAACAGTTGCAGCAGCAACAGGAACAGGTTGCATGGCTGGAGACGCCGACGTCTTTGCGTCTGCAACAAACTGTGGCATATAAATCAGCGGGCCAAGTATTAATTATAAGTCAAATGCCATTGCCATATGTTGCAGTTGCCTGGCTGTGCAGTGGAGGGATCGAGGGGCGGAGCTGTTGATGGGCAAGTGAACGCCCCTCTGCTTTGGGGCAGAAAACACTTGCAGCTGTTGAGCTCAGCTGTGTCTGCTGAGGCAAAGAGGCCCTGATGCCATGCTGCCATGCTGCGGTTGCATGCTGCGACAGCATGAAAGTTTCTGTTGCTGTTTCTGGGTCAGCGACGCGTTGAAAACAAACGCTGCAACAGACAAACAAACAAACAAACAGCTAAAGCTGCATTTTTCCTCTATGCTGCGGCCATAATATAAAAAAAAAATAAGAAACACAAAAGACGTGGCAAAAGCAGCCGCAAAATGATTCTCCACTTGGCGATAAGCATCGGCAGCAGCAGCCGCAGCAGCCACAACTGCAGCGCAATTCTCAAGCAGCTCTACGTGGCGTATGCGCAATGTGGCCAACTGTGGCCAGAGCTTGCCCCACAAAATTGTTGAAGACGGCGACGGCAATGCTTGGCTCAGAGCAAATTATGATACACATGGCTCAGCTTATAGACACACACACACACACGTATACATATTCATATATAGAGACAGAGAGAGAGAGAGAGAAGTGGCCAGTTCAAAGACCGAGTTGGCAGTCGACAAAACGGCAACGACAAAACGGCAACGCTTCTCTGACCCAAATCCGTGTGTGTGTCTGCGCCACAAGAGCCGCATTCCTCGACAACCGCTTGCAGCTTGCCATTTTCCCAAACGTTACCAATCACATCTAATTATATTGAGTAAATAATCGAACAGAAAAAAAAAAGTTAAAGTCGACATAGCCGAACAGCAACCAATTATGTTAATTGATTGTAAAATTCAAGACTAGGCTCAACGAAGCCGCTAATTAAGAAGCAACCAAAAATAAACATTGTGCGCGAATTAGTTGTCAACAGACAACAAATAAACAAACAAAAGAGAAATAAAACTACGAAACAGGCAACAAGGTTTTCAGTTTGGGCAAATTGGCGGCATTTGAGCTATTGATTCAGCTGCTTGCAAAAGGCGATTTAGGCCGCACAACGCAGAAGATAAACAGATATATAGATACATGTTGGCTACAGATATAAAGATATAAAGGTGCCCAAAGCAAACACAGACACAGTTTGCCATTGCTTAAATTGAACACGCTGTTGATACTTCAAATATGCAAATAATATGCAATGTGTACTTAGAATGGAGCAGAAAAACATTATATGACTTGTGGGGCAGAGTCTTGAGTGGGCTTAAGCTGTTCCACAAAGGAAGTGGCAGTTGTGACAATAGAGTTGATAAGATAAGCTGGAGTGTTGAAAAGACAGCCAAGGTTCTATTTATAAGAAAGTTCAGTTCGATTAGATAAGAGAGAATTGATTTGGCATTTAATGAGATCGTTAAGATAAATGTATATTCATGCAGCATATCGAAAGATATATAGTTTCGAGCATACACAATAATTCATTAAAATATGAGTTGATTTATATTTATAAGCTATGAACAACAATATTCCACAGAAAAGTGAATATATTTTAATATATATATATTTTGGCATGTCTGTGAGTTGCCAACAAAATGTTGTTCACTTTGCAGCGGCGGATCGTGTCTTTATAATTTATAGCATTTTACGACATTTTCAACAATTTGGCCACACGATTCTCAGCGCTTTTTTTTTGTTTACTATTTTGATTCTATTTCAGCGGTGATTATTTTTTTTTTTACATCTTAACAATTTGGGTCAATAACATTTGGCAACTTCAGTGCGTTGTCAGCAAAATATAAAAAAAGCCAAATTACGAAAACAACGAAAAGGCTGCCAAGGCGCCAAGTTCTGTGTAAAGGCCAACAACAAAGGCAACAACAATGGCAACCACAAAGTAATTGAAAAAAAAACAAAAAACAAAACGTAAAAAACTGCACACAATTTGTGCATTAATTAAAAAAAAAACATTTTCACAAAATTTAGTTTTGGCCATTTGCAAAAGTATTTGTGCGGCTTTTGCTGCCAATTGGTAATTGTGTGTAATGTGGAATAAATTAAAATAAATTATTATGAAGCGATCAACGACCCACAGTTATGTACTATATGTGAGATGCACATACATATATATATATACATATATATGTATATACATATGTAAAAGCCTACAGCGAAAGTGTTTCAAATCTGTCGGCTGAATTTCAATTCGGTGAATGATATATGGACTGAGCCTGAGTCTGAGCTTGTGTCTGGGTTATTGTTGTTGTTATTGTTTTAGTTATGAATACTAAAGAGAAAATCTCAAAGCAAAATATTTTTGATCAAGAGAATCTTTCGCTTTATGGTGGCTCGTTAAAAAGTGAAACAACTTTTACTTTTCAACTCAAATGATGACAAAAGATGCCACAATACACACACACACACGCTTACAGTTACAGTTATAGTTACAGATACAGATGCAGATACAGACACAGATGCAGATACAGAAACAGATGCAGATACAGCTACAGATGCTGAGTTTCAGATACATCAGCTTTAGCTACAGCTGTGCCGTTACTGACATAAACATCAACCGAAGACTGTCCACAGTCCAGAGACAAATTCTTGCCAAGTGAAACTCGATGTAACTGTAACTCACTTGGGTGTGTGTATTGTGTGTGTGGATTGGTGTGCTTATTGTGTATTTATATTACTGTAAACATTTCATAATTATTTAAACGTAGCGTGGGCAACGCTGCTCTATAAACAAACGAACAAAAACCAAACAGATCTATTTGCATATAGACATAATACTCACAATAGATATACAGATACTTGGTTATGCATATAGTTTCTTATAGATACTTTTTTATATATAGTTTCCGTAGAACCCGCCCGCTGATTTCGCCATATTCTATGAGCACTTTATGCTGTGCATTTGTCAACTGTTGACGCGTCGCCTCGTCGCGTCGGTCGCGTCTGTCGCAATTTTGGCAGCACACAATTTGTCAGGCTGTCGCACCAAATTTTCCAGCGTGAAAATATATTTATAAATATTTGTTTATGTATAAATAGGCACACAGCTGCCGGCGACAAATTCGAAATTGTTTAATCAAAAAAAAAAAAACCCAACACAAAAATTAAAATATTAAAAAATTAAAAAATAAAATAAAAGAAAAACAACACTAATAAAGCGATAAAATGGAGGTCGTCTTGTGTAAATATCGAAACGCTTATCGCCTTCTGCAAATATTAGTGAGCCACAAAGTGAAATTCAATGTTTTCAGAGCGAACATAAGACGACAATTGAATACCCTATCAAATATCAAAGCTGCAATACGAAATCAATCATAATATTATATAGTTATATAAGCCTGGAGATTAAGTTGCCATTTTTGCACTTATGTAGAAGCTAACTTTAAAAACTATTTATGGCAAGTTTCTTGTTGCTAAATTTAAGCAATGAGCAAAAATGTGTTGCTGCAGAAGGAATGATTATTTCCAATGAAAAATACCTGGAAAATAAGTCAACTTATTTATAACTAAAGCTCAGTCATGCCATGTTTTCTTTGTAATGCTAGCATACCCCACAGATGTCTAAATAGAGGGCATTACAAAGAAACTCAGCGAGTTTTTTATCGCTCGTCTGCAATTTGAATGTGCAAATACAAAAGACGAGTCCAAGGCAGACCTTTCTTAATGTGTGGGCAAACATCGTAGATATGAGAACGAGCGGTTATCTGAGTCAGCTTGCTGATAACTGATATTGCATTTTTATGATTTTCCACTTTTTGGGTGTGCGGCAACGCTTGCCTCACTGTTAGCCAAGTTAAGGTAGTAGCTACCGGTAATGGTTGCAACGCTTGCTTGTTTAATTAACAGCGCTTGTTTGTGAGTCGCCCAGCCCAGCCCAGCACCCCGCTTCAACAAACCAAATATAAAAAATGTATAAAGAATTGTCATTGTCTTTTGCTGTTTTTGTTTCTGCTTCTGTTTCTGCTTCTGTTTTTCTGTTTTTCACATACGCAATTACATTTCTTTGCGGACAACAATGTAGGAGAGCGCGCCTGAGCAGGCGGGTGGGTGGGCAAAGTGTTGTCAATGTCGCCAGACACTTTTTGCCATTACACAATACTAGCAAACAACAACTACAGCAACAAAAACAACAAATTACAGCCTGCCTTTGTTGTTGTTGTTTTTGCTGTTGGTATCGGGTTGATTTTCATGCTTTTTAATGCCGCATTGTCATCACATTTTGCTGTCTCTTGTCGCGTCGCTTAACAAACGTATTCACAATAAATATACATATATATATATATATATATGTGAAGTATATGAATACAGTCAGTATTCACTTTTAATATCTATATAGAGCCAACGATTGTCTGCCACAGTGAATGGGCCTTGGAAGCCTTCGAATGGATGCGGCAACACGTGTGAAGAATCGCTTGAGCCTATTGCAAAAAACATGCCTCGTCAAAATCGGTGAAAATTAAAGATTTATTACACAAGCAATGCGACAAAAATGAAAGCCAATTTCGATAATATTGATGGGTGTCAATTTAGAAATTTCAAAGATCATAATAAATACGAAAATAAAAGATATATATTATATTTTCTACAAATACCTCAAAGATGCATTGCTAGATAATTTGTACAGTTTTCTGTACATATTGATTACATGGCTTTCATTTCAGCTGCTAACCTTATCTCGTCTACCTTTTTCTACACAGGCCGTCAGTGATAATTTCGAATCCAAACATTGTGTTATTACCTCAGTTGTTGAAAGATGCTTCTTGAAATAGACGACCCTTATCTCTTTCAGCTAAATCAATAGACCCATAACCTGCAGTTGAGTTCGAGTGTCGATACAATCGAGCAGTGACCTTATCGCATTGCAGCGATCTCATCATGCTCTTTAAGCTGAATTGTGAGTAGTGAGTTGTGAGTATTGTGAGTGCATTCAGGTCTCGTCTTGTTTGGTTTTCTGAATGTGATTGTTGTATGCTGTCGTTCAATGCTCTTCTTGTAATCAGTCTGAGGCAATGCATAATAATCATCATTACAAGTCTGAGCAGAGTGAGTTGAATGAGTGTGAGAGTGAGTGTGAGAGTGAGTGTGAGAGTGAGTACTCGTACTCGTACTCATTCTCGGATTGCCAAACAGCAACATAAATTTTTATGCTCGTAAAGCAGGCGGCAGGCATACAAAATGCAAACTGCCAACTGCCAACTGGCAAGCTGGCAAATGCATATCCGGTCGCTGGGGCAAGGCAAGGAAGTGCTGACTGACTCGGGAGAGGAGCAGACAGAGGGACAGAAGGAGTCGTCGTACAGCCATGAATCACTAACTAACTAACCAGACACAGGCAAAATGAGTTTGCCGAGTTTGCCTCGTTTGCTGCTGCTGCTGCTGTTGCTGCTGCTGTTCTTTCAACTGGGAACTCGAACTCGGTGTGCATTAATCGCTGGCCATTATGCAAGACACGCGCCCTCCGGCCGTATGCAATCCATATGCATAAGTGATATATATATATATATATAAATACATAATATATATATGCATAAATAAAAGAGAGAGGAGGTGCTGACTGCCGGCCTGCCTGCTTGGTTGTTTGGCGAACCTACCTAGGTGGCTGCCACACGTCGTTAGTTGCATGGAGCTGACCATTTAAGGGCAGGCCAACCGACTACGGCGACGATGACAAAAAGCGAAAGCGTTTCCAAGGCGGCGTCTGTTGTAGACCTTGGCGTGGGTTCTTCAACTTCGCCGTCAGCTGTACTTACACTTAGCAAAATTGTGTGTGCGTATGTGTGTGTCTGTGTGTGTTTTCTTTTCAATCAAATAAAACACAAATAAACAAAAGGAAATTTCTTGGAATTTCATAAAACTGTGCAGAACTGGCTAGAACTGTAAAAGAGCAATTTGTGTGTTGAATTCTCTTTGAGTTGATTTTTAAGAATTAATTAACTGACTGCATAAATAAATAAATGCTAAAGAATTTTGAACAATTCGATAGAATTTCAATTTATATCGACTTTAAAACATTGTATTGTTAATCATTTTATTATAATATGTTCTTTTATGTAATCTAAAGATCAAAAATTGTTTATTCTGATTTTATTCAGTAAACTTTACATCATAGAACCTTTTTTTATGATTCAGCATTAAATTTATATATGAAATCTTTTCTAGTTTTAATCAACTCTGTTCAGGATTGGAAAAGGCTTTTAATCATTGGGAATTTTCTGTTATCTCTCTATTATTTTGCGAGTGTATGGCGATATATAGGGATCCCTTGACGGGCACAGCAGGA
The DNA here is from genome assembly GCA_035044325.1 of Drosophila nr. medialis 2 BK-2023a. NCBI lineage: Eukaryota > Metazoa > Arthropoda > Insecta > Diptera > Drosophilidae > Drosophila > Drosophila nr. medialis 2 BK-2023a. Next base: position 162,258 of record JAWNMH010000393.1, read on the forward strand.
AGTCGCTACCCGAGTGGCTTTTCATATCTGAATTAGCTGGGCGGGGGAAACCTTGACATCAAAGTGGGCAACGCCATAAATTTGCCAGCCATGTGTGTTATGAAAGAAGGCGACCGCAAGAACAGCTGATGGCCAATGTAGGCGGCACACAAAATTATCTGACAGATACTGCCAAAGATATAGATATCGCTACACGACAGTCACCACAAAGTGGCTGCTGCTGCTGCTGCTGCTGACGTAGCCCACTGTCAAACAGAACAGCGAAAGTTTATCCAAAATATATATATATATATATATACAAAATTATATAGCCCAGACTGTATGGTGCCCCGCCTCTGATGTGTACATGATGTTGGCGTGGCGTGTTGAATGTGGGCACCAGTTTAAACAATAAGCCAACTCAAATCAAATGAAAAATCAAACGAACAGAATGAAAAATTAGAAGAAAAAATGAAGCAAATGAAAATTGCGACTGCCAAAGAATAAATACTCTTGTTAGATAAATAAACAGAAATGAAATTAGATTTTTTTTTGTATATAGTTGTGATAGTAGACTGATTCAGTTAAGCTTATGTTGTTCAGAGGTATGTACCACAAACCCTAAGAGAACTCGGTTGATATTTTTATACCACTCCCAAGGCGAGGGGGCATCAAAAGAATAAAATAGCTAATAGCACATATGAGAGCATGTCTGGGCTTCAACATGTATTGTATTATATGTCTTTCCCCTTGGGCTCAAAACACACAAAATAAATAAAATAGAAGCAGGCCGAAATGCTTTTTGATAGATAAGAGATGTGCCCTTGCTTCAGCTTCTGCCTCGGCTGCTGCTGCTGCTGCTGCTGCTGCTGTCTAAATTGAATTAAAACTTTGCCAGGCGAAAGCAAAAGCAAAGCCAACACACGTCTAAGGTGCCGATAAGCTTCCATTGAGTTTCCATTGAGACCACCAAAACCAACAAAAATAAAAAAAGACATAAAAAATAAAAATACAAAATGCAATCGTTTTGTTAATTGGAGCGTGCGATCTCTTTGCGGCAAGCGTCTGTTAGAGCTATGTGCCCATTTTCGGGTTCATAATTCTTTAAAAAAAAACAACTTTGGAATGGCCTGGGCCTGGGCCTGGGGCGAAAGTGGGCAAGAGAGTGGAAATATCAAGACGGTATCAGTGTGGCCTGTCTAAAGATCACAGTTGGAGCAGCTGTGGGCAGTGGGGAGTAGTAAAAGTGCGTAGGTAAAAGCAGCAACAGCGACAAGAATCGCATAATTCGCTCATTTCACTGTCATCTCACCTAATGCCAAATAATGATGATGAATGTGTAATCTTTATAATGATGATAGCGATTGCTTCCAGACCAACAACAAATTGTAGACGCTTTCTCGACAATTTTGTGGATGCTCGTTTTTGCTGAGTGATTTATGCGATTTGTGTCAAATGTGTTTGCCGTGTGTTTATTTTCCTCTTCTACTTCATTTTTTTCTATCAGCGATTTTCCAATTCTGCCTGGAAATTCTATTATCCGTACGCGAGTGTGTGTGTGTGTGAAAGGTCTAGTGTAGGTAGACAGAAAGAAAAAAGTGTGTGTAGAATTCACTCTGTCAATCTACATTCATCCTTCTCGCTCTGTGGCCAGCAGCAAAGGCAAACATTATATTACAAATACTTGCGTTATCAGTGAAGCGTTTCAAATTGTTGTTGCTGTCGCTTTTATTTAAATTAAGCAACACACAGTCACACACACACTCACACACACACTCTCACACATGCCTGAAAGCCGCAGCATTTTTATGTAAATTACAATAAAAATTGGTAGTATTGAAAAGAAGAAAAAAGAGCGACGCGCGCGCTTCATTGATAAGGCAAATAAAGACGGCGACAAACGAACAACAACAAAAAAAAATCGATGATGCTCGCTGAGGCCACAAATTGACAAAGGCAACTGCAGTTTGGCAGCCGTTAAACCCGCTCATAACCATTAACTATTAACAAATGTGTGCCAGTGCTTGTGAAACTGTGCGTTCAATTGTTGCCTAACAGAGCACTTAAGCAATGTGGCTTAATGCAGTGCTAACTCAACTTGCTTATAACCAATCTAATGCAGTGCTAACTCAACTTGCTTATAACCAATCTAATGCAGTGCTAACTCAATTTATATTTTTTTTTATTATTTGTTAATTATGTCTCAAAACTAGAAATCAACGATTCAAAATGATTTTTTAAATGCATAAAAAGTCAAATCAGATCACATATGATATTTCCCTTATGACTTTTTTTTTTTGGGTTGGCAGCTGCTGCTGCTGCTGCTGCCCACGCACAGCATACACACACACACACATCCAGTTGCTGTTGAACTGTAACACGTTTGTGACTAAGCCGTGAAGAACGACGAGTGTGTGAGAGTACAACAACAATGGCAAATTACAAACGCCCAAATTGCATTAAATTAATGAAAGCAATCGAAGCAAACAACCCACACTCCAAATGCTTACCTCTCTGTTGTTGTTGTTGTTGCTGTTGCTATTACTGTTGTTGTTGTTGTTGTGGTGATAGTGTTGCTGTTGCTGTGAATGACTGTTGTTGGCCGTATTATTGTTGTTCTGTGTTGTTGCTGCTGCTGCTGTTGCTGTTGAGCCCGACGACGACATTCGCGATCCGGGCAGATCGCGCCACCTGAGCACCCCCATGACCGCCTGACGCACCCAACGCCTTTCAGCGCCTTCGCTATAAAATGCCACGATCGCTGCTTTGTTCTTGTTGTTGTTGCTGCTGCTGTTGCTGCTGCTGCGGCTGCTTTTGCTGCTGCTGCTGTTTTCGCTGTTTTAGGCTACACTTGCAACTATTGTTGTTGTTGCGGCTGTTGTTGACTGCATTGATTATGGCAGGCGGCGGGGCGTAGTTTGCTGTGGGCGGTTTCTTCTTTTTTCGTTTTGCAGCAGCAGCTATTATTATTCTTCAAACCGTTTGGGCTAATTGTTATAATTTTGCTCGGGCGTTATTTTGGTCTTATAGTAAAACTGACGCAAATATTATTGTTGTTGTCGTTGTTGTTTTTTTGCGACTGCTTTGCACACGTAGTTTGACTCGTTTGACGAGTTTTTTTTTTGGTTATTTTGTTTGTGTGTGTCGGCCAATACCTGTCAAACTGCAGAGACTTTCCAAGCGCTGCGTTTATTTTGTTGTTATTTTATTTTTTTCTCTCTCTCTCTGCAAATATGATGTTCGCGAATTTCTATGGAAATAATTTCACTTAAATCAAACACACTCAAAACACTCTCCGAAATGCAGATGTTTTATTTTTGGTCTAACGCAAGAAGAAAGACGACACAAACAAATACACGCACCAAATTTTTATTTATATATAAGTATTTTGGAGTTGAAAATGTAGCTGCAACAGTTGAAATGCGGCAACTGCATTGAGTTGTGTTTAAAAATAACTCGCGTGCGTTCTTTGTTTTGAATTTGTAACGATCAACGCACCGTTGAAAAACGACAAGCGACAATCGACAAACGACATGGGACAAGCGACTTGCGACTAACGACTAGCGACGACAACCGACCGAAGACGTCTGCTGCTGACGGCAACTTGCTTACAATTACAGCCAGCAAATAGCTAACAGCATGTTAAGCGTCTGGCGGTGAGAGCAACAGACCAGCTCATTTGAGCATAACAGCGGGTTAAACTCAAATCGTCTGTTAGTTAACATGAAGATATTGAGTGCGGCGTTGGTCTGGAGCAGCGTGCGATAGAGCGAGATAAACACTGCTGTGCTCTGTGGCGCCAAATTTGAAGTGTGCCGATATGAGTGAAATTCAAGGCAACTGCTTATCAAGGAATTTAAACTAAATCTATATAAAACTATGTCGTAATTTGTATGTTTGTATGCTTGCGATAAACCCTTTAATTAAATACAATGGCCTTTCATGTTTCTTACTGAGAACAACACTAATTTACTGCAACGATAAGGAATTCCAAAAGAAACGTGCAAAACCCAAGTGTTCTCAAATACAAATCGGAACCACAGAACGAAAGCACATGACCCTGAGTTGGGGTATATTTGTTTGGATAAGCCATCCAGCAGCTGTGTGGCACTTTATTTAAATACTTAAAAATAACTATATATTTGTCCCGTATAAGAATTGTCGTACGCACTATAAAACAAACAAATTTATGCATCAGCCCCACGTGACCCTGACATTCAAGCCGTAAAACTGACACACCATAAGTAGACAACGAGTCAACAAATTTATATATATGAAATACAAGAGCAACAAATAAACACAAAATAAGAAACACAACACACAAATTATGAAATACTTAATACGAATCATCAGTGAATAAAAATGCAACGCATTACGCACGTATTTTTAATTGAATTGTGGATTTGCCTTTTCTTATCAACAAGTACGACAATTGCACAATTGCTTGCGCAATTTGTGATTAATTGCTAAAAGTGGATATTTCAGATTTAGCATATGAGGAGGCACAGAATCAAGAACAATAATAAGAATCGTATTCCCATGATACCAAAAGTTTCCCAATGAAATGAAATATGTGTGTGTTCACGACCCGCATTAAAAGTCAGCATTGAAATGTTGCTTTAAATTTAGCCATGATGAGTAACGGGATTTATGGGAACTAAAAATAAACTAAAGCTGGATGAAGTTGTGGTTGTACCCTGTAACAAAAGCGTGTGTGAAATAAGGTATATTAAACATGAAGCAGTGGATGATTTTTCATCTATTATTAAAATAAAAATATTATTTTACTCATTGATATTCCCTCAGATACACTTTATAAAAAGTTGTGTTTATATATAATAACAGTTAAATCTTGGAATAGTTGCTTGCAGTTTAAATACCATATCCTTTTGGACAGGATAGGAAATGAGATAAATATCGGTAGACAGAGAGTAAATTTTATAATTTTTCCTCAACATTTCGTTTGTTCTCTTTTATTTTTCTATCTTTTAATGATCTTTTTAAATTGATTAGAATAAGACAATAACATTTCTGACAACTGCCAGAATTTTTGAATGCAATTCAATTGCTTACAGGGTATCTCCATATTAAAAGAATCTTCGCTTGGACCATTCTTTACTTGTGGTAGTTGTCATCTTTTTTTTTAGTTGCTGGCAGACAGCCGGCAATCAACAACGAAGCCAGCGATCCAGCAACTTGGTAAACAACAGAATGAAAACCTCCCAAAAGAACAAGGCCAGTGTTAGGGAGAAGGAAGTATGTGGAGAGAGGGGGAGAGGAGGGGGGTGTGGCAAAGTCAGGTGGCCCTGAAGGCAGTCGGGTGCCCCCTCAACGTCAACGTCAACGTCAAAAGCCACAAATTAGAGTTCCACTTGCCAGACGCTGAAAATCATCAGAGCAACAAAGCAAAGAAGAAAAGTTTTAAAGTTGCATTGTTTTATGCAGGTGCGAGGGAGGAAATCGAGCGAAGTGGTGGGGGGTGGTCTTGGAAATTAAAAAGCCACAAGTGAGCAAAGTTTTGGAACCAAAGGCAAAAGATTTTCAAAATGAGGAGCACTGGGCAAAAAGGTGGCGAGAGGAAAGAAAAACAGACATGCAACAACCGGAAAATAATTATAAATTTTAAGTGCAGCACGTGAAGCGGTCAAAGGGGAACAGCACAAGAGAGAGAGAGAGAGAGAAAGAGAGAGAGTGAGAAATAGCGGGAGGGGAGAGAGAGAAAGGGCAACATAGAGATATAGAGATAAATAGAGTTTGATAGATCATATGCTGAGTTTTCCATATCTTTATCTACAACTGTTGCTGTTGGTGTGGGTGTGTGTGTGTGTGTGTGTGTGTGTGTGTGTGTGTGTGTGTGTGTGTGTGTGTGTGTGTGGAGGTGAGGGGTATACGTGTAGGCTGTACATGAGATAAACATCACACATTTTGTGGCTTAGAATTTATGCTTACACAGCAAGAAATGGTTGGCACAAATGTATACAAAAAATACAACTTTCGCCAAAGAAATGTTTAAAAAAAAAAGTTTATAATCTCAAAATGATTTGCTATTAACACGAAAATCGTATATTCAGTACAATTATGTGATAAAATAAAATAATTATAATATTTATTTAAGCAAGTAAGAAATACATTTTCTTAGCAAGAACTGAAAGCAGAATAAAAGCTGAAATTTAAATAAATCTGAATATTTATTGGCCAACCAATAATTGAAAGCTGCAACAAATAACATATTTATTTGTATAAGTGTATAGGCTGTGTGTGTGTGTGTGTGTGTGTGTGTAGTGTGTGTTTGTTGTGCTTGTGCGGCTGACTGCAAAACTGATGACTGTGGGAGTAGCTGATGCCAAAGACAGAACTGGCAACAGCAAATGTGAGGACGTCGTTGCGACTGACGACCATGGCAATTAACAACTTCAACGTTCGTTGCAGTTGCGCCTGGGAGTCGAGATTCCGCTAGCTAACCAAAGCGTTCCCGCACCCCGCATCACGCCCCTTCTCCCATTGCAATTGTGGCAGACAAATCGCATGCGGCCCATAGAAAAAGTGGGGAAACAAAAGGGGGAGGGTTGGAGTTGGTGGTTAGCTAGATGCATGTGGCAGCTTCTAATGTGCCATTTGGTGGGGCGTTGGGGTGGCAGCAACGGCAGCGTGAAAAATATGCGAGAAAAACCCGCCGCAGAGACCAAAATGTAATGGTTAAGATTCATTTTTTATTAAAGTGTGGGTGGGGTTGGTGGGGCAGGCATAGGCAAGAAAAGGGAGCGGTTTCAGCATAACAAACAGTGGCATAAATTTTAGCGGCTTTGCAGCGAACGAAACACACGAAACCCAGCAAAAATGTATCCGGCTTGAAGAGCAAAAAATAAAAGTAAATTAAGCAAAAGATACAAATGTAGCGACGACTATGTGAGCGCAAAAAAAAGGCAGCAAAAACAGACAAATATTTATTCATAGTGCATATTTTAAGGGGGGCTTAATTAGGCACCTATCTAAATACATAGAACAGCTCGACAACCCAGTAAAACAAATAAATGGCAATAAAATGCAGAGGCAATTTGTGGCAAGCGGCAGGGATTATGGTGGCAAGTGCAATGGCAAACCGAATGCCTGCACACACTCTATTAGCCCGAAAGTATGCAATGGCCAGCAGCGCGTGTAACAATGCGGCAGAAATAAGCAGAAAGGATGTGGCAAGCATAATAAGCATAGAAGCAGCAATGCAGCAATGCAGCAAACAAAAAAAATGGAAAAAATAAATAGAAAAACTATTGTACTGCACACAGCTACACCGGGAGATACCCTGTAGCAATCAGTTGCAACTGAAAAAAACTTGATGATTCAGCTTTTACTCAAATTTTAAACTTTAAGGCTGTTGACAGTTTGAGCTGCACTGCAATTGCTCTAAAACTCAACGCTGCCAGCTTTAATTGAATTTAGCGACTTGAACAAACACACAACCGAAAGAGAGCAGCAAATAAGGTTAAGCAGCAAGGGGAGGAGGGGGGGGGGGAAAGGACAGGGGGGGGAAAGGACAGGGGAAGGGGAAGGGTGTAAGGGAGTGGCACTTTAAGTTGCAACCTAGTTTGCCAGCTGGCTAAACGGCTTCCACGACCCGCATGTAAAACTGTTTGAAAAGGCGGCTCGTCTCGTGGCGACGTCTTGGTTTTTGTATGGAATGTATGTATGTGAAGTGCCTGTGTGTCCCGCATTTTGTTGCACAAAGGGTAGGTAGGCGGGTTGCAGCAGCAGCAGTAGACAGGAGTGCAAACACAAGCAAGAAAGCACAAGGAGAGCATGCGGCTAGTTTTGCAGCAGTTGAGAAATCTTTTGATGGAAAAGTTTGCAACGAAATATTCTTGCGAAAACTAAATTAAAATGTGAAAAGATGTGGAAGCGAATAGCAGCCAGGACTAACAAAGGGGCCCCAAGGGGAAAGTAGAAGAAGTGGTTGTTAGCTGAGCAAAGGAGCAGTGCCAACAACGTTATAATTATCACGTTAGTGGGTGAACTTGAATGCCAGTTTGTGGGAAACATTTAACAATTTATATTATTACGTAACAATTTAATTTAAACATAAAAGTGTTCAATTGTAACTGTAAATCTTATGTTATTATACAAGAAATGATATAAGAGAAAAACATAATTATTATAAGTATGATTGCTATAAATAAATAATTATTATTAAATAAATGTATATTTTATTAATAAAATTGATAAAAATCTATTTTATATGTTTTGTTATATGATAAAAATACATCTGCATTTAATTTGTATTCCTATTATGCTGATACTGATTTTTATAAGGCAACAAAACTGAATGCATAAAAAAACACCATCCACTTCGCGGCGCCCTCTAGCGGCAGCACAGCACAATATGAGCTTACATTCACAGACGCTATGTGGCGCTGCAAAGTAGCGCTCTCTATGGGCTGCCAAGCATGTTTGTGCACTGTGCACAGTTGATCACGTTCGCTAGGGGGCGCCACAAGGCTATAGCGTCCTCTCGTAAAAGTATGAGTAACTATAAAGTATTTTGGGAACACATGAGCTGCTGGGTGGCGCACCCTACCGACTATTGCGTGCACTCTGAGCAACATTTTCTAAACTGTACTCAGGCGCGACAACAAATCGGCTCGCTGTCAAATTGCAATTGCGAAAACCGCAACTAATTGCGAAATTTAAAATATTTATTAATAAAAACCAATAAAAGCCAAAAGGCCACACCCCAAAAAAAAAACAGCTGCCCCCAGAGAACCGGCAAAAGCAGCTGAAAGTGTTTAAAAAAAATATAGAAACTGGTAAAGGCAAAAACGTAAACGTAAAAGTAATCCCTGCCAGTTGAGCATTGAGCACAAACGCTTGACACCCGCAACACACACACAGGCAGACACACACAGACACTGTGTGTATTTGGGGAATAATTTGTGTGCCTATTAAACTACCAACAACAAACCGGCAACGACAATGGCTTGCAGATTATGTCAAATTATATTGAGGTTTTTTGTTGTCGAAAAGGTGCGGTTCACAATTGGCAGATTTGTTACTTGCATGCCACATGAGCATTCCCCCGTCCATTCATTCATTCAATCATTTCTTCACTATTTCAGTCGTAACACTTTATTGTCTTATTTGCCACTTTGATGATCCCTAGTAAACATTTTTACTACTTTCGCTGCAACTGAACTGAGATTTTTATGGGTCAGCGCCGCAGCCTTAGTTAGATTATTGAAGATGCCTTTCTGTCTGTCCGACCGTCTGTCCGTCTGCCTAGCTGGCTGCAAACATATGTCCAGGGACAATGCAACGCCTTTTGCCCCAGGTCAGTAGCCCCGAACAGCTTGAACTGAGAGAAACACAGAGCGAGGGGGTAAGAAGGAAGGAAGGAGCTGCTGGAAGATAACACAGCCTAATTAAAGTCAAACTGCTCATCTCGAACTTTGAAAACTATTTCTCAAAATTACAAATTTATCGAGAACAAAAAAAAACTGATGGCTATTTGCGATTGCTTAAGATAGTTGGGGTTTTTCCAAAGTTCCCAAAAGTTGCTTAGTTTATACTAAAATTAGTTGACTATATTTAATTTATTTACACTGTTGGCACTTAGAGGCGGCAAATCTTACTTTACTTAATATATCATATAAATATATATATACAAAAAATAAAATAAACTGATTAGATTCAGAAGAAATATTTATATATCTTCATTCAGAGATTTATAATCTGATTGACTGGTATGCATTACTACTTCAAATCTTCGATCAAAAATAGATATTTATTAAATGGGTTCATCTTTCAATGCATAACAGATCTGAAGACATACGTACAATTCCCACAAAAAGAGTTTAATGAGACAAGGGAAATCCCAAGTGATGATATTGTTAAGCACAGGTGTTAGTTTTGAGACGACGACTCACCTGTGAGAAGTATGCTGGTAGAACACAGCGCTGATCATCTAATCTCGAGCACTGCACACGCTCCAGCAGCTCAAAGAGATCATGTGTGGCGCCTCGCAATCTTTCCGGACTGTGGGTGACGCTGCCCGTAGAGCCGGCATGGCCGGGTTGTTGTTTCTGTGTGCCCGCCATGAAGGCATGCTGACGTCTGCAACGAGAGAGAGAGAGGAAGAATTTGTCAGTGTTTGGGGTTAAAAAAAGAGCTCAAACTTCCTCTGCGACTGGTTAATAATAATGCACGCAAAAAGCTAATCACAACCTCAACTTTTTTTTAGCATGTGCCCAGCGAAACGAAGCGAAGACTCAACTGGCACTTGGCAATGTCGCACAGCTGAACATGGCCAAGAACAGGCCAGGTGAGCGCGTCATGCAATCTCTTCATGCTTCAGCGCCAAGTCCAAGTGCAACTCTCGTAAATATTCAATTGACTGCACAAACTCGAGTGGTATTCAAACCACTCGCCTTCGGTTTCGCATTTACGCGACTCTATGGGAACATGTCTGGGAAGTGGCCACTGGAGCCAGTCACTTGCAAGCACCGAATTCCACAAAGGTTAACCAAGTGATCACCACCAAGAAGGGAAGTTTCGAGTCGAGTGCGGACTAAAGAAATAGTGAATAGTAGAACAGCAATTGTTGACAGCCATAGAAAGTCAAGCACAACGTTTAAGCGATCAAAGAAGTCAAGTTTGACAACCACAAATATGGAAAGGACATGAAACAGTGAATGGGTGGGTCTGAAGGCATCTAGTATAAGTTAAACAAGGCAACAATAAACCTAAGCTGGAGTAAGAGTGGAAAAGGATTTTCTACTTAATGCTCAAAGTTTGATGAAGCCAGATTAAAGAAGTTATGAATAAAGCATCTAAAACTGTAGGAAAGTCCTATATAGGGAACGGAATAATAATAATAGAAATGAACTATGGACTATATACAGATTAAGAGAACTATTCTTTATAATAATAAGCAAAAGATCTGATGTAACCCCGAGTTATTGCCAAATGCTTGATCATCTTGAGGGGCGGAAGTAAGCTTTTCAATAGGGGACAATTGCAATCAAAGCTCAAGGATTCTTAATCCACAACTGTTTTATCAAGTGTCAAGAACAGCTGAAGGATACCATTTTTTTTCTTCTTTGGTCTGTGAAAACTGTTAGAGTTGAGTGAAACATTTCTCAAGTTCTTAAGTTGCGTTCACGCATCAGGGAGTACAAAAAATTATGAGTGCCACTTGAATATATTTCAGATTTCATATTTTGTTCTCCTTTTTTGTTGATTTTTTTTTTATGGCTTCTGTTATTATTCATGTTTGTTGTCACTTGTGAAATGTTTTATATTATTATACTTTTTTTTGCCAGCTTGTTCTCATTTGTATGTCAGTGAGTTCATCTTTTTTTTTGGGGTTTGCTCAAGTTTTCTTGTCGCAGCAGTCGCCACTTTGTTGACACACAAACAACAGCACCAACGAAAACAGGAGAAAAGTGTGAAAGAGAGAGAGAGAGAGAGAGGGAGAGAGAGAGAGAGTGAGTGAGGATTGTTCAGAGTGGGACCTCAGATGGCCAAGGAGTGATGTTGAGGATGTTGTTGTTCCTGTTGTTGTTTACTTTGATGTTGCTGTTGCTGCTGTTGTTGCTGCTACGTGTGTGCAGCTGCTGTTGCTCCACATTCGAAAAACGTAATAAAAACAACAAAAATTGTCCACAGTCTCCTCACAGTGCCTACGAATAAGCAGCTCCTCTGCTGCTGCCCATAAATTAACACCTACCGAAAGTGCCTGTTCGAGTCGCAGTTGACACACATAAAATGATGACAGTTATGGGAGAAGGATATCAAAAAGCAGGCAACTTGCAACAGGACTGCCAGCCACATGCATCATCAGCTCTGATCATTGCAACGACAACAATAACAAAACTCTGAGTGCACGCAAAGTGCCAGAGAAAGTGGATGATGATAGACAAACATATGAATATACTTAAATAACTAACCCGTTGTTGGGTAACACGAGAAGTTTTATGTAGGCGTAGCTACAGCTGTCAGCCATATATATATATTGAGTCATAAACATTATTCCTATTTAATGTCGAAAATATTATAGTCGCTGCACACAGTGAAAGACTGACTATATCAAAAGTAAAAACGTCTACAAACTAAATTCATATCATGAATTATATTTCAAGCTGTGCTGTTGCATCAATTTTTATTGCTTTAACCAATATTAGACTATGCAACAAAAATCCAATAAACTCAAACCACAATCTGAAATTCTAATAAATAAGTTTTTAAGCGCTTTAACTCAATTTTCTGCCTCGCAAAACACATTCAATGATTGAATTGAAGCCAGCTCCGCACACATTTCACATTTGTCAAACATTGGCACATTTTCTTTTTAGTGTTTTTCACAAGTCAGTGCAACAATATTGTGTGCAGCTAGTTCAGCTGATCGAATTACGAGCAAAGCAATTTTATTGCATTTTTATGACATTTTTTGCACATGATTTGTCGCTGTTCAATCTTTAGAAAACGAAATCGAAATAAAAATATCAAATATATAAAATATCAAATCCAATGCAGCGCAAACATAAAAATGTTGCCCTTTACAAGCAATAATAAAACTCATAAAAATATGTGACTGCAACAGCAGGAAGCAGCAGAGCCGAGGAGAGGGTGCGGGTAGGAGTTGAGCGTCTCAGCCAAGATAAGGCAGCAAAAATGCAACTAGCAGAAGGCAAACATCGCTGCGGAGATTGATGGTGGGCTTAGGTTTAGTCAAGTTCTTTAAGCTGATGCTGCGCTGATAGCGCTGACTTTGTGTGGTTTCTCAAGAGAAATGCTGCCGCCACCCACAAAACACACTCACTTCCTGTTGCGGTCGCGCCTGCGTCTAACTGTGCCATTGTTTAAAGCCAACTCAGGAGCGGGGCACGCCCACTTAATTAAAAGCTATTACAAGCATACAAAGCGCTAATATTTCCTCTGCTATTTCTTTTTTTTTTTTCGTTTTTTGTGTTTCACACCAAAAAGTGTTCATTAAATGCAAATTTGTGTCAACCACCCAAGCGAGTCAGCCCAGCTAAACCACCACCCTGCCACACACCCACCCACTCACTCTAGCAACACCCTCCCACTCTTGCCAAACCCACTCCCCTCAACTCTACCTCCACTTAGAACCCAACTCATTTGGCATGCGCGGCACAATGCGCGTCTGTTCAGAAAAAAAAAACAGATAAAGTTTTGTGGCTGCCGTGCGTCGGGAAAATGCAAAAGAAAAACAATTACAACAACAAAAAGAACAACAAATAAAACGGGACGTGGCGACGGCGGCGTTGACAGTTGTGGGGAAAGAGTAAGATATATGACCTGTTATGCAGCACTTAATCAGAGGCCCCAAAACGCCAAAGCAGAACCCAATACACAACCTGGGATTGGGTTTTAGGTTTTAACTTTTTTTTTTATTATTCCCAACTGCGTGGGAAACACTTGTATCCACAATAAAAGAGAATTAGTCAGAGATAGACAGAGAAAGAGAGAGAGAGAGAGGAAGAGAGTGTCCCAGCGGAAGAAGAGATGCTTTACTATTTTTTTTTTTTGAATATGCCTTGAAGTCCCCAGGCGCTAATTAGTGGGCAAGTGATGCAGGCTGCAATGCTGTCTAGTTTGTGTCGTTTGCCGGTGAGAAATTACAGGAAATGTCCAAGGAACAAAAAAAAATTTGTGTAAGAAAATAAAATAAAAATCAAGTCCCAAAGGACAAAAGGACTCACACACACACACACACAGACAGACAGACAGACAGACATACCAAGCACACACTTAGTTTGCTAATGGGTCAGTCTTTGGAAACTGGAGCGCAAAACTGATAATATCTAAAAACACAGGCAAGGACATGGAAAGGACATGGAAAGTACTGCAGAGCGATGCACTGCGACGATAAGTGAAAAACCCGTAAATGGACAGCCGACAGCAACGGCGACGGCGACATGACACGGTGTAAAAAAGGATATGCGAGCAAAAAGTCAAAGCGAGACAGTTTGAGGTCGTCCTGTGTGTGGACCCCTGGGCCATAATTAATAGCATAATTGCAGCGTGTAAAGTCAGCCAGCGGCAGGATATGTATAAATTTATAGGAAAACTACGTGAAAATTACAACAATTATGCGAGGGAAATGCGCCATGCCAATATGTTCGTGAGCAGAGTTATGATAAATGACGATGATAAAGGAATCGCCGGCAGCAGCTAGCAACGAGCGAAAGAAAGTTGAGAAAGTTGAGAAAGTCCGCGCGGCGGAAATTTGCCCAAGGATAAGGGCGAAAGAAACAATGCAAGGAAAGGGGCAGGCAATTTTTTTGTTGTTTTCTTTTTTTTGGGGTGGGATGGGCGACTCATTTTGTACATTATGCTTAAGAGGACGCGACTGCTTCCGCGCCGCATGAATTGTCATTAAAATTAGTTTCAAGCGTCGCGACGGCCTCAAAATTCATTCGAAATTTCTGATTCAGATACAGCCGCAGAGAGATTCGCGCATTGTGTGCCCAAGTTTTTCTCATTTCCGTTCTCGTTCTCGTTTTCGGTGTGTGTGTGTTGGAAAACTTGTCTCTGCCCAGTTTTCCTTTTGTGTGCAGCAGCAGCAACGGACATCCTTTGAGGTGAACATCTTGAGGGGTTGCTCCTAAGCACAACTCGTTTCCCGCTCGTCCGCTTCCCCCCCCTACAAAATGCAACACGTTCCAAATGCTAAAAGGAAAAAGGAAAAGCTACGCGACACTTCAAGCAAACAAGTCACCCTTTTCCTTTGCCACTACAGTGATCCCTTGGCACAGAGGTACAGGCAACGCTTCTATCACTCGTAAATTAGCCACAAATTTGCCGGAAAAGTTGGCGCTGTCTGCTTTTATTGGTCATTTGCATAATTTCAATCGAGTCGATTTTTTGGGCTAAAAAATTACACAATTTACACAGCATAACACCCAAAAAGAGGAACTTGTTCTGATTTTCCTTTCTTAGCTTCGGTTCTTTGTTCTACTTTGTCTGCGCTGACAGCCTTTAAATTTATAGCGTCACAGCTTCTTAGCAGATCGATCGTGGAAAGTAGTTAAAGTGAAAGTCAGAGAAGGAAGGCGGGGGGAGGGAAGTGGCGACAACGATACCTAGTCTCTTTGTGTGCGTTGCCCAGGGGCAGGCAGCTGGCCTCCGCTGTGGTCAGTGTGAAAACATGGGAAAAACAATCGGTATTCTGATGCTGTAGGCAGATTAGCCTAATACACGAATGCTGATGCTCTGAACTCTGATAGATACGCCAGTTATTAGGCCAGGCATCAACTGCCCTAGCAAACAAAAGCAACCCAATAACTGGCTGAGAGGTGAAAGTGTCAGATGAATATCAGGTTAGTTAAGCTTTGAGCCAAGAACTAGTTGGCAACAAAGAACGAAAGATCTCTGAGAGACAGAGGGAGAGTGAGAGCGTTGATTATAATTAGTAAAATTAACTTCTAATATTAATAAAGTAGAAACTAAGTTTAACTTCTTTTTAAGATCATGATTTATGTATATATTAGGAAGAGGTAATTATTTTCAATTCAGTTAGTTGATTGCTTGCCAGTAGCTTAAAAAGTTCTAGAAATGATAAAAGAAAAGTTTAGAAATAGTAACTTATAAATTAACTTCAAAGTTGATCAGAGTGAATCTTTAATTAAAGTGTTTTTGAAAGGAACATTGTTCAAGAAGTGATCTAAGACATAGCAATACTCCTACAACATGCATCTGAGGCTGATCAGAGTGAATCTTCAATCAAAGTAGCTTACAGAGAAAGTAGTTTTTATAACTTAAGCAAAGACTCAATGCTGACTATATACGAAAATACAGTTAAAGAAAATATTTTATTTGCAACTATATATTTCGCTCTCTTATCGTCTCAAATCACTGATGGGCTTAGAGTATGAGAATGTCAAGATAATATTTATCAGACGACTCGCAGACAGTTTCGATTACTCGCCAAAACTGATATGTTGATATATGTATACATATACATATATATGTATATATATACATATATATGTATATATATACATATATTGATATGTATAGCTCTCAAACATGAACAGCTCGTAAAGAAGTATATATTTGGTGTTAATCCAAATCGACTCAAAATCCAATTGTCTTACAGCTCAAGGCGCTCTCAACAGATCGTCATTGGCTCACGAGATAATTATGCAAAACTATCTTTGGCAACTTTAACAAGTCAACAAACCATTTATTTTCGCTGCCCTTTTACAGATATTTCGCACACACACACACACACACACACACACGCACACATGGATACATTTGTGTTTAAGTTGTAGCAGTTAGTGGCAGCGACAGCGGTTATAGGAAATGTTTCTGCGTCCCTGCCCCAAATACACCGCCCCATCCCAGAAACAAGTTCCATTTGACACGCAATTGAGTCCAGCGAGCAACATGAAAGAGCAACCTGTTGAGTGCCTGCCTCGCGGACACTTTGCTAAATGCAGCATGAAAATGCCTTGTAATAACCGTTTAAGTGTTGATATATTTTTTAAATAATATGCATAGAACGGGCCACAAATGAAACAGCGACTGCCACTGCGACTGGCACTGCGACTGCAACTGCTACTGCGGCAGGTGGGGGCAGAACTTCACTTTATACCTGTCCACTTTGCATGTTAATGAAGCGCAGTTAGTTCCGGGCCGTAAGGACTTGAGTAAATGTGGCATAGACACGAGCAGTTACCACGTGCCTGCCTCAACCCCAGCCACCCTACCCCTTAATGACAAATTTATGCCAAAATTGGCGCGCTTTTCTGAGCAGAGTCCAGGTCAAGGTGTCGGTTGCTGTGGCAACAGGCAATTGTAAAGTTGCAAGCTGATTACACTAAAAACACAAATTTGGTTATAAGAGTTATACGGCAATAAAACAAACGTTCTGCTACTAATAACTGGCGCGCTGTTTGGTTGTCTCTTAGACGCGTGGGTGATTCGCTTGTTTGACTTGCTGGCTGTGGCAAGGTCAAAAGCATTGCTGAGTGCTGCAATCGCTTTGGTTCAATCAGTGCCCAAGGCGACAACAATAACAACTGCTTAATTTGCAATTATGACTGTAAAAGATGTGGGACGCTGGCTGCTCTCCACACAGCTCAGCTCAGTTCAGCTCAGCAGTTCAGCTCTATGTGGTTATTAGCGACAAAGCCTCTGATTAACCAAAGCGAAAATTCGACACGCATTTCCCCACCGAAAACCAAAAAAAAACATTGACAGCTTGACGAGCTAAGCGTATTGAGCGATGGATGCTACTCAAATGATTTGGAATGATGACTAATTGTGGTAAACGCTCCGTGTTAGTAGGTTAAATGATAGGCCATATTGCAAAAAGCAACAGCGATTATAACATTATTCTAGCAAGCGTTTAAAAACGCGCGCGTCTGGAAGTGCGGGTTTCAGCAGCGACTAGTGCGCGACTCTTGAGCGACTGGTGTGCGACTCTTGGGCGACTAGTGTGCGACTCGCTGGCGTTTCTTGATTCTGCACTGTTCAAAACAGTAAATGTTGATTACATATGCATCCAATTACTTATGCTGCTGTACACAGCTCTAATATGGACCGCTAAATCGTTATAATGTACCTTTATTGGATGCTAATGAGAGTTCCTTAAAGACACTTGCGTCGAATGTGCGCTTTTGGTGGCGTTTTTCGTCGATGTGTTGCAAGAATTGATTGTGTTTGATTGCTGCAACTGCAACTAACATGCCGCTGCATGTTCAACACAAATACTGTTACCTGCGGCAAGCGTTTATTAACGCAGGCGTGTTTCCTATGCGTTTGCAGCAAATTAATTGATTTGATTGGCTGCTAATGCAATTTCCTCACCAGCCGCAGTCTGCTAATTATATATGCTGTTTTCCATTGCTGCTTCTTTTTTTATTATTCATTTTTTCTATGCCGCTTGCATGTCTGCTGGCCATAATCCCGCTTGTTACCGCTGCGCCCCTCCCCCGCCTGAGTTTCATCAGGCGCGCTGCGGGCTCAAGCTACAAAAAAACCACGCGAGTTTAACCGCCAGCTGACCCGCCTGCCTTTTTTTAAATATACTTTTTGCTGCTGCGTTGGTGTCTGCGAAGCTAAGTTTGAACTCCGCGAGTTCTTTGAGGTTTTGGATGGTTGTGTGGGTTTTGCCCAAGTGATTTATTGTGCACAGATCGTTGTGTTTGTGACTTTCCAGTGGGCTTAACGCCTAACGGTATTCAAACGATCGCCGCAAATTGATAAGCAATACAAGTGAGAATTACAAAATTACAAAATTCTAGACTCCTGTTGACTTTGCTGATTTGCAAAAAAATACAAAAAAACAAAAACCAAATAGTTAATTTTCGCTGGGGTGCAGGCAGCATAAAAAAAGGGTTAAGGGTTTTCTTTTTTGTCGGGTTTGGGGTATCGTTTTACAGTCCGCCGTTTTCCTGCCTTATGCGTCGTGTATAAATAAACAGCTGTTTGTTATGCATTATAGAAAAAAAAACAGGGTTTGAGCAAACAACAGCTACTGCAACATCATCATCATCATCATCAGCACTATCTTAGGGCAGCCATTCATTAATCATAAATTTAATTAACAATCAAATGATTTTAACATATGGCAGCGTCTTGACAGAAATGACAAAAACGTTGACAAAGAAATGATTCTGGCAAGGCGTTGCCACAAAAAAGGGGTAAAAGAAAATGAGCAGGCAAAGGGCTTTGGGAAAATTGGCCACAGATCTAAGGTTGCAGTTTGCAGAATTTCCATTGATAAACCATAATTCATGTGCAAATTTGTGATTGTCATTTGCGGTTTTGTTCGCTGCACCAAACACAGAAGGGAAAAAGGCAACAAAAAACCAAAGCAAAGCAAAGCAAAACACAACAAAACAAAACAAACAATGCCAAACGACTGACATTTGGCCAGATATGACAAAAAATTTACATATTTTATGCGCATCTCTTTAGTGGCATTACATAATTTTGGGGCGCGTTTTTCAAGTGCGTCGCATCGCAAATGGAATTGCATTTAATTAATGCGAATTATGCGAATCCCTCATGCAAAATGCGAAATTGCCTCGCCTAATCAAAGCGCATTTCAAATTCAAAACATTAGCGAGCCAATTTGCATAATATTCGCATATGTCACACACGAGACGTGCGTCAATATTTGTACACGATATTTATTTATTTATATTTATGATATATGTGTAGTTTAGTTATTCAATTGGAGATCAGAAGATATTTTTGTTCTTCATTGTTTTATTTATACGTACAGCAGGTTCTTCATGTAGCGTTTGCGGGCCACCAATGTGTAGGATTCCTTGTGTGCCTGTGTTAGATATTTCATTTTGTTCAAGTTCTCAAGACAGGTATAAACACAAAAACAATTATGGGTTTTACGATTCGATCCCGAGTCCTCTGCACGCAGAGTGAGAGCGAGAGAGATAGAGTACCAATATCTCTCAGGTATTTCACTTAAATCTTTGTTATTTTTTCTAGCTATTGTTTGCTTAGGTCAAGTCAAACACACACACACACACACAAAAATCCACACTCGTAGATACACAGAGTTGGGTTCGTTGATTTTAAGTGTTAAACAGGTAGTTCCTTATAGTTTGCACTTTTCTAAAGCATTTTCCGTATTGCACATTAAAATCGCGTACAACCTAGCAGCACGACGTTTGCGTTCGAACTGAAGTCGGTGAGTAGCGTTCGTAACTCCATAGGCTCGTTTGCAACTTCCAACTTGCAACTTCAACCCCGGTGAGCTGAGTGCGACGAACGAGGCGTCGATCGCGCTGAACATGTTCGATGTCGGCAGCTACAACTTCAACAATATCAAGCCATTATGGCATTAGAGCGACACCGGCCGGCTACCGGATATGAGCGAGCCACACAAAAGGCCTGCCCGCCTTTTGTTTTTGGGGTGGTCAGAACAATAGGCTTATAGGCCTGCCTCTATATATGCTCAGACTGCTCGCGTCTGTTGGGGGGAATACTAATACTAATTTCAACCGGACTTTGGGCAGGCAAAATATTCGAACAATGGGCATCCATCGTAAAGGAGTCATTAACACCTGAACTGGCGGACCACTGAGCCAAGAGATCAGATATCAACAATATCAGCCCTGGGCAGAAAAGGGAAGATCAAATAGTGTAATGTGTATTCAGTTAGAAGCAATTGAGCAGCTAAGAATGGTTTAAAACTAGTGGAAATGAAATTGGGCGCAATTAGCATATTTATAATAATGCTAATCTAATTGGAAATAAATAAAATATGATTATGCTTGGTACATTTTAAGTTTCGTATTCAAGTAATCGAATATTGTTACTTGTCTACATTTGAATAAATAATTTGCGTTAATTTCCATATTGAATTAAAGCGAACATCGAAGCACATGGGAATCGAATTATCTAGCCAAGTATGAAAAGGTTGCAATCATTGTTACTCAGCAAAGTGGTTTCCCAAAGAGTGAGCATTTCTTTCTTTCAGTTTTTCCACAACTGTCGTAACCTGCTCGAGCGCTATAAACAGCTGACACAGAGCTGATTATGTCTTTATGACTGCCTCACGAAAATATTTTGTTGGACTACACGTACCCTTACCTAGGCCAATTTAGTTTGTTAACTGCCCTACCTTACTGCCCCGCTAATCATTAAAATTCAATTTTACCGTTTGGTTGAGGAAAAACCTCTACATCATTTCCACTTCCACGGCACAATTGTGTTTTTTTTTTTGTTGATTGGTGCACGTATTTATCAACTTCAAGTTGGAAATTCTAAGATGTTAGCCAGTTCAGTCAGTTTTTCCCTTTTTGCTGCAACTACAAACTTGAAACTCAAATTTAGCCATAAAATACATAACTTTCCATCTATTGTTTTAAGATGGCTGGGATACGAACGCAGCGTGGTTTTTAGGCCCTGTTTCTGTTTCTACTTGTATTAGCAGTTTATGGCCGAGGTTGTGTTGATTTTGTTGTTGTTGCCTTGTTTTATTATTTTTTATAGACATGCCGCTAGTCAAGTCAACGCTCAACGCTCAACACCTCATAATTCTATTGTCTTTCGACCTGTGCGCCTGACTTTGCATACATAATAACGATAATCAGCTACTTCTAGCCAACTCTTGGGCTTGCCTCACTTGTCAAACTTCACTTTCGTCGACTCGCGCACCTTCCTTACACTTTTTTCTTTTCCTCTCTCTCTGTTTTTTTCATGAAATTATGCAAATTAGTTGCGCCTCTGTTTATGGAACGTCGCCGTTGACGACGCACTCCACCTATTTTTTTATATTTTTTTTTTGCTTTTCGCTTTGATTGCGCCTCCGATGGTAAAGTTTTTTTTCTACACTTTTTTATGATTTTATAATTTGCAGCTCGCTTCAAGTGGCAAGCGCGAGTCGCGTTTTGTGTCTAGGGGTGTAGTGCCCCTAAAATCCGCACCCAGCTCGAGTTCCAATTCCAATTGTCTGCTTCAGGTGTCAAAGGCGACTGCGCACAGGCTCATTCTCACCCCTGAGGGTTGAGCACCCTGCGATCGGCACCCCGTGCCACTACTTTTCCCTCCCCACAAGGACTACACAGTTTTTTTTCTCTGTATTTTGTTTGAATTTATAATTTTGTAGTTTTTTGTAAGTTTTTTATTTCGATTTACTCGCTCAATTGGTAGACTTTGATTGGATACATTTGAAATTTACATAATTTCTATGAATTGACAGCAACAAACCATAAAAAATGCGACAAATAAACTATAAATTTGTGCGGCCCTGCATATGATTATTTATGGAGGAAACATTGTTATGATAAATAATATACCACAACAGAGTTGCTGAATAGCCAAATAATATACCTAAAATTATCAGTTGTGTATGAGTTTCAATATATATGTATATTGTAAATCTAACTAAAACTGAACGAAATTATTCTTATTTGGAAAGTAAGCATAATTGAAGAACAACTCTATTTTGATACTTGACTTACTTTTGCCAAAGTTATGATATTCCCTAACTTTTGATTAAAATCGTTTATTCAAAATTAAATGTAGTATCATTCTGGGGTCAAACTCTGCTTAAAAACCGCTTGCACTTGAAAACGGGTTCAGCGTTGACAAAGTTTGGATTTTGTATCTAAAATGAAATCTGTGCATTTAGTCTGTAATTTGAAATGCAAATCTCATAGTTGAAATGAAAGCGAACAGACAACTATTGGGTAAGGTTGAACTTTTAATCGAATAAGGGACAAATTTCTTGCATATTTACATATTTATGTAGAGAGAGAGAGAGAGAGAGAGAGCAAAACTTTTCGCCTTCACATGACCCTGACATTGATAAAAGCCATTCACCTCTTGTTAGATCCCACATAGACCCAAAAATTGGCTGCACAATTTGAAAGCTAATTCTTTTCAATGAAAATTTCCGCAATTACAAAAATGAAATGTTAGAATTACATTTTGTGTACGCTAAATAAAACATTTTATGGCAGCTACCGAGGGAAGCTGCACGACAAACTGTGGCGTTTGCCATCTAGACGGATGGTGGGTGGGTGGCTTCGGGTGGTTACGGGTGGGTTCCTTTCTGTTTTGGGAAGTTTGCCAGTGAGTCAAGCAGACGCCGACAGAGACTGTCGCCGTTGACGTTGCCATTGCCGTTGCCGTTGCATAAAGTACATTAACCCAGGCCTCGACGGCTGCCAGTTGTGGATTGCTTGGGGTATGGCCTTACCCCATAATACAAGCACACAGCCCCTAGCAGCTAGTCCCCAGCCTCAGCCCCTAAATCGCACACTGAGCGCAGCCTCAATATTCATTCCGTCAGTTTCGCAACTGGCCACCCACAACAGCAACACCAACAATGCTGGCGACACCCTTTCAGAAACATTTTTGCTGCAATGTTGTGATACCCTGCAGCCACAGAGAATGGGTGTAATCAATGTGTGCTCATATATGCAACATGCAGCTAAAAAAAATGACTACTTTGGTTTCTTTTGCCTGGGGAAAGGAGCCTACTCTTAAGTAAATTTTTGACTGGCGAGGAAACTATTTTGTCGAGTGTGCAGGGTATCTGCTCGTAGGACTCTCTTTCGCTAAATATACATATGTACTCATATATACCCTTGTTAATTTACGACAAAGCTCTTGGAAACACACACACACACACACACACAGATGTGCAGGAAGTGGGGAGTATGCTGTTTAAGGTTGAGGTGCTGTAGGGGCTGCTGTGGGGTTAGTTGGGTCGCAAATTCATTTAATGAACTGCAAATACAAATGTATACAGCTAATGCTTGTACATGTTAGTGAGTGAGCACTGTTAAATGTTTAATTGCATTGCGAAATGCAGTTCACGCTCATACATTTCGGCCAGTGTATGTATGGCAGAGCGGAAAATATTTATATTCATATTCAAGTGAGCCCAGACGGAACCTCCGGTTGTGCCCACACTCGTACACACACACACACAACCATCCAGACTGAGCATTTGCTGCATTGGCGCATTTTTCGCAATGTTTCCGTTTTGAATTCACTTTTCATTTGCGAGCCTACCACAGCAGCAGCGGAACCCCACTCAACCCCTAACACTAACCCCAACATTCAACATCCAACAACAGCAACAACAGCAGCCGCCAAGGCAGCTCCAACGTCAACTGTCTCGCAAGCGTCTCGGCCAGTATCCTATTTACAGCACCAGCACCCCCCTCCGAAGGTTTCAACAGTTGCTGCCCCTAGTCCCGTTGCCTTCGAGGCACACATAATTAAAATGTCATCGTCGTCGCTGAAGTCAGCACTTTTTATACACTAATCCGAGCGCATTTATGGGCCAGCATTATGGAATCGCATAAAGTCAAACTTAGTTGGATTTGACTGTCTCGAGAGCGACTATGAAAGCTATATAAACGGAATATGTTAGATGGCGACACAAAGCTGGCTGATATATTTAATCCCAGATTCTTTCTAGATGTATTTATAGCATGGCATATGAATGCTGTGCACTAAATAACAACTAGGCTCCCTTAGGGTTTATTTTACTTGTTATTTCCACACAAATACTTCTCAGTAAGAAAATAATGAAAAGAAGGCTTATCATAAGAAAGGCACATGATTGCGCCTGCTTCTGAGAACTCCAATCTTATGTATAGCAATGTACTTACTCTTATGCAACTAGTTCACAACTGTGCTGCTGGGGAAATACTTCCATTTACTCTGAGGCCAGTTTGATTTTACTGTGGCAATATTGCCATCTTAATAATATATAATTTAAGACACTAAGTGTGTACTGTAGAGCCCAGAGGGTTCAACGAATTTAATTATTTACATTTTCATTTTGTATTTTAATATCAGTATTTTAATAAAAAACATTCTCTTTCTAAAAAAATGAAGTACAAAAGCGTATTTAAGCTAAGTTAAACATTTACCCAATTATAGCTGTTCTCGCTTATAATAAAATCTAGTAAAACAAAGGGTATTGCATCTTCATTGCAATTGCAATAAGAAGCGGCTCGTTTGCGCTGTTGCTACTTTGCTGTGACTCCAGTGAAGTTGCCACCACCGAAGCACTTGAACAGGCCTTAAAGCCGCCACAAAGTCCTTGAGGTCTGTACAAATATAATTTCCCATTTAATGTGGCAAATGAAATTTAAGCAGATACAGCAAAAATTAAGCCTCCCATTAAGAAACGGACGTTTGACAACATGATTTTCGCGCAGTGCAGGCAACTGCAACTGCAACGATAGCTTGGCAAGGGTGATGGGAGCGAGGGGGCGAAGCAAAAACTGAGAGGATTGCCGACAGGCAGTTTATTTTTTTTAAATTGCTTTTTTGTTAGCTCAACAATTCAGAGTTGAGGAGCAGCAAATTTAATGTCTGGCATTGAGATAACTTGAAAAATGCAACCGAAGCATTTGACAAACTAATTTGAAAAATCAGTTTGGGTAATTAAATGCCAATGGGAAGAAACAGGTTTGAAGAGCGATGCAACACTGAGATAAAATTGGAAAAAAAAGAAACAGAAAAAATTGAAAACTAATAAATATATATAGAGTACCCTTAGTGAACCTTTTGCTCCCTAGCAAGAGGGGTTAATGTCAGAGCACACACACACACACACACTGAGGCTGCTTCTGACAAGGGAGTGTGTGTATAAAAGAGACGATGATAGTTGGCGAGAGCGAGCAAGAGCTAAGAGAGTTGCAAGCTCACAATGCTGGTAGGCAAGCAGACAGAGCGAGAATTGAGTATCGAGCAATGAGTCCTGAGCCCTGAGCCCAGAGCTCTGAGCTCTGAGCCCAAAGGCAGACAGTGCAATGTCCCGACGCTGGCTGCATTGTGCACAGCGAGTCCTTACAAGTACACACAGCACACGAGATACAGACAGAGAGAGAGAGAAAGCGACAGAGATAGGGAGAGAGACACAGGCATGATTTCATCAACGTTGACAAACTCATCGTCATTGCCATCAGCCTCTGACGGCCTTAGCAGTCGTTAACCAGACCCCATTCCGACATTGACATATGATTTTCTACCCCAACAACTCAGAGACGCAGTTCAGCAACCAATTCTCTAGTGTCCTGTCCAATGCAAATTTCACATGCCACATTCCCTTAAATGGCCTTTTTGAAGCTTATAACTCTTTAGTCTCCTTTAAGCCCAGTCCCAATCAGTCTCAGCTCTCTCGCACATTACTCGCTTTTGTGATTTCTGCTCGTATTTGCATACCAAACTGTCCCTAAGCTAATTTTTTCCATCAATTAAACGAGAACCTGTCTCACAGCCTCTGTTCTTATATTATTCTCACTGTACAAAAAAAAAAAAAAATCAAAAACTTTAAGTAGACATGAATGCCGATGCCAAGAACTGAAAAGCTTTTGTAAAATCAACGTACAGTCTGCAAACACAAGTTTCGAGTGGCTGAGGCAACAACGCCAATAATGAAAATATATTCGCAACATGTTGAAGTGCTTGCCTCAAGTTTTCCACCCATATTTAAAGATATGATATTTGCTGTTCAACAAAATTCACATCGAAGTTTAAATTTCTTAGAAAATTTGAGCTTTTGGTTTAAATTTTCCTTAAAATGTGAAATTGACTTTTATTCAAGGTTGCTTTTCGTTAAGGGAAATTGATAAAGAATTTTGGCAAAATATGCTTGAATGGTCAGATGAGTAGTTTTACCTTACAATTTCGCTCACAGTTCGGAGAAAAAGTTTAGTCGATGGAAAGGAAAGCTTAAATGAAAATGAAAGAAGATTAAATATAAAGGTACATAATCTAAAATTGAACACAATAAGAAAGAATTATTTTGAAGGTTTGATTTTATTGCAGGATTATCTCCAAATTGAGCAGATTAAATGCTTTTCATTTAATTTCTTCATAGAAACTGCACATACATATATAAAACTGAACATGAAGGCTGTTTAAAACAAATATACGAGTATAAACAACAAAACCTTAAAGTTTGTTATTGTCTATGCTTTGTGTCGGTCTCCCCTGCTCCACACAGAGTCTAGAGTTACAACTGAAGCTAATTAAGAAACAGTTTGCAACAATTCAGTTCATTTGAGTCGAGCTCTCGTCTCATTCTATTATGCCGGCCTTTGTCTAATGAGCCGTGTCCTCGACCGTTTCTAGGTGTGTTGCCCTTACGCCCCATTCAAAGGACCACACGCCATGTGTTAGCAGATACATATATGTATAAAAAACAGAACAAAATGAAAAGCAACAACGAACCTGGCAACACCTTCGAGTGTGTCACAAAATGTGTTTTTAATTTGCCAAAATACAGCAGCAACAACAACAACACAAGGGTCAGGAGGTGTAGAATGTTAAAAGGTTCTGTGTCCAATGATAATTATTGAAATATGCGCAATGTAACCACACACACTCGCTTACCTGCCACGCCCACTCGCAGGTCACGTTTAGCTAGGAGGCCACACAGAATTTTAATTGCCCCACGCTTGGCTCGTTAGCGCAAAAATTTGACACCTAATAGCGAAAGGTGATCGATGAAATATACATATGCAGATATATGCACATACATATGTATCGAATATACATATGTATATATATATATATTAATTAATTTCAATTTCATCTGTGTGACCGCACTGCCCGTCCAACACAATCAATTAGCCGGCGCATCGAGGCGCAGCTTTGTGGTCGTGTTGCAGCCGCCGTATTTAATATACATATGAGAGTCGTCAACCTGTCCCCAGTTTGGGTCCTAGCCCATTACATTTGTCACCTCGGCTGATTTTTATGGCGTCGCTCTGACGTTAACATCGTCTTGGGTGTCCTTTGTTTAGCCACACACACACACACCATGTAGTCCATTTTGCTGTTAACGGCCTCTGGTTACATCTAATTAATAACAGTTGACATTGGGCGCAGACTGACCGACTAAAATACCCTCTCGGCAATGGGGTAAGTGAAGCATTTTCAGAAATTTTGCATTGAATTCATACATTTCAGATGTTGAACAACTTTAGAGAATATTTTGACTTGTTTTTAGAAATTAATTTGAATAATCATTTTTTAAAACATTGCTTCGAAATTCAGAAGAGAATTTGTTATTTTGACATCTTTTGTCTGACTTAATAAAAAAATCTGAACACACTGGAAAATGTGTCAAATTTTGCAAAAATAAACCTTGGAAATAAGGTGATAAGCTCTGGATTTTATAAGTATACTTTCTGAATAATGTGCTACACTTGACGTCAAAAGGAGAATTTCTCTCAATTCAGTCTGATTTTCCTCGAAGTGTATCATGTTGGATTTGAAAATCGATTCAGTTTTGACGAAGTCAATTTTCGATGCTTGCAAGAGCTTTTCTACTTGTAAAATATGCCTATGGCAAAAATAAAAAATTCGAACAAAAAAATTGCCAAAAAAATATATATGCATTAATCAAAGTTCAATTAATTCGATCTAGTCGCACTGGAAGCTGCTGTAATTGCCAATTAATTACGAATTGTTAAATTTAATGCGGTGTTTTTCATGCTTAAAGGACAAGCAAGTGTATGTGAGTGTGTTTAATGTGTGTGTTTAATGTGTGTGTGTATGTGTTTGTGCGTGTGCAGAGTTCAAGCGACATATGTAAACATTTTTTGTGCGCAAACTTTCAGGCAAACAAGAGTAATTTATCAAATTACGCGCTGTGCTGGGAGAGTTGTGTTTATCATAAAAAAACACTGATTAAATGCTGCTCCTGCTTTAAAAAACGTTTACAATTTGCGGAAGCAAATTTATATGAAATTCGTTGTAAATATGTTCTTATGATACTTACGTACGCTTTTGATCTTTTTGATTACGTTGTAGCAATTAACACTCAGCCAATTAATGTGACTTGTTCTTGTGCAAACACCAAACATCAGCCACTCCACACACAATTTTCATCTCCCACACAGATTTTCAGTTTTGACAGTTTTTGCTTGAACTTTTTGTGTTGATTGCGCACAAATGGCGTCTAAAAATAGCCATGAAATTTATGCGTTTATTGAAATTTTTGCCACTGACGGCAAACAAAATGTCTGCCAAAACAGCAAAGGAAAATGCTAACAATAACAATAACAATAACAATAACAACAAATCTCAGCACCTGTGGCTAAGCAGAGAGAGAGAGAGAGAAAAAACAACGAAATGAGAATCGGCCTGCCCACGGAGCGCCTATTGTCTACCACCCGTGGCCTGAAGGTCAGTTCTTTTGGTTTATGTCTCTCGACAGGTCCACTAATTTCTCATTCGTGATTACGGTTTCGCTGCTGTCGATGCCATAATGACAGGCAAATTGTTATCTGACGGCGTCAGATGGAGGGGGGACGACGACTAATAGCTGCCACGTTTAATTAAACTTCAATGGACATCATTGCATTATTTATAGCCTGCTGGGCATTTTAATTTAGCTGACTGCCATTTTAGGCCAAACATCATAATAGAAACAGTTTTAACCATCCAGACGTGGCAGGATGTCTTGTTCCATGCAACTAGATATTAATGAAATATATTTCTAATACATTTACTTAATATTATTCTTCAATGTTTTCTCATGTTAAGTATAGCTATTAATATTTGAATGGAATGTCGCTCGAAATACTCCATTTATCACTCGCTGTGTGTTTGAAACGCCCCTGTTGCAAAGTGACGTAGACTGCAGGCACTTCTCGCTGCGAGTCTTCCTACATGAGTTGTCGCCCCCAGCCAAGGCAGCATAAATATATGAGCAGCCCATTGCAAGGTTCATTTGCAGCGATAAATATTGCAATTCTCCGGCCACTTCAGTGCACTGCTTATCAATGGGGCAGCAACAGAGACGAGTCTCTCACGACGACACAGGACACAAGCGTCGTTCGCATTTTGGGTGGCAACAAGAGTTGTATTTATGCGCAGCAACAGCAGCAGCAGCAACAGCAACCAGTTGATATGAATGTGCATATGAAATACCTACGACTATATTCATAATGCTTTGAAATGAAAGGTGGGCGTGTTGCGACTGTTTGTCAACGCGATACGCACATGCCACATGCCCCGTTCCCATGCCCCCCAGCCCCCAAACACAATTTCAAGTGCCGCAGGATCGCAGGTTTGCCAATAAGTTTTGTGGTAAAGATGCAGATGACAAACTGGGAACTGGGAACTGCAAAGTGGGAACTGTTGCTGCCGTCAAACGAAAGTTTTAGTTTTGCCTTTTTGCAGTTTTATGGAGCAGTTCTCACAATGCGCCGTTATCTGGCACTTGCTGGGCGTTTTTGGTTTCATGTTTCGCTTTTTCATTGTCGCTGGATGCTGTCAACGGCATGAATAATATTGAGTGCGACAAACATGCCAGCCAACGTCAGGGCGCCGACACTCGCACAGAGTTGAACACAAACTGATGGAATATGAAGCACCCTATGAGTTGACTGAACTCCACATTTCTGCAACTGTAACTGTAACTGATAAGCTTTAGTTGAACATGACACAGGTGAGGTGTTTGAGGCAGACATAGGCAATCCCATTTGCAGTTGGCCCAAATAATTGATATCTAACTTTCAGCTTAGATAAAAATAACGATTTTCCATACAAATCATATATCAGAGCCCATATGCCATTTAGCCAACTTTACATAGGGTAATTCGAAAACGAAATAATCAATACAATAAAAATAAAACTTATTGAATTACGGAAGCTGTCGGCATGATTTGAAATTGAGAGTCTTACGCGATTCCGTGACGTTTCCAGGAACACGTATCAAGTGAAAATGCTTGCAAAAATTACATCAAAAAGATATCATATTATTCCACGTTACTCACAACAATTTGGAGCTGTCAGCTGACGGTGCGTATGAAAATAAGTCGCTTACCTGGAAAATAGAGAAAGAAATACCAAAAATGAGTACAGGGAGCATTAAAAGCTATTTTTATAGTTAAAAGTTGAGTGAACATCCAAAAGGAATTAAGGTTTCGATTCAGATTCTGAATTTCAATTGGTTGCGATTTGCCAGCCTGCTTTAAAGCTGATGATTGCACAATATGGAAAACACAAATGGGAATGGCAAAGTTGATCTACTGCACTGCTTGAAACAATGAACAAAGTTATGCATCAGCATTTGAAACTCCGAAACATGCCCCAAGGCACAAATTCTTTGACTATAAACAATGCATAACAACAATTTCAAAACAATGAACTTATTTTAGCAGTTTGCAACAAAAAGTCGATAAGCGCAAACTGAGCCACGTTTCAAAAATGTGTTAATTAAATATGCAAACAAAACAGAAATGTGTAGTGAAAATATTTATTTTGCAAACCAGCTAAAATCGATTGTTTGTGGTTGGCCAAATAAATGCAAATATGAAATGCGAAATTCATATTCATTCATCGAATTATTTGCAAACTGAATGCAAAGTTTAAATAATGATAAGCGATAAAACAATGCAAAGCATTTGCTGATAATTGAACGATGCCTTTACTATCACTGATGCTGACAATAGCGATAATTATCATGATAATGATGATGATGATGATGATGATGATGATGATGATGAGGGCAATTTGTAATACACTCAATGCAGCTCTAGGGTAAAACAAATGAAATTATTCTCAATATGTTTTATACATAACGAAACCAGACGAATCGAATGAACGAATTCATTTCTGTCTCGACTTGAAAGTGGAAATCCAGAGGGAAATCAGCACAAATCAGACAGACAGATATACAGACAGACAGACAGATATGCAGACAGACAGACAGTCAGACGAAACGATAGAGCTTATGTCGATTACTTAAATTGCAGCAGCATTATTAGATTTAAAATGACCTTTAAAGTTAAGACTTAAGTTGAACGAAGAAATTGCAATTTTGGCTTTATTTCAGTTGGTCAAAAAACTTAATCTACACTTTCAGCCAAAAATATTTAATGTTGGCAATTTAAATTTTGTATGCCCTTAAATATTTACTAAGGTGTTAATACGCTGGGAAAGGGTTGCAAAAAAAAGCCATCCAGCTGTGACTACAAAATGTAATTAAACTAATTTGCCTCAATATAACTTATAAAGGTGAACAGCAACAGCAACAGCAACAACAACAACAGCAACAACAACAGCAACCACAACAGCGATTAGTTACCTAGCCGCAGCAGACCTTATAAGCGTGTAATTTAATTTAATGCAACCAAAAACAAAAACAAAACCAACAATAACATGGCGCGTGAATAAATGTGGAAAATGCTGTCGAGTTGCAACACAGCGAAACACAACAAAAAAAAAAAATAATTTTTTAGTTTTTTGGCTTTTATGCATTGCAAACGTTAAATCGCTGAAGCATTTTAGTGCGCTGACAAATGGACAAATGGGCAGCTGCTCGTACAAATATAGACGGGGCGTGGCAGTGGGCTCAACTTATATCACACACACTCAATTTGTTGGCGCTGCTAATAAAGTTGTTGGCACAACAACTGAGCCACCCAATTTGTTGCCAAAAACAAACTAAACGAAACGAAGACAAAACACATTGCACAATGTGAAAAGGCACAAAAACAAAAACAAAAGCAAAAAAAAACAGAAAAGAGGAAACCCAAAATGAGCAGCCCAACAAAAATTAATAGACGTCTTAGGCTCATTGCTGTTGTTGTCTTGGCCAACAATCGGAAGTACAAAATTAAACGGCGGACACAGCAGAAGCAACAGACAAGAAAAATCCACAAAGCCAAACTCAAACTTAAAACTAAAAGAAGTAGTAACTACAGCGAATGGGAAGTGTGTGTTTAGGTCGGCCAATCTTGTGGAAGTTACTTAGAAGCTGTACTGGCTACTGAACCCTTCCAAGTTCATCCGCATCGTTGGCGGGTAAACATTACTCAACTTCCGTCGAACACTGCAAATCCTTCAAAGTGTCTTACCCAGCCAAGTTTACTAATTATAGTTACTCCATCGAAAACTTGAAATGAACTACGGATGAGTCAGCTGGCAAGTGCTCAGTGTTTAGGTACACCAAATGGCTTGTATACCCAGTAAAACAAATAAATAAAATATTATGGTCTTGGTAAGAAATGATTTAAGATATAAATTAACCAGCAGGAAAATTCTATTAGGCAGAAGGTCGGAAATATCCAATTTACAAATTGAATCTTGAGTATTATGTAAAGCTGTAAGATATATCCAATTCAGGAATAGACTCTACTATACAACAATTATATATTCGCTACACAAGCTTCAAATCCAAAGTTAGTAACTTAAACTTAAAGAAATTATTATTGCCGACTTTGAACGGGTGTTATAGGGCATCTTGATTCTAGGCACCACATAATTAGCCCAATCTTAAAAGTTGCTGACCAATTTATTTCCCCATCAAAATCCGTTGCACGGCTTTTATAATCTTGTAAAACTGACGGGCACATGCCACCTGATGCAAATCCAGTTGAGAGGCCTGCACTTAAATATGAAACACCTCTAATTTATGAAGCAGCTGTAAAACTGCAAATTGAGGTACACTTATTGCAGCTTGGCTCACTTTCGTTAGGCGGGGGCAAGTGGCTGCTGTGTAAAATTTTGGCTACTAATTGGCCAACACTTACACTGCAAGTCCGCAATTTATGACCACTTATTAGTAGTGCCACAATAGGCCAACTCTCGGCTGAGTATGTTAAACACTTGACTATTAATCAGGCAGCCAAAACGCCAACGGGTCAACACTAAAATTACAAGTTTGTGGCCGACCCTCCTGTCAAATTAGCCGTTTCGTGTAGGCAAATTAGCCAAAAACTGGACACAACACTGGACACAATCTCCCCGTAATCCTTCACGAACAGCAGCCAGCGGTTGTTTATATGCAATTTGTGACACTAATTGTTAGAGTTAAAAGCTAATCGCAATTGCAAATATATTTCAAATGCGAAATTGTGGATTTAATTAAAGTAGAGCTGTAAATTTAAATTGACAGTGGAGAAATATTAAACTTCGTAGTTCCGGGCGGGAAAATAAAGCTAAAACAAAGCTATTATATGACTATTGTAATGTAATCTCATATCAAAGGCTATAGATTCAAATATAATCAGATCTTCTCAGGGTTGCACGACGAATGCAATATCTTCAATGTAAAATAATGTTAATAATTTCAAACTGCTCAAAAGTAAACAAATTAATTTCAAAGCATGAGTGCATGTACATATATATATATATATGTATACATATATATATCTTCCAGATTTCATAGGAAAAAGTTCTGAGCACTTCCTACTTGCCTTCCACACTTGGCCATAAGTTATATGACACAGTTTCAATTTCATTTGCGCCACCTGCGTTTATTTACTGCCTGCAAATGTTCGAGCTGAACACATTTTAATTATTTTGACATTGTTTTGGCTCCAAGTTGGCATTTTTCGCCTTAATTATTATTGACAGTGCAATTGCACATGCCAGCAAAATGCAATTTACGAATTGTCTCCAAAGCATTTTGCACGTGTGGCCGCCAACAGCTAAACGATAGAAACAACAATAAAAATGCACATAAATAAATCCAAATCATTTTTAATTCCATTGCTCACATATATGATATAGCAAAAAGTGCTAAAAAATAAGAGCGACAAAAAAGATAAATGACTAAAAAATATATATATGGTCTGTCAAATTCCCGAGAGCAAAAAATGTTTGTCTTTAATTCAAAAATTGTTTGTTTGCTAGAGTTCCGACGGGGCGAGCATAACAATTAAAGCGCTTTATTTACATGGCGCAACACATTTTCCACCAAACTACAAAATATATAAAAGATAATGCATTTTTTTTTTATTTTTGTATCTACTTGCAAGCGAAATGAAATGCGATAAAAATAAAAATCGAAACGAAATGCCTACAAAAGCCGGCGACGTCCAGTAAACAAAACGACTGGGCAACAATGGGGCCAGTGTACGGTGGCAGCTGAAAGTGCTCGCACAGCGAACCGGCAACGTTCACAGACACTTTTCCGTTTATTGCACTCGCTGTTAGCCGCACTAGGCCTCCTTTCCCCCTCCACCTCCCCTCCACCCCTTTCCCACCCATTGCCCATTCCCAACCTACCCCAACCAACTGGTCAGACAATTTGCAGTCTTGTCTGCGAGGCTGCCTGCCAAAAATGTAACCCCAGGCACAGCGATTTTTTTTCAATTTTTATATTATTTCTGTTTTCATATATATAGATATATATATATATGTATATGTACATATATTTTGGTTGGTTGTATATTTTCGTGCCGCACGCCATTTTCATTTCTAGCATTTTTCTCTGGCTTTGCCGCAGCATTTTTCATAATTCTTGAGGCGATTTTCGCCAAACTTGCAAAGTTTTTATAGTGAGGAAATTATATTTGGCATCGTGTAATAATCTCCCTTTTTACCAAAAAAAAAAATGAAAAAAAAGTTAAAACGTACAAGAATATTTCAAAGTTGCACTTTTCCGACCAGACAACACGACCACAGTCTGCCCCTAACCCCTATCAACACAGCGTTTCCCCCCCCAAAAAACTTGGTCCTGACTCATAAATATATAGTTGCAAAGCGTGGCGCAATCTGCTGTCGAGGAATCATAAATATGTCGTCATAGTCGTTGTTTCTCTTCTTCTTTTTGGTGTTCTTGTTTTTGTTATTGTTATTGTTGTTGTTATTGTTGTAGAGCCCTAAATGTCTATATCATGTATCTCTCGCTACACATTGTGTGTGCCATACATTTTGGGCACAAAATCTATGTAATAACTCTGGCGATGTGAATTGGGTTGGCGCTGGGAGAAACCGCCAAAAGTAGACAAAAACTTGTGAGAAGTCTTGTCTGAGTGTGTGTGCCTCTGTGTGTGTGTGCCTGTGTGTGTGTGTGAGGAGCATGGGGTTGTCAAAGTGATTTGCTAAGTACAGTGGGGCCAATTTAATGTACAGTTCAAGTAGACTGTCTGTCTTCTTCAGCTAATTAGTCTGTGAATTCTTTTCTTTTGCACAATAAGCAAAATCAATTCGATGAGCTGTTAGCCACTCAGTTTGACATTTGGGCCTTTCTTAAGGGCCTTCTCAGAAAGCTTACTAAGAACAATCACAGATAAAACATTATACAAGGTCTTAAGTCCGAACTGTTCTTCTTAGCGCCCTTAAGGATGGCTTTTAAGTGCATATTCCCATAAAGTGTGGCAAAGACATATCTCTTTCAATTGTTGAATTTGTCGTCTTACCAAATGGGATGTGGCAAAGAGTTTGGCTTAAAAGCTTCCAAGCTTATGCGAATGTTTTTCCTACATATTTAAGTCCATTACATTTACAAAACACATCTTCTATGTATTTTGTGTTAAAACAGGTCTCAACCCACTGTGCCACATGGCACACAATGGCACAAAGGCTGTTGTCTCTGGAGCAAAGTAGAACCCACTAATGGTATACATTTATGTCTGGAACACATTGTTATTGCTGAACTTTAAAGAGTTAAAAAACAAACGAGTTAAACAAAAAACTGACTGAAAACGAGCCCCAGCGATTGAAAGCTGGATAATGCGAGTATGACAAGAGCGTGTTGTTGTTGTTGGTATTTTTATTAGGGGCCTTTACAGAGTGCCCTGGGGCTATCTATAGATCTCATCAACACTTTAAAGATCGCACTTTAGAGTCATTTCTCAGCTGGTTCACCCAGTCCAATGGGGATTTTATACGTTGAAAATCAAAGCGTAAGTCGATAATCGAATCAGTCGCATACAAATATGTGGCACGTGGGGGCGTTCCTTAAGCTTTTACACAGCATCTGCGGCGACTCCCCTGGCAATTGAATTGCTGATGAGCTGCGGCGTCGTCGACGGCGCCTCCAAAAGCGTCATTGAATTTATAATGCAGCCATAGGCGATACAATAATAGCATACAAAATGCGACTCCAAATGAGTGTTGGAGGAGTGCGTTTGGATATGTGGCGTTGAAGAACTAAAGAACTGAAATCGAACCACATTTGAACTATATACACACATATCTGTATATATACAATGTATTCTTCAATTTCGTAGTCGCCCCTTTTTATGCAAAAGCTCCCCAGGCAGTCGTTCAATTTGAATTTCAAAATTGACGTCATCCACAATGTGCATATGATTTACTTGTTGATTCAAAAAGGCGACCCAACCACGCCCACCTCGTCTCGGGCCACATTAGATAAGCAACTTGAGGGAATTGCAGCTGAGACTTGAAAGCCAAGTCTCTCTCTGTGTGTGTGTGTGTGTGTTTGCAAAAAATGCGGCTGCTTAGAAGAAAAAATAAATGTGTTAACTGAAAACGTTTTTGAGTGCATTGAAGTTTAAATACACTTGCAGAAATAGTGATTAACAACAAAGATTTTTGATTTCTTTGCTTTGATATTAACTTATCGCAAGCTTTAAAATAGACATTAAAGCTGAGGGCCTATTTGCTTTTGGAGGATAAAATCAAATTGAATTGAAATTATATTGCTGTGATTAAACGACTTGATCAAGTTTATTTTTACTGTCTAACAATTAAAATCAGTTAGTGCTGAAAGCTTTGGCAATTTGGCAATTTATGATCAACTGTAAACGCTTTTGTTTGACATTGAGCCTTAAAGTGCTGAGTATTTAAAGGCTTCAAGTTCAAGTTGCTTTGCTCCGCCAAGCTGCAAGTTTCTCTCGTTCTAAGCGCATATTATTAGAGTATATAAAAAATGAAATAATTTTCATTTAAAAAACTGAAAGTACCCCATTGCGAAGGGTATCACAGAAAAGAAATAAATAAGAGCCAGTGTAGAAATACGACAAATATTTGCAGCTCATTTGAGAATATGGTAAAGCAGCTTTTTGTAAATTTGGCGCATTTGGCGTTGACGGCGACTTTTATGGCCGACAAATGAATGCAACAAAATTGTGCGACGAAAATTGAAAGAGACAGCAGTGCTACACGTAATTAGCCAAACGAACCCAAAATGGCTAACAGACTAACAGACTGCAGTGGAAGTGGACAGTGGGCAGCAGTCACCACTCAGCCTGTAGTCAGCGAAGTGTTTTGTTGTTGTTACCCAAAATAAATGAAACCCTAAACGGAGCCACAGAGCGTCAACGAGATGTCGGCTTAATCGAAAGTGAATTGATTGAAAAACCTTTTGCATTTAATTGCGAATACGTATTTAGAATTTAATTTTCAACATGATCGACTTAATTGGGGCGTTAATGACTCTTTGCATTATGAGCGTAGCCAATTAAATGCTCAAATGCCTCTAGAGAGGTGCGCAAAATAAATTAACTAAGCTGATATTTAATTGTGCCCATAAAGAATGCCGAGGCTGAAGCTGAAGCTGAAGCTCACACTGAGTGTGAGGCTGAGGCTAAACTTTAGTTTTGTATTAACTTCAGCTAAACATGTGGAAAACGAAAGTTTTTCCACTTGCCTGACGATTGCATGCGGCACGAATTCAATTGAAAGCACATATTAAGCATTACGTATACGCCTCGTTATCTATCTTCATTTTCTTTATCTATTTTGGCATTTTTGCAGTTATTTTTAATGACATAATTGTGTGAGTGTGTGTGTGCTTTCAGTTTGTGACCTTCATTGGCTGATGTTTGATTTTCGATGTGCACAATGAACTTGGCCGCCAACTGTTGACTTTCTTTTGTTCGATCGCTTGTTCGAGCGCCCTGCTCCTTCTCGCTGGTCAACGATTTGCTTATTTGCATATTTACATATATAACATAAATTAAGCTGGCCGTCAATTTTGTCACTTTAGCAGTCGCTATCTTCACTGGACAGATCTGCGGGGATCGCCAAAGCGCACAGCTGGAGCAGACACAAAAGAAAATAATAAGTGCAAAACACCAAAAACCAGTTGAGAGATATACCCTGCATACTGATGTGATTGGGCATTTAGATTTAGGAAAAACTTAACATTTTTTAAAGTCAAAAGTACGAATTCTGCGCCGAAGTTAAAAAGTTAGTATATCACTTTTAAGCCTTTTTATAAAACCATATAAAATTAAATTTCGAAATGGACTTCGACTCATTGGCTAATGCAGGACTTCTTTTTTGTAATTACTGGCCAACCTTTACACTTTGAGTGTTTCCAAGCTATTTTTTTGAAGTAGGTTCCTAGCAATCTGCTTTCCATGACTGCATCTGGCTTTGCCGGGAAATTTATATGTTGATGGTCAAAATGTTATTGAAAAAGTGTTCGTATGGGCGTCTCAAAAGTGATCCGATTTTCAAAAGCCAATCCTTGTTGATCTTGGTAAGACCTCTAGCTAAATACTACATTTAAAGTGGCAAACACAATTCTGACTCAAAATTCATGTTATACACTGCAAATGAAGCACAACTATCACTGAACTACTCTGTCTATAGGTGTGCTACTCTTTATAGGATGATTTATTTGAAACATAGTTAATCCAAAGATTCAATGCCAGCTTCTACAAAGTGCCATTTGTTGAAAAAAGACTCTTTTATATTTATTATTCTAAGCTTTATTCATTGATACCAACTTCAAGGGTATTAAGCGCACAATCGTTTCTATTAAGCTGCTCACGACTGTAAACAGTAGCTGATGTTTAGTATGCTGCTGCTGTGGGGCGCGCATTGTCTGCGTTGTTTGTCTGTCCAACTGTCTGTCTGGGGGCAGCTCAATCAACTCGCAGTAGCAACTATTTTTGGTACACTGCCAACAGTAGTAGCAACAACATCAACAACAACAACAGCAACATAACGGCTTAGACGGCTGCCAAAAATGCCGAAAGTGGCGGCTGCTTTTGACCCACTGACTGATATATAAAAAAAAAAATCGGAGAAAAAAGTTGGCTACTTGCAGTGGTTGGCTGCTTGCCGGTTGCCCGTTGTCGGTTACCAGTTTTGCATTGTTGCTGTTACTGTTGCAGTTTGCAGTTGGCAGTTGGCAGTCGCGCGATTGCAAATGCAATTAACTTGTTTAACATTTCGGGCGCCAGTTGATCTCCGTCACTCTGGCACTTGGCCCACTCCCACCACCAACCCTCGAAAAACTCAATTTCAAAGCGTTTCCAACTTTTCACTGCAGCTTCACGCTGACAAAATGAAAAGAAAAAAATTTGAAAAGCAAACGCCAAGAAAAATACATTTTTCAGTTTAAGTTGTCAAACTTTGCGTCGTAGAGAAAAGTCTGCCACATCAATTCTGTATACATTTGAATATATGTTGCACATACAATCCAAACAACAAGTGACACGAACCATGCAATAATCGAGTGTGTGAGACTAGCATATACCCTGTTCCTCAATACTCAATTGATTTTGCTGCGATGGTATGGTATCAAAATTTTATAAAAAAATTACTTAAAAGTATCTGTATTAAAAGATAAATGAGTTCCTTTAACTATCACATATTTGCATTACTTATGTAGCATATGTACAATACTTCAATATACCCCCGCTTCAGCCATATTAAATGGCTACAGGGTATGTACGACAAGATCAACAGCAACAATAGCAATGTGTCATTCACCGCAAAATGTAAAAGTTGTAAAAGTAATTTAAAAACTGTGCAACTGGGAAGATACTCTATAGACAGACTCTACGCCCCTGACTCTGTCAACAATTTCCAATTAATAATTCATAAACATTTGCTCAACTTTCCTCGACTCTACTCCGACATCGACTTCGACTTCTGCTTCTTCTGCATCTTCTTCGTTATCATCTTCTCGTGTTAAAAACAAATGTTTTTCCCCGCCCTTTGCCCCGTTTTGCGGTTGTAAGTTGGCCCTCAGCTGAATTGCCAACACTTGTTGTTCAAAGTGTTTATCTTGGCAATTTGTCTGCTGCAAAGGCAAAAACAAAATATGAAAAATGAAAAAAATAAATAAAACTCAACAAAACCAAATTTATTTATGCTGCCTGCTTGTAATTGGGTTACCAGTCGAGCTGCTGACGTCGACTGAAGCAGCAGCAACAACAGCAGCAGCAGCTCATGTCTGGCACACACAGCAGATACTCAGATACTCAGATACTTAGATACTCAGAGATACAAAGTTTCAGTTGCTGCAGCAGCGAGTGCTGCATTTGCAGATGCTAAGTGAAGTGAGTTTCAAAGTTGTTTGGTTTTTCTTCGCTTTTGCTTTGCTGCTTGAATAGCAAATGAATGCACTACTCATACTCAAATTTGTCTGAGTAATGAATGAATGCATTTTTTTTTTTTTCGCTTCCAGCTCATTTTTTATGCGCATTTTTAATGGGATTTTCCCTGATTTTGTTTTATGTGGCAGTGGGCCTTAAAAATTGTTATGAGCACTGTTTTGTCTGCTTGCTAAGCAATAACTGAGTAATCTGCTCTATAAATCATATGCACGAACACCATCTACCTTATGCATTACTTAATCTCCCTAATGCCATTAGCTCAGCCATTTCCATTTTGGTTAGATTCCCAAAGTTTCAACGAAATTAGTTTAGCTCGATGCTCAGCACAAATATCAATTTTCCTAATTGCCCAAAAACACATAACACGCATTCGATGTGTAAACCCAAAGTGGGTTGTGCCAAAAAGAAAACTCCACCCAAGTTACCTAAGAATGAGTAAAACTGTTTGAGTTTCGATTTGCCAAGTTGGCTTATACCCTATTATGAAAGCCCAAAAGGTATGTGCTTAAAATCAATTGATAGGTCGTAAATAAAAATAATCGCTTACATGTGAGATCATGACTTTTGTGATCAAAGCTGTCTGCTTTTATTGCTATACTTTATAGAATTGCCAAATTTGATTATACCCATTTTCGAAGGTTTATAGGATATAATAAAGCTCATGCATAAATCATAAGCCAGCCACCTTCACTCTTTTTGCTCATATCGGGCATACATTTATTGGCCTCATTTGCCAGACAACAAGACAAGAAGAGATAGAGAGAGAGAGAGACACAGAGTTGGGTAGAGTGAGAGGTAGATAGTGGGGAAAGAGGGAGTTGCTTTTGATTTTTGCATAATTGTGCATAATTGTGACTGACAACCAGAGGCAGAAAACAATAAACAAAAAAGCCAGCTTTTGTATGTCAAAGAAAATAAAAGTTACATCAGTTTGTTGGCCACAAAAGAATGGATAGCCATTAACAATGGGGTCCATACACCTGACATGACCCGCCTTTGGCCCTTCCCCGCCGCAGCATAAATTAGCGTCCAACTGCAAAATTGACTTTCAACATGGTCGGAACCAACAGGGAAGTGGGTCGATAAGAAATTGGAGATGGGAGATACGAGATAGGAATATGGCATGCATTGTCTCTTGACACCTTAGGCTTGGGCCCCCAGCTTCCAATTAGGCATATGTATTAGTGTGTGTGTGTGTGTGTGTGTGCAACATAAGGAGTAGACGCTGCCAGAAACGGTTCACTGGCATGGAAAATGACAAGGCAGCAGCAGCAACAGCTTCCCTATGCTCCACAACCTTGCCACACTCCCTGGGGCACTTTTGACATAGGCGCTGCTCATTCACTTCTGTCTTCTTTTTTTATTGATTTTCCTTGGCGTGACTTTGATTTAATTATTGTCAGCATCTTTGAACTTCATATGCGACACCTATGCCTACATCTCCGCCTCACACCCCAACACTTATTCCCCCCTCTTTGTGTGCCAGCCAATAAATAAAAATAAATTTGGAGCGATTATGTGGCTTAACAATGCGTAATTCCCATTGATGTATGCCGCCGCTGCGATTACAAAACACGTTTCCTGATTGAATATTCGTGAATCGTGTGGCCGTTTTCAGGTTTCTTGAACTTGCCTCTCGATATTTATTTGCCAACTTTGCCCCGAAATGTATCGCAAGTATCTATTGTTATTGTTTCGTCTCTTGAAGGCTGACAGGCACGGCACTCTTGAAGTGCCGTTACAATTATAAATACCTCCCCCGGGGGCTGGGCTCTCTTAAGTGTGTCGCCCCATTTGCCGATTGTTCATAGCGAAATAACTTGAAAAATTCTTTATCAAGATTTTGCGTAATGCAATAATTTTAATGTTGCCATTGTCAGAGCTTACATTGGCATACCCTGTTCGAAACAGACCAAACGGAGTGTACAGGATACGAGGTCTGACCAATAAGTAATGAGACTGATTTTTTAGCCGCGCTTGTGGTAACACTACGAACCTGAAACTTCGGTCGGTTAATCTCCCATCCCTCCTCTATCGATACATGTGCTCGCGACTTTCGTACGTTCGATAGTTCTCCAGCTATGTTGTGTTTTCGACAACGTGTTTGTAAGGCGTGTCACGAATATGGAACGACGTAATATTGAACAGCGGTACGCGATTAAATTTTGCGTTAAACTCGGCGATTCTGTTACGGAAACGTACGGTAAATTGGTCAAAGTGTTCGGTGATGAAGCCCTGAGTCGTGCTCAGGTGTTTCGATGGCATAAAGATTTTAAAAATGGTCGTGAGAGCGTCGGGGATGAACCGCGAAGTGGGAGGCCGGTTGAAGCTCGAACTGACAACAATGTTCAGCGTGTGCGCACTCTCGTGCATCAAGATCGGCGGCTAACCATTCGAATGTTGGCTGATGAACTTAATTTGAAACGAGAAACCGTCAGAAAAATTTTAACTGCCGCCTTACCGCCCTGCCGCTTTGCCGCCCTGCCGCTTTGCCGCCCTGCCGCTTTGCCGCCCTGCCGCTTTGCCGCCCTGCCACCTGCCGCTTTGCCGCCTTACCGCCCTGCCGCTTTGCCGCCCTGCCGCTTTGCCGCCCTGCAGCCTTACCACCTTACCGCCCTGCCACCTTACCGCCCTGCCGCTTTGCCGCCTTACCGCCCTGCCGCCTTACCGCCTTACCGCCCTGCCGCCTTACCGCCCTGCCGCCTTACCGCCCTGCCGTTTTGCCGCCTTACCGCCCTGCCGCTTTGCCGCCCTGCCACCTTACCGCCCTGCCGCTTTGCCGCCCTGCCGCTTTGCCGCCCTGCCACCTTACCGCCCTGCCGCTTTGCCGCCCTGCCGCTTTGCCGCCCTGCCGCTTTGCCGCCCTGCCGCTTTGCCGCCCTGCCGCTTTGCCGCCCTGCCGCTTTGCCGCCCTGCCGCTTTGCCGCCCTGCCGCTTTGCCGCCCTGCCGCTTTGCCGCCCTGCCACCTTACCGCCCTGCCGCTTTGCCGCCTTACCGCCCTGCCGCTTTGCCGCTCTGCCGCTTTGCCACCCTACCGCCTTACCGCCCTGCCGCTTTGCCGCCCTGCCGCTTTGCCGCCCTGCCACCTTACCGCCCTGCCGCTTTGCCGCCTTACCGCCCTGCCGCTTTGCCGCTCTGCCGCTTTGCCGCCCTGCCGCTTTGCCACCCTGCCGCTTTGCCACCCTGCCGCCTTACCGCCCTGCCGCTTTGCCGCCCTGCCGCTTTGCCGCCCTGCCACCTTACCGCCCTGCCGCTTTGCCGCCTTACCGCCCTGCCGCTTTGCCGCCCTGCCGCTTTGCCAC
Source organism: Drosophila nr. medialis 2 BK-2023a (assembly GCA_035044325.1). Classification (NCBI taxonomy): domain Eukaryota; kingdom Metazoa; phylum Arthropoda; class Insecta; order Diptera; family Drosophilidae; genus Drosophila; species Drosophila nr. medialis 2 BK-2023a. Next base: position 206,072 of record JAWNMH010000393.1, read on the forward strand.
CCTGCCGCTTTGCCGCCGGTACCGGCAGGGCGGTAAGGCGGCAAAGCGGCAGGGCGGCAAAGCGGCAGGGCGGCAAGGCGGCAGGGCGGCAAAGCGGCAGGGCGGTAAGGCGGCAAAGCGGCAGGGCGGTAAAGCGGCAGGGCGGTAAGGCGGCAAAGCGGCAGGGTGGCAAAGCGGCAGGGCGGCAAAGCGGCAGAGCGGCAAAGCGGCAGGGCGGTAAGGCGGCAAAGCGGCAGGGCGGTAAGGCGGCAGGGCGGCAAAGCGGCAGGGTGGTAAGGTGGCAGGGCGGTAAGGCATTTTGAAGTTTTGACCTATGCCCATATGTCGATACTTCGATTTTCAGGCTTTAATTTTTACTTGTCTTCCGACCTCAAATCACGTTTTTAACTTTAAATGTACGATTGATTTAGGGGCAAAACTATGATCAAAAAGACCTAGCTTTTTAAAGTACGTTGAGTTTTGACGAAGTTATGGCATTTTGAAGTTTCGACCTATGCCCATATGTCGATACTTCGATTTTAATGCTATAATTTTTACTTGTCTTCCGACCTCAAATCACGTTTTTAACTTTAAATGTACGATTGATTTAGGGGCAAAACTATGATCAAAAAGCCCTAGCTCTTTAAAATACGTTGAGTTTTGACGATGTTATGGCATAAGGCGGCAAAGCGGCAGGCCGGTAAGGTGGTAAGGCTGCAGGGCGGCAAAGCGGCAGGGCGGCAAAGCGGCAGGGCGGTAAGGTGGCAGGGCGGCAAAGCGGTCAGGGCGGCAAAGCGGCAGGGCGGCAAAGCGGCAGGGCGGCAAGGCGGCAGGGCGGCAAAGCGGCAGGGCGGTAAGGTGGCAGGGCGGCAAAGCGGCAGGGCGGTAAGGTGGCAGGGCGGCAAAGCGGCAGGGCGGCAAAGCGGCAGGGCGGTAAGGTGGCAGGGCGGCAAGGCGGCAGGGCGGTAAGGCGGCAAAGCGGCAGGGCGGTAAGGCGGCAGGGCGGTAAGGCGGTAAGGCGGCAGGGCGGTAAGGCGGCAAAGCGGCAGGGCGGCAAAGCGGCAGGGCGGCAAGGCGGCAGGGCGGCAAAGCGGCAGGGTGGCAAAGCGGCAGGGCGGTAAGGCGGCAGGGTGGCAAAGCGGCAGGGCGGCAGGGCGGCAGGGCGGTAAAGCGGCAAAGCGGTAAAGCGGCAGAGCGGTAAGGCGGCAGGGCGGTAAGGCGGCAGTAAAAATTTTTCTGACGGTTTCTCGTTTCAAATTAAGTTCATCAGCCAACATTCGAATGGTTAGCCGCCGATCTTGATGCACGAGAGTGCGCACGCGCTGAACATTGTTGTCAGTTCGAGCTTCAACCGGCCTCCCACTTCGCGGTTCATCCCCGACGCTCTCACGACCATTTTTAAAATCTTTATGCCATCGAAACACCTGAGCACGACTCAGGGCTTCATCACCGAACACTTTGACCAATTTACCGTACTTTTCCGTAACAGAATCGCCGAGTTTAACGCAAAATTTAATCGCGTACCGCTGTTCAATATTACGTCGTTCCATATTCGTGAACGGCCTTACAAACACGTTGTCGAAAACACAACACAGCTGGAGAACTATCGAACGTACGAAAGTCGCGAGCACATGTATCGATAGAGGAGGGATGGGAGATTAACCGACCGAAGTTTCAGGTTCGTAGTGTTACCACAAGCGCGGCTAAAAAATCAGTCTCATTACTTATTGGTCAGACCTCGTATATAAATAAAAAGACTTCTGTTTAAAAAAGTTTAACAAATCTTCAACTTTTTCGTTTTTTGCCTTAGACTTGCTGCGCTTTCGTTGGGAAAAGGTTTTTTTCTTAATAATCCTGCAAAAAAATGTTTTCTCTAGTATATATTTCAGTTGTTTCGATTAATCTAGGGTATCTACAAGTACAGCCACTTTTCCTTTTGTTGATTTTTATCGATTTTAGTTTGTGGCAACAACACAGGCCAAAGACAGTTAAGGCAATTGCTCAAGAATCACGTACGCGAACGCGGACATGCCCCAACGCCTACAAAATGGCTGGCGACTCCAGCAAGTTGGGGCAAGTCATCATGCTGTGGCTTAAATAAGCAGAACTCTGCTTTATCCATGGCTAAGAATCGAGTGGAGTAGAGTCGAGTCGAGCCGCGTTGGGTGCTGGTGCTGGTGCTGGTTGAGTGTCAGGTGCAAAACTGTAGCCCCAAATGTCACGTGCTGTGTTGTGGGGTGAAAGTCTTTCGTCATGTGTCCATCCAGCTTTGTGGACTAGTTCAGCTGTCGACTTTTGTGTGCGGTTCATCAGCATGAACTAGTTCATACAAATTACAAATTTGTTGCGATTTCTAGCGCTTTGCACTGCTTCCCCGTTAATTAAGCAATTAACTTTCGACCAAAAACTTGTCGGCCAATTATGCGCAAGCCAATTTCCAAATGCATTGCGACCACCTCACTACTCGCCACCACTCACTGATGGTGCAAAGCCACCCACAAAGTGTAATCGAAACTTTTTGTTTTGCGTGTCGAGATGTTTCAGGCTGCTCGCAAGTCGAATTATATACGAAAAGGAAACAACAATTGACAGACTGCTGCACTAAAAGATACCACGTAGAGACAAAACTTTAGAATAGTTTCTACTATTTAAATTTCGAGCATTGCCTGTGAAAATTGGTTTAGTTTTGAGAAAGTTAGTAGAAAAAGGATAGTTTGAGCCCTGTGCTACATATCATTATTTTTTTGTTGTGTAGATTTTTGCGTTAAAAATTACCCAAAAATCAGGTTTTAATTGAATTGTTGTTCTGCAGATAGAACTGCAGATTAGCAGAATTATGCCAGATTACAATTTTCACATGAACTTTGTCGAAAAATCATGTTTGCCAAGTTTAATGACTTGGCTACTGATGCTGATCGCAGCAATGATTACAGGGCAGCATTGATTGCAGGGTATATTGGCCAACACAAAAAGAAGTAAACACAATTGAATATTGATAAATGAGCTGGACAGGTCAGCTGTTGGTTCTTGTCGTCATCATCATCATCATCATCATCATCATCGTTGTTGCTGTTGCTGGTTTTGTTGTTAACCAGTTTTTTTTATTTTGACTATCTTGCGATTTGCATATAAATAAGCAAGAAATTGCCATTGAAATTGAAGAATACACACAGAGCTGGCCAAATTCTTGAGATGAGCTGAGAGCTGCTAAGAGAGTTGGCTAGCTGACTGGCTGGCTGGCTGACCAACTGACTGATTCTGTTAACTGGGCTAACTGTCTGGCAGCGCGTTTTGGCTTTTGAGGTCGACTAACTGGCAGCAATCGAAATGAAGATCGAGCTAAAATTGCCAGAGAATCAGTTAGACGGATAGATATGTAGATACACAGAGAGATTTAGGGGCACATTCTCTGCGTCACATTATTCAAAATTGTTGTCAAGCTAATGCGAGGCATGAATCAAATGAGAGAGAGAGATAGAGTGATGGGGGGCAAGGAAAATACAGCCTAATCTCTACCAAGTAATTAAGTAAAAATAGACCCATGGCTAAAAAGTGTGCATGGGGCACGGGGCAGGGGCAGGGTGCTTGGGCAGCGGAAGTGTTTATGTGTTGAAAATTACATAGTCGTTGTGTGTGGGAGGCAACTAAAACAAAATGAAACGAAATGAAAATCCCTTTTGATTGTCAAGTTCAGGAGCGAGGGGCAAGGAAATGCGGCAAGCAAATGCATTGCTACAAAGCCCTCAAGCTCACTTGGAAAAGAAAAACAACAAGAAAAATACAAAATGAAAATTATTTTTCTTTTCAAATGTGCCCACGCCACGCCCACAGGCGAGATGTGGAGAAACAAGCATTGTTTACGATTTCCCTTTACAAAGGGGTTAGGGCAAGGGGGGATCTTTGATATATACAAAAAAAAAAAAAATATATATATATATATCGCCCCCAGAGACACACACAGCCTTTAGTGAGGTATCAATTACAAGTATCTAATGCGAAAATAACAAGCAAAGAATTACAAATAAAACAATGAGGCAAAAATATGAGAAAAGCAGAAAAAACATTCAAGAAAAAGCCCCCAAACAAGGGGAGGGGGTGGGGTGGGGTGTAAAAGATACTCGCACAAAATGAAGCGCAGCGCAATTCCTGACAGCTTGTGGCAGGTGCCGGCGAAGGGCAAGAAGTAAATAAGTCGGAACGAAAGAAGAGATAGAGAGAGATAGAGAGAGAGAGAGAGAGTGAGAGGGAACGATAGGGCAAACAAATTTCAGTTAAAAAGTTATCTAAAACAGCTGAAGCCCGTAACAGCCAGAGAACGGACAGCAATAAATGGATTATAATGTAAGACAGAGTCATAAACGGCTTAAAAAGCTTGGCAAAAACAAAAAAAAATGAAAACACACAAATAAAAAATAAGACAAACTTCAGCTATTGTTGTGGACAGGCATTTGCCACGTCTAAACAACTCAGATGGAGTACAATGATTGGAATTTATGATTTATAACGCAAACTTTGAGTTGGCATCTAAAATTGGGCAAGTTTTACGAGTGAAATTCGAATATGTTTTGAACACGTTGTAAAAATGCAATAATAAAGATATCATATCTCAGTTTTCACTTGGAAATGGTTTACTTTAGATGAACGACAAAGATTATTGGACACTAACCCAAAGTTTAAGCAAGTTTTGCAAAAATTGCATATTTTCGACATGTTTTAATAGTAAAAATATAAAAAAAGAAGAAAAATTTCTAATAAATATTTCTGAAGTGCGCTTAAGATTTAAGATTGAAATAAATCTGTCTACTTGGTATTGTATATGACTTGATGTAATATGGATCACCTGGAAGGTCAAGATCGGTTAGGAAACATGAAAGAAGATATTTTTCTCATATTTACCACAGCAGCAAGCATAAACAAGTACTTGGGTAGTCGAACTCTCCCAGTCTATTCCCCTTATCATTAATAAGGCAATCCAAGTATTACAATATCTAATACACCATCAAGTAAAAACTTCGGGCTTATTACGTAACTGCTCTTAGTGCAGACACTTCTAAAATATCGTGAAAGAATTCACTTGAATTTCGACAAGAAAAAACAGCACAAACCATCTGTTGTAACCACTGACGTCACAGCCTGCTTGCAACGCGTAGGTGGCAGTTAATTAGTGCTTGCAACTGCCCCCTTGCCGCGCTGTAAACAATATGTAGTCAGTTGTGCTGCATTATTCAATTTTATGTTGCAGATTCCGCAACGAAATTGGCAAAAAAAAAAGAAAAAAAAGCTTGAAGTGAAATTTGTTTGGGAAGCGATGCGCTGAAGCAGGCAACAACTGCAACACTTGGTGGCAACTTGGCGTTGCAATAAACTCATTATGATGACAAGGAATGCAACTGAGGAAAAGAGAGATAGAGAGAGAGAGAGAGAAGAAAGAGATAGGCTGAGGCAGACAATTAGAGAAAGCGTTCTCTTTTTTTCTTATTTTTTTTTTGGCTGCATCTCATCAAAAAGGCATCCATCATGCAATTTGTCAAAGTTGCCCCGCCACCAAATTGGCCAAGCAAGCGGAAATGCAATGCCCTTTTAATGGCCCCACAACAAGCTGTCAATACACACACATATGTGTGTGTGTGCTTTTGTGTGTGTGCTTGTGTACATTTTGTTTACACCTACCCGGCTGGTGAGGATCCCTGGCTGAAGCATTTGCCAGCTGCGACCGCAGCCGCTGTGTGAATGTGCCGCTGCGGTGGCGTCGGCTGATGATGCGGCGACGGCGTTGCCGAAACGGTTGGGGTACTCTTCGAGGAGGAGGAGCTGCCACCGCCACCCCCACTGCCACCCGCTGCAATGGCCACTTTGCGCTTGGGTGACAGCTCCTGGGCAGCAGCAGCAGCATTCTCGCACACGTTGTTGTCCGCGTTGACGACCTGCTCCAGCATATGTATTTTCAGCATTTTTATCGTTTAGATTTGTGTTTGTTGATACGGTTTGATTGATTGATTGATGGATTGACTGCTTGACGTTGGCGCTGATTGCTCGCTTTGCTGCGTTCTGCTCTTGTTTTGCTTGGATTTTGTTGTTTTGTTTTTTGGTTTTGGTTTTTTTTGGTTTAAATTATTTGGATGCGTTTTGTTTTGGTTGCTTTTGGTTTATGCTTTTTTTGTGTATGTTTTTTCTTAATTGTTTTTTTTTTTTTAATTCTTATTCACTTTGAAAATCTTTTACGGCGTGTGCGCTGTTTGAGGTTAGTCAAAAGGGTGGGTGAATTACAATTTGACTGCAGCCTGACTTAAAAGTTAATGCAATCAATTTGCGTGCACTTCCGGAACAATAGCTGTTGCTCAAACTGATGGCTGTGGTTTGATTAAATATTAACAGGTACTTGAGCCAAAGTACATAATTAGATACCCTGTAGCCATAAAAACGGTTAGGTGGGGTAAGCGAAGCGTAGCAAAAGGTATGCAACAAACTAAACTGTTCAGTAAATTAATACTAAGCATATATATTCGATTTTCCAGAAAAAGATATGTCCATTCAAACGAACACTTTGATTGAATTCGGAGACTTCAATATCAGTATAATATATATGTTAATATACATATATGAATATGAAATTCAGTTTGTAGTTTCTGGTTATCAAATAATGTTTGCTAATTTTAGTAATGGAATCGAGAGAAGAAGCCTTGAGGAGCTTATGGTTATATGCCATATGGTATTCTATATGGTATATATTTATTCTATTCTATCTATTCCAAAAAAAACACTGAAGCGTCTAATTACATTATAGCTAATGGGCACATGTTCTCCCAAAGGTGCGTTACAAGCCGACTTTATAACATTTAACCTCCCGGTGACTCCTTGTGTCTAAGATATATTGCAACTTCTACAAGGTACATATATCTAAAGTAGCTGTTAACTTCATGTTAATCAACGGGTTTATTTCATGTACTTTACAACCACCTAGTTACATGAAGGGCTTCTAAGTGCATAGTTAGAACTAGCTTCCTGGTAATTTCTATGCAGATGGTAACAACCTTGTCGAATCCTCTCAACTAGAACAGGTTTACGGTTAACGTAACAATTCATTTTACGATGCGGCAACAACTGGCCGCAAAAACAAAAAACAAATCCAATTTCAGCATTGGCTTTACTTTCAGTACTGCTGTTTAAGAAGTTGGCCCAAGAGCGATAAAGACTGGCCGGGCCAAATGCAGAAATATGGTTAAAGATGGAAATTTAATAACTGACAGCAAAGAAGTCAACTTTATGGGCGCTCGTAAAACTTCATTAAATGGGATTTTCTACAACAACAAAAAACAAAATGCAAAAACAAAACAAAGCAAAAAACAAAAAACAAAAAAACAACAACAAAAAATCACTCAGGCCCAAAATAAAGTGCTGGGCATATTAAGAAGTAATGCTGAAAAGCCATTGGCAGCGCTTTACATTACTTTCTTTTCCTTTTAACCAAGACGAAGACAAAGCCCAACGATGCGAGCAAAGCGCGTGAAAATGCGTGCAATATGAAAAGGCAATGACAGCAGACAGAGCAGACAGACATCGCAGACACAGCAGACAGACAGACAGAGCAGACAACAAACACTACATAAAGAAAGCGATAAGAAAAAAGAAGCAACCAGCACATATGGCAGAGGTTCCACTCTCCACTCTGCCACCACCCCCCCCAGAACTGGGCATGGCACAAAACCGTCGTCATAAAAACCACTCGAGGCAGCTAAGAGCAGAAATATATATAAGAAAAAAGAAAAACGTTGACTTGAACCTGCCCCACTGACAATTGGCTTATGTCTCGGGAGGGTTGTGCAACGGGGCAGCAGCCGCAGTAAACAGTGGCAGGGCTGGATAAAAGGTAGTGGCTGCCGGCACGTGTCCAAGTGCCGCAAAGATGATGATTTATGCAGCATGGCATTGACTGAAGGCATGTGGCAACTGTGGCTTGACTTAGCTTGCCTGCCTTGTGGTCAGGTGCTGCAAGCCAAAATGCATTTATTACTACGCATTAACTTCTTGATCATGGCCGAGTCCAGTTAAATGCGTACTTAAACAGTTAACAGTTAAGCAGAGCTGCAAACGCAATTAAAATTTGTGGCTAGATTGAAAAAGATTATGTTCGAACTTGGCGTCATCACTTGACTTGATTGCTTGGCCAACAACTGAAGTGGAAGAAGAAGCAAACGCAGAAGGAGCCTCTAATTAATCTCAGTGTCCTCAAGTGCCGCAGAAAATTAGGCAATTTAACTAATTTTGAGTACTATTCATGTACTCATTCAATGAGTTTATTTAACCTTTTCTTAACTTAAATTTAAATTCATTTTATTATTTATAGTTGCTGTTTCTAGATTTCGATTACATCGAATCGACCTGTTCCATAAAATTCCCTCAAGTCTAAACCTCCATTTCAATTCCACATCTCCTCCGATTTCACTTACATTCTTCCTCTCGTATTCCTTCGATTACTTCTGCCCAGTGATCTATCATGTAATTTCATCATGTCTTCTCACTCTCGAATTGTCTACGAATCTTACATAACTCATCATTAAGCCAATGCCAGTTAGCCTGGCCCAAATCGATAAGCCTCCGTCACACTTTCAGATTTCGCAGCAAATCGCTAGGAAATGGTCTTTAATAATGAAATTGCCAAAACATGAAAATCATTCGAATCGAATCAAATTAAGGGCAATGGCTTATTTTTTATATATGTATATATATATATATATATATATATATGTATCTTTTTTTTGCTGCCGCTGCTGTTGTGGCTGCTTGTAACACGCAACTTCCGCTGCAAATTCGTCTTTTCCACATGAAACCATGAAAAACCATCAACAACAATTCGCATAATTCACGCTCAGGTGAAAATGATAAAAAGTAAATAAATAAATAAATATATATGTATATATGTATATATGTATGTGTGTACATCATAAAAACAAAACGCATTTAATTCCGTAGCTCGGAAAACAATTTATTTATCGCATACATAAATGCACAAATGAGCCTCCAAACACAGCAAATTCGCTATGCAAAAAAATATATATATTTATAGTACAAAAAAAATCAAGCATTATTTGCGACATTATTGTTGTTGTTGTTGTTGTTGAGATTCTCGGTAACTGACTTCGGCTAAATGCAATAAAAACGCATATAGAATAATTTATTTAAATCAGCAACCAACCGCCCCCATCAACCCAAACCCAAACCAGATTTGGATTCAGAATCAGCGACAACAACTTTGACGACCTTTTATGGTGGCATGCAATAAAATGTATAACAATTTATAACGATAAATGCACAATTTGAACACACTTGATCCAAAGAAATATGAGGGATGGGGGCTACAGTGAGTGTGTGTATGTGTGTGTATGTGTGTGTGTGTGTGTGTGTGTGTGTGTGTATGTGGGTTGAGTGCTCAACTAATTGTGGTTGAGGGCAAATAAATATTACGAGATTGGCATATTTTGTAGTGCCGTATTTTGCTCGGATTCCAGTGAAATGCTGAGGATTTTAAGTGGTGTTAATCGGAAAATTTAAATACGCAGAAAATCAGTGATTGAACAACTTGACAAATGGCGAAATCATGAAATAAATACATATATAAAACTTGACAACATTATATGTTGAACTTTATGTAAAGGTTTGGTCAAATTAGAATAAACACAATAAGTAGCTCTAGTCGAGAGAGCTCGACTAGGAAATACCAGGAACACAGCTTTTGAGAATTTTATAGGATGGAAACTAGGAAAAATAGAAAACTAGAAGAATACTCTTGCTTAAGAGAACCAATAACTATAGAGATGCTATAGAGATATATCTATAAATAGTCTTTGCTTGAACACAGCTTATAAAAACTGAAATTAGTCTGTTCAAATCGAATATAGGTTTGCTCAACAAAATTGGTGTTTCCTTTCGGAACATAATGAAATTGCATAGTTGATCAATAATAGAACCGATTAAATTATGTATAAGTTAAAACATTCTAACTTAATTGATTACTATTGGAAATGTATGTCGATTTATTTCGATAATCGATTTTACTTGAACTCATATCCCATATATTGAATTCTTTATAGTTCTGATAGTATCTGAGATCAGCTGATCCAAACAGACGCACTAAATCAACTCTGCTTTCGATGCTGAATAAGAATATATATATATATATATATACTTTACTTTTATGCAACTTTATTTGCAATGGTTTCAGCGTATAATTACAGATAACTTAATTTAATGGTGTGTCCTCACAAATCAACTCTCAACCCACATATTGAACGAATAATGAGCTGCCAACAACAAAGTTTTCAAGGTTGCCTATTTGCCACAATCATTGATGCATTGGCCAGCAAATTTGAGCTGATAAGATTAGATAACTGCACAGACGCTCCAGAGACAAACAATTTTTGGTTTTTTTCTTTTCTTCAAACATCAGATAAAATTATAAAAAAAAAACTCGACAAGCGAGCCAAGTCAGAGCCTCGAGCCATGTTATTGTTGTTATGGTTGTTGTTGTTGTTGTTGTTAGCATTGTCGGTTTTGTTTTGGCAACTGGCAACAGCTGCTGCTGTTCTTGTCTGCTGTCTGCTTGTGGCAAACAGGCGTTGGGCAAACATCGAGTGAACTAATAATCAAACCAAAAGAAACCAAACTAAGACTGAGTTCCTTCAGCCAAGGTGGGGAAATCGTTACAAATTGTTTACAGCATTTGTCAAGGCATAAATATTTAAACACGTGTGCAACAGTGAAAGGAAAACAGGAACACTGAAACAAACATGAAACAAAATTCTTGTGCGGAAATGAGAAGCCAACAAGTTCCGGATAGCAGTCCATAATATAAGTTGGCCAACCAGTAAAAGCTACCAATCTATAAAGTCAGATATCACAAATATATTTTGGTTATGTACATACTTATGTATATAGTATCATAAAACAGACCCACTCCCACCTCGATCGGGTTTGATAAGCCAAACCAAGTTGATGGCAATTTATAATCGTTGCTCGTTTTGCTGACTCAATTTCGTTTGAAATTTGGGGCTCAATTTCTGTTGCTGTTCGTAGCTTTTGTTAACTGTAAAACTAGCAACTTCGACAACAGAGAACCAATCTCCAAATGACGTATCGATAACGACTAAAATAAAACCCAAAAAACATTGATGACAAATGTTGACGCAACTTTCTGTGGAAATACGAAAGAGACAATGAACGGAAGAGTGAGAGAGAGAGAGACAGAACGTTGGCCAGAACGAGTGAAAGGGGGCAAACAAATATTTGGCCGAGCACTTGACACAGTTATCATTAGTTATTTAGGTGAGATAATAACAAGTACCGTACGAATGAAATACAAAGAAAAATAAGCACAACAAAATATTGAAATTATTCATACAACATTCAAATTTTATGATATCATCATAAATACATTTTAGTAATGGATATCGATCAATTTTCATGTTTGCTTAATTTATAATTTCCTCATGAAAATGTGTCGGAAAATTGTACGTTATGAATAAAAACGTTCATATAAAATTTTCCTACAGTCCACATTTGTTTTTACAAGGCAGACATATTAAAAATAATAAATCAAAATAAAATGCTGTTAATTCCTAAGTGGAAATTGCGTAAAATGTGTGAAACCAGAAGTGGCATGTTATGGAAAAGAATGCGATTGATTTACATGAATTGATAGCGAGGCAAAAATAGTTGAAATAACAAATTTTTCTCAGTACTCGCCCAAAGTGGCAACTGTTTTCAGTTCATATCAAATTTCACACACACACACACATACAGACACCTATGTGTATATTCTTGACCTTCCACTAAAACTTTAAGTCAACCAAAAATAAATCAGCTTTTGACCTTCGCTCTCGGTCAGTATCAGTGTGTGTGTGTGTGTGTGTGTGAGGGTGTGTAATAATCCTAACTAAACATAGAGCATTTCATAAATTATTATTTTTTAAGCTCAAATGATGCAAGATGATTTTTCAGAAAAGTACAAATGAGTTCTCAGACTTTTGGCACAGGTGTAAACAGCTCGTAAACAAATATTTACTCGACACCCCCCACCCCCTCCACCATTCTATCTCCTTCCCTCTTGCCCCCCTTGGTCTGCTTGGAAAACAGAAAACGAAGCTGAGGCCAAAGGCAATTAAAATAAACATACACAAAACGCACGCCAGGCGCATATCAAATACACTTTTTTTTGGGTTTTTTGTGTGCCAGAAAAGTAAGAAGATGAAGAAGTGCCCCACGAGAATTGGTCAGACAACGACAACATCCCCCTACCCCACCCCCCGCAGACCAAGCAGTCATTTGGCAGTGGGCCAACGAACGCACACGCCCCATAAATTAAACTCGCGTGTATGTTGTTAACAAAAAAAAGAGTAGTGGAAGAAGCAGGGATCGAGACACAGAGAGAGAGAGATAAGCGACAGAGCAAAACGCATTTGGCAAAACGGTAAATTTGCAGCCCCTTCCAAAAAGAGGTGAAATCAATGCAAGCGAATGACACACAATGAGCGGGACGTTCTCGAAAAGAGAACGAGTGTAAAAAGTCATGTCTCTCGCTCTCACACTCTTGCAATGCTGCTTAAAATTAAAGCTTAAGCTGTGTCGCAGAGGCTGCGGGTGCGGTTGAGGCTAAGGCTGAGCTTTTCTGTTGACTGCACTTCAACTTGAACTTTCGGTCAAGCGCCGACAACAACAACAACAACAACAACAACAAACAACAGCACAAAAAGCATTGAGAAATGACAAGACAATTGTTGAGCACAACGAGTGAATGGGGGGAAAGATAATGTGATGAATGAATGACAGATAAAGTGACCAAAAGCAGCTGCTAACAGCTGTTGTTGGTGTCGCTGATGCTGCTGCTGCTTTGTTCAAGGCAATTCGCTGCTGAGGTTCATTTACACAAAGTGGAATCTGGAAGAGAATCTGTGCAGCACGTGCATTTTCTTTAGCTTCATTTTTGATAACTGAAAACGCCGATTTTGATAACGGAAAGCAAAAACAAACAAGGCGCAACAGGCAGCAAAAGCAGAAACAAGAAATTATCAAAACAGAAGTAAAAAAGTGAAAATTCGCTTACGCAAAATTCCAGTGATGCAGCTTTGACAAAAGCCACAGCCAGAACACAAACACACCAATCAATTTCAGCAGTTTTGACAAAACACAGAAAAAGAACACAAAAAGAGACAAAAAAATATGCGAACAAGATAAAAAAAAAAATCATGTGAAACCCGTTTAAAAGAAATTCACGTGTGACAACAAAAACCAAAAAACATGAAAAAATGCGCAAAATTTGCATTTGCATATTTCCATTGCCGGAAAAGGCAAATCGGAGTCGGGAAAGGATGATGACTGGAAGTTGATTGACCGCATTTAAGACAAGAATTTTTTGACAAACTGCATAAGCAAAACCAAAAAAAAAATGCGTGCTTCCATTGAAGATCGGCTGGAAGAATTGAACTTACGTTCCACTCCCAAGCTGCGAAATTACAGTCGGGAAGCTAATTCAAAAATATTGAGTGCTGGAATGTGTTTAACATAAGAATGATGGATTTTAATTGCTTGGCTATTTTGCATAAATATGTTAGCTACATGAATAGAATAAAATAAAAGAAGACAACTTGTGCTTAAATCACAATGTTGCTGGTTTGAATGGAAATGTTGTCAAATGAACAGCAAATATTGCTAATATAATAATAGCAAAAGCTCAGGAAGTATGAGAGTGATGAAGAAAAAGGACGACACTAATAAGAAAAGAGTCCACCTGTTGAGGCACCTTGCAACACTTACAACCCATAAATATCACCATTAGGCATAAGTTTCCCACATAAAATCAAAAAACACATTAACGTAAACTTTTATCAATATATTCAATGTGATCGCATCAACGAAAATAAGAGAAAAACACGTAACGAAAACGCGTGACGCATTTTAATCAAAATGCATCAACAACAACAACCACTACAACAACAACTTCAACCGGTGAATGGCTAATGAATATTATTAATTCAGTTTTTTGATTTTGTATTTTTTAATTTTTTTTAGGCGCTTTTGTTTTTTTTTGCTGTTAAATTGTCGCTTATTATTGTCATTTCGTTGATATTTTTATTGATCAGTTGAGTTATGTGCGTCTGCCTGTCTTTTAGTATTATTTTTTATTTTCATTTTTTCACAATTATTAATGATGCCCATGTAATTTGTTGTTCAATCAAAATTTCACTCAACTCCAAATAAAAAAACACTTTCGTTTTAGCGCATTCTTTTTTTATGGCAACAAAACATCCATTAAATTTCCAACACTTTTTCCACCTGTTTTGTTTGCTATTGCTCAATTGACAATTTTTTTTTTTTTGCTGCTGTTTCTGCCGAATTTCACTTTTGAACGCGTGTCGGTATTCCAGCAAAATACAATCCACGCGCGATCATGCTGCAGTGGAAGCTTTGCGTATTCTTTTCGTTTCTGATAAGAACTGACAGCAGACTGCCAAAAGACAAATTTTTACCTCATTTTGACACACACACAAAGACACTGAGAGAAAACTCTTACGCACTTTAAATATTTGTAATATTTTTTTTTCGTTCAACGAATTTATGGCTTTAGTTGCTGCCGCTGTCTGCCTGCAACTGTTAATGCTGCTGTTAATTTGCAAATGATGCGTTGCCGTTGCATGCGAAACCCAATTGGCAGAAGCATAATAACAACAACAACAACACACGCACGCATGCGACGCGAGACTACTCCGACTACGACGACGACTGCGACGACGACACTCGACGCCCACACGAGTCGATTATCAAAACGAAACTGAAATCCCAATTGGAGTGCGGCTGCGACTACGGCGGCTGCTAACTGGACGGGCGCACGAAGCTCAGATTTCATGTTCCACACAGCAGAGAGAGAGAGAGAGAAAGAGCGCGCGAGCGCAAGTGAGAACGAATGGCTTCCACACACAGCAACATTTGCGCTCAGCTCAACTGGAATAACAACAACCGTTACGACAATTGCAGTTGCATTTGATACATTTGTGTGGGTGTTGTTTATTTACATTTACATTTACATTAACATATATTTGCATTGGAAATGCAAGCGATTATAGTCTGTGCAAACACAGTTAGCAGCAGCTTGAAAGCGACTGGCTGCCCGCATTAGCCCAAAACAAACAAACAAAACAAACATCACTCTTCAAAGGGTCCGCAACTCGAAATTCACATTTATTTGCATAACCGTCCATACCCCCGCACCATTACTGTTTCATTTTTGTGGGGGCTACCCTAAAAGTATGCAGAGCTGTTAAGATAACAAAAACAAACTTTTGAGCAACCGGCATGCGACACCAATACCAATAAACATTAACAGCACCAAAACAGAGCAGAGCAGCTAGCGCCACATATGTTTTATGTTTGGCGCTCTCAGAGAGTATGAGAGAGAAAGAGAGAGAGTGAGAGCTCTCACGCATTGGAACGAAAACGTAAACAGCTTCGCACACTGCGCAACAAAGTCCGTTCGAGTTAATGACGTTTGCGAAATACTTGAAAATAAAACTCTGTTTAGATCATTACAGTTATAAATTACTTGAATTTACAGCTAGAAAGAAATACAAGTGACGCATTTTAATCGAAGGAGAGACATCTTAAGCCGGTTAACGGCAAATGACAGTTTTTTGCTTGCTGTTAAATTGTCTCTGTCTGTAAATTGCTGTCAAAAGTCTCAGAAACGAATTTATCTTTGAATATAGCAATTCATTGGCATGTATAATGAATAAATTTCTTAAATATACATTGAATCGTCAATTAGATTTGAAATTGAAGCACTTTGATTTGCTCGCAACAAGTGCGAACAAGTTGCATACTAGCCAAAACTTTGGTAGCTAGTGTAAGGCAGCTACAGGCTCCACCACGCGTAAGCTCTGTGTGGATACCATTCGCCGCAGGTGTGTGTTTGTGTGTGTGAGAGAGTAGTGGACGCTGGAAAGCGCAACGACAACGGCAAGCATGCGTGAGAGAGCGCCAAATATGCGCTCGCTCGCTCTCACACACACACATACACACACATGGGTATTAAATGGCATCCACAGTCTGGCACTGGCACACAAGAAATGGAGCGCGTGCTTGTTCTTTTGCGACGGCGTCGTGCACTTGTTGGCTTGCGTTTATCAACGACAGATTTGCAATTGTCGTTGTTGCTGTTGCTTTTACTGTTGATGTTGGTCACATCCACAGCATACGCAATTCGTCTTGTTGCTGTTGTTGTTTTTGCTTTGTGGCTGATAAAGCCAGTGGCAGTTTTGGAGTTGCAACTGATAAGACGAGAGCAAGAGCGAGAGAGAGAGAGAGAAAACTACCATCTGTGACATAAACACACACACAAGTATGAGGGAGGGGGAAAGGCGACCAACTGTTGCTGGCAATAGGCCAAAAAGCCAAAGCCAAATAAAGCGCAGCAAATATGCATGCCCCAGTTTTGGATGCAGCTGCCGCAGCCGGCAGGCGGTTCATATCAAAGCGACAACAAAATTAATTGTTCTAGAGATACCCGCCCCCTTCCCCCACATCTCCCCACCTCTCATAAACGTGTACATAGTAATTTAACAGTTGATAAAAATTACAATTTCGGCTGGAATTCAATTTGAGTCCAAAAGAAGTTTTTGTTTATTTTCCAAAAACAACAATCTTAAATCTAAAAATCACAAGAAAATCTTGCTTCTTTTTTCCAAACAAAAACCAGATTCCTCAAAAATTTCAAATTTGAAAAAAAAAAACTGAAAATTGGAATTTGTATGGGATTCCATTAATTCTATCCATCATTTAATGTGAACAATCCCCAGTTTTTTTTAAAGTGTACTGGACTCACCTCATTTGTGCCAGCTTGCCTTCGTCACAGCTCTTGAGGCGCTGATACTGCACCACCTGCCTGCCACCTGGCAACGTGGCATGTTGTTGTGCCCCGCCCGCCGAGTGTCGGCGATAATCCGCAAAGCTTTCGCTCTTGCGCAAACCGGGAATCTTGCCGGAACTATTCCGCCAATATTTCAGCATGCGATGCAGCGGCGTAGGCGATGCTGCCGCAGCCGGTGCGGCATCTCTGCTGAGTGTGGAGCAATTGGACGAAGTGGTGCTCGTACCATAATCCATCAGTGTCCTGTACGAACTCATTGCCACAGCCACAGCCACATGAACCGAAACTGAACTGAATCGAATCGAATCGAACCGGAGCGCACTGAATCCGAGGAGCGTTATTCTCAGCTGGCCACCGAACCGCGTCGTATTCGTTTTCATACTGATCGCTTTTGCTGCTGGTGCCACTTCCATTTCCATTTCCATTTCCATGTCCATTTTATTTTATTTTATTCCATTTTATTTCTTTACATTTGCATTTACGAGTTGTCTTCTCTTTTCTTCTCTTGCTCTTTTGCGTGCTTGTTTTTGTTTCGCTTGTTTTAATTGTTCTTTTATTCAGCACTCGCACATCGCACATATTCTTAATAATAAATAAGCACATACATATTTATTTACATACATACATACATTTATGTTCTTGCAGTCCAACTGCTGATAAAATTGCGTTTAAAAAAAAAACATTTTTTTTATTATTGTTTACTCAGCTAAGTTAATTGGATATACATATATATATATATGTATATATCTCATATTCATATGCATATATTATGTATTAACAAGCACAACTCAATTTTGCTGAGTAAATTAAATAATAAAAGCCATATGCAGATAGGCAAGTGCTGATTGTAAAAAATGTTTTATGTGACTCGTAAAAAATGTCTCAGAATTCGCATGGCCTGCAATGCCAAAGAGAACTTGAGATTTGTATAGATTTTAGATCGATCACAGAGAATATAAATATAACAATGAATTATTTTCATTGATTTTCTATTTATTATTGATTGATAAGAACAAATCACACTCAATGAGTGCCGGCAATTGTCTAAACTTGCCTCTAATTGCAGTTGCATGCAACCACTTCAAATGGGGTATTCCTAACACCTACAACAAGTGTTACTCTTTCATCATCAATCAAAAAGTTAATAAAAAAAAGCAGCGCTAATCGATCAATTTTCGATTTTACGTAATTCCCCTTGAGCTCGGCCCACGCGACACATTTTTTGTCTTTGCCGTTAAGACTACTTAGCCATTGGCTCAAGGCCTCAGTTAAGAGCAGTAAAGAAGTTTACTTCTCATATATATATATTTGCAGTGAGTATTATCATTTTGTTGTGTCGTCTGTAACTCAATTAAGACATTATATTTACAGTTCAAACATAAATCATTTTCAATATTGAAGGATTGAAATTATTGATTAATTGACGGGCAAGGAGCTGGCTAAGAGGCAGGCTGTTTTGTTGGGCAATTGGTGGCAACGAGTCGCCTTGGAAGGCAGTTAAGTTTTCTGCTCAACAGTAAAATATATGGGCTATGTTTGGAGGCAGGGATTTGGACATTCAAGGTGTTGAATTAATTATTATTTTTAATTATTATTTTTAATTATTATTTATTAATTAATTACTAATGAAATAAAATTACTAATTGAATGCTTCTGTTAATATTTCATTGATTTAAACAGTTTATAAAATGGAAATTATGAAAACATTTGTTAAATAAATAACCAAAATAAGATATAAAATCTTTTCGTGTGCCGCAAGTGTTGCAAGTTGCTTTACATCGATCTTTTAGTTAACTCACTTTACAAAATCGATAAAAACAAGTTTTTAATAAATAATAAAAATGAAATTGAAGTAAGTGAACGTTGATTAAGAGTATCTAATCTTGGACATGCTGTTCCCACATATATTTTTTTCTCATTTTTGAATTCCTATGTTTACACAGTTGAGGCAAGTTCTACACATAATAATGTGGGCGCACTTCCCCTTCCCTCTCCCCTTCCCCGCTCTCATACCACAGCTAATTGCAAAAAATAAATAGGCACTCAGTGAGTGGAAATCGTAAATGTTTCTCCACTCTCAATGCATCAGTCCGTCAAGAACTCATTTCATGCATTCAGTGTTTAGTTTATGACCGATTGGGTCATAATGCTGCTGTTTTATTACACGCCCCTCTCCCCTCTCCCCACCAACCCCAGGTCGCCCAATGCACAGCGATATAATGGCGCAGACTTAAAGACGTCGCCGATAAGCGAGGAAATGTTATAAACTATGGACACATATAGAACAAGTTCCCGAGTTGTACATAAAATCAACTAGCGATAAAACCAAGCTATGGAAATTGCACTAAATGCCACAAGATAAGCTCATATAAGCGCATACATATAAATATATATATATATGTGTATATATAGATATATAAGTGCAGAAAATCAGATAAATCAAACATGGCAAAACAAATCGCATGATAAGAAGGCAAACAGGTAGCCAGTTTGGTTAGCCACGTTAGCTGAAATCTGAAGCGAAGTCGGTGTATCGCAAAACGTAAATGAAAATTGAAAACGCAAATGAAAACGCAAATGAAAATGAAAATGAAATCAAAACCGAAATCTGTGGCAGCCATCAAATGTCATTATAAAATCGCTACTGTAACGCGCCGGCTGGCGAAAGCTTAGCAAGATTTATGTTTTTGCATTTCCTTCTACCCCCAACCCTAAAACCCCACCAACCCCCCTACCACTACCCCGCACCTTACAGCTAACCCTCCCTACAGCCTATAAAAAGTTGTGTGTTTGTTGTCAAAAATTACATTAAAGCGGAAATTGCTAACCACAACTGCAACAGCAGCAGCAGCAGCAACAGCAGCAGCAGCAGCAGCAGCAGCAGCAGCAGCAGCAGCAGCAGCAACAGCAGCAGCAGCAGCAACAGCAGCAGCAGCAGCTGGCTGCCAAATCTCATATAAACAGTTGATGGGTGGAGTTGTGGGGCACAAGGGAGTGGGTTGTGTTGGCTGCCACTGCTGTGTGTGGGGGGCTGACACGCAACACCCGCGACACTTTTCCTTCGTCGGCAACATAAATCACAGCCCGAAACGCGAGACACTTTGTGTGTGTGTGTGTGTTGCGCGGGACACTTGTTCGAATAACTACCCCAAATGTTGCCCCCCACCGAACACACTGCAACCCCCTCCACAACTCCACTTGCACAGTTGTGGCATGCGTAGACGTAATATGAAGTTGCAACCGGCACGCGAGACATGTCTGCAAACAAGGCAGCAAACCGAAGACAAACATATATCATGCCACAGTGATCCACTGAGTGGTGCAACACCGGACACCGGACAGTGGGAAGTGTCGTTAGCCTGATTGACATGTGTTCATTAGCAGACTGAAACACTGTTGCAGCTTGTTGCATGCCGCAATTGGCGAAAGTCAATCAGTTCAAGACGTAGCGAAAGAGTTGAGAATAATTGTTTGCTGGAAAATATATACAAAAATAAACTTGAAGTGCAAACAATAAGAAAGAAATTAACTTGGAAATGCCGAATATTAAACACTCTTTCTACATAAACTGACCTCTCGATAGATATAGTCGCATTATATATTGTTTTATAATGTGCATATCGGTTAATATTCGATGGGATATCTTGGAAAACCATAAAAGTGTTTCAAGCCAGAGCTCAACTTTCGACCGATTGTTCCTATTGTATTATTATTTTTTATTACTTTCATTATGTGTGTTCTGAAATTAAATATTTATTATTATTATTATTGTTATTCATTCGTCTGATTACGTTCACTTTGTGTTCAGCTCAACAACTCTATCGGGGCCTCAGTAATATTATCTGGTAAATATGCATATTCAAAAAGAGCTAATGAAATCAAACACTCAAGAGCTAATGAGGCAGAGACTACCGTAGCACATTGTCCAGTTAATAAAGACACTGAGAGAAACAAGAACCGACTATTGTCAAACTTTCGACTTTCACACTGATAAGCAACATATTTGGGTTTATCAAACTGGAATTTTGGCTTTGCTCTCTCTTTTTTTTTATTGTCATTGATATCTTAGGTGACTTTCGTGAAGAACTCTTTGAGTTTAGGGTGGGGGGTTGTTGCCACCAGCTGTTGTGGCAAGCGCTATTTGAAGCAATAAACCTTCAATGGGTTATCGAGCAACTCATGAACCTTTTGACCCCGCTGCCTAATTGCCCAACAGCGTCGGGTCTCTGGCTAATCCAACAGCTGTTTTTATCGTTCCATTTTGTTTCTATATCCTGTCTATCGCCTAACCTTTTGGCCGCTTGGCCTTTTGACGACGACGACGACGGCAGCGATAAAAGTTATATTAGCCATAAATTAGAATGCAAATGAAAAGTCACCCAAAAAATATAAAGGACGGAGCCAAGAAATAATTATGACTTTGAGCGAGTAGTACTGTCACATTTTTTATCGCCTTAATTATGGCCAATATTTGGCCAATAAAAAAACGTTGACTTGGCCGAAACAAAGCCAAAGCTGGCCAACGATGCGATGAATTCGAAGTTTTGCCTTAAAGTAAAAGACTTTTTCTGTTTTTTATGCAGACTGCTCTGGTTTTTTTTATACTATTTTTTGTGCCAACTCAGCAGCAAAAGTTGAGAAAAAAGTTTTAATTAAAAAATTTTGCGCCATTCAACTTTAAGAGGCGACAACGACGAAAACAACTGAAAAAAGTGCGTGCAATTGCAAAATGTTGAAAAATTCAGATACTTGTCAGGCCGCTAATCCTTGGCACAGTCTCATTGAGGATTTGGTAGGCCGCATGTTGCACGTTGCACGTCTCCAGTCGGGCCAAGCGATTCGCTTCAAATCAGCTTAAAACTTAATTTTTGTCTGCTTTTCCTTTTGCGACTTAGTCCAAGTGTCGCCTCCTACTATTGGATTTTGATTTTGCTTTCAGTCTTTTTTGTTGTTGTTGTTGTTGTTGTTGTTGATTCGTGTCCTTTTGGAAGCCGCATCAGCGTTTAGCCTCCATCAAATACTGCCCACGGCCATAAAACTTTTGGCCCAGTCAACTTTTTCATTGCCTTTTTTGGCATTTGTCGTTGGCTATGCCACTTTAAATTGTTCTTAAGTGGCATCCTAGTACCAATCAGAAGTTTGTGATTTGTTGCCAACTTTAACTTATTTTAATCGCTGCTGAAATTCCGCTTAAGCTGATTTTCCAGCACAAATATTTAACTTACAATTTCAAATTGAGCTGCAGGCCTTAGCGGACAATGCTCAAATTACAGTTGTGCATTTTTAACCACCATTTTTTTGGACTTTTAAATTTGTTATTTATTAATCTAATTACTATTTATATAGAATTTACCTATTTTAATCCTGATTTATTTCATATAAATAAATTAAGGAAATTCCTCCCCGTCTAATCTCGATTTAATCCTAATTTAAGCCTATTTTTTTTTATATAAATAAATTAATGAAATATTCATGTTGAATTCTTCGTCTAATCTTAAATATATTTTTTTTGTTTTCTAGACAAAAGGTACTTCAATTGAGCTGTGATCTACTTGTTTATGTATGAGCTTTAAGCACTTACAAAATTTTTGAGTGCCTTGAGTTCGTCCTGGCTGAGCATCTAAACTTCTTCTTAGTTTCTGCCACACTTTTTTAGTTGGTTGAGTGATTTAGCCAACTGTTGTTTCTTGGCTTGTTTCCCCGCACTGAAAAACACCAAATACCGAAAAGCTATTTGGGGGTTGGTAATCGGCTTGGGGCTGTTTGTGTGCACTTTGCTTCGAAACTATGCCTCGATTGCTCACCCTTCTGCTTGCCCAACTGAAACTGAGCCATGAATAATCGCTGCTGCTGCTGCTGCTGCTGCTGCTGCTGCTGCTGGTAGTTGGGTCAACTCTTTGATGTCCCATTCAAGTTTTCCTTTTTTGGCTTATTAGGTGACCTCATGCTGGAGAGCTAACATAATTGCCTGACCCACAATGATTATTGTCGACAACGTATGACGAGGTCCTGAAACCGGAGACGGTAGGCCACGACTTGATGGCACTGCCAACGTACACGTGCCAAGAGAACAAGAAGAGGAGACAGTGGCTTGTGGAGTAGAGGGAGCAAATTAATGAGCTGACACACTTGGCATACTTCATAACACGCAGGATAATAACGCCTCGAGCCCAACTTAATTGGAAGCAAAATGCAAACAAACAACAGCCTTGTAGATAACTGGGAAGAGGACTAAGCATTTGTTGAGTGCTTCGCTGGGACAATTAATTAATTGAGTGTCGAGTGCGGGCACAGGATAA
Source organism: Drosophila nr. medialis 2 BK-2023a (assembly GCA_035044325.1). Taxonomy (NCBI): domain Eukaryota; kingdom Metazoa; phylum Arthropoda; class Insecta; order Diptera; family Drosophilidae; genus Drosophila; species Drosophila nr. medialis 2 BK-2023a. The sequence continues at coordinate 229,262 of JAWNMH010000393.1, forward strand.
GCAGAAAGGCTCGCAGGATAAGCAGCTGGCCACAGTTTCTTCTCTTTTTTTAAAGAGGGCTACCCAAAAGTGCAACGCATTTAAATTTGGAACAATAAAAAATTGTCAAACGCTGCCAACTCCTACGACAAGCGCTTTGAAGATGTCCTTATCCAAGGATCGTTGCAAATGTTGCGTAACTAAGTGCATTACTCACACACACACACACACGCACACTCTCTGGAGTTTCTCTACCTGCGCTCGAGGTGAGATTTTTAATTGTTGCCACACGAGCTGCTGCCACAGCCCTAATTGAGCTGTTGTCACCCCCAAAAAGAAAATACACATGAATTGCATATGGTTTTTCTTTGTTGTCTTTTTCATGTCTCGTGGCAGACACAAATTTTGACACTTTAGCAGACAAAATATTTAAATGTTCAACAGCCAAAACAAATTTATATTTTTTTTTTGTAGTCCGCCTCCGCTCCTTGAGACAATTGAGGCGTGTTAAGAGTCGACAATTGAGTTATGAGTTGTGTGTAAATGTCTTTTGGGTCGCGGGGTGAAAGGGCAACCCGGGGGCAGCTGACCTACTTTGCAACGCCTGACGAGCACATGAAGAAAATGGAAAGAAAACTCATTTTGGAAGTGCTTAAATTCGTATAAAAAAAATTGTTAACAAAATTTGAAGCATATTTTGGATATTTGGAAAATATTAACTTCTTCAAATGTCAATGGGATATTTGTAAGCAGCTAAAAAACTGAATGGAAGCTGCCTCATTTTTCTCACTTTAAAGAGTAAAAACTTTAATACAAGTATTTATCAACAGATTCTAGTCAAAATTCGAACAAAAATCAATTTTATTTAGGTCAAGACCCTAAAAAATTTGACGTCATTTTCTTCCCTTGTCGGTTTCGTTGTTATATTTGAGGAATGGTGGAGAAGGCGTTGGGGAATTCCTTTCGAAAATCAATAAAAGTGCAACTTGGTCAACTGAGTGGATATGTGTTGAGAGCAGAGAAGAGGAATGGTTGGGAGGGGGAGGGGTGTCTACTCTTTTGTGTGATGAACACAATTTGCGCAAAATGACGGCAATTAAGTGAGGCACCTGGAAGCACGACAAGGAATGAATGTCATTCAACGGCATCTGGAAATGTCGTCCGAACTGTGCCACATTCTTTGAACAGGCATTCAACCTCTCTTCCTTCTCCCCTTCTCACTTTCTCTCCGCTCATCTCTGCCCCTTTGTGTTTCAATGGCATATCTGCAGCTTAACCCAAAAAAAAAAAACATAGAAAAGGGAAACCAAATCGTACTTTAACTGAACACTGAGCAGGAATAAATGGATGATTGGCTAAATGTCTAAATGGCTGTGAATGGGTGTGAATGGAAAACACATTTTTCCGGCCATTGTCACGTACTGACTTTTCCATTATGCTGCTGCAATTGAAACCCACATGTTTCATGGGGCATCTAGCTGAAAATTGACAGTGAATTGCCAACTATGGCCAGTCTTGATGAAGTGGCAACAACAGCTGTTCTCCTAGCTACTCCTGCTGCTTCTACTTCTCCCTCTGATTTATTCTTACAATGGTTGCATAGTTAAACATAGAAGAGCAAACTTTGTTCCATCATTACCTGTTGTGGAAAAAGAGTTATGACATTTGACAGTTTAAATATTCATAATTCAAATTTTAAATGCTTTTCAAATATGTTTGAGCCTTGACAAAGTTATGGGGTTAACTCCGCTCCCGTTTCCTACTTGGTTCAGTTCAAGCCCAATCCAATCAGAATCCAAAACATTATTAAGATGATTAGAGTTGCTCTTAGGGAACTTAATCTGTTGGCCTATTACGTACATTCCTTGATATAATTCTTACGCTTCATTTGGTTGCTCTAGCTGTGCCCAATCAACTCGCAGCAGTTGAGTGATTCATCCGTTTGAGGCAGCATCATAAAGTGCCACGCGTATCCGTTTGTCTGGCAATCACAAACAAGTGAATCACGAGCCCAAATTGTGACATAACTTTAATATGGCCACCATAAATGTACAAAAATATACAAAGATATACAAATCTGAACAATGGTATGACTAAATGTAACTTTTGACAAAGTTGCTTTTATTTTGTGTTATTCTAGTATTATTAATACTTCATCAAGTTTGTCAACGAATCTGTGTCACCTAACTGCCACACACACACACACCACCATCCCACATTGTGGCATGTTACGCAAAAGTTGTTTACAAGAAAGTCGACGGCGCTGACAATTTCACTGTCCCGCCCACCGCTCGCTTCAGCAATGAAAAATTGTGAAAAACAATTCAATTTCTGTAAACAAAAAAAGAAGAAAAAAAAAAAAACGGAAAATGTCAGAGCAAAAGCAAAAGCGACGCCAGCGAAATAACTGTAAATGGGTAGCAAAGGATGCGTGTGGTTTGCTTGGCTTCGTTTGGCTGGTTGACCCAAATCCCAAACTCCATGTTGAATATCAAATAAAAATGCCGGCGACAACGATGTTGGTCATAAAAGGAAGCATCTGAATGCTCGCCCAAATCAGTTGAGCAAACAATAAAAACTCGCTCGTATTAGTTGAACTACGGCCTGACCACGCCTCCCCACTCCACTCCACTCGCCCCAACTTCCTCAATGTTCCACTATCTGAATGTCTCGGCTCGGATTCATAAATAAAATAAAGTGGCGCCAAATTGACGAGGCTGCCAGCGACCCCAAACACAAACCTACTCGGGTGGCAAGCAAATGTCTCCCCCGCTCCATCTTCAAGCCAACTATTTGCTATTCATTGGCTTCGCATGTCGCTCGCTTTACGCATATCCTCTTTCTGCTTCTTACCACTGCCCCACTGCCCACCCCCATCCACTGCAGCCACAGCCCGGTCTTTTGTGCAACTTCGTTTCATATCGATTTTGCAGTTACATTTGTCTGGCTTTTGGGTCGAGCATAAAAAGCAACTAGTTGCTTTTCCTCTCCTCCAGCTCTTCTCCTGCTGCTGCTGCTGCTGCTGCTGCTACTGCTCCTGTATCATGTGGCTTTCTGAGGGCTTTGCTTGAACAATGCAACCAGCTAGCAGCAACAAAGTTCCTCTGTAATTGTTAATGCTCCCTTAAAGTGTTTCACAAGTGTACCCAGCCAGATGAGTTATTCAAAACTGAATATATATACGCTAAATTCGCAACACACTTATTTAATAATAGTTGAGCACATTCAACATGAGCTTCGTCTTTAAATGATTGTAGAATTTCCCAGAAACTATTTTCATAGAATTTATATTTTCCTTTTAAGCTATAATTTAATATTTAAGAGAATATTACTCCATTTTTTCATAAGCTTTAAACTACCCCTTCTAATAATTGCTGGCTACCCCTTCCCTAGTTCAAAATTCATTTTAATATTATTGCCCAAAAAAAAATGTCTTGGAAATGTGTAAAAGCTTTAAACAGCTATAACTTGCTCAAAAGAATCCAGATTTTCAAAAAACAAGAGGTTTTTTTAACTTATACATTAATTCCAGATTCAAAGTTCGAAACGCGATTTCAACTCTAAATTAATGTTAATCACAGTGAACTTTATACTTCAATCTTTCGCTCTACTTTTGCCATTTAAAGAAATATATGTTTTTATCGATTTACATGCGTGAATGTTATCGATTTCCCAGGCCCAATTTTAACACTTTGTCTAAGATGAATATGTAATTGAGATTGGAGAGTCCTTACCTTATATCATAGTACACAAATAGTCATTAACAAGTGCCTCTCACAGTAAAAGGGTGTACAAATTTTTGATACTTTTGAGATGCACTACAGTTGGCATTATGTTATCTGCACTTAGGCAAGGGATGGACTTTTGGGGTGTGTGTTGTGAGTTGGGGGTTGGAGCTGTGGTCGGCGCTGGTGTCAGTGGCATTCTGTGCTCATTTGCAGTCAGCGGCACGTGTCTGAGCTTTGTTTGCCGGAGTTGGGAGGCACCACTCTAATCTCGTGCGGCTTGGGCCACATTACTTTTTGTGTGTTGTGCACATTGTGCACTTATTTAGTCTACATTTGTGGTAGTCATCTGCAGATGCCACAAGCCACGCAAGCAGCTGCTGGTATCCATGAGACAGCATGTTGCATGCCTGCAGATATGCAAAGAGGCATGCGGCAATCGATTGAAATATCGCAATTGTCCTTGCCAGCCCAGCACTGCCATTAAGCGTCTAATTATGCCCACTCGCCATGTGACGAAACACCAAGGATCGAACATTGAGTATCATTTTAGATTATACATAAACCCCAACCCACCCCCCCTGCCAACACCTCACTCTCTCCCTCCCCACCAAAGCATACACATATTCATACAACATTTAAGAGGCAAATGCGAAAAATTCGCTTTTTGTCATTAATATTTATGGCCGCTAAAAGTGTGCCAAACTGTGTGTGTGTGTGTGAGTGTGTGATATGCAATGTCCATTATGTGCACATATATGTGTGTGTGTGTGTATGTGCGCGTGTTTGTGTGTGTGCATTTTAGGGGTGTTGTTTGCAAACGCATCATGCAAATTTCTATGCAGCTATGTTTTTTGCAATTTCGGTTTTTTTTTCTGCTTATTTTATTTTTGAGGCAATTAAATTGTTGCCAGCTAAAAGCAAATAAATTATATTTATATACATACCTATTATATATATATACATATTTATTATATTTTTTGTTGTATTTTGCTAATAGGCAAATCATGTTGAGGGGTGGTGTGTGTGTGTGGAGAGGGGGAGGCCAGGCCCTGGTTATCGCTCATTTGCGACTGCTTGTGGAGCCATTGATGAAGTGTACGTTGTGTGTTGCACTTAAGTAGCTGCCACAAATTGATTTCATGCTGCGCGTCCTCTTTTTCCTTTTTCTCTTGGCCGTGCTCTACTTTTTGCTTAGTTTCCTCTTATTTTTCTCCCCTCGGCAGGATAACAATGTACACAGAAAGCAAAAAAACGAAAATCTACTTTCTTTGCCTACTACTCTCACTCTCTCTCTCTCTCGCTCTCGCTCTCTCCAAACTGCTGTTGTTTGCTTTTCGAGTGTTACCTTTTCGTTTGGCTTTGGCCACAACACTCACTCAAAATTCGGCAGTTGCTTTTCCATATTGCCTTTTGTTTAGTTTTCCTTGTTTGTTTATTTGGCTTAGTGGCTGGAGCTTTACTTTACTCGTTTCTTCTTCTCTTTTTGATGGAAAATGAATTTTCCAGCACATTGTTTTGGCAACCCTTTTTCTCTGGGCTGGGAAAATGTTGGTCCACGTTGCAGCCAGCGGCGCATCCATTGTGTATTATCAAAAGTGTTAACAGAATGAAGACTGTAGCGATTCTCAGTTTCTGAATCTAAAATAAAAAGAAAATAAAACTAAATTGTGGGAATTTGCACAATTAGAGTGTGTCGAGTGTGCTGAGTGTGTTGAGTGTGTTCCCAGTGTGTGCTTTGGCTCTGGGGTAAATACACACAAGCATTGATGCTTAAAAGAGCATCTAAGAGGTTCCAAGTGCTCGAAGGCACTGGTATTCCATGGACTCGCCTAGGATGTGTACCCGATGTGAGTGCGATTTAATGCTTGAGTAAATACTATTAAATATTGAAAGCGCTGATTCACTTTCTTGTACACCCATCAAAATCTCAATTCCTTTGTTATTATGTTACAGTAAATAAATGATTTTAGGATAAGAATCTTATCTGTTAAGCAGCTGATATAAAATTCTTTATATTGGTTTGCATTTGGGTGAATGTTGTGGGAAAGCCGATGGGCTTACAGGACTACATAAGATGAGAGTACAGCTTTTAAACATAATCCCTGCTTGGCATTCCCATTCACTATATGATTGAGTCAAATAACATGATTGTCAAACCAATCGGAATATGAAAATAAGTTAATATTATTAACTTACTTTTTACCATTAGCTTAAGCATTTTCAGTTCACTCATTTCCGAATAAAAATCAATTTTCTGAAGCACTTAACTATTCTGAAGATATCTCAGATTGCAAAACAATAACATTAGATAAAAATGATTTCATTAATTATTTCCTGTTCTCAAGTGATAATTCTTGTTCCTAGTTGAAATATATTCAGCATTATAATTATTATAGTCTCAAATCTTCCCACTCAGTTCAGTTTCCCACATCGAACTATTCTCCAAACTTCCTTTCGTTTGCAACACATTTGTGGCTTTTACCACTGACACAGAAAAGATTTCGTAACCAGTTAAACCCACCTGAGTGGTGCACTTAATGGACCATCAGTCAATCAATCAATCAGTCACGGTTGTAAACGCCGCCAGTGGCAATCATTTGAATATGTAATCACACGACTCTAATCGCGGCTGCAAATCAAATTGTGACTGCGACTTGTCGTTTGCCAGATAGTACGCTAAATACACACTTGTAATTGTGCCAAAAAAATAAAACCAAAAAAAAAAGAAATAAAATAAAAAATAAAAAAACCAAAATATGCGAAACGAAATGGGAGGTGGAAGGCCCCCCCAAAGCCGGTTAATGAAAAAGCCGACAGCGTAACAACTTAATGAAGTGCAAGTGGCAGTCGTCAGCGATTCCTGTCGCCATTTAATTCCCGCTTGATTAATGGGGAACTTGCAGTCGAAACCTGCTACGTATTCCAATTCAATTTCGCTCACATTATGGTAATCAAAATGTGCGGGTGTCGACTGCTTGTCGAGGTCGAGGTGCTAATGAGGTTCGATTGGACCTCGATCCAATTGAGCAGTCACTGTCGTGCACTCTGAGAAAAAAAAACGTATTTTTCGGAATCTAAGTTTGTAAAACTGACTCTGGCTTTCCAAAAACTAGACTCTCAGCTGCCATGGCAGTTAAGGTTACTTTTGGGGTCGCTTCCCATAACCATATTTGGCTCATTGTGCTGACGGAATAGACTTAATCTCGTTAATTTTTTCTGCTCTTGCAGTAAGCGTCAGAATTTTGGCATCATCCATCCCGTAGATTGGGATGTCAACTGGCATGGTTATGAGAGTGTTTTGATAAGTATACAAGGAAGGGAGAACCTAGAAATTGTAGTCTTCTCCTTCCAAAGGGATTATCAGTGGGCCGGCTGTTCTTCTTCTACTTCGGCATGACAGCTTCTACAGATATCAGTTTTTTTAAAACTGTGTTTGAATTGTTTCTTCGAGTGTAGTAGTGGTATTTCTCAATAGATATATGCGTACAACGAGTAGCAGTTACGCCCACCTAGGAAACACCTGATATGCATACTTACTGCATACTTGTACGCCCCCAGAGCCAGCTGCAAATTTATGGCTGCAGATTTATGCTGCTCTTGGCTTATCGCACTGCAAATAGTCGCAATTAATGGGTCAACTGTTTTGGTCAGCTGCTTGGTTAGCTGAGACTTTGATTCATCGCTTGATTTACGCTCCCCCCCCCTAAAAATCTACAAGCCGGAAGTGCAAAACAAAGCAAAAAATATTTATATAAAAAAAAGTCAGCGGCGGCTGCTCTCGTTTTGAGCTATCGATATGAGCTAATAAAAGGTTTTAAACAAAAACAAAGCCCGCACAAAGGGTCCAGGCACATTCGACTCCCCTCACCCCGCACGCTCAAGTGGCAGGCTGTGCAGCGTGCAGCGAATTTTGTTCAAATTTTTAAGTCGCGTGTTGCTTAATGCATTTTTGCACACTTGACTGGCACGTTACCTGGCCATTTGGGATTGACTAAAGGGTTAAGGGGGTTGCGCCTCTGCCTGTCATATGATTTCTATTTAATGGCCTCATATTTTTGCACAATCGACGGGGCACACATAAACTAGCACACACACACACACCATCACACACACAATTGTTAGCGGTGGCTCAGTGTGTGTTTTTCATAATACGCTTGATCAAAATTTTATGAGCTGCCAATTGGACAAATCGCTGGACTGTGAAGCATGCGCTGCAAAAAAGTGCATTATAAATTGCAGCTGAGCCCAGGACGAAAATTGATGGGACAGTTGAGATGACTTGATGTGCACCCAATCTGTAACTAAAACAATTGCATAAAGGAATATGAGGAAATCAGTGAAGAAGCCCAATAAATATATCTCTAGTAATATAAATATTCAAAAATACTAATAAGAAGTATACCTATTAAAACCTGAAGAATACATATATATATCTAAGTAAACTGAACTAACATTTTCAACCCTTAAGACTGTACCAATGCAGATCCAACAAGTCGACTATTGCTCGATCAAAACACCTATTCAAATGCAACTCAAAAATGTTGCAAGTAGCTTCTTCAAACCAGTTGCAATGCTGTGCAACATGTTTGCTTACAACTGCAGCTTGTCATAATTTTAGGGGTTGTTTGTTTAACAACTATACAAAAATGTTGCAAGGCAGGCATTTGGAAACAACCAACCACAAATTTTCATTATCAAATGCAGAACGTAAAAAAAAACTAGTTTTCCTTTTTCTTCGGTGCGGACAATGAAGAAAACCAACAGACAAAACCGACAGCTTCAAATTCCAAAGTGTTTTTTTTCCCTGCTTTCTTATATTTATTTATGCGCTTTCTTTTCACTTGATTTAATTTTGACACACACAAAGCGAGTGGTAAATCTGTTTGCTAGACATTTGCATTTCTCGTGAGTGCCGGAGTTCCAATCGCAAACCCCCTGCCTAAACCAAAATGAAAATTGCTGACCTATTTATGTAATTTTCTTGAGGTTTTTTTCTTAAGCTATTGTCGGTCGTTGGCGCTGTTTGCACTCGTCTGGAAACACTTCATTCCGATTCAGTTGTCAGCAGTGCAACGACTCTTCATTCCTGACCCGAAGACGTGGCTTGTAGGATACCTTGGCTCATGGGTTACGGCTTATGGGTTATTTTGAGTTGACTTAAGCTCACATTCAGCTATTGTTGTTGTTATTCAAATGTGTTGTGAGTTGGTTGTTGTACATTTGAATATTATAAGTTAAGATCGCTGAAATATTATGCAGCCTAGCTGATCATTTTAATTAAAACTCAGCTGCCATTTCTATTTCAAAAAATTGTCAGCTGATTTGTTTTAAATGTTTGCCAACTGCCCTCCCTCTCTGACAGTTGAAACGAAGTGAACAAAATGTTTATAAAATTAAAACACGGAAAATGCATATCTCATTCTTTCATTCTTTTGTGTTGTTTTTGCATGCTAATGCGGCTTGTGTGTCTAATTGCGTGGATTGTGCCACAGCGCAGCACACCAAATTGATGAACATGCGTCAGTCCAACTGACAGACAGCCAACTCTTTTTTTTAGGGGTAGTTTTCGTTCGGCTCCCGTTTTAATTAAATTTTCTGCGCCTGTGCGCAATTTTTTACTCATTTACCGCATTTTGCCAGGTTATCGGAGTTGTCCACACGCCTCTGCGGACCTTATGAAAGGGGCACTGCAACCAGTTTCCAGTTTTGACTAGCTGCGGTTTGTTCCTTGCAACATGTGGCTGACTGGTCAGGCGGACTTCCCTTTCGGCCTGTGGATGCTGATCAGCTGATCTCAGCTGAAATTTGAGATGCATCAACGCTGGCATTAATCATTTTATTCCAACTGACTGACAAGTTGTTGCTTTGTGTTGCGCTCAATCAAATATACAAATCAATAATTAATCAACTCTGTTCCAAGTAACTCGAGAAATCATTTGCCAACACACACACACACACACAGACACACACAGATGGGTAAAATATTCGAATTCGAAATGCCTCTAAACCAATCCCCTCAGCATCCCAATTTCGAGCTATGCAAATTATCCTGTGCCCAGTGTAAAGTTACTCCAGAAAATGGATAATATTAATACACAGCCATACAACATAATCAAAGTAAACTGAAAGGCATCGCATTTGCATACATTAATGTCAGAGCAGCTACCGTAAATACATATCTATATAGATATGTACATATGTATATATATGTATATAATCTCTACCCATGTACCTATCCAACTGTCAAACACTCGCCCTATCTTTTTGAATACCCTTACGGAGTTTATTATTATTATAATAGTGAAATTTGTGACCCGTTTTTATGCTGATGCATATCTTGACGATAGTTAAAGTTATAGAAAATAATATAAAAACAATCTATAAGTTAATATAGTTGTAGTGCTAATGCAAGAAAATCAATCAAAATTCAATTCAACATGTCTCCTTGCTCCAATAGGATGAAGAACATCTTCCTCAATAGTATTTGAGATCCTTATATTCTTAGCATAACTGAAACAATACAAATAATACAAAAGAATTTAAATGTATTTTAAACAATTCAAATAAATAATAAAATAGACAAAAAATTGCGATTGTCTATGGGCAACAAAGGGTTAATACCACATTTAGTAATTGAAATGCTGCTCAGCTATAACTTTAAATTCATATAACCATATCTTAACATTCAAGTACTACCTTAGGGCATTTAACGTTGGGCTACTCAAAAATATATATAACTTTCTCCTTTGATGTTGGAGCTGTTTTTGATGAAATTAGCACCGGCCTCTGAATAAAGCCCCAATTCAAGCAAAAGGCGCTTAAAATTTAACATCATTATGTTTATTTTTATAATGTACAACTGCTTAACTCATAACAACTGCAGGCAAAATCGGTGAATAAAGCAGCTTATCTCAGCTTTGTAATGTGGGCGGAGGCAGCTTATTGTTATTTTCATGACTACATATTCATATATATATATTTTTTTTCTTTTGTGGTTGAGACGGAGGAGTTGGGGGTCTTTATTAAACCATAAAGATGCAGGTTTACTTCAGATATTGCGGCGGAACAGGAAAAGGAAGCAGCATCAAGTCGGTAACTTGGGCGACCGAGTCTTTAGGCAAATACTTTTAACCGCAGGGCACAGAAAACAAACTCGAGCGGAAATTATGAAAATGCTGAAATTGGCCACATCCGCCTTGGCAGGTCTCTTTTTTAGTACCTGCGCAACACATCACAAATATTCTCAACATTTTACTTCCTATGCCAACAGTCGGATATATTGTTTCTTTACCCGACTTGTTAAAGCCATTTTGCGTAGCATACTTTGCGGCTGCCGCGGCTTAGGAGCTGGGGGTCTGTTGAAGAGGCAACATTAAACTGGCAACTTAGCGTGCCCGTTGCGCAATTTATCACAAAATGTGAGCTTAAGTCATCAACTGAGCAGTAATTTCTAGCAGGTTGATAAATCATAAATCAAATTTGTGCCGCTACTTAAAAGTTATTGCAGTGGCACTCACAAAGTTACGACTGTTGCATCCAATCAACAGCCATGCCCACATGTTGGCCAAGAACACCAGCTGCCTACAAAAACAGTTGCCATTTGCCGCTTGCCGCTTGCCACTTGTCATTTGGCAGTTGCTGAAAGTTGTTGTTTGTTTGTTTGTTGTTTGCCAAAAACATCAACCGCTAACGAAACACCGCCAAAACTGCACAGCAACAAAGTTTTTGGTGGGCACGCAAATTGGCAACATCAATTACCCAGCCAGCCAAAAGTCGGCGACTCTCTTAACATGTGCCAACACAGCACAGCCACACCCAGCACCACCCAGCCGCACCACCCACTTTTAGCAATTTTGTGCCTGTATGTTGTGGTGCTGAAAGTGTTACGCTCGAAAGTCAATTAAAAACTTTCGGTCAAGTGATTTCAGCGTAGCTTTTGGGCGTTTTTGGGCTACCCCGTTGTTATTGCTCAACAATTTTAAGGGCTGCTGCTCTGTGGCTCTTCAATTAATTTTATCACATGGATTCGATCAAATTCAATTAAAAGTTAAGCACCCGCCGTGTACGTGGGCAATTACTCAAACTCGAACTTACAACGAGAAGCGCAACTTGAAAATTGCTTCATATCGGCACAGACACAGATGTCCAAGTTCTCAACAGGTGGGAGTAAGTACAGTACACGACCCCCTTTGAGAAAAAAAACCTTATACCTTAAAGTATATTAGCTTGAAATTTTGCATATATTCTTTCATTCAGAATATTTTAAAATAAAACTAACATGGAAAAAATTAATAAATAAAAATCATAATAATAATAATATTAAAAATAATATCCCTTACCATCTGCAACTTGTTAAATGTATTTTTAAAAATTCTTCATCTTTCTTTTCTCTCAGTGTAAGCACTAACCGACCCTATCAATGAAAAACCATTAAGTGACTGCTGTTTGTAAGTTTGGACTCCAAAAAATTTGTCCCTCGAGAGATGCTGGCAATTTACCGCAAACCTAAGAGTGCAGCATCCAACTGTCTGTCTGTCTGCCCAATTGTCTGTGGGACTGTCTCAATACATCCTGTCAGCCACTTTTCAAATGGCATCGTTTGACCGAAACTTGACTGTGCTGCCCAGCCAACTTGTGCGTAATTCAATGAAAGACATCGCCAGCATCAACAGCAAAATACGTGAGACGCATCACAATGAGTGCCAGGTATTGAGTACCCACAAGAGTGAGTGGTTGAATGACTGAGTGAGTGAGTGAGTGAGTGAGTGAGTGAGTGAGTGAGTGAATGACGCCTGTTATCAACAAAATGTGACCACATTAAGGTGCGATTCTGCGCCAGGTAGCAGCTGCTTAAGAATGCTAAAATAAGCTTTCAACTGAATTGGGTCAAGTTGCCAAATGTATTTGTTGACCTTGAAAGGAAAAGTATCTGCTGCAAAAAGCACTTTTAAGCCAAAGCCACCTTAAAGCCATGGCAAGACTTTAAATCTGGCAACCACTCGATTGACATCAATAAGAATACATTGAGACGGCTTTAAGTACTACCAACTACTGAATGTGGAGGCACGATAAAGCACGACAAAGCGACAGGTAATCATATAAAAGTAGAATTTGTTTCACACAGGTAATGAGAATTATACTAAGGTAAAAATACTAGGCACACAAATTAATTGTAGTTTTGGTTGTACTATTTACCATCAAAAAGAAAAACTCTTAAATTAAACACTTAAATTTTTCCCTAATTATGTTATTTGTGCAGTTTTCATATTTATTTAAGCATCATTTTGCCGGCTGAGTAAACACAGATCATTTCTCAAAACTCTAAATAAATAAGTTGCCTAATCCTGGCGAATGTGTTTAATATTACACAATCTTATAGCGTATGCTGGTAGCGTGGGGATTAGTATCCAGTTAGCTGGTTAGCTGGTCAGCTGGTCAGCTGGTCAACTCATCTCATTTATCATGCTAATGTGTCGTAGCCGCTATATCTTCATATCATCATTAATTATCGCGTCGCTCTTCCTCTTGCTACCCTACAGTTTCTCTCTCTGTCAGAGAGAGTGTGTGTGTGTGTGTGTGTGTGTGTTGACTCAACAGATTAAACATTTATGCAAACAGCAGACAGTAGCCAATAGGAGCGTGGACAGCGTACAGTGGACACTGGGTAATATCAATGTTAATCCTGCCGGCTTCGGCTGAAATCACGTGCAAATTAATCATCGTTCTGTCTGCGATTTGGCAAATGCCGCAACTTGCTGTTGCCAGAGTTGACAAATGATAGGCCGACAAAAAAAAAAAAAAAACTCGCAGCTTTTTTTCAGTTTCAATTTGCATTTGGGATAATCAATCGTGGACTGGCAGCGATTGCCGGCTGTTGCTAATTTGCTGATAAGAGAGCGGAGGCAGAGCAATTTTTAGCGAATTTGCATAAATTGTCTGAAATTTAATCAGGCCACAAAAAAAAGAGAAGCCAGAGAGGATGGCAGACAGTCGAGCAGGCAGAGTGGCAGGCAGCTCGCTGAGTTGCGAATCTGCATGCAACAACAAGGGGATGAGTTTATTTAGAGGGTGCGTGGTGGGGGTAGGGAGCGGTGTGCGGGTTGCTTATAAATATGCTCACATTGTTGTTATTCTGCCTCGTGTTGACACCTTTTTTATTTTTTTGTGCGTGCCTCATTGTGCGGCATGACAAACATGGCAACTTACACGTGGCTTAAGTCAACAGCAGCATAAAAAAGTTTAAAATATTGTTAAGCACACATCAATTTTGATTGATTTGGGTTGCGTATGGTGCTGCTTCTGCGGGATTGATTGATTTGCCTTCCGATTTTTTTTTTCTTTTCAGGATTAGTGCAAAAATTGTTTAGACTTGATTGGTTATTTGATATTCATGGCTCACAGCGGCTGAGCGGCAGCTCCGATGAGCAACACGCAGTGCAAGATGGTAAGCTTAAACGATATCCATCGACGCTTGCCATTGGATTAATGTAATTACAGTTGTCCTAGGCTCTTGTCATAGACCGAAGATAGATGGTGCAAAAATGGTCCATCAATTATGAACATGGGCTCAGAGTGTTGTCAGCAAGTAGATTATTTAATTCAATTAACCTGAGATCGGAATGAAATTAAAAGTATTTAAGCGCACTGATTTCAAAATCAAAATTTAACAACTTAATAAAATTGATAAGAACAACAATTTTTTAAAATATTTTTTATACGATTAAGGATATAATTCAGCAGGAGGAATATACAAAAGGATTTGAAAGATTGAAATTAAAATTGCAGATTGAAATTGTATCTGAAATCGACAAATAATATATATAAAATACAAATTATGTCATAAATAAAAAATAGCCCAAATATCTGCCCTAAACTATCACATTGATATTTTAATTGAGTAATCTAAATACATATTAAATCACTCCACAAATGCAAGTCATGCAAAATCTGATAAACAAGGTGAAACTGATGCCTAATTGGCACAGATAATAAATAACGATTGGCTTTAACAACAAACAGCAAGAAAAACAAACACAAAAGTAACCTCACTAATAACACTCATTAAATGTATCCAAAAACACACACACAAATCAGCGGCAATCGCACAACAGAAACCATCAATTTCAACCCAAAAAACAACAACAACAACAATCAGACGTACAAAACGAGAGCATGCGGAAGTGTTTACAAATGTCAATGTGGAGCGCGGTCTGAACAAAAAAATGAAAAGAAAAAAAAGTCAAAAATCAAATGGAGGAAAAGATAGTGCCCTTCTCTGCGTTGGGAAAATTGTTGGAAATTGTTGGTAACCGCATCCGAATCTGGTATGCTTAAATGTAACATGATTTCAAAAAGTTTCTCATGTCAATTTGAGATTTGGAATCGTTTGAGCCAACGTAACGAAAATGTCAATACCATTGGCATTTGTTCCAGCCACTCGAACGAGCCACAAACATAACATGGAGCAGAGCCAAAGGCCATTAGCGAGTGAGATGCACTCGCCGAGTGGATGGCGACGTCATCACTTGATCTATTGTTTCAAGACATTTGATTTATATCACTCGGCGCTGGGGGCAACATTGGCCTGCTGTGGTAATGAAACTCCGATTCAGCGCGCTGGTCACTCACAGCCACTGGGCCACAATAAAACAACAACAACAACAACAAAAAGCTCTTGTGTCTTTTCGACTTTTCTCCAAAAAAAAAAAACAGAAAAACATTGTGTGGAGTGTGGTCTCTGGCTAAGCAGCAGACATCGAGTTGGGATTGCGTAACCCAACCGAAAGTGGAGCAGTCGCTGCTGCTGCTCCAGCTGCTTTCTTTAGCCAGACTGTGTCAGTTTCAGTTGCCTGCCCCCAACCCCTTTCTTCTGCTGCTATTAGCTTTTTATTTTATTTATTTTTTTTTGACAACTGCATGATGCATTGCTCCAGTGGCACAAGTGGGTGAAAGGCTCCGGGTTTGCCATCGCTATCAGCCAGACAGACTGTTTGTGTAGACTGTCTTAATTTACGACACGGAGACGGTAACGATAACAATTTGTCAGCTTAATGGTGGCAAGCAAGGATGCGCGGCGACAAGTGGACGCCGCCATCTCGTGTTCCTCGCTCCTCCCACTCCACGCGCGCAATCGAATTCCTCCTTCCAATTCACATAATGATGCGGAAGACAGAAGCTGAAGCAAAACGCACGAAAATGTAACGACAATATAAATAATGTTGCGTTTATTTTGAAATAATTGCGATTGCTGTGCTTAGCATTTCGTGACTAGCAACAAACAGCAAAAGCAAAAACAACAAAGAGCACTACAAATGCGACTACAAAACAATTATGGCTAATTGTGCAAGCGAGACAACAACAACAACAACAACACGCACGCATAAGTGCAATTTTATGGCAGGCACTTTGGCAACTCTGTCACAGCTTTTACATTCGGCTATTCCTCTATACCTCTCTCACTCTCTCTCTCTCTTTTCCTCTCTATGCGTGGCACGCCTTCTAAGCTGCTTTAGCTTCTGATCAGCTGATTCATGCCTTTACACGGAAAAAAAATACGAATCCCATTTTAAACTTTATTCTCACGCTTCCCTTTAATTTTAAAGTGTAATTATTCCAAATGAAAAAACAAAGTCTCTTTCTGAAATTAATTTTATTAAAACGCACTTGGCTGGAATAAAGTGTGTTAAATTGTTTGCTGTGTATATTGTACATATACATATATATGAAGAGCTTCAATCTGCATGCCAATCGACAAGCCCATGAAGCCAACTATCCCTCCGCAACCCACACACAACAACTAGCCCCAGCTAGTTGCCCCGGCGGCACCTTGGAGCCGTCATGCCAATGCGAATGTATTCATTAGTCGCATTGCCGGCATCTACACACAGCATTCAACACACTCACACGCACACACACTCTCACACACATACAAGTCGTTGAATTTATGCTAATCTGACTGCAAGTCCGGGGGCCAACAACTGTTCGTACACTCCTCGCTGTGGCTTGCAATTGCAGCTTGTGATGGGAGTTTCGTGTCACGATCACACGAAACTAAACACGAAATGTCCTTGAGGCTAGCAGACAAAAGAGTGCTTGACTAGCTCATACCTTAACTTAAGTCTAGAGCCAAACATTTTATTAATCTAATAATATTTAAGTTAAAATAAATATTTATTTGTTTATTTAAGCTTGAAAAAAAGAGTTAATTTCAAATAAAAATATAAATATGAAGATAAAAAAGAAAATAGTAATTTAAGTAAATGTGTATTTAAAATTGATATTAAAGATTAACGCCCATTTCCTAATATTGTAAAGTTTAAATTTCAAAACACTTTCATTTGACACGCTGCGAATTAAGATTTCCTAACGGCATGTCTATTAAGTGTGAAATACATTAATAATTTGAGCTTAAATACATTTACTACATCATTTTACACATAAGAAGTCAATTTGAATAATAGGCTATACTTAATTATGTATCCTCAGCATTTCAGTCAATTTTGACAAGCAAATTAAAGTAGCTAACTCAGCTGGCTTAAATAAAAACTTGAATAATTAAGTAGCTGCGATTAGCAGCTCAAACAAGAGCGTGATAAATGACACTGTGTCCTAATATGATATATATATTCATTATCCGTGACATTTTTTAGTTGGTGTTTAACACGCAACCATTCCAAAGACACTGTAATCGACGAGGGACAAAGACAGCGAGTTATGTTCAATTACGCCACTCGAAGAGTGTGTGTGCGTGTGTGTGTTAGGTGTGTGTGTGTATGGGCTAGTGTGTAACTCGGAGCGATCTACGCATTCGCATTTGTTTGGCACATGTTTTCATTAATCTTACTTAGAGCCCCACCCGGAGAGAGGTGGAGACTGAAAGCTATGTAAGCCCAGACAGCCCACATGGAGCTCCAGCTCCAGTTGCTGGGCTGGGCTGGGCTGGGTGCTGGCGATCGAGATTTGGGATCTTGAGAAATGATGATGGTGGTAATCAGGGCATTTGCCAAAGACCCGGCGAGTCAAGGTTAAGTTTGGACAACTCTATGGGGCCACTGTGTGGTTTTTCGTTATGATTCATAAACACACCAAAATCATTTGTTTTGAAAGCGTTAAGGAAATAAACTGCTTATAAAATGGCCAAAAGAAAAAAAAAACAAAAAAAATAGAAAAGATACAAATTACCGAACCACAAGTCAAGGCCAAAAATTATGATAAATGGATAAGTGCGCGCATTCTGAAAAGCAGTCAAAACAGAACCGAAAAGAGGAGCGAAAAAACATGATTTAATAAGGCAAACATACATAATTAAATTAAGCCCCAAAAGTTAGTTATCTGCTTATCCCTATCCACATTTTTTGTTTACTGCATACCCTGTAAAAAAGAATTAAAAATTAGTTGGAGAAGGAATGATAAGTCGTGCAGAAATGATGTCAGATATAACTATATATATAATCATGATGGTAAACGATACTCTTGAAATTGTATCTGCATAAATGCATTTTGTATCCTTTTATGGCTTGACTGAAAACACTATCGAAACGATGGAATGTTCCAATATACTTGTATATCTGATCATACGTGTCTTTATCAAAATGATTTAAAACACATTTGAAATGGTAACAGGGTATCAGCAGATCAAGCAATCTTATCTTAATCATTTCTACTTGTTTCGTGGCTGTCAATTTCAATTGTTGCGGTATCCGTGGCCCCCGTTGATTGTTTGTTCAGTTCAATTGTTTGCTTGATCATTTTTTTATTTTTTTTGGCAACATCGTATTGCACAAATGCCATTTAAATTTAACCTTTTCAGCAAGCAAAACTCAATTGCCGCCCCGCCCCGCATCCAGTTTCCTCTAAACTATGCAAATTTCATGGCTAAAAACAGCAGCAGCAGCAGCTAAAGCTCATCAGGCAAAAGCCGGCAATTGAATCCACTCAAGCGGCATTGAATGTCTACCTGCCCAATTCGAAAGACCAAAATCCGCAAATTCAATTCCCATTTCAAATTCGCTGAAGAGCCGCCATTGGGTATTAAGCGATGGATGACGATGACGATGACGACTAGGCTGGAAAACCGCAATATCATCTTGCTTGGTATCATTAAAGGCTGGGAATCATTGAGTTGGGCGTGTAGGGGGGGGGGGGGGGGGGGCCTAGTGGCTCAATGCTACAGATTTCAAGTGAGCCAACAATGGATGGCATATATCAAAAAAAAAAAAATAACTACGGCCCCCCTCATACCCCCCTCTCAATGGTAACCAATGGGCATTGTATGCAGATCGCAGTTAAAGCTAAAAACAACAGTTATGCGGCTGTAGTTAAAAAACAACAGCAACAAAAGGGTTTTTTGTTATTACTATAGTAAATGATATGCTACCGCACAGCAAAATTGGAAAGACAAAAACATGAAAAAACAACACAAAACACAAAAATTTAACTATAGAGCTAAGCCATTTAAGGAGTGCCCGTAAAAATATGGTTAGCTTTGCATAGTTCAGTAATCGATATTCGATAGATTTTTGCGCCATATAGGTTGGGAAAGTTGCGACTGCTTGGACATTCTACGCCAAAAGGCTTTCAATTAACGCCCGCAGCTGCATTTTGGCACTTCGAGACGAGAGACCACTCGAGACGTGGCATTCTATTTGAGATCAGTTTTTGATTACCCGATTACCATATGCAGGCACTAACAAGTTTTTCTTTCAATTTTTTTAAAAGGGGGCATGGGGGGAGGGGTCTGTGCTTTGCGCAAGCGACGTCAACAGAATCCCGCGGCGCATCGTACAAATTACAAGTTTTGTAATTGCCAAACAAAGCGCGCTACTTTGAAGAGTTTGGAGGAGGAGTACTGTGGTCTCGACTCCGCCATGGATTCACACAATACTATTACCACAAGCAATAACAACAAAACCAACAACAACAACAGCAAAAAACGGGCCAAATTATAGTAGATACGTGTATGAGTACGAGCTACGTGCACATTGTGCAAATAGCTGACAAAATGCAGGCGAAACGATTTCAGACATCAGGCTGAGACTCAGACTCTGGCTCAAACGTAGAGATGGGTTTTAGTTCGTGTAGGTTACCTAAAAGCACGACTATATAAATAGTGTTGGAATTAATATTATTTATTTTATTGACTTGCAGCTACAATATCCATATATTGTCTATATATTTTCCATATCGATTCATAAAATCTTTACATCTCAATATAAAAATATATTTTTTTGGAAAAAATTGAGGCTCAAGCTTAATAATTATTAGTTTCGTGTTTCGCACAGATGCAGTATCATCTCTGATTACTTCAGACCAAGACTCTGACTAGAAGTTACTGCAACATTTAAATACCTCGTGTAGTATGTTTTGAATAGGTCTTCGTCTGCAAAGAGGCGGACGACTCATCTCTAAATCCAGACTTACATTTTACAATTCAAACGCCGACGCAATGATCAGAGGGCAATTACAAAATTACGAAAAGAGCGCAAAAATAAATAAAAAAAATGAAAATACCAAGCGATCACTTGCTGTGGCAGATGGGAGCCCAGATTAGGCCAAGTGATTAGGCCAAAATGCTCAGCCAGAGCCGCTTGAGGCTGATGGCTGTATGTGAATGTCGATCGTGCGTTGGCTAAATGCGGAAGTTGCTGGCAAATAAATATGGTAACTTTGTTTTACAACGGTATTAGGCAGCAACAAGGTGGGTCAATTGAACAACATCCCGCCGCCCCTCGCACTCCCCACTCTAGTTGCTAACAAGCGGAGAGTTGCGGGCGTCGCGCAATTACGCGCACCACCCGCTGGCATTGTGTGATGTGGTGGTGCTCGTTTTGATTTTAAATGAAATCAAAAGCACTCATAAATAAACTCTTAAACTCGTTTGACCACAGCGGACAACCGACAGCGGCCACATGCTCTCAGTTATTTATACTTAAATTACACATTGGTATGTAAATAACGTGCATGCGAATAATACGGACACAAAAACCAATACAACAAAAACAAACAAAATGTGTGCCACGGATTCCGATTCAGATACGCGCTCTCCAAGCAGGCACTTCAGTCTACCTTCGTGGCTTGTGGACTGGAGTGTGTGTGTGTGTGTGTGTGTGTGTGTGTGTGGTGCATGTGTACGGATTGGAGTATCTGTGTGCATAAAGTGTTTGTATCTGCAGCTCCATCTGACTCGGTTTCTGTTTCTGTTTCAGTTTGTGACTTTAACTTTGGCTTTGGCTATGGTTTCCGTTGCCCGCTTATAGCGTTAATGTAATTGTTGCAGTGACACTGACACCACCCCATCCACCCCGACCAACAGCCACTTCATCCTGCTGCTCCTCATCAAGGTGGACATTACTCATTCAACTGAACAGCACGCAAATTAATTGAAAGCAAAAAGCAAGAAAAAAACGAGTTTTTTTTAAATGAAATGCGCTACATTCTCTAAGGCATTTGGGTTTTTACTATTTTAAGGGTGGTAGGGAAAATGGGAATTATAATAATATTAATCAAAGCAGTTACTGTTAATTGTAGAATAAGATAACCGTAAAATTTATTCAAAGCTACACGATTAGCTGTCTCTGGAAACCAGAAGCAAAACTCGTTAGAAATTTCGACCATGACCAATTATTTGCATAATGGCGCAATTCTGAAGTCAGATACGTTTTCAGACAGATTGTTTATAATTTTATAAGAATCAGCGGAAAGACATATATAACTATTGTTATTAAGTATTGATTTTATAATAAGACAACTTTCATAACTATTATGACATCTATCCTAAAGTAGACAATTAGCTGTCTCATTTGCAGCATTCTTCAATTTCCATCAGCAAAACTTGTTAGAACTATCGACCATGACCAATTATTTGCTAAATGACGCAATTCTGAAGTCAGATACGTTCTGAAACTTATTAATACATCAATTTTTTAGAATATTATTTTTCTCCTTTACTCAAATTATTCTCTTTTTTCGCATATCATCATAATTAATTGACCAATTATTTTTTTTTTTTAATTTATTTTTTTAATAAGTTGATTGATATGTTTATTGACCTGGAGTCAGCGAAAAACATTTATTAAAAGAAGTTGTAAAAACAACAAGCAATTTATTTAAACTAATACTATTTTTCTCTATTAGTTCTTACAAAATTATTTGTAATCGATTTAATGTAATTAACATTTTATTTGAATAGTCTTGATTGCTTTGGGAAACTCATTTTAAAATGCTTCATATCTAAAATATAAATTTATACATATATTTTTATGCGTATTTTAATGATTTTTTCGCCTGTTATTTTCACAATTTGCTTATCTGCAACTTTATCCGATTATTTGTATTATGTTTTGTTCAACTCAATCAAAAGTGGCGAAAAGTGCGCTCTGTCTTCGCTTTCTGCACAGGAACTTTGCCGCTATTATTGCTTCATATCCTTCCTGTTTCCTCTTTAAAAATACATATATTTATATGTATGTGTATGATACGTATGTATGAATGTGTGTTGTAAATCTGTTGTGCTACCACAACTCAGCGATGCCTGCTGCGTGTGTAGCGTCTTTCCTGGGTCGCCTTCGCTCTGAACTCTTAAACCGATTATCTCAAGTTGGGGCTCGTGCTGCAGTCGCACACTTTTCAGTTTAAGTTACGGTTGCAGTTTCTGTTTCAATATCTGTTCATTTTTAATGTGTCTTTTTATTTTTTATACGTATGTATATGATTTTTTTTTTTGGTTTTTGCCACGATTTTTATGATCCAGTATTTACAAGCGTGTTTAATCGTAATCGCGCCATATCCGCAGCAGTCAACAACTGGCAACGTTGTTGTTGCAGTTGTTGCTGTTACTCACAATATGTTGCTGCGGTTGCTTTGTTGCTGCCTCTTTGCATATTTCTCTCGCCTCAATCAATTCGCTGCTGATTTTTATTTCAGTTTCCCACTCATTTGCATTTACCATAAATTCAATTAAAGCGCCCGTTAGCCAGTCGTCTTTTTATATGCTTTTTTTTATTTTGACTTCCAGCATCCATTGCTCTGCATTTACTTTACAACACTTTTACGGCACTTTTGCATCGCTCTTGCATCGATGCGTTTCTCTGCATTTTTTATAGTTTTTTCTCCCTTTTTTATGAGAGGGTGTTATGATTGCTAGTGTGAAGCTTGTAACGCATTGTAAGAAATCTTTCCAGCCCCCTTAAAAGCAGCAATAACAGACGAGTCGATATGGCCATCTCCGTCTGTTTGTCTGAATGTCTGTCTGTCTGTTTGTTTTCAACAAGTTC
This sequence comes from Drosophila nr. medialis 2 BK-2023a, assembly GCA_035044325.1. NCBI lineage: Eukaryota > Metazoa > Arthropoda > Insecta > Diptera > Drosophilidae > Drosophila > Drosophila nr. medialis 2 BK-2023a. The sequence goes on from JAWNMH010000393.1 coordinate 252,240, forward strand.
GAAGCTTTGCCAATTAGTCTAGACGTTTACGGCCCAGTTTGTCATCATCATCATCATCATCTCTGCAAAAGAGTATTAAATCTGCGGCTTGTCTAAGTTAACCGTTCTTTCTTTTGATTTCTGATTTCTTTGCTGCTGCTCGTGTTATTTACACGCTTTTAATTCCATTTCAATTACACAATTAATCATGCGCTTGGTACACCTTGGCACACACACACACACACACACACACATACACACACACATACGTAAATATTCAGCTTGGATTTTTCCTTGTGCGTGATTTTCGCTACTCGCTTGAAGTTCAACGGAGCGTATGAGCGATTTTTTTTGTCTCTGCTTGTTGTTGAACTCTTTTGTGTTAATTAAACGCTTTAATATCGCTGCGCATTGTTGACGCTGTCATAACAGTACACTCACTCACACACACACACACACACACGCACACACAGTCACACACCCACCCAGCAGAAAAAAAAATAAAACAAATGCATTTTTTAGTGGCGTTCCGTGCAAAATGATTGATTTGATTTCTCAGTTGAGCTCAGAGTCAAGAAACGAACAACGAAGCAACAGCCCAAGCAACAAACAACAAACAACAACTAAACAGCCAACGCACAATGGCAAACACATTATTTATGGCGCTCAATGAGCTCCAAGTGCATGAAATTTGTATTATTATTTCATTTTGGTTTTCTTTCTCGCAGACTACTCAAGTATTTTTCAATATCTTTGCACAGACTCCGTGTGGAGTCGTTGTTGGAGTCGGTGGCTTTTAAGGTGCGTCGCATTCGTGTTTTGAATAGCGGAAATTCCACATGAGCACACATAGCAAAAAGACAGCCGACGCCGCCGACGCCGCCGACGCCGCCGCCGCCACCAGTCGCAGCAGCCACAACTGCAGCTACAAATACCAACAGAAAAATGTATCTCACAGATACGTGCAGTTAGCTGTGCAATAACATTGACATTTAGAATGCAGCTCGCACCGAACCATTCATAATTGCAAATCTCTGCCATAAAAAGCAATGGCAAATCAACAGCGCCAAACGCACCGGACACCTAAACAACAACAACAACAGCAACAGCAACAACAACAACATGGTGCACAAATCTACAAATCCACTAACCTTGTGGCCCCCGACCATAAAAAAAAATAAAAATTGCGTATCGATTCCGTCGTTTATTTTGACGTCTTTTTGATCGTGCTCTGCGCCTGATTCGGGCCACAGTCGTGCGCTGCTAGCCCGGGCCAATTATAGTGCACTTGCCACTTGCCCATGGAGTGGGCCAAGATGCCGACCACGACCGCAAATTGAAACTGTAGCTGGGTGGGAGGCATTAGATTGGCGTTGTCGTTGTTGGAGTCGAGGGAGTGGTGCTTGTGGGTTAGGAGGAGCAGAGAGTATGCAGATATCTTCAGTCAAGCAAGGATGAATAGCCTTAGCCACTTCTGCTCTTGAATCTAAGTTGCCTTCAACTTGTAGACCATAACTTAGCTTGACATAAATATAAATATAGACATCATGCATATTAAATATCTATCAATTTTGAGCTACAAGTTATGACATTATATTGAACATTTAGCCAAAGGCAACCGTTTCTTGATTCTTTTTAACAAAATTCTTAAAACACTTAATCATTATATCGTTAAAATGTCATAAAGCACTTAATCATTATATTTTACAACTGTCATACCGATCGGCAAACAAAAGTCACATATTGACAATACTAAAGTCTTTTCTCAACAAACTCGATTATTATTATTCATTTCTACTTGTAAAGATCAAAAGTTAGAGCATATCTGTGAAACCACTTCCTAATAAGCTGTTAAGCATCCTCAGAGTTATTTCAACACTACAAGCTAAGTTTGTATGTCGCAATGTCTCCAATGCAACCGAAAAAATACCGACAACTGCGCAACACTTTTCGCAACAAAATATTTTGGGATAACTCAAAAAAAGAAATAGCAAAAAAAAACCTCAAAAAACGAAAAATAAAACGTTCTTTCGGCCGCACACACACACACACACACGCACACACCTACACCTGAGGCACGCTTCGAGCATCTGAGAGCAGGCAAAAACTATGCTGTAATGACCCACTCAGGAGGCATGCAACCGCATGCTATACATGCGATAGAAAAGATGGCAACATAACTTCAACATAAACGTCACCATTAAAATATTGGCAACAATGCCCAAAAGCAGCCTCCAACTGGCCCAATGCAATCGTGGCCAAAAGTGCAGGCGGTGCCACACAGGTACACACGGCTAACACACTGCACCACTGACGACTGCACCGCATACAAAAAAAATGCAAAACGATGCCAAGCCAATAGAAGCAGTAATGCTGCAGCTCACCTTAAGAGAGCCCAAATGCGAACCAGTTAAGAGTCAAAGCTCAAGAGACAGATAGACAGAGAGAGTGAGAGAGGGAGAGGGAGCGATAGAGACAGCCAAAGCCAGTCTCTGCTGAGTTACAATACCAGATTCCGTTGCAGACTCAATCGAGTTGAGCGAAAAACGAAATCAAATTGAAACCGAAAGTCAAACGGAGCTGAACTCCAAAGCGGAGCCAAGTCTTCGTCGGCCAGCGCAAGTCTCTTCATGGAGAAGAAAGAATAAAAAAATCCAAAAAAGTAAAATAAAAAAAGAGAGATCACAGTCGACGTTGCCGTCGCTCGCCGCCGTCGCTGTCGTCGTCGCCGTCGGCGTCGCTGCTAGCAGTCTGCGTCGGCTGCGCATGCTCAGTTTTTTTGGCGTCTTCAAGTCAATCGCCCAACTGGCAAAGGTTTCAGTCGTTATTTTGGCAGCCAAACGTGCGGAGCTTTTGGCCAACAGACGCGCGTGCCGCTAACCAAAAAACCAATTAAAACAACGGCAGCAACAACAACAATAACCTAATCGAGTCTAATTACAACAAGTGCGTAACGTTCGTGTAGAAAATGCAACTTGAAAACTATGCTCAAATGCTGAAAATATTTCAAGTTATTATTCAAGTGCATAAATATTGACCAACTTAATATGCAATAATACTACAAATTTAATATTGAGCTTAGCTGCAAGTGCGAATAGTTAAAGTACACAACTTGACTGTGGCTGTGTCTGTGGCTATAGCAACAAAAATGTATCTTCAAGTGCGCTGCATATGTAACTGGCAACTTGTGGCTGGTTAACGTGCAAGGTTTAAAATGCTCGGCAAACACTTGCCAACCTCAACACTTTTTCTTATGCAAATGATGACTTTTGTAATTATCGCACAACAACTAAACAACAAATTGTGGTCCACCAATGTGCAAGCCGCAAAAAACTCAACAACAACATTTAAATAATAATGATAATAACTTCAAAATATTTGAAGTTTTCGCTTTTAATTAAATCGCAAAATTAAAATTGCAATCAAACTTGATTAACATATAACATGGCAACAAACATGACCAAAACCAACAAAATTGCAGCAACAACTGCGACAAGCAGTGAACTCGAGTACCCGTCATAGTATTCATATTCGCACTCATTCATTTTCGGTCGGTCGAGCAACCGCAGAAGACCCAAGACCCAAAAAAAGTAAAAAAAGATAATCAAAAAACAAAATCAAAGCGTGGAAAAGCGTCAAGTGTGAGGTTCTCGTGTGATCTCTGATCATTTTTATAATTATTGTGTGAGACTGGCTGCAAACAGGTATTTGCGAAAATGAATAAAATGCAGGTAGCTGCATTTAATTACAGATCTATTTAAATAAATCTGACAGCCAGCTCAGACTGAGCAGCAGCAGGTGAACAACAACCAGACTGCAAGTGCGAAAGACCATCAGTGTCAGTCAGCGATGTTGCAATTCTGATTGACAAACAGCGACAATTTTCAAATTAAATTTAACGATAATGAGCTGCAATTCGTCTCAAAATGCAACTCCGTAAAGTTCTCGGACAAGTTGATTATTGTGCTGAGCTTGATACCTGAGGGGCTTAGCTGTATTCGGAGTGCATCTCAAAGATAACTATATATTTATATATTTACGAATTTTAATTCCAACTTGATGAGTGATTAGTGTTAATCGAATAAAAAACATGCATATTCAAATACCTTGAATCTTTCATGTTCTGAAAATTAATCAACACCATTTTGAATCAAATATTTATTAAGATTGATTAAATTTAAATTTTCTCAAAAATTAATTTAAATAATTACATGCTTGTGCAATAAATGAACAAGCAAATTTAATGATATGTTGTTAAACAATTAGTATTCAAGCTTAACTGAGCGCAATGTGATCAAATTTGCGAAATACCGTCTGAGATTATTATTAATGAATGGTATCTTTGGGCTGGAATCTGCTGAGATTTTCCCACGTGCCTTAACTGATTTTTGGCATTTGATTGATTTATGAATTTTGTATTTTTTTAATTTTTTAATAATTTGAAAAACACATTTATTAAATTATTTGACCTCTTTTCATGAATCCAACAAAAAACATTTTCAAAATTTATTCATAATCCATGAGCTAAAAAATATATATAATATATAAAAAAAGTATATAAATAAATACATATAAATGCTTCGCTTTGCTTCTCCTTTGTTTTAGCCGCTTTTCTATGCGCTTTGAAGTTCATTTGATTGTTCATTCCTTGTGATAGATTATTGAAAAGGTATTGCACATTTGATTACATCCAATGCAGTTCACCTCGCAATCAGTCACAGTTTCGCAGTTCACTCAATGATCGATCACACTACAGTCGCAACTTGGCATACAATATACTACACACAATATAGTTGAGTTCTCGCTTATGGGTCACTTTTCTCACCCCCAACATTAGTGCAACATCCTTGGCATACTCTTTCAATTATCGATTATTCACTGCCATGACGCATCGCAATTGTAGTTGCAATACACGCAAATATATATATATTTATATATATATTCGCTTATAGAGTTACAGACAACTAGCAAATTACTTTACAAAATTGTAACATGCACAAATATGACCATAGTCGTTTCGACTGCCATAATCTACACCGATGCAATGCAACAAGCCACACAATATATATGTATCTAAGTCCACCCGCTGATGCAGCAGCTGCTCTGCTCAGTTTCTATAGAGTTGGCTCGCAACTGTTGGCCACTTGCTAACTATTGCTAGCTGCTGGTTCACCTCGCACTCATCTTGGCCAGCATATGGCCGATACTTTAACAAATAACATCGAAGAGCATAAACAATTTATTTAACAAAAAATGAAAAAAAAAAACCAAAAAATGAGACTTTTGAGCTGCAGTTTTGCACAGCATCAGCTTTGACTTTAGGTGCTGCTTCAGCTGTGCTTCAGGCGTAGATTAAAGCCGCAAAATGACTTAACTTATAAGCAACTCAATGCCTTGCTGGCATTTGCAATTGTTGTTGTTGCTGTTGTTGCTGTTGTTGGTGTTGCCGATGCCGCAACAAGTTCGAGTAATCAATGCAATTTAGTCGCTAGCCATGTCAAGAATGTGGTGCATAGGTCGATTGCTAGTTAGCCAGTTAGCAAGTTAGGCAGTTAGCCAGTATGCGAATCACGTCTCGTCCGATTCCGACTCTAATTCCAAGTCGAATCTAAGCTCGACTCTCCGTCTCTGTGTGTGTGTGTTTGTGTGTGTGTGTGTGGTGCAATAGATCGGGCATAGATTGAAGATTGCACTAACAATGTTTTCGTATTATGGCGCATTCAGGCGTTAACTCATTGCTCAAAGGTGTTCTAATGGTTGCCCCAATGAGCCCCCAATGGGCCATTGTACAACTTGGTAGCACAATCGCCAATCGTTAGATATTACAAAGTAGATATTACCTATGATTAAACACAGTTACAGTTGCAAACTAGAGAGGTGAGAGGCGTTAAACAAGTTACGATTGCCAATAGCATAGAATTTGACGAGAAATACTACAAAACAGCTCGAAACAACTTTTGAAGTCTTCGACGAGTAGTTTGTCTAAACCGAATAGTCTAAAACAAAATGTTCGCATCTTAAAAAATGTTTCGATTTTCGCTTGTGCAATATTTCCTGTTCCATTACATGACTTCTCATGACGAATATTATTTTTAAAATATTTTCAATTTTAAGTAAGTTTTTATTATTTATTATTTATTTTATTTTTTTTAAGTCTGAAATCTGAACCTTATATAAATTGTTCAAGAACTGAAAAATCTCAGATTTATTATTCCTTATTTTTAGTGTGAATTTTTCTAAATTCCTTTCTTATGTTATAACATTTCAATAATGAAAAAAGTAATTTAAATCTGAATCCAATCAGTTTTGAACGCTTTTCATAATCACATTCTGAGCTCAATCAGAATACTCTTTTGTTTTCTAGTGCCGTTAAAATGCGCTATTTTTTGAGGTACATGAATTGCTCAAGATCTAAAGTACGTCTAATAATGTATACATTACGCTGCACAACTGAACATCGTTTAAGTTTTGTAATTTTCTACATGGCAGCACATTTCCCAGATGACTTAACCGACTCGCCGCAAAACATTTTCCCCCTTCGATCACGCGCATCACACACATTAGTTATGAAGCTTGGCTTATGGGGCAACTGCGGAACCTATTAACGGCTTTGTAGTTCGAACCAAAAACAAAAAACAAAAAAAAATACCAAGAAACACAAAAAAAACATGGGTAGACGACGTAATTGCACTGGCTGCTGTAGTCAATGGACAACTCCCATTTGGTGTGCCTCAAGGCGACCCTAAAGCAAGGTTCTTCAATGCGCTAAGCACAGCCGTCGTCAATTGCCACTATGACCTTTTGTATTTTGTATTTTGTATTTTGTATTTATGTATTTACAAGCCGCAGCTGTTTTCCCGCCACACAAACTGACCTTAGCAAATCTCCAAGACACAAAATTATGATGCTGCAAGCGGTGCTATTAATAATATGCCAACGAATTTTGCACAGTGCACTGAGAATCGAAGGGGTGAGGAAAGGCTGAGATGTGGAGGTGTGTGTGTGGAGGTGTGTGTGTGGAGGTGTGTGTGTGTGGAGGTGTGTGTGTGTGGTAGAGTGGAACAGAGCGGAGATTTTGAGAGTTATGCTGCAGCTCATTAAGCGAGCAACGAACGGGGCAAACAGCTGTTAAATTTACTGTCTGTTTGCTGTTTGCTGCTTGTTATTTGTGTATGCCTCTGCCTTAACCAAGAGTTGCAACTAGCTGGTGGCACTTTGCAACGGCAGGGCAGACAGGCAACCAGTTAAAACCAGCCAACGGCTCTAAATGAAAACAAAAGTGAAAAGGTCAGCAGTCAGGCAGGGAGTCAAAACTCAAGAAGTGGCATGCAGCATGAAAGGGAGAGGAAGAGGAAGACACAGCTGAAGTCTCAACACTCAGCGAAGTGTAGCCAGCCGCTAAGCTCAAATTTACCAGTGATTTACCAGCACTACCCTAACCGAAAGTATTACAACTCTGTTTACGAGATGGTTACTTTTCAATTTAATTAAAGAAACCGAAAGTTGAATCAGAAAATACAAGTTTCAGCTTCTGAGAAAAAAGAAAAGAATTGCTAATAAAACTTAAGAGAAAAGTATAAAAAAGTTTATTTAACTTCTATATAAACACAACTAAAATTCGGAGAAAATTTAACTGGCTAATCACGTGTCTAATTCGATAAGAATTTAATTGAACTTTAGAATAAAATACGTATTTGTTTATGTGTATTCACATCATGCTCTTAGAATTCCTAAGTAAAAATGTAGAATCGAGCAAAGTTGAGATGGACTTCAATTTCATTAAGATTCTTAATATTTCGCTGCTCTGCAGAGAACTCATGTTTTGAATAACAATTTTGAAGTCTTTCTCGGTTAGTGTATGCATAAACTTTTTATGGGTCTCAAGTGTTTTGTTTCTATTCATTATTGCCTGCTTCTCGAGCCCGTTTCCCAGCCAGCGAATTGTGCTTGTCTAGGCCCAAAAGGCAGCCTTTTGCCAACATGGCGCAGACACAGACTCAGGTTGCGACCCAGGCTGAGGCTCAACTTGAATCGTTGGCTTACTCAATGTTTCGCGTTTTAATCTTTCTAAACTATTGGCCAATAGGTTTGTGGCATCTGGGGGCCAGGCAAAATATGCGATTATCTATTACAGTTGCAGTTGCTTGGTTGGTAAACCAAAATCAAAAATTGCAGCAATTTGAAGAAGCTAAGTGTGGTTTTTGTGGTCATTAATAGCTTTTGCTGTTGTTGCTGCTGGGGCTTTATTGAGTTTAATGGACTGGGTAAATTAGGCAGATGAAAAATGCGCGTAATTGAAGAAGCATCAGCCTGAAAGTGTATTCGACTCAAGGCGAGTCGAGCGACAACTTTCAAATGGAAATGAATTATTGCAACGCACTTTCATTTTGTTGCATATTTGCAATTCGATTTGCTTTCCCAAAACCAAAAAAACAAAAACAAACAAACAACAAAAGATAAACTCTCTTTGCAGGAGACGAACTGAAAAACATAAGGAAATCAATCTATCTGTAGCTCTGACGAAAATTTGGATTTGGAACTGCCTGTGATCGGTCTGACATTAGCAAATGGCAAAAGAGTCGATGCGACGTCTGCTTTGAGAGACAATAGCAATTACCGCCGGCAACAAACATTGCTTATGTAATCTCTGAGTTGTCTGACAATTGACATTTGGGGCTGACTGTAGCAAAAAGGTGAGAGACGCCAGCAGATGGACGGACATATTCCGCTTGAACATGCCGCCGAGGCATCAACTGGTCCGGGACTGCGACGTCAGCCCACCAAATATCCGCATGGCCTGAACATAACGGTACAAACTGTGGATGATGACTATTCGCGTGCCTCCACACTGCGGAGCAGCAAAAGCAACAGCAACACCAGCAGCGACGTCGAATCCTGCTGGACAGATACCCAGAAATATCGCATCGGTGTATTGGGCAGTCCCGAGACTCTGGCCGAACTTCAGGTGCGCCGCTACAAATACCCGCTGACGGCCAACTATTATTTGAACCGGTCTGGGAAGCAACAACAACAGGAGAAGCCAACGCCCACTCTGATGTTGTTGGGCTATGCGAGGCGCGCTTGTCGCTGGAAATATGTACGATGGCCCATCATCTTTGTGGCCAGCGTGTTGCTCTTCTTTGGCCTGATCACGTATTGTCTGTGGTTGCACGATGTTAGCGTGACTCGAGCGCGTTTCCTGCAGCGACGGTACCAGGCGAGCTCCACAACAGAGTGCGAGGGGCAGGATGAGACTACAACAGAGTTGCCGACAACCAGCACAGATTACAGGAATATCATACAGCAATCCACACGACTCAGAGCAATCGATATGAACCGAGAGCATACCACAGTCATGTCTGCGACTAATGAGCCTGACTCTTTGGGGGGGGACGATGATTATGATGATATCTTGCTGCCGGCGGACAGCATACGCTTCACATCTGGCCATCAGAACAGCTTCGGAGTGCCCATCGAACAGGACAAGCGCATGCTAGAGCTGCTTAAGGATGTAAGTATTAGAAGATAAAGGGAAACTTCCAACTTACCATATTAATTTACTACTTCAAATTAACTTCTCCTCTTCTTACTAAGGTCAACTTAAAAATTCCATGAGCAATCTTAATTAGCCAACCTTTTACCAATTCAAATTTTCTCACTTCTTTTCCCCACACACAGCTACTGCCCAAGCCACAATCAACACCACCGGCGAATGTGCATCTATTAACGCGTGTGTCTCCGACTCTGCCGCCGCCGTCGGGGGTCAGTGGCAGACCCACTGAGGCGATGACAACGACACCGTCGAGCAGCAGTGCCAGCGGTTGCATCTCAACGGCATTGCCCATGTGTCGTGGTGTGCTGGACTATGATCTGACCTACAACAACAAGGAGAATGGCGCGCCACGGGATGTCGCATCGATGGAGGCGTACGAGCAGCTCATCAATGCCAACTGTTCATCGCGGGCCGTAGAGTTTGTGTGCGCCTCTCTGGAGCCCGAGTGTCGTCCGTCGCACATTGGCCAGCTGCCGCCCTGCAGGCGCATCTGTAAAGGTAAGCGAGAGATGCAGATGGGGAGGATTTGGAGTAGGGTGGATCATTAATCAAAAATGACCGCTTTAGCCATACTGGAGGCCTGTTCGGTTGTTATTGCCAACTCGGATCAGCTGAGTGAACTCTTCGACTGCAGCCAGTATCCCGATGTGCATGAGACGCACAAATGCGAGGATCCGACACGTAGACGCGACTACTGCTACGACAATGAGTTCCAGTGCCACGATGGTAGCTGCGTACCCCAGCAGTGGCAATGCGACAATATCAAGGATTGTGCCGGTGGCGAGGATGAGGATGAACAGTGTCTGGTTTGTGAGCACGAAGAGTTCCGCTGTCGCTCCAATGAGAAGTGCATTGCGGAGAATCTGCGCTGTGATCTCAACTATGACTGCTTCGATGCCAGCGATGAGGAGGATTGCGATGATTATGGTTCTGGGGATGCGGCACCCTTCGATGAGGCCGAGTTGAATGCCTTTCCGCGCATCTTCTCCTATGCAAGTTTCCTCTCCCCCAACGAGACAAACGAGAAGCTCTACACATACATCACGGCCACTACGGATGAGGAGGCGGGCACCGAGACCAAGTTTCAGGTGCATCAAGTGGCAGCGCCGGCGCGGGTACTAAATTCTAGCTCAGAGGAGCCACTGGGTGGACCCAAGAGTTTTGGTGAGCTATAGAATATAGAATATTTTGAAATTCCAATTCATAACCGAGCTCCTGACGGCTCAGTGAACTTTCGCGACAGCAAGGAGATCATGATGACCAGCGACTCGGAGAACAAGTTTAAGTATTCCTCACAGCGCGCCAATCGCACAGCCAGCAAATTTAGTGTTGCCACAGCCACTGTGCCGACAAGAAGTGCCAGTGCGATACCCACAGCGGCACTGGCTCAACAGCGCGAACGGGAACGCATTTCGATGACCAGCAGCAGCACCACTTCCAGCACCACGGCCAGCACAATGGTCACGCCCACTCGAGCGCCAGGTCGCTGTCTGCCCCATGAGTTGCGCTGTGTGAGTGGCAAATGCATCACAGTTAATCAATTGTGTGATAAGGTAAGCAAAAGATGACAAATTCTATTTGCAAATCATTTGTGATATTTATTCTTGTAATTTTTGTCAATTGAAATCCTAATCTCATTGATCAGCTTATGCTTTTTACTGTTAATATAAATATTAGTTTTTATATAGCTTAATTTATACTTCGCAAAGCTCAACCCCAAAGGAATCCTCCACTTTTCCATCTTTCATTTCGTTTGTAGCAAGTGGATTGTCCTGATGCCGCCGATGAGATCATGTGCGTCTATCGCGAGCGACCCAGTGCGCGTGTAGTAACCACAACAACAGCAACAACAACAATGAAAACAACGGCCACAACAACAACAACAATAGCGCCCACTACAACAACAGCAACAACGAGACGGTCTGTCAGAACAAATCCCAATCGAAGTCGAAAGCCCAAATCCTAGAATCTTGGATCATAGCTGAATGTACATTTTATGAATTTTTACACATACTTATATTATTATTATTATTTATATAAATATCTATCTTATCTTTTCTCTATATACGTATGTATCTATCAAGACGCGCGCTCGCTATATGTATGATATATGATATATTTGTTAAATTCTAAGTTGTTAGTAGATTGTTTGACTAATTTTATGTACAACCAACTGCAAAACCGTATGTGGTCTGTGTGTGTATATTAGCAATAATAAAGTTAAGATTGTAGATAATCAAATTTCAATATGTTGACAATGATGGACAATGAATAAGTCAACTATTCGACTATTATCGATTTTTAACTACTTAAGCAATAAGCCACAATAGACCTCGAGGGTTTGCACTCAATGTCTTTTCGCTCCTTACATTAAAATGCCAAACAATAGAAATTTAAATTTCAATTGAAATCGCTACAAAAAAGTAACAAGACAATTAATCTCTGGACAACATTACAATTTTACGACGACCTTCAAGCTGAAAGGCGTTCCCAGTTTCAATTCACGCACAGAAAGTCATTCAAAATACATTTTGCCCAATTCAATTAACGGACCCATTGTTATTGATATTGAGTCAGCAGCAACACATTATCTTTATGAGCATGGCTGATTGCTTTCAATGCATTAGTGGCACCAACACACACACACGCATGACATTCACCCACGCACACAAACACACACACACACACTAACAAAAGCAAAACATTATAGCTACTCAGTCTGCGGCATATGACAAAAGTGCAACACGGAAGACAACGAAGTCAACTGACAACAGAGACAAGTGACAGCGGAGACAAGAGACAAGAGACAACACGGAGACAACCACAACAGCTATTACAATAACAACAGCAACAACTTTTGAGCCAAAGCACTTGTCAAATGAGAGCAGCAGTCAAATCCGCAAATGCCAAGCAGATTAAATTACAGTCCAGCTGCAACTGCCACGTTTTAAGTGCTCCAAAAAATGCTCCGCCACGAATTAAAGCAACCAGATATGATCATGTCCTTTTCTAAAGTACAAACTCCTTATCGAGCAGTGCTTCTAAAGCGTCTTAGCGGTTTAAGGCTGTCCAAATTTGAGATCTATAGCTGGGTTGATATCTCCTAGTCGAGCTATCTTGGATAAGGAATGGTAAGTTTCATAACATAAGAGTCGTGGCACAATAGACCTTATAGGTCGCAGTCCTAGATTTTTCCCCCAATTATAATAATAACATAAGAGTCGAGCCAGAATCGCGTTTTCAACTTTAAATGTAGTTTGAATCTAGACGTCAAACCATGATATAAATGCTCTGGTTTTTGCAAATCGGGTCACATTTGAGAAAGTTACTCTGGAAAGTTAAGTACTTTTTGGGACTCTCATTTTAACAAGATTTTCGAGCTAAACGATATCATGTTTTTGTTTATACATATCGTGTTGAGTACTGCTTAATCATGCTACAAAGCGGAACACATGCCCAGCTCTCTAAAGCCCAAGTTTCAAGTCCCTGCAATACTCCAAATCCACATCTGGACATTAACAAGTCTGCAACTCTGCAATAAATGCAGTTTAATTTTGTTGCACAAGGGCTGTTCTGATAAAACAGTAACACGAGCCCAGCACAACCCGAGCCCAAAAAAAAAAACGAGCCCAAAGCCAAGCCGAGCGCTACCACAAAAGTTAAATGCATTTTGATTTCACCCTCTAACAATGAAAAAATAAAACAAAAACAGGGGAAAAATCAGACGAAACGACCTTTTTTATGTTGAACGACTACTGTTTTCTGCTCTCTGATTGATTGCCATCAGAAATCCGCTTTTGGCATAACGGCAAATGCGATTTGATTGCAGTTGTTGTCCGCCCTGCACACTGACAATAACTATTAATATATGTTTTCAGCAATCCCTAATCCTGCGAAACAACTCTTATACGCAATTGCATCATCAGGTTCAGCCCCCAGTTTCCGAAAAAAATATAGAAATTGCATCGAAAAATGGGATAAAAAAATGTACGTTTTTTTTAGGCTCTTTCTATAATTTTGGGTTATCGCCGGGCATTTGATATGTGCGATTCGTCGCCCATTTTTGACAGCTGTCGCTCGTCTACATTTTCACCTTAATTAAGTGATATTAATCGTTGCGTCAAAATCTGTGCCCTACAACAGAAAAATCTATATACATTTCAGCACTTACTAAGGGGGCGCCGAAATGAAGCTCACAGCATTTTTATGGGTGGGGGCGCGTTGGGCGTTGACCTTAACCCGACCCAGCCAGCTAAAGGGAAAAGCAACAGTCAATTTGTGGGCATTAAAAGCTTTTACAATCTCACATCTTGGGCAGCCTGTCTGAGTGTTTGGGCACACGCATAATTTTCATATAGTGGCCCATTTGTGGACCCTTTTTTGGCTGCTGTGTGACCCTCTTACCAATATTGTTAATGGAGCCGATTGTAATGTCCCATTTGGGTCTGGGCCCTATTTGGCTCCTCTGTATTATATCCATATGCGAGCATATGAAGGTGGTCTTATCTATGCCTTTGCCAGACCATCAATTTAAGGCTAGTGCACAAAGTTATATGGTACTTGGAGCATGAGACTTATATGATTTGCAATTTCTAAGCAAAAAATCTTGTAGTATAAATTTTAAGATTTAGTGGGTTGATTAAAAGGGCTTGAGCCTTTAAGATACCAGACAGGGGGTCGGCCACACTTTTGAGTGGTATTAGCAGATACTTGCTACTCAATTTAACTAAAACAACTTTTTAATAGAATTGAAGTCTTAAAAAAAGTGAGTTACACAAATGTATCAAGCTTAACTTTAAGTCTTCAGCTGAATTTAGTCAATATAGAACTGAGTCAAATGGATAAAACGCTTTCAAGAAAAACCTTTAAATATTATTGATCTGACTCAACTTCATATGATATATATTGAGCAATAAAGTGAAGAATCTAGAATCTAGAAATGAATATAAATTAAAATAATTAATGAGGTGATACAAAGGTCTACGTCCTCAATCAATTCTATATTTATGTGTCTGAGCCTTTAATCTTTAACCTCTTAAAAACCAGATGCTTGACAAGTTTTGTCAAGCTTTGAAGATCTTTTCAACTAAAGTAAGAAAAAACTTCAGCTGGATATATATTGAAAGACTAAGAGCCAGTTTCTTGCCTATATTTTAACCCCTAGGCTGCCGACCTCTTACACATGCATATCCTGTGAGGCGACACTTCCCTCGACTGGGTGCTGGCTTATGAGCTATCGGCATGTCCCGTCGTGTGCTCTAAATGTATACCCATAATTACGAGCTCATCATATCGTGCGCATAGTTACGCTTGATCGTTTTTAAATTGCAAGCGGCGCACTTCCGCCCAAGGAAGCAGGAGAAGGCAGAACAGGAGTAACTGAAGCCGACCCAATGTGGATTTAATGTCGGCAATGTCGGCACTTCAAGAAGTTGACATAATTATGCCAGCAGCAAGACACTTTCAGGACGAACGTTTATCGTTGATCGAGCCTGAAGCCCCTCTTGTCTAAGGAGTTCACGAAGTCATTGTTTTGGGTAAGGGACAACCCTTAGGTCTGCAGCTTGCACCCCTTTTGTTTTTTGTGTGTTTTTTGGGCCACTTGGGGTGCCGATAATGATGATTCTAATGCCATAACATTCCAGTTGCGACAATTGCGACAGTTGCTGTTACAGTTACAGCTGTAAGGAAATGGGTGTGGCATACCACTGAGATTTGCATACTCCAATTGATGTCGAAAAACCCACTCAAGTACAGTCGGATCATTCGAGCAAAGCGAATCTCGAAAATCATTAGGTGCATTTTCCAATTGATTTCACGCGCTAACCGCAAGAAAAAATCAACACACAAAAAAAATAAAAATACAAAGAAAACAGAAATCAATAAGCAGCTAAAGGCAACAAATAAACCGAGAAGAGGCAACCGCAACACGAGCCAAACTCGCAACCGAAAGAGAAAGAGAGATTGCAAAGGCCAACGCAGACCAGGGCAGACCCTAACAGGGCAGACCAGACCAGACCCCATCAGCAGAGCAGAGACCGACCTGGCCAGACAATTGTTTCATTGTGACCAGCTTGTCACGTAGGGAATGGAAAGGCAGTTGGTTGCGTTTTTCTGTTGTGTCTCCTGTCGCATTGTTGCAAAATTGATGAGGCGCAATAGAATTGGTATGCCTCTGCCTTAATCGAAGCCCAGCCGATGCTGTTGGCATTGGCGTCGATGCCACAGCAACCATCCCCAGACTGATTGCCAAACGTCAGCTACAGAAAAAAATGTATTCCATAATGGTCTATCTCTGCAACACCGCAGACTTGATGCTCTTCCATTTATATTTATTTAATCTATAAAAAAAATGCAGTTTCAATATTTTTTTTCTTTTTATATTTATTATTTTGTTGCATACTGATAATAAATCCAATTCTTCATATATGTGTACAATTTTGAGTGTTGCATATTTCGTGTCAAATTGAAAATACCCCAAAAATACACAAGGGCATTAAAAGGCAGGAAAATGCCGCATACAAAGTGAAAATTGCTTTCGGGCAGCATCTTTTTACGCCTGATTGCAACTGAAAAGTGTTTGGACTGACACCGAAACACGCACGTGTTGTTGTGTGTGTGTGTGTGTGTGTGTGTGTTGTTGTGTAGCTCCTGCTTAGGGGTTTTCAATTGATTTAAGGAGGGCTGCTGCCCACACACACACACACACGCATATAGTCCAAGTCTACCTTAATGGGCATCGCTCACTCCGCACGACTACAACGCAAACAAAATGTGTCGGAAAAATGCAAACACCACGCAACGAATGATTTACGAGTGGTTTACGAGAGCAGCACCACCAAAAAAGAAAGGATGAGCAGCAGGATGCAGTTGTCAACTGATTTGCATAAATGCTCATTAAATCATGTCCAAATAGTTGCTGGTGCCATGTCTCAAATGTTGTTCATGTCCAGTTTTCAACCTAGCCTAAACTTAATTGCTGTTGTTGTTGTTGTTGCGTCACGTGGAGCGATTACAACAAACGCAACAACTATTTGCATGCGGCCCCGACGCACTGAATGTCAAGTTCAAAATGATTTAGTGACTTTTTTTTGGTGGCCCCCTCACCACTCCCCTTGCTGGTAATTAATTAGCCGGCTGGAGCTGTAGCTGGAATGGCAGCGAATGTGTGGAAAAGAAGTCAGGTAGTGGCAAAGACATAATGCCCAACAAAATGTTTTGAGTTGAAATTAAAAAAAAAACCCAAAAAGGAAGTGAATATAATTATGAACATGCGAGTGTCTTGCATATGCTGATTTTGGCCCTAATTGCAGCCACTTTGGCTTAGGGGAAAAAGCTATTTTTAGATAGATAGCTAAAATATATTTACATAATCTGTGTAAATCTATGAGGCAACTTTTGGATAAGAAATAAATGATTACATTCCAAACAATGTCTTGCAATCAACTTTAAGCTCATTGCGAAAGATGTAATCTTCAGTTATGCAGTGTAAGCTTTGGACTCAACTTTAAATGCGATGTTTTTAATTTCATGGATCCACAATTAAATTAGCAAAAACTCTGCTCAAAAATGTAATCACGAAAATTTTTATAAAATGTCCAATTAACGGCTAGATGCTGTAGTGAAAACATGCTTACATAAATGATTAACAATTGAATTGCCCTAGAAGGTTGGAGGGAATGACCCATTTTCCGCAGCACACCCAGTATGGACAAACCTAATGAAGACAATTGTTAAACAGCTGTTCAATTGTTCGCCCTCTGACGATGACAACTTGACAGCAGCTCTGTCAATAATACAGTTGCAGTTGCAGTTGTAGCTACAGCAACAGCTTCAAATGCGGCTCCTACACATTAGCAGGAAAGGTGCGGCAATTCCGACAAAAGCCCAGCATATCAATGACTAATAACCAGCCATGGCCACAGCTTACAATGCACTTTTCTTATTGTTTAAGCTATTATCTAGCTGAACAGATATATGGGGAGCCAGAGAGAGGGAGAGGAGGAGAGGGAGAATGGTGGTGAACAGGACATCTGTCACTCAACTCATTCAAGTCATTCAGTATATTCAGCTTGTGACAGTCGCTGCACATGACTAATTATGGATTGCAGCTTGTCCACACAATACCAAGACCATGACAGAACCTGACTCCGACTCCGACTCCGACTCGGACTCGGACTGTAAGGCGAACTCCTTCTGGCCGGAGCTAATGATGCCTGACAGACGGGTTGCACCTTATAAGTTTGCCAGGTAGCGTGAAATATTTGCCATCAAAATAGATACAAAACATGCTCATAAGATATGTGCAACAAAGCAGCAAACAACAGCAACAACAACAACAACAACGGTTACCAAGTAAATTAACTTTTATCGATGCATATTTCAATAACTGTTTGGGTTTGAGGGGAGGTGCGCAAATCTTGAGGGGCATGTGACTCAGCAGCTGCATAAACAAATTGCAGTCAACATTCATAATTTCCTGTTTAAATTAAAAGTCGGCCAAGAAACCAAGTGACCAACACTTAACAACAACAACAACAACAAGAACAGCAACAACTCAACTGCTGCCGCTGCCGATCGGCTAGTCACATAAACCATTTCCTAGTGACAAAAATTGTACAGCTTCGAGTGTGGCTGGGAGCGAGGGGGTATGGCAATGGGGCAAGATCACAAGCGAACCACGCACACAAAATCTCAAAGGCAGGCAATTAAATGTCGCCTTCAAAAATACAAAAAACTCGGCGACCAGGTCGATATTTCCACAGCAGGCGATCAGTCTAACGATTAGACTTCGAAGCCAAAAACTATTTTCAAATTTGCAATTTGCAATGTGCGTTTATTGATTTTATTATTAGCCACAACACAGAAAAGCAAAAACTAAAAAACAAAAAACATAATAAAAATCAACGACAAAAATGTAAATCGATATCGATTCAGCGACCAAAATTATGCATTTGATGCCGATTTGACGATACATTTTATAACTCAGTGAAAATGCGACTTCACTATGTCGAGCTACTTGTTAATTGATGGAGACTTTGTTTTTTTTCGGGGGCTTAGAAATTTATTTGTTTCTCGAGCCAATAATTCAAATAGTTCTAAATATCTTTGACATTTTGTTGCATTTTATTTTGTGACTAACAAATCTGCCCATAAATAAAACTATTTTACTATATTCAAGTTTCTGTTAATTTCGAGTTAAGACTATCCATTATAGAGTCCTTTAAGATCGTTTTAATTTATTTTAAATACATATGTATATATGTATATATATATATTTCTTACCAGTTTACACTCTTATTGCTATCGATAATCGATGTTCATTGATATCGGCGAAACAGAGAACGTTATAAATAGTTGAACTGCATAAGATATAGAAGTTTTTTTTCCCCATATTTGATGTCTCTACCTTTAATAGTCTCTGAGATTGGCGAAATTACCCAGATAGACAGTTAGACAAGCAGACACACGGACAGACATGGCCACATAATCTCTGATGTTGATCATAATTATATGTGCTCTATGGTCTCAAAGATGCTTCCTTCTGGCCTGCACAACTTTTTGCCTATTCACAGGTACAAAAACCTTCTCACTGGCAGAGTACCTACAGTTCGGCGATGCTATATCTCGTAATCATCTAGTTTATGCTATACCTCGTAAGCATCTATTTTATGCGATTGCCAACGTTTTGGGAATGCCGCCGACGCGAAAGTCGAACGTTAAACAGATTCATTCCGTCTGTCATCCACAAAACATCGCCGTAAAACCCGCATACAACCCTTGCACTTAAAGATCGATCAGCTGCTGGTCGCCACATAATGATGTTTTGTTAACCTGTTTTATTTTGGCCAGTCAACGCCGATCAACGTCAACGTCAACTGCCAACTGGCAATTGGCAACTGGCAATCGCGAACGGGCAACTGGTAACAGAAAACTGGCGGCTGGGGGCTGCATATGAATGTCGTTTATCATAATCTTATCAACAATTCACATTCAATTATAAATCAATCAAAATTGCACCATTTTCGTTTATTTCATTTGTTATTTGTTGTTTCGCCGACACAGGCAAACTTTGGATTTGCATTTTGATTAAGATTTAGATGTCGATTGATATATGGCGACCACTTCGGTGCTCCCACGTTTAAAGTTAATGAACGTATATGCCAGGAGAGGAGTGTGCAGGGAGACGGGCTTAAATAGTTTTGCATGTACGAATCGATAGCAAAGTGTGCCGTATATCGATAAGTTCTGTTCGGTTTGAAGTTATGGTTATTTATGGCCGATCTGGCTTGGCATTCTAGTTGATTGGGTCAGCGCTTGTCCCAAGTGCTGTGGTGCGTAAATTTATCTCTCAGTTTGCAAATTGGCAATTTTGCAACCCCCCGCGGCACAATGCACAAACCCCTCGACAAGCCTTAATCAGGGACACACACACATGCTGCAACTGATTGCAATCACGTTGCACTCGTCTCTATTATCTTTGCGGTTGCTTTTTGCTTATCTCGCAACATCTATGCCAAAACTTAATGCTTCATTAATTTCCATTTTATGTGTGGAGTGGCAACACAAATTTCAATTAGAAACCGCTCGACGTATGAAAATCCTCTGGACTCGCTCATATCTAAACGAGTATCTGCAATACGTGACTGGAGTATGAATAATGCAGTTTTGTACTACAGATATTACCATTTGCATTTTCCACCAATTTGAGATATTGACAGCCGAACTCGCAAGAGAATTACGTGAGTTGGGTTGAGCTTCAATTGCTATGGTTTCTGTAGTGTGTTTAAAGACTTCAATTCGTAAGAAAAGAAACAGACTTGGAATAAGTTGATTTCCCAGGAAAGTTAGAGTTACAGAAAGCATGGAATTTAGAATCAAATATTATTACATGAATACACTGAAAATTTAGAAAAATTGTACAATAAAGTTGTATATATCGAACTGCGATAGAACTGCGATTTTCATCTAACTAAGTTACGGCTTTGGAAAGAAATAGTTCTCAAACAAGTTCAGTCAAGAGACAACGAAATGACTTGTGCTTTTTTATCAGGTCTTAAAAAGTATATTTAATTCAGTGGCAAAAATAACAAAGTTTTAATTGGCATTTTAGATAAGTTCACGCTGAGCAGAAGTTGCTGACAATGGCAGTCAAAATCACAATCAAAATTAAAGTATTTCTATTAATAATTTGGCGCAATCAAATTAAAATTTTGTATTTACCTAGGCTAATGTTGTTGCCATTAGCATAAAATAACAATTTATAGGTTTTCTTTTGTTACTGTAAGAAGCATGAAACTGAAAGACATAGTAGCCCACGCGTATGCAAATTATATATACTTAAGTATATTTTGTACGCAGTCTTCAACTTTAGACCTGCCCCAATCGAGAGTTCATTTGGGTTCATTTTGCACAGCCTTGAACCAATACTGTTATTGTTGTTGCCACACCGGCATATGTTTTTTAGCAGTTTCAAAAGCATAGCGATGACTGGTCCCATCTTGAGCTAATTATGCCGAGAGTTTCTAAGCCAACCTACAACTCAAAGTGACATTTATTTTTCACCTATGTTAAATGTTGGCAACATTTTTGTTTCATGCTGCTGCTAATTAATTAGAAGGTGTGCCACGCTGTGCTCAGGTGTGCTCAGCGATTTATCAAGAGAACTCGAGCCGAAGACAACGTCACATTCTACTCGCAGCCATCCAAAACAAGTCAAGGCCCAATACCAACTTGTAGATGAGCCAGCAGTATTCAATATCTATGCTATTGGGACATGGGATTGGTGCCTGACACCTCATGACTTATAATGTATGTATGAGAAAAAAGTTGTGCAAATGCTCACAAACACAAACTAAATGTTCAAAAAATATTTCAAATATCTTCGCATATCAATCTGATATAAACTCAAAGTTTCATGATTAAACATTTAACGAATCGAAGATTTTAAATTACTCATTGTAAATATCGTAAATATCTAGAAATGTATTCTAGCTGCATTTTTCATTACACTGTCAAAAACTAGCATATATCCCAAAAAAAATTTCGATGATTTCTGAAATTTATGAAACTTGATAATAAATGTAACCCTTAGTCGAGCATTTTTATATGATTTTTTTTAGCAATTTTTCAGGGGTGTGTTTTGAATCAAATCACAGTTGTCATTAGGCGTGTAAGGAACGCCATAAAAAAATGTATAAAAAAATCATTTCATGGAGTATTCTTCGTTTTTTTGATTTTGCATAAAAAATGCATTTGAAGAGGCAGCCCCGAGGGGGCAGCAGCAACACCCCGTCGACAGCGCGGGGTAATAATGACAAGAACAACAACAACAACAAAAGAGGAACAAAATTAAATCATTGTAACAAGTCAGATTTATTTTTTTATGATATTTGTGACAGAAAATGTTATGCATTTTCCAACTGATTTACTGCCTGGATTGTCCTTTCAATGCGAGTACATTACGAAACTGGGCCAACAGCTGCTGTTGCAAGTTCAACTAATTGCATTTAATTACGCCAAGTTGTAAAACGAAGATGAGCAACGACACACACACACACACACACACATCGTAGCCTGGCCCGTCCTGTGTGTCACAACAAGCAGCGCAGTGCTCAAAAGGAGAGAGTTAGGCGCTGGGTTAGAATGGGTTTTCGGGTCGAGTCGGTTCGGTCAATGATTTTTATGGCAAGAGCATCATTTTTACGAGCAATTATGCAACGTGGGGCAACAACAATGGCAGGCAGATGGGCAGCTGCTTAGAAGGCGTGTCCCTGACACGCTTCGACAACGTGCAACATTGCGAGTCGAAGCGTTGCAAATGCCGCCTGATGGATTACAATCTCTCCAGCTCTCGCTCTTCCACGCTCTTTCTCTCTCTCTCTCTCTCTCTCTCTCTCTTGCACTAATGAGCACTACACTAGGACACCCCTTTGGCTGACTTAGTTTTGATTTGTGACAAATTGTCTGTGACATGCGTGCAACTGCGTCTGCGCAACTGCTGCATGGAGAAGAGGATGTGCCCAACTCACACTTGAAAGTGTCGCAACACATTCGTCACTCGTAGGTGCATTGACAACAGCAGCAGCAGCAATAACAACAACAACAACAACACATATATATTTATTTTAAAGGCGTGTGTCGGGCGATACGTCAACTGTCATTAGAGCTACATAACTGTAGAGTTGCGCCAGTGCCTGTCTGACAGCGGATGGCAGACGGACGTGCATGACGGACAGCAGATTTAAAATGCTGCATGCCACACCGCCCACCTTTTAGTGCCAGCACGCCCTTGCCCTTGCCCGTGGCCAAAAACCTAACCCAGTTGCATAGTTTAAAGCAGAGTTTCGATAGCGAAAGCAGCGTTGCGCTTCAACAACAGTTGGCAAGCTGCCAAGTTGCCAAGTTGGCAGGTGAGGCTTATGGGCGGGGCAACTGACACATCATTGAAACATCAGACATGAACGTAGTACGCTCAGTTGAAGTACAGTCACAAAACAATGAGCTATTAATGTGCTGCCCAATGCCCAATGTGATGAAGCACTTAACGTGCCCATAAAACAGCTGTAGGTATACCATTTACAGGCACACACTCACACACACACACACACTCACACAAACGCACACCTTGCACACCTTTACACCTTGCAAACAAATTGTAGATTCAATTGCATTTCTGTTTGCATTATTTAATTGCTTTAATTAGTTAATGATACAGCGTTTTTTATTGATTTAAAAACAATTTGTAAAATTATAAACAATTAAAATTTAATGTTTACAAAAATTATTAGTATTAAATAAAAATAAAGTATAAAAACCATAAAGAGTTCAGCAATATTTCAACATATGTTTAAATTTGCATATTTTTTTTTATTGAAATTTTATTAAAAATTTTGTTTTTTATTGAAATTCCAATGATGTTTTTAATTTCATTTCAGTGTACAGCGGTGCGGTGCGAATATGCGAAGAGGCGAAATAGCAAAATCATATTCATCCGCATCATCATCATCATCATTATCATCATAATTATAATCGTCATAAGCAAAAAGCGTGCTACCGTAACTCGGTCAAAACCGTAACGATTTACTTGTGGGATGCTGCGTTAATCATAATTTGATTAAAACGAATATTTCCATGTAAACTCAAACAGATATGGAAAAGAGGCAAAGCAACATTCGACATTGGCCTTTGTTTAAGTCACATAAATTTGTCTATAGGGATTACATTCATGCCAAATTAGCAGGTGCCAATTAAATTATCAACCTGACCTTGAGATTTTCAACCAAATCCGATGATTAAAGATGTTGATTAACATATTTTGCGCATAAATAGCATTCCGTTTAAATATGTTATTTCATATTTTATTTTCTTTCTGGTTTTTTTTATCTTATCTCTCAACTCAACTAATGTGTGACTGCATTCATAGGCCACACACGCACAGCAGCTAATGATTTCCCTCCCCTTGCCTTGTGTGTACTTATCTCTGGGTGTATAGGTATGTGTTTGCACGCCCCAAATTAAAGCAAATATAATTTCGCAAAGTAAATATGATATTATGATGGCCCATCTGGCTTCTGGTTTCCATTTGCCAACCTCAGCGCTCTGGTTAAAATAAAGTGAAAACATTTTCAATAAGGCAAATAAATCAATCAACCCAAATTAAGCATCGCTTTCATTATCAACGCACACTAACCCGATGACAACCCTTTCTCCAAAAAAAAACCAGCAAAAAAAAAAAAACAAAACCCTTTTGCCTGCATAAATATGCTCAAAAAAATCAGCGAAAAAAAGGTAAAAAGGGTTCAAAAAAAAATCATCAACGTACACCAAATATGAAACGCTGCCTTGTGTTTTCAGTTGAAATGTAACAGCAACAACAACAACAGCAAACAACCGGAAAGTATCATAAAAATTAATTGAAGACGTGCTGAGTAAAAAAAGCAACAACAAAAATAACAAAAAGTGAAAGTTCAATGGGATTGCAACGAAAATGAAGCAATTCCAATGAGCATCAAATGAATTAGCGTGAAAAACATAACGAAAATGCGTGAAAAACTCGGCATTAGGCTACCGCAAAAGGCTTAGATGCGCATCAATTGAGCCAGCGCGGGCAGCAGCCAGAGTTCAGGGGTGGCTGCCAATCCTGGGCCCAGACAGCTGCCAATATTTAGCTAGCAAATTGTTTGCGGCAACTCTGGCGGCATTATAAAGCGATTACGTTCAATTTGTTGGGGGCTCGTTTTTGCGAGAAAGAAAAACAACAATTTTACATGGATGCTGGGCTGGGCTGAGCTGAGCGGAAAGTGACCAGAAGTAAAAACCAACAAACCAACCAACAAATATCCGCAAAATATTCAATGCCTGTTTGCGGGGCAGTGTCAAAAGCAAATGCCCGCCTCGTCTCCGCCCCTGCGACCCTGAAACACACCAAAAAGGGGGCGTGCAATCAGGGCGAGGGAGGGCGAGGCAGGTCC
This sequence comes from Drosophila nr. medialis 2 BK-2023a, assembly GCA_035044325.1. Taxonomy (NCBI): domain Eukaryota; kingdom Metazoa; phylum Arthropoda; class Insecta; order Diptera; family Drosophilidae; genus Drosophila; species Drosophila nr. medialis 2 BK-2023a. The sequence goes on from JAWNMH010000393.1 coordinate 277,245, forward strand.
GAAGGGGTCGCACTGATTGCAGGCCCATTGTGTGCAATAGCATCTCATTTTAATGCTGACCATTGTGTGCCCTGATTTGGTTGTTTGTACGCATTTATGAATCAATGCAACTGCCTTTTGAGCTGTCAACTCGTCGACTCGAATATCGTATGTGCGTTAGCAATGAAGTTGTCAGCATCTGAATGCGACGCCTGCGATCATTAAAATATATTTCAACCAGCCCCAATCTGCTGCAGCCAAAGTGCCGGGCGCGTAATTTAAGCCCAAATTGACCCAAAAAACTAGAAAGAATGTTTACCTAAGCCAAGCCACAGTTTACATACCCTAACAGAGCTCACATTTAAATTCTATTATTACTTTAAAAACTCAAATCGATTGTCCATCTGGTAGCTATAAGATAGAGTAGTCCATTGCTGATTATCTGCACTCACTTGTAACTCTTGAGTCTGGGTCTGTTATCTTAAAGAAAAACTCATCTTTGAATCGATTTCAATGTTAAGGCTTCGAAGACGTCACCTTCAAGCATTATAGTACCCTCTGCAAGAGTATAGTAAAAAGCACAAACCATGTGAACACTGAATACCAGTCGAATCCAAGCGCCAAGACCCATGCGAACCAACTACTAAGTAAGCCAAGCGAAGCCAAGTCAAGCCAGACCAGGCCATACCAAAGAGCCAGAGCAGACCGTGGCAGTCAATTCAAAACGTATGCCATGCACTTTATCTATGCAACTTTGCAGCGGCAAGTTGCATAAATAATCCGCCTAGCACTTCAAATTGATAAAGACAATTTACAATTTACAATATGCATGGGCGCCTGCCTGCCACGCTAAGACCCAAAAACAATCTCAATTTAACAACACACACACAACGCAAACAGCAATCAACAACAACAACAATAACAACAACAACAACAACAACTACAACAGACATCAATAACATTTAGTGGGATGTCCCCTCATCCCCCAACTCTCAATGACAGCCCAAACAAATCAAATTGAAGTCATTTGCCCCATCAACACTCGCATCAGAGCGTGTGGCAGGGGGCAGACAGTGCCTCATGTGGCACAGTGGCATCTGCTTCAAACACAAGACAGCTCGAAAACTAATTCAATATGCCGCACACTAAATGCGCTTCACAAATAGGCTTTAACAATTATATAAAGTTTTCCCATGGATATGACTCAAATTCTTGGTTACCTAAGATTCCAAACTAATCTGAGTAAACCAAATTACAAAATATTATAATATATAATACTTCTTGAATAATACCATCTTTTTCAAATTCAGATTCCATTCGTCACCATTTTCATTATTTTTATCATCTTCAAGAAAATTCTATTTTGAGATTGAAACATTCAACAATTGAAATGAAAAACATTTGGCAAATTTCACTTTATCTTTTTGATTATTTCGCTCTCTCTCTATCTCTTTCTGTTTCTGCATTTATCTACCTATCTGTCTCTCTCGCTCATCATCTTACAAACACACCCACATAGCCGACATACCCATTCCTTCCTCTCAACCTAACAGAATTTTTCGATTTGATTATGCAAAACATTCAAGCTGTTCAAATTTGCACTTTGCGAATGTGAATCGGCCTACAGATGCATATATATATATATGTATGTATAGGTGACGTCGGTATATATGTGCATATAATATAGATGGAGCAAGTGGAGCTACTCAAGTGGAAATGGCTTGACTCAGTTACAGTCAATTCAGTCTCAGCTCCGGTCGCTGACTTCGACTTTGGCAATCAATCAACTCAAGTGGAGAGGCCCAACCAGGCCAGGAGAGGCCAAGCCAGGCCAGGCCCAGCGCATATGTCGACGAAATTATGAAATTCTGTGAGGCGGACATCCTGCAGTGAAATCGTTGAACCAGTTCTCAGTTGGGAACGGTGAGGAAGACGCCGTCGAGAAGTGTGTGAATTGCCAATTATGTCAGACACGAGGCATACGAGTTGTAATCAAAACTGGTTACCTTGGCATTGCCCATTGCATTGACAGCAATCACAATTATGCCTCAACAAGCAATAACTGACTGACTGATCGACTGACTGATGGACTGACTGACTGAGTGACTGAGTGACTGAGTGACTGAGTGACTTTCTGACTGAAACTGAAAGACTGTTGGCCAAGTCTTGCTGCAGCTATTTGGGTCAGGAGGCCGTCGAATGGCAACGTTTAATTGGATTAACACATTGCTGGATGCACTGAGGCACTGCGGCACTGAGGCACTGAGCCACCACCTAGCGACCAAAGCTAACGAAGCAATTTGCTGTAATTAAATCCAAAGTCGAAGTCGAAGTCGTCGTCGGAGTCGCCTCGCCGTCTAGCACTTAAATGGCGCATTTAATGGTGTAATATCATTTTGTGCGCATTGCGCCTTTAATTTCTATTTATGTCTCTTTGGCAATTTCTCTTAATTGCCACAGCAAACGCCTCAGCTATGCAACAGGCATGGCGAACAAAACTGTAACACTAACTCCTAGACACACTGACTCATTTCATGCCACATGCCACACACAGCACATACATACATATTTGTATATATATACTCGCCAGACGAGTCGAGGTGACAACTGTTTGATAAACTGCATTCGAGACGCCTTTATCAATTTTGTTTTGTTGCCCACCGAAAAAGTGTCAAATGCGCAAATGATTAATGCGTTTTCATTTTTTAATACTGAATAGGAATTGTGATTTGAGGGCAGTCGGTTCAAGAAGTTAACAAACTCAATTTTCTACTTTATCAGAATGCATTCCAAAACAACAACAACAACAACCACAGCAAACATATATGAAAGGGGAACATGTGCGCGTTTTTATCTATGTTTGCTGTGTTTAGTTTATTTTAAGTTCAAATAAACTAATTTATCATGACATTAGATAGTACATGCCAGCCTTGAAGTCACTCTCTGGCATTATACAATAAATAATTGGTCAAATCGGCCACAAAGGGGCCAAACGAAATGAGGCCTTGACTGCATGGCTACTTTAGAATGCGTAAAAAGCCAAATTGATTCGAGCCTATAAAACCAAAAAAAAAAAATGTGCAATTTAATAAGACAAGTCGAAAGCAAACTTGGCTAATAACTGTCCGGGCTTTTCTTCGAGTTTTGCAAACATTTCAATCTTTCAAGTCAACTTAATTTAATTTCAAGTTATCTTGCAGTTAAAAGCACGTTAATTGATTACCGTTTATATGTAAAACAAGTTAGAATGCGGCATTTGAGAAAGTAGAATAGGAAATACTCTAAACCCAGCTGATAAATATTAAGTACTTTTCTGTTACCAATAATATGTGTGCTTGTATTATGATCTTTATAATTGTGTCTTTCATTCATATTGCAAATCGATTTGTATCGATATTTGCATAACGGCGACAGTTATCGATAAACTTCAATAAGCTTGATCTGTGCATAGTTCAAATTTGATATCTCTAAGTTTTAAAGTCGTCTTCGACCACACAAATGTGGAATATTCAGCTCAAGTCTAGTTGAAGAAGTAGTCAAACTGAAAACATATATGACAAATCCGATGATTTCGGGTCAACAAAGGTAGATAATCTTCGGTGTGCCTAAGATTACGGTTCGTTCATGTTTTAGTTTTAAAATGGTGTGTATCGAAGGCAATTATTATAAATGCTTTAGTATGTCTAACTTAAAGGTTAAATGGTTTCTTTTTTATTCTTTTTCCAACAAACTTAAACTTATTAATTATGGTGTTTAATTTGATTGGATCTTATGCAGAACAGACTATCATTATACAACTAAGTCGTTAGCCAAGCAATTAACACAATTAACAATTTATGCTATAGTAAATTTTATTTTTTTTTAGCAAACAAAAGGTGTTTTAATTTGAGCTTAAAGTGGCTCGAAATGTTTCGGTAATTTCAATAAATTAAATTTTATTCAAGCTTAGAGCGAAACTGGTTCTTTACGCATCTGAAAAACTCAGTTGAATAGTTTTCAAGTCCCCCATTTAAGAAGTGTTCAATTTCACTGTCAAAAGAGTTTTTGGACGTCAGCTCAAACCTAAGATGGCTAACAGCAAAAGCCAATTGGTTAATTGTCGACGAAGACAAAAGGCCCAATTTATTGTATAGAAACTCCATCAATGATAATGTTGTTGACAAAATGAAATGAAATTACCCACACTCAGCTATACACACTTGACATTTCGGCATTTGCATTTACATAAATCATATTGGCGGTGGGGATTTAAAAATAATAAAAAAAATCAAACCAATGCTAAAACTCAAATCAAAACACGACAAGACAAATGCGGTTGTTGTTGTGACGATGACGGCATTTTCCATCTGGCGACTTTAAAAGTTATACACAATGCCTAATCTCGCATAGCTTGGCAATTTGTTGCTGCTCCCAAGCGAAAAGGTCAGTTGCCAACTTGCTGCCACCAAGGAGAAGTCGACAACAATAAGCATAAATAGCGGCACAACCTTTGGGACCCAGCGACGCCGCCAGAGATAAACTGGTTGCTCCTGGCAAAGGATATGCGATGACTTCCTGCCGTTTAGTTATTGACTTTTGAGACACATACTTTTCAAAGGAAGCAGCTGTCGTAAGTTGGCTGCCGGCTGCCACCCATCCAAATCAAAACTGTGCACAATATGGCAAATAATGGCGCTTCATCTTGACCCTTAACCTTTAACGAACTGCACACAAGTTATGCAATTATGCGTCACATTCAACATTCGAATTTTCTTGGCAATTAGGCGAAGCTGCTCGGTCGGCGAGGGGGTAAGTTCCTGGCGGGTGGGGAGTGGGGTGCCAGGGGAGTAACAGTAGGAACTGCTGCTGACTCAGCCAATTGGAGAGCGTTGCCTGCGAAGGCGTCGCACTCATAAGTCCGTGATAAGCATTTTGATTTATGCCATTGAGGAAATAACACACACACACACACACACATACTCACTCACACACACCGGCATACACACATTTGGCAAGATAAATAGATACAGTGTGTGGCACACAAGTAATCCTTAATTGAACGTTGCAAAGCAAAACTAATTTTATGGCATATTAGCAAACCATTAATTATCAAAGCGTTATAAATTTTAATGCCGATTAATTGCTGCCAAAACACAGCCAAGAAACTGTGAACATAACAAGCGCTTGTAGCACACATGAAAGTTGTTTGTTGTTGTTGTTGTTGTTGTTGTTGCTGCAATACATTTTAAGCCAAACCAAAAAGCCAAACAACTAACCAGAGCAGAGCAATGCGTGCCACTGGCCCAAAAAGTCTTCCTGTTGTGCGTGGGTCGAATTCATCCACTTCACGAACCATGTTGCCAGATGCTGCTCCTGCTGCTGCTGCTGCTGCTGCTGCTGCCACTGCTGCTGATGCGGATGACGATGTCGATGTTGGCGATGTTGGCAACTTTGCAAACGGCAGCGTCATCAAATTGGCCGCACGCGTCATAAAACTGAACAGTCAACCAAAAATAAAAATCAGTCCAACTCAAAGAGACTCAAACAGATTCGGTCTAAGCCGAAATACAAATGCCCTACAAAACAACATATTAAGAAGTCTAATATAGATCGTATAGAGTAAAGATCGGTTTGTAAACGTAAATGTGTCTTTTGATCTGTTCTCAAACTTGATCAATAGAATTATAATGGATATGGTATCATATCAATATCATTTCTAATAATAAGAAATTCATTCCATTCCTCACTATCCTCTCACTGTTTAGATCTCTTTTGTGGTCTCCCTACTATTCTCCAACTCAGTTAGCTACTCTTTTTACATTTCTGTTACCAATCGACTGCCCAAACCGAAAGGCCTCATTTTTATTTCGCATATTAAGACCAAATTATAAACGCATAACTCTTTTTGGCCACGCAGCTGAAATGTTATTTATGTTAGTTTGATTGCACTTAGTGAGTGTATTAATTTGATTATAATGGTTATATATGCGGCATAAATAAGCATTTTTTTTCATCTTTTATTATTGTTGCGATTGGCTTTGGCATTTGAATATTTATGGGGAGTCGCTTTGATGAGGCTGGTGAGCAACCTGCGACTTTTGTGGCCCATAAATGTCGCAGAAAAGTGTCTTCACATGTTTCGGTTAATTTGACAATTTATTAGACCCCCGGGTAGGACCACTCCATCAAGTAGCTTTCGCCACAACAACCCACACACATAATCATCATCATTACCATCATCATTATCAGCATCATCATTAGCAAACATGGTCACTTTGATGTGCAGCGAAATGAGTGAATAAACAATTTCGGTCTTTAAGAGCGTTTTTTCCCGCTTTTTGTTTCTTGGGTTTCTGGAGCTTGTTCCCAGCTGAAAGATGCTCTGCTTTATGTAATGCCATAAAAACTATGCATTAGCGCAGCGTCTTTTGTATGGCAGCTAACTAATTAAGTCTTTTAAATTGTTTTATTTGCCACGGCGGTGATTTGGCAGAGCATCTTCAACTTGGACGAAACGGATTTTGTATAACATATACAATAATTAAAAAGTAAAATGTGCCGAAAATTTGTGTTGTGTTTTTTTGTTGTTGTGTGTGAGAAAGTTATTAAGCCAAGTCATGACAAGTAAGACTAGAGAAATAATGTATTGATTGGCACTTCAGATCTCAGAGATTGCAACGTCCAAGTTAAGTTCTTAACCCACATGAAAAGAGCTAGCTGCCTAATTAAGCATAACTGCAAAAAAAAAAAAAAAATGATATATAGCAAATTCTGTAATGACCTTAGCAAAGCCAGCTGCTCACTTACCCCCTGCCGGGGTCACAGCCACGCCCAAAACAGAAATGCCAACAAAATTATGAGTGCAACAAATGATGACAGCCCAAAAGATTTCTTCAAACGAAATCTATTTATTAGCAGAACTATGAAAAATGGCAAAAAAAAAATCATAACAAAACAAATCTATAATTTCTGCTTTGGAAAAGACCGGGTCGACATTTATAGTGGCTCGCGTTGTGGCATGCAAATTTATGACAAAACATTTGAATGCCGTCTCGATTCGGTGCAGAAAGGTAAACAATGAAGTGCGTGGAAATGCGAGCGGGTTTTGGGGCGGGCATAATAATTTAATTATGAATTTGAATGCGTGCAAAAATTTTGGAAAATTGCATGCATATTGAAAAATTGCAAACGAACTGAGCAGAAGGGTTTTCCCAGCACATTTGTACGGGTACGGTTTGCGTTAGGGGTTAAATGGTAGGTAAAAGGGGCGTCGTCCGTTAGACACGCTTGTGTGTGTGTGTCAATTAAGGGATCGTAGCTGTCCGGTTTCGTGGAATTCGAATGTCAGACCAACTGTCAAAAAAGTGTTCATATCATATCGCACCCACGCGATAATGTCAATCAAAAAACTGTTCACTACATGAAAATTGTTCAATTAACATTTTGCTAGCAATTACACGGAGACCCGGCCAGATCCGCCGGGAAGCGATAAGCCGCTCAGCGCTATATGGTATATAGGGATAGTCAGTCAGATGCGGCAGCGAACCGGTTCGAGTACCCTGCTCCGAATGAGTGACGTGTGACCAGCGGTCAGCGGCCCGTCAACAGACGTTGGAATTTGAAACAAAAGGTTACCTTTCTGAAGTGGCAGCCAGTTGCGTGTGTAAATTTAATAGGATTTTCGTGCTAAGCGTAATTAGAAGACTAGTTTCGAAACTGTTCCCAACTAGACGGCCGACTGGGTACAGTTGTCAATCAGCTCTGCCGGGCTTTTATCGTTTGTTAGCGTTATCGAATGCAAATGTTTACACATTCAAGTGGTTTTTGCATAATTTGCATATTTAATGAGCTGCCACATTCGTTTTTATACCACTTTTGTTATCAGCTACAAAAACAAATAAAAATTAAGTGAGAAACTCTATAGAAAATTGTATCGGTTTTTTTTTATTTTACGCTTTGATTAGCTAAGCAAAACGGCGGAAAACAACAACCCCTCAAACGGGACAGTAATGGCAATTGGAGAAAGGGGTGAAAAGGGTTAGGCAATGCAAGCTGCAAGTTGAACTCATTCATCATTTGCATACAACTGAAGCTGAAGCTGAAAATGAAGCTGCAACTGATGCAAGCTGATGTGAAATGCATGCTGAGAATTGCATAGCACTCGTAGTTCATGTATTATCAACAAACACACACATAAATCAACTGCTGTGCCACAGTTCCACACTTTTCTTTATGGAGTGTGTAATGCAGGGATTAAAGACTTCGCATTTTAGGCATAAGTAAATACTTTTATTCTCGCATCTGTCACCTGCGTAAATGTTGAACATTTCAAATACAAACTCAATTAAGGCCTAATATGTGGTTTGCCTTATGCAAATTGGGTTTAGTACGAGCATTTTTGAGATATGTAAACACATATGTTTAGGTTGATAGATGGGATGAGGGTGGTAGGTTTTGAAAAGTGTGTTTTTCTGATACTCTTTAGTGTTGTCCAGGTATCTAACGTCTAAGTCTAACTAATTTAGTTAGATTTAATTTGGTTATTTCATCAGGTTTGATCTGGATTAGGATTGAGTTTGTTTGAGCCAGTTTCTCACTACAGTACCTTGCTGGTCTCCATTTATGTCTGTTATGTTGATGTTGATTCATTTTGCAGATTATTTGTTTATTTGTAATTTGGTTTCTAATAAAGAATAGCAAGCCGGAGCATATAATGAAATTATTGAATTTGGCTTAATAATTTTGATGTGCTTTGAGTTGGAATCGAATTTTAAGTACATTATCCTCTGTTGTCGAGCGTGTTGCTAGCAGCATCAATCGTTGCTTGCCACAATAAATGTTTCCAATATGCAAAGCATGGCACTCAGATAAACAAACATGGACAGCTTAGTCGTTGGTTAAATTTCACACACAATCGATATCTATATATGTGTGTGTTTGTGTGTGTGTTTGTCCAGGCTTGCAAAAGCAGCCGCCATTAAGATATCGAAATGGATATATGAGAGAGACAGAGAGAGAGTGGGCGAGGATGTTTAGGGGCTGCACATAGGCCCAACTAAGCCCAACCATGTGAGGCTGCATAACCACAGCCAAGATTTGCATACATTATTGAGAGGGCAAACAGCAATCCGATTATGAACTGAAATATGCCAGCTTTAAAATGCAACTGTGAACTTGTGCAGTTTGATAATGAAGCTTAATATCAGTATGTGTACATGCATATCTACATATATGTGTCTACATGTCTACATGTCTACATGTCTATCTCTATCTCTATCTCTATATCTATGTATATCTATATCCTATATTCTATATCCTATATCCTATATCCTATATCCTATATCCTATATCCTATATCCTTTATCTTATATCTTAAATCCTATATCCTATATCCTATATCCTATATCCTATATTCTATACCCCATATCCCATATCTCATATCCCATATCCCATAACCTATATCCTATATCCTAAATATCTATATGTATATTCATTATATTTTACTTTCTTTGTCTTTCGATAACTGCAATATCGATACTAATCGATGTCCAATATAGATAAAAGACGCAATTAATAACTATTATCATATGCCCATACATATAATATTTATATTAAAATCGAATTAGATGTTGATGTTGTAGGATATCTCCTAATGGAGTTCTCTCGATTGGAGCATTCAAACTTTATTGATAGATTAATGTATTAGTGAAATGAACTGTTAAACTTTCAAGTAGTTCTAAGCACAAACTAACTTCAAAGCTATGCCAGTTGGAAATCAATTTCATTTTCAATCACTAGACCTTGTAGTTGCGATTGTTTGTTGTTGCTATTGTTGTTGTCGTTGTTGTTGCTGTTGTTTGTGGTTGTAGTTGTTGTTGAATGTGGATGCTCCCTCCTTAGCTGCTAAGTAGCTGCACGCGTAGAACTTCAAATTGAATGCACCGCATCGCAAGGAGCAAGGACTACCCCAAGGACTACTACAACCCCTCCCCCTTGGAAAACAGGAGTTCAGCTAACCAGAAGGCAACACGCAAGAGCTGCGTTTGGGACGTTCGCCCGAGGCGAGTAAACAACACAATTCTGTGGCAGCAGCAGTAGCAATAACAACCAGAAGGAGCCTGAAGCGAAGCCGTAGACTCGTTCACGAACCAGGACATGGCAAATAGCGAAATGTGTGGGTAAATGTGACGTGCGCTGGGCGAGAACCAGAAGTGGGTTTGGATGTCCCTCCTGGCACGTGGATCGCTTGAATTTCTGATGCGTTTTCGATTTTTCCACGCGCGCACATTTTTCCATTTTTTATTTTTCTATTTTTCTTGTGTATTTATTGTTGCAGAAGTTGCAACTTTGTTTACTTAAGCATTTCACAGGGCTCACAGTGGTTATTATTGTTGTTGTTGTTGTTCTGTTTTTTTTTCCTACTGCTCGTCTGCACTTTAACAAGCATTTATTTTCGATTACATTTCAATTGTTGTTGTTTAGGTTTGAGCATTGTGAAAGGAATTAGCCAAAACAGTTTTCAATGTTTGGCAACAATAACAACACAACAATGTCAAAAATGGGTGCTAAGGAAGAGCAGAGAATAGAATAATAATTATTATATTTCCGTACTCGCTCTTGCTGTTTAGTGTAATTACACTTGACAGCTGAAATGCACAGCCCTGAAACCTGAAGCAGCAGCGCCGTGTGGAAATTAAAATGTGTCGTCAATTTGAGCCTCTGCAGGCAAACCAGAACCTGGGCCAACAGACAACCAGACACTGTGGTTGACCAACTAGTATTTATTGAACATAATTTACAAGTAAAAGACAATAATTCCATTTGGTTTACAACTATAGCTCAGCTTGGGCAGTCCTTAATGTATCCTTTAAATGATGTGACTCTTGCTCTAAGACTATGGGAGATATATGGAAGTAGGCTGGGTTTGGATACAAATATATCCATATAAATAATCGTCATCAGCAATCTATCCAGCAAATTTGCTGACTCTGCCTTTTGAATTGTGAAATTAATGCGCTTTTATCGATTGGCAGTTATCGATGCTATCGATTACGATGAAAAAATTACAATTCAACGATCTTTACCAAATCGCGGGCCCAAGCAGCCCAAATAAATTGAATTTCAAGTGTGTCGAAAGCGGACGGACATGCGGATGGACAGCATGACGGACAATGCTCAAAATCAATATTCTCAACTACCTTTGGTATCAGATGGTACATGAAATGCTGAATCATGTTGCGCATGTTAGTTGGCCAAGAAACACTTTAAAATCGCTTTCAGTTGCCGTGAATAATGAATGTCATATTTCAGACCCACTGTGCAGCGCTTGGCAACGAACAGGTGAGTAGGCAGCAACACATACACACACACACACATACACGCATGCGATGTCCCTTCACTCCCACGTGCAACGTGCCGCTGGTCGCCTGCCCCTTTGTCCCTGGGCACATGCGACCCTTGAACCGTCATCGTCATTGCGGGCCACTGCAATCCCATTTGAGGACCAAAAAACGTTGGCGAGTTGGAGACGACACCCGGTGGCGTGTGGCAACTTCATCGCAGCGGCGGAACTGTCGCATTTCCGCATTGCAAATGACTCCCTTTCTTTGTTGAGTGTGGCGGGTTGCGGGGTGAGGTGAGCGAACTAAGCATTTTTGTAATTAAGATAAAAGCGACAAGGACACGAAGAGGGGAAGGGTATTTCAAAAGCAGTTAAGTGTTTGGGCCAAGCACAACATGTGGCCAAAAAAAGAAGCACAACACTTAATAGTGGATTTAAAGGGTGTTCCAACATTACATCTGACTCAAGTTCGCTTAATACAAATGCTATCAATGTTGAATTTGTTAAATGTGCCATGCAAAATTGCACACAGCAAAATGTCAGCTTAGCATCAACAAACATGCAACAACTACAAAAAAAGTGAGCAGCCAAATGGACACGCCCCGTCGAGATCGAGAGTCGAGGTCTAACCTCAGAGATAGGCAAAACATGCAGATACAATAACAAAATAACAACAATAACAAAACAACAACAACAACTGATAACAACAACAACAACAACAAAAGCAGTGCAGCTTGGACAGCTGCATAATATAAAACCAAACACGCCCAACCCCCAAAATCCAGTAAAAGGGCATTACAAGCTCATCAACGGTTAGCATCCTTTTTTTTTAGGTTTTTCAGTTTTCGTATGCTGTGTGGACCAGACCCAGAGACAGCCCTCCGATTGTCATTCAAATGTGAACCCGTTTCGGCTGATATTTTGTGACATTTTCACATTAAAAACGTTTTAAAAAAAAACAACAATAAACATGCAGACTTAGCTGAAGGGGATTGCGAGGGGTTTCAACAGCATCCGCGCTAAAATCTGCGCTCAAATTGAAACGTTTTGACCCGCACCCAAAAACGCTGAAGTGGCCGAGCGCATTAGAGATTAAAAACCAACACACACACCCAGAGGACGACAATGTTGCCGTTGTTGATAATGTTGTTGTTCTTGAATTGCTTTTGTGCTTGACACGATCTACAGATTTCCGCCGTTTTCTGCCACATTTCTCGCTGTCATATTTTGACAGGCCAAGCCAAAAATGCTTAAGGCCAGCAGCAAAGTGTGCCAAACACCAGATAAGATCAAACGATAAGAAAAATACATATTTAAAATCTGGACAGCCGAAAAAGATAAGGGGTGCAAAATTTCGCAAAAATACAAAAAAATACATAAAATTGCAGCCGTCAATTAACGGCGATTTATAGCCACAAGGGCATGCGTTGTGTGTTGAAATAAGAACGAAACAATTAACAATTGTTGCAGCAACAGCAAACAAATCGCACGAGCTGCGCCTGCGCCGACAACAAACAACAAATCAAACAACAGCAACAACACAAAGAAACGGAAATATTTCCAATGGCGCGAAATGGAGTGCGCTTTAATTTGCATAAATTACGTGGCAGCTAAGCTAAAGCATAAAGGATGCAGGATGCAGGCAGCAGACAGCAGACAGCAAGGGGTAAAAGCTTGCCACCACTCATGAATGCGAATGTGAATGGGAATGCCACCCGCTTGTTAGCCCACTGCGTTCAAGTGGCTGCCGGCATCCACTTGTGCATGTTGTGACGAATAGAATACACAAATGAGACTGTGCAACGCACCGAAACTTAATTACTCTTTCGCCACGAAGTCGCCAAAAGTTGATGTATTCTGCCGCATACAGGCTTGTGTGTATGCAAATTTATAGAGAAAGTTTCAAATAGTGCATTCACCGGCACTCATAAGCTCCTCTCAACAGCAATAGATCAGTTTCTTTCACTTTGCACAGCAACCAGAGATGGCTCAGCCTCGCTTTATAATTCGTATTTTTGCATCTCTTTTTGTTTATTCATTTTCTTTCACATTCAACTTTACGCAACAAACAAAGAAAACTTATTTGATGCACTTTTATATATCTAATCAACAACATTTTCAACTATTAAAACAATTGCACAATTGATTATGATATTTAAAACGGTGCGCGTAAATTCGATGCATCAAGTTTACACAATTTGTGTTTTATTATTAAGCGTTTCAATTATAATTAGATTCCCACGTGATGAATCAATGAACAGTTACCCATAATTGAAGCTCAATCTACAGTTACAAATCGCTCTCTCTCTCTCTCTCGCTCTCTCCATTTAGTATTTGGATTGGTGCATTTTTATGGCTGGTAAAATATGACGACAACTTGCTATAAAAAGTTATATTCTCATTAATTGAAGCTCAATCTGAAGTTACAAGTCTCTCTCTCTCTCTCACTCTCTCACTCTCTCTCTCTCTCTCACTCTCTATTTTAGTATTTCGATTTGTCTTTCTCTAGGAAAATAAAATAATATGTGCATAGTTATAGCTAGTAAAATATGGCTACAACTTGCTATAAAAAGTTATATTCTCAACAAATGCCATAATATAGGTATAGTAGCCGCGTTTAGTGCCCTATAAATCTGTTGCAATCATACAGACACCCAGGCAAATACTCGAACACACACAAGCACACACACGCACACACATATGAGCACTTGGAAACGCTCCAGTTTTTTGTTTCAAATAAAAAACGTTTTATTTTCTTTTTTTTTCTGCTCAGTTGTTCGTTGAGTGGTTGATTGCATTTATGGGCTGGACTCGCGACCAACTGCTCGACCATGCCTCGAGGCGGATGCTGCGGAGGCTTAGATGATGGTGTTGTTCCTGTTTGATGATGAGGAGCAGTCAGTCAGTCGGCCAGCCAGACTTGAGGTGTGGCCGCTTAGCTGAGCCGTGAAACTGTAATGCACATGGCAATTCCATTTGACAGAAGTGAGCAGACATGCAGAAGAGTTACGCAAATATGGCCAAAGGGCAGAGCAGAGCAGAGCAGAGCAGAGCGAAGCGAAGCGTTTGTCGATCCGTCGGGTTGGCAATCATTTTAAAAACCCGCATAATTGTCAGGATTTGCACGCCGATGCGAAGCGGGCTGAGTGGGTTCGCCCCTAAAAAAAAGGGTTGAGGGGCGGCAACTGCAGTGTGCTATTTGAGGTTATGTTAAAGCGCTGAAATCTCCACACCTCTCAATGTAAATGAAACTATCCAGGGAATTGCTTAAAAGCAAACATATCTATGTTATTATATCAGCTATATCATTTTTAGCTTTCAAATTGACTGCGAATGTGCTTTGCAAGCAGCTGTTTTCACTCAGATTTAACCAAACAGCTTTTCACCCATTTTCCGCCCTTTTCAGTATTTAGATTAAAAGTGAAATTAAAATCTTTAGCAACAAATATTGAAAGATCGAATGAAAAATTAGTCAATAACTTTTGAATCATTAAATGGCAATAAAAAAAAAACACAGAAAATGTATTTTCTAATTGAAAAATATATAAATATATAACATAATTAAATAACCTTCAACAGACTGTCTCGATTTCCAGCAGCGTTCCTTTGAGCCGGACATTTATCAGACATTTAATTTCCAAATTACATTTTCTGAGCTGGAAAGTTGCTTTTGGTTTTCATTTTGCTTTCGATGAAAACACCCCGGGTGACAATTGCAGACATGCCGCAGCCGTCGCATTTCAGGATGACAAAACCGCAAAAAAAAAAACATGAAATGAAGCAGAACAAAAAAATAAAGCTGAACAGATTGATAGCGAGACAATCAATGTGCACCGCAGGATACTTGTGCCACATAAAAAACACGCACGATCCCGTGCCTATCACGAAAATATATATAAGCAGACAGGCCGACGATTGTATACTCTGCGGATCTGAGTCCAACTGCAGTATATGTCGTTGAATATATGTCTTATATAGTCGTCCAATTTCTGATGAGTTTGGCTAAATATTGCTGAAATCATTATTCAGTTAGTTAGAATAACTTGATAAGCAAACAAGTTGTTCATATATGGAACGCCGATCTCAAATATTTTTCATATTTTTCGAATATCATTTTAAATGATAATAATACAAGAACTCATCTTTAGAAACAGTCAGGTAAACAGACATGGAATCAGACAGCAGGTATCTATATACATGTATACATATGTACATCTTTTCTACAAACTTCATGTCAAAATTGCAACACCCTCCGCAAGGATGTGAAAATTGGAAAATGATAATTGAAAATTGAATGAAATCCACATTAAATAGCAAAGCGCTTTTAACTGAAGACAGCAATTGTGAAACGTAAGTCGTAAATCGTAAATCGTAATACTCCCCAATGGATTTGTCAGCTGGGTCTTTCTTTCCATTTCTTCGTAGCGCTCAAGTTGACGTCAAAATTCATGAATCAAAATGAAGCTGACAAAGATTAATAATGATTATGATGATGATGATGATGTTGATGATGTTGATGATGTTGATGATGTTGACTGAGGACACTTGATGTGTCTATCAACAACATATTGAGGTTGCTATAATAAGCATATGTGTACGAGTGAGTGTGCGTGTGTGTGTGTGCGTGTGTGCGTGTGTGTATTCCAATAAAAATAATAATAATGTGCACCATTCGGCTTTGAGTACAAAAGAAAGTTGTTTTTTTTTCTTGGCACTCAAAGCGAACAGAAAAAATAACATAATAAAATAAATCCACTTAAATGATGTCACAATGAAGCTAATTTCAAGGAGTTTCCCTATGCCGGCGAAAAAGAGATTAGGACAAGTTAGTTCACGTTAGCATTGATGTCGCAGAAGTTAGTTCACGTTAGCATGGATGTCGAAGAAGTTAGTTCAAGTTAAGCAGCGAAAACAAAAGTTTTTTGGCAGCGTTTTCGCAGTGGACTGGCTGCTCGTACTCGCTGTCAACATATCAAATATCAAATATCAAATTCAGTTCAAGCTGCCAATGAACCGTTATTTTATGTTTGACAAACACTATTTGCGGCTGCCGGATTTGCATTTTGGCTGTCAAATATTTCACAGCTCGCTTAACTGCCTGCTCAATTTGAAGCGGCAAATCAGCTTGGGAGAGCTGCTAACTGGGATTTGAACCTGTTGGCAGCGCGACTGACTAATCGCAGTAACTAACTGTGTGAAAATGGCAGCAAGTGCTTAGAATTTCACAATTCATTTCAACCAAAATGAGTGGCAAGTTTAAGTTTGGAAAATCAGTTCAGTTTTGGCAAAGTTTTGTCTGTTGGCAAACTAAACTAAATACAAAATAAATTGGAAAATGATGCCGATTTTGGATTTTTCTTTTAATTGTCAAATATTTAAAGTGTAGAATTTAATTTAAAAATAGTAAAAATTAAGTTAATAACATTTATTTTTCATTTTGTTCATTTCCAACTTCAATCTAATTACAAGATATTTAACGGATAAAAGATCCCGCTTAAACAGCATCTTAAAAAAGCATTCAATTAACTGAAAATTAAGTTATTCATAGAAATCCCATTAAAATAACTGTAAGCCCCTCCAACAACAACAACAACAACAACAACAGCAACAACAGGACAACAAACACTTTCAAACAAACAAACATAAAAACTGTCAAACAACAAAGTTGAGAATTTTTTTTTTTTTTTTTTGGTTTTGTTAAAATAATATGCACCACCGAGTGGATGACCAAAATCCAGTAACCACCCAGCTGTCTCCCTCTCCCTGCTGGCTGTCTGTCTGGTGGGGGTCAAGAGCGTTGCCTGCACAGAGGTCACTCGTAAAAAAGGCCGTGCCAAATAGCGTTTGCTGCACAAAATGAGCGTGCAACATGGCGAGACTTCTAGTTGGATGGTTGACTGATTATGCTCGAGAAGAGTACACATATTGTGTTTACTGTATTAGACAGCTGGCCCATTTGCTAGCTGTATTTGCTGACTCACTCTAACCGTTGGCCCTCTCTGTCGCACATCAAGCTGCGCCGACGCACAGCGTGTGATGAAAAAAAAACACTTGAGGCTAATTTCGCTGGCTTGTTGCTTGAGTTGAGCATTTTCAATGGGCCAATAACAGATTTTTTTAATTAAGCCAGCGACATGATTGTTAATAGCTAAATCTACAACAACAACAACAACAACAAAAACAACATCAACAGCAAATTGTCGCCTTAACACAAAAAGCTGTTGGGAAGCAATTTGTTGTGCACTGAATTAATCAGTGAGTGTCTGAGTGAGTGGATGTGCGAGCGAATGAGTTAAAGTGTGAGTGCATGAATAAAACTGAGTGAATGCCAATTTACCGTTGTTGCTGTTGTTGTTGTTGCTGTCGTTTTCTGTTGTGTGCTGTGCACACGCGTATTGAATTTCCAGAGAACATGTTTTTTTTTTCCATTTTCATTTTCATGCGAGAATAATTTTGAATGGCGGAAAAACGTTGCTAACAAAAAAAAAATACAACATAAAAAATAAACAGCCAACTCAACATTGTTTGTCCAATGGTCAGTGGACACTTGACAAGCTATGGCAATGACCATGTGCCCCCTCCCCAAACCCCACCCCACTCTCATTGTGCACCCAGGGGAGTTTGGTGCAGCTGCCACTTGGATTGCATTTGTATTAGTGTAGTTTTTGTTTGTATTTGCTGAAAGGTTATTTGAAATTGGTTAACTGAATGCCGAACGGCAGCCAAACAAACTTAATTAAAGCTGGCTAAAATTGCTTAAGCAATCAGTTATTTCAGCATTAAAAAGTGTGATTGTGGACTGAAGATACTTTTGGAAAGATGTGCAACGGCAGTGATTTGAAATCAGTATACTATTGTGGCAAGAGTTGAGCAGTTAAGATTATTAATTATTAACTACAATCAAAGGCAATAAGGTAACAAGTCTATACGGGGGAACGAAGCGGCTGACGAGCTAGCAGGAATGGGGCAGAGAGACCCCTGATAGGCCCTGAACCGTATTGTGGCATAGGAAGACACACAATACGGCTGCAAATCAGGGACGAAGAAAGGCAGAGGCGAGAACGGGCTGGGCAGGGACACCAGGACTCCGACAAGCCAGAAGTCTCCTTGGTGGCTATAATCAAAATCGATTTAAGCAAATGACATCCATGGGGAAGAACAGGCTCAGGATACTCACCGGTCTATTGACAGGACACTGCAGACTGAGAAGTCACCTAACCAAATTAGGTATTTATAGTAGCGATGTGTGCAGGTTTCGTGGACACGAGGCGGAATCCCCAAAGCACATCCTAGCAGAATGCGTCGCCTTAATTAGGAATAGATGCAGCATCCTAGGGAAGCATGTCATGAAGCCCAAGGACATAGAAACCATCAACCCAACAAAGATCCTGGCATTCGTGCAGGAGCTGGGGTTGATGGAAGAGCTGTAGACTCAGAAAGGGGGCACAATAGACTTTATAGGTCGCAGTGCTGGTTCCCCAATTAAAATAATAATAATAAATAATATTCTCATACGATCTATGTTATATATCTTAGAATTGTTTAATTAAAAATTGTATTATTATTACTAATTTATTTATTATTTTTTGTCTTACTTTTAAGCCAAAAAATATAGGAAAAAATCATTATACAGCTGCTTAGCTACGCTGATTTCCGTCCATAAATCTTCTGGTTGCTTTGGCTCGACTATCCAGATATGATCTATGATTAGAGCACGCCCCTCGAGTGTGTCTGTCAACCCTTGTGTGTGTGTGTGTGGGGCAACCACTCAACCACTCGAACAGTGCATGCAATTGTGAATGTGGCAATAAATCTTCAAAAAAAGAGAGAAAAATTTGTCACTTTCACCGCGACACAAAAAACAATTGACAAAATGTGGCCAAAAAAAAAAAACACAAAAAAAAAAGAGAAAAAATAACAGAAAATAAATGTTGCATTATATGGGCGCTGAGTTTTACGGTAAATTGCGCTTGCATAATAGGTAAGTCGTCCTTAATCCTTTTTTTTTTTGTTGTATGTGTTGCAAACAACAACGCAGCGAATATGCCACTCAAAAGGTGAAAACTGTCGAAAAACATGCGTCGTGTGTCGTCCGGCGGATCCTGCTGTGCGCCTGCGCTGACTTATTGGCAGCTGACCAGTTAGCCAGCGGGACGATCAGCAGCAGGCTGCGGATGTGGCACGTGGCAAACGCAAAAAGGGGTCGCTCGTGTTCTGCGGTTGCAGCACAAATTGAAATAGCAAAAATCATTGCCACGAATCGCCATGGAAAATTGAAAATTGCATTTAATTGCATTTACAATGACGCAAACAAATGCGATTACAACATTTTAAAGCAGCGCCGCCGGACAATGTCCGGCATTTCAAATTTTTAGGGCTGCAATTCACGCCTCGCTACACAAAAGCGCTGTAAATTATTTTGTTAGAACTCGGATCAAGAGCGGGGAGGGAACAACTGAAAGAGAGAGAGAGAGAGAGGGAGAGCAGCGGCTCTGAAACAATCGAAACACTAACGGGACTTCTAGTTTTAACCACCCCCCTGCCCCTGTCTATCCCCTTGTAATTTTATTAGTTTTGCGCTCATCAATTGTTTGTTTAGGATGCTGTGCAGCAGCAGGAAACAGTTACAGTTGCAGTTATAGTTACAGTTATGGCCAGTTACATGACGGGACATAATAATAAATATGCCAACTAAATTATGAAGCAACTGACAATCCTTAATTGCAGTTCGTTACGCTGCTGAACAACTCAGTGCAATTATGATGGATATTGTAACCAAATATAGAGCTACAAAATATACACATATATTTTTATATACATATTGTTTCTTATTTGTAACCTCTTTTTATATCTTGCGTTTGCTTTAAATCGATTACTTCGATATATTTATAATCCTATTGGATTAATTGGCTTTTGAATTGAACTGGTTTAAATTATGAAGTAACATAAAATGAGAATAAATATTTTCGATATAATAATCACTCTGAATTCTTAATATTTAAGAACTGTTATTTTTTGTTATTTATTATATAAATATTTAAATTTTTGCTTACAACAGAAAATAACAATCTTACGAAAGGCCGTAACAGCGTCCAATCAGATTCCCATTTGAATCAATAGTGCTGCCACATCGTTGAAAAAAGTTGCTGCCCGCCACTATGGCTGATGCCATGGCCACAAGGCCACACGCAAGGCACAGCAATCGTGTTAAGATTTTATTGATATCTACCAAAAACTACTAAGACTTCTGTTAAAATCAATAATCAGTAATGGTGCAATATATTTTGAGTCGCGTTGCACCACAACTCAACGATAACAGTTCCACTAGTTCAAATGAGCTGAGTTATTTGTCATCGCTAAGCAAGTCGATTTTTTTTTGGCTCATCTCTAAAACATAGCAAGATTTAAGCAACAAATTTTGAAGACAACCGCATAAAATGGCCAGCAAGCAGTTGATGAACCGCTTAAGCACAGTCGCAGGTCGTGGCCAGAGTTGGCTAGCGCCATTGGCCGGCGTGCGCAACTCGAGCACACGCAACGACGTCGATAAAGTCACCCACACTGGCCAGGTGAATGCTGCTGCTGCCGCCGACGAACAGCTGTTTACGATTACGCAAACAAAATCTTTGGGTTTTCATTGTAGGTGTTCGACAAGGACGACTATCGCAATGTGCGCTTCACGAATGCCAAGCGCTATGTGAACGAGAACTGGGGCATCAAACTCATCGAAGAGCAGCGTCCCATTGAGTCCACGGAGCGCGTGGTCCACTGCGACGGTGGAGACGGACCACTCGGCCATCCCAAAGTCTATATCAATCTGGTGAGTTTTACCTGCTGCTGCAATAATGGATGATGTTGACATGTGTTTTTTTCTTAGGATAAACCCGGCAATCACAGCTGTGGCTATTGTGGCCTGCGTTTTGTGAAGAAGGATGGCCATCATCATTAGAGGCTGTTGTGGCAACTAGTTGAAGCTGTTGAATATTCTATATCTACTACTATTACAAAATAATAATAAATCCAAGAACTATCGCTACAATTGACGGCACTTCAAATATTCAACAGCTATTTTGCATAACGGAATAAATTGTATGGATTATATGACTATAGCTGGTATCTACACGAAAGCAGCCAAGATTCTATGTTACACCTAAGCGTTAAGCATACAAAAATCGAATGGAAAATAATTTGGCAGTTCCCTCGCACATTAATGGATCCTGGCAACATGTTCGACTGCCTGCCTTTGGCTCCTCGCTCTCTGCACACGAAGAGCAGCTGCGAGAGAGAATGTACCCAGTAGACGAATGAACCCAAACTGGGAAATTATGGAGAGCATAATTGTACAAAGATAACTGTTATTCTCTATTCTTCAACTAGTTCTTCTAGCTAAACTTAGCAAACTCACATAGATGAACATCCAGGTAACTGTAATATTCAATTAGTTTGGGCATCAAATCAAGTCGAGTCGATGAAACCAATCCATAAGGCCTGCTATAAGCCACTTTTGATGAAAAATACTGGATTCACATTTTGGTACCAAATATTCATGAAAGACCATTATATCAACGTAACCGATCAATACCTATTCAACTCCAATACCTCCAACTTACCCATAAATTAACCTTTAACAAATTAGAAAAAAAAGCACTCATTAGTTTGTTGCACTTGTCTATTGCGCAACATTATTAATTGTTTTATTGTTGAATGATATCTAATACAATGTATTTGTTGCTTTTGCATTGTGGTCTATTTGTGTAATTAGTAATTAAAATATGATCAACTAAAATTAGTAGCTTGTTGTAAAGTAAATCATATGAGTAAGTATATAAATATTTATGCAAATAAATCAATTGCATAAGCTAAATAATTATAAATCACAAAGAACACAAAAGAAAATAATAATAATAATAATACATATATAGTATATATGTATGTAGATCCGTTCACCATTTAACTTATAGGGATTCCATATGTATATATATATATAAGAATATCCAAAATAAATCAAATATATGTATATGTATATATATATATATTTGTATAGGTCATAATTATGCTTGTTAGCGGTATACTACAGAATTTGGTTGCATTTTTGTGTTACTTTCTTGTTGTTAATGTGTTTTGTAACGGTTATTCTTGTTACTACGGGCACTTCAGATGCTGCACGCTCCAATTGAGACACAGATAGTACCACGAATAGAATATAAAATACAAAATAATAATTTTATCCACCAAACCGTTAGCCGTCAGCCGTCAGCTGATAGCCGTGGGTTGTCAGCTGCCGGCTGACTGAAAATCAAGCTCGTTTTTCCGACTGGCTAAACTCAAAACAGAACACCAACTCGGAGCCTGAACTGAATGACACGAGACGAAGATGACACGACACGACACGAAGAGGACTCGTGTGTGAAATGAACTTTCGTTGCTTTTGTCGTCTTCGTCTTCGCTGCGTCGTTGCGCTCTCTCTATCTATGTCTCTTTCGGCGCGCTGAGATGCGGTGCAATAGGATCCGTCTCCTTGCAGTAATGCTCTGGAACTGAAAGTTGGAGTGCGGGCCGCTGCTCCCAATACACACACAAGCACGCACGCACACACATAATAGGCGCGCGCACACACGCAGGCAGACAAACGGCGACTTTTTCTCAAAAACGGAAAACGAAAACGGAAAAAGAAACGCCGTCGCTGCGGAAATAATGATCAATATGGTCAATCAATAATCGTCGTCATCTGTTGTTGTCTCAATTGCGTTTCATCTAAAAATGCACCAACAAACACTGAAGAGAATGTAAACTAAAATGTAATAGGCTCTAATTTGGATGATGTTGATGTTGTTGCTGATGTTGTTGTTGTGGTTGTTGTTGTTGTTGTGTGGGACTATGTTGCCGACGAATCGCTTTTGCTTATATTCATATTGTTGTTGTTGCTGCCGTCGCTGGAGTGGCAGCAATGATCGTTTATCTTGATTGGGGCAATAGCTGTTCACCACTGGTCACCAGAGGTTCCTGGGCATGGCGTAACCTTCTTTTGTCACAAATATATTGCGACTCATGTTCGCCACACGCTCAGCTCCAGCTCCAACTCCAGTTCCAGCTCCAGGTGCTTCCTCTCCGAGTGCAGCTCCTAGCGATTTGGAGGCATGGCCACCCTCCTGGCTGACAGTCGTCTCCTTGCGTCCATCCACGATGCGAGTAACGGTTGTCGTCTTCTGACCGGACGAGTCCTGGGTGACCTTGGTGGTCTCATAGCTGCCATCCGGTTTGCGGATAGTCTTCGTCATGACGCTCTGGCTGAACATCTTCGGCCCCTGATAGGTGCCATCGAAGACGCCGCCAAACGGAGTCATCGGGGTCATGATGCTCGGCTTGCCGCTCGGTGGCGGCGGCGGCGGGGGGCGTGACGGTCGCATTACGCCCGGCTTCAGTTCGCCATCCGCATTGATAGTGCCATGGATGCGACCCATGATCAGTTCCTCATCGGAGAGCTTGAGGCGTGGCAAAGTCTTGCTCAGAGCACGTTGATTCGACGGCAAAATATGCTCGTTGCCTTCCTCCGCATTGAGACGCTGTATCAGCGAGTACAATTGATCCGCATAAATCCTGCAGCAATTAAAAATGAATATTAAATTCTTCATTGTATTTTTATAGCTACTTACTCTCCATCCAAATCGGTGTCCAGCGCATTGTTCCTCTTCTGAAACTCCTTGAGTATCTTGCTTTCAAAACCCGGCTTCAAGAAATCGTCCTTCAGATTGCGCTCGAAGCCAGCATCTGTTAAGGGTCATTAAAAGTGACTCAGAATAAGTATATAAATATTTCTGCATCAATAAATCATTTGCATAAAAAAATATAAATCATAACGAATCAAAAAAGATAAAAATATATATATATCAATATATTTTATGTACTTTTGTAGATCCGTTCCTATTTAACTTATTGGAATTGTGTATGTAAGGATTAGAGTGGATTAGAATAACTTAGGACTGTTATAAAACAGTAGTCACTCAAAAATACGTTATATATATATATATATATATATTCGTTTAGATAACATAATAATACCAATAGCAAACAAAATAATGATACTAATAATAATAATAAAACTCATAACAATAATTAATTTTCAGCTATTGCAATTCTTTTTAGCAACAATTCAACTTTAGCGAGTGTTCACTGTACTTAGCGGCTTACCCTCGTCGTTCTCATGCGTCGACTCCAGGAGACGCTGCAGTTGACGCTCAAAGTGCTTCTCCATCTCCAGGGGGCTGGTGAAGACTTGGAACGCAAACTTGCGATCATCATCGAAGAGTTCATCATCCGTTTCCGCCTCCTCGAACCATTGCGGCTTGCGGAACTCATCCTTGCTCGAAGCAGATGCGGAAGCGGAAGCGCTGCAGAAAAACAGCAGTTGTAGTAGGCGGCTTTATAGAATTCACCAAATACAGTTATGTCAGACACACACATACACACATACAACGACCGCCAACTCCCCCCTCGACCAAACACAGACAGAGTTCACTTCAATACGCAGCCTCCGCAAAACACACACACACATAAACATGGACACACACATGCATGCAGGCGCCTGTGTATATGTCCTGGTAAAAAGTGTATCTATCATGGCAGGTGCCTGGTGCCTGGTGCCTGGTTTATCGATCCATCCACAAAAAAAGCCGCTGCTTCAATTTGCAGTTTTGTGCACTTTTTGCATATTTGTTACTCACTCTTGCTCCTTCTGCTGCTGCTGCTTCTCAAACTCCGATTGGAACATTTTCTTCAGTATATCCATGGCGAGATTGTTGTTGTTGCTTTCGGGTTTATTGTTTTGTTTATTTCACTTTAACCTTTTGGGTGGCCGAGCACCAAAGCGTTCTGAATTTATATAGAGAAAGAAAAAACTAAAAGAACCAAAATGACGCAAATAACAATAGTGTTGGCTAATTTGTGAGAGTCTCGCTTTTCTATACACTTTTCAATTTTTCCGGTTTTATTTTCCTACTTTTTATGATAATAATTGTATTTGTGTGCAGAGAATTTTCAAGTATCCTAAAAACCACCACGACGAAAACAGAAATTGCTCGATTTGCCAGCGAACAGCTGATTGTTTAGCGTTTCGTTTCCGCTGTTTCAATTGACACATGCATGCATTGCACGCACATGCACACTCACACAATCATATCAGCAACGAAAGGGAACTGAAACGCACTGGGATTAGAACAGGGCGCGTTAATTCAAAAATAATAATTAACTAGTAAACAGAAATGCGTATTTATAATAATTTATTCAACTTGTTGCGCCTAATAATATATAAATAATTTCTATGTGTGATGAAAGACAATTAGAAACCCTGATTACGACTTGAAAATCGTCTTGTTTAGTTTCTCATTTACTCTGCGGCAATCTTAACATTGTTTAACATATATATTGTTTGTGTTGGTGTTAGAATATTATTGTAACTATATATTTGTTATCAGTTTGCAGTTGTCGGTTTCAACTGCGAGATCTTCAAATTTGTACAAAATACAAAAGTTGCTGGCTGGTTTTCTTATCTCTTCTTTTTTAAGTTTTAGCTTGCTTTTGATACTTTTTTGGTAATCGTTTTTTTTGTTTGTTTGTTTTGTGGAACCCATTTGCCCCAATTTCTTCTACCTATGTGTAGTCGAGGGAGGGTTCAGATTGAAATTTGTGTATCTTCCATATATATATGGTTTATGAGATATTCTCCTTGTCGCCGATGCTGCAGCGTTTGCTCTTTTGGATTTTCATCATTTTATTCTCATCGGCGCATTTTGTTGTGATCGCATTGCGAACTTCCTTTTCGCTGGCATTCGATTTGTGGGTCACCGCAAAGATGATGTCCTGTATCTTGAGCGGATCGAGCATTTGCTTGAGCGGCTTGTGCTGATCCTTAAATGCCGGCGACGGTTTCCCCGTCATCGAGTGCGTCGCCAACGTTTCCCGATTAAAAATTGCCACCAGCAACTTGCGAGTGGCCAGCGAGGAAACAGACCAATTGATATTCTCAAAGATGCTGGCCGGGACACGAGTATCATTCGGACCAATGGACACCATCACATTGCCAGTCAACTGCTGTTGCTGCTGTGGCAAGTAGGCTTCCTTGGGGCGACTGTTGCTGCGTCGCGCGGGCACCTTGTAGTGGGCATTGTGCAACTGTGGTGTCAACGTTGTCCCAATGCTATTGTTATTGTGCTCCTGCAGCTCCAGTTTGCGGCGTTTAATCACCTGCACCGCGGAGGATTCCCGGTTAACATGCTGCTGGTGCTCCTCGTTCCCCAGGCAGATCTCCAAACGATCCGAGTCGGCAGATGTGCTAAGACTATTCAAGCTCTCTGCAGCCAGACGTATCTCGATGGCATCCGCATCGTCGCACTTGATGATCTTGTAGTCAATCACCTCGGAGTGCTGCAGGGATTGCCCCGCCTTGGAGGCTGGGGCTGCTGCACATATCACCGAACTGGGCGGTGTCAGAATCTGTGGCTGTTGATGTTGGTGCTGCTGCTGTGTTGATGGCGTTACTGTTGATGGCGATGTGGCGGCAGCTGTTGCCGTTACCTGTTGCATGCGTGCCGATGTTGCATGTATTTGGGACAAGAGATCCGTGTGCTCCTGCAGCTTAGCCTCCAGGTAGCGCACCTTCTCGCGCAACGCACGATTCTCCGCCTGCAAATTGGGATCGTGCTGATCGAGGACGCGCAACAGTTCAAAATCCTCGCTAGTGGTTTGTGTCCACGATGTGAGCAACATGGCTGGCTCCTTGGCGCTCCAATTCGATTCGTCGCGTATATTTATAAAATTAGCGCCATTCGCTTGCAATATCTACAAAAAAGATTCTCTCTTTAATAAAATACCTTTTGCACTTGAGTAGGAAAAATTAAAAATAAAAAAAAAAACTTGCATGTGGATCCATGTTGGTGATCCGCTGTTGTTGTAAGCGTCTCGCTAGCTGAGCGTCGACTGTGCAAAGAAATTGGCGGCAGAATATCACACAAAAAAAAGATGAGAAAAACAAACGCGCGAAATAAAATACCAAAATGCATGCAAGAGCGAGAGTGTTAGGGGTAGTTTTATAGTTTTTAGCAAAAGGCAAACAACAACAACAATAGCAACGGGAATAGACCAGGCACAATGCATTCCAACTACTTACACATGTTACCTCGCAGCCAATACAACAGCAATGGCCACACACACACATATATGTGTGTGAGTGTGCGTTGCTCTCTCAATCTCTCTCGTTTTCTAGCCCTGTCGTTTCAGGTAAGTGTAAAAATGTTGAAATGGGACTTTCTATATCCCAACTGGTGCGGGACCAATTTTCAATGTCGCTTCGTTTTTTTCTTCTTCTTCCTTTCTGTTTCGTTGCCTGCTTTCGCTGATCGCTCGCTGCATGCATCTGTTTCGCGCGGGAGCTGGCAAGGTTTAATTTGAAGGCGAACAGAGTTGTCGCCCAGCAGGCAGCTTTTGACAAATACCAATGTTTTCCACTAAACCGCATTAGCTTTAACCACATCTAATATGTAGGATATTCTGTTTTTCGAAACAGTATTGTATTCAAAAAATTAGTTTATTAAATTCACTAACATATTAAAACAGCAAATAAAAAATACATACAGAAGTCGCTTAGCTGTAACCGGTTTGCAGCAGTGGAAACGTAATGGGACCAGTTGTCATACAAAATGAAATATCCCTTTTGGCACTGCAAGGGGCAGAATGCAAGCGCTGCTTCTCTAATCGGAAAAATAAAAATAAAAAGCAACCCTTATGCAGGCAGCTGTGGAAGTCATTAGAGCATATAAAATGATGGAATTCTTAAGCAGAATCTACTTGTACCAGGTAGAATGCGTTCCTTTTGTTGAGCGCTCTTTGTTGTAATTCTGTAAACTCGATTCGCAGAAAAACTCTGCATGCATTTTTTGGCTGGGCAAAATGCTTAAGAATGAATATTTCTTTTGCTTCGATTTTACATATAATTATAGACCAGGACTTGAAATTATTGTTTTTGTTCTAATCGCAAATCTAATTTGACTTTTCATACTATACTATACTATTTTAGACAGCAAAAAAAGAGATGTAATTGAAATGCATTTCACTTGAGTTGTATCAATATCTTGTCATGGCGGCAACTCTATTCGCCATCTGCCGAATAGCGGTTAATCCTAGATCATAAAATTCACACAAAGCGAGTTTTAGAGGGAATTTATTCAAGGCTGCACATAATTGTAGCTTAATATTTTACAAATCCATAAAAAGAAAAGCAAAAATCCTTGCAGCTGCACTAAATTTACCTACCTGTTCTCTGTTACCTGTTCCATGGCGAATATTCATAATTTCGAGAATAAAAATGACAATGCCGATGAGATTTGCATGCCATTTCTCAGCCAGCCGCAGACGTGGCCAGAACACGCGCCACAACTAAATTACACAAATCCACAGAATTCGCAAAATTTGCTGCCATATCTGCATCCGATATATACATATAGCTATCAGCATTATTTCAATCAGTTTGCGCCCTACATTTACGGAATGATGAATCCGACTGTTAATTGCAACATCATGCAGCAATCGACGCCATCCACACAGATGACCATTGAGAAGTACATCAACGATGAGGTGAACAAACAGAAGGGTTTGCCGCGCAACCAGAGTCCACGTCGTCGCATCTTGAGTCAACTGAAGCTGCCTACCACTCGCAGCAACAAGAAGGAGCAGCAGCAGCAGCGACGCATCATCAATGTTGAAGTGGTTGCCGTGGCGGGCAGCTCACGGGAATTGGTCAAAGCCCAAGGTGACATCGAACCCTTGCCACCCGTCACAGCCGAGTTCAGGGCGAGTGTGGCTAAGATCGCCAAGAGCCAGCAGCATTATACGCAACTCTTTGGCCGGCTGACGAGCATGTTGCAAACGCTGAATCGTCGCTACGATGGCAATGAACCCGAACCGGAAGAGCAACAACAACAGCAGGTGATCGTTGTGGATGCACCGCCGCCGCCGTCGAAGCGTGCCCGTCACGACATTTCCAGCAGTTCGAGTGAATCCCACTTGGATGTGGAGAACAGTGCACCGCCAGCAACGCATGCCCAGTATCCACTGCGCGTCAAGATGGAGAGTGGCAGCTCGATTTATGTGCTCGGCCCGAATGGCACCCACATCAATGCCAAGGATTATAGTCAGGTGTTCTGGACGAGTGCACCGATAGCGACACGCTGCCTGCTCATCGCCGTCTTCACCAGCGATGAGCTGGCCACGCACACCTTAACCGGCAAGCCATCGCCAGCGTTTTATGGCCGTGAACGGCCCGCAAAGAAGATGTTGGATCAGCGCCGGGTCGACGACATCATTGTCAGTGTCCGGAATCGGACGGGTGGCAAGGAGCAACACATTAGAGCCACCATTACCACCAAGTGTGCGGACACCGCCAAGAAGTACAAGCGACGCGCCAAGAAAGCCGACCAGGATAATGTCGTTATCAAGGAGGAATCGATTTAAAGTCGATATATGCCTAATACAAGTTCTTTAGCTGGATATGATCTAGCTGTAAACACACACAATACAGTGATCGCTCGCTAAATAGTTAGCTTACATTGTTAACCTGATTTTCTAAGCCAACAAAATGAATTTACTTATCGTATTGCAATTATAATGCTGACAATTCTCGATTGCTAATTGTTTGCAAATATTACAATAAACAAATTGTTTACTACAATAAAAAGTTGAAACTTCCTAATTTTTCCAATCTAATTTTTCACATTTGTATTATTCTGTACCGAAAATTAATATTATGTTTAACAAGCTCAATTTAAATAAAAAAGTTTGAAATTTCTTACTCATTTGAGCTGTTGAAAAATCAAAATTTAGTCTTTTTGCGAGCTCAATTTAAATATGAAAGTTTTAACTTGAATTCCAATTTTTTTTAGCTTTTATTTATTTGTTTACAGTTGCTTGCTGCGGTTGGTGTTCCTTGAGGATCGCTTTATTTTATATGATAACCATTTTATGCTAACGAATTTCTATTTTGGCTTGCAGCAGTCCCTACTTCTTCGACGATGGATTCCAAGCTTCGATTTTGGGAGGCGTTGTGGTGTAGGGCATATAGGACTCTGCGGAATAACAATTTGATATTGTATTTGTATGCAATATGGTTGTTTAAAGATATAGTTACCCTTGGTGCCGGACAGATTCTCACTGTGATCCGCAATCCATTTGTATTTGGGACGGCAACCATCGCGAATGGGTGGCAAATCGGTCTGCAATGCGAAACAGAATATAAATAACAAATTTATAGAAGACTGCGCGACTAGAAGATACCTCGTAGTCAGCAGTAACTTTCGCTGTTCTTTATAGGAACACCCATTCTCTGCATTCAGCAGCACCCATCCTTTATAAGAACACCCACTCATTACTCACCTTGTAGTGCATCCAGCCAAACCACTCGGCGGGTATTTGTGATCCATCGTATTCCATATTCACATGGGGTGCAAACTCAACCCAGCGATTTCTGCCATAGAAATAGTAGGGATTCTCAAAGTACCTGTTGCCGTACTTGTCAATGCCAATTAAAGTGCCCGTCTTTAGGTCATCATTTCTGTTTATATGTGAATTTAACTTATTTGCCAAATTATATAAGTGTTTTTTTGCGCTGTTTGCGCTGATTTACCTGTATAGCTTCAGATACGCTTGCTTCAAGCCGCCCGCCTCGCGTGTGGCTTGGAACAGTCTGCCCAGGCGATTGATTCCCAAAAATTTGGCCATTCTGCTTGGGAAATGTAAATAATAGTAATTTGTGATTACTTACTAAATAAAAACTTACGTGAAAAGCAAAACAATGTTGCCACTTAGCTGAAGTTGTTTTTGATGTGCTGCCAGGGCTGCATCGAGTTATTGACCGGTGTTGGCAAACAATCGATAAGAAATTGTTGCAACCCTGCGTTGTTCACATCTGTTCGCCGAATTGGTCTTTCGTGAATCATTTTGCCTGATAAAGAAGTAAAACATTGAAAATCTTTGAATAAATAGCAGTCGAAACATGGCGAAAAATACGTCAAGCAACGCATTTCGCAAAATCGATGTGGATCAGTACAACGAGGACAACTTCCGGGAAGACGAGGGCGCTGACAGCGCCGCCGTCGGTCCCGACGAGACCGAAATCACTTCGCTGCTGACAAAAGGCAAAACTGTCGAAGCGCTGGTCAGCGCACTCCAAAATGCCCCGTTACGATGCAAGAACCAGCATGTTAAGGTAAACTTAGTAATAAGTCAAGCATCTATATATATAACTAAATTTGCCAATCGTTTTGCAGGACAACGCCCTAAATATAACGCTGCGTGTGCTGTTATCAATCAAGTCGACTCAAATCGACCAGGCCATCGATTCGGTGGAACAAAACGATCTTATCGATGTGCTCATGAAATACATTTATCGGGGCTTCGAAATACCCACAGAGGGCTCCAGTGGACATCTGTTGCAGTGGCACGAGAAGGCATTCGCCAAGGGCGGCGTCGGCTGCATCGTTCGAGTCCTGTCCGACACGAATCGGGCTTAGGGGAGAGACTACTGTTTTCCATTTACAGGGACCGAATACAACCAGCTAATTTAGTCAGTCAGAAATGTTGTGTGTAGTGTCTGCCAAGGAGGAGGATTACAATCCAATGCCACGAACGAAAGAACCAGAGAGAGAAGAGAGCCAGCCCTAGTTTGATTTTGCCTCAATTACAAATGACAAAGTTTTCCAAATTAGATTTTAACTCGTATTCAAGTATTAAAGTTTTTATTACAAAACTGTCTTCTTCTTGTGCACTGCTTTTTATATATTTTTGTGTGCATATAGCCTGCGAAATGGGAGGAGGAACAAACTGAAGAATATATATGAAGAAATATATGTTTGAACAACGATTTACTTTTCAGTGTATTTTGTCAACCGTTTTCTGTTTTTTTATTTGACTATTCAAAAATGTAATAAGTGCTTTGATTAACTTAAAAAACAAACCAATCACAATTCGGGCATCTTACTTCACATGCAACACGGTCGAATGGATTCATAGAGCTGGTTTGATGATGATGGGAGGAGAAATGCTTGTAGAACATGAAATACTCTCTATGATAACGACGATAGCGATTAGAAAACGAAGAAATGTTTTAAATATGTATGTTTGCTTAAATCTATTATAATGTTGTCTGATTTAGCACATATTCCGAATTTGGTGCTAACTACAATGGGCTAGATTTGTTTTCATATATTTTTTGGGGTTACATTCAGCGAAGCGAAGAATCTGATTTGCATTCTCTGTTTTTAAGTAGTAGTTGCAGTTGTCTTCAATAAATAGTGAATGCTGCTGCTTAATTGCTTGGGACTTAAGTCGGATATCCGGGTCCAAATACACACACACAGACTACCACATGTGAGTCTCGCGTATTTCGCTGATAATGTGATTTGCACGTGTGAGCGCCTAAAAATTAAATAAATATACAATTAAATAATTGCCGAAATGTAAAATGGAATTGTGGCAGTGTCACCTTCAACATATCCGCTGCCTCTTTTCGGCGTATCGCAATGTGATCGGATTCATTTAGCAGTGTCTCGGCCTTTTCCGATTTATACAAATGGGTAACCAGCTCACTCTGCAAGTTGTCCTTAACGTAGTTAACCAAGAAATGCATAATTGCCTTTGGTACTGAGTCTTGTATGGATTTGCGCACAATATAGAAATACGATTTGATCAGGCGCTCTGAAAAAAACAATCGAAAATAAGATGAGTTTGATGAGCGAGACTTGTTTTAAGACTCAACTGACCAATGACATCGCAATCCTTTTGCTCCTTGTCGGTGAGGCGACGCGGATTGTGCAGAGCCGGCACATCGGGCAGCAGATTAACGGGCTTCAGTGGATGCATCATGTTGTTGTGCACGGGCGTATTGCTGGCCGAGTTCTCCAGGCTGTCGGGACGATTGGGCGCGGGTGGTAAAATGTTTGACAGCCACGAGGAGCCCGTTGAGTTCTCGCCAACGTGATTCTAAAAAAACGTACATCAAACATTTTTTGATATCAATTGCATATTCAGTTAGTTCTTGCTTAGGGGGGGGGGAACTCAGTTTATGTCATGGGCTGCAGCTGTGGTTATGTGAACGAACAGTAAGTCATACTGGGAATTAATCAAATGATTGCGGCGATTTCATTAATAATGCATGACCATTAAACAAAGGGTAATCACAGCCATGCCTACATACCCTTGACACAAGCAGCCCATAAAATGTCGAAGCGATCTATGAAAATAAGAGCGTGTTCAAAATCTAGTTTGTGTGATAACAGTGATAACAGTTCAATGCTCAAAAATGAACATAATTTGTAATTGCATCAGCTTGAAAAAAGGTACATATAGAAAAGATCTGTTGGGAATATCACTAGTCTACGCCATCTTCTATAATCTTCTACAAGCAAAAAGAAGAGGAAAAGAACGACTATCTTAAGCATGTCTAAGATTACAAGCACTTGGAGACAGGACTCAAAAATACTGACATTTATGATTGGAAAAAATCAATGGATTGTTCCTATGGTAGCTATATGCTATGGTAGTTCGATCTGGATGAATTTGGGCGGCATATAAATACGCATATTGGATAAAGCTGGTTCAGATATCTTGATAAAAAATTGCCTCTTATAAGAACTCATTCTTTGACCGATTGATCCTATTAGACCTATATGACATGAAACTCGTTTTACGACGGATCGGATGGAATTAACATTTGAATCGCTGCTCCGCCCATTTACAAAGGCTTAAACAATTAAAACTCTGCTTAATACAAATTCTTCTTTAAGTTAACAGCTGTTTTTTTTTGGCTAACCAGACATAAAAAATGTTTGTTACCTGGTCAGCGACATCATTTTGTTGTTGTTGTTGCTGTTGTTGTTGTTGCTGTTGTTGTTGCTGCTGTTGATGTTGCTGCTGTTGTTGTTGTTGTTGTTGATGCTGCTGCTGTTGTTTCTGCGTCGAAAAATTTGTGTTGCGAGGCGTATTCTGGCGTCGCGACTGTGAATACTCGTTGTCCGTCTGGAGTAGACTGGGCACCAGTGCGGCCTCCTTGTGGAAGTCCGGATGCTTGGTATTAATGTACGCCAGCTCGATGGCCACAATATTCTCGACCATCACATTTGTGGCAGGCAGTCGACAGCGCAACAGTTGCGTCACCACATCGACAATCTTCTCATGCAACTTGGGGAAACTGCAAATGGATTAGTTGAGATTGCAGTTGATAATCAATGTGGAATTGTCTTTAGCTACCGCAGCATCTCCTGTTGCACCTCGTTGCCGCAGTGCTGCACAATGCGTTGCATTTCCTCGTGTATCAGCTCCACACAGCGCAGCGAGGGCTCCTCCAGCCGCCGTATCTGACGCTTCACCAGCAGCTCAAACGATACCTCGGGCACAAACAGCGCTGGCCGCGGACCCGTCGCATTCCTTATGGCCGTCAGTATATCCATTTTGGTCAAGCCGGCCAGCGGGTGTATTGAGTCCAAGGTGCGCCCAAAGATCTCATGGAAAATGTAACAGAGACGTGCTCCACCACACAGCTCCGTTGTCTCAATATTCCGGGCCGTGCCCTCAATCGTCGAGCAATAGGCGCTTGAGAACTTTGTGATGATGTGCAGCAGCGTTTGGCTCTTGTCCGAGACATCCTCGCCGTAAGAGTTAAGCAGCGATTGGAATTGTGTGGACATAATGTTCACGCGCGTCTGGCAAGAGAGGAGATATATATAAATATAAATATAAATACGGATTTATATATATAGATGAGAGGAGTCACCTTAAGATCGGGCAGGCAGTCGCGTATGTGATGCATTAGCAGGCGATTAAGCGTCTTGGCCAGATACGGTGTGCCGTTGCGTGTGGCAAGCGTGGGATACTTGCGCTGGAGGAAGGCCGCCTCGTCCTTCATCTGATCCTCGATGTCCTTCTTGTCAATAATGTCCTGCTGCGAACGATTCATCACACCGATGATGCCCAGTTTGACGGGTATGACGCGACCGCACAATATATCAATGGCATCGGTGCCGGCATCCATGAGATCCAGTTTGGTGACGACGGCCAAAGTGCGTCTGCCATCGGGATCCACATCTTTGGCCAGCTTGAGAGCCTCACTCGTTGCCATGTCCGTGTTGGCCGCCGTCACCGCCAATATTATCGAATTGGGATTCTCAATGTATTTGACGACCAATTCCTTGATTTGCAACTCAATATCCTCGGGCTGATCCCCGACAGGCACCTTCGTTATGCCGGGCAAATCCACAAGCGTCAAGTTGACTACGCGTGTCGAGAATATCTTCAGATTAATGGGATCCGGACAGATGCCCTTGTTATTGCCCGCCACACGTTCCGTGTCGTTATCGATCTCCATACGTATCTCGTCGAAGTCCGTGAAGCATTTCTTCGTGTGCAGAAAACGTCCCCATTCCTCCGCATTGACAGTGCCTGAAAAAAGTATTAAAATTATTAAAATCTGTACTCAATGTGAGACTCTCTCTCTCTGTCTCTGTTTCCCTCTCACCATTCTCGGCCGAGCGATGCTCACGATCCTCCAGCGGGCAGTAGATCAGCTGCAGTATTAGCGGACGGCGTGTGACGATGCCCGTTCCGCGTGGCAGAAAAGAACGTCCGACAACGCTCTCAATAACGGAACTCTTGCCCGAACTCTGCAAGCAGGCAGAGAGGCATAGTTAGCAGTGTTATAAAAGAAAGCATCAATAAATAGAGGCTGCATTCTCTCTCTCAGCTGCGCTTCGGGTGGAGCCGAACGCAAGAAGCGAATCGAACATTCAAACAGGATTAGTTCGTCGCTGGGCTTCGCAGCGAGATGTTCTCTGCTCGTCTTTGTTTATATGCGTGCATATGTGCGAGCGAGCAGCAACACTTGTCCAACTAGTGCAAGTTCTTATTATATCTATAAATGCAACCAGGAAATCAGACAGCGACCCGATTATCACATATAAATAATACTAGCTGCTTATCAACAAATTACACACATTCTGACAAGCGGAGTTGCGAAATAAAAGTAGTTTTGGATGAGGCAAGCGAAGCAGCTTTGCGCGCAATTTGTAGGTAATCCACAGTCGTGACCAAAATTATCTTCGTTTCAAGAGTGGAACCAATATTTAATTGTTATTATTAGAGTTTTGCAGCCAGTATATCTCCCACAATGTTCAGTTTTATATTTATACTGGGAACAGTAAGATTCAGTCTCCATTTTTCTCTCATTCAAAGCCGTTTTCTAGTTCTAAATAAAACTATTCTGAACTAAGGCAGATCAATGTCCAAGTTGATTTTAATATATGTATGCATAAACTATTGTAAAGTTCACTGATTGATGTTTGTCAGATGTGAATCTGTATTTGTTTATGCATTAGCTCACAACTCATTACTTTTTAATAAGCCAATTAAGCTTTAATTGCAGCAATGACAGCGAAAATCACAGATCAAAACTGAGTTGAATATTATGTGTGCGTCATTTGTGGTATTTTTTATGTTTTGTGTTGTGGAATGTGTCACAGCAGCAGCAGCAGCAGCAGCAGTAGCAGCAGCAGCTGCTTTTGCTCTTTATACTGTGCAAATATCGATTTTTCGTAAGCAGCTGCGTTCGCCTTAAATTATATAAACATAATGGAAAATACTCGAGACGGGCTGCTTTTTTATTGAGAAAGCCAATTGTTATTATGCAGTACGTGCCGGCAAGAAGGCAAGCCCCGTTATATAATTTGAAGTATGTCGAATTGTATAAAGTGCGTTGCTGTGCGCAAAATTGAACCGATGATGACAATCACAAAATATTCTCTCTAGCTCTATTTTTGGTGTTTGGTGCCGATTCAATATTTATGCTGCTGGCGTTCCCAAATTGTTGGTTCGGCGACTTACCTGACTGCCGAGCACAACAATTTGCGGCAATTGTATTGAGTCAGAGCCGACGGTATTAAAGACATCTTGTAATTTGTTGATAACTGGAATTAATGCTTCCATTTCCACGGTCGGCTGGGCAATAAGTACGCTGTAACGCTCGCTTGGTCACAATCAACAAACACTTCTACTTAATCAATATTCTTATTATTAATATATTTAACACATTAATACTTCGCGCTGTTCAGTTTCTTTTTGATTGACGCGAGAGTGTGTGGTAAAAACTTTTTTTTTTTGCAAATATAGACAGGGCTGCATAAGCATTGGATTCCCAACGAGGGTTGCCACATCGTTCGAATAAGGTGCAGTAATTTTATCTGTCTTCCCCAGCAACAATAAAAGAAATTGTAAATATATTTTTTCTAAAATAAATACCAGCTGCATACAAATCAACTTTTTTTTTGCATTACCCAAGTTAAATAGTCTTAAGCATTTATTTGTATAAACTTTTTGCAGCATGGTTTGAATAATGCGCGCTTGTCTAACTTATCGATAACGTCGATAGCAATACAATGCCCGCGTTGCGAAATTGTTTAAAAACTGAGTACTTATCTTATCTATGGTGCATAAGACTTTTTGATTATTGTTTAATACCAATTGATTAATGTGAAACAATGCGCATGCACATGATTAAATCGATTTAAAGATGTGGCTTATCTCAAAGTACGCTTGCGACCCGTTGGAGTTAACTCTTTAAATTTAACAATTGTGTTCGAAATAGCCACAACCACAAAGACATCCGCTGAAGCCGCAATGTTCGATTGAAAAATTTAACAAAGTGGCAGGCAACAATAGATTGCTACATATCCCTCCCTCCTTTCTCTGCTCCATACTTATCCGTTCTACGCTTTTATGGTTTTCTATTCGTTGGGTTTTTTCTGTTCCTTTTTTTTTGGCTTTCGTCTGACACACAAAATATGTGGATGAGTGAGTGTGTGTGTGTGTTTGTTTGTGTGTGCTTCATTGTGCAAACTTAATGATATGGGCCCAGCCCGAGCTTGAGCTAGTAGCATGTCCATGTCGATGTCCAATACTTCAATATATACCCATACAAGCCACCACAATTCACAGTGCATTGTCGGCCCATCTCAATATATTCCACTTTGGCTTCAGATAAAAACTGACCAGGACCAAGGAGAGGCCTCACAGGGGAAAGGGGGGACAAGAAGAAGAAGACATCCATTCAAACAGCCAAGTGGTCAGAGGCACAAACAGACGCACACAATTCGCAAATAGAAAATAGAAAAAGGAACAATTGAGCCTAGAGCCTCCGAGTCTGTCTCAGATTTGCATGTGGTGCAGTGGGTGGTGGTTTGTGGGTGGTGTTTGATGGGTGGTTTGGCTGTTTTGACGGGTGGCTTGTTAGTGCGCTACACGTATTGGTTGCTGGCTGGCGACCTCATTTTATCTGTCGATTTTATTGTATGTATGCATATCAAGGCTCAAGGATACTTGTCTCTAGGCGCAGTGCATTTAAAATTTGATAATGGCCCCAAATGGACTCGAATATTCAATGAATGCGTTTCGACGTTTATTTGCCTTACCTTATTTGATGGCAATTCAGTTTGTTAACTCTTTTGTGGCAATACTCATTAATTT
Source organism: Drosophila nr. medialis 2 BK-2023a (assembly GCA_035044325.1). Taxonomy (NCBI): domain Eukaryota; kingdom Metazoa; phylum Arthropoda; class Insecta; order Diptera; family Drosophilidae; genus Drosophila; species Drosophila nr. medialis 2 BK-2023a. The sequence continues at coordinate 316,096 of JAWNMH010000393.1, forward strand.
GAATGCATTGACCGTTCCAAATCAAATCCATTCAATGTGTGTTAACGGCAAGGTGAATACAAACACTTTCAATAGATGGCCAATCGTCCTGGAATGGGCCGAGAGATATGCCTGCTTTTAGCTTTAAGTGAATGCTTCTCTATGTGCGCCAATAGGAGTGTTGAATACGAGAACCAAAATAGCTTTAGATATGCGAGCTTTAAGCTTTAATTGTGATGGCTAACAGCGAGCTTTAAGCAAGCTTTAAGATTAAGAACAAATAATTTATATGAATAAATGTGGACTAGTGTTGAATACGAGACCCAAAATAGCGAGCTTTAAGCAAGCTTTAAGATTAAGTGAATGAATCGGACAAATAATTTATATGAATAAATGTGCACTAGCGATCGTAAATCAAAGAAAACTCCTTAAAATTAAACTGCTTAAATTGAAATTTTTGGTAGAGCTTTAAGATAATTTTCAAGTATTGAAGCAACTTTTGCATATTTGCAAGAATTCTCTAAATTTGTTCATCTGTTAGAAAAGTGTTCCTTGGTAAATGGTTGGAAAGTTCTTTTGATGGCTTGACTTCTGTAATAATTGTGTTTTTGTTTATATTTAAATAATTCGTAAGCTCCTTTGAAAAAGTCTTAGAGTAGTGTCATTCAGGCATAATTCCCACTTGTATATTGCATTTATTTGGGTATAAGCTAGTGTCATTCAGGCATTATTTCCAAAGGCATCTGACTTGTGCTCAGTTTAACTTTAGGCTTCCAATTAGCAAAGGTTGGACTACTCACACACACACACCCATACACACACCCATACACACACATAGACACACATAAAAACTCATTGGTGGAGTGGGCACATTTGAATGTCTCATCAAATTCACATTGTTGGAAGCAAGTTTCTTATTTGCGTTGACAACTTGCCAAAATATGCGCAACGCCGACAACATTTGCATACAAACACACACAAACACACACACACACATACATACTTACAATTACATGGCAAACTTGTCGACATTTATTGCCTGGAACAGTAGTCCTACCGAGACAGATAGACATATCCTTAATGCCATTCTCGAGGTGACTGAATATTAATTTGATAATTTTACGCTCGAATGCAAATTTTGGTGTCGAGTCTTTTGCTCTCTAATTGACTGACGAATATTTTAAATATGAATTTCAAATGAAGTTCAACAAATGTTTTCGCCATTTTCCTTTTGTTCACTGTTTTCCTCTTCTTCTTTTTTGTTTCCTGTTTCAATTATAATTGTGTTTGCTGCTGATGATGATGATGATGGTGTAAATGATAGTCACTGCATTTAGCTGTTGAAAATGCGGCAGTGGAGCCCTGCATTAATCATTCGAAAGTAATTTTGCGGATTTGCATGCGTTGCAGAAAACGATAATTTTCATCCATCATTTTCAAGTGTTTCCGCAGGATTATAATAGCCAGATAGACATGCCAGACATGGGTAGCAAGCGGAGCATCCGGCTGCCAGCCAACGAGCCTGCCATTCTCTGTCTCTGCTCATCAGATGGCTGTGTGTCTCTGTGTGTGTGTGTGTGTGTGTGTGTGTGTGTGTGTTCTACGCTCATTATCCTTCGTCGTCGTCAATTATTCTTGTAGCATGGCACTTGTCGAGCAGCTCGAAGGAGCATACAACTGCTGCTTTTACATTTTGCTGATGAGCTCGCCAGCTTCCACATTTCCTTTCCCTCTTCTCCCCCCGCTCGTCGCGTAATTTATGTGGCATGCATTGCTCATTTTCTTGGCCGCCTTTTGTAAATAGCATCTTTTGGGCCGCAAGTTGATCAATCGGATAGACCGCATCCATCCATAGTTGAGTTCAGTTTTGGTTTTGCTCTCGGCTTCAGTTTGCAGTTTATTTACATTACGTATACGACATGTGTGCAACGGCTGGCAGCAGTCGGCTTTGATTGCGCTTGCCACACAACTCTGTAGCAATAATGAACTTGTATTTTGCCTTGTGTGTGTGTGCAGTCGGCTTTATATTGTGTGTTACACTAATGACTGTTGCACAGTTCCACAGTTCCATAGGCCGCCACAGCTGTCGGTGGACATTGGCAATGTGGTGGCAAGCGGCAATCTCAGTTTGGAAACTTGAGATGATTGACTGCAGTTGATTTCGTGCAATATTTTGTGGAACGATGGCGATATGTGAGAAAAAGTTGATAAATAAAGACGTAGAGAGAGAAAAATAAATAAAAGAAGATAAATAATGACGTAGAAAGAGAGAAATGAAAGAATCCTTGAACTGTATATATAATGTTAGCGAGTATTCAGCCGTAAGTTTTTAGGCAATTTTAAAAAAATAGAATTTTGATGCCGATTTAGATATATATCTATGATATAATAATAATTGATAAATATATATAAATCACTGAAAAACGGTTGTTGATGAGAAGCGAAAGATTTTAAGAGCGAAGCTTTATTACTTCACTTGGGAATGGGCATCAGGCGTCATCAAATTGGAATATATTAAATAGTTAAATTTATTCCCTAGAAATTGCCACACATAAGTATATATATGTATGTGTATAGTGTATTTCCTAGTTGCATACTAGAAAGATGAAGAAAGATGAACAAAGATGAAGAAGATGAAGAGAAGAAGATGAAGAAGGTGAAGCTGATGAAGAAGATGACTCATGACTTATCAGCAATCAAAAATGCTGATTCACTTTTGGGATTTTCCAAAAAAACAATATAAATATATATATATATATATATATATGTATGTATTTATGTATATATATATATGTATATACATAGTTATATGATGTATTTTGACTTAGCCATTAAATAGACTTGAACATAGAGTTCAGTTCAGTTAGAAAATTAGCTCTGATCTGTCACAGATTATTTGCAAGTGCATTTTTAACTTTAAAAAAAGTTTTCAATAAATTTCCGATTAATGATTAATGACATTCAAATCTTTTGACACAGTTCGATACTGACTCCTCTGCTATGTTGATAATAATGATAATTGTTGTTCATTAAAAACAACTTATACCCATAGGCATTTTTGAAATGAAGAATTAATATTTCAAATAAAATATGATTTGAAGTTTTTGTTGCTGTTTTTGAACTCACGGATTGAAACAGAATTTACGCTCCACCAGAAGACCAAAAATACGTACTCGAAAAACACTCAGCAGAAAGAAACAGAAGTATTTGAAAAGCATTAATTATGAGACGCCAAAAATCGCATTTCTGGCCAATTTTTTGGCAACATTCTTAACAGCCAAATTATCGCAAATTAGCCAAGTCATTAAAACGTCCAACACAATTCAATTTATGGCAATTTACGAACTCTCTAAGCAACTAGAATATGAGTCTATGTGGTGCTCTCTGTGTTGGCTGCAACTCAACTCAAACTCAATTGCAATGCTCTCAAGTCTCAACGAGCCGGAAGCAGCAAAAAAGTATGTGTAAAGTTTTGCAGTTGTCGCTGCCAAGTCGCAGTTGGCCATTAATTAGGCCAAAATGGCTGTTGCCAAATGCGCAGATGCGAAATTATCAGGATGTGACACACATGTTTTCCTCGCAGTTCGGTCTGTTTAATTGGATTTTGTATAATTACACACCCTACATCAATTAGAGATGCTCAAAGCGGGCTTACTTAAGCTGTTAGCAATTATGTAACACACTGACAAAAATCATACGTTATCAATGATTTATCATCATTCAAATAGAAGTAGAACCTTTTGAACTTCTCTGATTTTCAATTGAGAAAAAAGTGTAACAAAAATAGTCAACAAAAAATGTTAGAAATTCGCTTCGAGTTTTGTTTTCTTGCGATGATTATCGAATCCTTCTGAATTTTGTAAGAAGTACATCCTTCACACACACAACTGATATTTTAAGAAAGCTAAGAAAAAATACATTTATATTTTAATCAATTTTTAAAATTAAATTTCTTATAAATAAAATAAATATGTCAAAATAAAATTCTTTTGCATTCTTAAATTTTCTTTCTTGGTTTTAATTAATTAAAATTCTGATTATCAAGTCAAGCAAACGTGGAATGTTGAGAATGTGAATGCAAGAAATGCGAATAAAATATCACCAGAGGCAGTGGCAAGTAGCATGCCGCAGAGCGGCGACGTTCAAGTGTAAATTTCACTTGAACTGATAATTTCACTCAATTTGTGCGCGCTGATGAGCAAAGTTTTCCCATTTGCATGCGACTACGTGTTCAACCAAAACCACGCCTTAAGAAGGGGGCAGCTTCTCCACTTTGCCGAAATTCAGTTGAGTGGCATTTTCGGTGGTGCGGTGGTTGTAAGTTTTCATCATTTGCTGTCAGTTTCGTCTTCTTCTTCTTCTACTTTGGTTCTAAAGCTTTGATTTTTTTTCGTTTTTCTTTTTTGTTGCTGTCGTCTTTGGCGCTGACTTGAAGGTGCCAATTAGGGATTTCCGCCTCAATTACTTTTTGTGAGCACACGAATACCCAAGTTTTGTATGATTTTCGCATGACAAACTTGAAACTTGCCACACCCTCACACCCCCGATACGTTCCGCGGTGCTTCCCCTGCACAGCCAACCAACCAAACTGAGTGCTGCTTCCGCTTCCAGAGAGTATTTACCTTCTTCGAAAATGTAATTGAAGCAGCGACTGTCCACAAAAAAATAGAAGGATTTAAAAAAAAAAATGCAGAAGAAAGTAGAAAGTTTTATGTATGCTAAAAGTATTCGTTTGCCTTTTACATGTTTCATCAGCAGTTGGTAAAATAGTTCGTGCGGTTTAGCCACGCAACCAAGCGAATCGCTGATGAGCGAGCCAAAAATGTCACAGGTGAATTCGCGATATGCAATAGTGACAAAATAATGCCAGGTGTGTGACGCATGACATTTGGGCTTGAGAATATTGTAAATCTGAACTACTTAATGAGTTTCGAGCTAGGTGAACAAATATTGCAAAGAAATAAATAAATTGGTTTAAGTATCGAAGATAATACTTTCATTGTTCATACTTATATACTTACAGTCATCATAAATGAATTATTACAAATATTAAATAAATCCTAAAATAAATAACAATTGATTAGTAATGCAACGTCATCATTCAAGATGGTGTCATGCGAAATGAAACCAAGTTCAAAGCGAGTCGATCATCAACTTCAATCCATTAGGATTTTGGCAACGGCTGTCAGCCTTTTGTTCAAGACATGCTACAGTCTGGTTAGCACTTAGCATTATTGCAATGCAACGAATCGAAGTTAATCGAATTGAATTACTTGAAAGGAGGAGCAAGCCGTATGTATGACGATTTTCATTTACTCCTCTGCCCCTCCCCCTTTGGGGTTCGTAAAATTCGCTTAAGTGTAATTAAATTCGTCACAATCCTGCGGCTGTTCATCGCTGAGATCGTCAAGTGGATTGATTTATGATGGGATGCCGTTGCTCCTTGGCTTCAGCCAACATTCAGCCATCCATCAATCCGTCTCTCTGTGGCATGACATAATAAATGCTGTTGTGCTGCTTCCACGATGACAACACACAACACACACATGACTTTTAAGAGTTTTGCTGCAAGATTTGAAAATTAATTTGGAAAAGTTTTTGGCTCTGTCGCAGTTGCCAGTTGGCAGTTCTCAGTTCTCAGTTCGCAGTTCTCAGTTCTGGCATTCTATGCTTTATTTATATTTTATATTTATTATTTAATTTCCTTTCCGTTTTATGTTTTGTACTTTCTGCCTTTCTGCGTCTTTTTTATGCTTGACTGCTGCTGATTCGGCGCCCTGCTGCGTTGACGGCAAAGTTTAATTTTTATTGTTGTTTGACTTTGTTAAATGATTTTTATTGCCCTCTTTTTTTTGCGAAGGCGAAGCCTTTGTAAGAATTTAATAAAAACTGCCGGCGACCGTATTGCCGGGCAAACAAATGCACAATGCTTAAGCTGCGCCACAAGCCGTACAAGCCAACCAATTTTATTTCAGCAATCACCCCCTATGGCATTCAACCCCAACCCCCCCGTGACGTTGTGTGCGCTTTAAGATATATGAGTGCCATTTGATTGTACCCAAAAAAAAAACTCAAATTTGCAATGGGTTTTTTTTTTACCCCGTTTTTCATTTTTGTGTCATAACTCATGTGAAGTCGCGTAATCAAATTGATTCAGGTAATAAGTGGAAATTTTCGCAAACTTGGCTAAAACCCACAACAAAGTCCGCCAAGCAATTTGTGACCGCGCACTGCGCACATTTTCCAACCCCAGCCAACTTTCCGCCTCACCTAGCAAGATGAATCAAAGTCACCACAAGAAAGGCGCCAGGCACTTTCCGAATCTCAAGCGTTTCAGGGTGTTCCGACAACTTTCGGCAAAAGAGTTGAAAATTTAATTTTCAGACTGCATATCTTATACACTTTTCACTTTTCACTTTTCATATTTTGTGGAACAGAATGTTTGCAGTTAAAAAGGTAGTTGAGCTAGATTTAAAACAAATTTTGTGAAACGCCAATTAGTTTGAATTGGACTTGGATTATCTTTGAAAAATATATGCACATTTTACACAAGTTTATCTATTGTCTATTGGCAGGACACTGTAGACTGAGAAGTCACCTAACCAAATTAGGTATTTATAGTAGCGATGTATGCAGGTTTGGTGGAAGCGTGGAGGAATCCTCAACGCACATCGTAGCAGAATGCGTCGCCTTAACTAGGAAAAGATGCAGCATCCTAGGGATGCATGTTATGAAATCTCAGGACATAGAAACCCCCAACCCAACAAAGATTCTAGTATTCGAGCAGGAGTTGGGGTTGATGTAGGAGCTATAGGCTCAGAAGGGGTCATAATAGACCCTATAGGTCGCTGGTTCCCCAAACATAATGATTATAATTAGAAAAGGCTTTTGTGCTTTTCTGGGCGACTACGGATTGCTAATGGGATATGAAATATTCCCCAAGTTAGGATCTTGTAATTTATCTTCTTTCAATGTATAATCTCAGTTCGTATCTGAAGTTGTAATTAGAGCTAAAAGCTAGAGTAAATTCCTTTGAGCAATTCAATAATTATGACAGTGACATATTGTCTGATATTAAGAGCCTTACTGACGTGGCACTTTAGGTCACTCTTATCCAAGGTATATATGGTAGTATTCAAGTCCCACTTATTAGTAGTCATGCAGCTCTTGAGTGGTTCGGTTATTGTTAGGGAGTTATTCCATCTGGGAATGTGTTGCTTTGGGGTTCGGTGGTATTCACGACTGCCTCGATTGCAGTCTGTGTTATTTTGTTTTTGGATCTGCTGGTATGCAGCGATGTGTCTAATTTTTGTAAGACAGTTGAACCGTTCAGAGCTCTGTGATCTCGACTGTTTGTGCTTAGTGATGTTGCTCCTATCGGTGGCTTTATCGCATATCATCATTTTGCTGGACACATTTCTACAGCGTCGAACACATCGTCAACTTAAGCTCCATTTGGATGTCGAACATTTGCCAGCGGAGAATGATCGAAGTGTGATTCTATGTTTAGCTGCAGTCTGCATGCCATTTGTTCTGATCCAAAGTATACTTCTCTATGTTAGACTAACAATTCCGAGAAATTCGCTTACGGTTTTCTACATGTTAACCTATCCCAGCGCGTTGGGTATTCAGCTCAAGTCGATTGCATTCCTCCAAGATCTTTTGGTTGCCAATGAATGGGTGGTCTGCTTACGGCAAAGTGTCAAATTATTGGCCAGACAACACAGCCGTCTTCGACAGACTCCGAATGTGAATCAAGTCTTTGAACTCAAGCAGCGTTATAGCCAACTAAATCAAATGATTATGCTTCTTAGTTCGGCATATGGCAGTAGTTTGCTCGTCATCTTTATTGTATTCTTTGTCGACATGTTGTTTAACACCTATTGGCTGGTATCTTACTCTAGTCAAAGTACAACAATTCTTTGGATGGGCTTAGCTTATCTGTTTAATCTTATCAACTTCGTCTCTGCGATGTGCTGGCACTGCCAGCACACCTTTAATTATGTGAGACATATTTAATTCTAAATACAACTTTTACTAACATATTTTCATACTGTTTTAATCAATATGTATATATATTTTTTTAAGCAAAATATTTTTTAAATAATTATTTTTTAAATTAAAATCAGGTCACTCACAATATTTCTGTTTAAATCTCACAATTATGTATATAATATTTTCTCTTGTTTCATATTCAGAGTCGCCAGATTGGCTGTCTGATCCCCAAGCTGGTCAAACCTATGGGCAGCAAGCGCTACAATGATTTAGTCAGCGAATTTATGTTGCAGGCCTTGCACCAACGCTTTGTGGTGAATGCCAAGCACTGTTTTAGCCTCAATTTGAAGCTCTTGAGTAGTGTCAGTATTAAACAGTTAATTGTGATTGTAAACAACGAAATAATTTCATAAATTTTGTCTTCACTTAGATGTTCGGCGCTGTGCTTACCTATCTGGTCTTACTTATACAGTTTAGGTTTGCTGAGAGAAGTTCAAAGGATGCAGCCAAGTCGGCGAATACACAGCTTCAAGAGATGTTATAAACGATTTCCACATTGCTGGTCTATGCTTATTTCACACCTAATTTAATTAAAAATGTCTGTATGCAGAAATGATATTATAACGAAAACAAAATTCAAAATATTATAAAATAAGTAAGAATGGTGTAGTCGAGTGAGCTCGACTACGACATACTCTGAACCCAGTTGTTTAATATATTCTATTGGTAATTGATATTGTGGTATTAAGACTCTACTCTATTCAATTCTCTATCTCTATCTCTATCTCTCTTTCAATCTCTATCTCTATCTCTACATCTTTCTAAGTACATTTAGTTCAATTAGACTACAGTTTATAAAATAAATAGCACTATTGGCAAACTAGAGCTTGAACAATAACTTATTTTATTAACGTGTTGTAAATTAGAAATAATGTAGAAGCGAGGAGGAATCCTCAATGCACATCCTAGCAGAATGTGTCGCCTTAACTAGGAAAAGATGCAGCATCCTAGGGATGCATGTTATGAAATCTCAGGACATAGAATCCCTCAACCCAACAAAGATTCTAGTATTCGAGCAGGAGTTGGGGTTGATGTAGGAGCTATAGGCTCAGAATGGGTCATAATAGACCCTATAGGTCGCAGTGCTGGTTTCCCAAACATAATGATTATAATTAGAAAAGGTGTTTGTGCTTTTCTGGGCGACTACGGATTTCTAATGGGATATGAAATATTCCCCAAGTTAGGATCTTGTAATTTATCTTCCTTCAATGTATAATCTCAGTTCGTGTCTAAAGTTGTAATTAGAGCTTAAAGCTAGAGTAAATTCCTTTGAGCAATTCAATAATTATGACAGTGACATATTGTCTGATATTAAGAGCCTTACTGACGTGGCACTTTAGGTCACTCTTATCCAAGGTATATATGGTAGTATTCAAGTCCCACTTATTAGTAGTCATGCAGCTCTTGAGTGGTTCGGTTATTGTTAGGGAGTTATTCCATCTGGGAATGTGTTGCTTTGGGGTTCGGTGGTATTCACGACAGCCTCGATTGCAGTCTGTGTTATTTTGTTTTTGGATCTGCTGGTATGCAGCGATGTGTCTAATTTTTGTAAGACAGTTAAACCGTTCAGTGCTGTGTGATCTCGACTGTTTGTGCTTAGTGATGTTGCTCCTATCAGTGGCTTTATCGCATATCATCATTTTGCTGGACACATTTCTACAGCGTCGAACACATCGTCAACTTAAGCTCCATTTGGATGTCGAACATTTGCCAGCGGAGAATGTTCGAAGTGTGATTCTATGTTTAGCTGCAGTCTGCATGCCATTTGTTCTGATCCAAAGTATACTTCTCTATGTTAGACTAACATTCCCGAGAAATTGGAATACGGTTTTCTACATGTTAACCTATCCCAGCGCGTTGGGTATTCAGCTCAGGGCGATTGCATTTCTCCAAGATCTTTTGGTTGCCAATGAATGGGTGGTCTGCTTACGGCAAAGTGTCAAATTATTGGCCAGACAACACAGCCGTCTTCGACAGACTCCGAATGTGAATCAAGTCTTTGAACTCAAGCAGCGTTATAGCCAACTAAATCAAATGATTATGCTTCTTAGTTCGGCATATGGCAGTAGTTTGCTCGTCATCTTTATTGTATTCTTTGTCGACATTTTGTTTAACACCTATTGGCTGGTATCTTACTCTAGTCAAAGTACAACAATTCTTTGGATGTGCTCGGCTTATCTGTTTAATCTTATCAACTTCGTCTCTGCGATCTGCTGGCACTGCCAGCACACCTTTAATTATGTGAGACATATTTAATTCTAAATACAACTTTTACTAACATATTTTCATACTGTTTTAATCAATATGTATATATATTTCTTTAAGCAAAATATTTTTTAAATAATTATTTTTTAAATTAAAATCAGGTCACTCACAATATTTCTGTTTAAATCTCACAATTATGTATATAATATTTTCTCTTGTTTCATATTCAGAGTCGCCAGATTGGCTGTCTGATCCCCAAGCTGGTCAAACCTATGGGCAGCAAGCGCTACAATGATTTAGTCAGCGAATTTATGTTGCAGGCCTTGCACCAACGCTTTGTGGTGAATGCCAAGCACTGTTTTAGCCTCAATTTGCAGCTCTTGAGTAGTGTCAGTATTAAACAGTTAATTGTGATTGTAAACAACCAAATAATTTTATAAATTTTGTCTTCACTTAGATGTTCGGCGCTGTGCTTACCTATCTGGTCTTACTTATACAGTTTAGGTTTGCTGAGAGAAGTTCAAAGGATGCAGCCAAGTCGGCGAATACACAGCTTCAAGAGATGTTATAAACGATTTCCACATTGCTGGTCTATGTTTGTTTCACATCTAATTTAATTAAAAATGTCTGTATGCAGAAATGATATTATAACGAAAACAAAATTCAAAATATTATAAAATAAGTAAGAATGGTGTAGTCGAGTGAGCTCGACTACGACATACTCTGAACCCAGTTGTTTAATATATTCTATTGGTAATTGATATTGTGGTATTAAGACTCTACTCTATTCAATTCTCTATCTCTATCTCTATCTCTATCTCTCTTTCAATCTCTATCTCTATCTCTACATCTTTCTAAGTACATTTAGTTCAATTAGACTACAGTTTATAAAATAAATAGCACTATTGGCAAACTAGAGCTTGAACAATAACTTATTTTATTAACGTGTTGTAAATTAGAAATAATGTAGAAGCGAGGAGGAATCCTCAATGCACATCCTAGCAGAATGTGTCGCCTTAACTAGGAAAAGATGCAGCATCCTAGGGATGCATGTTATGAAATCTCAGGACATAGAATCCCTCAACCCAACAAAGATTCTAGTATTCGAGCAGGAGTTGGGGTTGATGTAGGAGCTATAGGCTCAGAATGGGTCATAATAGACCCTATAGGTCGCAGTGCTGGTTTCCCAAACATAATGATTATAATTAATTATGAAATATTCCCCAAGTTAGGATCTTGTAATTTATCTTCCTTCAATGTATAATCTCAGTTCGTATCTAATGTTGTAATTACCCAATAAGAGCTAAAAGCTAGAGTAAATTCCTTTGAGCAATTCAATAATTATGACAGTGACATATTGTCTGATATTAAGAGCCTTACTGACGTGGCACTTTAGGTCACTCTTATCCTAGGTACATATGGTAGTATTCAAGTCCCACTTATTAGTAGTCATGCAGCTCTTGAGTGGTTCGGTTTTTGTTAGGGCGTTATTCCATCTGGGAATGTGTTGCTTTGGGGTTCGTTGGTATTCACGACTGCCTCGCTTGCAGTCAGTGTTATTTTGTTTTTGGATCTGCTGGTATGCAGCGATGTGTCTAGTTTTTGTAAGACAGTTGAACCGTTCAGAGCTCTGTGATCTCAACTGTTTGTATTCAGTGATGTTGCTTCTATCGGTGGCTTTATCGCATATCATCATTTTGCTGGACACATTTCTGCAGCGTCGAACACATCGTCAACTTAAGCTCCATTTGGATGTCGAACATTTGCCAGCGGAGAATGTTCGAAGTGTGATTCTATGTTTAGCTGCTGTCTGCATGCCATTTGTTCTGATCCAAAGTATACTTCTCTATGTTAGAATATCATTGAGGAGACGTCAGCTTACGACGTTCTTCATGTTAACCTATCCCAGCGCGTTGGGTATTCAGCTCAAGGCGATTGCATTTCTCCACGATCTTTTGGTTGCCAATGAATGGGTGGTCTGCTTACGGCAAAGTGTCAAATTATTGGCCAGACAACACAGCCGTCTTCGACAGACTCCGAATGTGAATCAAGTCTTTGAACTCAAGCAGCGTTATAGCCAACTAAATCAAATGATTATGCTTCTTAGTTCGGCATATGGCAGTAGTTTGCTCGTCATCTTTATTGTATTCTTTGTCGACATGCTGTTTAACACCTTTTGGCTGGTATCTTACTCTATTCAAAGTACAACACTTCTTTGGATGGGCTTAGCTTATCTGTTTAATCTTATCAACTTCGTCTCTGCGATCTGCTGGCACTGCCAGCACACCTTTAATTATGTGAGACATATTTAATTCTAAATACAACTTTTACTAACATATTTTCATACTGTTTTAATCAATATGTATATATATTTTTTTAGGCAAAATATTTTGTAAATTAAAATCAGGTCACTCACAATATTTCTGTTTAAATTTTCTCTTGTTTCATATTCAGAGTCGCCAGATTGGCTGTCTGATCCCCAAGCTGGTCAAACCTATGGGCAGCAAGCGCTACAATGATTTAGTCAGCGAATTTATGTTGCAGGCCTTGCATCAACGCTTTGTGGTGAATGCCAAGCACTGTTTTAGCCTCAATTTGAAGCTCTTGAGTAGTGTCAGTATTAAACAGTTAATTGTGATTGTAAACAACCAAATAATTTTATAAATTTTGTCTTCACTTAGATGTTCGGCGCTGTGCTTACCTATCTGGTCTTACTTATACAGTTTAGGTTTGCTGAGAGAAGTTCAAAGGATGCAGCCAAGTCGGCGAATACACAGCTTCAAGAGATGTTATAAACGATTTCCACATTGCTGGTCTATGCTTATTTAACATCTAATTTAATTAAAAATGTCTGTATGCAGAAATGATATTATAACGAAAACAAAATTCAAAATATTATAAAATAAGTAAGAATGGTGTAGTCGAGTGAGCTCGACTACGACATACCCTGAACCCAGTTGTTTAATATATTCTATTGGTAATTGATATTGTGGTATTAAGACTCTACTCTATTCAATTCTCTATCTCTATCTCTATCTCTCTTCCAATCTCTATCTCTATCTCTACATCTTTCTAAGTACATCTAGTTCAATTAGATTACAGTTCAATTGATTAGAAATATTATTAACAGTGGCATTTATCCTGTCATATAATGTCATGTATAATGTCCATTAAAATCCTTTTGCTGCTCTCAGCTTATTTGGCACAGTCTCGGGAGCGCCATGAATTTAGTGGAAAGCCTAACCAATCGCTGCCTATCGGGCGCTTACTGGATGATGGGTTTGGTTCCCCTACCGCTGGTAACCGATCTATTGTGGTTGCTGCTCTCTTTGCTTATTCGTTGCATTTGGTGGTGCTGTTTATATAGGGAAGGCATTGCTGTGTCTACTCATCCAAGTGGAGAGCATCTGTAAACATCGCACACACGTACGCCTGGATGATTTGGGCATTCAATTGAAACTACAGATGCAGCGTCTTGGAATGTCCCGCGTTTGTCGTCGTTCCGTGAATATCCTTCTGTTGCTGGGTACAGTGCTGGCCTGTGATATAATCAGAACCGTATTGAATGCCTATTTTGAAACCTCTCCAGTGCACTTTGTGGGAATGCCACAATTATGGGTGATGCGCATTCGCTACATTCAACTACTCAACCAACTCATAGAGTTGAATCAACGATATCTTGCAACCCTATGCATCTGAGGACTGGAAACAGTTGCAAACACTGCGAATGAGCTACGATCGCATCTACGAGAGCTACGAGGCATTCAGCGATTGCTATGGCTGGAGTATGCTCGGGCTCCAGCCGTTATGAAATCTCAGGACGTAGAAGCCTGGCACAATAGACCTTAAAAGTTGGAGTGTTAGTTTCCCCAATTATAATAATAATACAAGTCTATCAGATTAATTTACAATAACGAAGCAGTCCTTCTAGGAGATATCGTAAACAATAAAAGATATTCAAACGAATACACTGAAAATTGTATGTACATACATATGTATGATTTGATGCACATATGCATAATTCTAACTATTTAATTTGCTTATGATTTTCATCTTAACAGATGATTAATATCATATTGAGGCATATGTGTGCCTGACCCGTTTTTATTCTTATCTGTGTCGACTCTTATAGATATAGTTTGCGATATAATAATATAAACTTGATCTGCGTATCTGCACCAACATCCAAAATTTGAAGTCTCTGTATAGACACTGAGATCGGTTTGTTTTCACATGGCCAAATCTACTCGACTATTTATACTGAACAAGAATACATATATATACATATATATATATACATACGAGTATATATACTTATTTCTATAGTTTCACATATCTTCATAGTAATCTTTTTACAACTTAAATAAAACTTAGCTCAGCTTAAAATATAATTTCGATTACACTCTTAAAAGTTCAACTTATTATAAAGTTGGCTCATTTTGTCTCTCTCTAGTGCGATGTCTCTCTCTACTCATGTATGTATTATACATTAATCTCTCTCCACAGATTTTATCGCATCATTTGTGTGATTAAGCACTATTTTGGGAGAGGCTTGCTGTGGGCGGAACACTTAATCGGGTTTGTCTTGCATTATTTATGGTCATGATTTTAAATGGCAGCTTGTTTAATGTGCATTATTTGACAATTTACAAAATACGGCAATTTAATGCGAGCTTATGTCAAATGGGCATTGTGAATTTCATCTGTCAATTACAGAACTGTCAACTGACAACTGGAAAACTGTGACTGCAACTGCAACTGCAACTGCAACCCCCTTTGATTTGTGGATGGGACAATGGTAAATTAAGCAAATTGAACTGTATTTTATATGTCTAAATACTATGAATGGCTGTCAAACCATCAAAGCTAGATTAGAGAGCCAACAAAAACTCACCCTGGCCGCCCTTGTGCCACGCCCTCAACTATATTCTAAGCTGAACTGTTCGTTGCATTTGTGTCAACTGTTTTGTTATGGATGCTTGCATCACAGCACTATATATCTCTTTCCCTACATATTCAGCACTCTTACTTATTTAACATTGCATTTCACAAAAAGGGATTTAGGGACGGGGGGAGGCGCAAGGGGCGTCCTATGGCAATTGTGCTGAGGAGCACAATGTATGTGTACGCATTGCGTCATTACGAGAGATACGCCCCATTGTTCGAGACGAAACAAAGCCATAGACCAAACACTGCGTCAGTTCTCTTCCTCCTCCGAGTCCCTCTTTCAACTCTCTGCTCTGCTGGCTTTCTCTTTTGATGGGGTCCATAGTTTTAATCTCACTAATGGCATCCCAGGACCAGGGAGGCCAACAATTGTTTTCGCTTGCTGCTACTGTGTGTCACTAACTGAAGCTGCAACCAAAGCTGCAGCTTCAAAATCAAAAGCTCTATGCGAGTTAACCTAAAAACAAGTAGCTATCCTAGTCACTCCAGGGGGTTTATATACGCTTGGAGACCGAAGTTCAACGGATGACATTTCAATTTCATTGTGAATGGTTGCCAGGAAGAATAATCCTTCATATTTACTGCCGGAGGCAAAAATGCAGAGATTTGCAAAAAGGTCAGCTAGATTGCGACTAGTTTGCTTAGAAACATATGTTAGTGACAATTACTATATATCTATAGATGTTAGGTGTTAGTTAATAAATCGAAAACATCTGCTTCAACACATTACAACTTTCACGACGAATTTATAATACCTTCTGCAAGGCTATAAAATGAATTTGTTCTTCGGGCTTGGAATAAAATGCCTTTCGTTAACACCAAAAGTTCACATTTCTAGTGAACAGAATCAAATAACGTTAATTTTAAAAAATGTATTTTTAATTTAAAAAAAAAGTATAAATAAAAATCTTATTGCCAAAACTTCAAAATTGTCGATCTCTAAAATAAGTGTTGTTTTTACTTGTGCGTTAGTTGTATTTTATGTACCCCAACGATTTGGTGTTGAAGGGTATCTTAAAGTGTCCAACAACAGAATTCAAAAGGTGGAGAAATCAAATGTTTTATAACATCTATAATAATATATTTCATTGTACATATATATAATATTGATCAGTTTCTTTTAATTTTTTGTCATGACGTTGTTGCCTGTAAACAGGCTAGTTAGATTTTGTTGGCCAACAGTTGTTGGTGCTCGCCCAGGCCATCAACAGGTTTGAGCATACAAAATGTTCTAGAGAAGTTTGGCCAATGCTGGGCAGCAATGATGATCAATTGGCGCCCAGCAGCGTTGATGAACAACTGGACAGATGCTCTTCTGATAGCAAGGATTTGCACGGACTTCGGTGGACTGCCTCAGAGATATTATTATCTGGCTTGGCGGACTACCTCATAAATATGGCTATGATGAACCAGCTTTGACTTATGAATCTTTATAAACATATCAAGACTAATTTGCCAAAAAAGTAATTACTTTAATTAGTATTAGAATATAAGCAAAAAGTGTTGTTCAAATTTAGATTTAAATTAGGTTTAAATTTTATATAGTATAGATGTCAAACTGTGACAGAAAAATTTTATTGACTTTTAAAAACTTTCAATTGCATTTTTTGGCATAGAGGTCCAAAATCTTTATAATTTGGACAAAGTTATGTCAGTGACAAACCTTTAACCCATTCGCCATGAACAAGTCTGTTGTGAGCTGGGCACGGAATATTTCAGAGATGATGAAAGGATTGCAGCACAAGTTCCTTAATTTCTCGTAGTATATGTGAGCCAAGGTAAAACAATTTAAAATCATGAAAAGCATAAATAAATTGCTTGGTGTCCAAGCGCCAAATCGCTTTTGCCTACCTGGAGTCCAGGTGCTCCGATCTGGTCATAGAACATGAACCCAAAATGCAATTAAGCTTTGCGCAACGTCAAAACGCATTTTAGCCCAGCATGTACCAGGTCAGAGTCGTTTATTGATGTTGTTGTTGCTTTTGTTGCTTTAGTATTAACTAGGCTAGCAGCGGACTCTGTTGTCACCAGCCATGGGGCTGTCTTGTTGTCGAGCTGGTTGCCTCCGCTGTTGTACATGGCCACATTGAAGGAAATGGGCGAAGCTCGGCTTTACAATTTACACATTAATTATGAGCAGACATGTGTTGTAGGCGTGCGCCTGCCGAGCACCACCGACGGCACCATATCGAGTAACACTCGCGGTAACAGGTGCCTACAGACGTTCACCGCCTGCATATGTATGCAAATGTACAAGCATTGCAAAATATGCCACCCTCAAATACCCCAACCCCCAAGAGCTTAACCACCACCCTGTCGGCTGTTTTATGGCAGCGAATTAATGAACGCAGCAAACGAGCGACCGAAACAGGACGACAAGGATGTAGAATGCAACCGGGATTGCAGCATACTGGCTGCGACAGAGGGGGGGACTGACTTTGGCGCTGGAATTCGAGCTGGGATTGGGGGTGGGCAGGGCAGGGCAGGGCAGGGCAAGGCAGGACGTAGGGTCAATATTTTTCACCCCCAGAGCTTGCTGCCTGTTCAGCAAACAGCAGCACCGCCTGTGTGTGCGGTCGATTCTGAGGTCTCTGTTTCTTCTTGTCGTTGTTGTTGTTGTTGTAGTTTTTGTTGCGTGTGTGTGCCTCCCCGTGTGCAATAACAGCTGTAATTTATTACGCCGGTCAAAATTATGCATGAGACTCAATTGTGCGTGAAATTAAATTTTAAGCGCAAACAAGACGACTTGTCGACTCTCGACCTGTTTACTCCAATAATTTGGCTAATTTCACATGTGAAGCATTGCCAAATCCCACCCCATTGAATATACTTGACAATTTGTCAAAGGCAATTAATATGCCGACAGTAATTTTATGCACGTTTTGATTAAAACTACAACTCATAAATTCTCATAAATGTATAGTTTGGGCTCTTGCATTTGAGATTATGTGCCTTGGGGATATGAATGTTCTTGTTGGACCAGAAAGATAATATTTTAAGTTCTAAAAACCGAAATTAAATATGGTTTTTAAGCTCAATGCCTTATTTACTCTAGTTTCATTTAATTTCAATTCAATTTGAAAATTTTTGAATTTTTGTTCATCATTTTTGTGAGACAACTCAATTTAAAATCACTTAAACAACATTTCCCATACAAACATATTTACTTCCTTTCACTCTGGTTCAACAAACTAAATCTAGTTGAAAACGGGCTCAGAGCAAAATAAATGAATAAACAAAAGTTGCTTTGGATATAATTTGTTTATTTCAAAAATCAATAAATATAATAAATTTTGTTTCAGTTAGTTTCATAGCACATTGATTTAAAGCCTTTCAGATGAGATTATAATTTTGTGCTGAAGCTTGTGACGCATTGCAGGATACCCATGAAAGTCACCTTAAGCCTCTGGTTTTGAGACCACCACAGAGATCTTTTTGGGAGTATAGTTTAAACTCAAAAATCTAAAAATAATTACCAATCTTAAAAACAGTATTAAATGGAGGTAAAACCATGAACAAAAATACCTGTTTTCTGTACCACTTTTCACACAGTTAAAACCCTTTTACGAGTTCTTAAATCAGTTCTTAGAGGCATCATTTCCTTAAATGTCGCATTATATATAGGTGAAACCACAATAGAAAAACTGTTTTTTTTTCACATCGGATAATCTTTGACAAAATCAGCCTGAAAGCTAGGTTTCTGTTGACTTCCTTCAAAGATTCATCAGCTGGTATTACAATGGCACCAGAGTATTCCACAGCCGATTACAACCTATTGGAAAGCTTTCGCTTGATTTATTTTGGGGAAAACAACATATTTTATTTTCTAAGTGTAGGTAAAATTCAAAGTTTTTGGATTGTATTTTTGTCACCAAAGCAGCTTTGATTGCTTTAAAAATAATTTATTGAGTCGATTGACTTTTGCAGTGAAGTCGTTTTTGCAAATAAACGCAATGCAATCTCAACTTACAATCACCAGGGACGCACACACACACACACACACCCACACTCGTGCATATACAGTGTGTGTGTGTGTGTTGAGTCCACAAAAGGCAGTCAGTAAACTTAAGTGCTGTGTGCTCCGTAGTTTAGTTCAATTTGAAATTTATTGCGGCTGGAGTTCGTTCACATACCAAGTTAAAGCTCCAGCACCATGATTCATTCGCATGAATAGACTCACACACACACACACACACACACACACACAAAAACACAGACAGACAGGACTGCACAGTTACACAAGTCAATTCACTTTGATGATGAGCGAGTTGAGGTTTGGGTTGCTGGCCTACAGATCCCAGGAACACTGCAGGCACTGTATTGATTAGGATAAACTGACAGTTAGTTTCTTGTACTTTGGTTTTTCTAATTAAAATGTGTTATCATATGCATTTTATGTGTCTGGAAAAGTGTTTTCTTTAAATGTGTGTGTAGCTTGCTATTGAAATATCAGCTAAATGATTGTCAATTGACATTGTACATTTTTTCCCTACATTTTATCTATTCATTCGAAAATTGTCAGCTTACAATTTAAGCCAACAACATTTCATTAAAATATAAATATGCTTAGATTAAACTTAAATTAAAAGTATATATATATATTAAATGAGTCGAAGACTTAGGCTTGCATAAATATATATACATAAAAACTTTTGATGTCTAACGGCAGATATGTAATAAAAATAAGAGAAAAAAATATATTAAAAATTATTTTGTAAATAGAAAAATTAACTCGGCTGGCGATATTATTATTAATGACAAAATTTAAATAAAGTAAGCAAACTACCATTAAGAAGTATTAACACAATTAAATGTAAGCAGAAACTCTGCTGTAACAGAGTGTTATAACAGCTAATGTTACGAACCGGCACTGTTAACAGTCTCCACGGACGTTTATCAGGCACATTCAAACAATGTTAACTCACCACAGTTGCTTGTAGTAGCATTTGCCCGAACCCTCAACAGAAGCAAAGCAAAGCGACAAAATTGTGGCCGTGTGGACTGTAAACATTGTGTGGATGCGGGGTGCTAAGGGGGTTGGTGTTGGGCCAACAGGGGTGGTTGTATAAGTCTTTTTGTTCAGGGTATGAGAAGCAATTGAAACCGTTGCCATGACGCGTTTGTAAGCAGAGAAATATGCGCTAATGTTAACAACATGATTTACATTATTGTGTTAGGCTTATTACCGCAGATATAGTAATTTACTTGAAGGTGTTGTGCTATGCTTGGTGCACAAATGGGAAGAAGGTATAAACTTTAAATGGTATTTCAAATTGACTGCACTCTGCTTTAAATGTGTTGCGCTGTTGGACCCAATATATATTGGAATTTGGAATGGGAACAATTCTCGACAACATATAAATAAAAATAATTTTAATAGCCTTTGCAATCTGAACCAGTATTAGAGCTTTATTTTAAAGTTTACCTCTTGGCTTATATATTTGGTTGTGGTTGGCTGTTGTGCAATTCAAACAAATGGTGGCCATAAATTTTGGCTGGTTGCGGCTGGCAAAAATACAATAAATAATAAAGCAAAATATCATAAATAAGAAAAAAGCATTGCCAAAATTAAAAGATCCAATTTGCAGTTGTGCTAAATTCAAAAGGTAGAAGATGCCTTTGTATATATATGTATATATATCTATGTATAGATATATAGATATATATATATATGCATATCTCCTGCGCACTTCCCAAGTTAGTTGTCAATGTTTGTCTGGGCAGCAATTATGTGGCTTTGATGACACGACAAGAGCGCTATAAATTGCAGTCTAGCGACAGTCTTTCGACGGCCCCGAAGGGTGATTGAACTGCAGCTGTTGTTTTGTGTCAAAGGACAAAGGTCGCCGTTGTCGCTGTCGCTGTGCATTTAATTTGCACTTGAATTCGAAATGGTTAAATAAACTGCACAATTACCAACTACAACTACAATAACACAAACAGCAGCAGCGCCAAACATAGAGACCAGATGTAAATGGCCAACGATTTCAATTGGTTTCTTTTTTTTTGTTGTTGTTAAAACAGCTTTGTTATTTCAGTTGTGGCCTTTTTTGTAACTGTTTGTTTGTTGCTTGTCAAGTGGCTGTGTCTCTTATCCCTTAACTCTGGTGTCCCGCACCCCCTGCCACTTTTGCTGCCCGCACTGCTTAATTAATTTATTTTTACGTACACATTTGCATTTATTTTTAATCAGTTTGTAATTCAACATTTAATCAGACGATAAATTCAACTGTTTATTTTCCCTCGTGCAGCAACAAAGGCAACATAACAAAACAAGCAGAAAAGCGTCTGTCAAGCATGCTCGACTTATGTGCTACCCTGTAAGCAGATTTCTGAATTGTTGCAGACTTTTACTTTAACTGCAATGCAAAACGACTGATTTTTGATGTATATTTTGACTACCGTCTGTATAGTTAATATCATATCGAACACCAATTCGGTTCATTATTGCCAC
Source organism: Drosophila nr. medialis 2 BK-2023a (assembly GCA_035044325.1). NCBI lineage: Eukaryota > Metazoa > Arthropoda > Insecta > Diptera > Drosophilidae > Drosophila > Drosophila nr. medialis 2 BK-2023a. The sequence goes on from JAWNMH010000393.1 coordinate 337,736, forward strand.
ATTGTGGAAAAAAGTTAAAAATATCATCCAGATTGCTTACATCTGCTTATATTTTATATATGTATGTACACATGTACTCCTATATACCTCTCTCTCTTTCTCTCTGCCACACAGACATCATACAATTTGATGTGATTGAGGCACATTGCACATGCAAAAATCAATTATTGAATTAAATTGTGTGGAAATAATCGTGAGTTTCATTTTATGCATTCCTTGTGCTGTGAATTAAATTTTATAAATTGCATATACATTTTCTTTGTGCGCGTTGTTATCTGTCAATCATGCAGAGCGGGATTTAATAACGATTTGCAGTGGTTTTTGGAGCACGGTATTTAATTAAGCTAATTATGTGCTTTATAACAAGGAAAAGCTCTTACCAACCAGCAAACCCTTAACTTGGCCTAATGCTCGATGCTCGCATTAAATAAAAAGGGTAAGCACAAAGACAATAAAATGAAGCCATAAAAAACGTAAATGAAGCGCGTCAAACGCTGTTTCTTAGCTTTCACGGTTTTATTACCCAAAACCCTTAAAAAGTCTGCATTTATTTTTAAAGTGTATAGTTGATGGTAATACGCATTCAGTAACTCATACATTTTTTTGTGCAACGAATTTCATTTTATATTGAATATTTAAGGCTTCTAAAATATTATGTACTAGACAGGCTGTTATATCAATTAATTTATAAAATTTTTCTTTTGTTTCGTTATGAATTAAATTTTTGCGGCTAGCATTTTATATTCACATTTTTGGCCAATTAATTTAATTGAAAACTTGTTTAAAAATTCTACATGAATTGCCCCAAATCTAGGCATAAAAATAATAAAATTCACCGCAAATGGAAATTTCAAATGCATTGCCAATAATTGGCAATTGGCATTGTAAAAATGCACGAATGCACAACATTTTCAAATTTTATAAATTGCTTGTGGTATTAAGCTAAACTTTAAAATTGATTTTAAACCAAAGCTTTTTACAGTTTTTACTTAGTTTAGTCGCTGGTCTGAGTAGCTTGTCAGCTCGTTCGAATTGGGCTGCGCTGAGGAAAACAGGCGCTTTGCGGGCTGCAGATTGAAAGTCAGCTGTTAGTTACACGGGATTCAACCCTTAAAAACATAGCCTCACAGCAACAACCCAACTACTCACATACAAAAACTGATAGGGGAAGTAAGACACCTGCGGCAATCAAGACACTCCATACCAATTTTAGGCAGCTATAATCAGAAAAGACTTGAGAAAATAATTTTCATGGAGATCAACTGACATGGAATACTCAACGATCTCTCTCAACTTGATTTAAATAATAAAAAGAATTAATTCAAATATAATTCAGGCGATAGCCACTTTTTTGCATACAATAAAAGAAATAAATCAAATTAAAATTTTATAAAGAAATCATCAAAAATTCTTGATTTTGTGCAATTGGTATAGGCTCAAAAGGAGGCGGCATAGATCTAACTAGTAGGTTCCCCCAATAAAAATTAATCTCTTTAGTCACTCTAATCTTATCAAGTCCTTGTCCATTTTTTTGTAGAACCTTCCATGCAAATTTGTAGCAATTGCGAAAAATGTGATTTTCTCTGGAATTCAAATGGCACTAGACACCGACATTCACACAAATGCACATAAATATTCAAAAAGATTTCGCATGCGGCACACATTTTGACTAGATTTGACAATTTCGTTGCTTTGCTGGAAGTTCCTGTTGTTGTTATTATTATTATTATTATTATTATTTTCTTTCTGTGTGTGTGTGTTGTAAGAGAGAGAAATGAAAAATATTTGCATTTACTTGAGTAGCAGCGATGCCAGAATGCAAAAATGTAATTTCCATGAAAGAGCACAGAGCAGAAAGCAGAGTGAAGCCCATTGCTATCCAAATCCGAAAGTGGCTGCAAGTGCACAAGCATGCGAGGCAGTTGCTGAGGATCTCCCTCCACCCCCCCTACCCATTCCACCGCACCACCCCTCGCTCCACTTTAGCAAGATTTGCATGCGCTGCTGGGTGCGGGGGAACGTTGTAGGTTTGAAGTTTCCCGGCAAATGTCATCGTCGTCGTCGTTGGCGTCTATTGTTTGGGTTAGCTGCGCTGCATTTGCATGCTGACAGCAGCTGCCTGCTGTTTAAGTAGTTGCAGCAACCGTACCCACCACTCCCCCCATCAACCACCCCGCTTTCAAGTTTCGCCGGCACGCAACGAATGCTTGTCGCAGTGCATGAAATATTTGACTTTTGATTAAAGCGCCAACTCAAGTGTTCTGCTCTGACGCTGGCGCCATAGTCGTATTGCTGTGGTCCTGGCCGGAAACGGAGCCGGAGCCGGAGTCGCTGCGTGCTTGCCACTGTGGCACTTGACAAGATTCACTTGTCTTTCAAATGCATTTCATATTGTGTTGCATAATTTTGTGGTTTTTCTAATGTGAAATGTGTGCGCGCTGAATTCTACAGAGACAACATTAAAAATGAAAAAAAAATAAAATAAAATAAGACAAGAAAACTGCCAGACGCCGCGGCATAGTGAAAACTTTTCCAAGACGTTGCCAGCTACTTTTTCAAATGTCTGTTGTGTTGCACATAACTGTGCATGACCGTGGAAAGTGTTGGCTGCTGTTGCTCAAGCTGCGGCTGCTTCACTAACTTGATTTCACCCTTTGTTGTTGCTGGCATCATTTATTATCTTAAAAAATGTACCATTCAGTTTAATGAGTTTTAGGCAACTAAATCAACTAAATTTCATACTTTAGAATCACTTATGCGATGTGAAGGCTTTCAAAAATATTAGTCACATTTCAAAATTATAAATGTATAGTATTGAAAAGCAGCTAAGAATCAAATATTTTGTGCAGAGCAGCTGAAAATCTAAATCCTAGCTTAGAAAGATCTAAATTGTCATGAAGTTTGTAATGCATTGACCCCTTAAAGCATATATATTTTTCATCTGAATTATTGGCCCAGTCGATATAGCCTCGTTTTAAATAATTAATAAACAATTATGCTTTTAATTAATTTAAATAATTATTTACAGTGGAGATTGTGTCTGTTTAAATTAGATATTAAATCCATTTTAGCTTTTTTTTTTTAATGTATTAATGAATTTTAATATAGGCAATAAAAAAGCAGACCTGAAACTCTTCACAACCTTTCAACATTCATTAAATTTCCATATAAGGGGAATATATTTATTTTTTAGCTTTAAAAATCATATCGAAACAATGGGGCAGCTTTTTTTTTATGTATTTTAATTTATGTAATTGTTTTAAATAATGTAATTTAGATGCAGGCTGGTTTGAGGACGCTCCGCAAGGTTAAGCCTCATTACATTTTTTTTAGTAATCCCTTAAAATAATACCTCATATTAGAGTAGTATATTTTTTTGTTGAATTTCTGCACATACTGAAAAAATGGAGTACTCTTAAATTTCACTTTAAGTCAAATTAAATTTTTTTGATTGTTTTCAAGGCTTCCACAAAAGTGAATTAACCTGAACTGAAAAATGAACATTAGTGTTGGAGAATAAATGATTATTTGGCTAAATGGAAAATGCTTAAGAGTCAACTGAACGCTTTACCAAAGGCATTTAATTAGCAAACAATGTGTTATGCATACATACAAACACACACACATACACACACTCAAATCAGCGATTTTGGGGGGACGGCATTGCGACGAAAAATTAATCATACGCTCTGATTGGCAGCACAGTCAAGGGGAATTCCACAGTGCGAATTGTGGTGGAGTCGCTGGAAGATGGGGTGCTTGTAATGGTGCAACAGCACCGCGAAAAGTAAAATATTTTTGCGGAACACAGAAAGCAAATTAATTTTTCATAAAAGGCAAACCACGTGCCGCATTTCTGCCGTTGGCTCCTGCAGGGCCATCATCGTCATCATCATCATCATCGCGGTCCCTGCTGCTGTCGTACTGGACGCGTAAGTTGATGTTGCTGGAGCGGTTACACACTCACATTTGTACCGTTACCTGTACACTACCTTATACACATTTTTTAACAGACACACACACTTGTGAGCCGCAGATGCAAGAGCCGCAATTTATTTTCAATGCGCGCTTTATGCGCCTCCATTGCGGTTCAATGCTATTGCCAATACTGCCTTATCCCGGCCTCAACTGGCGCCTAGTTGCCACCAACCACATCAGCAGCCACCTTCAAAGGCTGTGGCAAGTGCACAGGAGCGTGTTAATTGCCACGCCACATAAGAAACGAGGCGAGCTGAGATGCGTGCCGCACAACAAATTGTTCGAAGTGCAACGAATCGCTGGCTAATTAATGATGATGTTTTTCTTAATTATTTTATTTTATTTTTTATTTATGTTTAATGAATGGACTATGGTTTAGTCAGGCTTTAGCTCATTTAAGCTGATGCAGCAGCTGCAACCAACTATTAAATTAATTTGGATTGCTTTAATTTTAACTTTTTGCACATTTCTATTTGAAAATTTTAAAAATGCTTTGATTGATTAGTTAGTATAGTATATATGTATATACTGTATTTAGTTGTTAATATTTCTTTTTATTTATTATTTATTTCAACAATTTGACAATCAGTTTAACCCTACGAAACTACTAAAAGTGAGTTTTGGAGATTAGCTGTGACTTTTGAGAAAAGGTTTAAACAAAAAGTTTAAAACTAAAATTCAGCAATCGCACTCAGTTTTCGACTTTGACTAGACGAATGTTTATTAAAACATTTGTTTATTTGGATGCTAATATAATAATTCAACCTAACCTGTAGAATGTTTGAATGTTGACAATATAAATGATAAATATATACGTATTAAATGGCTTACAATTAGTCCTCTCACACATGGCTATAAGTTGCACTCAGTTTCAACTGCCACACAGTGCTGTCAAAAGAAAAGAAGCAAAACAAAACCAAACAAAACCCGTTAGCGGATTTTCTCCCAATATAGGTTAACGTTCGTTGACGTCACAGTTGAAAACTTATTGGCAATGATTGCGTTGCCTGCCTGCCAAATTGAGCGCAAAAGCCTTGACAGCCCAACTGAATGAACCTGATACCTGGGGTTGGGGGTGCGGGTGCGGGTGATCCTAGGGGATGAGCTGCAAGCTCAGGTGCCATCAGTTCCGACTCGTTTCAGTTTGAAGTTTACGTTGTTTGACAGTTTCGGTTGTGTGGCAAAAAGTTGAAACTGTTTTGCTAAAAACAATGACAACAAATACATTTGCCAGCAGCACGGCGAGGGATGCGGCGTAAAGAGTGTATATATATAAATCGAAATATTATCAAGATGCCGTCGGGTCGCGCATCTCAACTCAACTGCCACTAGATTGCTTGGCAACTCTATAGCACCCTCTCTCTATCTAGCTTCGGCTAGAGTATCTGATGTCGGGGGGTGGTGGCAAAGCCATTTAAGAGTTTTGGTAAACAAGTTTTTACCTACCCATAGAAGACATACATATGTAATTCTCATAAATAAAATGTATTTGTATAAATATATATATATATATGTATATGTATATGCATATCTATGTATTTGTGGGTAATTTATGTTCTATAATATTGGGCTGCCAAATTTGCCTTTTGGTTAGCTTGTCTGTATTTCATTTCGCTTCAACACTTGCAATTGGGTTTTTCTTGGTCTTCGGGGCCGGCACGCATATAAATAACATAAAAACAAGTAAACAGACTCTAGTCGGGAGTGCTCGACTAGGTGTTACCCTAGGCTTTAGTTTTGTTGCCATAATTATTTTTAAACGTCAGCGCTGTTTAATATCTTTGTTAATGAATTGAAGATTATTTTCTGCTGGGCGCCTCTCATCCAACCAAACTCTGATAACCAAGACAGAAGTAAATTTTTAAGCTCTGAATTGATAGCTATCTGCTTTCTGTGCTACATATACACAAATGGAAACTACTCTACTCTCCGAGAGAGGCGTGTAGATGAAGAGATTGCTAACTTGACAGCTAATATATATATATATATATACTTTATGAGGATGCATCCTTTTGCCTGTTACATACTCCGCGCACATGCCTATTACACCCCATTTGCACAGTCTCAATGGGATCAGGGTATAATGAAGCGAATTCAACCTCAAAGTTCAGTTCAAATAACCACTCAATATATCCAAACGAAACGCTGGCAACTTTCGCATTTCATGTGCATACGAAATGGCCGCCGGCTGCCGTCAATAGACGATGAATTTAAATATGCCCCAAATTGAGTATTGGGCACGTAATAAAAAAATAAGAAAAACGGGGGTAAAAAAAAAGAGGAAGAAACCAGTAAGGGCCAGTGCTGGCCAAGGCGTAGCATATACAGACAGGCTGCAGGCCCTGCAGGCCCACAATGGGGGCTTCTGTTATGTATGGCATCGTAAATAAACCCTTTTTTTACTTAATCCAAATTCGTCCTCCGGGAACAATTTGTTACACAATTTTAAGAAAGAAATGGAAGAAAAAAAGAATGAAAATGAAAATAAAATAAAAGAGATGCGCAGAGTTTATGCTTGAAGTGTGTGGGACTGGTCGGTGTAGGCGCTTAGATTTAGATCAGGTCCGAGGGTGCGCCCCCCTCTCCCCCTCCCCACCACCATCCTTCCCTTAGAACAGAAGCAGCTGTGGCCTAGGCATTAGATACTCTTTGTGTGTGTGTGTGTGTGGCTGTATGCGAGTGCCTGGCTGTGCCCGGCAAAGGGGTCAGTTTGGCTAACTGTATCCACATACATTGTCCTTTTTCAGATGCTATATTTTTGCCATAAAATATTTATATTGTATATACATATATTTATATATTTTTTTCCTTACGCGTAATAAGGTTTTAAATTTCTATTTGGAAACACATTTTTGATGTGCTTACATAAAGAATATGAAGCAATAAAATGAACGCGGCCGTTGGAGTTGCGACAGTGGGATTGCCTCCAGGACATTTCGTATTCAAAATTTGTTTGTTGCGTTTATTCATGCCAGCAGCTAAAACTTGTCGCTAAGTAAATTTCGAATGCTGAGGGACAGGTTTGACTAGGCACAGGCAAAGTATATTTAATTATTAAATGCTAACCATTTTTTTTTTTTGGGCTCATGATTGAAATTTAATTTCAACACTTGTTTAACTTTTGTAAATGCGTAGGAGAAAATGAAAAATCTGGTAAGTATTTTATGTGTATCGAATATTAACTAAAACATTTGTTTTAGCTTAAAATACCAGTCTTGTACAGCTGACAGAGTTCACTTATGTAATAGATGATGTACTGCTGCTATGGGGGATCTATAAGGATTAGCTTTAACCTATATCCCATGTTAATTTCAAGTGTTCTCTGCTGAGGTTTCTGTATCTTATAGATAAGGAAACAGTCACAAATGACATTCGTAGGAGTATTCGTGTCCTTCCCTCAAACTAAATTAAGTTTTGCTGTAGTTTTCGGATAGTTTCATTTTTCGATTTTCTGAGTTCACGTGAGTATTAGCCCAGCATGTAAATGTACTTCTAGTGTACTCTAACTTTGCTGGAATCTTTCCTGTTGCCAGTCTGCAAGGCTAATGAGACCAGTTCCGGCGATGTTTGCAAAAACAATGTGGGCCTTGAATTGGCGTCGACTTTCAAAAATTAGCGGAAACGGAAGCCAATCAGCAGCCAACGGAACCGCATTGTGTGCCGCAGTACTTCAATTTCGTGGCTGGGTTCGATTATGATGAGGCGCCCGATTTTGCTAGCCAAACAGACCTCCCCCCCCCCTTCCCCCTTGCAGCTACGCAGTTGCAATGGACTTTGGCTTTGTGGTCAGTGCCGAAAATAATGGCCAAGAGCCAAATTACGTTTCCGCCCGGTCGACAGCGCTGCTCTCGCTTGGCCGGAAATTGTGAAAAATCAACTTGGTCAAAGGCCACACACATACACACACATACACACTTATCCTTATACATATATATATACATATATTGAAGCCGTGTATCTGCGAGTATGAGCAAATTGCGTTTAATAAGGAATATTACTGCTTAACGAGCCGATTTCAATGTAATTTCAACTTATGCCAAAAATGTTGCACTACAACCATGAAAAGGCCCCACTTCCCAAAAGTACATATATATACATTTATATATATATGTATGTATATAGCATAGGTCGCTGCACAAAACTTTTGCTATCATCCAAAAAAGCAGAAAATCGTTCGCATCTGGCGAAATGTCTGTGAATTTTATAATGAAATTCCTCAGCGTTTAATTATGCCAAAGGCATTTTGAGCCAAAAGTCGCCGCTCGTCTTCGACCGTTGGAATTTTGAAAATATATTTTGTAAGTATTTGTATTTAAGCATCTGACTTAGAACTTACACTATATATGTATACATTATTCGTATTGAAGAATTTCAAGATGCTCAAAATAATTTTTAAGCTAAATTCAATTAAGTTGAAATCTTTGCAGGTTTTTTGCTTCAGACAACAACAATTTGACAATTACTACTGTCTAAATATAAACAGAGTATAGTGCAGTCGTTGCCTTTCGCATTTTTGTAATTACTATCATACTTAGAATTGTTATTGTCCAATTTTCTTATAAATTTGGCCTTTTTGCCTTTGATTATCCATGTGATAAGTCAACTTAGTTTCCATAAGTTTTGAAACTTAAATGCTAACCGTTTCTTTAGAAGACAAATGCTCACCGTTTGCTACCACTATCGCTTCGAAATAATTCATTCTTTATGTAAAGTCGAGTAAACAGGCGAAAGATATCTGGATAACATACATCCAGCATAGTTCGTACCCTATCTAATTCTACGTGATCGCACGTATGCGCATTCGTTAGCCTTAACTAAGGCTGCGTGCAAATCCTACACAGAACATAAATTATATCAAAAATAAAAAAAAAAAATGGGAGAGAGATGAGACGAGAGGAAAGAGGAGAACTGATGGCAACACGGTTTTCAGGGGGGTCACGTGGAACGTGAGAAGTTTGAGCAAATGTCGCCCGTTGGACAAAAAGGCCGCAAAGGTAAGCTGGGCAACTGTTGCTGCAAACATACTCGATAATTAAATAAGGGCAACTCAAAATGTTCACAACTTTCAATTTGAATATACACGCGAATTCCATTTAACTTTTCGATGGGGGGTGACAGCAATGTTAAAGCTGAAACAGCGACAGGAGCTGCAAAAGCGCTGCTTTATCTGCTACTGCGGGTCGTTGGCTACTGTGAAATTAAATAAGTTAGGGCAAACCGCTAACGAGATAGGTGTCTGGCACTAGGAATTAATGTGGCGGTTTATGTGAAGCCCCGAGCAGTGGCTGCGGCTGCAGCAGCAGCAGCAGCAACAACAGCAACAACAGCAACAGCAATGTATGCAAATGCGGATGCGGATGTGGGTTGCGGATGCGGGTTGCGGATGCGAAAGCCTGCGCAGCGTCGGCGCGTAAAATTGCAGGCACACATGTGTTCAGAATTTAATCTGTTTAGGCAACATGAGCGCCTGCCGACAACTTGGCAAACTTCTTCACTGGCGGCAAACAAGGTAACACTAACTTCAGCTGGCAGCTACAACAGCTGCTCGGCTGCCACAGAGGCAGCGGTGGGGGGGCGAGGTCGTGCCACAACCCTTAGGCAATTCCTCAATGAACGCCACTGTCGCTGCAGTGCCAACCATTTTTTTGCCTACTTGAGGCAAAGTCGCTAAACTCTCTGGGCAATTCAAGCTGTTCATGCTTCATTAAATCCAAAGAAAATTCAAATGTGGAAAATAAATCTTAACAAAAATATAAATCCAAAATGGGGGGTTTGTAGTTCTGATTAGAGTTTTAATGTTATCGATGTTATTATCAATGGAACTATTGAAGAAATTTGATCATCTCGTTTGGAAATTGAATTAAATGTTATAACTTGAACCCATGGAAAAAGGGTAAAATGGCTTCGCAATAAGTTCGTTAGAATGAAAGTACTATACTATATATATATATAGTATATATTCTGCAACTGAGTTGAGTCGAAAACTCGGATCTCGGAGGATGTTGAAGCTGGTGTACCTAAATTCCCTCATGCTAACAATAACAATAACTGACAAAAAATATTTTAGAAATTTTTTAGTTTCATGAAAGTTTGAAAAATGGTGCTTCAGAGCTCGGCATTGTTTAATAATGTTAAGTTATTTTTTATTGCCATTATTGTATTGCGAACAACAGAAATAAAATGTATTATTAATTTCAAAGAACTGCCGCCACAAAAGCCAGCATAGAATGCAACACTTTCGTTTGTGGTTATTATTAATAAAATGAATAAACCACACACAAATGCAGAAAAGCCCATTGATGTGCATATTTAAAAGATCCACAAAAATACTGGCTCTAAAAATCTCTGGGAAAAACATCATTAATAATCCGAATGCATTACGCAATAATTTTAAATTGAATTGTGTTTACAATCAATATTTTTAGTGTGAACAATGTTTCATGTGTGCCCAAAAGTAGATTACTCCATTTGATTTTCTATTCATTTATTCGGAAAGAAAACACAATTCGAAAAAATATGTTGATTTTATTGCCTCTATTTCAATTTAATTTTAATTATGTTAATTATGTTAACTATATACTTTTATATTCAACACATTTCATATCGTTGTAATTTTGTAAGTAATTTTGTTTGTGTTCTTTATTTGAAAAACAATTATTATTCATCTGGAAGCCCCTTTTACATTGGCATTTCAGTAAAGAACTTCGTAGCTGCCACGCCCATTTAACTGGGAGCATTAAGGCTCAAATGACCTGATGCCTGGGCGTTAATTAAAGTCAGTTTTAGCACAAATTTTAATTTCACAAAAACAAATACGAGCAATACCAAAACGAGCCAAGCGGCCAACATGCTGCAGAGACAACATTTTGCCATGTTTGCTGGCTGCCTAAATTGAAGCTAAATTGAAGGAGAAGGGGAAGAGAGTGGTGAGGGGGGGGGGGTGAAAGAAAAACGCTGGGAAAAACTGGCCGAACTGGCAGTGAACAGAAGCCATCAGCAGTCAGTTGTGTTTGCGCAGCCGTGAGTAAAAAATTCAAAAACATAAACGGAAATTACCACAAAATAGAAACCACAGACTTTCTACACCCCTCGCACACACACACTCACACACAAACATACATATAAATGGCACACACAACACTGAAATGTTGTTGTTGCTGTGCCGCAATCTAACAGGACAATCTTTTGATTAACATTCTTGGCATTTTGGGGGGAAATTAGTTTTTATGTTTATTACCTGAGCCATTACATCGCATGGAGAATGAACTTGTTGAGAGGATTTTCTTTTTATACCCTGTAATGAAAAATAAGTAAAAATTGTGGCCTGAACAACATGTTGTAAACAAATATAAATATGTGTGAGAAATTCAAAAGTTTATGATATTTATTTATAAATAAATAGGAATTTCCAGAACTCTTAGAGTCTTCAGCACAGTTCTTCATATATGTATATTAAAATTAATGGATCCTATACGCATTTCCAAGCTGATTTTATATACTTGACTATATATATTATACATATATATATATTATATATTATAATCCTTTTCTTTAGTTACTGAATCCGATATCATTTCCACATTATGCCCACAGAATTTACATATGCATATACCGTTCTCAAGGTTTGACCTCTTATGAGGTATCTGATAGTCATTCATTTGATTAATTTTGCATTTTCTTTAGTTTCGTTTCGTTTTGGTTTGGCTTTCAGCATTTTCAGCAATGATATGATATAACCGAGTCCATTTAGCTGCTGGCCAGTGAAAAGAAATGATCACAATCAATACTTTCTGGAGCCGAGTGGTCGAGCTTAATTAATGCAAATGGTAGACGCTCGTTGATTTTAATTTAGATTAGAGACTCTTATTATGTAAATGACGGCAAATCGAAATGAGTCAACGAAATTCGTGAAATCTCCGCCTGTATTCTCATCGTTCATTTCGTTCAGTTCGTCCTTCTGATATTAAATTAAGCAATTAAATTTGTGTGTCTTGGCTGTGCTTGAATCAGAGACACCTGACAATGACGTTGGTTTTGTCGTATGATAAATGATTTTAATATATGTTGAGTTCATTGCGCAATATAAGCTGACAATTTAATTAACTAATCATAACCAACATTTGCACATCGGCCTCATTTTCATCCAGTTTCATTGGTTTATTTGTTGAGAGCAAGCAGACACACACACACAGGTACACAGATACACACATAGGCACACAAACATATAAATTTAGATTTCATCTTTTCAGTAATCGCATTTGGGCATGAGCGTTCCAGCATACGGCTCCGGTTCCAGTTGGATCCGGGTGCGGGACGAGAGGCTGTTCGGCATTCTGCTGCAACCTGCAGTTGGCAATTGTGCCTTCTAAGCCTGGCGAGCGTCCCCTGAAGCCTGCATCATGCTGCATGGCCGTAAATTAGTGGGAATTATTTGTCACATGCACACAACTTATGCAAAGATAACGTATATTAATTTTGCACCTGGTCCAAATGCTACTAAGAACTGCATGAAAAATGCCAGAGGCAATTTATTAGTTATGAATATTACAAATTTGCATGTTTTCGCATTAAATTTGTCATTGATAAATTGAGTACTATATATTTGAAAATAAATATGTATTTAATTTATTCACACAGCTGCTTAAATACATAACACAAGTGCTTTGAATTTTAGTTAAAATTATTTCTAAATATCTTGAAGAAAAGTTTATTAAAATTGTTTGCTTTAAATACCAAATCATCCATATTATCCATAAGATTTTAAAGTTAGGCAGGCTTGGAAAAATCATCAAGTCCTCCACGCTTCATTCATATAAAGTTTCTTACCAAAATAAGCAGACATCAGCAGTTTGTGAAATAAGTATTCATTCATTATTTGGTTTTAAAAGTGTTGGGAATGATGAGATGATGATAACCGCCCTATTTTGCATGTACTGTAAAAATAATTTATGAAAATGGGGAAAAAATGGAAACTTTCATTACAATTATTACCCATTTTTGTGTATTCTTATCACATGCACCCGCTGCTCTATGCATGTACATACATACATAATAAAAGAAACAAAACGGAAATGCTTTCAAGTGTAATGATAAATGAACGCAAACTCTGAACATAAATCAACACTGTGGAAGAAGGAGAGGGTATGTCTGGTGCAGGGGGTAGGTTGTAGGTGGAGATGCACCTCTGGCTATATATCGCTATGCTGCTGCGGATGATGCTGCGGATAATGCCGCTGATGGGTTAAGCCCAACTCCAGTGGCAAACTAACTACAAACAGGCTGGCTTCTGTCCAACCCAATCTGCCTCCCCCTCACCGTTTGGGATGATTTAAGCGCGGATGCTCGACTCCAAATGTGTTGTGGGAAATATGCATAAGAGCAACACCGGCAAATAACACAATAAAAATATATATAAAAATGATATATACATATATACGCATATAGTACAGTATTTTTAATTTTTCACATTTTTTGTCAGCAAGTGCCACACACAAAAACAAAACAAAAAAAGACTAGAAACAATAAAAGTTGAGTGCAGTGGCAGGCAACGACAGGCGAAAGGTGCAGCTGCCACACCCACAAAGAACCCGTAGAGAATTCGCTCGTCAACCTCCACCTCCCCCCAACCATGATCCGCAGGCGATGTAAGGCACCCATGTGAGCCATTGCACACGTATTCAAACACACACACACAGACACTCACACTCACATTCGCATTCGCATTCACATTCACATTCGCGCCGAGTCGCATCCGTTTCGGGTTGAAACATTTTTTTCGAAATTGCATTGTGAATAATGTAGTGTTAATTCTCGTGAGTGCCATGTTCCCTGTTTTATGGGTTTAATGCTTTTGTTTATTGGTCTGCTGTTGCATCAAGCGCGTCCGAGTCCGAGCACTGAGGGGAGTCACAGCTCTCAGGCTCTGGATCAGAGTTGGTAACACCACTTGTTCTGTTTGGGGAGATGCTGCTGCTTTTGACATTTGATAAGAAAATGCAATTCGCTTTTAGCATTTGGCTTTTAGCATTTGCAGTTTTTCAACTTTTCCAATCAGTCTTTAATAATTTCCAAATAATGGAAGCATGGCAATGTCATAAATATTGATAATATAACGACAAAAAAAGGCCAAAGTTCGACTTTAATGGCAACATGACACGAATGTGGTTTTTCCTCTATTCCCCCACAGAAACCAGTTTAATATCAAGAAGTATATTTCGGTTATATTCTAATCACCTTAATTGGTGAATGAAGCTCAACAAAAATGTATTTGAAAAATTTGTACAAATGCGTAATTTTCGTATATTCGATTTTAGTTGAATATATATTTGACTGCAGCTATCATAGGGTATTAGGCAGCTCATCAAGATTTGAGTTTGTTGTATTCATTAAATGTATTCGCTTGTATCTCGTTCGGCATTAAGTGAAATTTATGACACTGCCGGCTGCCGGACATTTAAATTGATTTTTTATCGCCTTTCAACACGAAGTCACTTTTTGCCGTTGTGTTATAAATGACGAGTTAGTTGCTAATAGACAATCAATAATTATGATTGACAAGGTACAGTTTCACATTCACATTTTCATTCGCATTTCCATTCAATGATTTTCCGACACATTTCACAATATGTCACAAGCTCTTCATAAATAATCGAGTTCACTTTGTAACATATCAACTTATAATTTTATTGTTAATAGATTATGCCATATCTGTTGGCCATTTTGTATGCAAATTGCTGGCAATTGTTTCACTTTTGTAGCTTAAGTAATACTTTATGATTCAGCAAACAAATTACTTTTATTGTTTAATTTAATTGTGCTCAAAATTTCTGATTGCTAATGTTTGCCAAAAGCATTTTTCACAAAAATCTTAGATACTTAGACATACACACAAATACACACACAGAAATCGCAATACATATATTTGGTTAGTTTTCTCAATTTCGGCAATAAATTGGAATTTCAATACAATATTCTTTTAAGTATTTGTAATGTTTTCTGATCAATATTTGCTTGACTTCCAACTGACAATCTAAGAAAAAGGTACATACCCTGTAATCAGGAAAAAAGCAATTACAAATCCTTAATTTTATTTTTTTTTTGTTTTGTTTTTTTATAATTTAACTTGTAACAATAACTTTACATTTATTAAACATTTTATTAAAATTTGTGAACTATTTGTAGTTCACATCATACAAAATAAAAAAAAATCATTTTAATGATGAGGAAAATACAAGAAAAATTGAATCAATTAGAAAACGCTTTCTAAAAATTTAAAATAAGTTTTTGAATTGAACATAAAGTAATATTATCATATTCAAATGATTATTGTACTAGTCAAAATGAGCATATTCGAATATTTGCTCTTATTCAATATGCCCATTTTATCATTCAGACTGGGTATTCAATATTCAACAGCAATTTAAATCATTTTCTGGTACTTTTCGACATTTTCCAAGTTATTTAAGCTTTAGAAATTTAATAGCTTCATAATAAAGTTAATGTTTAAACTGTTTTCACGCTGCCACCACACACTCGGCACAAGCCTGTGTGGGTCGCACTTAAAGCAAACATAAGAACACAATATAGACACTCATACATATTAATATATATGTATATATATATATGTATGTTTGTGAAATCATATGGCACATATGGCAGATGTGCTCAGGTTCGTCGCCAGAGCCGAATAAACAATTTTAATAATTTCGTTTTATGAAAATTGCGCTCGGGTTAAATGATTCGAGAAGAATGCGAGGAAGCAAAACTCGTAGCGTTTTATGTTTTTTCTTTTTATTTCAGCGTTACGAACGGCCCTCTGCCTCCACATAAGTCGCATCCTTCGCATCCTTCGCATCCTCCTTTGTATCCATTTGATGCCATTGTTCTTGCTGCCATTTGCTTTGGGATTGCCATTGGCATTGCCATTGCCATTGCCATGTGTGTAATTTATCTGGGCAAAGGACTTTGGGAATGATATGAAGATGTCTGTCGCTTGTGAACATTTGATACTCTTTACATTCTGCTGGTCTTCTCCATTAATGTGAAAACTGCGAATGCCTCAATGCTGAAGGACGTTGAGTTTTATTTGATTTCAGACTCGGCTATCTAATCAGCAAATTTTCGTGCGCTGCAAATCTCTTTTAAATGAGCCACTAATTGCAAACTAGGATGATAATCATGTACCCAACACTCACCCTAAACCAACACCCCTACCCCTCTGCACCCTTAGATACATTCACAAACTAATCAAGAGGCGCGCTTTGCTTTAGACATACATATACAGATAGGGGCTGACTTGGAAAAATTCCTTTAGCTAAGAAGCAATTATCGCAGATAGGAAAAAGAGTTTTTTCGCTTGTTTTGCGGCAAGTTTTGGGATAACTTTTGCACTCTCTTTCTCTCTCGCATTTTAGCCTTCTGTCTCTCTGTTTGTGAATCACGTTTATCAGTGGCTAAGTTTTTACTGCAGGCTTTGGTCTTTGCTTGCTCATTGTTAACTTTTCTGCCTTACTAATGGCTATCAGAGATAAGTTCGACTACAAGCCAAAGTTTTATTTTGTAAGCAACGTTGTTAATCTGTCGAGTATATGAGAGGGGTGGAGGTATTGAGAAGGGAGGCTTCCTGGCCCCAGGACGAATGCTTTTAAAAAGTTATCAACAAGCGTTCAGCAAGATATACGAGTATTCTGTTCAGACATATCCTCAAACACATGTTACTGCTATATTCACACATGCTCACACACACACACACACACACCCATTTACATAGTGATAATCAAGTGTGATTTGCTGGCAACTTGTAGCATGCCACCTGCTTACTTTTTGACTTCTTTCGTTTTCGCTTAATCGGCAAATGTGCGAGATTTTTGCTTTTTGGCAAACTACTCGCATTATATCGCATTTCTTCATTCAAAATCAATTTCTGTGTACCAACAGCGAATAAATAAGTTATATATAATGTGATTCATTATAGTAATTGAGAAAATAATTACTCTATTTTCAAATAGACAGTGGAATTTTTGAACTTCACATTCACATTCGTTTCGGATATAAACATAACTAGATTTTAATTCAATTCATTTGAGTTAACAGGTGCAATAAACCGACGTAATTACTTTAATAATTGCAATCGTATATGCTTAATGCGACAATATTCATGAAATCAGTTCAATTTTTCAGATTAATATTTCTTTTAATCTTTTACACAATTCGCATTTACACAAAAGCTTTAAAATACAATTTTAATCAGCAGTTGAATTTATATATATATTTTTGCTGTTCGCTTTTAAAATTGTCAGACGCTGTCCGGAAACATACATGTATATGTATGTATGTATGTATGTATATATGTACGTATGTATGTATGTTTGTTTGTGTATATATGTAAATATATGTACATATGAGGGCTGGCTGACAGTTGAGCAGGTGAATAGACATCTAGATTGGGTATGATGAGATTATTTGAATTACCTTTGCAATCAAATTGACACCGCATAGAAGTACCGTTACAGACTGTAGACTGACAGGGACAGACAGACAGATGGGCAGCCAGGTGCGGTGGTTAGGCGGGGGCAGAAGACATTTGGTTAGGCAGGAAAGAGATAGCATTGAGCAAATGCGATTTATGCAATTGTAGAAGCAGACAGAGATTGAAAGTGAGAAACAGAGGAAGAGAGAAAGGGAGAGAGGGAGATGAGTATGAAATCAAGGATTGATGGGCATACATTATATATATGTAATATGTATGTCGATATATGCATTGCATAATTCAAATTAAATTTTCACTAATGCCCCAAGCACATATATTTCATGAGCACCCAGCACCGAGCACCGAGTAGGCTTTTGGTTAACAGCAAAAGGTAATTTTAAAGGAAACGTTTGCGAGATACACAAATATTTTTAGATCTTAAAAGGAATTACTACAAAAGTGAAATGTCGGAGAATAAGTTCGAGAATATTTGCAGCCAGTTCGAGGTGGAAGCCATTGAAATCCTTTTCAATATGCTGAGCTTGCAGGAGCCGAAGGATAAGAAGCAGCTGAATGAGTCCCCCACGAGCGGCATTGACAAGATTGGAGTGGTTGAGGAAACCTTAAAGCCGAATCTGGGAAAGGTACAGCGTCATGAGAGCGACATCGAGAAAGTGGTCAAAACGCCTGATGCCAGCTGTCAGCAGAAACAGTTGCAGGAGGACGGTGGAACAGCTACGGCTATACGGAAATTACATACGCCGAAGGCCTATCACTTCAAGGACATCTACGAGCAGAAGAAACAACGTGTGCTGCGCCAGCGTCTCGAGGAGGAGCGTGCACAGCGTCAGTTTCATAGTCGTCCCGTGCCCAACTTCAATCAGGCCCATCAGCAGTTGAACAACAGGCAGGTCGTGCATCGCATCACTTTAGCCGTAACCCCAAATGTCCTGAAGACATCGCGCAACATGCAGTTGAAGCGTCGCCAGCGAGTCGAGCAGCTGTTGCAGCAACGCGAACAGGAGCAGCTTCAATTGCAAAAGATGCGCCCCCAAGCAAAACCGGTGCCCAAGCTTAATCAGCCACCTTTGAAGCCCTTCAACCGACAACCCAAGCAACCATGCCCGTTGGCCGTTGGCAAACAGTTCCATTTCTCCACCGAGATTCGTGCGGAGCAGCGCAAAATTTTCAATGCCCATTCGCAACAGTTGCAGGAGACGCGTAAACGCGAGCATGAGGAACAGCGCGAGCGTCTGAAGCAGGAGCTATATCGAAAGCAACGCCAGTTGGCCACATTTCGTGCTCGACCAAATCCTTTTAGGTAGCTGCCCAACAACTAATGCAGATTTTAGTTTTTCTTTTTATATTTTTTTGTTTTGTTTCTGGTTCCTTTGTTGCAAATTACAATGTTTTGGTTCTCCTTTCTGGTAAAGGATTTGATTAAGTTATTAAATAACTGTAAAATATGATATGTTCTCTGTTTATGGGTTATTGTTTTTAAATTAGAATATAGAATTGGATTATAGATATTTTAAAATTCTATATTGTTTTTTATATATTTTGCCGAAAGCATAAGTAAACTTATGAAGGGTCTAATAGAGAACTATAAAAATACATTCGAGTATGTAAGTATTGTCGAAAGCTATCTAAAAGTAACAAACTGCGAATAATAATAATTAATACCTATTCTAAAACGATAACAGACCCACGCGCATATTAATCATCTCCCATGGGCGGCAACTCAAAATAATTTGGAAATAATTGCTTGGATAACTAAATGAGGCATCGTCAGGATAAACTCGAGACTAGTGTTTTTTTTTGTAGGCACATTCTTAAATTTCAATAATCATCTGCACACATGTGTGCACATTCAATTTGTTCATTTAAAACAGCTCAGGTCGAGGCTCCATCAATCAAACGCTTCGCACACCAACCAGCGACCCACCGCCACCCACGTGTTTCAGTGCAAACAATTTGTTGTAAGCGTATCAATTGATGCGCCCCACATTCGCATGTGTTTTTATGTGTGTGTGTGTGTGTGTGTGTGTGCGAGTGTGTGTGTATATTTGAGCGTCACATAATCAAAAGCACAAATACTAAAACAAGCACTCAAACTGTCAAAGCAATGATTGATAGTGTTGACATTTGCTTTTTGGCTTCAAAACGCCAAGCAGCGAACTGAAGAGTTTTTGCGCATTGAATTCTGTTAATGGGACGTTTGGAGATGTTATACAAAAACCTGCCCCCATTCCACCTGCCCCCACCCTCACCACCTCACCTGACTTTCATGATGTGTGTGTGTGTGAATGATGAATTGCATTCCATGTGTTTATATGTTGAAGTTGAGGGAAATTTGTGTTTAATGCAATATTGCTGGCCAAGTTTAAAGTAGTTGTTCAACTCGAGCGCACTATTTCAAATTTATAAAGTTAAAATAATAAAATAAAATAATAATTGTGTAATTAACTGAAATGTGTCCAATAAAATAGTTACAAATTGGCTATTCTAAATATAAATGTAAATATATAAATATATTAAACAAATCATATTTGCTTAATGAAATGTCTTGCATAAAATAGATTCAGTTATGATAAAGTACATATATTTATGTGATTCTGTAATATATAATTTAAATTTGTAAAATTTTAAAGCTACATTTTTTTTATTTTCATTTGCAAACATTTTTATTGGCTTTTCTGTACAAGAAGATTAAGAAACCAAATTTTGCTTGTACTTCAAAAACATAGTAGATAAACTGTAAACGCAACATTTTCCATTTCCCCGTTAACGGTTCAATCTGAAACTGTGCTAACGGTTAACAGTATAATAGTTAACTTTGTCGCTGTTGTCAATAGATGGCGAACTGTTGCCCTTACAGAGCTGTTAACTCAGCAGCGGAATATTTGCAGTGGATTTTGATGCGTTTTGTGCACAGCCAAAATGAAATGCGGAAAAGTTATTTTATTATTTAAAGGGTACACGATTTTTTGCTTTTAATTTATGAAATGTGTAATCCAACTCAACTCCGCTTTTAATAATATAGCTAATGAACCATATAAAATGTGAACAATGTCGGAGCTCGGTTTTAAGCTGAGAGCGTAACAATTTTGTCGCTTGTCGCATTTGGGATATGAAAACATAAAGGGAGGACAGCGGGGAGCTGACGCTCAACGGGGCAACAATGGAGCCAAATTTGATGGTTGCTGTTTTGTGTGGGTGTGTGTGGGTTTTTGGGTGTGTGTGTGTGTGTGTGGGTGTATGAATTCACGTTTGGTTTTTATGTGTGGGTTGTGGGTTAAATAAGATGCTAGCTGAGTAAAGGAGGATTTGTGAGTAGAGCGAGGGAAGGGATGTCTGTGGGGGTGGCGAGTTGGCGGGGATGATGCGTTGACGACTCGCCGGCAATCTACAAAGTTTCGTTAGTGTTGGCTTTTTGTTTGCGGCTTGGCACAGTGCGGAATTTAATAACGCGCTGATGCATGCAAAATAACGCATAAAAACGTAAAAATGCACACGCAAAAAAAGGGGCAAACAAATTACTACACCACAGGCACAAGCCCTCACACAGACATAACAATACACACACTCACACACACACAAATACACACTCACACACCGAGAGAATACGTCTGCAAACTGAGACAGCAGCTTCAGTTGCTGCAGTAAAACAATTTTCGCAGTCAATTTTCGTTTTATGAGCGGAAAATATTTCACTGTGGAAATATGATATGCATATTGGCGGTCATCAAACCGATCCTTCTCCAATCCCCAACTCCCATACCGTCAAACCCTGACTGTTATCATCATCCTTCGATCGAAATTATTTGCGTTCGACTTTAATTGAAACGACAAATGCTGCGTTAAGTCAATCGAAAAGAAAATAAAGCACAAATTTCAATCAGATAGTAAAAGCAAAGAAAAAGTCAGTATGAAAAGTGCTAAAAAGTTCTCAAATTGCGACATAAAACAGCAACAGAACTGAACAGAACTGAACAGAGCAGAACAGAGACAACGTGGCAGGTAACCGTAGATGGCGCATTTGCTGCATAAAGTCAAAGTCATTAAAAAGTAATGTCATCGTCAACGCACCCAGCCACGCCCCCAGCCACGCCCCCAATCTACAATTGCCTCAGTCGAAGCTGGATGATGGATGGGTAGAGGGGCGAAGGGAGTGCTCTGCGGATTTTTGCCAGTCTCAACTCCTTTTGCTGCCAGGCGCTCCATTAATGATGGATGAATTCTTGAGTCTAGAGTCCTGGAGTCCTGGAGTGGCGAGTCCTCAACTGGCGGCTGTTGCGCACCGAAAAATGATTTGATGAAAACATTTGAAATTTTTATCGGGTGCAAAATTATTCAGAACTGTTGATGTCATCGCCACAGCCACAGAGAAATGATGACGATGCGAGTGACGTTGAAATATGAAGCAACATTACCTACTCCTCCTAATGGCATCAGCAGCAGCAGCAGGAGGAACAGCTCCTGAAACTAGGGGCTGCAATGATTGGCCTTTTTTTTCTGGGTCCTCCCCTTTTTTTGCAGGCGTTGCCCAACGGAGCGCGTCTGTTAACTCTGCTTGGCCCTTGCCGATAAGAACTTTGTTTTTTGTTTTTGTTTTTACGACAAACGGTGTGTGGGGGGGTGAATGTGTGGATGGGGGGAAGGTTAAGCTTTTGGACTTAATTTTTATTAACATTAGAAGTGCACTTAAAATTTGTAATAAATGACTTTGCAATCGATTGGAAGACAAACGACTTTATATGCTCCATAAAGTTTGATACGGTTGAACGAGCAGGCCATATAAAAAACATTCACATAACTATGTCACATTTATAGATATATATGTTTAAAATGACCAAGAACAAATATAAGCAGCTATTAAATAATCATTCGCATGCTTAAATGCCGCCAATTGATCATAAAAAAGTTTCCACATTATTTAAATTAGTAAAAATCATATCAATTTCTTTATGATGCTCCCCAAAGCAATTCATAGTTTTGCGGTCGATTAGTGATGTTAGCTAGTGCTTCAAGTTTATAGGATATTTATTGCCATCTGGCAAAGAGTCTAGTTATTGAATCTTAGATGGTCTTAGGTTAGGACAATAATGGAAGAGGATTATGAGTTTATGTTTCATTTAATTTATGAAAATTTCTGATCAAATAAAATGCCCTTCATTAACTTACAATATATAAAAGAAAAGTAAGTAAAGAAAAGTATTTTTAAAAGCTGTTATAATGCATATTTATAATGCTTATATATTTATTCTATAAGAAAAGAAATATTCTATATATAAAAGAAATCAGAAAATGAGCTTTATTCAACTTTGCTCTTGGGTTGAAAAACTTAAAGCAAATGCTGAAAGCAACTTATAGAATCTTTTTAGGATCTTCTGGTTTATTGACCATTCATTTGGAAGACCTTATTTTTTATTACGGCGCGTGTAATTCATAAACTTTGAGTAAATTGCGGCAAAGTTTTACGGACTTAACATGACAGTTACAAAACAGTGCATGTTTCTAGGAGGACGAATGTGCACTTGCATACTATGTACAATGTACCATGTACCGTGTACCATTTACCGTGTACCATTTACCATGTACCATGTACCATGTACCTTCTACTATGTATGGCCATTGTAAAAGGTTTTTTTTTTTCATGCGTCTTGGGATGGGGCAGAGGGGGCTGGGGGGTCCCTCATGGGTGTTACGCTGACGACTGTGGCTTCAGGTTTTTTATTGCCGGGCGCTGTTTGACGTGAACCTGGACGTGAATGCGGACACCGATGTGGGCTAGTCGGTTGGGGATGTGCGGTTGTTCCGTTGATACGTTGCTTGGTTGTTTGGAGATGTGTGTGTGTGTGTGTGTGTGTATGTGTGTTGGGTACGTGTGCTGCTCCCACAGGTGACGATGGCCTCGTTTATGAACAAACAGCAAAATGTTGTCAACATTTCGAAATTTATTTGTTCAATATACTTATAAACACACACAGTGACAGACGCAGAGACAGAGACAAACGATGAGCATATGTTGACTAAGTGTGTCTGTGTGTGAGCGTGTGTGTGTGTGTGTGTGTTTCTCGGCTGTTGTGTGTGCGTGTGTTATTAAATTAAACACAGAGCTGCCATCAGCGCTGGGGCCAAAAGCATTCATTAGCCACGTTTACTGCACCCGTGGCGACCTCCATTTTGGCTGATGAGTTTTGTTTTTTCTTGTTATTTTTTTTTCGTGTCCTACGTTGTCCTGCAAGGAAAACTTTCCCGCTGCGTATGTTGTGTGTGCGTGTGTGTATTTGCTTTTTGTTCTGTAGCGTGTGTGTGTGTGTGATTACCCAGCT
Source organism: Drosophila nr. medialis 2 BK-2023a (assembly GCA_035044325.1). Lineage (NCBI taxonomy): Eukaryota > Metazoa > Arthropoda > Insecta > Diptera > Drosophilidae > Drosophila > Drosophila nr. medialis 2 BK-2023a. The sequence continues at coordinate 361,517 of JAWNMH010000393.1, forward strand.
GGATGTGGCTTTTCAACTGTCCTCGGAAATGTGCTTCCGATCTTGTATTACGAAATATATTTATCATTTCTGAGTTCATTTGAAGGTTAAATATTTCACAAGTCCTGCAATTGATTCTTTAAGCAAAAAGTTGCTGGAATGTGAAAGGAGTATTTTGGAAATTGCGATCTGTTTTGCAAGTCTTTCAGTATGTTAACAGATTATTTACTCTATTTTACAAATTCTGCAATTTTGCTTTCACGAAGACATACTTTTACATGACCTTCTTTAGACTCACTTTAAATATGGCATTAAGTGTTGGAAGATAACAGATCATTAAGTTTTTTTTTATATATTGTATTCATATTAATTATTTATATCATTAATTAATATTATTGTTTTCTTATTTCTTAATGATAAAATATTGTTAAATACTTAACTGCATATAATCCGATAGAGGGTAAGCCAAGTAAGTGGTTCCACATACTCGTAGAAGCTATAAGCATCTACAAATTACTGTCAGTTCCAACTGGGAATTTTGTGTGGCGTCCTTTAGTTCTTCCTGTTTTTTTTTTTCTCATTACTTTGTCTAGGAGTATTTGCTGTGGCGGCTGTTGCCGAGTCGTGACTGCGGCGTGGCACCGTCTGTCTGTTTGTCCGTCTCTGTCTCTGTTTCTGTTTCAGTTAGTGGGTTGCATGTTGATGCTGTTTGGTGTTTCGGTGTGATGCTACATTTTGATACGCGTATTTGTTCTAAAGTGTCCCGTGTACGTGATCTCCACTCCAAGGCATATAGAAATGATTATTGCGACGTCATTCCGACCAAATGGCAAACGTTGACGGCCTCTTTAGACTGAAAATATTAACGGGTCACAGTTGTAGCTGCTGTTGCGGGTGTTGCTCTGCTTTTGGGCTGCAGTTAAATGCGATTTGACCTGTGTGCGTGTATTTTGGGTAACGCCCAAACGCATTAATTCTAATTAACTTTTTGCGGTTAGCTCATCAACCCAAAAATGGGACCTGGACCTGAATCTGGTAACTGGAAACTGGAGCCGCAGCTGGCCGCAGTCGTTTTGCCGGTTTATGAGCACTCCCCGCACGAAATGGCGACAACAAATGAAGTGCAGGCAATAAAAAGCGACAAAGGCAAATGGCGAAACGTCGTCCTAGTCATCCTTGCCGCCCTCTTTCTGCCCATCCGCCTGTTCTATGTGCGTTGAGCCATGAAAATGGAAATGAAAATTTATGCGTAACAACTACTACCGGGCACAAAATGCGTCGCGTTCGTGTGATTAAAACACCTGCGTCGACAGATGCCACCAGCAGCAGCAGCAACAGCAGTTGCCTCCTAGTCAGCCCCTATTCAAGCCCCAGTCCGGCTCCTGCTCCTTCGACCTGTCTCCTGGCATTTTCTAACCAGTTGGTCGGTCGCCCAGGTGATCATAGCTTTTCATTTTCGGAGCCTAATGAAACGTCATGTTATTTATAGCAGAGATGCGCTCTAATGCAAACTCATTGCTTTCCATCTGCTCGCTCCACAAAAACACACAAAAGCAGGCCAGAATTTGTAAAATTTCACTCAGCAGATTACTTTGTGCAATTGCCAGGGGAGTCACTATTAAAATAGTCCCCGCATTATGACCATAATCTGGTATCTTTGTAATTATTGAGATTTAAACAACAAAGAAAAAGTAGATTGTGGCAAATTTTATAATAAAGGTAATAAAGTATGAATTTGACACGTTTATAATGAGGAATAAGGACAAGATTAGCCTGGAAAAGAGAAACTCATTTTTACTGGCTGGATTTCTGCTTGATTTATTTTTTAGTAGTTTATTTTGTTGGTGAATTTTAATTGTTTTTAGTTTTTTCTTTTAAATGTTGATTGGGTTTGAGTATATTTAATTTTTTTTATTTTTCTGTATTTAAGTTTCGATTAGATCTGAATATTGCAACTAAATAGTGAATTTTTTTACGTAAATATATAAAACTATTGCTGATAATGAATAAAATATTCAAAATTTTTTGAAACTGCTAAAATAATATTACTAATGTGCTGAAATTGCATAACTTTATGATTTAACAACATTTGCAACCAAATAGTTTTCAATTGGTTTGCTGATAGCGCAATTTTCAAGAGCGACTATCAATTTACAGTTGTTCAGTGGTCGGGCTTAAATGGCCCAATCGGATTGTACATAATTCATTCAGCTAGACAAAACTAAACAGAGTTCGGAATTGATCGAAGCAATTGACAATTTGACACACATTAAGCTGCTCAATTTGTCTTTAGAATCAGTGCCACTGGGACCCCCCATCGGAGTCGTCTGCAGATATTGCTCACTTGTCACTTCACTGAATGCGTCGATTCTATGCCTTTTTTATAGCTTTACTTTATATATACATATATATATATATATATATATATGAGTATTTTTTTTTTTGGGCAACCTTCAACCCCAAAACGTGTTTAGCATTGATAAATTTGGGGGCGTGCGGCGTGACTGGCGTGACTGACCGTTGAACAAGAAGATGAAGATGAAGAGGACGGAGACGAAGGCGAAGACAACGGGAAATGACTTTCAGCGGGCAGCGAGAGCGGGACCATTAAAAATGCTAATGTGTCTATTGAATGCGAATTTTATGCAAATGACAAGGTTAAAAGCAAAATAAGTGCCACGCTACGCTGGTAATGCGATAAAAAATTTGACACATCATCACTTTTCAATAAAATCAACAAATTTTATTTAAGTCACCCAACGGATGCGCCTCGCTGCCCACCCACAAAACCCGCTTCATTGCCCGAAACTTCCTCCATCTAAAAAATAATTTTTTTCTTGTCGCTGTTGCGCCACCACACAAAAAGCGGCAGGAAGGATGTTCGATGATGGAGGCAGGCGGGCAGAGAAGCGAGGCACAGGGACTTTCAAAGCTGGCTAAAAGTAATGCCATTTTCTATGGAGTCCCTGCTACACCGCCGATTACCCGTGGGAAGCTTATCCATTTTGGCCATACGTTTTTCAGTCTCACTCTTCTCTCTCTGTGTGTGTGTGGGTATGTGTGAGCCTTACATTATGCCATTCTTTTTGCGTTCTGGTTGTTTTTCTTTGTTTGGCTTTTCTTTTCTTTTCTTTCGGCTTTTCGCTTTTGTCAAATGCGGAAGTAGCCAGTGAGGCTTTTCACTTCACAAACTAAAAATACTTTGAATTGTGAAATGTGAAATCCGGTTATATTACTAATTTCACTCTCTCTCTCTCTCTCTCTCTTTGTCTCTCTCTCTTTGTCTCTTTTGTGCAATGCATCATCCTTTTACGCCGGTTCTTAGGTGGCTCCTGTTGCAGAGTTGGTGCTTTTGGCATGGCTAGCACATTCAACATCAATTACAGCGTCCCGAACGGAAAATGTAGTTTCTCAATTCGCAATGGTAACCCAAAATGTCACTCGACGTGATTGATGGAATTGACAATTGCCGCAGCCCACGCATAACAGCAAATGGATGAAACTGCCACCGCATTTGGCCCCCATTCACCGCACTTGCCCCATCAGCCATCAGTCCTTGGCACACTACTCAAGCTACAGTCACCATTCAGCAATCAGCAGTCCCCAGTAACCAGAAACCAGTCAGCATCCACCAGCTCTGCTCGGAATAGTTCCTATGTCATGTCAGGCTCTGCATTGCCGCTGTCAATCCGAGCAACATTTGTCTGGCAGCGGCAGCTCAATTAGGCGATTTCAAATCCCCTCTCGACATGGTTAAAGTGCGTCAAACAGTACCAGCCTTGAAGCATATTTTATATTACATATTGTATAGAATCGCATTTTTATGTCTCGTTTATACCCTCACCCCATTAAAAATGGGTATATTGGTTTTATTGCAAAGGTACGTAACAGGCAGAAGGAAGCAGCTTCAACTCCATGACATATAAATTGGATCAACAGCAGACTATAAGAGCTAGAGACTTTCCATTTGGAATACAAGTTCATGTATACCCCGCGCAGATCAATAATTAATTTATATACAAACTGAAATATGATATATACAAATTTCATTAAGATCGAATAAGAAATGCCCAAGTTATAGTCGTCCTAAAATCTATTTTTTTATCACTTAAAATCAAACATAAAAAAATGAATAATTATAATAAAATTGAGTATTCAAGCAAAGAGTAGAGTAAAAAAGAAGTTGCAGCAATACTTGAGAGATCGTGTTGGAAAATGAGCGTGCAACATTTTTGTTTTTATTTTTCATTTGTGCTTATTTAATTTATATTCAAATATATATGACAAAAATGAGCCGTCATTTTGTTTTTATAGATATGTAATAATTAATATATAAACAAACATTAATGCAAAGTGTCGTTTAGCAACAATAACAAGTGAAATCTAACTAAGATAGATAGCAAGCAGGCAGGTAATTAGTTCACATGACAAATGATTGATAAATTGATTACAAGTTGTGAGTTAATTGACGAGCTGCTTTGTTGTTTCGTTCTTTTTGTGCATTCAGGGGTCGTCATAGATGTTGTGTAAACACAATTAACGCCTAATTTGTTTGGGTTGGTTTGGGGTGAGGGGCTGTGGGGGTGGCATTTGAAACAGTTACACGTTTATTTCATTGCTGAAATATTATTGCTTTAATTGCCACTAACCGGCACGAATACAAGCCTGGCCAAAGCATCGTCGTCAGCGTAACCGTCATCAAGTTGGCCAATTGAATTTGTTATTTCACATTTCGTGTAAACATCGCGTGCAATTACAAATATTTGACTTGTTTATTACTAGAGTTTACTCGTATGAGTGCCTGCTCTTTGCCATTCAAATTTCCCATTCAGTTTTAGAACAAAACAAACACCTATCGAAACATTAAAAACAACAGCGAAAACAATTAAGATTATTAGGTACGCGACAGGGCCGACAACCCCTTTAGACAACTTGAACTCTGGTGTTTTATTGACAATATTGTTTATATTGAAATATAACAATCAAGAACGTTTTAGTATCAAATTACCGGCTACGCCATACCCTGTAATTGAACCAGACTGCCTATTATAAAGAAATTCAAATTCGATTTTCTATTTAATTTAAGCAATTTTCATTGGTTTTCTGTGCATTTGTGAATTATCGAATGCATTTTATTTAAATTAATTTAAAACAGAAAAATTATATATATTATACATATGTATGTATGTATATTGTATGTGTGGTTGATTTACTCATTTTCATTGTTGCTCATTTTCCAATTGCATATATCGTTTACTCTGTGATAAAGCTGCATATTGATTAAATGCCAAGTTTACACCGCGGCTTCAATTATGCGACCACGATTTTAATTTGATTTTTTAATTTAAAATTCATTACTTAATGCAACAAATGGCAAACAGTAAAATAGTTTAAAATACACTTGCAGTTGTGTACTTGAAATGAATCACTCCGCCCTCAGAGACCCTCATCAAAAGCGACTTTGTTTGAGCTTCGAAAAATATGTGACGGCAATTTAATTAAAAACTTATGAATGAGTGAACAAAAAAACTTTTGCACATCCTTCGACTTCAAGATGTTTTTATCGTACACAATGAGTTCTGCACACACACATACACACACACACACACACTTCGCTTGATGTGTGTGTTTGTTTGTTTCTGTCTGTGTTCTGGGTGTGTACAGATCAGCATATGAAAACTATGCGAAGCTTTTTCGGCTCGCTGTAAGGGAACAAAGTTTTATAGCGTAAAAATATAATTGGAGAAATTTAAAAAGTTTTTTTTTTTATTTTCGTGCTTTTAGTTTGTATTTGCTAGTTTTACAAGCGTCCAAGTGCATTTTTGAACTATGCTCCCAATAACAGTACACGAGTATTGGAGTACGAGAGTAAAGATAAATCAAGAGGGAGAGATAAGTAAATATAATTGTATACCTGATGTTTTATACCTATGTTTTTTTTATATATATATTTCAAACCAATATCGAGACAATTTCAAATCATTTATTTTAGATAATGCATATTATCTTCAAATTGGAAAAGCTGCTCAGCTTTGACAGGCTTTTAAAGCAAAATCATACCTCAAATTCTTTAGGGGCAAGGCTATATATGATTGTGTTTATTACTTGACAATAGCTTTAATACTAGTTAATCTTGAAAACTCGATAGTCTAATCGATCAAAAATGTTTCGAGAATTTTGGCTGGGACACAAGAATGCATTGTAAATGTATTTTACACACATAAATTGTTGTCTCCTGGTCGCAATCTCACTTGGCACATTTACAAGCATTTCTCATCGTTTTGTGCTGGTGTGTATTCGATGGAGGTAGAGGGCGCTCCAGGGGTTTGGGAAATATGCGGATTTATTTTGGGTTGGGAATTTTTGTGGACTTGGCCTGGCCATTTCATTGTGTGTTTGTCCGTCTGTGTGTGCAGTTGGTAAAAGTGAATAAGAAAATTTGTTTGCCAACTTTTGGTGTAATTTGTAAACATCAAAGAGAATGCCAGAGAAAACATGTCCACGAGTCAAAGGGATCAAGAGTTGCTTTGCGAATTCGTGCGGAAATCTTCTACGTGTGCGGCATGCCAAAATAAGCGAGTGTGCTTTTGTGTGTGTGTGTGTATGTGTGTGGATGAGTGTGTGTTTGTGTATATTTGTGTGTGCATTGTACAAGTTACGGCAGCTGGCAGCTGCCTACAGGACAACTTATTCCACCAGTTGCCTTAAACAAATCCATTGATGTGCTGTTGATACAACATTCGGATTACTTAACCCAAAGCGCATTAGGTAAATCAATGGATTTGCTGCTTAAGCTGTGAATGGTTTAGCATCATTTAAATCCCAACTGGGTAGCCACTGAATACATGACGCTAATGAAGCGCCAATCCATGAAAATATATACATATATAAATGACGATCAAGTCCATCGCTGCTGCTGATGGAGCTGCGGTGCAGATGGGCGATACTCCCCGCCGAAAAAGTTATGATAACAATGAACTAATTAAGAAACATGACGTCGTAATGACAGCCTCGACTTCGGCCTCAGCATCATCCATAGCTTCGGCCTAAGACTCCGCAGTAGTGTAAACTCGGCCCACGGGCTGCTGCCCCATCCCAATCGCCGAGGCATGGAGCATGGAGCAGCAGCATGAAGCAGCAGCATGGAGCAGCAGCAAACCAGCAGTAGGAGCTGAAGCCGGAGCCGAAGCCACTGAAGCAGCATCTTTGATGATGTCCTGATGTACTAATTAAGTTTTGAACGTGACGAGAAATTGCAAGTAGCAATTTCGTTGTTTGATTTTTCGCTCAGCGAAAATTCTTGTTCATCTCCGGATTCTCTTTCCCTTTTTTTTTTTTTGCTCCTGTGGCTCTTTTCATCTGAATAATTAGCTGCAAAGTGTGCAAAGGACTCAGTGGCCCGGACAGGCTAACGAGATGGCAATATTTCTACCCTTCTCTCCTTATAGCAGCCCCACCACTCCTCCCATGGTTGTGGGTAGTCTCCTCTTTGGCTAACTACAAATTAGAATTAATTTACTTGATGCTGCATTATATTTGGCTGCTTATGAGCTGCTGCTAATGAAGAAAGACAATGGTCAAGGCACTAAAGCAAGTTCAAGTATGGCAATCGAGCCACAGGCAACTATACATTGTAAATCATGCTTGGAAGTGATACTTGCCTTAGTTAGGAGTTTTAATCGAGGGTTGTTAGACTAGATTTAATAAATTTATAGATTTTTGACTGCTCTCAGAGGAAGTCGGGAAGTTGCTAAACGTTAGAACAATAGGTTTTATTTAACAACACCTATGGCTTACAATTTTCATAAAAGTCCAATGATTTTATGTTCGCTTTAAGTCCCTTTGTTTATCGTTGTGTTTCTTTGTCACTCGGTCCTCAAACGTTTTTCTCGCAATTCTTTGCTTGTGGAATGTTCACGCCATTGTTAGCAGAATTTGTTGTATTTGGAGGAAGCTTTTTTGTTTGTTTCGAGGTTTCATTAAAAAGAATTTAATTACAAGAAACTCATTTCTCTTCGGTCGCCATTCTCTGTTCTTCGTCGCTCCCATTACGTGTCCCAGTTCTGCCACGCCCCCTTTATTATGCATTTTCACATTTTGTGCGCTGCGTCGCCAACTCTTTTGTAAATTGTCTCCTTCTCAAGCTAGGGCAGAGAGAGAGAGAGAGAGAGAGAGAGAGTGATAGAGAGAGAATGAGATAGAGAGTGAGTAAGAAACGAGGGAGGTAGCAAATGTGAAATAAAAATTACCGTTGCGGGGATTAAGAAGTTTCGCTATTATCATTCAAATTATAATTACTTGCAATTGTTTTTATAATGTTCATTAACATTTAGCGCCTTCAGAAATTGCAGCGAAATGCGAGCAGTGTCTGCGATGCCTGCGAGCAAAATTTCATTGCAGACATTTTCGTAATTATTTTTTAAAGTGTAATTTGCGCAGCCGCCTCTGGGAAGGATTACCCCGGAAATATGGCAGCATGTGTTAATTGGATTTTTGGTGCCCATAAAGACAAAAGTTGATGGCGAAAAGTGTGCAAAGCTCTCATTTTGCTTGGGGTAAATTTAAGCAAACACGATTATCAAACAGCTACCACCCCAAAAAAAAATAAGATTAAAACTGTAAAATAATTCGGTTATATAAATAAATACATGTACGTATATTGTATAGATAACCAACTTAAGCATCCCAGCTAACCAACACACATGCAATTCGTTAACGTACTTCAAGAGACTTTAAGCCAACACAAAAAACAATGTGTCATTTTTCTAAATCACATTTGTAAGACCCGATTATATATGTTGGCTGTGATGTCGTTGGCAAACTTGAAGCTACTTCAATTTTTAATACTCAGCCGCATCCATTTTGAGGATCTCGTTAAATATGCATGCATAATTCATAAAAAGCGCATACGCAAATAAGCCAAAAACAATTGTGGCTTATGCAAAAAGCAACAGCTACAAAAATACAATTTTGTATTTGTGCACATTTATTTTATATATGTATGTGTGCTCGCCACTGTGGCCAAATATTTACAAGGATTTCTTTTGATTTATTTAAGTGGAACTAATTGTGGGCGTTGAACTGCGAAACAAAAAATTGTGTAAAGGAATAATAATAAAATATTTTGCTTGATTTTGCAAGTGTCTGAAATGAAAAACGAAAGTTTGTATTTTAAATATGAATAGTCATATTGAATTTGACTTTGTTCACGAGTGAGTAAAACGAATAATGACATAAATGAGCGCTGAGCACAAATTGTTTAATTAAACACTCATCTGCTGCTGGAAGGCACCGAGACACCAAACAAGTTTCGTGTCTATACAAAATTAATTTCAGCACTCCAACAACATATTTATGTACATATCATATCCTGGCAGCGGGAGCCGAGCACCAACTGAAAACCAACTCCAACTGGGAAACAGTTGCGTGTTTGCGTGCAATTCGTTATCGCAAAACAAAGAAAACGACGTAAATTCAACACCTACAATAAGTCAGCAAAGGAAGTCAGCTGAGTCTGGGGAGGGGCATGAAAAGTTAGGTCCACCTATTTTTAGCAAATACATTGCAGCTTAATTGGGTTGTACAGCACTCGGATAAGTTGCACGAGAAGAAAATGAGTAAACTGATATCCAGTGGAAGAGCTGTCAGTTGAATACTGGATCAGTTAGTTCAAATGAAATGGTATCTGGTATCTGGATGAATGTGGAACAACAGTCTCAACTTAAAATATACATTAATTGAAATCCTTAAGCCAACAGTTAGGAAGATGGAAATCATGCTTAAACAATATTGATACTTGGCAAACACAAGTTATTCATACTGCAACTCTACTTACAACTAATACTTAATACATTAATTGTTTATTACTTGCTAATCTCTCTTTCCAATTTATACATGTATTATTTAAAGAAATTGTTTGCAAATATTCGGAAAATTAATATTTATATTTATTAATTTCTTTGTAGATTCATGGCTTGATTAGTGTGTGGAATGCTTTCCTTGACTTTGATCCTTATGCACTCAAGGCAGACAAATGAAATGCAGCTCAAATAATCCATCAAAAACATTAGCCCAAAGGACATTTCAAAGTAATTAAATGATCTACACACATATGTATGTGTGTGTCTATGTAATTAAGTACAATGTAATGAAATACTTGTAGTACAGTGAGCACTCGTCTGTCATTAATTTGGGTTTACAAAAGCCTATTTGTGATTTGTCAAAATTGAATTTGGCTCTTATCGAGCAATTGATTGATGGCCATCGTTGCTGATGCGGCAGCTACGAAAAGTTTATGTCCTTCTAATGCAGCCAACTGTGCCATCCCCCTCCCCCCTTTTGTACAGGTCAGCAACATTTGGGAAGCACTTTGCAACCCACACACACACGCAACGCAGACACACACGTGAGGGTGTGATTGAGAGCTTAGGCTAAAATGCAAATGCAATGTTGAAATGGCATGCAGCTCCCGATGGACGTGTACTCTGAGAGGCGGTGCACGTGCTCATCAGATTGCCAGATTGTCAGTTTCCAATTTCGATGGCAAGTGGTTTTAGCCAGACCAAATGCAGATACCATTTTCAGGTCTTTCTAACGGTTTTTTGCACTTTAACAGTGTCAGCCCATTACTCAAATACACGCAACCAAACAATGCAAAATGCTGCAGGTATTTATTATTGTATTTTTTCGTTCTACTTTATTGTCTGATTTGTTGACTGGCAAATCTCAAATGGAGACACATTTTCAATGGATGCTATGCAACTTTTGTCAACAGGGGGATGAAGAAAAAAAATTTACAAAATGACAGCGGCGGAAGTTGAAGTGCTGTTGGGAATTGCAAAATTTGTTGCCTGCCATTGTCATTTTTGTTTTCGTGGCTGCCACAGCAGCAGTAGAGGCAGCAGCAGCAGCAGCAACAGCGGCGGCTGTGGCGCATTCGTGCGTTTTATTCCCAGCCAAACTGTAAATTCAAAGCCAGCGGCGCAAAATCGGGCCAGCAACAACAGTAACTGTAAGACCTACTAGAACAACAACAATTACAGCAATAACAACAACAATAACAACAACAACAGCAGCAGCAGCCCGTTAGCTCTTTTCAGCTATTGAAATTTGCTGCAATTGTCAGCTTTTGCGTGCCATGCAAATTCCCCAGTGTAAAAGCCAAACACGAAAACACGAAAAACACAGCACAGCAAAAATTATGTTTCTGTGCCGGCCACCCGGAAAGACTAAATATTCAAGCATCGATTTCAGTGACAACATATAGCTTATGCAGAACAAGAAATATATATAACAGAAGAGTTCAGGATCCTAGTCTTAATCGAGTATTGGAATGGGGAAAAAGGATATAAGGATTTGTCTAACAATGTGACAAGCAGAAGAAGGCACTCCCGACTCGGTATTCTTGATCAGGATCAACAGCCAGTCTGTCTGTCCGAACAAACGGATCTATCTATGGGAGCTGGAGAACTTAATTTTGGAATTTAATGTCTCATTTCTCAAGCTTATTTTATTTTACTAATAACTATTACCTGTCTTATCAGCGATGCAAGTATTTGCTTATGTATATTATTAACAGCTGTCTTCAATCATCATTCTTACTTGCTTAATCTGATAAAATTCGTAATTTATTTTACACAATTAACAAATCACTTTGTCAGTCAGTCAGTTCGAAACTACTTTTACAAATTACAATTGTAGCCTAACTAAGTGGTCGATAGCTGTGTGCCGAGCATCAACTCCTTTTATTGGCTGGCAACTTATTAATCCAAGACTTGATCAGAGCAAACATTGAAGCAGAAGTGCTTAAAAAGCACACAATGTCCACTTAATGCTGCCCGTTAATGGACTTTTAAGTGCTGCCAACAATGTTCCCAGTATGTTTGACTTTATTGTTGAAATGTACTTTGATTTTGGTGCACATGGCCCAAAGTTCTGGCCCCAGGCTCTCTGGCACGTTGGGTATGCTGTCTGGACTACTCTCGAGTCGTTTGGTTTTGAGCTCATAATCCGTTCAGTGGATGCGGCAACACGTGCGAATGTGTCTTTCGTATTTCCACTTCAATTTTTGGCCAGGTAAATAGGTGAGCTGTGTCAGAAGTATTTATTAGTCACAAATAGAAAAGAGCGATAGCTGTTCAACTTTAACCAATGATACTTGATGCAGAAACGGCGCTTTAAGCAGAAGATAACTTTGTATACTATGAGGGGAAGGAAAGCCTATATCTAAAGTCGAGTGATGCAAAGCATATTCAAATGTAAACAAATTTCTTGGTAATGCCCACCATGTTCATTGCTCGCTGTTATTAGCTGCTTTTACTTTGGTATCAGAGTATTTCGCTATCGGTTAGGGCCGTCTGTATTCTAGTTGTTAAACAGAGAAAAATTTCACTTGAATGCACTAAAACTAAACAAAATAGTGTTGAACAAAGTATAAATGATATTATAATATCATAAGCACACAAAACACAATACATGAAACAATTTTGTGTAAAGCTCTCACGCAGCTTAATCACTGATATGTTAAATAATTTTCTGATAGTTTTAGTAGGATTTCTAAAAGTGGCTTAAGCTGGTTCATTCATTTTCAACAATTCAACAAATGAATACAAATATGAATATGAGGCTGGATTCCAGTTGAACATCAACGCAACAAATGAAGCTTAAAGTTCCCAAAGACCTTAAATATATATATAATAGAAATATTAAGCTGACAAACGTCTTTGGGCATTTGGTTGTTCTCCAATTGGACATAACAAGTGGTCAAATATGGTTGTGGGGGACATGTGCAGTGGTTGCTTTTGCATACCCACATTAATATACTCGCACCACACGAAATTGAAAAACCGCTGACTGAATTCGTCCCAGCTGGTTCACATTTCCGTTTTCTGGACAGAAATTGCTAGAATTATATTTATGAGGCTGGCCTCTGGCATATGGCAGGGTTCATGTCCGTTCAGGTTGGATGGGGCTTGGTTTGTTGGCCGCTGGTTTCGGTTCGTTTGCCTTTGCCAAAAGATATTTAAAATCAAATTTGTTTAATTTACATGCATAAACGCGTCAAATTTGTTTGGGAAATGTGTATCAGACTGAGGCAATATCCACTGAAGGCAGCTTGCATTGGTGGAGAGGAAGAGCTGTTAGTTCTGGCCGGGACTCTGGTGTGTGTGTGTGCGCTCAAAGGCAACAACTGTTTCCGTTAATATAAAATGCAAATTTTGAGCATTTTTAGTATCGCCCAAAAATTTGGTCAAACCCACCATAACCTGACCACCCCATTGCCTGCGGTAAGTTTGCTTGTTTTTGGACAAAAACAACAACAGCACAAGATATGAGTTTGTAATAACCAAATCGGTTGGTTGGCTGCGTTTGGGTTTTGGCTTTGGGTATGGGCTTGAGTTTGGGTTGGGATGCGTGTTTGTCGGCTTGGTCAAATGCAATGAGTAGTAAAATGTTGTTGGTAGAAATTATGGAGCCAAAACGCCGGATGTTGTTCATATCCTTTTTGTAAACGCACGGAAATATGCAGGCAAAAATACAAGCAAAATGGAAATGATGTTGGAAAAACAATTTCATGATGTTCTGATTTCAAACAGCATACATATGTGCGTAAACAATAAACAGCTACAACAATAATAATAACAACAAAAACAACAACAATATGGCTAACATAACAACTAACACATTTAGGCCTTGTGTGCTTTTTGATTCGATTGACAGTTGTAATTTAAAGTTGGTTGCAAACAATTTTCAGCTGCTGCTTGTCATTTAACATGTGCCACAATGAGCGATAAAGACAGATACACAGAAAGAGAATGAGAAATAGAAATAAAGAGAGAGAGAGAGAGAGAGAGAGAGAAACTAAATTATTTTCATGCCATCGATGAATTCGCCCAGAGGCTTCTTCGATTTCTTCCATATTTTTCTAGTCATTTATTTACATTTTCTCAGCAGCCAGTTGGGTGGTGGGGAGTTAGGGGCTTTGGGGGGTAGGTGGCAGATTTATTTATTTAGTGCTTATCTTCGAGGCGCATAAATGAATATCAAATCGAGTCGCATCGCATTCGAATTGATTCGCATCGAATGACGGCCAACAAAACGGCGCCCATTTCCATGCGGTTGACGCTTGTTTACACTAACAAGCAGCGAATCCTCGACCCTTCTTTAATGTGTGTGTTTGTGTGTGTGTGTTTGTGTCTGGCGTCTCTCTGCCTTTTTCTTTGTGGCCATTGAAAGGACCTTAAACTTTCGTTGTTAGGGCAAGTGATACACACTCCTCCGTTCTTGTGCTCATTCTTATTTTCAAATCCGATTAGCATCATTAAGTTGAGGCCACACAGTTATTGTCGATGGGTCCATTAGATCCATTTGATTGATTCCCCATTGAAAACAGAGATGGAGAGAGTAAAAAAAGGCAATTATGTTTATTCGATAAAGCCAGATTATAACACTTAAACTCTAGTGTACTTAAATACTCTTCAACCTATTTCTGCTTTGGATTTTTCTTACTTCCACGTGGAATGTTTAAACTTACAACTCTTTTTTTGGATCTAAGATTACCATGAATTCCAAATCCAATTAGTGTTTCCAAATTTAAATGCATCCCTTTTCACTTCAGTATGTTTGGAACCACATATGATTTTTTAAGATGGAATATTATCATAAATATTTGATAACCATAATATTTTGCCACCTATCTTTGCCTTGTGTCCTGCTTGTATTCTGCAAGATCTAGCAGCATTAAACGAAAACTCCCCAAGTTAGTTGTCATTCAGTCTACTTACAAATTAAACTAGTGCTAATAAGCAGCAACATCTGTGTTTGCTTTTATCGTTCTGGCAGATGCTAAACAGCAACAAACAACCAAACAGCCAATTTACGGAGTAGACTGCGAACAATTAAATGCCTTTGGCAACAACAGATAACAGATGACAGACAACAGACAACAGGCCAAAGATAACAGAGAGTAGATACTAATGTTCCGTCTGTATAATAAAATGGCGTACCACTATGTACTACAATTACCAGCACTATTCGAAAGCAGCTGGCCAAATAGTTTTATCCCTCGAACAAGTTCCAGATTGCATCTTCATCTTGGCCCCGAACTCGTACATATTCTATAAAGCAATAAAAGTTTCTGCGCAATAAATCTGCAAGTTTCTGGACCGAGACTTTAACGGGAGGTGCACAGACAAGCACAGGCAGGAGGCGGTGAGGGAGGGGGGTAGGAGAACAGAGGGAGAGGGAACATCTGCAGTTCGCATTGCGACACACACATATAATTCGCAAAAGAGTTGAGCACAAAACAGGTGGCCCTCGAACTGACGACCATTTTATTTGCTGCCAGGTCAGTGATTTACTTGGCCCCTTTTTTTGGGGCACAAGCTTCAGGAGAGGCTTTTGCAGAGGTGACTTTAAGTTTACTATTTCTCTGCCGTTTTTTGATATTTGGTTTGATAAAAATGAATGCATCTCGTGCTAACCGCTTCTGTCACCCACTCATCTGCCACCACGCCCCTTCGCCCCGTTTGCGCTGGGTCGCTACTGACGAAAGTGTTGACGCATACAAATTGTGCATTAGCGAAAAGCTCACAGCTTTCGGGGGCATTTAGTTGCAAATGCGTCAGCAGGCGCACGTCCTGGCAGCGGTGGCAACGAGTTTCGCGATAGCCAGCGGCGAAAATCTGCAAGCATCCGCATGGCATTTGCATAAATGCAATTTAAAATCTGAATTATTCATGAGCGCCACCATTTGGCCATTTGTCTGAATGACCACTTGTGGCATTCGCCTGCCTCATACTCATACCCGAAACACACACACACACACATTGGCCGCAACATTTAGAAAATGGACATATCCCTGATGCTAGTTCACAGAGCCTTCTTCAACTGTTATCCTCTCCCTCAGCTGATATACGAGTGTCCACTCGTTCGGTTCGGTTCAATATACCCTGTATAAAAGTGCCCAAATGGGTATTATCTAATTAGATGTTTAACTGTCAGAAGCAGAATTTGCGAAGCATTTCAAATGTAATTGGTATTAAGAAACCTCCAACTTTGTCTTGTAGAGACTGCGCCTGCTTAGTGTAAAAAAAACCCATTCAAAATTGTTCAAGATATGGCTTTAATTATTAATCCATAGAAATATCGGTATATATCTACTATAAAGAAATAAAGATTACCATAGAATGTTTGTGTTAATTCAGATACATTTTCATTGATTTATTTTTAGTTACAGCTAATTTTTTCCATTAAAATATAATTAATTTATTTTCAATGTAATTCATTGCTATGTAGCAGATACAGGGTACTTTCTAGTCTATCACTTTCAACTAAAATAAAGTATTTCTCTTTACGTTTTTTGTATTTTTTCAACTGCATGTCCATGTGACAACTTAATGGTTTCCGTTATTTGAAAGCAAAAGCATCGAAAATTGCTGATGTCAAATTGTCGATAAGGATTAACTCTTCCGTTTGTGTACATTTAATATTAGCAGCTACACATTTGATTTGACTGACCAGGCCCCTGCAACTTGCCCCTGCAACAGTAGCATGTTTATTTTGGATTTACGGAATTACTAAAGTCATGGTAGGTTCAATTTATTAGGCAAACATTTGCAATGATTATTGCAGGAGTTTATTTGCAAAATGTCCACTGATGATTCACACATACATATACCATGCACACACACCTGCATATACATACATACATACATGTATGTATTTATTGGTTTATTGGTATTCTTAAAGGGTAAAAGCACTTGATATATATGGACAAATGCCATGCAATAAATTAATGTGTTATTTATTTGGATGAATTAATATACACCGAAATGTTGCATGTAATTAATTTATAAATTAATATATATCTATTTAATATTTAACACTAACAGGTACAATAAAAATAATACTACTACTAAGAATAATATTTATTATAATAGTAATAATATGAATTTTCTTCAAATTTTAATCATTCAAACACATTTTTAATGTTGCTTCACTTATGGAACCAGTCTTCTAATTTGAGCATATACAATTTGCCTTGACTACGATATCTCATAATGTATATCTCTCATAGTTTATAATCATATATTTATATCGCTAATGTACAGCAATTTGAAAAGCAGCTCGCGTTCACACTTGGTTTGGCAATTGCAGGCAATGAATTGCGTACTTCAAAGTTTATCGTCAGACATCGCCTTATGCAGCATGACATATATATATATTTATATATATATATATATCGATTTTCTACAGCATATATATGTATGTTCGTCTGTAAAGTCAAATGTCTGCGAATGTTTTTGTCACAAATGACTTGCCGTTTTAATTGATTGCTGGCAATAAACTGAAACGGGGCGACCCCCATTGTGAGAATGCGTTTGTCTGATGGTGTGTGTGTGTGTGTGCCAGAGTGTGTGTGGCAGTCTGTGTGTGTGTGGGGGAGCGTATATGGCGTATATGTAAGTCTAACTGAACCCGCAGCTGTCGCAGAAAGTTTAAATGGGCAAAGCGTCAACGTCATACGCATAACGCTGAGTTTGGGGGCAGGGGATACAGCAATTTTGGAGACATTTGTTGGGGACGAGTTCCCTTTCCTATTTGCGCCTTTTGTGGAAAATTTCTTGTTTCTTAGAATTTGCGACAATTTCAACTTTTATTTGCTGAACGTTGGCGATGCCAGGATTGGCAGGCATTTCCATTTTTCACCCTCACCCTGTTGACGCATAAAATTGTCCAATTACATTTATGATTTCTTGCTGTTTTGTTACTTTTTTGTATTCGCCATGATTTGCCTGTTATGTTATTGCAAAATGCTGTGAGAGTGTGTGTATCGGTGTGTGTATGTGTTGTGTATGTGCTTTTATTTTTATGCCAGTTTTATTGCATTATTTTCAGAGTGTACCGAGTTTGTTTGTGGACTCTTGGCATTAGCTTGCTTAAGGAGCATTACAACATTTTCTTGCAATATGTAAAATTTGACTTAAGCCATTTTTGAACAAGTATATATACATATAACTATAAATCATTATTTTATTTACATTTTTAATTTATAAACAAATATATTTCTTTTATTAAAATAAAAAATTTGGTAAGAGTATCACAAGTTCAGCATGTCTACAATAACATTTTCGTATTCTCGCTAGACGTTGCATGTGTTTATATTTGTATTTCGGTTTTGGTTTACTTTTGCGCCCTCTTAGAATAGAATCGAAATGGAGCCATTTTGAGTATTGCCCGGAACGTGACTGAAACGCAATTTTCTGAGCTTAGTTTAATTTGCCTATATTAAGCCTCAGAGCGGCCATCACAGACATAGCAATAAAGAATTCTCTCAATTCGATTGTGCACACTTTTCAATATCGCTCATACGCAACGTTGGCCGTTGGGTAAATCGAGTCGCTCGTTTGATTTTTAGCATCGTTTATATATCGGACAATGGAGCAGAGCCGACTGCTGGAGTCCAACGATTGACATGAGCCATGTCGAGGAATTTGTTCAGCTATTTGGCCCAGCCCAGTCTGCTGCCTGTGTTAATCCCTTTAATGGACTATTAAGCGTTTTTTACGGCCCGTACAGGCCGTTTCAACTAGAAGAGACGGATGCTGTTGCTGTTTTATGGTGCCTGCGAGTTTACGATAATCTCATCATTTGATGTTGCAGCACGTTCTGTGTTCTCTGCCCCACTCATTTTATGCGCGCTCGCATATTTGCATTGCCTCCTCGCTCTCTCTCTCTCTCTCTCTCTCTCTTTACACACTCTCTCTGCATCTCTTTCTATGTGTGCTTTTCGGAGATGTAAATATTGTAGACACTGTGTGTGTGCGTATGTCTAAAATATGTCAAATTTGCGCTTGTAATGAATTGATTGTCACAGCGGGTGGCGAGTTTTCTTTGAATCTGCTCTAGCCAAATGGATTGTATGTGTGTGCTGGTGTGCGTGTGTGTGTATTGCTTTGATTGACATGTGAATAGGAAAAGCCGCAAACACTTTCAGTTAGCCGGCCAATTAGGAGCTCTTTTTCCCTTTGTGTCCAGTTACAAAGCCAAGCACAAAGCTATTCACCGTCTATGTAACCCATCCAACTCCCCTCTTCTCGCTTCTGCCACAAGGCTGTCTGACTAGTCTTGGACATGGTCTTTCGGGTTTGGCGTGTCAGTCACGCAGTTTTTTAGACGGCTGTCGTTAATGCCGACGACCACAGCACATAGCGCACTACACAGACACTCTTTGCTGGCCTTTTCTGCTGTGGTCGGCGAACTGCGTGTGTGTGTGTGTTTGGGTGGCAGATGGCTTTTTTCGGGGGCGTGGCATACAGTGTGACTTTGTTGCGTGATTACCTTAATTGATGGGCATTTCCGTTGGACAAATGAAGCCACTCAATTAACACCTTTCAGCTGGATAAAACTGGCACGTCCAGCAAAGCAACAGCTACCAACAACCTCACACACACACACTCTCACCTGCGTGTTGCATGGATTTACATGTATTTAACTACATTTTGTTGTCATTTGTTAGATTTAACAATTGAAATCCACAAAGAGCTGTCACTTGTGCACTGAGGTACAATTAATAAAGGGGTTCTTCGCTCTTACATTGCCAAACAAATTTGTAAATACTCGGAAAAGTGGAAGACATTAACTGTAATACTATGAAATCGCTGTGCTTCTGACTCAATGCATCAATATCAATCAGTTATCAACGTCATCAGAGCTTTTCATTTGGTTTAGAAAACTTAAATCTTGTCTAAGTTCTGAGTATCTATTTTTAATCATGTTTTGAAAAGTCCATTCAAAATTAAACACGAAAACTCCTAAACCATGCTTGCTTCTACAACAGTTTGTTGATTTTTCCTTACTTTAAGTTTCTTTGACTTTTTTTTTAATAATTTTCAATTCAGTTTTAGTTTGCCAATTTTGGGTAGGCATGTTCAGAGCGAACGATTTTATTTGATACCAAAATTAAAACTTACCTCAGTTTCGCTCCCATTGTTTCCCTGCCCATTTTGTTGTGAACTTAAGCGCACTTTGCAAATTGGTTAATAACAAAGAGAAAAGAAAACCCGAAATACCTTTTAACGAGAAACCAAAACATGAAACAAAACTTTGCACTTTTTACAAAGTGTTTTCCATTTTGTGCCAGGACGAGCTCGCGTTTGCCTTTTTTTTTTTGTACTGATGTTAACAAAATTATAAAACTTGAGCAATTTTTTCACCCGCCGGCGTCACTTCAGGTGTAAATAGTTGCAGCATGAACTTTTGCACCCACATCCTTACCACACCGACACTCGCCGCCATCATAGTAAAGTGTTGCATTCAATTTTTCAATTAAAAAATGTTACGGGTTGCAGCAAAGGTTGTAGCAGCTGCAGATCGACTTCAATAAATGCTGTAAGTTGGCAAATTGCAGCAAATTAGTGACAATGAACTGCGAAAGAAGAGACTGGGGCAACATACAGATGCCACAAAGCCTACAAACAGATTACGAAAGCCAATGAAGACAGCAACGGGCAATCTCGTTTGCCCTTGTCAACGGACTGCGCTGGTCAGGACTCGTAATCACAACAGAGCGAAATTGTTTTGGATGCCAGCCAAGCAGGCAGGCAGGACACTCAAGAGAGGGAGAGGGTGAATGAAGGGGATGGAGGGGGGAGGAGGAATGTAGAGGGGATTCTGGCAGTCATCCGACAACCTACCATATTCTTACTATGAGATAATTTCCTGTCATTATTTTGTGGTCTGCCGCAGTCGAACGTAAAAATTGCGACTCAAAGGTTCATTTCCAGAAAAGCCGAACAAACAGGCCAACAAGACAGACGGACGAACGGATGGACGGACGAACGGACTGACGGACGGACTGACGAACGGACAGTCAGACAGATGGTTCAGCTGGCACAGATTGCAACTCAGATCAGGATGAACGAGGTAGGAGAGGAGTTCAGTCAGTTGGTCAGGCAGTCGAAAAATTGACTGCATTGCCCACGGGTCAACAAATAAATTGGCTGGCCGGCCGGATAGACAAACAGACGAACAGACAGACGGACAATGTTGATTTTGAGGTCATCGCTGATATTGCGGATGTGAATCCTTTTTGATTGCATTGGACCCCAAACTCAAATTGCAATGGCAACTGCAAAAACTACCACTGCCTGCCGCAGTCACTGCCAGTTGCAACTGCCGGCAACTGGACACGAGAGACAGATGGTTGCAACAGTAACGGGAACGACTCCAACTACGGCGTATTAATTGTGGTTTGGCCTGTCGAATATTGGTATTTTAAGTGCGGCTTGGTGTCATTCGACTGCAGTTTAACCATAAAAAAAGACTTTGCGTCAAATATTTATTACAAATGCCCGCATACAACGACAGAAAGACAGACAAACAGTCAGACAGACAGCCAGGCTGGCAGACTGGCAGGTAGACAGACTGCAATGGAGTATACACCTGCGGTACATGCAATAATAACGGCCACTTAAGCAACACCTATGACATAGAGTGAAATGGAACACGTAATACCCGCTTGAGCCTACCACATCGGATTGAGTCTGAAATGTGACTCCCAACTCGTGTCGTTTACAGCAAGTAATTGCTTTAACTAACTGCGCAACATTAGCTAAAGGAATACTAACTACTACTTGAGTAAACTACGACTATCAAAATCGAATTACAGTTGTGTGAATAACCTTGACATAAAATCAATAAAATTCAAATTATTATGTAGAACTTAAAAGGCCAGCATACGGATCGGCTTAGTCTTGTCTCAGCCAATTTTGCAAGCGTGTGAGCTGAATTTGAATATTCTTACCAATTTTAATGTAAGCCAATTTGTGTCTATGCAAAGTTTGCAAAATTGATGATGAGTTTGAGAATCCCTAAAAACAAGAAATAAAAACTCAATTTAACAATTTGAGCGAAATTCACACATTATTATATATCAGAATCACAGCGCATTATAAACTCTTGATGTGATGCAGATAAAAAGTTTCAATATGCGGCAAATACTAACTCACACACACACACACGCACACACACTAATATACACGCATGGTTTCATCAACGAATATTTCACGAATTGAGCTGTCATGCAAATGTGCCAGTTCTGTTTTTGAAGTTGACAGCGCCAAAATTGCTGCATACATCGGAAAGTGGAGTTGGAGGAGGTGATTTGAAGTGGGCGGATGGATTTGGCTATTGGGTTCTCGATGTTTGGAGATTGATTTGGTATGGTTCGCTGAGCTGTGTCGTTGTTGTTGTTGTTGTTGTTGCGTTTGCGCTTTTCCCTTTCGCATTGTCGTGCGGATGTTGCCGCAATTGTCAGTTCCATCAATCACGGTCGTCTGACAGTCACTTGAACGAGTCATAGATGAGTTACATCGTCCCACTCCGCAATCCTCAGCTGGGAACTAGATATTTCAGTGTGTGTATAAAATATTTACGTACTCTTATTGGGACTGTAGAATTTTGTGCACTTAATACGCTAATAACTCAACTGGCCAGCACCAACGACTGTTGAAAGCAGAAGAAATGGGCAAAGTTTTATTGAAAATGCCACACAATTTGTTTGTATATTTAAATTATCATATAATTTTCAAAAAGTTTTCCCTGGAAATGAGATCAGGCCCCCCATTACGTGCCCACCACACGCCCCATTCTCATTTCAGCCTTGAGCCCTGTCTTGCCATTTTGACTTTTGGCTCTTTTGGGAGGAGAAGGACCTGCTGTTCCTTCATCTTCTTCGTCTCCGCCGTCGTGCTGGCCTGCTCCCGATGTCATTTGAATTACATTTGTGTAATTTTGCGGAAAAAACTTTTTTATTTGCTAATTTTGTTGAATTAGAAAAAAATAATAAAAGAGAATAATGAATGACTTCATAAAATGCACTCAAAACATTTAAAATTGGCTCTTGGGATTGCGGCAAGAATAATTGGACGGACACGTGTAATTTGCAATTCTCTTTTTAGTTGGCCAAGAACCAAGAGAAAACACCAATTGCTACTGGTATAATATGAAAATGAAATGTATTTATTTTTTTAATAATATTGTAGATGCTGTTAGCTTCTCCAGAGAAATTGAAATATTTATAATAATGCCAAGAAAAATGGATTAAATGAACTAGTGCAAATTTAAAGAAAAGCTTACGAGAAATAAGTTGAATTTTGAATAAACATCTTAAGACCCATTTGGGCTTATAAGATTATATTAAACACACTTTGAAGTGCTTTGAAAAATAACTTCTAACACTATTTTTTCAAGGTATATCAGCAATTGGGTTTGTCACATTTTTTGGGCCAAATGTGTCCTTAAATAATAGACACGAGCTTAGCAAACCATTACCATTAACAGTGATAAATTTGTTTGTACTTTTTCAATCAAATGTCAGCTTTCAGTCCGAAACTCATCTACTTACAATTTCTAATGCACGTGCGGCCAGAACATAAGCGGATTTATCGCAAGGAGAAGGACTCTCCCCTCTGAGGTTTTCTATCTGCTACACATAAATGGCCACTGGCCACATGGGGCATATTCAGCGGCGAATGGGGCCAGAACGGGGTCGCGGGTCAGCATTGAGCCCACAATTTGCTGGACCGAGTTTAATTGCAATTAACTAAATACCCACAAACTGTACTTTGGTGGCTCCAAATGAATATGCATTCCATTAAATCAACATTAATTTATATAATGTAATGTGCCCCGACTATTGTTACACGTTTCTTTTTTTCTTCCACGCACACAAAATGGGGCAGGGGCTTTGTCTGCCTGTTTCTGTGTCAATACCCTTTAGCCAAAACAAATCTGTGCAAAGGGTAGCTTGTTGTCTTAGAAATATTTTTGCATATTTCATTTGCTATTTAAGTACCGCCCAGATAAAATTTTACAAGTTGCTTTTAATAAAATACACAAACTGCTATAAGCGATCTAAATGAACTTTGGAACAGAGTAGCAGCAAGTCGCGCACACCCTTCTACATCATTTTTGCTTGTTTGTTTGGATTTTCTTTTTGGTCGGCTTTCAGCTGTGCGTAAATTGTAATAAATACATGTACGGCAACTAATACATTGGCATGTGGTGGAGCCTTCGAATAATTGATATTGATGGTTGTAATCTTATTTAATCCCTAATTACAAACAAATGAATACATTGGAAATGTGCGTGGCGTGGTGGCATTTTCACACACACTCACTCCTACACACTCACTCACACACACTCACTTAAACACACTCACTCACACACACAGTCACACATTAAAAGAGGGCCTCACACCCATTTGATGTCAGGCAAATAATATACATAAATTATCTTTTCTGCATTCACAGAAGATGACCTCCAACCTCTATGTTGATCTACCCAAACACTTAATAAATTGCTAAACTGCGCCTTCTGTCCCTCAACAGAGCACAAATCGCAGAGACGAATGAAAATAAATTCCTAATTACTCTGATTACTCGGGAATGTTGCATGTATATTATAGAGTTAATGATGATGCTCGCTACTCATTAATTAGTCACTGGTATCTGCTTTTACTCTAATTGAACAAACATTGACTATGAATAATTTAATAAGCCTGAGTGTTCAAATTAATACAACACTTCAAGAGATTACCCAGGATAAGGTCATATATACATAATAAATTCATAATCCCTTCGAGCATCCCATTAGAAACAAATTTAACTCATGTTCCGATTATCCGTTCCAATTGTTAGCCAATAACTCAGTTGGTTCGAACTGCTTCTGAATCATAATTTATCATTATTCTCAATTAGCACACGCAATTTGTCAAACAAAGTACTTTTTGAAATATGAAACTTCATTTAATAAACAAACCATAAAAAATATAATAAATTGAGTTATTTATAATTTCCAAACACAAATTTATTATTCCGTGTGTATTTTAGTTTAGCATAAGAGAACTATTTATATATGCATATATGTATTTGGATAAATGCTGACATGTTTTTGAATAAAGATCTACTAATCGCTTATGCTAAACTGCTGGAAATAAAGTTCTTAATATTCGATACACTTGTCAATCCGCAAAATCAGAGAAATGGTCTCCGATCGCCTTTTGTGGCCATCAATAAAACAATCAATATGCTGACAGCAGACAATCCCCTCGGTCAAATGGACAAGCGGACGCCAATTGGGCTATTCATAAATTGACACATTATCAAAATTTATGTTGGCGACGGCGCTGATACAAAAGGCGTGATATGAGTTACATCCAAAAGGGGTGGCTGGGTGCCCGAAAGCGGGGGGTTTTTGGGGGTTGCAAGCAAATAACTGTAGAAAATTAATGATGCGACACATTGCAACAACAAAGCAGTAGAAACAGAATCAAAAGCAAAAACAATGGCCACAAATACTGAAACAGAAGCAACAGTTGCACAACATCCAAAAAAACAAGAAAGCTAGAAAGGGCAAACGGTGGTAAGGGGGTGGCAATAACGGAAGTAACCACCACCCACTCCACCCCTGGTTGGCGACACATTGAGGGATGTCGAACGACGGTCAACGTTTGGCATGATGGCAAGTGCTCGAAAAAAAATACACGTATATATATATAAAACATCCGGTGCATCATTGAAGGGAGGGGGGGATGAAGGGTGAGCTGCTCAGCGAGTGGTGGTTGCTTGCGGCGGGGGGTGATTCGCTCAGTTGGGGAGGGAGAAGGTGGGGATATCTGTACGAATTTTGTGCGTCAAGTGTTCTGATTTCTGGTGACTTCGTTTGCTTATGTTTTTGATTAAATTTTGGGGCCCACAATTTTTAATAAACTGCCATCTAGCAGTGCGAGCCAAAGGCAGAAAGTGTAACAACCCCTAAAAGTGGACACAGTGGTGGCGAAGAGAGAGAGAGGGGCTGAAACGCCCAAACAATTGCGCCTGATGAAAATTATTTGTTTTGGCTTTATTGTGGTCCAAGGGATGGTTATCGCTGTTTGATATATTCATTCACTCTGTGTGTGTGTGTGTGTGTGGGTTGGTTTTGTGTATGTATTTGGGCAAAAGTTTTGCGGGTATAAATTTCAACTTGCTGCTGCAAATAATTGCGACGTGAGCGGCAGAAGTCAACAGAAGTCACTCTGGCAGACAGATGATGTGACGCGAGGCATGGCGAAATGAGCGGAAGAGGAGCATTGGACTGGGACTGGAAGGGAAGGGAAGGTATGGAAGCAAAGGGGGCAACAGGAGGGGGTATGCAGTGTGAAATGTCACTTCAATTGCGAGTCTAAGATGTTGTTCACCTTTTTACACGTAGCGAGCATCAGCGTCAACAACTTTTTAACAATGAAGCAATGGAGTAGGCATGATGTCGGGACTTGCTGGAGAGGAATGGAGTGGGGTGCGAGTTGGCCCAGACAATGGTTTACTTATTCATGCTGCAAAGTTGCAGATGGAACGAGAAGTCGAGGATGCCAACAACTTCCGCAAAAATCATCCTTAGACGACACTGTTTGACATTTCGGCCTGAATTATTTATTCGCTGCACTCTGCCAGGTCTCTCTCTTTCTCTGTCTCTATATATATATAGCTCTATCGCCATCTCTTTCTCTCTGTGTAACACTAACCCTCTACCTTTATCTTGTAGCATTTGTTGCAGTGCTCTAAAAAATGGCCAGGGAATCGATGTTAAAAGTAAACTTTTTTCTGGTTTAGTTTTCATTTTGTATTTGCCTTTGTTCAGTGCAGTTTCCTTTTTTCACCACATTTTCAATGTTTTATTTTTTTTACATTGGTTCCTCTTTTATTTAATCAACAACTGAAGTTGCCGTTGTCGTTGCCCGCTCGTGTGACAGTCGCACAGCCCAGTCCCCTTGGCACTCCCTTTCCCTACCCCCTACCCCTGCCCCTCCTGTCCTGCCAATGATAGTGACAGTTGCACAACCGTTGAGCACATAATCCCAGCTGGCCAAATCGTAAAAGCTCCGCAGATTCACATGCATTTTATACGTAGATTTGTTGCATTTATACAGATATATATATATATACATATATATATGTATATACATAATGTATATGTACTTTGTTTATACATTGGGCAGGCATTCGAAATCAGTGTGCACAGGTTTGAAAGTGATTTGGGAACTGAGCGCTGAGAACTGGGATCTTCTGTTCGTCCCCACTAAGTCCACATTCGTTGCATTTTGCTGTTGACAAGCGTAAGTCCTTAAGGTCTTAAGGACACTTTAGCAAAGTGCATATTGCCAACTACAAATTTCACCGTTCATTCCGATCGATTCCGGTTGTTCTAGTAATTAATTTATGTTGTGAATTTAAACTTTAATTGTGAATAATAGTAAGTAGATAGTTTAACTAATCAATAAACAGAAATTTTGCATCTTAGATATACCAAACTTCAGGACACGCAAATGTTTAATGAATATTGTAAAATATATATTATTAAACAAACGTGCATTTCCAATCAAGTGACTGTTCATAAATATAAAAACATATGTTTATTATTGTAATCAAAATATGAATTTGTTCATTTTGTGTATGCTCCAATAGTTTTTTCAGGCATATTTGCACAGAATTTGATTAATTACCATTTGTGGTTAATTGTGGTCCAAATTGCTGATACCACATACCAGATCGGTTGATTTTTAATTTGACGACTATCCTAGATTCAATTTAAATGTGAAAATATCAAATTGCTTAAAACATTCATTTACATTTTAGCAGCTACTCCAATTGCTAATTGAGCTTTATATATTCTTTGCTAGTGCTCATCTCCCTCAGGCATTCTGCTCAGGTTCATCAGCGCCACTCCCATGCACTCCTCCTTATTCCTACCCAAAACTTCCCTTGGCCCCCTCGAGCGCTCATTCCAAGCGTAATTAGTTAGCAAAATGTTAGAGCACTCGAAAATGTACGTAAATTGTTTAATTGTTGCACAAAAGGAACTGAATAATCTGCTCAAATTTCATTCATTACTTGTCTTGGCATTGGCATTGTTTTTTACTCATCCCCAAAGCTATGGGAGAGGAAGGAGGGGAGATTGTGGGAGCTGTGTGCTTCGCAGTGCTCTTGTGCATGCTGAGAGATGCGGCATCATAGAAGCCACTTCATTTGCATAAATGAAATCTGTAAATTGAGAGTAGCACTCGGCAATGACTCCACTTCTCTTAACTTGAGATCCATCATCCACCCACTCACCCTCTTTGGCCACAATCTCTATGTATTGAAATTGCCATTTGCTTATTTTTGTAGCCATCTATGAGTCGCATATTGCTGTTGCTCTGCCCATCTTGTGTCATAAGCCGTAATTCATTGCGTTGGCCAAACAAATTGATATGAATGGAAGCGCAACCTCCTTTTGTACTCATCTCTGTTCTCGTCTCTCGACTCTAGGCTCAACTGCACTTCACTGCACTCTGCTCCACTCAAGTCCACTCAAAAATTCACATCACTCGTCTCGTCTCTATTTGAGTTTTGAGTGTCGTGCATAACGTATACGCAATGTTATGCGGTGCTGCTGTTTGGGCTTTCTATTTAATTAACATGTGAACTCTTCGAGCGAATGCGTATTCAATGTTGCCATTCAAGTGTGCACTTCTCATCATCCCTCTCTCTGCTCTGCTCTGCCCTGCTCTGCCCTGCTTTTCTCCATACGCATTTCAAGCGCTTTTCTTTCCGCTTCGCAATGAGCAAAAATCCAAAGCAAAAGTCCTTTGAAATGTTCGTAACTCCATCAGTTGAACCTTGTTCAATTCGTCTCATCGATTCAAGTGCATTAATTAATTGTCTGCGCTCGTTATAATTATGTTGAGCATGTAACCGTTTCACCGGTTGTTTTCAGTTATTCCAGGTGGTAACACCTTTTACATGGCTGCGGGGATGTTCAACTTTTATCATTATGATGCGCAAATGGCTAAAAGTTTTGCGCCATGATAACGCAGCGTAAATTAGTTGCTTTCTAAGCGATTTTGTTTTTTTGATTAAACTTTTTAACATAAACGCTATGACCGCGCCTCGGGTGACCTCATTTATATAAATTATTCAGCAATTTGACTGTTTTTTAAACAGCACACATACGACACGTACGATTCGAGTTTTCAACTCTATTTTTGAATAAAATTTTCATAAATAAATAAACACACAATTTAAATAGCCAACATCGAAGAAAAATGCTTTGGTAACAAAGTTAGAGAAATAGTTGCAAAAATAAGTGACGTGCAACAAATGTTATTTACACATCTACGGATCAACATAAATTGATGTGAAGTCAGCACACAATTGCGGTTGGCCTCAATGAGTACAGATTTAGGTGTAATTTTAGTAATGCTTCGCATCAGGGAAGGAAAAAATTACATATTTGTCTGGAAACTGGGGGCTAACCTCAAGCAAAGTTTCGCAGCAATTAAACATTAATTACGAAACCTCAAAGAGGCACATTACTGGCCTCTGTTGCAGCGAGGCCAACGAGCACAAGGATTCCGAGTCCCCTACCAGAAGCGGGCCAACTGCAGAGGCGCCTCGAATTATGTGCTACATAATATAAGTACGAGCATGAGTGTGAGTGCGAGTTTGAGTGGCGAGTGTGAGTTTGAGTATATGCACGTATACGAGTGCTTGCGATAATTTCCATGATGTGTGTGTGCGCGTGTGCGAGTGTATGTGAATATGTGTAGCTGTGTGTGGCTGTGAGAAGCACTCGTCTGTGCAGCGACAAACTAATTACGCGCCTCTTTAAGAAATTAAATGCATTTGGGCCTTGTCAAGATTCAACACTAACTGGCAACACTCAAAACCAACGAGCAACAACCGACAACAACAACAACAACCACAAGAGCAACAACAACAGCAACAACAACAACAACAATAAGAAGCAAGCAAGGAGCGTTCCTTTTGCCAATTTGAGTGCACACTCAGTAGCTGGGTGAGCACATAATTGCCACTTGAGAAATGCTTCTTTGGTGTGCTGAAAAATCAAAAGAGTTGACTTGCAATTAAAATATTTGAAACATTAAATAAGCTCAGTGCCTGCCTGCACAAGAGAAGAGAAGAACATTCACTGATGCAAAGTGCGAACGAGAAGGCGAACAAAGGCATTTCATTTATTTATTGTTATTACTAACGATGTTAACTGGGAGCAAAGGCAAGTTGACAATTGAGATGAAAGCTGAGCAAATGCAACCTCAATGCAATTGTTTGTGCAGCTGTAAATGATAAATAAGATACGCAGTAGTAGACGAGGGTCAACCGACAGGTAATCAACTGGAAGCATTCCTTATCAACAGCTTACTGATAAGCAAAGTCTGATTATAATTATAAAGTCCATGATCTCGTCTTCTTTTTCGAAGGTGTGAGAAATTGATGAGATACAAGATACGTTCCTCACCTCTTCAGCGAGATTACATGATGACTAAACGAAAAGACAATCAGCTTAAAAAATACATAGTTCAAAACTCAAAATTTGAAAAATTTGAATATATTAATCGGACTGCAAAGTTTTTCAGTCGCCCTCGCATGTCCTTTTGAATATTGCTTAGAATTTTGAGCGGAAAAGTACAATTTGCAAAATTACATTTAAATAATTGAAATAACAAATGCTTTTTGCCTGTAGACAATTTTGACATCGTTTTACGTGTCTAACGAGGTCGCTCAATTTGATGAGATCCGAAAGCCCAATGAATTATGCATGCAAAAAACAAAACTAACTGCGGCTAGGCAATGGGGTGCGAAGGGTCCTGTGGAAGAGGGGGCACAGTCATCCATTCACAAACACTCACATGTTCAAACTGACAAATGTAAGTGCCACATGTTTGTACTTGTTTTGACATGGTGCCGGGGCAGCAGAGTTGTCCGGGGTGCGGGATGCGGGATGCTTGGTATTTGACTGTCTTAGGTGGCTTTAAACATATGTACGTTTAATATAGCATCCAGAACATACACACACACACACACACACACAGAATGCTTTTGGCATTTGCTGTGCCAGCTGTGGGTAATTTGTAAACGTCAAAAAGCAAACATCGTCGTCCTGCCGGCTGGCTGGCTGCCTGTTGTTCGCTGCCTCCTGGCTGACTGCCTGCTGCCATGTCAGGAGATCAGAATGGATTCGCACGTGCCAGGAATATGGAGTAGTTGGCTGCTGTAGATGCTGCCTGCTGCTTTCTTTCATTTTAAATACAATTTATTGTGCATGCCGGCCAAAAACTAAAACTAAACGAACCGAGCACTGAAAGCACCAGAGAGCCTCACATAATCCACATTTGCGCCGTGGCCTTTTAATATTTAATGTGGTCTGCTTTTGGCCTTAACTACTACTTGCACACGACTTGCTACCACAAATATGTACGTTTATTAATAGAATGGCACAAAGATACAAATAATACCAATAAGATGACAGATACACTGTAAGTCGATCGCTGCTTGCTACAGCTAGGAGTTCATACATGAATGCAAATATATATTAAGTAATAATACATGAAAATTCTGAAATATGTTCTGTTGATAGCTGAATGAATACAGACTTAATTCACCATTGTGTGATTGTGTTTTCCATTTAATTTTTTTTCTAGCCTGAAAGGATACATCCTTTGTATACCTTTGTGGGACAATGTTCCGTTCGCCAGATAAATGTATTATTCATTATCCTTTTATAGCTATTAGGGTATAAATGTAGATGCGTCATGCTAGTGCCTGACTCTTTGATCTAAATGCCCAAAATAAGAGATATTTGTTGAAAAGCATTGGCCACACAACTATTCCCAAATCATCTCTTCTCTCTGATGTCAGGCTGTTGCTGTCAGTCGGCTCACGTTTTGTACGTGTTCAATTTTAATATTGAAGCACATTCGCCTATGCCTCAAATTCATAATTTACTGCTCAGCATGTGCGTCATCAAAAGCATTGTAAATTGACAGATAGAAATTATTGGCATTTCAAACCAAACGTTTGCCAACAGATCTCAAAATACTTTCAATATTATAAAGTAATCATTAAATAGCTAAACGATATAATCTTCAATACAAATATGTTTCGAGAGTCCCAAAGTAAGGCAATTTGTGCTTGCTTGATAATTGCAATAGCTAACCAAAGATGTAATTTATGTTTCAATCAAAGCTCTATTACGATAAATTAATAATTAAAACCGACCAAAGAGCATTCTTCCTGAGAAATGTGTATTCATCTCGAAAATTGGATGGTATTAAGCTCCATATGTAATAGGCTGTTATGAATATATCTTTAGCTTCATTACGTTATTCCATATTAGGTAAGTTGCCTGAGGCACAAGTAAATGAAATGCAGTCCAAACATAATCGCAACTGTGGCGTTGACATTAGGTTAATAGCAATTTCAGCCACATATGCATACAAACATCGTATTACAACAGTTCACCCACACACACACACACACGCAGGTGGTTAGAATCAACATACGCAATGCAGGAGACATCATCTAGATGCATTTTATCCATAAGGATGAAGCGAAATCTCTCCCTCTGTCGCCCGTTGACGGTGCACAAACATTTTGTTCATTGTTTGCCCAAGGTGCATTTTGCAAAGTGTTTGGGGTGTCAGGTTGAGGTCTACAACAGCTGGCTGGCTGCACACTTGGCACGTTCCGCCTTTGTGAGGCTCTCCAACTGTTTGGCAACATGGACGAGGACGAGTGGCCACTTGAAGATAACTTCTGTCGCCCCAGCATTTGTGGCCCGCAGGCGGCCTATGCGAGTTTACCTTATCCCCTGTGAACCCCCTTCTAAGGATGAAGAACAACAACAATGCGGGGCACTTGAACTGCGTAATCGCGCCTTTGTAGAACGCTTCACGATGTGCTTGAAATTTGCATTTTTAATGAAACGACAACACACACAAATAACCCCAATGGCTATATAAACTCGATGAGTTTATGCATACAATTTGAACTTTAAGGACGAGCAGACAGAACTGGCAAACTACATGTTAATTGGATTCCCTTGTTGCGTTATTAAATTTCTATTTTATGTGGCCCAGCGACAAATGAGCTCATAAACCATGGCCCAAACACACTAACAGTAGCCAGCGTCAAATAAAAAATGTTATGTCACGTCATTTGCGAAAGACAACGGCGACGAGACAAAAGACAAAAGTGACTAAAACTTAGACGCAGTACAGCAAAAAATTAATAAAGTTAAGTGTCAGGCGACATAAAAATGCCAATCGATGGACATTGGCCGCAAGCGGACAACCAAAACACATGGCCCAAAGTTCACCCCTCAGGGAGCGGCATTCAAATGGACTTTATAGACACAACCAACCATATCGTATCCGACAACAGTGGCAATTTATTTATCACATTTGACGAACATAAATATTGAATTTATTAATTATTGAAATGGCGACAACGCCAGCTGCCCTCGAATTCGACTATATAAAGCTGTTTAATTTGCTTAAATGAATGCAAGTTCAAAACTGCCAGCATTTTTAGGCAAAACTAAAATCTAGCAATGCAATGAAAACTTTGAAGTTGTTTTTTAATTAACTCAAGATCCATAATAGCGAAACGAAAATTTTCATAGCGAAATGAAGCCGCAATAATATAAAGCTATAATCAATTAGCCAAAGAGGTGCCTCAATCTTATTAAGCAAAAAGAAACAAATATTAGTTAATCAAATTCAAATATAGACAGCATATTGAGTCAATAATTAAGTCAAAGTTGATATTAATTTGAGTTGCTGCCTAAATATCTGATATCTTCCGTCTAATGCACTTTTTGTGCTTTCTAATAATAGTAACACACTGTAATAATTACCCCTAACTGCCCCTACATATATATATACCTAATTTACCGGTAAATTGTCTAGTTGCTTCTCATTTGTATTTACTTGTCGGAAATCACATCCCCACTACTTGGCCATAACTCATCACCACAAAACCAGTAGGGCAAGGCACGCCCAAGCAACAACATTATAAATACTTACGGGCAAAGTCGAAAGTGAGGTTCTCATGTTTGTTGGGGTTCAATTTTGGGGGCAGTTGTGGCGATGACTGACAACTTAATTGTATTGCTGGACAAACAAGTTTATATTTTTTTGGGGGTATGGGGAAGTGGGGTTGGGGATGGGTGGTTGGTTGGTGCTTAACGAGCAGACAGGCAAGCAGGCAAGCTAAAGTCGCGGCCAACTTTCAACGAGGCGAATCCAATGCCAATGACAACACCATTAATAATTCAATTTACTGCTGGTAAAAGGAACTTCTTGGCCACGTTTAGCTATACGTGTTGAGTGTTGAAGTGTTGTTCTATGTGTGTGTGTGTTTGTGTGTTGAGTTGTTCTTGTCTCAATATTTGGCAATTACTTTCAGTTTCGCTTAGTTGGCCTTTTCTTGGCCGCAGGTGCACTGCGCCCCCAACAACGCCAACAACACTTAGTGGTAAGCGATATCCTTAATCTATTTAACCTGAACCTGCATGTCAACTCGGGGTCTTCATAAGGGTCTCATCAGGGTGTGCCAGCCAGATAGGCAGTCACAATCTAAATTACCTATGCTTCTGCACCGCAGGATATGTCGCATATCCTGTGCACTGAGCACACGGAGACTAAAGTATCGTTTTAATAAGCGTTTCACATGTCTTTGACTTGTTTTCGTATTTTTTAGTTAATGGCCCACAAGTTGGCCATTGTAAAGTTGCCAGCAGTGCCGACATTATGCTAACTGCTTCCCATTTTGGCCCATAAGATGTTAACCCCGAACCTTTCTATCCAGGAAATGACCGTTCAAACGAGCGTTCCTTTCGCCCTCCCCCCGTCACACATGCTATTTTTAATGCTCTTTTTTTGGGTGTGTGTGCGTGTGTGTGAGTATATTTTATGTTTTTTGAGTAGGTGCTTAAGTCCTGGAGAGCAATATGTTGTCTGACCCGGTGTTTCATAGTATTCATGAACTGGAAATTACTGCTTAAGCGCATGTTTAGTGATTTAGCAAAGCGCCCATTTAGAACCAGCTTAGAATAAGAAAAGTTGTGAAACTAAGCTAAGAGTGAAATATTTAGAAAATATTTTTTTGAGTATATTTCGGTAGAGATCTGTTACGCATTTTAAAAGCAAGCTGATTAGTTTTGTGTAAATATTATTATAATTTGAGTGTATAAAATTCAAATTAGCAAGTGACAAAATTGTACAATAATAATAATTAATTGTTGGAAAATTATTATTTCTGATTATTTCTGCTCCTTTCGTTTATTAAATCCTAGAGCTGTCAAATCCAGGCAGTGTGGGTTGCAGGGGCAACTTGCTATTTGCTCAGCATTTTCGCAACTATTCAGAATTATTGTGGCCGTTGCGCCACCCAAGCTTTCTTTAGATGTCGGGGTATTTATGCTTTGCTAAGTGGCCAGCAATTTCAAGTATTTCATTTTGTTGTTGTTGTTGTTATTGTTGTTGTTATTGCTGGGGCATTCACGTGTCAATCAAATGCTAAAAGCATCGACTTGACGGCATCACGTTGCATTTGTATTGGGCTAAGTGGCCATTTATTTGTATGGGGGCCAACGCCAGCAAAAACTTCAGGAAATGCGCTTTAGTGTATGCTTGTGTGTGCGTGTGTGTGTGTGTGTGTATGTGTGTGCGGCATACAACTCAATTTATATGAGAAGAGAGGAAGATAGAGGGCGGAGGGTAAGCGTTAGGTAAACTGGGGTAATGCGTTGAGCAATTTGTAAATGTAACTGGCAGACAGAAATCCGCTGAGAATGCGTTCATTTCCGACAGAGGCGGCAAAGGCACATAATCAAAATTAAAATAAGAATCTCATCGCTCAGTTGCAGACACAAAGACACCGCACAGTGCTGAGTTGGTGGAGTAGGAGAGAGGGGGAGCGTGATGGGTTTGCTGGGCTCCAGATACATTCTAACAGATATGACACACAGAACAAACGAGCCAAACAAATTACACTTTTTCTACTTTATTGCTGGCAATTTATTCGCCGACTAAATTGAAATACACACACACACAAACACCCACACACACACACAATTTACCTGCAGAGGACGCGGCAGCTTTGGTCGCGTTGTCCTTCCCACAGGAGTCAGGCAGCCAGGCAGGCAGTGTAGTGGAAAGAAGGAGGGACATGGAGCATACTTAGCGATACTTTTACTTTGCCAGCTGACAGTGACATCATCTCGTGTCGCTGACAAAAGTCATTTCGGGTCAACATTTCATGAGCTTTGCAGCCAGAGGATGAAGCCGCAACTACATTTCATGACCAGGACCAGTAAGCATCAGCCTCCGATGATTTCCTGTTCATTCAACAAAAATGTTTAACTTATTCAGAGCGCTCTCTTGATAATTTCCTGTAAACCTAATCTAACAACCGATTATTACCAAACTTGTAGAGAAATAAGAAAATAATAAATGTTTTCACATCGAATGATGAAACTATATTTTAAAATCATCCATGAGCAAATTTGCTTCAGTTTAACGAAAATCAGATACCAAACCTAATTAAGATGTGAGGAGCAAGAATATTGAATTTTTTTATAGAAGATTCTAGATTAGACAAATATCTCCAATGTGTTATAATCGTTAGCTGTAAATATTTAATACTTAGCTATGAAAAGTAAATTATAAGTACTCTATTCAAAATATGTAAGTTCAACTGGCTCTCGTGCCCATGTTACCCAGTTTAATACTTATGGAGTATCACAATATTGGCAGAACTTAGTTCGAACTGAGCAAGGGGCTGAAGCTGGTGAAGTTCTAGATTTTAATTTAGATAAAGTGCACTATGGAAATCAGCAGCAATAGCATTTCACGTAACTCCACGACTGGTTTATCCAAGCTAAAATCAGAAGCACAAAACTAAACAGTCCATAAACATAGCC
Organism: Drosophila nr. medialis 2 BK-2023a; assembly: GCA_035044325.1. Taxonomy (NCBI): domain Eukaryota; kingdom Metazoa; phylum Arthropoda; class Insecta; order Diptera; family Drosophilidae; genus Drosophila; species Drosophila nr. medialis 2 BK-2023a. The sequence goes on from JAWNMH010000393.1 coordinate 398,303, forward strand.
ATCAACAAAGCGGCAGAGGGGGATTGTGACGTGAGGTCAGGTAATGCTGTAAATAGCGTGCTTTCATGTAGATAATTAATCACTGGGCACTGCTAACAATTTTCTGCGAGTTATTTGCAAACCGCTTTTTGCATTTGGCTATCCGTGAAAAGTTTCGCTCGGTTTGAGTTTGGACTTGTGGCTTGTTTTGTTGCCAATCTAAATGCAGTTTTATGCAAATTTAATTCTGATCTTATCGCACAATTTTCAAATTCTCAGCCGCGGTGGTCGCATTGTGCAGTTGTGAATTTATTGCTTGAGTTCTCGTGGCAGGAGCGGAAATGAAATCAATTATACGCCCTGTTTGCCATTCGATGCACGAAAGGAAATCGAAATTATTCGAATTAAGTGGATGCCAGTAAGCTTTTCACTCGCCAAACAGCAGGATTTTGTTTTCCTGCTGGGTTCGAAAGACATTTGCCAGTAAAACTTTCAACAGCGCTAGTGATCCTGAATACCTTCAGTCATTGTTCATCTGGACTACAGATTTTAGATGCTGGTTAAAATACTGCGCACAAACTGCAGAAATTTAATTTACAATTGTATTTTTAATACATTTGAATTATATTTGTATTATTATTTGTATAAGGAAACAACTACTTGTGAGTTGATGTGTGTGTCGATCGACATTCTCCGGGATGGATGTAAGAGATAGGGCCTTATTAGCTCCGTCTAGTTGGCGCTTGGCTGGTCCGTTTTAATGTCCGAAGTTTGATCATTGACCCTGTAAAATAAAAAAAAAACTGTTTAAGATATGTTCATTTTATTACAGCTACTTATGATATATACAATAACACCATTACATATCTCATAGAGATGGTAACTAACGTAATTTGCAGTAAAATATCAAATGGTTTGTTTACTGATTACTTCAAAACATAAAACGCTTATGAAAAACAAAAACAAAAACACCTGCCAAAGGAAAATCCGAATTTGAATTTATGACATCAACTACGGTCCAAAAATATATCGGCCTGCTATCCACATGCCGATAAGCAATCGATTCTAAGTACTAAGAGACAAAAATTGGCAACGAAAACTATTTGAGTGTTGCTCACACATGCATAACTAAGCTGGAACTAGTCCGGAAGTGAGGAAGCGGTGAGGATTGGAGTGGGGCTATGAGTGGAGAGGAGTGGAGTGGAGTGGAGTGGAGTGGTCTGGAGTGGTGCTCGTGCTCGTGATGCTGCAATTGCAAATGGCGAAATATTTAAATGTAACTCAATTTAGAACGCAATATTGCGCTGCAAACCACTGCAATAAGGATCGAGGACAACAGCAAGGAGACGATAGCAAGTGTGTCCTTCTACCATAATAACAAGATATTTTTATTTGATTTATTTATAAGTGCAATTTGTGCACATTTCTTTTGCCTTGCTGGCAGTCCCTAATGCTTTATGAACTGTGACATAAAATCACACACGCAGTCACACACACACACACACATCCTTATATACAACACACTTGCATATTGGGTGTGGTCCTGGCACTGCTGGGAATGCAATGTTTTATTGACGACAGGCAATTCAATTTGCAAAGTCTGTAATGTATTTTAATGCCAGTATGCAATGCCAACAAAAGTAGAATCCAAATGCCAAATGGAAAAAAAAAAATAAAATACACCACTTGCAATTGGTAAGTAGGGGGATACTTATGACTGACATCGCATACCCTATAATAAATAAACATCTTAGAGTGCCCAAGCCGAAAGTGCCTGATTTTGAGATTTTAGTTCAAATTGGAACAGCAAATCAAGTATACATAAATTACTATGATAATAATCAGTAAACTGTTATTATTACATTATCTTGCTAAAATTAATCCCATTTTGTATATACAAGTTAAATGTTAAGTTGCCAATCAGCTGTAAATTTTAGTATATTTCAAAGTAGATGCCTCATTCCCTCTATCTATATGCACACCTATAGTAAAATGCTAAACGTTTGCTGGAGTTCTGGGCTTCTGAGCAGAAACTGTGTTACTAAACGCAAGCGAAATATTAATGCGGACACCTTATCAAAAATGGCAGCAATCAGCACGCTCAGTTAGCACCTCATTACAGGCCCGAAAAGGGTGCAAGGGTGCGAATGGCAGCCAAACCCACCGCTGACCAGCCCAAACACACCCACACACACAGGCACACAAACACACACACACACACGTTAATCGTGGCAAAGTGCGAAACAGAAAAAAAATAACGCAAACCATTTGGTCTTTTGAGACTGACGCCGCTGGTTGTTGGCTGGCTGTCGAAGTGGGGCTCTGCGAGGCGCCCGTCAAAGCCAAGTGGCGTGTCAATTGACCATTAACATGGGGCTCAGCCCCGATAAATATAAACAGAGGCACAAAACACCTCGCTTGCTCTGATTGATGCTCAAACTGATGGCCGGGGATACCTGCCAAAGTGTGCTCGTATTTTCTGATATTTACCAGCAGGTCGACGTGGAGGTCAGTTTGAAAAATCGTGTAATTGAAGGGTTGTCTGCCTTGTTGTTAGGATGCTTGCTGCACGTTAACTTCAGCAACAACAGCGAGCGTGGTAGTTACAAATTTTTAATTAAAAAAATTAAATGCGGCAACACTTAGAAATTTGTAACGAAATTGCTCATTAAAAGTTTTCACCTGGTGAGACTCTCAAAAGCGGAAATCTCGTCACTAATTTTCTTCATGCAATTATGTGCAGCAGAAGAAAAGACGATGAAATAGGAGTGCTTTACTTCAAGATACCCTGTACTCAGTTTTCAAATATGTATTCGAGCATTCAAAAAATGTTTAGGAAATTCTTAAATTAAATTCCTTGCAGAATGATGTTTAATAAAAATAATCGACGGTTTTGCAATAAGAAGTGGGAAAAAATGTTTACAATAAGAGTCGACACCGATTTTTGTGGCTACAGAGTACAAAGGTACAACAGCTCTTATTGTTTTTCCTGCTTTTTACTTGTGGCAAGTAAGCAAAAGGAACCAAGTTGGAATAAGGTAAAGACAGAATGTTTTTGACTCTTGACACGGTTTCTATGTTGGTCATGCCTTCTGAACCTTTAGTCCTACTAAAATTAAATTGTAATTAAAATTGCTCAACAAAAAAAAAATGGCAGATTACACAAACATTTTCAGATGCCGCCGAATGGTTGTTGTATGGGGGACAATCCTGCCAGCCGTCGTGGAAGTCAATCAACTTCATCAAGTATACCAAAAAAAAACTGTATTAATATTTGCCTAGGCAAACACACATTTAAACAGCATCGGATAAAAAGAGAGAGAGAGAGAGAGAGAAAGAGAGAGAGTGGGATTAAGCAGATCTGATATTATGTCATATTCTGTGCAGCAGTCAAGTCCCAATGGAGGTGGCAGGGAAAATCGGAAAACTGCAAGCTAAATCAAAAGTGTCTGTTTGGTGTCAGTTTAATTGCAAACGTAAATTGGATGCTGCCATTTACAACGTTTTCATTTGCTACGAATGCTCCAACCATGTTGGCCCCGACAGACATTTCTGACAGCTGCTTCGAGTCCTAGCTTCACCCAGAACATTCACATCTGCATTCACATCCATACACACTCAAATACACAAACACCCACACGCACACACACACACACACAAAATGCAAACGTTGCACGAATCTGACTTGTGTTAATTGGACTCATTTTAGAAAAGTTGCAATTGTGTATTTCGAATTGGCAGCTCGGACAGTTGACATGTTGCTAAAATGGATTGCCACCACAAAATAAAGATGAAGCCTGGGAATTAAACAAACGTCTGAAAAAATATATAAATAAAAATAAAATAAAATTGCTTACGTTTGATATTTGGGCGTAGTGCTGGGTGCACTCTTATTTGTTTCCTCATCTTTGATTTTCTTGGCGTGTGCTTTGGCCTGATCAAGCAGTACCCAATCGTAGTCATCGTTATGGACGTACTTGAGGCGAGTGGATAGATCACAGAAACTACGACGAAGGCCCAAATAGTTGGGCGGCTTATCGAACGGGGTGTATTGACAGTGGTTCAGATAAGCGGCAAACTCATCCGGATAGCCCTTGCACAGCTCCTCGGCTGTAATGGACAGCTTCTTCTCGGCCAGCATCTCGCGCCTCTGTTGACTGGGTCCAATCAGTCCCTGCCAGGGCAGATCGCCACGCAGAAAGTAAATCAGGGCATAGCCCAACGAAATCATGTCATCGCGACGGCTGATCTCGCATCTCATCAGGGCATGGGTCGATGCATAGCGCGGGGTGCCCCTCATGTGTTTGAGCTGCTTCATTGGAATGTGGACGTTCCGTTCGTCAATGAATTTTTTGGCCATGCCAAAGTCAATGATGTACAACCGATTGTGAGCATTCTCTCTACCCATCACAAAGTTGTCGGGCTTTATATCGCCATGCAACATGCCCTTCTTGTGTATAAACTGAACTCGTTCGATCATCTGCCCAGCCAGCATGAGAACCGTCTTGAGCGAGAAGCGACGTGAGCAGATTTGAAACAGCTCCTCCAGCGACGGTCCGAGCAGTTGCATCACCAGTACATGCTGCTTGGCGGTGCTGAAGTACTCGTGCACACAAGGTATACCATATCCCCCTTTCAAAAGTTTGAATGCCTTATACTCCACCCGCAGCTCCAAACTATCCTCATTCGTCTGCACAACTTTGATTGCAACGAGCTGTCCATCCTTGGTGTTCACGGCCTTATACACATCTCCAAATGCGCCCACGCCAATTTTCTGGATTATTTTATAATGGAGAGAGCCATCCAAATTTTTTAACTGACGAAACATCGTTAATATCTTTTGTTTTTTTTTTTTTGCTGTAAATTATTTTAACTTCTTTTATTTTGCCCAATTAGCTCGTCTCTTGCAATACAAACAATCGCTATATTACATATAATCGATTACTATCGCACGATATGGAAATATCGAACAACTTCAACAACTAACGCTTTGCACGTCATCGATTAACAAAGTGATAGACTAATGGTAGTCTAAGAATGTGATCTATGTTGCAGCACTTTAAAAACAGGTGAAGATGCCACAAAGTTTCGGCGTGTCACTGATCAACGACAATATTGGTTACCCGAAAATGCAAAACATCGATAATTATGTGCCTTAGAAAATGGCACTATCGATTATTTTCAGATGCCCAATTGCTTTTGCTTTCGCTTTTACTATCGTTGCGTCTAAATAAATCAGTGTTGTAAGATCCTTAATTCTTATGTCAGTGTTGTCACCATCAACGTTTTTCAGAGAATAAAACGCATTTCTATTTTTTCAGTACGTAATATCAAACTGAAGCTTTGCACGTCATCGATTAACAAAGTGATAGACTAATGTAGTCTAAGAATGTCTATGTTGCAGCACTTTAAAAACAGGTGAAGATGCCACAAAGTTTCGGCATGTCACTGATCAACGACAATATTGGTTACCCGAAAATGCAAATCATCGATAATTATGTGCCTTAGAAAATGGCACTATCGATTATTTTCAGATGCCCAATTGCTTTTGCTTTCGCTTTTACTATCGTTGCGTCTAAATAAATCAGTGTTGTAAAATCCTTAATTCTTATGTCAGTGTTGTCACCATCAACGTTTTTCAGAGAATAAAACGCATTTCTATTTTTTCAGTGGGTAATATCAAACTGGACTTGGTGGATAGTCTGAGTGCGCATCGTTAGAAGTTAACCGAAAGTTTTTCTTGCCACAAAATGCTGCAAGAGAGTTAAGCGCTAAGATGACACTCGACGGAATTCTGACCATACAAGCTTCCAAGGAAACATCAAAATATATAATAATTTTTGGATTATAGTGTTTATTATGTGTTATGTTTTATGAAAAGATACGTTTATTTATTCTATTATTTATATATAAATATATATTTTTGTAGAATGAATTTGCATGCTGCATTATCTGAGGTAATATTCATGATTTTAATTGAAGCATTCCTTATTTTATAATGATTGCAAAGACAACAGAGGAATGTGAATGGGGCGTCATTATTATTTGAAGAGCTCTAGAAAATATGATTTTAATTGCGGAAAATAGATGTGATAATTATACAAAATTGAGCGCATTTCCATCATATTAAAATTTCAAACAATAGAGACAGTAAAATGCAGAGCCCAAATCATGGAAAAAAAAACCACAAAGCCCGAGAGCCTGAAAGCGTGTTCAAGTGCGGAAAAGCTGAAAATTATAGCGAAACGAAAGTGCTTTTCAAGTACGACCTCCCCCAACCACCTTATTCAGCGCATTATCAGAATGAGCCACTCGTAGTCAAGTCCACAGGCAACGGATGCAATTCTGCAGCTGGCGTCTGGCAACGGCAAGTATGATGTACAAATATACACAACTGACTGACGTTATATTCGGCAGAATGAAACTATTTATCTATACCACACTTTACTTGAATGATTTACGTTTTCCGAAATAGTGTTTTGTGTAGTTTCGAATCATCTATCATATAGAATAAAGCAATTCTCAATTAGAAGATTTTGTTTAAACTGTCAAGTAAATCACATTGCCATAATACATTTATTTAACTCCCTTAAACAACCAATGGAAATGGCAACAGTTATTGGTATAAAAGGGCGTGGCTGTGTCATACTTGCTGTCGATGGAAAGCCGCACGTTATACAGGATAGTAAGTAGAAGCCGTGTCTGCAAAGTGCAAGTTGCAAGTAATGCTCTAAAGCACCCTTTGCAGATCCCTCCAATATACGACTCCTTTCAAAGTATTGCATGATGGGCGTGGTTGGCAACAAGAACGACACTGTGCAATTTACAAACTATATAGCAAGCCATATCAAATGTTACGACATCCAAAATGGTTATCCTCTCAATACACCAGCGATTGTTCACTTTACGTGCAACAAAGTTGTTGCCAATCTACGCAACAGAGTCAAACATCAGGTTGCACTGTTGATGGGTGGCTACGATAATGACACTGGACCACTGCTGAGTTCAATTGATGCACAGGGCTCTTCACAGACCCACAACTATGCCGTCCATGGAATGGGCCATTCTGTTAGTGGCAGCATCTTGCAGAAGATGTGGAAGCCAGATTTGCCTTTTGATGGAGCTCTCGAAATAATTCGCATGTGTGTCGAAGAGATTCAAAAGTTTTTAATAATCAATCAACACTGCTTTCACATCTTTGTTGTTGATAAAGATGGTGTCCGTGAACTAGGACCTATTTGATAGAAATCAAAACGCAGTTTTAAAAAAATTTGTACCGATTAAGACATTAAATAGACAATTCAATTGTGAAAGTTAATAAATTTTGCAGAAGGATTACGCTTGCCTTTCGACACCATATGGCTAAAATTTCACAATTAAATAAAAAGACACTTCGAACGTGGCTGGATGGCTGCAATTAAGTGTCCCTTTCATGTCGATAATTGTGCGAATTGCAATTTAATGTCGACTGGACATATGTCCGTATATAAAAGCCTCAAACTGTGTATTCCCAGCACATTCATATTCAGTTGGCAAAGGCAACGGAAGCACAGGTTACAGCTATGTCAACTCAACGGAGCGACTATTTCGGCATTAACTGGTGGGGTTGGCATTTGCTGGGCGCCGTGGAGCTGAATGCTATTAATCTGAGAAGTAATCGCTTCTGGAGAGCTGTGCTTTTAAATGTTTTGACGACCGCTGCATTTCCGACGATGCTTGCCATGGTCATGTTTAGTTTTGAGCTGCCGCTGGACAATCTGTTGAACTTCAACATAACCCTCACATCGTTGGCCACGTCAGTTAAGTTTTTCATCTATGTAAAGCAGCTGCACAAGGTCCTGCAAATTGAGCGGCTCCTTGCTGAGTTGGATACACGTGTGAATTCGGATGATCAGCGCAGATGTCATTCCGGGATGATTAGAATATTGAGCATAATGTCGACAATCTACAAATGGATTTATGCTCTCATTGGTGTCAACGCGAACCTCGCGTTTCTGTTTCGCAGTCAGCGCACTTTACCCTTTTCCACCTGGTTTCCCTTGAACTGGAGTGAATCGCTAGCGATCTACATCATAGCCTACCTGCATCAGATTCTCTGCATCTTCGTGCAAATTATGCAGAGCTTTACGGACAATTTGTTCCCGCCAATGGTGCTCGTTCTGATTGCCGGCCAATTAGAGCTGCTCTTCATACGCATCTCTCACATTGGCTATGATCAGTGCGATCAGCGTGCCAATGAGCAAAAACTCATTAACTGTATACAGGATCAAGAGAAGATCTACAGGTAAGTCATAGATCGCACCTGCTACTGTCTCAACAAAATATGCCCTAAACTACACATTGAAAGTAGTTTGTGATTATTACAAACAAGTGAATCAATCTACTCGTATTAATCTTTTCTTGCTCTCAGGATACATCAGGTCACCATGGACATCATATCGTGGCCATTGCTGGTGGAGTTTGTTTTGGTTTCCGTCGATGTGGGTGCCGCTCTGTGCGCTTTCTTATTTTATGTGAACGATATCTACGATTTTCTTTTCTATGTAACCTTCATCGCTTCACTCGCAATGCAAATCTTTCCAGTCTGCTATTGTGGCACCGTGGTCGAATATCGATTTAAACATTTGCAGAGTGCCGTCTACTGCAGCAATTGGGTCGATCAGAGCTTGGCCTATCGCAGGAATGCGATCATCTTTGCGGAACGCACACAGAGACTGCCAAGACAGCTGGCCGGTAATTTTATACCCATTTCGCTGACCACTTTTCTGGCCAACTGCAAGGCAGCCTATTCGTTTTGTTCTTTGATAGCTGACACTCGAGGCAAAGATTAAGATCTTATAAAGCAGCACACAGAGCACAAATATTGCATACAAGTCACAGGACAGCTTAAAGCGATTTTTCTTTGTATCTCAAGTACTATTGACCGAGAAGTCAAAGCCGCAATGAAATACAAACGTTTACAATAGCAGCTTATAAGGCACATAAAAGCACCAGGAAAATATAATTATATTATCTCTTATTCTATCTATTAAGGTAAACAATTAATTTTATAATTTCCAATTGACTTTTATGTTCCATATGAATAACATAATTTCCCATCTTGAATAATCAGAATACAGTTGAAGTAAAATTTATTTCATATCCCAAAAAATTTGTTGCAGTACAGTTTCTATGAAAGAAAATTGATAGAATTACCTTATAGAAATTCATTTGTTTCTAAGAAAGATATTATAGAAAACCAACTTACTCGTTTCTAAAGAAAAAAATTACTTATTAAGTGGCAAAAGCAATATATTGTTAAACTCGCCTAAGAGTACTTATTTACATCGAGTTATCGAGATGATTTCACTCACATTGATAAATAAAATTCGTAGATTACACTTAACTTTATTGGTGAAACACTTCAAAATTCGGCATAACGATGGCGATGGAAACGATTTTGGGGATTAAGGGTGCAAATCTTGTGATGCTTGCTTGTGACACAATGCAGGCAAAATCTGTGATTTTCATGAAAGATGGTGAAGTGAATGGGCATATAGTCTGATAGTCTAGCATATCATATAGTACATTTACAGATCAATCCAAAATTCATCGCCTATCGGAATTTTCAATGCTGGCCGCTGTGGGCGATGACGGGGACACATTGCAGTTCACCGATTATGTAGCCAAACATTTGCAGCTTTATAGAATCTCGAATGGCTATCATCTGAGTCCACGTGGAGCAGCGCACTATACGCGCAAGAATCTAGCGGACTATATCAGAACAAATACCAGATATCAGGTATCGATGCTCATGGCTGGCTACGATGCCATCGAGGGAGCTGATCTGCATTACATTGACTCATATGGCGCCTCAATGTCCATCAATCATGCCGGCCACGGCTTGGGCAGCCTGTTCTGTGGCAGCATCTTTCAGCGCTACTGGAGGGAGGATCTCAGCCAGGCCGAGGCCTACGAGATATTGAAAATGTGCGTGGTCGAGATCCAAAAGCGATTGGTCATCAATTTACGCAACTTTGATGTGTTCGTTGTGGACCAGAATGGAACCCAACAACTGGAGTCGATAAATCCTGCGTCCTTCCACGCGGATATTCTTTGTCTATCGGTCCCTGAAAGTATTGCAAATTTTACTAAATTTAGCTATTTGAAGTAAATAAATTGGCACTTTAAATGTGAATTCAAAATGTTGCTGAAATTTATAATAACAAAAAGCTCCCAATGACAAGAACATATTTTGAGCTTGTTTTCCCGTTAAATTTGAATAAAATCTACAAATATGCACAGTATTAAAACAATAAGAAAAAACTATTAGATTAAAAGCGATTTAATTATTTAATTTGTTGTGGGCTATATTAAATAAATATGGAATATATTTAACGGAGTGCTGCTTTACTCTAATCCATTTAAAGCTTTAGTGGTTTGGAGGTAAAAACACGAAGGAATTACTTGGAATGGATAGGTGGAGGCGGTGAAAGAACTGAGAACATGCGCTCATGTATTAGCATATGTGTGCTGCCTGCATGACTGCCTGCCTAACTACCAGTATGTGTATATGTTTCCGCAACAATGGCTAAAGTTGCATATAGGCAAGCGCAGACAAAAACACACGCACAGACACGCACACACATACATATATATTCGTGTTTATGTATGTATGTTGTGGCACATGGTAACTATTGCAAATCGAAAACAGAAAAACCAACATGTCTCTATTTCCACATTCGAGCACAGACACAGTCAGTCAGTCAGTCAGTCATGCAGTCGGACAGGCGGGCAAAACTCATAAAAATGTGCACTGCTTGCAACAAAATGCAGTGGCAGCAACGTCTGTGTGTGACTGCTGTTGTTGCTGGCATCAACCATGAAGTGGTTGCCGTGAATTGGCCGTCAGCGATTTTTATTTGTTTGCAGCCGTCGTTGCCATCACTAATTGGCCGCACATGCCAAAGTGTCACTCGACGAGATGTGTGTATAGAACTGAGAAATAAAAGACTGGCAAAAATTGACAAAAAAATGAATGGAACAAAAAAATAGAATCCGAGCGTCGCAAAAGTTGAATAGAAATGCAAATACAAATGACCAAGTTAGAAGCCAACATATATCAATAGAATGCAACTGATTGAAAAGCACCCAAGAGAACTGCTTGAAACAGAGCTGTGTTTAAGCTTATCATCATTTCTGCTGCAAGTTGAAAATGGTTGAACTGCTATTCTATTGAGAGAGGTATGCAAATTCAAACCGAATAAATTATTTTATATGTGAATTCTAAAATTAAACCACAACTAAATAAATAAACATATAGATGGAAATGCTATGCATTTGAGTATGGAAACTAAAGATAAACTTTTTTGCTTTAATCAAATAATAAAAATTGTTATTTAAGATCGAGCTTATATAAATGACCGTAGCTTGTTGAAATTATATCAATATTCCACTTCCAATTTGAAACTCTCGCAGATCTGCAGAAACCAATCATGTGAGCTGTTAAGGTAATTGAAACATGCACAAGTAAGCCGAGTTGACTGCTTACAATGTAAGCAAGTTTAAAGTTGAGTTACTTGAGGTACTTTTGTTTAATTAATGCGTTTCTCTCACCTTACGAAAAATGCTTGTGTGCAACACAGAACAACTTTTGGTTTCTTTCTGAACTAAGCGATTAGATAAAGCGCTTGTAAGTGCTGCTAACCACTACACGCACAAGCACACACACTCATACACCCCATTCCCCCCATTTCTCCTTCCTCATTTCCCTTTCCGGTATTCGCAGCAAGCAATTTGTGACGTTTAAGGACACAACTTTGGAGGCAGCGACTTCTTGACAGGACATTAACTTGCACATGGATAAGTTGAAGTGGAAGACACTGCGAACTGTCTAACTGTTTTTTGTCTGCTTGGGTATGCTTATGTATGTGTGTGAGTATGTGTGTGTGTTTGTGTGTATATGTGTGTGTTTGTGTCATATGACTGCTCTGATGATGATTCATGATGATGATCTTTGCCTTTGCCATTGCTTGCAGTTTTTTTTCGCCTTGGCCATTTTCGTTGTCATTTTTCACAGGCAAATGTCATGTGAGCGGGGGAAGGATGGTGGGTGGGTGGTTGTGGAGGGGAGTTATTTGGGTGCGGAGGAGTATATTCCAGGACTGATAGCACTGCCTGTTTTCCGCTCGCCCGCCGGCCTCCGTTTTCGACAGCCTATTAGTTTTTATTATTTGTTGCAATTAGTTTTCGGCCTCGACGCAGCTCCTCCCGGCTGAGGCTCGTTGTCGGCCTATTGTTGTTGGCTGTTGGTTGTTGGTTGTTGTTGTTGTTGTGCACGGTTCGAGTCGGCTCGGCTTTTATGACACTTTTGTGCGCATTTTTCAACGGAATGAGCGTCATCTGTTGCCGCTGGGGCTGCTGTTTTTTTTCGCTCGCTGCCATTGACAAAAGCCAAACAGCAGCAATACTAAGTGCGAGCTGCCTGATATCTATGATAAATTATGGCCAAAAGTCAAAGTCATCAATCAGTGGGCCATGTTTTATTATTTGCTGCTCGTGGCCATTTGCCATTTGTAGTGCGCTTGACTTACACACAACCACGCTCCCACACCTCCACCCCCCCGACTTGAACCGAGTTGAGAGTGGGTGCCGAGCAGCAGCTGTTAGCCAAGAAGGATTAAGTATAAATGTCAAGTGCGCTCTGCGTGTAACTCAGGTGTCGCACATTTCGATTTAATTTTCATTAAAATTCAAGCATCAAATATGCAAAAGGTAAACTGCGGCAAATGTCCGCCTGCCTGCGTTGCCACTTTGACCTGACCAAAGCCCATTAAAATTCCTTAAAGACCTGGCCAGAATACTCGCCTTGACTCGACTCCTTTTCATTTTCGAGTGCTTATTAATATTGCAAAGGACCCGAGCCAGGATTTGCGGACATTATGATGCGGTGAATACGAATTTATGCGACTCGTTTCCCTACTCCTCATATTTGTCCGTCTCATTCACCTCCTCCCTCTCCTTCAACTAGCAGCCATAAAATTCTTTCTCTACCGGTCTGTCCATAATGTTCTCGCTGCTCCTTCGCGCTGCCGGCCTCTTTAATTATGCATTCTTATCTGGCAACAATTTCGAGAACCGGCGGTAGTAGCTGTCTATGGCCATTAAGCTATAGAAACTGCAAATCTATTGCGTTAACAAACTCTTCAAAGCCGTCCTACACAACGTATACGCAATTTATATATTATGTGCTCCAAGCGCATTGCATTAATCAGTTCTGAACAGCCCTTAAGTTGAGTGAGCGTCCTCTTCAGTCAGGATCTGTGCAATGCCTCCTTGCCATCCTGCATCTGTTTATGAGACTGTAAAAAGGCTTCCTTCCTTCCCTCCTTTCTTGCATTCTGCAACCTCAGACAAATTCTTGACATGCATTCATGTCGGCTGCAGTTGTCTGCCAGTTACAATTAGTAAACCGATATAAAATAAAATATAAATAAGTATTATATGTGAAACATTGTTGGTGTTCCGAGAAATCTTACAGAAAGCTTTAGCTATAGCACCACATGATATATATGTATTCTAGCAGCTAACAAACGAGAATTATACTCTATAAGCATGTAGATTATATAGGAATCAAACCTAAACCAAATTTACTACTTCGATAAACTGAAGTCAACTAATGTTGTTTACCCTTCCATTCGCCGAGTTAAGCAGTAAGGCATTAAGTGAAACACCTACGCAGTTATTCTTTACAGTGTACCATCCTGCGGTCCCTGTTGGCAGTTGGCTCATGTTTTAGATATGCAATGCGGATACCTCTGGGAAATTAACGGTACATTTTAACAGCAACGCCAACATTCCCTCAGATGTCTTACATTGTGTCGCAACTTAAAGCAACGCGGCACCAAGTTCTAAATTTACACATTTTGAAAGGTGTGCGCCGTAAGCTGAAAATTCAAAGCAGGCACATAGAGCTGAACATATGCATAAATATATATATATGCATATGTATATATATATGTATGTAAATAATTGTAACTATTTTAAAATATAGTTCTAGAATCTTTACTAATAATAACATTGCAAGCTGATTGAATTTTGTCTTTCCGTTCGTGCAGATTTTCCGCTTTGGTCAACAAACATTATCCTTTTTAAAGAGAGGCAAATTTAATTCGCGTGAAATGTCGAACTGCACTTGCAACTGCCATGTAAATGTGAAGTTGAAAATTACATCATGTTGCAACCGGCTAAAGCCGATAAACAGCCTATAAATCACTCACTTTGATCTCATCGATGTTTCCCCATTGTAACAAATTTTATTTTGTTGCATTTTGCTGAGCATAAATCAAGTTGCATTTACGATGCTGCCGCCTGGTGGCAGGAGGAATGTGTATTTGGCATGGGTGTGCTGGTGTGCTGATGTGCTGGTTAGCTGGTGTGTGTAACGCAATCAAACTGACTTGAAACAATGCCAGCTTTAAATACCAAACGACGCATAATTTATGATATTACGCAGATTCCAAGGATCGCATCGACAGGAGACAGATGTGACCTCAACAGTGTCCAGACCCTCGGGGCGTGAATAGAATGTCGTATTCCAGAGCATCTATCAATAAATTAAATCGCTTAATATGCATTACTATAATATACAACTTGATTTTTGACTGCCATCGGAAATGATGTTGCAAGCTGACAGCAGTCAGCAGCAGTAATGTGACTCTCTTAATTGGCGAGCATCTATCAGGATTGTTAAATTGTTCATTTGGGGATTCTAATAAATAAGTAAAAAACACTAACTCTTTATTTTAGTCAATTCCTTTTTTTGCCATCGCATGTTGCAATATTTTTAGTTAGCTGACAGCTCTTTCATTGGCAGAAGCATATAAATAAGTGTACATGGAATATTCTATGTACTCGAACTCCTTCTGGATTGCGTGTCCAGTGTGTGTGTGTGTGTGTGTGGTCGAATGTGAGCTGGAATATAAAAAAAGTTGCAGTTGAACTTTTCAGCATTTGTCAGAGAGTCAGAGGATTTGTTTGCCATTGGGGACCGGCCAAGGCCAACAATTTTGCTGGGTGGTCCGATGCTTCAGTTCGTAGTTTTGTTTTTGTTTGTTTGTTTGTTTATTTTTTCGTACGCCCCACTATTTGTTTTCTTTCCAATTTTGTAATTTCAAACTTTTTCTATTGATTCCTTGGCACGCATGAACACCTTCAGCAACAGCAACAGCGCCAATGACGACAGCAATTGCCATTGCGAGTCCACCGGATGCGGACTTATGCGAACGTGGATGCGGGCGATGGGCTATGGACGATGGACTATGTCCGATTCGAAGACAGCAAGTTGCAAAGTTGCCACAGACAAGACAAGAGGGCAAGAGACGAGTACTCAATTTAAGTTGTGGGTGAATGGTTTTCACCCTGCAGCAACAGCAGCACCGGCTCCAGCTGCATCTTCGTGCTGACCATGCGTGGAACTGCACAATTTGATAGAGGAGAAGACAAGAACAAAACACAGAGTATAAAATATATCGAGAGAAACTTTCTAATGCACTTAACACTCTATATTGTAGCCAAAAACTGTCAATGGCATTTTACAACATTTATTAATGTGTCAAGTGGATTGAGTCTTTACCTTCTCCCAACCACAAGTCGAACGATAAATTTCCAAAACGACTAAACTTTGATAATGCCCTCAACGTGAACTGCAAAAAATAAAATAAATTCTTATTTTCAAAACACGAATCTCTAAATGGAAAAGACTTCTGCACTTTAGAAGCACAAGAAAGCTATATTAATTGAATTGGGTGAATATAGAAAAACTAAATTAATTAAAGCATATTAAAGCAATATTTCATTAGTAAGCAATCAGCAAAAATTGATTTAAATACGATTACGATTTTTATTGTATAGCCAAGAAAAATATAAGTCTTGAGCCGAAATGAATCGTTTTTGAGTCTAGAAGCGGTCGTTAAAGTCTCAAGAAGTTGTAAATTACATTGATTGAATACAATCGCAATCGCACTGAACTAATTATTAAGCTTTCTTTGAGATTGGGCATAGCTGTTGTAAAGTTGTAAGGTTTTCAACTTAAATGCTCAGTGAGTGCACATCATATATTACAACAAATTATAAATGCAAAAGTCGCAGCACAAAACGATTACATGACTCTGAAGCCCCCAATGGAAATCAGCCACAGAGCCAACCCACTAACACATCAGAGTAATTTCACGAAATGCTCGTTCCCCCTCCCTCCCCTCCACACCGCCCACTACCCCTTGCTCTGTCTAATGGCGATTAGGTAAATGAAAACATTGCGTGATGGCGACATTTTATATGCGAGTGCTTGTCGAGGCAAAGGGCGCCGCTTTATTTGCCATATTTCATGCCTGCCTGCACTTATCTCCAATTGTTCATCACACCCAACAGGCCACAAGGCACCAGTCAGAGAGAGAAAGAAAGAGTCACCCATTGGGTCAATCCGGACTGGAATTAGGAAACTGAAACCAGGAGGGCTGGCCAAATGTCATTTGAGTTGCCAGCGAGCTTCAATTCGACTTTGGGCTCTAATTACTCGCACAACACTAAAACGCCACTTCAATTTGAATTAAAATGAGTGGGCAACTAACCTCCACGACCAGCACCACCACCACCACCACCATCACCACAACCGCCCACACAACACAAGCGCAGCTAGTAGACCATGGGATTTACCCAAGGGCGACTGCCATGGCGGGTCACTGCTGGCGCCACAGTTTTTAATTACCGCCTACACAAAATTACCGATGCAGTCCATCCACGAAAAAATCTATTAATTGCCGGCTGTGTTGTGTGTCGCATATAATGGTCTATAATCGATTTAAGCAGCGCCATTACGGACCCTCATTCTAAATTGCATTTTCAGCTCTGACAAATGGGATTTAGTTGTATAACTTTTATATATATTTGACTAGCAACTGAATACAAAAGCCAACGAAACTCATCCCGTTTCCGAACCTAAATGCAGTATTAATATTGCTGAGAAACCATTATCAAATTGATAATTTTGAAAAATGGATATTTTTAATAACTAATAATTAATTATCAGTTTTGTTAAAGTTGTAATAGTGACAAAAAAATATACATATTCGTATAATAATGTGAACAATAATAAATTAAATTTGATGGTAAACTTAAATGCATTACGTAAAAAACAAGGATATGTTTGATAAATGTATTGTGTTTTTTTAGTCCTGCTTCCTCCTTCTTTAATTTTGCTTTTCCTTGCGCCTCAGTTTTTGGTATGATCCATCTTACTATTGCTTACAAGAAGTCCAATCGATATCCATCGGCAGCCAGTTTGCCTCTCTGTCTGCGGTTCGTTGCTGCTCAAAGTGAAGTTCCAATTAGAAGCTGTTGCGTATAGTTGCAGTTGACCATCAAAATCAGTCTGCTATAATGGAGACATTTATCTCCCCATCACCTCGGCTCCCCCCTTTGTCCCTTTGTCACCACTTGCAGTTGTGATGTGCAAGGACTGAGGTTAGCTCGTTATTGTTGCCACTGGCTTCGCCGTCAATTGCAGCTGGCAGCACCACAAAATTCAACGCAATTTGTAAAATGAAATCGATTCAATTGATTGTTGACTTTGCCAAACATACACATATTCACACACATACACTCGCACACACACACACAGACACACACACTGGCACTCACATGTGGCATTGTGTGTCCCTTGTAAAGCACTGGATGCTAGCCAGCAGGAAGCAAGTGCCACCGCCGATGACAGGTGTCTGAGGGGTGAATGTGTTCAATGTTGTTGTTCATTGCCGGCCTCTGTTCGTTGTGTGTGTGAGTGTCTGTGTGTGTGTAAGTGTATGTGTGTTTTTTGCACTTTGCTTGATTAAATTTCAATATTTACTAAAATGTCGCTGAACTCTTTTTGACAGCACTGTAAACTTCATAACCAGAATGAACATAAAATATGGTCAACAGTGTGTAAATTTGAACATGACAAGGACATAAAAGGACATAAGTTAAATGAAGAGAAACCATACAAATTTTTTTGCCTCAATCGTAATTTGCTGTAGTTTGTTATGTGCATTCACAAAACAGTTGTTAAAACACCATCTGAGGTTAAAGGCTATTTGGATACCAATCAATTCAGACATGCAGATTAAAATTTATGGCAAACAAATAATTTACTACATCTTATTGTTTTACTTGATATTCATATTTAAAGGTTTCAATATGATTTAAGAACTTAATCATTAATTTTAATTAAATATAGTCAGACTAAGAAAACGTTGCTTTTACTTTCAGATGCCAAACTATTAACATATTTCAAATTTTGTGCCATTTATTGAAATTTATATTGAATTGAACCCACTACTTTTATAGGCAGATAGCGAATCATAGTTGAACTCTTGGAGGATGGATATTAGTAAAGAAGGGTAAGCACTTGAGTTGAACGCTTTGAAATAAATTCTATTAACAACACTTCAGCAAATGTGCTACTTATAATGAAGACAAGAATGAAAAAAAAATTGAAGACATAAATGAAAATAAAATGATCGAAAAAGATGCCATTATTAAAGTTTCGAATAGTACTGAAGATAAAGGTGGGCATACGACGATTGGGGAGTTCATTATGCTAGAGTTGCTCGAGGAACTGAATCTTATAATAGAAACAATTCCGGATAAAAAGATAAAATATATTGCAAGTGACGCGAGTCCTTGGAATGAAGATTATGAACCAATCTATAAATTTGGTAATGCCAAGCAAGTGGAATCAGAGTATTATGACTTGGTCTGGGACTTTAATGAGGATAATGATAAAGATGCGGATGTGATTGGAGATTTTGTTAAAAACGACTTGACAGAAGATGTAATTGAGAGTGCTACCCACAATGGCGATGTGAAGGTAACTAAACTGAAAAGCCTTTTTGGAACATCACACATACTTGCGTTAAATGAAAAACTCAAGCTGGAAAAGAATGAATCTGACCACGAAAATAACCTCTGTTGTGGGCAGTCTAATATTAAAGAGACTCCAATAATACCCGACTTTGAAATCGATTACGATAATATATACGATAATATCGAAAACTTGGCCAAGATTGAGCAACATCTACAGCTACTTTATAGACCCTTCACTTGCCTCGTCGATATCAACTGCCGCTTTCGACTCTACGAGCTCTCAATTCTCTTGGATGACGCCCTCTATGAGCCCGCCAATCATCCGGCTTTGTTCGTGCGTCTACGTAATCCCAGTGCAGAGCTAAAGCTATATGCGGGTGGTAAAATAATATCTTCGGCCCTGACAGCCACCGGGGCACGCATGGCTCTGCTGAAGGTCATCCACATCGTCGAGAACCTGAACTACAAGGCAGACATCACGGGCTACACGAAGAATATTGTGCACGCCTCCTTCTGTCTGCCCTTCAAGATCGATCTGGAAATGTTGAGCGAAATGCATAGCGATCATGTGATCGGGAATCGAGAGACGCGACCATTTATAACCTACAAGGTCGATGGCACTGCAATCAGATTTGCGATATTCCCCAACGGTTACGTGTTGGTATTGCACTCCAGGCAGCACAGCGAAACTAGAGCGGCCATCGCCGGGATTCTGCCGATCTTGGAGCAGTGCAGCAACGGTTATCTAACGCCCACTGAGAAGAATGGCTCCCTCCGTGGCGATATCTCGTTCAAGGTGCTCTGGGAACGCAAAATCGAGGATGATAAGGATGGCCTTCTGCTATATTCTTAAGTCACAGTCCATAGCCCGAAACTTCCTTTTTTTATTTTGTTCATTATCATGCGTTGTTGTTGCTGCTGTTGTTGTTCAGTATTTGAAAATGCTGTGAACATTTGTCATAAACTAAACTTGTGTAGTACGTGCAATGTTTACACTCTGAAGTTTTGGGGCCCACTTGGCAACTTGTTTAAATACGTGATTTATTTACCATCCAGCTGCTGCTACAGTTGGTCTTGGTTGGTCTTGCAACTAACTACAAATATGGCTATACACAACTGAAAAGCCACACTAAAGTTACCAAGTACCAAAACTATATTCCAGCAGACACCAAAAAAACAAAAAAACAGAAACAACGTTCAAATCGCTAACCGAAAGTTGCAACAACTGTAGCTGCAACAGGCGCATGCATAAATAACGCAACATTCTGCAGAACAACAAACGAGTTGAGGAAAATGTCACATTATGCGGCTGCAAAACTTGCACCAAATATATTTAAAAATATTGGACAGAAGTTTCCCCGCGTCAGGGAATGCCTGGATAAGAAGAATAAAACCCAAGTACCACCGTCGTTGTGTACTCAAGCAAAGTTTATTTGAGACTGAATATTGATTAACACAATTGTACTGCTTAACATAATGAGTACGCATTTATGAGGGACTTAACATATGTAAGGATGCACGGTTGCATTGAATGTAAATTAACAGAATTTCAACACCCTTCCACAATGCAAACATGCTTTCAAAAAGTCATTTCAAATTTAACATATTCCTTAATTCATCATGTTTCCTTTTCGACAAGTTCTTAGTTAACACGTCTGCTATCATGACATTCGAAGGAACATATTTCAAAACAATGTGACCCTCATTTACAGCTTCACGAACAAAATGATATCTTATATCTATGTGCTTAGTTCTACCATGATGTACAGGATTCTTTGCCAATTGTTGTGCACTCAAGTTGTCTCCGTACAACACCGTCTGGGTAGTTTCAAGTGCCACAACCAACTTCGATTATCAGCCTGCGCATGACGATAGCTTCTTTGCACGCTGTCGACAAAGCCATATACTCAGCCTCTGTGCTGCTGAGTGCTACGCTGCGTTGTTTCTCCGATTTCCATGATATCGGTCCGCCAGCAAGAAAGTATACATAGCCAGTATACGATTTACGATCAACCTGATCGCCAGCCCAATCGGCATCAGCAAAGCCCTCGAACGCCCTTCCACACTTTCTGTAGTGTATCTTTAGCTCCAACGTAGACGCTAAATACCGCAGGACATGCTTCACGCCTGCAAGGTGTTCGCTATGCGGATCCATGTTCCGCTGAGCCAATTTTGCAACCGAGTGCAAAATATCCGGTCTTGTTGTCAGAGCCAACCACATTAGCTCTCCCACTTGTGCTTGGTACGATGTCTTATCCACCTTTTGACATTGGCTGCCGTTGCAAGCCGTCTGGTACCCAGCATCCAATGGCGTAGCTGCTGGTCTGCAACTTTCCATGCCATGGTTACGCAAAAGATCCTTGATGTATTGCGTATGACCCAGAGTGATATCTCCAAGTTCACCCTCACGTTGGATTTCCATGCCAAGAAACAGTTCTAGTGGCCCCTTGTCAACGCATTCAAACGACTTCATGATATCAGCTTTTATGCTGACCAAGTCCGATTTCGATTGACAAGCTATAATGAGATCATCAACGTAAACTAGGATTAGTTCCAAATTACCTCCCTTTCGCTTATAAAGACAGGGCTCATTGTCGCATGCGATGAAGCCAATTCCACACAAGACGCTGTCGAGCTTGGAGTTCCACTCCCTTCCAGATTGCTTCAATCCATATATCGCCCTTTTTAGCTGCAACACTTTGCCCGCCTGATTGCCGTCAGCATATCCTTGTGGTTGCTTCATATAAACAGTATCTCTTAGATCGCTGTTCAGGTATGCAGTACAAACATCCATCTGGTGTAGGTACAACTGCAACTCTGCTGCTAATGCCAAAATAAATCGCACGCTCTCCCAGCCTGCAAACCGGTGAAAACGTTTCGCCGTAGTTAACACCATACTGCTGTGCGCACCCTTTTGCCACTAGTCGTGCCTTAAACCGTTGTATTTGGCCGTGAGCATCCCGCTTCAAAGTGTAGACCCACTTGCAGCCAATTGCACGATGACCTTTCGGTAAATCTACCAGCTGCCAGGTTTGATTCGTAATCAATGCCTCATACTCCTTTTGCATCGCTTCTTGCCAAAATGAAGCATGCGGACTGCGCGTTGCCTCCTCGTAGGTTGCTGGAATGGGTACATCACTTGTAACCATTGCGCTGAGTATATTAAATTGCTTCCTCGGGCGACCAGGTCTGCCCGTCCTTAGCAATTTCGGTCTTCCAGGTCCAATACGAGGGATCTGCTCTTCTTCCAGCTTTTCGTCATCTTTGTCACTTTCCAAAGATTCATCCGCACTACTTTGATCAGTTGCACCTGAGCGAGATGTGATGTCTTTGTCGCTGGAGTCAATCTCATCATCATCTTCCATCATCAACTTGCTCAACTCGATGCCCCACATTCGACATATCAAATGTTACTGCTTCGCCCTTTGCTTGCTCCAAACAGCTGGCCTCGTCAAAGAGAACATCTCGTTTGTCAACCACTGTCTTGGATTCTGCATCGTAGAGCCGATAGCCTTTAGCCTGCATTGAGTAACCAATCATGCGATATTCTTTCCCCTTTGGCTTAAACTTGCCCTTATGGCGACCTTTGTCCAGTGCCACTGCAATGGAACCAAAAACTTTTAGATGACCTATCATTGGTTTCTTACCAGTCCACGCTTCCATTGGAGTCATCCCGACCAGTGCCTTTGTGGCTGCACGATTACGTAAATACACCGCTGTGTTTACTGCCTCTGCCCACATTGACTGATCAAATCCTGACTGCGTCAATAAGCATCTCGCCATCTCTACAAGCGTACGATTAGCTCGTTCTGCCACCCCATTTTGTTGAGGAGTGTACGCCACCGTCAGTTGCCGTGCAATTCCATTGGCTTTTTTCAAAAAACCGTCGAACGTTTTGTTCACATATTCGCGCCCGTTGTCGCTGCGAATACACTTGATCATCTTTCCTGTTTGACGCTCTACCAGATTTTTGTACTCCACGAACTTGCGAAAGACCTCGTCCTTGCCTTTCAGGAAATACACAAAAATCCGCCTTGATTTGTCATCAATGAATGTGAGAAAATACTTAGAGCCGCCAAGAGACTTCGTTTCGAAAGGGCCACATACATCAGTGTGCACTAATTCCAGAAGTTCCTGCGCTCGGCTTTCCGTCGATCCTGGAAATGGCTGCACGTGAACCTTGTTCAGCATGCACGTCTTGCACGACACCCGTTGCAACACGTCAACATTTTCCAAACCTCGCACCAGCGTCTTGTTTGCCATTTCACGCAAACTGTCATAATTCAGATGACCATATCTGTTATGCCACAACTCGCCGTCTGACTTAACAGCAGCATAACATCTGTTACGATGACTTTCAAACGTATACAGATTCCCTACTCGTTTGGCCTTGAGTATACATTTGCCGCCTTTAAACACTCGTGCACTCGTTGCATCAAAATTTACAAGGCACTTCATTGTTACGGTTTGTCCCACGGACATGAAATTGCCTGTCAGCTTTGGCACGTACAATACGTTGTCTAGCACCAGTGTACACAAATCCGTTTTCAATTTAACTTCGCCTCTGCCTTCTGCTTGCAAGAAGCCGGCGTCCGCCAAAACGACCGTTTCGTTATGCGTCTCAAAAGTTGAAAACATTTGTTTATCACAACACATATGACTTGTTGCTCCACTGTCCAAGCACCATCCGAAAATCTTGGAACTGCTTGCATGCACTGCGTTCAGTTTGCTGTGATTCTTCTGTCCGCTTTTTATTTCACCGTTTTTGGCAAATACTTTGCGACAATTCGCCTTAAAATGCCCTATTTCACCACATTCGTAGCAAGCAGCATTTGTGCGTTTCTTCTTTGTGGTGACCTTCGCACTGACGCTATGTCTTTGTCTAACTGTAAAGAACCTGCGCGCTATCGCTGTAGTTCTCTGCGCTCTCTTTTCTGTCATATTCTTCCTTCAACTTTATACATAGAATTTCATACCCTGGAAGGCTGTCGCGCGTCTCGATGGCGACAACAAAATTCTCATAAGTCTCTGGAAGGCTGGAAAGCAAAATAATGACCTTGAGCTCGTCAACTATTGCTATTCCAACTCCGGCAAGCTGATCCACAATTTCGTTAAATGTGATCAAATAGCTATCCATGCTTTGCCCCTCCGCCATGCGTGAATTGTGCAACTTTTTATATAGCGAGACTTTACGCACCGGCCCGCTTGGCTGATGGACTTCGCGCAACTTAATCCATGCCTCCTGCGACGTTGTGCAATTCTTGATGTATCCCAACTGCGATGCCTTAACACTTAGCTTGATCGTTGCGAACGCCTTACGATCCAGCGCTTTCCAGTTAATATTTTCGCCAGCATCAGACTCCAGTAAATCCCCCGACGCAACTTCCCATAGATCTGCATGCTCCAAAACGCTTTGCATATGTATGCTCCAAGAATCATAATTCTTCGCTTCAAGCTTCTCAATTTGGTACAACGCACTCATTTTTCTATTTCTGCGACGCAATTTACTTTTGCACACACGTAACTGTTTCTGCGACGCAATTTACATTTGCACACACGTAAATGCCGCTTTGTTCTTTTTGCACATCCGAGTTCGTAACTGCGGATATCGAGTCAATAAACTTTAACCGATCTTATCAGGCCACGTATCCTGGGCCCATAACCTATTGGACAGAAGTTTCCCCGCGTCAGGGAATGCCTGGATAAGAAGAATAAAACCCAAGTACCACCGTCGTTGTGTACTCAAGCAAAGTTTATTTGAGACTGAATATTGATTAACACAATTGTACTGCTTAACATAATGAGTACGCATTTATGAGGGACTTAACATATGTAAGGATGCACGGTTGCATTGAATGTAAATTAACAGAATTTCAACAAAAAACAACTACCATTTGAAAATAGCTGAGAGACATTTTTAATATGAATATAAATCACATTTGTAAATATTATCTTGATCTGATCTGGGTTAGTAATTAGATCCTTCGCCAGCATAATAAATAACTGTCATTATTATTGGGACAACACATTGAATAGATTCTACTGATTCCTCCAATCAATTATCAATAGGGGTATAACAGCCTATCATTTATTTACTAGCACTTAATTCAATAAATATCCTCAAATATGTAAAACAAATATGACTCATTGTTTTACAATTTCTCGAATATTCGAAAAGATACTATGAAAATCCAAATCGTGACTATTTAATCAGTAAACGATTATCTGCATAATAAATTCATATATCAATATCACCGCTGATTAGCAAATACATTTATTATGCGGGCAGTACGCAAAATGCATAGAATCCGCCGACGTAAATTGAAGATAAGTTTCAATTTAAAAATGTTCGGTATTTGTACGTAATGCATAGCGTTTTGTGATTAGTTTTGGTCATTAAATGTTGGCAAGTTGCCAACAACAAACCAAACAGTCCAACAAAACAGTCGACGTCCCATTTTAGCCGCATCATTTGGCGCCAGGCGTTCAAATAGAAATTGCAAAAAAATAAAATTACTCTAGCATATCGGTTAAGCGTTGCTAAACACGTACGGATATTATGGCCACACACACATACAAACAAACGAGTAAAAAAAAAAAAATGTTATATAATTCCCTGACAGCAATTTTACACAGAGGCCAAACAATGCATTGTAGCATGCCCCATATGTTGTTTCTGTTTTAAATGGCCTTCGTAATGTTAAAATGGACAAATTAAAACAAGAAATAAGATATAGGAGAATGCGACATGCTTTAATTTAAATAATAACATTATGTGATGCCATTCAATTCGAATGGATACGCTTATATATACAGTGGATAGATAAATGTTATTGTATGAAATAAAACTAAATGACTGACGAAACTTGTCAGCATAAAACTATTGGCCCAAATAAATGCCATGTGTATAATATTTTTATAAATATTCATTGGCTACTTTGCTTAGTATTTATCTAATCCACATATTAAAGGATATGCTTTCATGTTGCTTAAACTGCAAGCTGACATTTTTGTATTGAGTAATTAAAATTCAGATGTTACTAGAAAAATGACAGCTTTGCTCAATATTCCAACAGTCGTTATCACAAATGAAATATTTACTGAAATGGTATTCATTGAAAAGTAAATAATTCAATGTCCAATATAAAATTACTTTACGAGCAAAGCATAGTTAAAATAGAGAAACAAGAGATTCCTAGAGAGATGGAGATAGAGAGAGAGAGAGAGAAAGAGGGAGATTGAATGAATTAGTTCAATTTACTGTTTGCACAATTCTCAGATGAACTAACAACATGAACATTTGGCATGCGGTGTCACGTCTCAGATGAATGAACGATACTTGGAAGCAAGTGCGTAATGCGAAAGGAACATGTTCTTCATGTTAACTGCTGCTGCTACTGCTGCTACTGCTGCTGCTACTGCTGCTGCTGCTGCTGCTGCTTGAGATGTACATATGTGAGATATATGCATGTATGTAGATGATGTACATATATTTATTGCTCCGTGAAGACAGGCGAAGGGCTGTGACCATGGCCAAAAACGCCAAAAAAGTTGTTTCAATTTAATTTGACTTTGATCGCCAGCTGACGCAGTTGGTGTCATCCCCATGTCATGTGTCCTTCATCGTTCATCCTTCATCCTTCATCCCTCTTCCCGCGGCTTGCATACGAAAATCAACAATATAAGAAGGAGCCATGTCTCATTTTGCTTATGGATATCCTTGCTACAACAGCGCAAGCTGTGCGCAAATTACAAACAACTCAAATTTGATATCCATCTACCATATTGTAATATTGTAATTTAAATCGATGAAATTTATGCAATCTGTATTAACAGTTGAAACATTTCTATCACAACACATTTTTATGTTCGTTTTTATTAATATATATACATTTTTTTCAACACAAAAATACAATACTCTTTTACACTTGAGTTTGTTTATTGAAATTGTCATTTTTATAGCATTTGGTTTATGAAATATAATCGAACATAAAAAAACATTTTTTTTTCCCTCATGAAGATTATTGTTGTGTCCTTTTTTTGTTGTGTTTCGTTTGTTTCGTGCTCTGCAGAAGTCTTTAAAATGTAAATACATAAACACGAAGTTGTGTATCTCATGTCGAATGTGGGTTGTGTTTTATTGCCAAAGTGCTGCGAAGTAGCTGAAAACTTCATAAATCACAAAAGTTTGCTTGGCCATGAAAAGGCTTAAGGGTTTATCAAAATGAAAATTTATTGGTGCTCAAATACTTGGAATTTTAGATTTATGTATTTTCGTTTCCCTTGTCGTTAGTCGTAAGAAATGCGCAATATATCGACATTTTGCCACATAAAAATGACCGACAAACTGCCATGAATTATCTGGAAGAAGAAATAAAATCACAGTTTTACCCAGCATTGTTAATTATATTATCACATTCCTTTAGTTTCTCAAGTGCCAATTTGCTGTTAATATCAATTTACGGCACAATTTCGAAACGCTTCAAATTAGTCATAATAATGAGCATTTATCCATCTAGATTATTGCTCCATTCAATTGATGGTCAGTTTAAAAAACGCATATAAAAAACAAAGTATTCGCTACTCTATTCGTATAAGGTATGACAAAGTTGTACAAATAAATGAAGGAGACCAAAAATGAGCTTGAAGCTTACCACTTTTATGCCAGTTAGCGCCCATATCGCAAAAATCGATTATTCCAAATCCATTTCATGAGGCTGGTTGGATTTGAGTGGACAAGTTGTTTTCAGATTAAAATTTCACTCAATTTTATTTTTGATTATTTTTTGGCCATCATTTAATCTGTGTACTACGAAGTTTTAATGTCATTTGCATTTTTGAACTGGGGTCAATGTATTTTCCAATTCGGCACACTCAGCTTTATCACATTTGAGTGTCATTATTCCTGCAACATATCCGCTGCCAACTGAAGAAACTGGCATTCATTTTCATTTAAATTCCGCCCGTTAAATATACAAAACTCTTGTTGGAAAGTGCAGCAACGAGAGAAAGCTGACATAAAAATAAGAGACTCGAATATTTGCTTAACAACTGGACAACTGACCAGCGTGATAGTTGCCATAAGAAATGGTTGTTGTTATTAAAATTGCATTACTCCATTCTCGACACCTTTACGAGCGTGTCTAAAGGTAAAATCTTTGTGGTTAACCAACGACCTCTCGCAATGATGCAATTGTCAATCTCTTCCGTTTTTACATCTCATTGTGGAACTGCTGCAATTTTTGTGGCCAAAAGCATGTTAAACATTTATGTGTGTACTATGAGAATCTTAATGGAAAAAACATATTTTTACAGACAATTGCAGTGTACACGGAATATGTTTCGACACAACTTGTGCACTCGTTTCATATACTCCGCACACATCAAAGAAGATATGATACGACATCATCTTAAATGTTATTTTATTATTATAAATCGGGAGAGTATCTCCTGGCTGCATTCGTAGTTGAGTACCTTTTTCATAAGCTGTGAATAAAGACTTACTCTCAATTCATATTAAGTATGTGCGAATTATGCATTTTCAGCGCACTTATAAATGCAGATGGTGTCTTGGGTGGAAGACGGAGCAGGGATGCCAGCAGCCAGCTGCTCGACCTAATCTTCAAAGCAACCACAACCCTTTTTAGTTGTTTGCCAGCCAAGTGGAGAAAAAAGTGGATACTTTTTAGCTTTGAACGCAAAGTCCCCCTTTGGCTAGAATACATAATTCATAAACCGGCAGCCATTTGAACTGCGTCCACAACTCTTCTCCATAGAGAGAGTGCAAAAGCGAGATAGATAAATATTAGAGTGAGTGGAAGCGCTAAATCCAACTTTGACGACTCAACTTTTTAATCGGATTCCGCAGCTCGATTGCCACCACATCAGAGGCTCGCATCATATTTCAGCAGTACTTACTCAGTGGTTTGGATTGCTAAGAAATTTCGACTAAAAGTGCCTCGGGCTACGAAGTTTGCCTATCTCCGCAACTTGAAATGGATGAATTTGGTAATATTAGCCCTTCGATAAGTTCAGTCCTACGTATTTGTTGCATGTTAAGCAGAAATTAGCCAGAGGCATATTCTGTGCAAGCAAAACTGTGGGGCAAGTACAAAATAACTAATAAGGTAGTTGGTGTGAAGTACTTACTCAAGTTGCTAGCCTGACAATTTCTCAAATGTACAGCTTAAGTGAATCCGTCTATACTTTAACAAATTTATACATCTAATTGGAGACAATATAATGTATTGATGTATGACAAGTTACACCTTTCTTGCAAATCAAGAAAATTATTTTAACAACCGTATTTATAAAGCCTGACTGCAGAAACTATTATAAAACTTTCAATATTAATTAATTGTTATGTTTTCTGTTTTCAGTGTAAAACATTACAAATATATTATTTCGAGTAAAGTAAGTAATAAAATGGCTACCCCTAATGAGTCAGCAAATTGATATTAGATATATAGTTTAAGACTCTATTCTATTCAATTTTCTATCTCTTTCTCTTTCTCTATATCTTTCTAAGTACATACAGTTCAATTAGACTACAGTTCAATTGGTCAGAAATATTATTAACAGTGGCATTTAGCCTGTCATAAGTCGCATTTCCTCGAATGATGTATCATGTCCATTAAAATCCTTTTGCTGCTCTCAGCTTATTTGGCACAGTCTCGATTCAGAGGTCTTAGCGAGCGCCATGAATTTAGTGGAAAACCTAACCAATCGCTGCCTATCCGGCGCTTGCTGGATGATGGGTTTGGTTCCCCTACCGCTGGTAACCGATCTATTGTGGTTGCTGCTCTCTTTGCTTATTCGTTGCATTTGGTGGTGCTATTTTCTGTGTAATATCTGGATCACTAGCCGTTACCTATGGTTGCAAACTGACCAAGACATTAGTTCCGCTACCGGTGCGGCTGTTTATCTAGGGAACGCATTGGTGTGTTTACTCATCCAAGTGGAGAGCATCTGTAAACATCGCACACACGTACGCCTGGAGGATTTGGGCATTCAATTGAAACTACAGATGCAGCGTCTTGGAATGTCCCGCGTTTGTCGTCATTCCGTGCATATCCTCCTGCTGCTGGGTACACTGCTCGCCTGTGATATAATCAGAACCGTGTTGAATGCCTATTTTGAAACCTCTCCAGTGCACTTTGTGGGAATGCCACAAATATGGGTGATGCGCATTCGCTACATTCAACTACTCAGTCAACTCATAGAGTTGAATCAACGTACTCTGCAATTACGTCACTCGCTGCTGGGATTGGCTGCCGGCAATGATATCTGGCAACCCTATGCATCTGAGGACTGGAAACAGTTGCAAACACTGCGCATGAGCTACGATCGCATCTACGAGAGCTACGAGGCATTCAGCGATTGCTATGGCTGGAGCGTGCTCGGGCTCCAGCTGACTTGCGGCTTGGAGTTCATCGCCAATGCATACTGGACCATCCTAGTGTTCTATGAAAACCAGCGGATGTATATGGTTATCTACTTTTGCGCATACTGCTTCTCCATAGGTATCCTTATCATGGCGCTCTTCTGGTATGGCGATGCGAGTGAGAAAAATGTGAGTAGACAACAGAATAACATTAATGGCAAATTTTATAAAATAAATAGCACTATTAGCAAATTAGAGCTTGAACAATAACTTATTTTATTAATGTGTTGTAAATTAGAAATAATGTAGTAGCGAGGAGGAATCCTCAATGCACATCCTAGCAGAATGTGTTGCCTTAACTAGGAAAAGATGCAGCAGGAGCTATAGGCTCAGAAGGGGTCATAATAGACCCTATGGGTCGCAGTGCTGGTTCCCCAAACATAATGATTATAATTAGAAAAGGTGTTTGTGCTTCTCTGGGCGACTACGGACTGCTTATGGAATATGAAATATTCTCCATGTTAGGATTTTGTCATTTAGCTTCTTTCAATGTATAATCTCAGTGTGTATCTAATGTTGTAATTACCCAATAAAAGTTAAAAGCTAGAGTAAATTCCTTTGAGCAATTCAATAATTATGACAGTGACATATTGTCTGATATTACTGACGTGGCACTTTAGGTCACTCCTAACCTAGGTATATATGGTAGTATGCAAGTCCCACTTATTAGTAGTCATGCAGTAATTGTTAGGGAGTTATTCCATCTGGGAATGTGTTGCTTTGGGGTTCGGTGGTATTCACGACTGCCTCGCTTTCAGACTGCGTTATTTTGTTTTTGGATCTGCTGGTATGCAGCGATGTGTCTAATTTTTGTAAGACAGTTGAACCGTTCAGAGCTCTGTGATCTCAACTGTTTGTATTCAGTGATGTTGCTTCTATCGGTGGCTTTATCGCATATCATCATTTTGCTGGACACATTTCTACAGCGTCGAACACATCGTCAACTTAAGCTCCATTTGGATGTCGAACATTTGCCAGCGGAGAATGTTCGAAGTGTGATTCTATGTTTAGCTGCAGTCTGCATGCCATTTGTTCTGATCCAAAGTATACTTCTCTATGGTAGACTAACATTTCCGAGAAGTTGGCTTACGGTTTTCTACTTGTTAAACTATCCCAGCGCGTTGGGTATTCAGCTCAAGTCGATTGCATTCCTCCATGATCTTTTGGTTGCCAATGAATGGGTGGTCTGCTTACGGCAAAGTGTCAAATTATTGGCCAGACAACACAGCCGTCTTCGACAGACTCCGAATGTGGCATATGGCAGTAGTTTGCTCGTCATCTTTATTGTATTCTTTGTCGACATGTTGTTTAACACCTATTGGCTAGTATCTTTCTCTAGTCAAAGTACAACACTTCTTTGGATGTGCTCGGCTTATCAGTTTAATCTTATCAACATCGTCTCTGCGATCTGCTGGCACTGCCAGCACACCTTTAATTATGTGAGACATATTTAATTCTAAATACAACTTTTACTAACATATTTTCATACTGTTTTAATCAATATGTATATATATTTTTTTTTAGCAAAATATTTTTTAAATGATTTTTTAAATTAAAATCAGGTCACTCACAATATTTTTGTTTAAATCTCACAATTATATATATAATATTTTCTCTTGTTTCATATTCAGAGTCGCCAGATTGGCTGTCTGATCCCCAAGCTGGTCAAACCTATGGGCAGCAAGCGCTACAATGATTTAGTCAGCGAATTTATGTTGCAGGCCTTGCACCAACGCTTTGTGGTGAATGCCAAGCACTTTTTTAGCCTCAATTTGCAGCTCTTGAGTAGTGTCAGTATTAAACAGTTAATTGTGATTGTAAACAACCAAATAATTTCATAAATTTTGTCTTCACTTAGATGTTCGGCGCTGTGCTTACCTATCTGGTCATACTTATACAGTTTAGGTTTGCTGAGAGAAGTTCAAAGGATGCAGCCAAGTCGGCGAATACACAGCTTCAAGAGATGTTATAAACGATTTCCACATTGCTGGTCTATGTTTATTTCACATCTAATTTAATTAAAAATGTCTGTATGCAGAAATGATATTATAACGAAAACAAAATTCAAAAAAATTATAAAATAAGTAAGAATGGTGTAGTCGAGTGAGCTCGACTACGATATACCCTGAACCCAGTTGTTTAACATATTCTATTGGTATAGTTTTATTGGCAAATTTCCCTTTAAAAAGTCTTGCAGCCAAATGTTTGAAGGTATACAAATGGCGACCAATGTGAGTCAGCAAATTGATATTGTGGTATAAAGACTCTATTCTATTCAATTTTCTATCTCTTTCTCTTTCTCTATATCTTTCTAAGTACATACAGTTCAATTAGACTACAGTTCAATTGGTCAGAAATATTATTAACAGTGGCATTTAGCCTGTCATAAGTCGCATTTCCTCGAATGATGTATCATGTCCATTAAAATCCTTTTGCTGCTCTCAGCTTATTTGGCACAGTCTCGATTCAGAGGTCTTAGCGAGCGCCATGAATTTAGTGGAAAACCTAACCAATCGCTGCCTATCCGGCGCTTGCTGGATGATGGGTTTGGTTCCCCTACCGCTGGTAACCGATCTATTGTGGTTGCTGCTCTCTTTGCTTATTCGTTGCATTTGGTGGTGCTATTTTCTGTGTAATATCTGGATCGTTGGCCATCACCTATGGTTGCAAATTGACGAAGACATTAGTTTTGCTACCGGTGTGGCTGTTTATATGGGGAACGCATTGGTGTGTTTACTCATCCAAGTGGAGAGCATCTGTAAACATCGCACACACGTACGCCTGGAGGATTTGGGCATTCAATTGAAACTACAGATGCAGCGTCTTGGAATGTCTCGCGTTTGTCGTCATTCCATGCATATCCTCCTGCTGCTGGGTACACTGCTCGCCTGTGATATAATCAGAACCGTGTTGAATGCCTATTTTGAAACCTCTCCAGTGCACTTTGTGGGAATGCCACAAATATGGGTGATGCGCATTCGCTACATTCAACTACTCAGTCAACTCATAGAGTTGAATCAACGTACTCT
This sequence comes from Drosophila nr. medialis 2 BK-2023a, assembly GCA_035044325.1. Taxonomy (NCBI): domain Eukaryota; kingdom Metazoa; phylum Arthropoda; class Insecta; order Diptera; family Drosophilidae; genus Drosophila; species Drosophila nr. medialis 2 BK-2023a. The sequence goes on from JAWNMH010000393.1 coordinate 431,633, forward strand.
GCAATTACGTCACTCGCTGCTGGGATTGGCTGCCGGCAATGATATCTGGCAACCCTATGCATCTGAGGACTGGAAACAGTTGCAAACACTGCGCATGAGCTACGATCGCATCTACGAGAGCTACGAGGCATTCAGCGATTGCTATGGCTGGAGCGTGCTCGGGCTCCAGCTGACTTGCGGCTTGGAGTTCATCGCCAATGCATACTGGACCATTCTAGTGTTCTATGATAAGCAGCGGATGTATATGGTAATCTACAATTGCGCATACTGCTTCTCCATGGGCATCCTTATCATGGCGCTCTTCTGGTATGGCGATGCGAGTGAGAAAAATGTGAGTAGACAACAGAATAACATTAATGGCAAATTTTATAAAATAAATAGCACTATTAGCAAATTAGAGCTTGAACAATAACTTATTTTATTAATGTGTTGTAAATTAGAAATAATTTAGAAGCGAGGAGGAATCCTCAATGCACATCCTAGCATAATGTGTCGCCTTAACTAGGAAAAGATGCAGCAGGAGCTATAGGCTCAGAAGGGGTCATAATAGACCCTATGGGTCGCAGTGCTGGTTCCCCAAACATAATTATTATGATTAGAAAAGGTGTTCGTGCTTCTCTGGGCGACTACGGACTGCTTATGGAATATGAAATATTCTCCAAGTTAGGATCTTGTAATTTATCTTCCTTCAATGTATAATCTCAGTGTGTATCTAATGTTGTAATTACCCAATAAGAGCTAAAAGCTAGAGTAAATTCCTTTGAGCAATTCAATAATTATGACAGTGACATATTGTCTGATATTACTGACGTGGCACTTTAGGTCACTCCTAACCTAGGTATATATGGTAGTATTCAAGTCCCACTTATTAGTAGTCATGCAGCTCTTGAGTGGTTCGGTTATTGTTAGGGAGTTATTCCATCTGGGAATGTGTTGCTTTGGGGTTCGGTGGTATTCACGACTGCCTCGATTGCAGTCAGTGTTATTTTGTTTTTGGATCTGCTGGTATGCAGCGATGTGTCTAATTTTTGTAAGACAGTTGAACCGTTCAGAGCTCTGTGATCTGAACTGTTTGTGCTTAGTGGTGTTGCTCCTATCGGTGGCTTTATCGCATATCATCATTTTGCTGGACACATTTCTACAGCGTCGAACACATCGTCAACTTAAGCTCCATTTGGATGTCGAACATTTGCCAGCGGAGAATGATCGAAGTGTGATTTTATGTTTAGCTGCAGTCTGCATGCCATTTGTTCTGATCCAAAGTATACTTCTCTATGGTAGACTAACATTTCCGAGAAGTTGGCTTACGGTTTTCTACATGTTAAACTATCCCAGCGCGTTGGGTATTCAGCTCAAGTCGATTGCATTCCTCCATGATCTTTTGGTTGCCAATGAATGGGTGGTCTGCTTACGGCAAAGTGTCAAAATATTGGCCAGACAACACAGCCGTCTTCGACAGACTCCGAATGTGAATCAAGTCTTTGAACTCAAGCAGCGTTATAGCCAACTAAATCAAATGATTATGCTTCTTAGTTCGGCATATGGCAGTAGTTTGCTCGTCATCTTTATTGTATTCTTTGTCGACATGTTGTTTAACACCTATTGGCTGGTATCTTTCTCTAGTCAAAGTACAACACTTCTTTGGATGTGCTCGGCTTATCAGTTTAATCTTATCAACATCGTCTCTGCGATCTGCTGGCACTGCCAGCACACCTTTAATTATGTGAGACATATTTAATTCTAAATACAACTTTTACTAACATATTTTCATACTGTTTTAATCAATATGTATATATATTTTTTTTTAGCAAAATATTTTTTAAATGATTTTTTAAATTAAAATCAGGTCACACAATATTTTTGTTTAAATCTCACAATTATATATATAATATTTTCTCTTGTTTCATATTCAGAGTCGCCAGATTGGCTGTCTGATCCCCAAGCTGGTCAAACCTATGGGCAGCAAGCGCTACAATGATTTAGTCAGCGAATTTATGTTGCAGGCCTTGCACCAACGCTTTGTGGTGAATGCCAAGCACTGTTTTAGCCTCAATTTGCAGCTCTTGAGTAGTGTCAGTATTAAACAGTTAATTGTGATTGTAAACAACCAAATAATTTTATAAATTTTGTCTTCACTTAGATGTTCGGCGCTGTGCTTACCTATCTGGTCATACTTATACAGTTCAGGTTTGCTGAGAGAAGTTCACAGGATGCAGCCAAGTCGGCGAATACACAGCTTCAAGAGATGTTATAAACGATTTCCGCATTGCTGGTCTACGTTTATTTCACATCTAATTTAATTAAAAATGTCTGTATGCAGAAATGATATTATAACGAAAACAAAATTCAAAAAAATTTAAGAAAAAAAATCATTTTTATTGTTAAACTAAAGAACAAACCATGGCAGAATGAACTCAACTATGAAAACTACTTTTTGACAGAATTATTAGTGAATGGAGATTTTTAGGGGACTTGGACTGCCACTTGATTGACATAGCTTGGCTGACAAGATATTCCAAAAAGATTTCTAACAAATGAAACTGCGGTGTGTTCACAACAAGTTGGAAAATTCTTTTTGTTTGCCTGGCTGCCAGTAAACACTGGCAACAGATGGGGCATCTGGCTTCATAGTTGCCACATGTGCCTTAATTATTTATGCCGCCCACAAAACGGTTTTTTGGCCTGAACGTTCCGAGTGCCCACATGGAACTTAGACAACTTCAGGTTTAGTTATTCTTAAGCAGGCAAAACTACTTCACGCATATTAAGCTGGCATTTCACAAGCCGAACAACTTTTTCTAATATGCAAATTCATGCCGAATCCTTGTGCATGCCACAGAAAGGATAAACGCCAGCAGCAGCAGCAGCATCATCATCAGCAGCAGCATCATCAGCAGCAGCAGCAGCAGCAGTAGGAGCAGGAGCAGGAGCAGGAGCATATCCTTGAATTAACACGTGCGAGTTCGCATTAATTTGTAAGCTGCTTGGGGAACCCACTACTACAACTACATGCTCTGGTTGTGCTACTCGCTGTGTGTTTTATCAGCTCCGAGAATAGTTTTTGTCGTTAGCTATGCAAATGCCGAGACATGTAAATATTATTTGCCAGATGCTCGAAATGTAACTGTGCCGACACTTCCCCATCTTAATTAACATATAACAAACTAAAACACTCGATTTATAAATATTTATGAGCTCCAAGTGCACTAAACTACTTTTACATGCAGACCATGAGATTGGGTGCAAAAACATATTAAAATGCGGCTTATAATCGGCCAACAAATCACTGAATCAAAGTAAGGCAGCCTATGTTCCCTAAATCATTTGATTTGAAATCTATTATCAACTTTCTCAGGCTCCCATTGTCAAACTTGTCAAGCTTCTTCTTCATCGAGGAATTAATGTCAAAATTTATTAATGCTGCTTGTCAGTCATTTTTCACATTTTGCCATCGTGACATCGACTAGATAAAAAATAAAATCATGGATCCCGAATTTGAGGAAATGTGGAACAGCGGCCCAGTAAGTTAATTTGGATTTGTGTACGTTGTGGTTTCTCCAATAACGTGGCTCTCCAACAGCCATATGATGAGAATAAGGACATCTTTGCATCGATGCAGCCTGTAAGTGTCCCTTTTGATATACAAACCGAAAGTGATGTTCAAATGTTGGCGGCCTACAAGGAGGCACACTGGTGGGGCCTCATCGAGGTGACCAAAGATATGGAGATGATAGACACAAAGACCATTTGCAGAAAGTGCCTGTTACACAGAGGACTGTGCAATACATATGGTCGAAATCTAAAGAAGTACGAGAAGCACGCCAAGGCTCGGGCTCTGGCCCAGACCAAAGCCAAGGCTCGGGCTCAGGCCAAGACCAAAGCCAATACTCAGGCTCAGGCCCAGACCAAAGCCAAGGCTCGGGCTCAGGCCAAGACCAAAGCCAATACTCAGGCTCAGGCCCAGACCAAAGCCAAGGAGCAGGTCAAAGAACAATCCAAGGTACAGCCAAAGGCCCAGGACAAGGCGCCAGCCAAAGCCCAAGTCAAGACTCACATCTCAAAAAGAAAACGCAAATAATAATAAAAATAATTTCAAACGGATAGCTGCAAAATGGAGAGACTAGTTTGATTAGAAACAAGCTGACATGAATATATATAGAATACTGATAACCATCAAGAATATTTAATTCGAATTTACTGTAATGTCTTACGCCATGGACGTAACTCTTCCCCCACATCTAAACTTTTGATAGCCACAATGTAGTTTGGATTAAAATTGATTTAAATATTCAAATTCCTTTGGCTAACAAATATTGTGGCCAGTTTCAGCCATCTAAATTTGCTTAGTCGATTTTAACTTTGACAAGCAACAAATTGTGCCACAATATTATCGATAAGCGCACATGTTACCCAACACTGTCCTCAACTATGCTGGGCAGTTGTGCAGCACTCGCAAGCAATAACTTTCAGATGTGAGTTGAAAAACTCCGCCTGTGGCAAAATCTATCCAAGTTTCTGTGGTATTAGGAGTTAAGGCTAATTGCTTTTTAGAGTCAGCAAATTATTAGCCAATCCAACTTTTTCGACTAATAAAAAGTTGCGTGCATACATGAATATTTGATTCATTTTGCGAAAGCATTCAACTTTTTTGATGAATTTTCAATTTGAAGGGCCATTGTCTTTCTGCTCAGCTCAACTCAGCTCAGCACAGCTCTGCTCAGCTCAGTTCGAGGCAAATGCAAACGATGAGGCGAATCATTTGGCCCAAACTTTTTAAATATTCATACAAATTTCAGCAGACAACTTTCAAAATTTAATTAGTCAAATGAACGAAAAAGTTGAGTTAACTTCAGCTCAGCTTATGCAGACAATAGAGTTAAGGCCCTTAGGCTCAATAGATTTACTATTTATTTTGGAAGAGCACTACGCTCAATTCTAAACTTGAAATAGATTTGTAATTAATGCGGAAAATAACCAACATTTTTACGCAATGCATAAAAAGACTGAAAATGGGTCTACTCGACATTTATTTTCAACAATTTGGTTACTTTTCTAATAAAGCACAAACAGTTGATACAAAGATGCGAAACTAAGCATAATTAGTGAATAACTTAATTTAAAATATAAAATATAATATACAATTTAATTAAATTGGCAATAAAAAAAAAACGAAAAGAAAAATGTAGAAAACAGTTTGAGCTGAAAGCTTCAAGCTTAAATCCAGTTCAAATTTTTCAAGAAACGAGAAAAAATTAGAAGTAAAATCAAAGTCGTGTGTTCAATCCAAAATGCTGCTTTCTATAATTCAGTTTTTTTGTTGTCTGTGTAGGGTATCTAGTAGTCGCATACGACTACTGTTATATTCATTCATTTATGTTCTGTGCTCGTACCTAACACGTATGGCATATAAGCCCGTTTGGGTTTATGGCTTGCAATCTATTGCCATTTGTTGCCTGGCAAATACGTTTTTGTACCTCGTTCTGCCCATTTGCCAGTTGCTGTTTGCTGTTTGCCACATGCCACTTGCCATTTGCCATTTGCCATTTGGCGTTGGCCGCAATGTGCGCAAGCGAAATCGAAGTTTTATGCTAATTTCTGCAACAGCATTCACACACTCACACACACACACACTGGGAAACATATACACCCACCCAACAACAGAGACACAACATCGTCCATCTGACTGCTCTTTCCTAGCTCCTGGCCTGAGTGAATGGGCCTAGAGTCTTATCTGTTTGTCGGACGCCTGTCAACACAAGGCATTACAAGGCAATTACAAATTTGTTTATGGCACTGAAATCTGAATTTCCTGCTTGTCGACTTTTCCACAACGATCTCAAACTGAATGTGCTGCAAATAAAGAAGACATAAAAAATTGCTGCAGTCACATAAAATTGTTCCACATCTAAATTAATTGAGATACAAATTTCAAATAATATTTTAATGAATGGCGTGAAAACTGAATTTCTTGTAGTCATATTTATTAAAATTATGTATCTTCTTCCACAACCCTGTGGCAAGTGCAGCTGCCCAACTAATGCTACAAAATACTCCATTTCAGTTTAGAAACTTAAACTTAAACTTTGGAAAATTGCAAACACTTTTGAAGTTTTCGTAGCTGTTTGAGTTAAGGCTAATTGCACTTTACCAAGAGAGCAAAACAATTTCAAAGATTTGTGCTGAAGAAATGAAGTATCTAGATACTTCTACTAGTTGACCACTGAATAACCAATAAGCTGTCGATATTCATATTATATTTTAAGAGAAAGGCACAAATAAAAAGTAATTCCTCAAGGAAATCAGTCGACTTTCATGTACCAACTTGTGAGTGTATATACTTTAAGGGATTTGGGAGTTGGGTGTTGGATAACAAATGTAATCAACAGCTGGAAGCAAATAACACGCCCATCTCAACAATTTGTTGCACACAAGGAAAGCCTAATAAATTGTACACTCATCCATAATCATCTCCTCTGTGCTCCCAGAGCGAAGATAGAGACAGACGGATGGGTGAAGGGAGACGGACAATATAAAAAAAAAAAAGTGCGTCACTTAAAAGTTTTGCACTCACTTGACCAGAAACTTTTATTTTCTGTTAGCAAATTTCCCCCGGGTGCAAAATGAACGCAGTACACAGGAACAAAAGTTTTCGTGTCCACAAATTGAAAATATTTCACAGTCATATTTAATTTTGGTGGAAATCTCAGAGGTAATCAAACATTCTGAGCGCCGCATTTTGTTCAATTTCATTTGCTGCGAATGCTTACAAGACCCAACCTCTAAGCACATACATAGAACTATACACATTTATAACTGTACTACATACACACACATAAACTTATACATATCTATCGACTTATGTATATATATGTACATATATTTAATTAGATTCGTAAGTGATCGCCCTGGTCGTATGAAGTTGGCTTATATTTCAGACTTCTTGACTTTCTTGTCTGCAAATTGAACGCAGCACAATAAAAATGTCAAAGTACGTCGAAAACTTGCTCAAAACAAAGAAAAACAAGCAGCAGTGCTCGGCGTGAGAGTGCCAGACTAATACATACCCTGCAATTATTTTGAGTGTCATCTGCTTCACAGAAAATGTTGACCAAAATAATATTAGTATAGTATATACATATAAAGGCAAATGTTGAAATATTCGAATAACATTTTGGCTTCTTAGGATGCACATTTTTTAGGACAACCTAATTATTCGTTTTTGTATCCAAAAGTTAACGAATTAATTCAATCTTTAAGTTATGTGTCCGAATATGATGAATGCTAAACAAAACTAAAGCAATAAACCAAATGAAACCCACAAAAAACCAGCTGTCACTTTTTATTTATAATAAAAAATCTATTCTTTAAAATATCTTAACTAATAGATAGATATCAAAAATGTGTTGATATCATTTATGTGCACATGCAAGAATACAGGGTATGAAGAGAAAAAAGGAAGTAATGAGCACATAGAGAAAGCAAAACTAAATAAATAATTCAGTATAAAATGTCAGGAGCATCAGGAGCGTTCGCCATGGTGACTAACAAGGAGAATGGGCAATGGCAACTCGGCAACTCGGATCAGGACGAGGATGACAACGGAAGTGAGATGACAGCAGGACGAAGGCAGACCAGCAGGAGAAGCAGGAGAAGGAGGAGGAGTAAGAAGCAGAGACGCCAGATGCATTCGAGGAAGCAATTGTATTGTCTGACTGCTGTTTTCCACTTTAGTTCGCCACGCCTACTAGCAACTCCACTCCCCTCCCATCCCCTCTGCCCAACCCCACTGGATGGTGTGTAACTTGTTGACGTTGATAGTCGTACGTGCCGAAGGTGAACGGCATCTGTGGACGCGAAATTGAATTCGTGCCTGGCAAGTTTCTCGCACACAAACTGAACTGAACTGAATTGAGTCACCAAGCGACTGAGATGTCCTGGCAGGTGTTACTCCTCACGCAGTTGGCTAGTGTCCCGTGGTTGGTGACTGTTTCTGTTTCTATTTCCACTTCTGGGCTTACCTGCTGACTTCGATATTTTGTCGCATTACGTTGACAATTTAGATGTTTGTCTCCGCGCATTCTCGCTGGATTCAATTTGTCGAAACTGCAGCTCCGGCAAAATTTCACGCGCACACTGACTAAACGAATACGAATACGAACACGAATGCGATTGCGAATGCGACTTCGAATACTCAAATAAAAATCATTCAGAGCTGTGCCCAGTTCCCAGTTCCCCCAGTCGTACATTAGAGATCGTAATGTGTGCCAGAGAGTGCCCAACATAATCTGCCATATACCAAATAAAAAATTGCAACACTTTTCGTTTTGTTTCTTAACTCCCAGCAAAATACAAAAAATAAGGAAGAAACTGTCACTGTGGGGTAAATTTAAACACCCAACCCATTCCCCCTTTGTGGCCCGCATCGCCATACAAAAACCCTTGAAAATTGTAATGCGACTTTAGCTGGCAGCGAAAACCCAACTGGCATTTCATTGTTGTGCATTTTTCTTCACATTCTATTTTATATATAAGAGTGTGCGATTGTGTGTGTGTGTGTGTGTATATGTGTTCCATCAAAGCGCAGGAAACACGTGCGGGTAAAACATTTTTCAAGCTTTTAGCACTGCATACAAATCAACCCCAAAAACAAAACAAGAAGAAGGGTGCACAGAAGAAGAAAAAAAAGGGAATGAAATCCCATTCACAATAATTTGTTGAACTCCATAAGAGCTGAAAGTGTGTTGGCCGGATAAGCATGAAGCTTGCGTCCTCAGCAATCTGTTGCATTATGATTACTTGCAACTCACTCAACTGAGAGCATCACAAATGTGATAACAGTAATCACAATTCGCGATTTGAGCAGGTGCACAATATTTTGTGATCCACACTGCAGTTCTCAACTTCCACTCTAAATCCAAACATATTATGTCTTGAAAGTAGTTCAAAATATTGTCTGGATTAAGTTCAACTGTAGAATAATGAGGGTATTTTTAAGCAGGTCCCAAGCAAATCTCAATTAATCCAATTGAAGCCAATTTAGCTGCCCTTTCATTTTGCAAATTTCTCCCTTGTTTGCTGCAGCTGTGCTGACCGCAAATATGAGAAGTGATTTTAATGGTGCATTGACTGAGAAAATATTGCTGAAATTTGCATAGCATAACAGTAAGCTAAAAATATATTTAAAGATAAGTTTTCTATAAGATCAAAAGTTGTAAGGTTTAATATTCTACTTTGGTCTAATCATTTGCATATAAATTTACAATGATATACATTTATTTTCGTAATATTTGAATTTTTAATAAAAATTCGAAATATTTTGTTTTTCATACTTTAGAAGTCTTATAGTCTTATAGTCTGGATTTATGGCCAGTTTTAATTATCTCAATTATCTGCTTTAGAACATACATTTTTTTGTTTATTATTCAAATATTTTGCTCCTCAGAGATCGTACATATAGTCTGAATATGTAGCCTGTTTTAACTCATTTATATATTTTATACAGATTTTTATATCTTTTTTATTTATTATTTCAAAATTTTTTGCCTCAAGAACTTTCATGTGTTGAATGAACATGAAATCTGTTAAATAACATCAGAGCTTCGTTTTGGCAGTGCGAGAGCATAGTCGATTAACAGAATTATAGCAAGATGGGGTATGATTTAACAGTAAGTGTGAGCGCTAACATAACATCGGATAAGGGTGAACTCCGACGCAAAAAAATGCGCTACAGCTAGCAATTAATTTGCGCTTAATTTACATTTATATTGTAGAGAATTACAAAACGCCTCTTTTGCCTATATAGTTTATACATACAAAATTGTAAATTTAAATTTTAGTTTATTCAACCATTCCCCACTTTCACAGCAGGAGCAAAACAAAAGCGGTTAATAGTCAAAACAATGCCAAACTGTTGCTCCTTTAACAGAGCTCTTTGCATACTCACCACAATAACAGTGGGTGAGAGCAAGCGCGTGCGCAAATGTTGCCGTGCTACGCTATCAGCGAGTGTGGGTGAGAGAGAGAGAGCACGCTCTCGGCTCATTGGCCGAGGAGCATCGGCTACTCGCTGCCAGCTGTCGCTCGAACCACAATTGTCAATTGATGCTCTCGTCGGCAATGCGTCGCTGCTGCCGCCGCTGCCGCCTGCGCTGCTCTTGTTGCTGCTGAGGCTTACTCAGTCTGTTTGTTACATTTGAATCGCATGGTGGACAAGGTCGGTTTCGTGTCTCGTAAAGGCCGGCAAACTGAGATTTTCGACAAATACGAGTTTATTCCACGTGTGTGTGTGTGCGCCACAACTCTTCTCCCATCCCCAACCATCTTACTGCATAAATGTCGTGCTGAAAGCGTCCAATGTAAATATGGTGCGCACATGCAGGCACATAAATTAAATGCATTTAAATTCGCAACAGATTCAGAGTAAAGTCAAAATACGACAATAATTACTGCACAATATTCTCGGCACACACACTCACGCTCGCATACGGGGGAAATGTGATGTGGCGACATCTGTTGGACGGCGGCATGTGTGTAAATTTCAATTTCCGCTCGATTCACAGACTTTAGGCAACCGTTATCCGGTTTTGTTTTGTTTTGTTGTTTTTACTCCTTTCTCTCTCTCTCCCTGTTATTTTTTACTTTGTTTTGGTTCAATTTCAATTAAGTTATTCTCTTTAATTCCACAAAATACGCGCTTACTTTCGAAGACTTTAAACTGAATGAGGTAAGCTTAACTTGTGAATTACTTGTACTATGAATAAATGCGACTAAATTTAATTACAAATAAATTAAGAAAAATTTTATATTTACGTACCTTTTCTTATGATGAAATATAAAAAAATAATTAGATAATAATATTAAGCACAAAATATAGTAAAACATAATCGAAAATTTGTGATTTTACTATCAAGTGTTGACCAGTTTTTGGCGTTTATTTTCATTCCATAATTTTCAATCATTCTTATTTTATTTACCCCCAAGCAATAAATATTTGATGCTACAAAATATGAATAAGAATTGCATAAACATATTTCACAAAGTCTGGTTCAATTTGGAGCTGCTAAGCTCTGTTATTATTTATCGCAGCGATAAACCAAACACAAAATTTCAATTTCCTTTTCAAAATAACCCTCAACAAATGGCTGTTGAAATGAAAAGCTTTAAATCCAGCGTGCAGCTTGAAAGATAAACAACTGCGGATACAATTTTAGCATGGGCAGCTTTAACCTTGGCTCTCGACTGGCCAATGGCCAGTAGGTGGTTTGTTGTTATGGGGCATGCAACCGCATCAAGGCCACAGTCGTCAATGCGCCTTTATGGCATATAGTGGCTCCAGCGAGCAGTGTTTGTTATTTGTTATTTTTACTGTACACATGACAATAATGCCGGCGGCTGTCCAAGCTGCTGTTGCAACTGCCGCACAGCGAGAGAGCGATAGGGTGAGCTGATGGCAAGTGAAATAGTTTCTGGAGTGGACGATGGCGTACAACTTTTTCCATTATGAATGGTGCGGTTGCGCTTTTGCCCCATTCATTATTTACGAGTTTCGAGTGCAAACTTGTTTCGCACTGCAAACAGCAAACAGAAAGCAGAGCAGAGAGCAACAAACAAGTGCCGGCCAGAGAATTAGAAGCGACGCTCGACCGCTTAAGAAGAACGAAGAATGCCGATTTGAGACGCCACTTAAAAAGCGCAACCAGCCACTGCCACACAGAGCTGCAGTTAAGTGCTAAAGTTTTGCTCGCAAACCAAACAAAAGCAAATGAGAGTTAAAAATTATAAGAAACAACTAACTGTGAACAGATCCACAAACTACAATCGATATGCTCCCCATTTTTTGTTGTTTTTTTTTGCCTAGTTGTAGTCGTTTTGTTTTTCCTTTGAGTTATGTATTGATAAACGAGTTTGGCAAAGTTTTCAGGCTTGAAGCGAACGAACGCATTTGTGCGTGTGCATAATTTCCAGAATCACTTGAGAAACAATGTCACAAGTTTTTCGGCACATCCACACACACACACACACACACGCACATCAGAGCTTAGGCTGTTGAAGTCAGCAGACACACAGCCCACACACGGCCACTGCAACACGAGGATAGAACTTCTGGTGCATGCAGCAAATTCTGTGACATTGATAAATGATTTGCCTTCATTCGCCACACATAAAGTTGAGCACAAGAAAGCCGAGACAGTCGCAACAAAACGTTGCAACTATGAGACAGGCAAAACTATTCCGGATGCATTCATGGCCAACAAATTGTTGTTGTTGCACTTGTTGTTCACTAAACAGTTAACTGAGAATTTGCCTATCCAACTGAAATTATCAGCATGCAGCAGCAGCAACAGCAGCATGCTCAACTCAACACTCCTCAGAAAAGAACTGTGAGAATCATAAATAAAATATGGATACCAGCTCACTTCCAGCAACACCAAATTTAATTATGCAATCAAAAAAAAAATAGGAAAAGAAAAAAGAGCAGAGAAAATGGAGAGAATAGATGCAGAATACTTGAGCACATTTTCATTTGTTGAAAAAGTTTTTGCGAGCTCGAAATGCAAATGCTAAAACCGCAAAAAGCAAGGCAGGCTCAAGTCGAGTTTTTAGAGTTTTCCAGCTCTCGAGTTTTTGGCAAGTTTTGAGTTTTATGCCAGGCGCCCACACATGTAATTAGAGCCGGAGCAATGCCGCGCACTTGCCAAAAATGTTGTGGGCGCAGCGCTTTGATGTTTAATGTAAATATGCTGGGACGCATACAGCTGTGGGAGACTGTGCAACAGTCGCCTACACACAAACACACACAGAGAGAGAGAGACAGAGCAGCTGGCCGAACCGCAAAAGTTCAAGTTTGCTCAACTCGGAGGACGCTGGTTGTCTGGCGCGGAAGTCCTTGGAGTGTTCTCTTGCCTGCCCCCCTCTCTCAGAGTGTGTGAATTTGTGCTTGTGTGTGTGTGTGCGAGTGTAAGTTGTGCTGTTATGTGTGTCGATGTGTTGCCATCCAAGTGCACAAAAACTGCACAACTTTATTTGATGTCCTCGTTGAGGCAACTGCTCAACTCCTCAACTGCGGTGACAACAGACCCTAAAAGAGAGTAATGCAATTTGCTGCAACGCTATGTCATCATTCTAAAGGCATTTGAAAATGTGATATATGCATTTAATTGCAGCCTTCATTGAAAACAGTCAAGAATCCAATAAGAAAGTAAAATTTGATACAAATATGATGTGAAATTATATATACACGATGGGTAAACTTATGTTAGAAATTTTCCAGACTAGAGCGTGATGAATGATGAGGAGTAAGTAAGATAAGTCACGCAAGATTAGAATATAGCTGTGAGCTGACAGAGAAGGAGTAAAAACAATAAGCTATGAATCGACTAAGATTAAAACAAGTATTGTTAAGAGCCAACAGTTTAAGCTAAATAAAAGAAAACTAATATTAAGTATAAATCTGCGCTAAACTTTAGATGACTGCAGATTAATCTACGGCTAGCCAAGAATAGTCACACTATACAACAAATATTATATATAGTATATAGTAAAGCATATATAGTAAGTATATATAGCAACTTAAAAGTTCTGTTTTCTTGCGGTAATAAAATTAATAACTGAACAACAAAAAATTCTTTTTAATTGTGCATCAATTAAAACGCAATTTATCAGCGCAATTATGCAAAATGTGGGAGGTGGCAAGTCAATGCCTGCATCAGATTTCGATTAAGGGAAATGTTATTGTGTGGCACTATGAAAATGTATCTTAAATTGAAAATTATAATTATGAAGAGGGCAGAGTGGGCGACTGGGAGTGAAATGTGTGTGTGGCAATGGCTGCCTTTATAGAATATGGTAATTTGGGAAGCCATTCCCCATTGACGCCGAATGTTGTTGTTTGGCGAGCTCTTAAATATAAAACATTTAACTGCGCGTCATTGTTGATGCCTCAACACAACTCAACTCAACTTGCGCCTCAACTCGACTCGACTCGTCTCGGCTCGACTCATTCGCTTTATTTGTGTGGCATGAATAAAGCCGCCGACGCAGCTGCCATTCATGGGTTCCATTGTGAATGTGTTTCATTTTTTGTTCGCCATCATTTTGGTGTTTTTTGTTTCCTTTTTTTCCATTCAAATAAGTAATGAAGTTCTGTGTGTGTGTGTGTGTGGCAGAGATCGCGGTTGTTGCTTTGTTGTTGCATATATTGGATTTTATATTTTTATCGATGCACGTTAAATTTTATTACGATTGTTATGCGCGCATCTTTGCTGCATCGTGGTTTTTATATTTAATAAATTTAAATCACTTTATATGCGAGTTTTATGTGCGTTAATAATGCGCCACACATCAGGCGAACCATCGAATCAGCGGGGGCGGAAATGCGTTTTAACAATGGCGCTAGAGGACGATGAGACAGACAGACAGACAGACAGACACAGACACAGATATATAAAGAGGCAGAGAAGGGGCGTGAGAGTCAGTTGAATTTATTTGTTTATGGCTTGTATCAACTATCAAAAATTCATTGCCTCGTTAACAGTGTGCCGAGTTTTAATGCAGCACTTGGCTAACCACAATATATTCGAATAATAATGCGAAAATACTATTTAATTTAATTTGATTCAATTTTTAGGCGTTAAAGTTATCACAATGGAAAATTTAAATCATTTTCCAAATGGAAATGAGTTATAAGAAAATATATATTTATCGACCCAAGTTTCTCTATTCATTCTCTTGTTTCATGAAATTGACTTTCTGCTAATTGGCATTGAGGCAAGCCGCATTTGGCATGTGTCCTGGTGGTGCCACCCTTTCCATTATTCAGCTGCTTCAATTCAGTGCATATTGTGAAATTGTGTTCGACACGAAAGCTGCACTGAATTCTGTCTGCCTTTAGCACGCTGCGTGGCATATTTCATTTTGGGAAATAATGATGCCAAAAATGAAAATAATTGGTGCACATTGATGAAACTTAATACGCGGAGAAAAGATCAATTTACGCATTGCTGCCACTACAAGAGAGCTTCGCTAAACAGTGGAAACAACATCAGTGAATAACAAACAACAAAAAAAGTGAAAAATATGTTTGCTATTCCTCATCAAATTTCCAATTAGACACAAATTCGAATTTATATCCCATTCCAGCAGCGTGTTACTTGCTGCTGCTTGCCACCGTGTTCGACAGTTTGTGTTGCATCCCCATGTCTAAAACTCTCGTTTTGATAAATTGTTGCGAGGTAATTATTTTGTAGGCAGTTGAAACTCGAATTACACGATACCCTGTAATTGGAAATATGTGAAGCAAGGATTCATATAAGGTTCATGCTTCGAAGGCAGACGATTTCTATCGATTAAAGTCGCATTTGGAATGGGAAATATGTAATATTGAATACAGAATTGAGAAAATAGAATATTGGAATATTGAAGTAAGTTTATTTTACAGTGTATTTAAGGAATATTCAAATTATATACAAGTGTGATCATTTATTGATCATCTTCGTATTCAGACTATAAAATATAGCATATATATTATTTAAGGTAAGCTGATTCATTGATTTTACTCGTAATATATATAAAGAATTTAAGGAAAGTAAATTTATATATATTATTTGATCTCAATAATTAATACATCTAGTAATTATGCTAATTACGTTTATTTTTTATTTGAATATTTTTTTTTCAGCTTAAAAATTGTTTAGTTTCATAGTGTCCTGTGGTCGAGACTGTCACGCTTACTTTTTTGATTCCATGAATAAATTGTTTGTCGATTTTAGTTTTGAATGTATTTAATTGCGTACATATCAAAAGTATATATATATATATATATATTTTTTTTTTAATTTTCCAATTACTATTTGTTTAATTTTCTATGCACGTAATTGAAAGTGCGCCTAATTGGTGAAAGGCTTTCGCCTCATTTGGCCGACAAAGCAATATGTACATATTTAAGCACAGTGTGTATCTGTGTGTGTGTGTGTGGGAGTGTGTGCGTGTGGGAGTGTGTGCGTGTGTATCTGCATCAATTGACTGTCTGTTGTGTTGTTGCTGCTTTTGTCAGAATGTCAACCGCCAAAATGCGTGCGCTTGACACATCCTAGGCCAAATGGCAGCGCATTTGTGTTTGTATCTGTATCTGTGAATATGCATATGTATCTGTGCGTATCTGTGTGTGTGTGTGTGTTGTTCAGCCTTTGTTTTGTGTTTATTATGTGAAAATGGGCATGTGGCCTGTGGTGGCACATAAATGTCGTTTTCAATAATACACGAGACCCCAACGCACACATTTTAAAATCGACTTATTTTTACGTATTATACACACCCACCCACACACACCCACACACACGCACACACTCAGTCTCACACAAACTTGTGTGAACAAAAGCCCAAGAGTTCAACGCGTGTCACGCACATTTATCTCTCTCCCCCCCACCAACCCCCCCTGGCCCTGTGCCTGCTTAATATACCCTTCTCGCAATTCAAAAAAAAATCAAGCCAGCAATTTCTATGCGCATTTTTCCATTATTTATTATTTTATCAGTGGGTGTTGCGCGTTGACAGCTGCCATTGATTCCGTTTTAGAGACATTGAAAATTAGCCACGTTTCCATTTGATTTGCATGCTGCATAAAAATAATAATGTTTGTGCTTGGGCGAGGCGAACCCATATGCGATATATATTAATAATTCATTTATGTTGCGCATAAATTGCGCATACGCCACGTGTGATGCCCAAAGACGATCGAACTGCTGCCATTTGCTGGAACTGAATTGTTTTCAGCTGTAAGTGTCAGCCAAAATTTATAAAATTGCACCTTGATTAACACATTTGCATCGAAGAGTTACGATTATGGTCAAATTGACAACATTGATTGGTAACAGCCCAGTTGATGATTAATCGTATGTGTATGCAAGTGCTGCTGCAAACCTACCTCATTCACTCTCTTACAAAGCAGCGTAAAAAAATACCAAAATGTAGCTCATATTACATTTAAAATATTATATTTAAAATATATAAATAAATTAATAAATTCTAATATCAATGTTTTTCTGATCGCCAATATCAGCTGACCCAAAACCAAGGTGTTGCGTCCACCAAGAAATCATTTATATTTATCTTTGAAAAGGTTTATAATAATCTACCTTCGAAGTTTGATAACTTCTTCTTCTTTTTCTTGTTATAATGAATTTTTTGGTTTTATAGATTTGCAATTTTCGATCTTACCAATTTGCTATTTGCACCCAATTTGAAATGCGATCAGTATGTGCCAAGTTTAAATTCTCTTAGGGACAGCACGACGGATATTGCGCAAAATAAATATTCTGTTATAATTGAAAGCCCTCAAGCTGCATTTTGCTGTTACGGTAATATTACCAGCAATAATATCAGTTACTGCTTTGTGCCATAACAATAAAACACCGCAAAATGTAATAAAATATTTCAAATATTTAATTTCTCTTTTCAGCGGAAAACATGCGAAATGCGTATGAAATGCAATTTAATTAAAGCTCAAAAGAATTCGCTTGATTAAAATTGATTGCCACGGAGTGAAGTGGACGTTGCAATCTGCAGCCTGCATGCGAAGTATCAAAAATGAATATTTAGTATAGCAGCTTGGACTGCGAGCCATGGAAACTCATCCACTTCGCACAACTCGGGCAAACTAATGGAAAATGCATTAATAAAATCATGTATAAATATGCCAAAAAGCTTGATGAAGCTGAGAGCGGGACAACAGGCCAAGCAAGGCTGCCACAACTGTAGCCTCATAATCCATCAGCTCAGGTATGCAAAAACTATTAAGACCAGACATAATTGTACTTATATGCCAACACATACATAAAGGAAAATATAAAGAATATAAAAATATAAAGAATATTTTGACAAAATTAAATTTAGTGCAGGAGAGAGAGAGAGAGAGAGAAGAGAATCTGTGAATTGAATAAGAGTAAAAAGCTTTTCTGCACATTCAAAATATTTGGATAAGTTTTTCAATAATGCAATAAAGTTACCAATGCCCCCAAGGAACGGGCAACAACGACAACAACAACAACAACGACAACAACAACGACAATGACATCGACAACGACGACAAGAAGGACACTGTTGATGAAACAAAAATATTGCCCACAATTTGTTAGCAACTCACCATCGACTTTGGCCCAGCCATTTGCGGCTACTTGTTTATCTTCGGGGCAGAGTCAAAACGCGTCAGACTTGGTGTGTGCGTGCGTAAGAGATGTAGAAGCAGGGGGGGAGGGGGGGGCTGCAAAGCGACGGACAGCCAGTCGACGTATAAACAAATAATAAAAGTGGAAGTCAGCCAGTGTCCGCGTCCCTGGCAACGACCTTTGTAGCGGCTCATTTATCAATGCGCGGCACGAAAGAAAACCAAAAACGCCAGCGGGCTCCCCAAGGACTCCTCCCACCCCGCCATTCCCCCTTTGCCTTTCCCAGACCCAAAAAGACAGGCCGAAACATATGGCCCCAAAGACATTCAAATCTAAGCAATGGACGACCAACAAAAAAAAAATAATAACAAATTAAAGTTGTAGCAAGCACTTTAAAACGCCACCAACAACAAATCGAGTCAATCAACAAAAAAGCAACAACAAAAAAAGAAGCATAAAAAAAGAAACTAAAGGAAAGCGAATGAGCTGAGTGGTTGGGTGCTAGTGTTCAATTTTTACAAGATTTACCTGACCGGCATAAGTAATCAGGCTCCCAAATGGCGCTCCAATCGAATTCTAAACTGTCGTCTAAAAGCGATTTGGACACAATGCTCCCAGCTCAGAAAAGGAACATCAGTCAAAATAAAAAAAAGTAAGAAAAAAAGTGCACGAAATCAGGCCAAAGGAAAGGTAAAGGCAAAAAGTCATCAATCGGCTGAACCACATTAAAAAACTACATATGTGGGTGTTCCAGAAATCAATTTCGCTGTTTTTCTGTGAACAAAATTGAAGCCTTTTGGAAGAAGCTCTTGTCGTCCAATTTTGTATATGTATATGATCTGATTGGGTTTTTCCTGGCTTTCCCAATCCTTGCCATAATTTTTGCAACATTTTTTTTTTTTAATTTAATTATAATTGTTTAATTTTAAATCACAAAACTTAAAGTTAATTCACAATTTTTATTTTTAAAACTTTTTTTTTATAATTTGCTTTCTTTTTTTTTGAGTAGATCAATAAAAGTAACACACACACACATGAAATTCAGTACAAATAATACTCAAGTGAAGGCAACTTCAACTTAAAACAACTAGAGATGATCGGCCCCCGAAAAGTAGGCAACACACAGCTTGGGGCTGTGGCAATGGGGGCGTTGGTATTTTGGGAACACATGCGTAAAGCTGTCATCAATGAAATCGATTAAGTTCACATGTTGTTTGCCGCCGCACACTTTACAGGCTGGCGAGGCAACTCATTAAAAAGCATTAAACGACAGGAGCGGAAGTCATTCGACTATCAGACGGAGACACGCTTCCGTTTTGCGCTTCAGATTTACGGGCGAAAGTGCGTAAAGCGTAGCAACAGCGGCCGCCGATTGTGTCCTTGAGTTTATTTTTGTTTCTTTCTGCCATTTTTGCCCCCCCCACCCCCCTACAAGTGGGTGGGGTGGGGTGGCAAAAAGATTGTCACCGGGCCAATTGCTGGGAACGACAACTTCAAATGATTTATCGCCAGATAGTTAAGTTCAAAAGCGAAACGCAAAGGAGCGAAGGCAACTTTGGCTGGGCGCACAAATATTTATTTATAAAATTGTTATCCTCGCCAGACTTCTTTAATACAACACCAGCCCCCCACTCCGTCCGTCCGTACACTTTGTTTTGCTACATCGCTTGCCACCGATTCCTCTTCGATGGAAGTCCTTGCCGCGTGCCTTGCTCATTGCCAGGCATTCGCTCATTTTCAAATCGGATTTTATCAACTGAATGCCATTCTTGTGCAAATATCTTATCTCCCGTTGGCGCACAGGATAATGGCAGCTTTTCCTTAGCCTCCCCCACCCCTCACCACTCGCCGCATACTCCCTCTCCAGCTTTACCTCAATTTCGCCTCTTCACTCTCTATTTCTCATTGTCTTTCCCTGTTCAGCTGAGCAGCGCTGAGCTCAGTTCAGTCTCGTCTTGGCCCTCGGTTCTTGCAGCTTTGTATGGCTTTGGAATTATTTTGAAAGCGGAAATTGATTTTCGTTTCTTATTGTGCGCGACTTTTGTGTTGCTTTGCTGATTTCTTTCTCTCATTCAATCAATGATTTGCCCCCTCCACCCTTGCATCCATATCGCCACTCGTTTAACATGCATATTAACAAATAAATAATGTTGCAAGGCGTATTTTGATGCGTTGTCATTTATCACTTTTGGGCTCATTATTTTTATATATATATATATATATTAATATACTTAAACAGCAAATTTCAAATGGAAAAGATACATTTTTAGCGTTTTGCTGCCTTAAAGTGAATGCAAAAAAAAGCTATCAGCGTTGCTGTGATCTGACCCACTTTATGCACATTTATTTTCAGTGAACCTAGGCCTGACCCGCCCCATTCCTAAGGACGACACGTTTATGTCGTGTTCGGGGTCGGGGTGGGGTCGGGTGTCTTAGGGTCCTGTTCACTCGCGTCTAACATTATGAATGATCAGCATAAATTTCGCGGACTCTCACGAGTTGCAGCTGCTGCTGCTGCTGTTGAAAAAAAAAACAAAAATGGCAAAGAAAAGATAACCAGGAGAACAAACTGAAGGACGGCTCAGAAATTCATTTCATTTCATTTCCCTTGTACGTGAGTGAAATTTTTTATGCAATTTTCTCTAATATTTCTCTCAGTTCAGCCGGGCAAATTCATGACCATGCAAACAATTTGCTGACTCTAGTTAATATGCCAAATACAAGAGTGTTAAGCACTTTTTCAAAGTCTGCGAGCTGTTCAAAATTTAAGCAAATAATTGAATGTGCAACATTGTAATGCGTTGCAACATTTAAGCTCACAAATTGTGTGAACTCTATTTCTGTTGATGGGGTAGTTAACTTGGCCACAAAGTGGACTAGGATGTACCCCATTTAGCTATCTGAGTGTTATGGAATATAGAATATGCGTAGATCTCTATGTCAACTAAACAAGATCCGAATTCGCAAAGGACATTCCTCAGTTCGCAATACAAATAACAAAATTAACTCAAAAAAAAAAAAGAAAATGCCAGCAAATTCCTTAGCTACTTGAATGCCTTGTCGAATAATTTAGCAAGAAAGTGTATTACGGAGTGAGAGACAAAAAATATCAAAAACTAAACTCAGTTTACATAATATAGCTCATAAAATATTTTTCACCCTCGACCCCGACAGACAGACAGACCGGCAGACAGACAGCCAGACGGCCCTCGGCATAAAACTAGGCCACACTTGAATGCGCCTTGAAGCACAATTTAAGCATAAACAATAAAGAAAAGCGACGAACTCGAAGGAAATAAAAGTTGAAACTCGAAACATTTACATATGAAACGAAACCGCCCACTGAACACAAACACGAACACAGACAAGATTGCGGCTGGAGGAGGTGACTTGGTGGCCTGGAAATTGGATACAAGCCTCTCCGGTTGGGGCTAAAGCGACAGCAGACTAAACACCACTAAATTAATTCTGCACAATTTGCATTAAAATATGCAAATAAAAAAGTGAAAGAAGCTACGGAAACGAAGAAAAAAAAAACCACCAACACCTTCCCCGCCCTGTAAACGTTTAAGCCAAAACTAAGCCCAGAGTCAGAGTTGGGTATGGAGGCGGAGGTGGGGAAGGAGTTGCAAGTGAAGCCAAAGACATATTCCCAGCCGTAAGCGTTAAGCATATGTGTGGCTGACAGAGCCTGCCAGACAATCGATGGTTCCTGGCTCCTCGAGCCTTTTAAATTTCGAGTGTGCCTCGTTATGGCTTTAATGTCGGGAAAAAAGTACAACAACAAACGATGCCACAAGAGGTTTTTGAGGCAGACCGTCGCTCAGTTCGACTATCGGGTCTGGTTAACCTGCCATTTCGATTATGAAAGTGCTGCTGCCCCACCCCTCCCCCCACCCTGCCCCTGCTGAAAGGACCAGCAGTACAAAAATAAAAATTTCCACATTGGAGAATATTATGCCCGAGGCGCAACAACAGAAATTCAGCTGGTTGCAAATTTGATTGTTCTTGGAGCCGTCGCGCCGCCAAGAAAACGTGGCTCTGCCAGAAATCCAACGCAGCGTGCAGCACAAGTGGGTGTGGATATAGATGTGGGCGCTGGCGTTTGCGTTGGCGTCGGCATCCAATGAAGCATGAAACTTTAGCACACTTGCAACAGTATTTTTTTGCAACCTATTCCGCTTGTATTGCGGCATGCCGGTTGGCTCAGCAAGTGTGCAACGTCTTCAAAACAATAGCAAACATTTTCCTTAAAATCAAAATAAAATTGTGAAGCAGCAAAACGTGCTGTTCTACAGCGTATCTACTAGTCGAGCATAGCCTCAATTTGCGAACTTTTTCTTGTTTTATATTTCTTCACTTGCGTTTCCTGTTCGCTTTCTTCCGGCGAGCACTGTGCAAAAATATGTTAGCTTCGTGCTTAGTAATCTGCATTGACTGTGATGGTAAATACACACACACACACACACACACACACTCACACACACACACGCCCACACACACACACACACTCATACACACTCATACACTCATATTGTTGTTGCAATGCGTATCTATTGAAATGCTTAAAGTACTGTGTGCAACGAGCTGGAGAAAATGCAGCAAGCAGCGAGCTAGCTGCGAATTTACAGCTACTTTCTGCAAATGGCATACTTACTAAGATATGTATTCTCCAAAACTAAGCAACTAAACTTTACAATTTACGAAAACAATGACAAATAAAAGAGTTTGAATCACGACAATGCAATGATCCTATTAAAAGCCATATATTCGACTATTTTTAGGAACTATCAAGTAAGGTTGTGTTATGTTCCATATATTATATATATATATATTATATACATATATTAATGTTGTTTAATTAAGTCTTATATGATTAATAATAAGTGACTATAATTTATAACTTGTGGTTAATTTGATTACTGCTTTGATAATTTGCTAGATGAGACTATTAAGTAAAGGCTTCTATCATAAGCCACGTCTTATGATTGCGAGCCAGAATATTGTAGGGAACTTTAATTTCAAGTCATTTTGAGTTGCAACTGATACTGATTTTAAGTGATTCCCTATTAAAGATCCAGTCGAATACAATCAGTAAAATTTTAATTTAATTTCTGTCTTAAAACTTGGCTTGTACAGGCTGCTAGCGAATCCAGTGTTTTATGAGAGCAACACTAAAACAAAGTGTAGTCCTTGCTTTCTATTTGAATACCTTTCACAACTCATGCCCCGCCCCCGCCCCCGCCCCCGCCTCCGACAATTAAAGTTTATGTAAACACTATCTGAAGCGTAGTAGTATCTGCGCGCATAAAAGGATAAGACCTTGTGCACTTTATAGGCCTTTTAGTAGCATTCGCGTAGACTACTTAGCGTGTATGGCCGAGAGTGCGAAGGCAATGCACCCATTAGGCCAACCGGTAAATGGGCATTGAAACAATTCATAAAAACTAGCCAAAATGGCAGTTTCATGCGCAACAGCCACGCATAAATAGACGCATAGCGTGGACTGTGTAGGACCTTCCACAAGTCGCTGCCCCCCCGTTGACAGAGGCACTTACGAGGCGCCAATGTAATGGAAGCTTCGCTTGGCCAATTGTGAAAACGTGTTTACGCTTTTATTATGTAAAAGAAGTTAGCCAGTGGCAGCCATAAAAGCCAGCCAATTCCAGCTAACAACTCTAGCAACCAACTCCGACTCCGACTCCAACTGCGACCACACAAATCTGTGTCGGACACTCGCATGCGCCTAAATGTATGCAAAATAATTGTGCGCATTAAATATGCTCAGTTCCGTGCAGTTTACTACTGTTCAGTTCTGTTCAGTTCAGTTAATTTCCCTACATCTAATAGAATCTGTTGGAATAGATATAGTGTAAAGAACCGTTTTTCTAAAACTGACATTTTTTGTAAGCTTGTGGAACCCAGATATCCTCCCTAAGGAAAGAACTTTAACATCTGAAATGTCTAACAGATCGCAGGTTTGAATCATGGAATTGGATTTTAATCTATTAATTTTAATATTCATAAGCAAATTAATTAAAAAATGTATCAAATAATTTCTTGATTATCACATTCGCTTGCAAACATCATGATCAAACAATCATTTGCATAGATTTTTGATTAAATCCATTTAGCATGTATATTTTGCACAACTATGTTGAGTGAAGTAAAAAGCAACATGCTGCATGAGGGCTACATTACTGATTATGCATACTTATGCAACTCAGCTACTGGGTATCCTTGCCGCATTATTGCTTGTTTGTTTTTATGAACTCTTTGAGCATGCGGCTTTGCATTTTCAACAAGAAACAATTAAGAAAAACAGAAAATGAGGCGCGTATCATAAAAATGAAAATTATGCAAATGCAAATTGTAAGGCAACAAAACGCCGCACAATATGCGAGCATTTACAAAATTTTAAGTGTGCGAGAAAAGCAAAAACAAAACAAAAAAAAACAAAAAAAAATTAATGCAAAGTTCTTTTGCCTTAGCCATTGTTTGCACTTATTTCCCCATTCAGAGTATGCAAATCCCATAAAAACTCATTTTGAGCCAATTGAGCACATTGTTTTTGTAGCTGGTTGCTGTTGCTGATGTTGCTGCTCTTGTTGTTGTTGCTGCCTGCTTGCTGAAAATAACTTTGTTGCCCTTACAACACTTCCACATTAATTAACTAAAAAATGTTGTTACAGTTCAGTTTACGTTTTTGTTGTTTGTTAAATTGAGAATGAAAATGAAAATGAAAATCAAAATGAAAATAAATACAACACAAATGCGTTCATTTGTAAAAATTGCTCAACGTTGCACAAACAACTGTGGCAACAACTAGCTACTAGTAAAAACGCACCCATTGTTAACACACACAACTCAGTGCAGGGCAATGGTTGATGCCACACAATCCACACATAAACCCCACCCCACCCCACCCCACCCCCCATTACTCCATTAACCCCTTTGCCAGCAATTGTAGTGCTGGTTTTTAATTTTGTAGCCAAACAACAAAATGCTTACAGATTTCGCAGTGAGCTTCCAATTTTTATTTAAAATCAATTCCCAATAGTGCATATCTGCTGCTGAACTTCAATATATTCGTGCAACCAATGTGCTATAATCCCGTTGAGTTTGTGGCTTGGCAATTTAAGAAAAACTCACACACACACACACACTCTCGAACTTGAAATGTGTGTGCCTCAAAAACCGTTGAACTATTGCAATTTTAATCCCCCAGAAGGGGTTTGCTGAAGTCCAGTTGGGCGAGCAACTCCAATTCAGCCATCGCAAATAGATATCAATTTTGGTATTTACATTCTCTATTCAAATCGGTTAGCTTCAGAAAACAATTTTGAACGAAACTTACTTGTAATTAAGTGTGCTTGTTCCGAGAATTGAATCTCACTTGAAAAGTTACATACGAACCTAAGCTTAGGTCTTCAGGCTGTTGGAATCCACTTAAAAAATAAATTCACATTTTATTCCAGTCTCACGTTGGGCATTCAAATACACCTGAAAACTAAGTGTGCAGTTTCAAAAACTTACTCGATGCACAAGTCATATTTTTGATTATTTAATGCTGCTAGAAATTTTGTAATATTAGAGCTGAAACCAAAAATGAAACTCTTTTTGAAAAGGCAGCAAGAGATTTAAGCCAGCTAAGCTAGCAAAGCCAGCTCGTGCTTGCCACAACAAGAACTACAACTATGAAAAGCAACAGCAGCAGCAGCAGAGGATGAGGTGAAGGGGGAGGGGGAGCGGGAGGCACAACAGGCAGTTTGTAAGTAAGCAGGCAACTATTTTCGAAGAAATACCCGTACAAATTTTCACAATTAATATGCACTTCCTGTGCAGACGACTTGCAAACCATTTTCTGAGTGCAGCCAGGCAACAAGACTTGCACTGCCAACAACAACAACAACAACAATAATAGCTAACAATGCAGTGGGCGGTGGGTATGGCTTTCTGGCATTCTTTAAGAACCACACACACACACACACCAACACACACACATGCTCTCAACCCGCTGCTATTCACATGTGAGTTCATTGCTGCCATTAATGAATACGTGTGCAGCAATAAAGCCATTTTTTATGTGCAAAAGTCACGTGAGAAACAATTTAGTACAGTTAAGTCACATGACGGTCTCAAAAGGCTATGGAGCAGGCCAGTGGAGTGGGTGGTGGAGGAGTGGTGAAGATGCCGACGAAGACGAGACCGGTGCAACTTTGTGCCTGGCACAATCAAAAGAAACCCAACTTTTAACATAAATATTTCACATGTGCATGTGTGTGTGCATGTGTGTGTATTGTGTGTGTGCATGGGTGTGTGCATGGGTGTGTACCATCCAAAAATGGAATCGCAGCTAAAAAGTGAAAATATCTCAACCACATGCACAGATTACAACTGACGGCATTTTGTGAGTTAGTAGCTGAATTAATTTTTTACCGTTTATCAACTGGGCAAATTGAAATCGTGTTGCTTGAGATACACACACACACACACACACACACACACACACTCATCCATGAGACAGTCTTGTGTGTATGCCATTCCCGACCCACTTTCTTCCCGTTTTTTGGGGCACTTCTTTGCCGCCGGCCTGGTGTTAAACAAAATGCATGACAATTGCCTAAGGGAAAGTTTGTGGCGAGTATTACGAGCAGTGACTTTTGACAAGTGCATTTTCTTTTTACTTTCACTTTAACAGTCGCTGCCAGCACATCAACTAATTGATTTTCAAGTGGAACCCTAACTTTTGTTATTACTGGCAAACTTTGGAACTATTTCGGACACTTGAGAATGCTAATTACCTAATTCATATTTAATTAGAAAACATTTCTGCATAGAGCAGCTCTACTATCAAATATATCAAATAATACTTATCGGTCTCTTGGCAGCACACTTGTAGACTAAGATGTCACTTTTGCTGAACTAGTTCAAATCTGTTATGGAACTTACCCATTGTGACATGTAAAAGACATCCTCAAAGAACTTCAAATTGTGACTGCGTTGCCTTAGCCAGAGGAAGTTGCAATATCTTAGAGAAAGAAATCTTCAATTTGCGCTAGAAGGGAGCACATTTATATCAACTATAACGCAGTGCCATAAGCCCTCCAATAGGAATAATAAATAAATATTCAAATAATTTTTTTCGATTCAATTTGTATTTTCATATTATAGCAATTCATTTTTGAAACTTCTTTAATTTGTCGCACAAATGTCTTCCATTGAGTTGATAATATATATATCTCCATCAGTACATGGTATCTGTATCAGTCTTGTATTACATATATACTTTATTTATACTTTCCTGGTGTACATTCCAACTGTCATGAGGTTTCATAATGTTGCACTGCGCGAATGCGAATTGAGTGATTTTAATAACTTGCCACATTTTTATTTGCCGCAACAATATTATGAAAAGTAAAGCAAATGGATGATTGAAAGCACAAACACAACAACAAAAAAAGCGGCGGAAAAGAAATCTGAAGCAAGCTCAGTGTCATTTCCACTTGTAATTGTAATTGTGTAATATGGCTGCAATGGCTTAAGGCCGCTTGCTGTTAGCCGAGTTGTTAATTAAAATAACGGCAGCAAATTGCACGTGGATAAAACATGAGGTAAAATAACATGTTATTGCACTTTACCGTAAATGAATTCGATGCACTTCGGCATCAGCTTTCACCCGGTTTCGTTGCACTCTCTCCACACCGTCTGCCCTCTCGCCTCCACTTGCACAGATGATAATTACCAGACTCTGATAAAGTCGACGCATTTGCGGTCGCCTTTCATACAGAGTTCTCCTGTCCCATTTCGCACTGATTACAAAAAAATGCAATTTAAGACCACCAAAATAATTAAAAAAACAAACACACACAGAGAAACACACACACACACACACACACACAGCTACATGTCTATAATTGCATTCATTGGAGGCTTTAACCCATCAAATCAAAGGCAGCTCATATGGACTCATCGTGCCTGCAACGGTTGCAGCTGCTGCTTCCAGTTGCAAGTTGCCTGTTGCCTGCTGTCTGTTGCCCATTGTCTGCTGTCTTCCACTGTCCACCCCCGCGCACCTTTAAGCGGCGTTGCGGTTAATGAAATTGTCTCGTCTCGTCACGACGAGGCTCTCGACTGTCCACTGACATATCAGTTGATGGCACGACAGTGTGGCAACATTGCTCTGCTTTCCCTTTTCCTTTCTCCATGCGCCATCTTGGTTGCCGGCTCTCTTTCGCTTTCCGTCTGCAGCACCTGACGGACATTGAAGCGCAAAAGTCAAAAACGTTTATGCCACATTGCACTTGACTAAGCAAAGTCATGTTGCTCCATGGCCCCCATTGCCTCAGTGTTGCATGTCCGTCATGCTACCTATGTAATTGCAGTTGCTGCAACGCACGCGTCTCAATTTGACACGATCTGAAATCAGATATTGTAGCTTAAGAGGAAAGTTCGACTTTAAGCTTGACTCTAAATAAAATAGCAAATAAAATCAAAATATTAATTAAGTTCAAAAATTAATGAAGAAGAAGAAGAACAATTACAAGTTAATCGTGATAAATTAGTCTCTCAAAATTAGAAACTAGAAGCTAAGGAAAGACACACAAATTAAACGTCTTCAGCACAGGTCCATCTCCACTTTATATCTGTTGCACTTTCTTCTTTTTTAATGTGCCTCTGTGTGGGGGGGGGTGTTGCTGCGGCAAGCTTTTAGTTGCTTAGGCTCTTGGGCTGGTCGTAAAAAACATTTGCGCAATGTCAACAAATTTGCGCGCTTATTAGATTTTCGTGGTTGCACACAATTTCGCCAACGACCGCCGCAAAAAGATAAAGTGCAACAGCAGCAGCAGCAGCAGCAGCAGCAGAAGCAGCGGCCAAATATGAATAAAATAGCGAAAACTTTTGCCAAACGGATGTGCATGCTGCGTTTTGGCTTCGGTTGACCAGCAGCAACGCCCTTTGGCATTCGCACACACACACACACAGCATACACACCACGCCCCCTAGCCATGACCACGCCCACAATTCCAACGGTCACGGTCGCCGCTTCTGCTAATGAGTTTTGTTGTCAGTTCTTTGCTGGCCCAAGCACAAATTGGGCAACGGCTGCTGCGACCTTTCCGCTCCCCCCTCCCCACACTCCCCTCCGCCTATACCTCGGGGCATCTGCGTTTTACATGAATTGCATGAGCAAATTTTGCGCACCATTTTTTTTCTTCCTTGGCTGTGTGTGTGTGGTAAGTTAATATTTGCTGCATAAATTCCAGCGCTTTGGAATTTGCTGCACTTCGTTTTGTTCCTTTTGCGCTTTTGTCATCGTCTTTTTTTTTTTTTGCTGTGCACAAATTATGAAAATGCAGACATTTTCATTTACCCCCACCCTCACCAATAACAACAACAACGACAAAAACAGCAGAGCAGCATGGTCACTCTAACCAAGGCAGCATGCAAAATAATATTAATTATATTCCGCATTTTCAAGCTTTGCATTTTCGCCTTTGGAATTTTCTGAGAATCTCAATTTGTGCAGACATTTGTTAATTCGTTTTTAGCACACTTTTTTTTTGAATAAATAATAATAAAACGTTAATTTTTAATTTTGAAATTAGAAAACAAGAATTTGCTTAAGCTAGCGGCAAACTAGTTTAGCTCAGCTGCTTCTCTTGTTGTTGGGATTATTGCGTAGGAGTTCATATAAATATGAGAAACTTGTTTAAGTTTATTGCTAGGAAACCTCAATTCTAATTTAAATATGTTAAGTAAAGTACATTTTTATTTAATAAATAATTATTATATGCCTCAATTTATAACTTATAAACCAATAGAGTATTGTAATACACCAAATTCAGATATTGCTTAATACTTTGCAAACCTTAAACCGTTATTCGCAGCTCTTAACTCGGCGGAAAGAGATAGAGACATTTGTTTCAAATCGAAGATCGATAAATTGATTTGCTCGGCTCACAATCAGTTCATGTGCATATTCTGATCGTTCTTCATTGTATCGGATCATCGAATTAAACGAACAACCGAAATGTTGCTGAATCATGCTTGATGCAGCTGTCGCTTTTAAATTGACATAGTTAAAGTTTGCGGAAAGCAAAAAAAAAGCAAGCACAGCCAAACCTAACTAATTAGTAATCCCAAAAGAACAAAAGCCGCACTCAAACGCGCTAAAAGCCGTGAATAGTCCAAACATGTTTCAATACAAACAAAACCAGCAAAAAGCTTGTTGTTGTTGTATGCGTTCACCAAAGAATGCAAACAAAAATGCTGAAAATTATCCGCTTATATCGTAACCAAACCAATTCCCCATGTGTGGCTGTGTGTGTGTTTGACTGCTGCGTTTGCAAAACAAACACAAATGCGATGCGTACACAAATATGACACTGAATTGTTTTGCCCGCGGACAGAAACAATTCAAATGCAATTGGTTTGAAATGTACAGCAATGCAAAGAGAGAGATAGAGAGGGAGAGCGAGTGAGAGCAAGTGAGCGAGCGACAGTCTCAAATTGCATTTCACACATTTACGGTAACCAAAAACTTCACTCAACTCCACTGTATAACCGCCCCCGCCCCCTGTCACTGTCATTTTTATGTCTGGCAAATGCAAACAATGAATTCGATGAGCTGCACTTTGAATTTACATTGTAAATTTGTGAGTGATTTTTATTGTTTTTGCACCGTCGACCCCAAAAATTGGTTGACATTTTGTGTGTTGCTGCGAATGGAGCTAATGACTTGCACAAAAAAAAGCAGCTGCAGCCAGAACAAATAAATACAGCTAGATATATACATATACACATATCTATGCATATAATTTTTTTTATTTAGGTTTGCAATTTTAGCTTTCCGCATTCATTTTTCTGCTTTGTTTTCAGATGGGTTTAGCTATGTACATATTTAAATAAAATGCGGGTGTGCGTTTGCATAACGGCACTTGTCTTTTAAATACCGCAAGCGAAAAGTTTACTCTACTCAGACATTTGTGAATGTATATGTGCGTGTGTGTATGTGTTTGTATACCTGTTTTGCTTACAAAACTAAAAAACTAAACTAAAAACTAAAATTTAGCATAGTTGCCTGCTGTTAATTTGAAATATTATGGTGATTCTTGGTATGTCCGCTGCAAAAATTTTTCCCACAGCAATTGGTCATTGACGTCACCAACGCTCCGCTGCATTTCTCCATTAGGCTTATGCAACTTGGTGTCCACGAAGGCGACTCGATGGCGATAGAGTATGGGCAATATCAGTGCAATTGCCTTCCGGGTGTTACTCGGTTGCGAGGACAACAAAACGTAAACATGTCCCTTGGGAAATATGGCTACTTTGATGCCATAGGCACGGAATTCGTACAATATAAATGGATGCGTTTCGGGATAATAAAAACAATCTGTAAGATGTGTCATATAGATCCCTTCCACATCAATTGCAAATGGCATAGAAAATGTGGCGTTTACCACATTAAAAATGGGCTGTTGCATCAACGGTAGATAGCCAAAATTTTTGATAATAGCCACAAAATTCTTGATCCCGGCAACGGCACCATTGTAACTATAGCCCTCACACGAGATAAACCCATGGTTGTAGACCTTTAGGCTGCACACGGGATTCGAGAGGCGCACAATGAGTGCCGATGATTTTTGGGGCTCGTAGCGCGTATTCGATAATTTATTACTCAATTTCTCCAGATCCAGCGAGCAACCAGTTCTCACGTGG
The DNA here is from genome assembly GCA_035044325.1 of Drosophila nr. medialis 2 BK-2023a. Classification (NCBI taxonomy): domain Eukaryota; kingdom Metazoa; phylum Arthropoda; class Insecta; order Diptera; family Drosophilidae; genus Drosophila; species Drosophila nr. medialis 2 BK-2023a. The sequence goes on from JAWNMH010000393.1 coordinate 463,516, forward strand.
CACACGGAGGGTCTGCAGAAGCAATATATATTTAAATGTATATATATCTATGTATCTACTATGTCTGCTCTAACTTACCGATATAGCATGCGCAAATAGTTCTCGATAGCACCAAGTTTGGAGACATCATTATAAATGCTCATCACATCGTAATCCGTTAGAACGGTTACAATCTTCTGATCCTTAAATATTGATCGCTTTGCATGTTTTGCATTTCGTTTGCGCATTTTGCGCATCTTTTGCAAAATTTTGCGATTTTTATAGCTATGCTTAGGCATCCTCAGTTCAGCATTCACCAATTTATCAATTGGCAATTTGTTTTGTTGTGGCCTCTGCTCAGTGTGACCAACTATTTGGTGAAACATATGTTTGGCGATTTCAAGAAAACAGTTGCTCTGCTTAATCACTTCTCTCGCTCATCTTATCGATTGTAATCGAAGTGTAAGAGACTGCGATCAACTTAATGATGAAATCGATGATTAAGAAAGAAATCGAATATATATAATCTGATTTATCTATAACTCGTTTAAAAATAATCAAAATAAAGTGCGGATTATTCCTACGAATAAAGAATATGAGTAATTTTGAATGTTGTTATCGAAACTCAACAGTAGTTCGATAACTGTTCTTTCCAGTTGTAAACTAGCTCACAGCTGCAATTGATAACTTATTACAAACTTCAAAACTCCTTTAGGATTTTCAGCTAATCCACAGTTAATGCAAAAGTTACTCTTTGGCTTAAATGTAAACTCAACTCTCATTTATATGTAAATTGGTAATAAGTTAGCAGCGGCGCTGTAATCGACAAAATAAACGCACAAAGTCAGCCAAAAACTTTTCAAAAACTAACCGTCAAAACCAAACAATCAAAATATCATTTAAATTCAAATCGCAAAAATTGCATAATTGAAACGCCATTGAAGTCCATTAATAACTTTATTATGCAGCCAACGAATTGCTAACACACCCACACACACACACACACATTGAACTAAACACACACACAGAGAGCACTCATCTTTATAGAGGGGGAGGGAGGGAGGTGGGTGGTGCAGGTGCAGGTGGCTGACGTTAGCTCATCAAACCCGAAAAACCACTTTGCTCAACTCTTTTCAAAGTGCATACATCATCAAGGCTAAGCCAAAACAAAAAGAAAAAAAAGATGTTGGCTCAAAAGTATGATGAAGGTGGGTGGATGGAGTAGGGTGGATTGGTGGATTGGTGGATTGGCTGATGAATGCTGGCAACATGCGCTAAAAACTTTTGTGCAATGTTGATTTTTCCACAAGACTCGGTTTTTTGCGCTGCCATCGCTGGACGTCGAGACGGTTGGGGCACGGTTGAACGGTGGCTCGGGATTGCCCCAAGCACTTTGCAACAAAAACCCACCTCTCGGGCAAAAGTCTTTCAATAATAAAAATATTGGGACACAATAAGAACAACAAAAACACAAAAAGAAAGAACACAGAAGTGCCGAGTGAAAGTGCACAGCATCTGAGCTAACCAAGCAGCAAGGATCAATGCAAATGCAATTTAAGAATGCCAAATCCAAATTGCAAATTGCAAATTGCAAATACCACAAGCAACTGCCGGGTTCCTTTAACTGAATATTCAGCCGGCTTTTGACTAAACTTTGATTGTTTGATTTTCAAATCAATTTAGGAAACTGAAACAATTTAGCTCTGTTTCTGTGCGATATCTAAGCTAGTTCATTATTTATTTATACTAGTTTAATACCATGAAAAGGATTAATTAAATTAGAAATTAAGTAGCAAAAAATAAAGCATATAACAAGAACATAATAAATTGCTAAATATAATGACACATTGATCAACTGTCAATTAAGGTTGTAAAAAAAATTTTGCGAGGGCAAAATATTACTATAACTGAGCAGTATATTTTTTAGTTTTTTTGTACCTAGACACAGATCCTTAATTTTTAGACATTTTTCCCCATATATTTAATCTTTTTTTTTAATATTTTTTATTTTTAAATTTAATTTCCAATTGATTTGAGTGCATTTAAATCGCCTTAAATAAAAGCAGTTACACCTCAAGTGCCTCGTCTGCCACGCCCCATTGTGCTTTAATAATGGTTGGTTGCCCCGTTGGCTTTCGGCGCAAATGTTGTTGTCGCTGATGACGACAAACAAAACAATGGAATCAAAGCCGTTTAATGGCTTTTGTGTGTAGAATGAATGAATGCGACAATGTTTCCGGCTTTCATTTGCGGCATCATTTGCTTTGTGCCACCAAAAAGAACAGCTCCCAACTCCTGCGCATACAACTACCCATTAGCTTTTACTGGTTAAGGGGCAAGCAGTCGCTGTTGTCGTTTCTATTGTTGTTCTTGTTGTTGATGTTGTTGTTGTTGCAAGTGTGTGTACACACACTCATTCAATAGGTAGAAACAGTTGCATGCGCTAATCGATAAAAAGGGATGCTGGCACCACACACACACCACCACCCCGTCACCCGTCCAAGTCATTTCAAGGATGCTGCATGTGGCTACAAGCACAACGCCAGTGGCATAATTGGTTTTCTGTTACAACTGGCAAATGCAAGTTACGAACTTGCCACAACGTTGCTGCCCCCAGTTGTTGGAGTGATAATTAAATGAATGTGTCTTACATATCAACCATATTGAGTTGGCTGCATTTAAGTCTGTGGCAAAACTATATTTGATATAATTGGAATATTTTTGACCAAAATCAAAGTTTAGACTGCTGAACTTGTAGTTTATTGGCAACAAAGAAAAGGCACACTCTTGGATACTTACATAAACAATATATTTATTTATGTTTTTTTTTTTAAACAATTAGTCAACTTTTGCGTAGCGCGAAATCAACGTTTGAGCTCAAGCTCAGCCCTCAAAATGAATCTAATTTGAGGCGCAGTTTTTTCATTCATCCGCTTTGCATTTTGTCAACAATTGTGAAAGAGAAATAATAATAATAATTGGATCAAGTCGAAACAATTACTACACTATTTAATTATTAATTTAATTATCTTAAATGTTATTTTCCTAAGCCGAATTCGAAAGAAATTAAAGAAATTCTAGAGACCTTCAGATCTTCAGCAATAGTTATACGGAAGATAAACAAAATTAACTTATCTTCAAAACTTCTTTATCGGCTTATGTACGATCCGGGGGAACGAAGAGGCTGACAAGCAAGCAAGAATGGGGGCAGAGAGACCCATGATAGGCCCTGAACCGTATTGTGGCATAGGAAGACACACAATACGGCTACAAATCAGGGACGGAGAAAGACAGATGCGGGAACGGAGCTGGGCAGAGACACCAGGACTCCGAAAAGCCGGAAGTCTTTTAGGTGGCTATAATCAAAAACGATTTAAGCAAATGACATCCATGGGGAAGAATAGACTCAGAATACTCACAGGTCTATTGACAGGACACTGCAGACTGAGAAGTCACCTAACCAAATTAGGTATTTATAGTAGCGAAGTGTGCAGGTTTTGTGGACACGAGGAGGAATCCTCGACGCACATCCCAACAGAATGCGTCGCCTTAACCAGGAAAAGATGCAACATCCTAGGGCAGCATATCATGAGGCCCAAGGGCATAGAAACCCTCAACCCAACAAAGATTCGTGCAGGAGTTGGGATGATGGAAGAGCTGTAGGCTCAGTAAAGGGGCACAATAGACATTATAGGTAGCAGTGCTAACTTTTCCCCAATCATAATAATAATAATGTACGATCCGTAAGAAAAATGCAAAAATTCCTCACATGAAAAGTTAAATTAAAATAAAAAAATATGTATAAATGCAATTCTTTGTCTCGATTTTGGGGCAAATAAAATAAAACTATGAAAGCGTATCTACAGTTCGGTTTTTCTAACTATATCTTTCTTTCTTGTTTTATATACAAATGAGCGGACTTCCATGTGACTGGAGTAAAAATATTTCTTTATTTGTTTAATTGTTTATTTAGTTCGATTTATTTTTTGCTGACGAGTTAAATTTCTGTAGAGTGGCGCCAGCAAATCGAATGCCAATGCTACAAGGGCCATGCCCGAAAAATAAGGCAATCAGAGAAGTAGGGACGAGGGGGGTTGGCATGTCCTGGCGTGGAAATCAATAGCTCTATTATTGTGGCAGAGAATGACGCGACTCGACACGTTGATTGACGGCCTAATTGAGGCTTCTGACTTCTTTAACTCTGAGGGGTCAATGACCGCTTGACTGATAGTGCTAATAATAATATTGTAATAAGGGAAGAGGAAGAACAACAACAGCGACAACAATGGCAACATTGACAACCCTTGACACCCCCCCTTCGGACATTAAATATTGACCAAAGCCTCACACTTGGATTGTGGCGTGAGCGGCTTCCGTTTGAATTTTTCATTGATTGAACTGTTTAATGTCAATTGCTGTGCAAATACTAATCAAACGCTCGGTTTACGCAATTAAGCAGCAAACACAATACAGAAAACTCCCACAACACACACAAACACACACACACACTCTGCCACGCCAAGCAAGTGGCATGTAGGGCTCTAAATTAGCATTTACATTGCGTGCAACACAGTGCAAGACATTAAATTAAAGCCAGCACGAATGTAGTTGCCAAACTACCACACCACACCCAACCTTTCAACACCCCCGCAATACATACATTTTTGGGCAAGCAATCGTCATGGTTAAAAGCCGTCAAAGCCCATCGGTCAAAAACCTGTGCCAACGACACAAAACAATGCCAATGTCTGAAACGGATATTCACAGTAGTTTCGAGCCTGGCCATTAAAAAGTCTCGTCTGCGATTTGCCACTCAAACCTCTTCCCTCCCCCCAACCGATTTTAAGCCTTTTACATTTATACCCAACTTTGATGTACCCTTTAAGGAGAATTTTACTTTTATTGTCAAGTTTGTCAGGCACCGTGGGTACTAAGGATAAAGTATATATATTTTAGCCGGCATCACTAACCGAGTGGATATGGCCATGTCTGTCAGTCTTTTATTGAAACTTGCCATTTATTCTTCTTCGATCACAGATGACGTCAGAGCAGACCTCATCGTACCACTATGTCATATAGCAATAGGTACAATCCGTAATAAACACAGATGTGGATAGTTCAGCTCACAGCCTGGTGGCCACAGCTCAGCCCCATCCGAACCATCCCACAAGTTCTCAGACCAGGTCGTAAAACATAAACCACACAAAATAAAATGTGCCATAATGAAATGTCGAACCTTGCACTAAAATAAATATCATGTAACTCCACTCTACTAGGGTATCTAATCGTCGGCTTGCACCCTTTTATTTTGGTTTATTTTTTTTGTTTATTATTATTGAACTTTGGTTGAGGGTTGGCTGTGAACTCACTTCTGCCATGGCGCAACAAATTCTGGCGAATATTTTATTTATTTTTTATAGATTTGTTTATTTGTTTTGTTGGCTGGTTCAATGCTCCAGCGATGGTTTTTTAAAAGTTTTTTAAGTTCGCCGGACTGCGCTGCATATGCGCCATAATAATGCTTTGATTCTATTAACATGAAATTATAAAGTTATGCGCCGCCAATAAACGGCACACAATTTGCATAAATTGGACACAAAATCAGCAAATTGATCAATTTTTGTTAATTATCAAAATGTGCTTCACTTAGTTAGGAACTTAATAATTAAGTTTTAGGCAGCATTTAAAATTGCGTTCGACATAATTGCAAAATAAATGATTAAATATTAATTTATGTTGGATTGAGGCAATTGCTAAGTGCTTGCATTAATTTAAAGAGATTTTTAAGTTAGAAATATATTCGATTCTGAAAGGTTATTACAAAATCATAATAAGAAATCGATAAATATATTTCTCACATTTTCGCAGCGCTTTATTTCTTCGACATATCAAAAAAAAAAACATTTTTACAAATTAAATTGATAGCAAGATAGTTGAGCTCGTTTTATATCAATAGTTTGAGTCATTTAATATTTAATTCAGTGTTGAAATTGAATAACGTTTTTTGTTTTAACATAAGCAGCTTAATTATTTAAGCACAATAAATAAAATAAATTGAAGAACAAACCCAAAATCAAACGGATGACGTTTGCATAGCAACTAGACACAAACATACGTTTACACTCCATGCAAATAAAGCCTTAGAGATATTCGTATGGCTTAGCTCTTAATTAGCCGCAGCTGCCACTTCATAATAATGCTGCCTCATGCCACAAGCTGATAAAATGCCAGACGCTGGCGCCAAGAAAAACGTCTGTTCTAATAATAATTCCACGAAAAAAAGAGAAAAATGCAAAGCTGAATGGCATTCGAGTGTTTTAAAATGATTCCCATTGCACTTATATGCTACTTACTTTGGAGAAGAACAAGAACAACACACACATATTCTGACACACACACACTCAAACACACACACACACACACACTCTCACCCTGGGAGCGACATGATATCCGTTTGTGCTCATTCAAATCGCATGTAAAAACTATGTTGCACACTTTTGGCACAGCCCGGAGCAGTCAGCACTTGGACTGGTTCCAGCAGCACTTGCAACAGCCACCACCAGCACTTGCAACAGCCACCACCAGCAAATGCCATAGAAAAAACCACCACGTTGAATCTGAATCCTTTTTGGGCGCTGCAAGGCACCGGAAGCGGCGGAAGCACATAGCGCTGAAATAAAGTGTTGCATACTGTTTGGCGCAACAATAATAAAATATCGCATATTTCGCGGCTACACAAAATTATAGCAACGTTTTTTGTGGCACCCCCCCCCCCCCCACGCCACCCCATCCGCCATCGCCCTTTCGACAATATGCTTGACTACGTTTTGTTGTTTTTCAGCTTGTAAACTAATCTTCTTCTTAGTCTGGTATAGATATACTTGCAGCATAAGCTCTTACTGTACAAAGTGTGAGCAGTATTATTGAGAGTGCTAGCTCGACTAAGAGATACCCTGTACACCAAGTCATCTGCAATCACAAGTCGCAAGTCGTTCTGCTTCTGAAAATGTGCATGGGAAATGCTTGCGCTTTTTCGAAATCGATATCAGGCAAACGGGCAAAGTTATCGATAAAATTAAATAAACTTGATCTCATGATATCGAAGAACTTAAACTGCAATCTTTAACTATAATAGCTGAGTTCGGCTTGTTCAAACAGACAGCCAGCCGAACAGCTGTATCTACTCGACTTTTGACTCATCATACTGATATTTTATGGCGCTTTTCACCCATTTTCAGTTGGTCAGCTGATAAAAATATCGATAATTTCGCAAATCGTTAATTTCGACAGTTGGATATTGTTTAAAATTAAATCAATGGATAAATTCATAGCTGCTAAATAATTTACAATAATTGTTTTAAGCATGGCAAGTACAGCAATTCGAGGGTATTAAGTGATGTCGGAGTGTGCTTGCCACCTTTGCACATTGTGGGCTGCCTCCTGACGTTGAGTGACCGCCCAGCGTGCCCTCTGTTTCCAATTTCAAAGCGGACTACATTGATGGCAACAAATGCTCTCCCGCCAGCTCCATTTTATATTTGATATTTTATTACATTACATTTCCCTGGCTTATTACATTTTGGCTTTTAAGCTGTTGACACAACTTGATTTCCGCAATCGTTTCGCAACTCCCCCGACTCCTCTGCGAGCCGTGACTGGTCAGCAGAGTTGTAACAAGTGCAGTTGTTTCATTTTTTATTTTTCTCCGCCCCTCTCGTGAGGGGCGCTTGAGGTTGAAGTTCGCCCCTGGTTCAGCTCGGTTCAGTTGAGTTTTTGGAGTCTACGCTGTCGTGTGTCACCATTCAGTTAGAGAGAGAGAGAGAGAGAGAGAGTGGGAGAGAAAAAGAGAAAGACAGAGGTCACCCACGGCGTTTTGTTTTAGGTTTACGTTGCCCTCTCGCTGCTTTAAGGTTCAGTTTTGGTCCGGTTCGGTTCGTTTTGTTTCGGTGTGTTTTTTGTGTGTGCTTCCACTTTTGGGAGTTGGAACTGGCTCGTCTGCTGCTGCTGCTGCTGGTTCTGGTTTTTGTGCTGACGCCTGACCCAGAAAACAAAATTGTGTCTAATGGGTTTTTGTTATGTTTTTTGACATTTTGGGAATAATGTTTCCGTTTCCGGTTTAAGGTGTGCTGCACTGCGAAGGCAACTGTATGCGACAATTTCCGCTCGCTTCGGACGCCAGAAATAAGGTCAACATGCTCTTTAGCTGATTTCATAAAACAAAAAGTCATCGAGTCACCAGACGACCCAGTCAACTACCCTCAACTTGATATACTTACTCGCTGAAACTGAGACAGACAGACAGAGACAGAGAGAGAGAGAGAGAGAGAGACACTTATACACTTAGCCAAACCCGCCACATCAAAAGATGGTAGCATTTTGATACTTTCAGCTAATTTCAGCGCGGCCGTTAACATGACAACGTAATTATTTTTTCTGTCATCCGGCTCTACGCCTCCAAGGGATGCTCGGGCTGCTCGGGCTGCTCCGGCTACTCGGCTATTTAGCTGCTGCCGTGCGCGATAAGACGCAACTGAGTGGATGGATTGTGATTAATGGCGCGGAGCAGCCAGCAACATTTGCATACGAAATTGAAAGCAAATATTTGCAGTGATACCAAAATAAAAAACATGTATCTCTCTATGTGTGTGTGTGTGTGTGTGTGTGTACTGCGCTAATTGCACTTTGACTTTTGAACCGTACACAGGCCAACAACAGCAAATTTGTGCTTTGTATACATAAGCATACAGAGCACACACAACACATGAGACCCTCCCTTTCTGTCTGTCTGTCTCTCTGTCCGTTCGTGTCCTTTCATGTCTGGCTCGACTAAATTAGCGCTCAGTCAGTCAGTCAGTCTCAAGGCCTTTGCCTCTGCTATACCATCAAAGTAAGGCGACTAGACTTGTTTTTTCGGAAAATTCCTGAAAAATCAATGGCGTTTTTTTAATTTAAATTAAATGGAAATCTGCAAATTTAACATTTCCATTTGAAATGCGCATATTTCCACTCAACGAAAGTTCAGAAACAATTTAAGGCATTTGCATAACAGAATGTAAAATATTGGTAATTCTTGGGAATTCATGACATTTCTTAAGTACTTCTAAACTTATTTTCAGTACATATTTTTGACATTTATAAGTAAGGCATGCTTATTTGCCCACCCTGCTCAGCTAGGAATTCTGCGAAGCGAATGTTATTATGCGAAGCGAATTTAATTCTGCGAAGCGAATGTAATTCTGCAAAGTATATTTTAGTATGTTTATAATTTATACATATTACCAGTATAATTGTAAGTCAAAATGGTCCAAAAGCGTAAACGTAAAGTGCCTCAAGATACAGTTATAAATCATTAACTCAACTCACTGGCAGCAGAAACCACTTCAGAATCCTCTCTCAGTTCTCAACCAGCGCAGCAACAGTAGTTAAATTTCTGTCACTCGTCTCTTTGAAACTGTCTTTGCTTTCTACTCATTGATATTGACGCAACAACATCTTTTACTTGGTAATGCACTCAGAAAAGGCAGGAACTCTTAAGAATTAAGAATTATTATTTCGCGCACCGATTTCAATTGCACAAATGAGCAGCAAAATATTTTGCAACAAAATGAAGATGAGCTTGTGTCACAACTAAAGTTGAAGCTCTCTCTCTCTCTCTCTCTCTCTCTCTCTCTCTCTCTGTATTACCCTCCCCAAAAATCTAGAATTTTACATCTATTTAAATAAATTGTTATTATTATTATTATTCTAAACGGCTTTAACTTCAACTCTTCCAAGAAATGACTAAAATTCAAGAAGCGCATATTCGATGCCCATAAAAATAGATGGCAAATCAGGCATACAACAATTTCAGCAGCCAAAACTAAAGCATGCATATAAATGTATGTGCATAATATATACATGTATTTATAGTCAGTATACGTTAGTGCCACATTATCATTATTAGAACTCATTAGCAGCAGCAGCAGCAGCATGTCAGTCAGCAAAGAGTGAGTGAGAAATACAATCTATTCAAATAGCTTGGGCTTGTGTCTTGGCATGTGTGTGTGTGTGTTGGCATGAGTGTGCGTGTGTGTGTGTGGAGTGCCTGAAGTGCTTAAACGGCATGGCTAAGGCAGAGATTGAGAGGAGCAATGTGGAACCCAATTGAATGACTATTGAATGTGAGCTAATTTGCCTGGTCGCTTGGGGCGCTCATGTAAACTGGAATCGGTTATTATGTTGGCGGAATATTGGGAATATTGGAATTGGGTGTATTATATATTTGGCTGATGTTAAGCGCGTGTAAATGACACGGGCCAAGTGCTGAGTGGTAAGTGCTGAGAGTGGCGCCTCGCCTATCTCAATTTGCATGCTATCATTTTGATCAAAACAATTCTCTTAATTAACAACGCAAAGTGAAATGAAAATAAACCACAAAAAGAAAAGAAACAGCAAAAAAAGGGGAAAACAAAAGTTTTTACCTGCAGCTGCAGCGGAAAGACAAACAGAAATGGAAACAGGCAGCAGGCAGCAGCATTTGCGACCATTGTGCGACTTAATTTCTGTGTTGCCAGCGTTCACATGCAATAATGGGGGGCGTGGGAAAGCAGCAGGGGCACAGCCACGTTTTGGGGTCGGGACATTCGTGTCTTTTGGGGCGTGTACATGGGAAAATGCCTGCCGGAAATCGTCTGCATTGTGCGAGATAACAATTTTCATGCAACGACCGAGACGAGAACCAAACCAGCAAACCACTGACCTACACCCCCGACCCACCCAACCCGCCACACTCATTACTTGTAATAGCGCTTGATGGTGATGATGACAACTACAGCAGCAGCAGCAGCAGCAGCAGCAAAAGCAACAGCAACAACATTTGTGTCCAGCAGGCAAAAGCAAGCGTCTGATACGGAACCGGGCAGCGGATTGCATTTCAAGTGGCATTTCTGCATTCTGCATTCACACATACACACAGATGCACACAAAGAGATGCACACACACACACACACACCCAGGCGAGAAGCGCTCAACATTCGCCTGGATCGACCGCATCCAAAATGTACTCGTAACGTTTCATTTCTGTCAACCCACACAAGAGCATATGAGAGAGAGATAGAGAGAGTGAGAGATAGAGAGAGTGAGAGATAGAGAGAGTGAGAGATAGAGGGGAAGGGGAGGGAAACACACGCAGAACATGTCTGCGGCTAATATAAAACGAAGACTGCCAATTGTGCAATGATGATGACGATGACAACAGTTCACCAGAATCTGTATCCGAAACAAACACAATCAGTGCCAGGACGACAACGACAACGAGAACGAGGTCCATGTCCAGGTCCAACTCCTGCAATATCCGCATTCACAGCGATTTCATTATCATTATGAATGTCAATTACAGTTAGTTAGCATTCAACGATTTCGAATTGTGTAGTTTGCTCCGCCTATGAAGACGCAGTGCATCAAAATCAAAAATATATTGCTATAAACTAGATGCTTGAATGGCAGCACTTAAATTCACTTAATACGATCATTGGATTCGGTGACAGCCAGTGGATTCAATGAAATGCATTTTAATGGAAATGATTGCCAAAAAACGATAAATTGATTTGAGAGGCTTACAAATCGAATCAGTTAAAAAAGTTTAATAAACCAACACACACAAATTCACTAATATTTGTTTTAACTGTTTATGCTTCTAACAAGAATAAAATAATAAAGTTAAAAAAAAATAGATTTCTAAAAACAATGATGAGTTAATTTCGTGTTGTTGAAAATTGCCATTTGTAAACTTTTGGCAAAGGCTAACCAAAAACAACTTGAATGCGAAATATTGTAGCTCAAAAATAATCGGCTGTTGTCATTTAAGCTGCTCGAAAGTGATTTAAGAGGCTTACAATTTTGGTATATTTTTTCTGAATTATAATACAACAATAAATATTAAATAATTTATATAACAAGAATAAATAAAAATAATTATTCAAATTTATGAAAACCATCATTTGCAAACTCTTTCACTGACTTTCTTTAACAACAAAATAAATAAAATAAAATAAAAATAAAGCCAAGAAATATAAATGCCAATTGTAGATGGACTTAAGAGCATTTCCTTTTGTTAAAGTGGTGATTATGTTAGTTCTTTATGCCTTTTTTGTGGGTCCTTTGAGCATTAATTTGAGCATATACTATATATTATGACACTCAACTTTAATATTTGTGGACATTTTCAAGTTTCAGTTTCATTTGTCTGACTTTGTCTGTTGTTTTGTTGCAGAATGGATGCCAAGGATTACGCAGGACTTGCCGGTTGCACGGGACTCGCTTTTGTTCTATACCTAAACACATTAAACGCTGGATTTGTCTACGATGACAGGTGAGAGAAATTTAAACGTATTAAAAATTCCATATGTCAGCAAGTTGACGAAGGTAAATGGGTCCTCGAGTTTTTAACTTGGGGCGACATTTTGTCGACGCTGCGTTGGGTTCACTGTGGATGGGTGGCTTGGGGTGGCTGGGGGTCGACAAAGCTTTGTGGTTGGTGTTGTTGCAGCATAAAAAGTTGTTATGATTAATTGGGCCGCCAAGTGCCGCCATTCGTTTGATAAAAATCACTATAATAAATTTTCGGGTTGCCTAATTGTAAAACTGGCAACGAACTGCCAGCTTATCGCTCTGTATATACTATATACATATATATATATATGTATATGCACAGTAAATGTTGAGGGGGTCTATTGTCAAAATCAGACGATGGCCACTGGCAAGCAAATTAAAAACAAAAATGTTGATTTATGTTGTCGTTTTGCAGGGCAACTGTTCTAAATTGGTCTGAAGTTGTTCTTTAGGCATCTTTCAGCTCACCTAGCATTGAAATGCTGCTAACGCAAACGCAAAACGAAATTAACCATAAATATCAAAAGTCATGTACAATGGACAGGAATTTCCCCCGAGGACGAAGCACTTGGACCAACAACAGAAGCAGCAGCAACAGCAGCAGCTATAGTCCATTTGCCCAACCCCACCCCACCTCTTCCCCCATCAAGCTATTCCTTACACCGATTCCCATTCCCATACCCATACCCATTCCCATTCCCATTCCCATACCTATTCCCATTGCCATTGCCATTGCTATAGACGAAGTCAACCGCTGCGTTTCTGGACGCCAAGTGACGCCACAACTACAGAAAACGAGCAAACAATTGTACAGTTGTGTACTGGGCAGTAGTAGTAGTGGAGCTGGAGGGGTTGCTTTCCAGGGGGGGAGTGGTAGGGTGTGTGGGAGAAAGTAGTGCGCATAAATGGGAAGTTATGCACAAAGTGCTCAGCCAAAAGCTTCAGTTGTAGCTCGTTATTTTGTGCAGCTCCGCCCGTTACAATACCCACTATGAAAAGTGTAAGCAAATTGGGGTATATACTGTTCAGCTCTGTCTACAAATATGCAATTCCATCACACTATTCATTTGATGTTGAACAACTAAACTTGAAGTCTTTGAATTCGGGAAACATGCGCTGCCTCAGTTGTTTACCCACTTTAGTTGCTGATAGAGCACTTCTACGCATGCTTACATTTAACAGGGTATCTCGTAGTCAAGCTTACTCGACTACAGCATTCTTACTTGTATTGTTCTGCTTTTGCCAGAAAACAAGCACAAAAGTTACACCGACACACACTCGCACACACAGGCATACACAGAGTCAAATAATAAACGCAACTTATATAACTCTGTTCCACCTCAGATACCACTTGCACACACACCCCCACAAAACCGCTGCTGCTCCTGCTCGTAGCTCAACAAGGCGTCCCTTTTCGGGGACAAAAAGTTCTTGGCGAGTTTATGTTTTTTTGGCCGAAGAGCGGATGCTTCTGTGGTCATTTTCACGCAGCTGCCAACACCACTCGGCCATTGCCTACCTATGCAGGCCACAGCTACAGTAGGTTGTTGTTGTAGTTGTAGTTGTTGTTGTTGTTGTTGTGGTCACACACACAACATGGCCACAGTTGCCACATGAGCACAAGTTATTATTGTCAAGCCAAGCCAAACAAAACATGATTTATTAAATGGCAGCATTCCCTTCAATTTGTTTCCTATCAACTGGAAAAAGAGCAATGGCCAATGCTTGATTTTCCTGGGTGGTGGTAAGCTGGTAAGTGTGGCTGGCATGGGGGTGGGGAGGGGAGAGCGATACATAAACATTTTTCACGTGTGTGCTGTGAATTGTTTCATATTTCGTTCTTGTCGCTTGTTATTCTTTTTTTTCATAGACATTTTTGCTATAAATTCGATCGGGGGCACAGGTATGGGTATAATATGTATTCTGCTCCACAATAGTTGCAGAGATATGAGTTCAAAAAAAAAAAGATGAGCTTAAAACTTTTGTGCATGAAATATTTGGGGAAACAAATCAAAAATGAAACGAATTATGTTCAAAGTTAAGGCTCATATATCGTGCGATGATAATAAATGTTGCACATGCAACAAAATGCAGATAACATCTTTATATACGAGGCGACTAATTATAACTATTACAAGCTCATTTGCAATCTGGTATTTGTATAATAAATGCTACTCCAAATGATAACTTAGCTTATTAGCTGTAGCTGAGGCAAATGTTTTTCAGCTATTATTTATTGCCCCGACTTATATTGTATACTTTTTTTTATTACTTTTTTATATTTATTATATGCCAACTGATTTATATTTCTTGTTAACAGGCGCAAAGCTAGACTCATTATTTTGATGTTGCTCAGTGGGAATACATCGCTTTAATGCTCTTGTGGAGGGTATCATGAGTTTGCCGTGCAGTTTGTAACGCACTGAGAGAGACGCCGCCGATGCCCCAAAGTCGTTTACTGTATCATATTGCTTTCATAGCAACTAACTGGCAGTATTTAACATCGACTGTGTTCTGCTCCTTTCGTCCTGTTTATTTTGCTGTGCGGTTTAAGCAGCTTTCAGTGTAGATTTGGAATAGATTTACCTACGGTCAAAAGTTTCGCACCTAACAATTTTGATATATTTGCCACTTCATACAACAAAATATGGCAACAGCTACAAAATGTTGCCAAAGAGCCAATCTGCCATCTTACAATAATTTATGTGCCATATTAAAAGGACAGCGACAACAAAAAACGACCAGCAAAAAGAGGAAAAACACGGCGTTACGGCGTTACGGCGTTACGTATACGTAATTCTTTGATAGCCAAACTGCCGTAAGGCTCCAGGCGCACTTCCACTTTCACAGTTGCGATAGCAGGTGGGGGGGGCGATGGTTGATGGAGAAGTAGAATGTGTGGCAGCTCTTTCGCTAGCAACGGCATTTTTTTTTTATAGAAAATCGAAAATTTTCACTTTACATAAGCAGAAGCAGCTTCACAGAGTGTGGTACAAGTGTTTGCGGGTAGCCATAACGGCAGACTGTCAGGTGAGGGGCAAGGCGGAAAGGCAGGAGAGGTGGCATGCAGCTTGCAGCAGGCAGCAGCAGAACTGTGTGCGGCACTTTCGCATTGGATGTCCTCGCTGCTGATGCCATGATATATTGTCTTTTGGAAAAAGCCAACAACACTCCTCGGAGTGCGAGTGCATGCTTATGAGTGTGTGTATGTGTGTGTGTGTATGCTGCAGGGGAAAGGACAGTGGTATTATATCACATATTAATAATAATACACAAAATAATGTTTAAAACTTTTGCACATTTGGCAGTGCAAAATAATTAAAACGATTTCAACAAAATTTGTTTTAAAATAAAGTTCAAAATTCTGTGAAAGCAATTGCTCATTTTTAAAACAATTTAAAAAAAAGATCATAGGGTATTTAGATTCGATCAATTAAGTAAGGGCAAACCTCAATAAATCTTCAACAATTGATGAATGATTTTATTTGATTTATGCAGCATAAGCGACTAACCGCAATCGATGACATGGGAAAAAAGCGGGATAATTTTATCACTTTCGTTGCACTGTGCTCTCTACTATTGAAACGATTGCCAAAGACTCAGCCTGCGCCTTGTGCCTCTGGCTGCGGCAGCAGCGGTAGCTCTGGCTCCTGCTCGAGCGTCGGCACCATCTATAGTCATAGCCGTAGCATAGCAGCTCCAGTCCCTTGCTCCAGCGCCAGCTCTTGACTGCGAGTGAAAAGCGAATGATAACGGCAGCTACTACCATATACATGCCACACTTGTAAGCTGCTTGAATCTTGCTTGGCATTTTTGTTGCTGCCAAAATGTTGCCTGCTGTTGGTGTTGATGTTTTCGTTGTTGTGCCCGCCCCCCGCCGTACCTGCCCTAGAGAATATTGCTATTCAGTCACTAGTTGCGATGATAAAGCACAAAAAAGGCACTGAGGAAATTCTGCTGATGAGGCGATAATGTCGTCGAGGCACAACTTCCCCTTTTTGCCCAGGCCAAAAAATTAAGCCGAAAGCTTCCGCTTCTTATGCCAATTTTCATGCTAAACATGGCAACCAAAAAAAAAAATAACGAAAATTGTCTGCCAAAAAATACACACACACACACACACACACACACACATACATGGACATGTAGGAATATGTACGGCTTGCTGCTAAATAAAATATATATTGAAAAATAATATTTTTTTATTATTTTGGCTTTTTGCTGCTGGTATGCTGCTATTATTTTAAGCTTTTTATTTGGCCTTTTTACCTCACTGCATATCTATTGAAAACAGTTCGAACCTTTTTGTAGCCGCCAGCTTGGTTTAAAAAAAGAAGAAATAGATAAAAAAAAAAAAAAACAAATATAAAAAAAAACATATACAAAAAAAAAACATTTTCTGTGTTAACTTTTGAGCTTGTACAGCAGAAACCTAAAACTACAGCCCGTGGGGCAATTAAGACCAAAGTAAACACAAATTACTTGCACGAGTGCGAGTGTGTGACTGTGTGTGTGTGTGTGTGAGTGTGTGGGTGTGTGTGTGTGTGTGTGTGAGTGTGTGTGTGTGTGTTTTATCTATGAATATCATAAAATTTTAAGGCTTTAAACCAAATATATTGGCGTCTATTTCAAATATTTATTTGCGGAAATTTCTTATTTACAAATGAATTTTCCATGTTTTTGGGAATTTTCAATTATTTCCTTCAATTCGATCAGCATGCTAGCAAAATGAGATTACTACATGAAACTCTTTCAGACAATATGCATTAAATATTATTATTTGACCCAGTTTGGGCCATAAATTCGATTTGAACGATTTTAAGACACTTTTTTTTATCTCAACCAAAAACCTAACAAAATGTTTAACTATTTTACAAATTTAAATTGTTGGACCTATTTACTTCAAAATATCTGTCGAGCTATGTCTGGTTCCCTTTTTTCTTGTTATCGCTTAAGTCCTGTTAGGCGTTGACTGTGTGGCAAAGTGGGGGAAAGTTAATTAATGACATTCAGTCGACAACGTGGAAAACTAATTATGCATAAAATAGCCAAGGTATTATTGCAAACCTACTATAAATTTCAAACTGCTGTGCAACAAAAACAACACAAACACCAACGGGAACAACAGCAGCAATGGCCTGGAACTTGAGTCGACTATGTATGTAATTGAAAGGGGGGGGGGGGGGGGCGTGGTGGGCATGGATCTGGGTAGTGGACTCGAGACTGCAAATCGATTAGAACAACAAGCAAAGGTACATCGGTGAGGCAATTACCAAAGAGCCGTTGACTTCGCTCCAGTGACAATAGAGTGTGCAGATGTGTGTATCAACAACACGAACAACAACAAATGCAACAACAACAACAACAACACCAACAACAACAACAAAGGAGAGACCAAGTGCGCCAACAAATCGGCAATTAATCAAGGCACGAAAGTGAGGCAAGGAGGACGAAGCAACTGGAGCACTGTCGCTCGGCACTTTAACAATATTTATGCCGAGCACAAAAACAAAAAAAACAACAAAAGGACAAAAGGACAATATAAATAAGCTGAGGCGCACAACACAGCCTTTTGAATTTGAGCAGCTCAAGTTGTGCTATGTGTGGCGGGAAAGCCGATCATCCTAAACGGGTTGAGTTGAGTGGGTTTGACTACACTGAGCGAACAAAAAAAGCTGCATACAAAAAAAAAATATATCTGTATATATTTAGATTCTTTATTTATTTTTAAGACTTATTGCTTTAATTTAATTTTTCGTTGATTCTTATTAATGAGTAATGAGTCACTTCCAGTAATGAGTCTGCCAGATAATTCTCTGGATACTTCACATTAAATTAAACATATTTGGCCAAATATATGAATTTCAAAAAATAAGTGTTTAGCTTACATTTTTAACATTCTTAAAATGTCATGTGTTTTTTTTTCGAGTGTAAAATCCAGTTAAGTCGAGAGTTAAGTTGAGCAGCCGGCCGCTTCAGTGCTTCATGAGCGTGCAATTAATCATTTTAATTAATAGTACAGGTGTGCCACAGGTTGCTGTTGGCGTTCCAAGTAATGCGAGCTCATTTCCTTCAACCTCTCACACTCTCTGTCTTTCTCACTCACTCTCTATCTCTCCCACTCACTCTCTATCTCACTCACTCTCTATCTCTCTCTCTCTGTGTGTCTCTTTGCAGGCGCGCCATCTTGGGCAATGCGGATGTAACCGGAGCCGGTCCGCTGGCTCAGCTGCTGCAACATGATTATTGGGGCACAGCGCTGACGGACAGCGGCTCCCACGGCTCCTGGCGTCCGTTGTGCGTGCTGAGCTTTCGTCTCAATTTCGTGCTGGGCGGCGGCGTTCCATTTTCATTCCATTTGATCAATCTACTGCTGCACTGTTTGGCCACCGCTTTAGTTGGGCTCGTGGCACGCACCCTGTTGCCCACACGTGCCGGCGTTTGGTGCACCGCCGCCCTCTTTGCCGCCCATCCCATTCACACAGAGTCCGTAGCGGGCATTGTGGGACGCGCCGATTTGAGTGCCACCATTATCTGTCTGCTCGCCTACTTGGTCTATCGCCATCACATGCAGCACAGGGAGTGGCAATCTTTGTCACTCGCACTCCTGCTGGCCTTGGCCGCATTGCTCTGCAAGGAGACGGCCATTACGCTGCTGCTGCTATGCGGACTATGCGACGTGCTGGGCAGACGAGGGGGCGTGAAACAGGCCGCAGCTGACAAGGTAAGTGTCGAATGATGACATTCAATAACAATCAGGAGTGTGAATAAGGAACTTTGCCAGCAACGGTCTGCAACGAAGTGCATCTCTGGTCTTCAAATATTCCCAATTTTAAGCTTTATTGGTGTATTTGAAAAGGTTAAATAATTTCTAAAATTTGTATCTTTAGATATAAATAATTCTTAACAATAACTTCTCAAGTTATCAATTAATTACTAAATGAATTGCAACTCTCAATTGATTGAACTTGTTCTTAAATTGCAGCATCGACTGCGGTCTCTGAGCATTTTGAGTATTGCTCTGCTCTGCGCCATCTATTGTCGCCTCAGCCTTGTGCCACGCCCCAGCGTTGCCTTCTCTAGCGCCGACAATCCGACGGCGCACGAGTCCTGCTGGTGGACACGGACACTGACATACCTGTACCTGCCTGTGGTCAACTTTCAGCTGTTGCTCTGGCCACAACATCTGAGCTTTGATTGGGGCATGGAGGCGATTCCACGCATCCGAACGCTCTGGGATGCACGCAATTTGCTAAGCGCTCTGTTCTATGCCTCACTGCTGGCCATCACTTGCAAAGGGATCCGATTGCGTTCAAGGGGCAGTTCGTCAATGGATTATGCTGCTGTGGCGAGCATGTCGTTGCCGCTGCTGCAGCGACTGGGCGGCAACAGTTGCTACAAGTGGCACGGCCTCCTCTGCACCTGCCATCATCAGCTGAATCAGCAGCTCTCATCCCAGCTACAGCAGCAGAGATCTGCACTTAAGAGCCAGAAATTATCCCATTGCTGCTCCTCCACGAAATCCAATTCGGAGTCTGCACTCATAATTTCGATTGCCTTTTTAGTGTTGCCCCTTTTGCCTGCCAGCAATTTATTCTTCTATGTGGGCTTTGTGCTCGCCGAGCGTTTACTGTACCTGCCCAGTGTTGGCTACTGCCTCCTTTTTGGCCTTGGCTTCGGCAAGCTCTGGCAGCATCTAAATGGCTCAAATCATAGACTTTTGCTGGTCTGCTGCCTTGGATTGCTGCTGGCATCGTTTGGTCTGCGCACTGTGCAACGTAATCGCGATTGGCACGATGAGGAACAGCTTTTCCGCAGCGCAGTGGCCATCAATCCACCCAAAGGTAAGTTTTCGATTTGAGGTAAATTGATTGCCTAATAAATTTCAAATGCTGTTGTCCTCTTTTATTCATAGCCACACTTAAATATTTAACTAAATTTCACTTAAAGCTAAACTAAATCGTGTCCATACCTTAGCAACAATTATGAATGCCTTGAAGCTGTACAGAGCTTTGCAAACAGCTTCAAGAGTTTGTCACAGCCTGAAGTCATATAAATTATGTAATTTATAATTATTAACTTTGATTAGTGTAATATTACAAAATTAGTTGAATTGGCCATATTCCATTAAAAGCTTTAAACTTGGCTTAAAGTTGACATTTATTTGTTCGGCTACTGTGCAAACGGCTTTAAAAGCTTATCCTTGGCGATTATAAATTGAATATTTTAAACATAATTTATTTAAATGAAAGCTAGAAATTTGTTTAAATTAAATCTTTGTTTTAACCAACTATTTTTAACTGCATTCCTTTCTTTGCAGCCCTTGGCAATCTGGGCAGCGTTCTGAGCAGCCAGGGACGGTACGAGGAGGCAAAGGTGGCACTTCAGCTGGCCATCGCATATCGCCCAAATATGGCAGATGCGCACTTTAACCTGTAAGTAAACGGAGCTTTGCACGTCCAACTCATCATCCCTGTGCAAATTCCAAGTCGAAATTCGCGTCTGCATTGCAATTTTGGTAGTTCAACTTTTTTTCTTTTTTTTTGTATTTTTTGCTTCTTTTTTTTTTGAGTCATCTCAAAATGGACGTTAGTTTTTCGCTTTCAGTCTTTTCAAAATTCAAAAGCTCAAAGTGAATGCCTGGCACGACCTTGGGGAGTAATGGGAAGAGGTGGGGTGAGGGAGAGGAGAACTCTAAAGGGTTTCTAGGTTGGAGAGTGGTTAGATTGTGGTGCGATGGTTCGAGGCGCACCTTTAATGCCAAATAGCAGCTGGTTCTGTCCAGCCACATGGCAAAAGCGTTCGGACAACATCTGAGAAGTTGGACAGAAAAAAATGTTACCATTGGACCGCTGCGTGCATACAAATCAACTGGATGTAAGAGAATGTGAGAGAAGGAGGGGGGCTAACGCTACACTTAGAAAAAAATATGTGGTTGTTGTTTCTGAGCAACATGTTGCTGAAATTGCAATAGACTCTTACTTTTTAGAGTGCTTAGACTGATACACTTTTTAAAAATATGCTTGTACATGTCGGTCACTTATTTCTGTGAGTGTACGATCTACGGGCACATGTTTAGCATCTTTTGGATGGCAATTTGCATGCGCTCGACACACCCATCAACAGCAAACAGTTGCCTCCTGGCTTTTCTAGCTATTTTTTCCCCATTTTGGGAGCAAGCTCTATCCCGTATTGCACCTCACCTGCCTCACCTGCCTTTCCATACCTTGGCTCACCTCTAAGCGATACAAGTGCTGGCTTTGAACGAGTATTGCGCTGTAATCCCCTGCAGAAACGAATGTGTGCCATTAATTAGGTCAGACCGAATGCATTCACGCCGCAGTGCTCCTTGAATACTATGCCGCCATCTAATCTCAGTTCGAGCTAGAAGCGCACCAACTTTTAAAGTTATAAAACTTTTGATTAAGTTATAAAAGATTTAAGACTTGCTGCAAAGTTAGAAAAGATAGTGGAAGAATAGCTAGAAGACTTATATTCAAGTTTGTCCAAATATTACTCTCGACTAGAGTTTTCATTACAAATTAAAAATTAAAAAAAAAAAAAAAAAATTAAAAATTTTTTTTGTCGCAGTTTTTGACCTCTAAAAACGTCGCAGTGTTGCTGCAAGCGCCCTTTTCGCCGGATTTGTCACCCTGTGACTTCTTCTTGTTCCCCCAAACAAAATTGGCCGTGAAAGGAACGCATTTTGAGTCCATAACTGACATCCAGACCGCCGTGACGAGGGTACTAAAGGACATTCCAGTCGAAGCCTTCCAGAAATGTTACGAAAGCTGGAAGAAACGTTGGAACCAGTGTGTAGTTGCGGGAGGGGAGTACTTTGAAGGGGATCACATCAATGTACCTTAATTTTTAAATATACGTATTTTATGGACTTAGTCTCATTACTTATTGGGCAGACCTCGTAGACCCTCATCTCTTGAAGCTAATTTTACATTGCCTTAGCGATATGCGGAAAAACGCCGAAAAATGCCGCTAGCTTTGGTATTTGTGGCACAAGAGGATTTTCGATAAATAATACAGTAAAATAAATGTGTTTTCCTTTTCAGTGTTTCACAACAACAGTTTTCATTTAACCTTTAATATTATAACATATTTTTTATAAACATTCAAATGAATACTTAAAAGTTTTTCGCAAGAAAGTATGCTGCGTTTTGTATACAGCTTGAGTCCAAACTTATAAACGGCAGAGAAAGAAGAGAAAATCTAGATTTAAGCAGTTATCTTTCCTTAAGATGTGAGAAGAAAACTGTATTCGAGTTTTCAAAAAGTTTTTCACTCACACAGCTTAACAGTTTCCCAACCCATGCAAGTGAAAACGACTAATGCCGGAGACTGCACACAAGAATGCGACTTATAGCAATATTGTAAAATAACTAGTCCAGTTGGCATTTGTGCATTGTGTTGCAGTTGCAACTGTCAGTGCAACAATGCGTTGAGAGTAAAAAACGTGTAGTAAAAACTGCTGAAGCATTATGTTGGCATCCGCTGAAAGCTCAGCGGTTGAAATGCTGGTGTGGCTTTAGCTTTTTAAGGCCAATGACACTTGCACTCTTACCCTTGCCACTTCTTGCCCCTCGGCTCAGCAATTCGAACACATGTGGCAACAGTGAGCTGCAGCTGCAGCAACCGCCTGCAAAAGAGAGACAGAGAGAGCGATGACTTTCAGTTCCCAATGGGATCAGTGCAACATGCGACAACATGGCAACGCATTACCAACCCTTCCCGCCTCGCAGCCCCTCCCCGCCACTCGCTCAGTGGCATATGAGTGCGAGTGTCCTTTTGAATATGCAACCACATAATTTTCAGCCCTTGCCCCGTTGTCATTGTTGTCGCTGTCTTATTGTTGAGTATTGTGTTTGATATAATAGGCTTTCCGCTCGAAAAATAAATAAGAGAAAAAAAGAAGAAGAAGAGTATAAGACGCAAGGCAATGATTGCCCCGAAATCCGTTCGCTTTGCTTCTTTGGCAAATTGTTGGAAAATCCTCTTCGCTCTGCTTGGCCTGCCCCAACTCTTACCCCACATAACGCTGCCACAAGCAAGCAACAAAAATGCAAACTGAGCTGGCGACAGCTGTGCGCCCAATACAAATAATTGCACACGACTCCCGGTTGGGTGCCCAGCGACTCTGTCGCAACCGCAGCAGTAGTGGCAGCAGCTGTGGCTGGGCCATCGTACCTTGCTACGATTTTGCATGAAGAAAACTGTAATCATGCGAGTCTACTACATAATTCCCCACTTCCCACAACTGTTGCTAAATTGCCCTCGTTTAGGTGCAGCGCATAAAAAATATATGTGTAAATGTTGTGTAAGTGGAAAAGTGGAAACTGAACACAAAACTTTAAACTCTGATTCGACAATGCGTAATTACACAGCACGAAAAGCTGTGATACAAAACTTAAGAACCAAGTAACAAAACTATGCATAAAATATTTGCTCTTATCGTACGGTTCAGGAGTAAGCTTTCGACTAAGTTTTATTTCTTAAATTTAAAAAAAATATGTCAAAAATTTAAAAAGAAAAATATTTTAAATATAATACTCTAGCCGATAGTCCCCTCCAAGTTGCAAATATATATATTCACTGCTTCAGGCTTATCATTGATTTTCTGATTAACATTATTTCACATAGATGGTATTCCATGTAAGTTTTATTAGACAAATTCCCAGTTAATTTTTTGATTATTTGGTTGCAAATATTATGTCTGCCAATTAATTGTATAAAATTTCAATGGATAAGCAAAATTGCTGCCCCATAAGTGGCTATAATAATAAAGTGCCGCTCTAAGTTGAAAATAAGTGGACGCAGAAAATGTAGCAAAATCAGTTGACATCTGCGTATAAGAAAAAAAATGCAAAGTGCGAACTTCATAACTGCTAAGGCTTCAGGTTATTAGCTTGGCTCAAAACGATACCCGATCCGCTGGCATTGCTGCTGCTGCTGTTGCAGTTGTTGGAGCTGTTGCTGCTGCTTCTACCTCAACTGCAACTTAAACTTCAACTTTTAGCTGTCAAAGCACTGACGTCCAAGTACGGCTCGCTCACAGAATTCACTGAAGGCGACGGTGAAAGTTTAAGACGCTTTTCTCTCACTTGCCATTTTTTGCTGTCTGCCTCTTTTACCCGTTGTTGGCCGTTGCTTCGTGCAGCTTATCGAAAAGTTGCATGATTGAATTTTTACACTCGCACTTGCAGTATGAAGCGGGTATGAGTGAGGGCGTGGCATAGACATTAACTGCTGCTTGCTGTTGCTTGCTGCCTGCTGTTGCTTGCTGCCTGCTGTTGCTTGCTGCCGGCTGCTGCTAATCTAAAAGTCAAGTTGGGTCGCATTACCATAAACACTTCATATGACGACCGTCGAGCTGAGCACTTTAAAGCTGCCTGGCAATAAAGAGCAAGCGCCTTATGTGTCACATTTCCGGTGTCTAATCGAAAATCAATGTCAATAGCAAAAGCCTTCGTGCCACTTCCACCGTGCTCCGTGCAGACCCCACATCAATGTGGATAAGCAGCTGTTTGTACATTATTTACTCGTAAAGCCATCAATAGTCGTACAACCTAACAACCCCCACATTCCCTCACCCACCACAGTGCAATGCTCGCAAATCTCGCATTATTTGCTAGCTGGAAGCTGCGGCTGTTGCCATTTACCACTTGCCACGTGTTCGTGAGGCGAACGTCTGTGGCTGCGGGATCTCAGCCCCATAGCCAGTCAACTGTCATGGATTTGTTGTGCTCGGGATGCTGTGCTGTGATTTTTACCTGTTCCACGCCACATCAAAGTTAGATGCTGATAGACAGAGAGGGAGAGCGAGAGCTGGGAGGGTGGTTGATTGGGTGGTTGGGCGAGAGCAGTACTACAAAAGTAACAGGCAACCAAACACCGAAACCCAAAAATCACTGAGCTGTATAATTCGATTTCTGTTTTTCACTCTTTTATTTTGCTATCTTTCCACTCTTTATTTTTTTGGCTCTAGTAGTAGATGTTGTTTGCTTACCTGCCACAAGGAATGAGGGATGGGCAGATCAGCTTTGCTGTGGGCGAAGAGGGTGGGAGGGGAGAAGTTGAAAAGACAACATTGCAAATGGTATAAAACAACATTTTCGGTTTTCATCTATATATTGTGGAACACTCCTAGTCTCATATAAAATAGAATAGTCGCACTCAATATTCAGTTGAGCAAATCCATCCGTTGTTCTCTTGCAATTCGCATGCATTCACTTGGCTCGGTTCGCATTGCTCCAGCCCCACTTGCCACCTGCCATCTGCCCCCTTGCCACCTTCCACTTGTCCCACCCAATTTGGCAATGGAGTCTCAATGGGTTGTTGCTTTTGCGATAAACAAAAATTTAAACAAATGTAAAAAATGCAATTGTAGCTGCGAGTGTTTATCGAAAAGTTGTTGTCTGGCATATGCAGAACTTTACAACACTTGTTCTTTTACTTTTCATCACTTCTTATATGTTATATATGTATACCTTCTATGCACAGATACTATGCAAACATATATTTAATGGATTATGGACCTTAAATAAACTAAGATATATAAATAGTTGGTGCAACATCACAAATGGACTAAGTTCGATATTTCAAATGTGAAATTTATGAAGTTGCCCTCTTGGCGTTTCTATGGACTCCTTGTCGAAACTCAACACAAATTTTAGAACGATTCGTCTGTTGTTGAATAACTTAGTGTTGTTGTTGTTGTTTTCGTTGTTGTTGTTGTTGTTTTTTTGGGTTTATTTTGCACTGTTTTGTTACGTTCGAGCTACACATAAAAGGCATCCTTTATTTAAAAGCACTTGTTCATGCATATACGATCTTTTTGTTTATATTAAAAATCCAGACACGACTGCCATGAATATCCATTTCCATTGATATGAATTTGTTTACCCAACGCTCCAGCGATAGACTTGTGCAAATTTCAAGTATATACCACTCTGTGCACTTTAGCCGCCTCTTAATCCCCCCCCCCCTAGCCACCCGCCGCTCACCACTCCACACCACCACACACACCCATCTCTCTCGTCTCTCCCTCGAGTGTATTTTGTTAATTAAATGAAGCCAGGACGTGGCAAAATAAAAATGTAAAACTCGACTACAAAAATAGCCAAGTGGGCGTCCAGTGAAAATACTTGAAGGTCAACATTTTGAAGTATTTGAGCGAGCGCTGCAATTAGAGCAACGAAACCCCAGAGAAACCGCAGAAAAACTCAGCGAAAGTTAATCTACTCCGAGTCTCTGGCACACTATTAGACCACGGCTTCAATCTCGGCCAAAAGTAGCGGTTACTTTTTTACTTACCTTTTTTTATTTATACTTCTCACTTTTGCTTTTTGTTTCAGCGTTATGATTTCCTTATGGGAACGCTCGACTGGGAGATACCTTGAAAACTGATGTTAAATAGTATATTAACTATTTGCAAAGTCGAAGTTTATTTCTTGAAAATTTAAAGTTCGACTTGTTATGGAGACTAATCTAGAAAAGTAGACTATAAAATAAATCCACTAATTTGGTAACCATTTGGCAGGTATTTAATTATTTATTGTCCAATTGGAAAGTTTTTATTTAGACACTCAAGCTGATGGGTAAATGTGGCTTTGCTTTCATTGACTTACTGACACATCAAGGCTTCTCTGAGATGGTAAAAAACTCAATTGTATTTAATTATTTATTAAAAAACACATTGCGAAACTGTTTGTGGTATAGGCAAAATTAGTGACAAGAGAAAATAAACAGCAAATCAAATGCAAAGTGTACATTTTTTATATGGATAACTTATTAATTGCATCATTGTTTTCAACAAGAATAAAGTTAACTAGTTTGTTAATTATAAACTTAGACCATCAGATTTGTCAAAGCCTTGCCAATCCTGAAAAGCTGAAGCTCATTGGCAATGGTTCAACGGCTAAGTAAAACTAGCAAAAGCAAGATCCACTTTCTGTTGGTTTTACTTATTATTTATTTATAAATAATTATTATATTTATACTTATCTATATACTTATTATATATATTAATGTTGGCTTTATTTATTATTTATTTATAAATAATTATTATATTTATTATTCGAATTCTTCAGCTGCTTGATCAACGAACTGCTTTCATTATGTAAAATATTCCTTCCGTAACATACTGTTGCATACTTTTAGGGGCATCGTGCATCAACAGCAGCAGAACTACAGCAAGGCTCTGCCCTGCTATCGTCGTGCCATGGAGCTGAGGCCGCAGCTGGCGCTGGCCTATCTCAATCTGGGCACATCGCTACTGGCCTGGAACAGGACAAGGTACGAGACGGAGGCGGCGGCTGTTCTGCTGCGGGGCGCACGGCTGCAGGGGCGTGGCGTGCGTGATCGCAGCGCTCACGAGGGGGCGCGTCAAAGTGCGTATCTGCAGTTAAGTGCATTGCATCGCTCAGGGGGCAGACGCCAACAGGCCGTGGAGGTGCTGTACGAGGCGCTGGCCACGTTGCACTTGGGGAACGCTGCTGTGTTGCATCAGCGACTGGCGGCGTTGCATGTGGAACTGGAGCAGTGGCAGCAGGCAGACGAGCAACAGCAACTGGCTGTGCAACTGCAACCGCAACAGAGTGCTGCCCATCTATCCTACGGCCAAGTGCTGGCCAGAAATGTAAGTGCTTGTGGCATCCTTGTGGTAGACAGTGGCCTTTTGTGTTAATCCATCTCCAATCTCAGGGCAGTCGCCATGCGGAAGCGGAAGTGTGGTTCAAACGCGCCTTGGAGCTGTCCCCCTTAGAGCCCAGCGCTCACCATTATTACGGTAAGTTTGGCAACTTGCTGGCACAGCTGATCCCCAAAAGCTACTCCTTTCACAGCTGAGTTTCTGGAGCAACAGCAGCGATCGCACGAAGCGTTGGGCTATCGCCTGCGTGCTGCCTCTCTGGCGCCACACAATTATGCCCTGCTGGCGGCCGTCGCCGATGCACTGCGTCAACTGAATCGCCTGGCCGAGGCGGAGCTGTGGTATCGACAGGCAGCTGTACTGCATCCTCGAGCGGCACACGCTCACGCCAATTTGGGCGCCATTCTGCAGATGCGCGGACAACGCCAGCAGGCGGTGCAATGTTATCGCAAGGCTCTGCAACTCCAGCCGGGGCATGCCACAAGTCGCGCCAATCTGGCCCAAATGAATATCAACATCGATGCGAGCACGTAGCATCAATTCAAATGTTTACTAATTATTCAAAATACTTGAGATTTGCCAAGCAGCAGGAGATGACTCAAAGTTGAAAGGACTTAGGGACACACAGATAGACTATTCTTATACAATCCACTAAATACGAATGTTATCACCTGAAAGCGAAGATTAAATTTATGCATCTATTTTTCAAACAATTGTTTCAATACGATCAGATAAAGGTAAGTACCGATTTGATAACCTAAAAAGGATATGGCGGCAATTGAAATAAGTTAATATTAAGATTGAAATTGACAGCGATGATAACGCAATTTTCACATTCGATCTATCCTCAAAATTTTATCTTTTTTGTCTTATCGAAAATGGAGAAATATATCGATAAATTGATGTAAGCTGGGATGGCATTCGAGAGCTTATTTTCCAAATTTAACATCTCTAGTTTCTGAGATCGGCTTGTGCTTACAAAAGGACTCAAATGTTACCTTATGGTTCATGAATGCCTCCTCCTGAGTGTTACATACTTATATTTTAGAGATAGGCATACAAATTGTCTTCTGACAATCGATTAACAGATCTGTCTTAGCACTATTTGGCACACAAGAAAAATCAATATATTGGCATTTCATTTATGCATCGCAACAGGCTTAAGCTAATCCTAATCCCAAACTCCGAAGATGAGCCCAGCTACTTTAAAATGTTTGTTGAGCTAACCTTTTAGATAATTTATTAATTTCTTTAATGCGAGTTTCAAACTCAGGTACACCACTCGTTGAAGAAGGGGAAAATAGTTAAGTGAATTGCCTTGGCCCCCGCCCAAAACTTGATGTGAAAATGTCAATCTGTTTGTTGGGGTCATTCGGCAGCCATTCAGTCATTCGTAGACACACAACAAATTACGAGTAGTATATGCCACATATATATAAAGCTCTCTTGGCATTTCATCTCGACAACCAGGTGACAAAAGCCATAGAAACACGACAGACACAAAACGGACCCAGACAAAAAGGCAGGCATGCAGACACACTCCGGGAACGTGATAATATCAAGTGGCATTGCCCAAACATACAAAGAACTTAACCACAGAGAAAACCCGTGTCCCCCATAGCCCCCCCTGCTTCCACCGTAAAAAACCGCAATGTCAGTGAATGGCAGGGTTATGTGTTCTGTGAGTTTTTGGGCTACTAGAAATAGTGCCCACTAAGCATTAAAAATGATAATTAAATTTTCAACAATGAAACCGAGCTGAGAACAAGGACACGGCACGTCCACACTACATATGTATGCTATATATATATATATAGCATATATGTATATTTATATATATAAAGCTCTTAATCATAAACATGCGCCGGCACTTTAACTCCATCCGACCGATAGAGACCCAACCCCGCTCCCGCCATTGTCATATTAATGGCATTGGCAGTGGGTCTCTCTCTAGTGTTCGGTCTCTGTCTCTCTCTAGCGTTTGGTGTCAGTCCCTCTCTAGCGTTCGGTCTCTGTCTCTCTCTGTAGCGTTCGGTCTCTGTCCCTCTCTCTGACGGGGACTGCAAAGCATATGCGCATATAAATTAACATAGACAACCGAGTATTTAATTAAAATTCCATCAGCCCAATAGACAAACACACGCAGTCTGGCAGGTAGTTTGGTTAGGCAGACATTTTAGCGCTAAGCCGTGCAGAGTTTTGGCTCCCAGAGCAAAGCCACCAGAAACCGCACGGATGGCAACCAAATCTGTGAAACACTCGCCTTTGGCAACGTCAATCGCGTGCAAACAAAGCCAAAACTTCGCCACACGGACCCGCTCAAAAGAGCCGGCAACACGGACAGAGAGAGAGGGAGAGAGAGAGAGAGAGAGAGAGAGATAAAGAGCTCACCTGGCAATTTGGGCAGAGATAAAGTTGGAGATGGCAATGGATGTGGACAGGTGGCAACAGAAGGTGGCGCGGACAAGAGCCGCTGGGCAGCATCGATGCTGACTGATGAAGTGGCACTTCTACGACAACATGGCCCAGGCACAAATGATGATGATGATGATGACGACGATGATGATGATGGCACTGCTCTCACTGTTGTTTCTGATCGTGATAAGCATCGTTTCCGTAATTAAGTTGACGCAGCAACAGCAACAGCAGCAGTCAAAGTCAAATTTATGTATGCAAACTCGGACTGAGCGCTGAGGTTCCCTAATTAAATATGAATTTGAATGGCTTAAGGATGGAGATGGAGAGCCAGAGATAGACAGAGTTGGTGGAGAGAGTGAAATGGGTTAAAGGACGTCTGGGTGAACCGGGGCAAGGATATGGCAGTTGTTCGCTAGCAGATTGGTGCGTATTCGTTGGCCAAACGAACCCTTGAGGTCAGCGCAAACAAGTGGAGTGTGGAGTAAGTTGGAATTGTAAATACCCTGTGGTTAGTAAAATCATATATAGAGTATAACCAATATTTAAATTTGCGACTTTCAGCCTCGATTTCAACGGGCTGAAGGAAGTTGGTAGCGATTTCTACAGTTACTAAAAATCGATTAAATTCATCCTTATAAAGTGATTTCCCAGCAGAGTATTTAAAGTACACATTTTCTAACAGATTTCAATTATTAATTTGCACATTAATTTGAGCCATTTCAAACACTGTGCTAATAAAGTTTGTTTTACATATTAAATGGGAAACACCCTGTTTGCCTTGTTGCCAATTTGACAGGGTGTCAACAAACTTCTGACCGTTCAATGAGTGTTTAATACGACAAACTGTTTAAATTTCTATTGGGTTTTTTATCTCGTTTTGGCTTTGACTTTTGTTTTGGCCACAGATGTTGTTTTTGTTTCAGTTGCTGATCTTGTTCTTCCTCAAAAACTCAACTTTTTGACCATGTACAGACATACATACACCTACACATACACATGCACGTATGTATCTGTAAATGGTTATCCTGTGGAATCATTTATTTTCCACTTTAGCCAGCAGAAAACACAGACACACAGACAGTCAAATAAAAAGAAAAGTTTTTAGTTAGCTTTTGATGAGGGTCAACTCAACTCTAAGCGCACTTTTCAAGTGCTATTCCCCACCACACCCACACCCACACCCAAAACCAACACCCTACACTTCCCATCCCCACCAAGCACCCGTTGTACTGTCCCACTTAGCCCACATGAATGAGAATGTTCGCATTTTCCTGCTCCTGCAATTCGCAGCAAAAAAACAAAACAACATAAAATACATATAAACAATCAACAACAAAAAAATGTGCAAAACAAAAAGAAAAGTATGACAATAGTTGGGGACATTGTTTTTGACATGACTTTCTATCAAAAACAAATTTGCTTCTTCTTTGTTGTGTTATTTTGTGTCTTTCTGCTCGGTTTTTGTGTTTGTTTTTGTGTTTTTGTTACAATTCGAGTCAAACATTTGCCAAATGAAAGCCGGACAACAGTAAAACACATTATCATATATATTTATATACATATATATATACATGTATGTATCTCATTTCAGCACATTATGCAATTGACAACTTAATATTACATTTTCCAAATAACATTGGAAATGCTTTGAAAAAATGTATAAATACAACTACAAAAAAAATGTATATCCGACTACCAAGCACACCTGACGACAGCAGCATTTCAGGCTTAAATTGCTACCAAGATTTCGATTCCTTGACCTAGTTATAAAGTTGCTTTGTAAGGTACAACTGTAAATATAACCTTGACATATTTGATTTATATGTAAAGATATCAAAAATGCTGAGAACTCAGTGAAACTGCTAAACTTCAAAAGCTGCAGTTGAGCAACTGAGATAATTATTGTTTGATTTACATAGTTCAAGTGATTTACTATCCATGTACTTGTAGTAAAGCGGTTGCAGCATGAAATCTGTTGCATCTCTGGCCAACCGCAGACAGGCATGCAACAAAATTACTGTTGTAGTCAAGCAGTCAAAAAAAAAAATAATTATAATAATAATAATGTGTGGCCATAAAATCAATGCAACAGACACACACACACACTTACAGCAGGGGGGTGTTTGGTGCATTTTGGTTAGTGCTGCGTCGAGAAAGGAAGCAGCCACAAACACCACCAGTCGTTGCTGTCAGTTGCAACAGTTGCAGCAACGTCTGTGTGGCAGACGGACGACGGCGATGCACAAAACCAAAACCCATTCTGGCATTGAGTCAGCGGCTACAACGTGCCACGCACATGCACTCACACACTCACACACACACACACACACACGAACATGCACACACATTCGTGTGTCGCATTTTGATGGCGGTGGTGCGTTGCAACACGAACGCCTTCGGTTGACAGTGTTAGCGTTTGCCTCGTACTTAACTTGAAAACAATTAGTCACAAATTTAATTTCTATTTCAATGGGCAATACACTTGGCAGACATGTTGCATGCAACATGCCAACCAACCAACCAACCAACCAACCGACCAACCGACCAACCAGTCAGCCAACTTTCTACTAACTAATTGCTGGCGAAAGTGAAGTTCTCCCGGTTAGCCACCATGTCAGCATTAGTTTGCAGCAAAAGCTCCTTAGACGATTTCAAATATGTACTTGTATAAGTTCAGTGTAAACCACACTGCAATCGACTGAACGCAATGAAGGCTAAAGGACCAACTAGCTGGTTTGAGTTTCAGCAACATATTCTTGCATGTAGTAAATCGCACTTCGCTGCCAAACTATCATTAGTTTTACTCAAACATTGAATAATGAGAAGTGTATTCAAAGTGCATTAAATAAACACAAGTTAATTATGATTATTACGCACATTAATGTTGATTCCGCTAATCAGCAGCTAATTATGTTTTAACGAGATAAATACTAACTGATTTGAGTAATTTGCTTGACAAAGGTAAAGATTTCACCCGCGCTCCCTTTAGTGGCCACTCAGCAATCAATTTATTCCGTTTGACTTATATTTTTGTTGTCTGCTTAATATTATCTGTTATTTAGTGTTATTTAAATGCGCTTCTTAGGAAATTGAAAATGAAAATTGGCAAATAATAAATATGAAGCTAAAATCCAACTTTCAGCGGGTAGCATTGAGTGGTTTGCAACACAAATTAGCTGCCCTTAAAGCATTTTGGATCGCATCGCATCATTGATGTATTTTTGATTGCAGCTGCTTAAAAACAAAAGAAAATAATACGAAAAAAAAAATACAACAATCACAATCAGCAAAATTGCGAGGGCGACACAAAATCACAAAAACGCAGATGAAATGCCAAAACACACGCAGACACACACAACCAACAGCATCAGCAACAGCAGCAAAAGAAGCAGCAACCATCATCATAACCTGTAGCTTCAGGGGCACAGCACACACAGAGACCGAAGCAAAGCTTCCCCTCTGCTGCTGCTGCTGCTGCTGCTATGGACAGATAAATGGGTATTGGCGTCCTGGCCGGGAACGCACCCAAAAGCGAAAGTTCACACCGAAATTGAAACCCAGCAACAACAATCCGCAAGCCGCGTGGCCCACGACAACAATAACAACAACAACAACGACAGCGATAACAACGAGAACAGCATAAAATCTGTGTGCCACAAACTGAGGCGCAAAATGAAGATGACAATAAATTCGATTCGATTTCGCTTTGATTTAGTTTTTGGGGAATATCATCATCCTTGGATTACGAGGCATTGCGTGAGCAAACGAGCGTCCTTCTCACTTCCTCAATCCTCCGCAGCTCTCTGATGATGATAATGATGATGATGATGACAACGATTGTCGCCTTATGGCGTTGGTTTGGCCAAAATGAGAGTATGGCAAACACAAATAGATAACTGACAACAAATAAAAGCCAGCCAAAAATAACCAAAATGAAAATAAGACAAAGCAAATTCACGCACATGGCATCAGGCAAGGACGAATGATTGGACGGAAGTACGGACTGAGAAGTTTGGCTCGCGGGGTCGCCAGGATCACATTGGCAGGACACATTCCGCAAATCCTGTGCAGCTTATGCCGGCTTTCAAATTTTGATTGAAAAAATCACACAGTTTTTAGTGTCAGCAAGCAAGCAAAAGGAAACTAAGCAGACAACTGACTTTCTCTCTCTGTCGCACTCATTGCTCGCTCCCCCACACACACACAAGAAAAATAGGACGACAAATAGCGAAATGTTGCCACAGATTGCTATTATGATGAAGGCAGAGCCGACAATTCCTATTTAATAATTCAGCCTGATTGCCGATATTTTGATTTGGCCTAATCATTTGGCCATCTCTTGCCCAGCAGAAATGTAAACCATTTCCATTTGGCATTGATAGTCCTTGAGAATATACAATAGAGTGGAAGTGCACATAATTGGGCTTGTAAGTCGATTAGTGGTTATACATATACACATATGTGTATGTTGAAATGTTGAAATGCTCGTAGTTAAGCTACATACATAAGCATACATTTATTTTCATATTTATGTCATAAAAGAGTTTGAAATAATAAAATTAATAAGAACAAAAAGTTTTTGAGAAATTAATTGAAAAATTTAAGTTATAGTTTTTCCTTTTTCGCTCAAATGTTCTTATCTTTTGAGACTAATTAAATTGCTTTGAATTTATGTAAATTAAGCGGGCTACCTTAGTTCGTGCAGCGTGTCAAAAGCTCCTTGCTACACACAAATGGTGGAAAAACTTACTAGTAGTAGTTTCCACAAGTTTTAAACAACTTTTTATCCAGCACATACACCAACCAATACTACAAATAAAGGACTTGAACTATTGTTTAAGCTAATTTGATTAATCTGATCAATTAAATATAATAAGCTCAATTAAATTACAAATAACTTATTATGGAGAAGGTGTGAAATATATTAATTAACCGGTTACAGGGTAACCACCCATTATTATAATCAATAAATTCATAAATTAAATGCCCACAATAAAGACGATTTTTTACCTCGGTATATTTATTGTATAAAAAACCCCGACCTTGATCTGATTGAAAAATTCCAACGCAGTCATACAATCCGGTTTAATATGTTTTATATTCCATATACTTTAATACGCATTTATTAATTTTAAAAAGTCAGAAGAAAGAAGAAAGATGATAGACGTGATCTGTTAATGATCTACATTTCTAATAATAAATAGCACACTGATTAAAACCTAGCACCATTTCACTGGGACTTGGACTCATTCCAATGTGTAGCGAATTTAAACTTTTACACTTGTAGATGTGTGCGTGAATGAATTACGAACAATTGGAGTGAGATTATTAAATGCTTTTACTATTCGGTTGCCATGCAAAGTGAATGTTTTTCAATTATATTAACAGATCGTGTTGTTTATGTTGCAACTGCTCGAATTGTCGCATTGCGCACAAATTCCGGATGCTAAATGTTTATATATATATATATATATATATGTATATATATATGTACATATATTTAATTATTTGCAGTAGTTTCTTCAGTATCAGCCACAATTTTCATATTGTTGTTGCACTGACAGTAGCTTCTCCAGCTATTGCGGGTATTGCATGTCTGAGTTTAGACACCCGACGAGTAATTAAAGCCACTAAACAACTTAAATGAGGGTTGTCTTATTTATTTACGGAAATCACGACAAAATTGCGCCAGCCAATCCCTTCAATCAATTTGCTTGTAATTTTCCAATCAAATTCATGTTTTACCCACACAGAAATATTACATGTATGTAATTAACAAATACAAAAAAAAAAAAAAAAATCATATCATCATTGAATAATTATTATGACTATACTGCACTTGGGGGGTTTTCGGAGAGCACCAATAATAATTTGTGGCATTACGAAAAACAATCAAGTTGCCGGAAAACTAGCTTGAGTACAATTAGCAATTAATCGTCTTGATTTAAGTGTTTTTTATTAGCTTACAAGTTTTGTTAAATAGCTAACATTAATCAAAGTCATTTGTTTTGTTAAATTATCAAAGTTAAGTTTAAAAACCATTTGTTATTCTGTATATTTTTGTTTAAATATATATTACTTTAGACATCAACGCTACATTATATATATATATTTGTGTATATATTAGCTTTAATACGAATCAAAAGTTATATAAATATATAGAACAAATTAGATTAGGAGCAGGAACTAGGAGCACATAGTAAGATTAACAGGTCAGATGAGCTAAGTGTGAGCCTCATTCAAGAATCTAATCTACCTATTGATCAGTCTAGAATAACTGCAAAGGTATGTGAACTGAAATCAATTACAAACACATTAGGCCCAAAGTGTTGAGAGCGATCAAATTAGTTGAATTTTTCTACAAACGTGTTTACAATGCAAACATGTAATCAAATAATTTATGCAGAGCGAAACTGTCAGCAGATCGATTGGAAGTTCTATTCTCTTCTATATTGGCATTATCCACACGTATTCGCAATTCAATTGTCGTCTCGATGCTTAATAAACACAAAAAGTACAATCATATCACTTTGAATTGCTCCCATTACCAGCTAGAAGCTGAAAGTCAAAGCGTGTTGAGCGCCAGTATGAGATTTCCAATTTAAATATGCAATTTCAAAAAAATACACTTGTATTTGTGTATGTGTGTGTGTGAAGTGTGAATCGACAATTAATTTTACATATTCGCTGTCTGTTTGACGTATGTGTTCTAATTTACCGTATAAACGAGCTCAGACGTGCTTAAGCATTCATCAACTGTGAATGTGTTTATTTCACATACAATTCTCTTCCGTTAAAAACAAACAGTTAGCATTTAACCGTTACTTAGTAGCTTATCGAATTGTTGCTGACAGCAAGGGATTAGTGTGATTTGTTTTTATGCCGTTAACCCGTTCAAAAAGGGTATAATGAAATTGTGCCAAATTGAGTAACGGGCAGAAGGAAGCATCTCCGATCCAATAAAGAATAAATATTAATGAACGGCATAAATAACCGAGTAGATTTAGACCGGCTCGTCCAAAGGAGCCAATCTCAGAGACTAAAAGTGCTGGAAATTTCAATTTTAAGTCAATGCAAATAAGGTTATTCCATATTTATCGATAATTGTCTCCGCTTTTGAGTATAGATACAAATCGATTTACGATAGCAATTAAAACTCATTTGAATAGCTGCTGACGTATTATTGATAAACTGTAAAAACTTAATTAACATAGGTTAAGAAATACACGCTCATGCTCAAGCTACAATTAAAGATCATAAAGTAATATTTCTACTATCTACTACAGTAATTTTAGTGTTCACTAAAATAATTATATGTAACAGCGCAGTTCAGAGTGTCTACAGGTCAGTCAAGCTCTGTCGACTAAATCATTCTAACTTGTTAAGTTCTTAGCATCTTTGCTTACCAATATATTATTTTAATATCCTCTAGTTTTGTCTCGCTTACTTTACTGCTCGATTGCCCATTAAATCCATGTATAATATTCAATAGATGTATATATATATACAGTATCAGAGATCGCCATTGCAAGTGACAAGGTGTTTAATTATTGCACTCATGACTATAATTATAATTAGCGAAAAGGAGATACTAATTTATAACTTGAAATGAGATTTGATTTTGATTTATGAATACTGTGCGCTGCAGTTCATTGAAATGAACGCCGCTAAGCGAATGAATATCTGGCGAGTTCACTCAACTATAACTGTTAGTCGTGACGACAATTTTGCTTACCACCTTCACTCCTTCCCAACTCCACCGCCACCCCCGCCCAGGTAGCCGGCTCACCATGCATTATATAATAGACAAGTTAGCTAGCAAAGAGTTGTTGGCAAATTCATGTTGCCAGTTAGTTGTTAGCTGTAAGTTGTTAGCTGTTTTTGTTGTCGTCGTTGTTGTTGTTGCTACTATGGTCGTACTGCGATACAAAGAAGGCCAGCCGGTTGTTGTCGTTGCTGGCAAGTCGGGCTTTTGTCGCTTCCCGGTGGTTGGTGTTCAGTGTTGAGTTCGGTGTATTCGGTGTATTCGGTATTCGTTGTTCGGTATTCAGTTTCAATGTCAATGTCAAAAACGTTGGCGATCGCATGTGGATTTAAGCACGCAGTGAAATATTATTGTCATCGTGGTTGATGCTCTTATTGCTGCTGCTGCTGCTGTTGTTGTTGTTTTTGCTGTTGCTGTGGTTGATTTACTGATTTGATTAAAGAACACATACACACCACAGTTAGGAACATGTAAATATTGCCTCGAAGCACATGCAAAATTATAAAAAAGGCTTACTAATGCTAAACAATTTACTTGAGAGTTCAAGTTGCATATAAACTCAAGCATTGAGTATTTACAAATTTCAAATAACAATACCCTTGATGAACTCGAATACGAATGGCGACATTAAATTTACAAATTTTCGCACAAAAGCAGACAGATCCAGAAACTCGGATGTATCAACTCGGCTGTTAATTGTGTTCAAGAATATGTATACTTTATACGTTCGGATATCTAGCGATGTATGCTGGTTTTGTGGAAACGAGCAGGAATCCTCAAGGCACATCCTAGCAGAATGCGTCGCCTTAATTGAGAAAAGATGAGGTATTCTAGGGAAGCATGTCATGAAGCCCAAGGACATAGAAACCCGCAACCTAACAAAGATTCTAGCATTCGTGCTGGAGCTGGGGTTGATGGAGGAGCTGTAGGCTCAGAAGGGGGCACAATAGGTCGCAGTGCTGGTTCCCCAATTATAATAATAATAAATATAAGATCGGATATGTCTCATTCAATGTGTAACAAGCTTCTCGACAGAATTGTAATACCCTCTGAAAGTACACAAATTATCAACGCATGGATAGGTGAATTTTGAAGTGTGGAGAGCAGTTCGTATTTTCTACATAAAAATTCATCTAAAATACGTTATTTATGTAAAATTCTGATGAAGATGGCTACGCTATGTCCAAAAATATATATTGCTTTTGAAAATCGGTTTAGTTTTAACAAAGCTGTAGCAGTGGGAAGTAAGTATATTCATAGATATGGGTTTCGACCACATTTCCATCAGTCGTTGGGTTTCTTGGCTTGGAAATTCCATTTTCATTCTGCGATAAAAAGAATTTCCAAGCATATTTTATGTCTAGTTTATAGACATAAATACATTTTCTATCTAATCCTAATCCCATCCTAATTAACTTAATTGTCCACTTTATTCTTACTTCAGCATTTGTATATAAATTGTAAGGACTTTTTATACAATATATAACAATAAATTTCAATTACCCTTCAACCGATTCGATTGAGTAAATTGGATTTTTATCTTGGAAAGGTTCAGTATATTAATTATTACATAATGTTTACGTGCTCAATTAAATGGGGTTACTTCAGATATGGCTATTAGCTGGCATGTGTGTGGCAACCATTAGTGGCAAAGCCCCCAGCAAACCAACTAATAAAAATGTATTTAAATCGACCAATAAACCAGATCTCAATATATCTCCGTCATCTAAATGCAATTATCATTATTAAACGATAATTAATACGATGTTATGATTAAGGGCGATTATTGCATCTCGAAGAGTCCAGTATATTTACTAGCAAACCTTATATAATAATCGAAATTATATAAAATATATATTGAAAATTTCCATCCAATCAAGAATGAATATTCATGAACACATGAAATAACTAAAGGAGCCAATCTCAGAGACTAAAACCTCTAGAAATTTCAATTTTTTGGATTCAAATTCTCGTATACCCTATGCAAATAAGGTTTTGAATATAGATACAAATCGATTTACGATATTATTGATAAACTGTAAAAACTAAATTAATAAACACGCTCATGCTCAAGCTACAATTTAAGATCATAAGGTAATATTTCCACTATCTACTACAGTAATTTTAGTGTTTACTAAAATAACTACATGTAACAGCGCAGTTCAGAGTGTCTACAGGTCAGTCAAGCTCTGTCGACTAAATCATTCTAACTTGTTAAGTTCTTAATTTATATATTTACTACACACAAAACTACAAAGTCTAGAATGTAACTTAAGGTTAATTTAAATTAAACACAGATATCATGTCGATCATCATAAAGTTTTGTAAGCTATTAAATAAGCAAGTGTCAAAAGGTGTCCATTATATTAAGTCGCATGCCATATACATATATAATAATTATAGGTTAAGTCGTGTTAACGCAAAGGTTACAGCTTGGTATGTAGAATTTCCCTAATTAAGTTAAAATTCATTAAATATTTCCATTCGGTGCACATTAATTAAGTATTCAATGTATTGCGCATTCAGGGAAACACCTGTTAACACCTGTCCGTGATACACAAGTAGAATTACAAAATAAGATGAATAATCCGCTTATTTAACCGGAACATCCCATTGGATACGCCCTTAAGCCCAACACTTCAACGAGAATTGAATTTCCAAGAAATTAAAGTGAATCACAAGATGATTAAAAAATTGTTAACCAGTTAATGCAAAATAAAAAATAGCAAAGTAAGAGTAAAAAAAAGATCTTAACCAAGGCAGAATGAACTGCTCCTTAGTGGACCTTGTAAAGAAAAATTTATAGGATTATGGAAAACCCCCAAAAAAAAACTCAATTAGCCCAAAAATAAACAAATTTAGATGTCCAACCAAAAATATTATTCACAAGGTATTCAAAATTGAGTTCTTTAATAGTAAATGTAAAAACTGAAAGATTCGCTTACAAAGTTTAGCTCCTTAGTGGAGTTTTATGATATGGAAAAGTTCATAGAAAACAATTGAGCAGGAACAGGTTTGAAGCTAAGAAACTCGTTTGCAAAATATAGTTGCGTGATCATCATGATCACGGTTATATTACAGTAATATTAATCTAATGCATATAAACAAGCAGAATGAAGCTTTTGAAACTGAGAGACTCATCATCATGATCAAAGATATATAACATTAATCTTATGCATAATACATTGTATGGTTAGTTATTGCGATTTGCACTAAAAATAACGACTAACGATAACAATCATATCTAAATTGGAATTTATGTGCATCATAAAAATGAATCAATGAAAACAGAAAAATAAATCTTAAAAAAAAAAAAATCTTCACCAACATGTTCTAGGTAGAATTTATTGCTGCTTAAAGAAGCATTGAGAGACTCGTGTTCCAAACAAATAAAAATCAATCTTATGCATTATAAATTTTATAGCTAGTAATTATAATTCACACTGAAAAAAAAAACACAACAGCAGCAAAATACAGCATTATCTTAAGAGGAAATAAAATGCATACTTAAAAATGAATCACTAGATGAGCGACGAATAAGAAAATAGATTTAATTACATGCGACTTGTGTCTGACGATTGTCTGGCTTCTTACACATTGTCCCAGACTGTTGGACCGTGTAAGAGTCGTCAGTGAGCAAGTCCAATTGCTAAATTGCGCACATTGTGTCAAATGCAGAGAATTCTACACGAATCGCTCGAGAGCGCCCAACAGCACCAAGCTGAAAATGAAATGTTTCTCCTGAGATGCTCACTTTACATATCAAAATATTGTATGCTCTCTCTCTTTCTCTCTCTCTCTCACACACACTCTCTCTGCAACCCAAATCATCAATTGGAAATCATTCTGGGAGAGTAATAAACAGAAGAAAACAATGCAAAGAAGCGGAGCGAGCGATTCTAATGCGCTCTCTCCGAAAGATATCCACACCGAGGCGATATCAGAGACTCCGTTCATAAATTACAGCTACGGCTACTTATGCGAGTGCTACGATTTCATGCGAGTTCCGTTCCGTTCCGACATAGCGACGTCGCGACGTCAACGGCTGGTTGAACGTCGACCTAGTAGTCTCAGTCTCGCGCCGCAGTTCGAGCGATTCGGAAGTGTTTTTTTTTTAATCAAGATAGAACGCACCAATCCCAAATACTACATGTTTTACTTATACGTTGACAGAAAAGAATAATAAAAGAATAGCAATCAACGCGCGTTTTACGAAATCCGGAATTTTCGCATTCTGCATATATTTGACGTATACGTGAATTTCGAAAATTATATGCAAACGTATTCACAGTGTGGAAAGTGCATTTTGAAAAAATTGATGTACGAGTATTCAATATTTGTTATTTAAATTGAATATTAAGTGCAACTGGTGGGTCATTCAACGAATTTGACACAATTACAAAAGTGAATATGCAAAACTTAATTGAACTGTTTGTAGCTTTGGTTTCAATTTCGATTTT
Source organism: Drosophila nr. medialis 2 BK-2023a (assembly GCA_035044325.1). NCBI lineage: Eukaryota > Metazoa > Arthropoda > Insecta > Diptera > Drosophilidae > Drosophila > Drosophila nr. medialis 2 BK-2023a. The sequence continues at coordinate 506,168 of JAWNMH010000393.1, forward strand.
GATTTCGAATTCGATTCTGTTTTCTTGCTTCTTCGGTTTTCGCTGTGGCCTGTTCTCTTACTCGTGTGCTTGTAATGAAATAATGAATATCTACAAATTAGAACACACACAAAATAAAAACTCACTCACACACACACACACACACACACACGCGCGCGACTACACCACATTCACAAGTGTAGAAGCAACAGGCAAGCAAACAATTTGTAATTTGTATACAAAGAAAAAAATATAAAATATAATTCTTTATAGATCAAAGTTCAAAATATGTTTTGCCTTATTTGTTGCATGCAAAATGGCAAATATCACATATACATATATATATATATGTATATATATTTGTTGATATAACACATACGCCCATTCTGACTAGAGTTTAATTCGATTGGCGCATCAGAGGCAATTATTTATCGATGCTTTCGAGCATTTTAATCACTTTCCCTTGTGCAAAGAATGTATGTATGTATGTATGTATTTATTTAGATTTTATTAGACCAGTAATTATTGTTGCCAAATCGTGATGATATCACCCATAGCCATAGCTTCATGGCACCCAGCAGATACCCCTCCGTACCGCCAGACCTCATCATCATCGTCATCATTGTCACTGGCAACAATGTGGGGCATAAGGGACAGCGTCAACATACTCAGACTTGAGGGCGTGGAACAATACAATTTGTAATGCAATACGTTCCGGTTTGCATAGAGTCCAACAAAGTTCACAACCACAAAATAAAGTGAATGTGATACATAGAAACACACACATACATACATATATAGAGAAGAGTACACATATAGTATATAAACGCAAAATAGAAACAGAATCGTGTGTCAGTGTGTGTGTGTGTTTTTATATTGCCCCCATCTGTGAATCGCTTATCATTCGGAGTATACAAAGTACTTATGGGACATTGGCAAACATCACAATTAACGAGATATATATATATATATATATATATATATAACAGCCGTCATGGGAATTACTATCCCAGAATGAGTCAAGACTGCTTCCAGGGGTTAGGCGCAACCACCTGTTGGCACTTAGACATACGTGATTAGTCTATGGTATTTCATATTAGAATAACTGGGAAATATATACATATATATATGTATGTGTCTTCTTCGGTTTCTTTTATGGTTGTTTTTGACCTTGAATGAACTACGCATCTATGCGGTGTTTACTTACGTAATTACTTATTTACAGAGTCTAACTTAGAGTTTAGATTACATGTTCTTTATCTGTTACATATACATATACTGTTAGTATATACATATATAGAAGCAATAGAATTTATTGCTTGCTTGAAAATAGATTCGAATTTGCCGTTTAATTATTTACTTTCAGACCATAGATTACAAGAGCTTAATCTATGATAGTATAGTATATAGAAGTTAATACACTGTTTTCTTCAAAATATCTTAGAGTTTTGAAGAAAGTTGAAAGTTCAAATAAAAAACTTAATTTATAATATCATACTTCGTATATAAGAGAGTTTGCTTTTTCAAGAAAGTCTTCAGTTAAAAATAAATAATACTTCTATACCTTTTCAGAACATAACACCTTTTCAATTTAATTACTTTCCAAGATCTTTTTGCAATAAAAAGAAGAAGCATTTTTTAACACGTTATTAAAAAAATGTTATACTAATAAAAACCCAAAGCGTGCTAAGTTAAATAAGTTATGGGGTTATTTTATACAACCAATGCTAATGTATATAATAAAGTTAATTATAAAAAAGTAAGCATTGAATAATTCCAGTGGGAAAAACGTTCTATCTAGGAAATTTAATATATATATAATTTGCAATTAATATTTTTTAATACTTCATTAACTGATCTTATGGGTGTTGAAATGTAAATGCCAGTTTGACGCATTGCTTAAGCCGATTTGCATATATTGTAAAAGTGAAGTGCTTATACAAAATTCCAAGCCAAGAACAGGTCGCTCAACTTCTTACTGAATGCGCCACACGTTGCGATTGAGTTTAGGGTCGTTGCACGCCTCTCAAAATTTTGCAACTCTTTTTTTTCGATTGAAATACAAAACCTGATCATGCTGAATTGCGTTACTGTACCAAGAATTCCGATATTTTTGTTGATGCAATCATTCTAAGCTTGCACTTGACCAGTTATGGTTGTACAAGAAATTATACGCTAAGTGCTAGTCAATATGGCAAATGATGCCTGCAATGTCAATTTTGTTGTTTATTTGAATTAAAATTTTTGATCTTATAATCCAAAAATGTTTTTTAGCTTTGCACTGGCATGATTTTCCTGGTTTATTTGACCTATGCCGCACGTGATTGCAGGTTATCAAATGAGCTGCAGCCTTATATCATTTCCCAATGCCTCAATCAGAAATTGTGTAAGCAAAGTGAAAAGATTAAATAATACTATACACACTTGATCGTGAGGGAAGGCAACCTGTCTGGAAAGTGTGTGCTTAGCTGATAATAAATCTATCGTGCCTTGAGTAACAGATTCACAAGGCGATAATACAAGTGCCAGATGCAACACATTCCCGACTCAAAACACATTTCCCATCCACACAAATTGAAATGTTTACTTTGAATTATTTTACTGCCGTTTGGAAAATCAGTTTACCGTAAATTAATCAAATATTTGTTTAGACTTTATTTATTTGTGTGGGTTTACTTGATTTTGTTCGATTTGTGTGGGCTTAATCATAATATGCTATAAGTCTAAAGAGCCTCTTAGTGAAATATTTCAATTCTAATGTTCTTTCACTTAGACAATTGATTGATTAGCTTCAACTTATAGTATTTTTTAATTGAATAATTAACAGCCTTTATATTAGGAATGTGTTTGCCTTTTTTATTGTCTTTGTTAGAGGTGATAATTATTTGATAGCTTTATCTGAATATTCATAATAATGAACTTGCTTTTGAAGTCAGAAAACGTGTTAACGCCAATAAATTAGTATTAATTCCTGGATGCTTAGTTAACAATTTGCATAATTGCATAACTCTTCAAGTAAATGGACTTCCGACTAGGATAACAAGCGCTGTATAAAGTAAGGTCTGTAGACATACGCTTCGGTATTCAGGCAATATGAATATTTATCCACATATGAACAAACAATATATGAGTGACAGAGAACCGTATTTTTAATACAATTTACTTTAATTGATAGCATGTGACATTCCCGACATTCTGGTCAAGTGTTTGCGTTCCCAAGACACAATGTCTCCCACATACATATACATATATATACATATGTATGTATGTGCATTTGCGTATTGAACCTGCAGTTCAGGTTTGCAGACGAAGGACAGCTCACTTTTGTATTGACATACTTACAACATACTTGCCGGGGCTACACATTTGGATGGCATTTGAAAGAACCCTGAGAACCTGAACGGCTTGCCTGGCCTCATTTGGAAGACAACAACAACAACAACAAAAGCTGCGTATTTCCGCGCATTTTATTGTTTCCATTGGCGTTTATCAAAAGGCTTTTCGTACGACTCTTTGCACAACAACAAATCTTGAGACATTAATTCAATGGTCACGTAGTAATAAAAAAAAAAATTCTAAAGCCAGCTCGGAGGCTGCTGGCCTGGTCATTGAAAGCGCAGGAATTTCATTGCGCAAACTGAGACCAAAACAGCGTAAAGAAAAAAAACATTAACGCCAAAAGCCAAAAACAAGAAAAATGCTCAAAATTGGCAAACAAGCGAGGGCAAGGGGTAAGGGGCGAGGCGGTTCAGATTCACTTTTAGTGGTTTCAACTGCGACGGTCGCCGAGGCTCTGTCAATTAAGCGCGGCTCTAACAGGTGTTGTTGTATGTTGTACTTTGTTGTTGTTGTTGTTGTGCAACGGCCGCGACGGACTTGACTTGACGGTTCTTTTTCAGCTTTTTTTTACCATTTTTGGCTTGTTTTTATTTTTGTTCAAGTTGATGTAATTCGCATTTCGCAATTTGTGCCATTTTTGTATTTGACGACCACCATCGAAAGCCACGACAAATGCCATTAACAAGTGCCCATAATTTTCAAGTGTTTGTTGCTGTTGCTTATTTATTTACTGCCGTCTCAGCCACTGTGCTTGTCATTACTGTTTATATTTACGCAGTCCTTGTCTGTTCTACGTCTTTTGCTGTCGTCGTCGTCGTCGTCTTCATCTTCACCATCTTCAGCCTCAGCTCATGCGCGAATTGCGGTAAATTAGAGTATACGTAGCGAACGATTTTACGTCACTCGCGCTTCTTTAGCTATCTTGTGCGGTTGGTTACCTCTTTATATATATATGTATAAAGTAAATTTTTATTATATTCAAGAATTTGCATCTCGATTAGGGCAATTAAAAAAAAACAATAATAGTAAGTAATCACACATTGTTTATGAGCTGGATATAAACAAAATGGAAATATGATGATGATGACATTTGTGTAAATTACAAAGAAAGCCGGTTTACTTTCGAACTGGTTCTGAAAGATAAGCACATAAACATTAACTTTAAATATGTACGTTAGCACACAAAGTAAATGTAATTAAAGTAATCAAAAATATACTCGAATCTCTACCAAATTGAGTTGGGGTATTAGAATCGCGGTGCGACCCCACGGAGCCCAAGCATTCCTATTGCTGTTTACCCTTTATGTTTGCATACTCGTTTTACAATAAGCATGAAAATATCATAAGAATTACGAATATCTCTCGCAGTGTGTACGAACATTATTAATATTATTATTTTGATAGCCCGGTGACGAGAAGGTCGTTTACAATGTGTGATTTTTTTCTTCATTTTTTTAATTTTTTTTCTATTCTGCTTACTGCTTACCTCTTAATGTTTTTATAATTATTATTGTGTGCCTATTTTATATTTGCCTTTGATATGCATACGTATTGTGCTAAGTTTGCTTTTGTGATTGCCTTTCTGTGAGTCACACTCGATATACGAATTTTTTGGATGTGTGTGTGTGTGTGTGTGTGTGTGAGTTCTTATCGCCGAAACTTAAACTTGAACATACATTTATACATGTCTGTATATAATTTGATTTCTGTTCAACATCGCTCGATTGTTGACTTTTTGTGTTCGACGCGTTTTGCATTGCCAAATATGATTGTTGTTGGTGTTTTTGTTTATTTTGTTTTTTTGTTTTTGTTGTAGGCTGTGATTTTATTTATTGGTTTCTGTATTGCTTTTTAAGTCAACGCTGACGTCGCCGTCAGCGTCGCAGTCGGCGCCAGCGCTGGCCATTTGCCTTCCGTTTCTGTTTCTGTCTCTGTTTCTTGAATTGTTGCCTATTGTTGCTTCTTCCGCAGTTATCAGCTGGTCGCCAGTCCGTCTGTCTGTCCATGCGACGCCGCACATGCGCAACTGAGCGGCTTTATTTGTTGTTGTTAGTTAGTTTGTATTTGCTTGCTGCCTGGTTCAGTGGTTTTCGTTGCGGCTTGCGCAATGGTTCGGACGGTTCAAGATCTTGGCCAATAAGTTCACTTCGCGCTCTAATTACAAAAGTATATAAGCTGTAATAGCATAAAGTGTTTTGCCATCATTTTGATTTCCCTTTTTTATTTAATTTTTATTTTTTTGTTTTTATTTTTTAGCGGCTGTAATTAAACATTTATGTTAATGCTCGCCTTGAAGGTTTACAAAACAGCGAAGAAAAAAATATTATAGCTAATTGCAATGCAACAATTTTGTAAAAGTATTTAAAGATAAACACATACATATATATATAAATATATATAGTATTTGCTAATAATTGAATTCTGAAACGCAACATTAAAAAAATATCAAACTAAGAGTAAACAAAACCATTAAAACAAATGAGCACACTGAGCGTAAACAAATAATTTGCATCGAAACTATTATAAACAAAAAAAAAAAACAATTAATTATCATGGATGGTGGCAAACTGTTGAAAAATGTTTATGGCATCGATATACACTTTGAAGATCTCGTCTACCAGGTTAACGGATCGAAACGAAAAGGTACGTAACACATATCCAATATATGGCTAGAACTAATATGTCAAGAATTTTGTATTGTCTATATATGAACGAGTTTTAACTCTGCGATCTCCTCCCATTTTTACAGAGAAAAAGTCGGTGCTCAAGGGCATTACGGGCACATTTAAATCGGGCGAACTGACAGCTATAATGGGCCCCTCAGGTGCCGGCAAATCTAGCCTTATGAACATTCTGACTGGCCTCACCAAAACGGGCGTCTCGGGCACCATTGAAATCGGCAAGGCGCGCAAATTGTGCGGCTACATTATGCAGGACGATCACTTCTATCAATTTTTCACCGTGGAGGAGACAATGCTGTTGGCAGCCACACTCAAAATATCCAACAAGTGTGTGAACATGAAGGAAAAACGCATTTTGGTAAGATTAACCCATGGAGAGATTAAGATAAGTCGCTAGGAGTAAGCCTAAATGGGTTTTAAGGCATGCATGTTGCCTACAGGCATTCTCAGCGAGCTTTCAGTTATTTATGCCTGTCTTTAAGCAGCTTTAACTTACTTTAGTAAGAAAACCACTTTACCGTAGCTAATTTGTACACTTTATGTGCTCATCCAGATTGAAGACTTGCTGAACACCTTAAAGCTGACGAATGCAAAACAAACGAGATGCTCGAATCTGAGCGGTGGCCAGAAAAAGCGTCTGTCCATTGCCCTAGAGCTGATAGACAATCCAGCTGTGCTATTTTTGGACGAGCCCACAACGTAAGCAAAAAACACCAACACACTCCAAACCAGTTGCTGACTAAGCATTATTGTTGTTTAACCCTGAAATTGAATCGCCTTATAGCGGGCTGGACAGTTCGTCATCCTTTGATACGATACAATTGTTACGTTCCCTTGCTAACGAGGGTCGGACCATTGTGTGCACAATCCATCAGCCATCGACCAACATTTACAATCTGTTCAACTTGATCTACGTGTTGAGTTCGGGTCAATGCACGTATCAGGGAACGCCTCAAAATACGGTGATGTTTCTGAAAACGATCGGACTCGAATGCCCAGCCTATCACAATCCAGCGGATTTCTGTGAGTACCGTCACCTAATTGGGTAAACTTTTCCTTTCGAAATCATTCATCATTAAAACACCGTTCCACATTTAACAGTGCTGGAGTGTGTGAATGGTGATTTTGAGGATCACACGGAGGCCTTGGCCGAATGCGCCAAGGACACACGCTGGCGTTACGCTCAAGAGCTGATGCAGGATGAGGCGGTGCCCCCCTCCGATGCACAAGTGGCCAAGTTCAACGAATCGCAGACCCAAGGCCAGTCACAGCCACAATCCAATATTATAAAGATCGAATCAACAAAGGAACACCATAAACACACCTATCCACCGCCTGAATGGATGCGCATGTGGCTGCTAATTGGACGTTGTCACTTGCAGTTCTTCCGGGATTGGGTGAGTAAGACACGTCATCATTAATATCAGATATCTGAAAGAGGCATGTTATGCAGAAGTTGCAAGTCGTTAAAATGGCGAAGCATAAAGAAGGAAATAAATCAGATTATAATGCTCGTTATTAATCTTCTCTACTTCTAGTTCTCTTCTAAACTTTTTCCAAAATTGTTCGACCTATTTTAAAATCTACTTGTGTTAAGTGTAAAGCATATTTATTGAGTTATTTTTATATTTATTTCAGACCTTGACATATTTAAAACTTGGCTTGCATATACTGAGTGCTATCATGATCGGATTGATCTTTGGTGATTCTGGCATCAATGCCACTAAGCAAATATCAAATGTTGGCATGATTATGATACATTGCACGTATCTCTGGTATACGACAATAATGCCGGGCGTATTACGCTGTAAGCTATATAAAATCCAATTGGGCCTTGCACTCAATTAATACTGATTTGCATTCTTGTAGATCCAATGGAAATCGAAATAGTCAAGAAGGAAACCTTCAACAATTGGTACAAGCTGAGAACCTACTATGTGGCCACCATCATAACATCCACGCCAGTTCATGTATGTAATATATATGAACTATATCTGTCATATGTATTCACTTATAATCCTATTTTCTTGCAGATAATCTTTTCTACAGTTTATATAACTATTGGTTACTTGATGACCGATCAGCCTGTGGAAATGGATCGTTTTGTCAAATATTTGCTAACTGCTGTGGTTGTAACCATCTGTGCCGATGGCATGGGTGTATTTCTTGGAACTATACTTAATCCAGTGGTGAGTAAGAGATATATAAATGTCATATATCATTTATCTTCAACTTATTTTCTATAATTAAACTGTAAAGAATATAAACATGATCTGATAATAAATATTTTCTCATTATATTTCAATTGAATTCTTAGAATGGAACTTTTATTGGTGCCGTGTCCACGTGTTTTATGCTCATGTTTTCGGGATTCCTCATCCTATTGACCCACATACCATCTGCCCTGCGGTTTGTCGCAGCTATGTCGCCGCTGCGATATGCTCTAGAAAACATGGTTATATCATTGTATGGCAATCAACGGGACAAGTTGGTCTGTCCACCCACCGAGCTCTACTGCCACTTTAAGTAAGTTTAAAAGAAATTATATTAAAAAAAGAAAAGAAATCAACTTAAATTTTCTTTTATTTATAGGAATGCAGTAACGGTGCTAAATCAATTTGGCATGGAGAATGGTGATTTTGGCAATAATATTATGGTAATTCTGGGCCAGATAACGCTGTTCAAAGTCTTGTCATATTTTACGCTGAAGCGTAAAATGAAATCGATTTGATTCGGATGCCGGCAGATGCCTAGTATTGAGCTTAATATATATATATATACATATATATTAAATGTGATTTTATGTTACTTATCGCTTAGTTCAAATGAGCTAAATTTTATATCGGCGTGTGATACTTTAACTAATGCTACCTGTTGCTGTATACATACTAATTGTTAACATAGCGAATATAGTTTTTATACGGTTATACAAATTTCATATGCATGTACATTTATAGGACTATACATATGTATATATGTCACTCGATTAGTTATCAGTTAAAATAGGTTGTAGTAAGAAAAGTATGTACGAATAAATTAAATGGACATGAACGAATATTTACAAACCATTAAACAAAGAAATTCAAAATGTGCATTTATGTTTGTTTTTTTATTGTAATTATGGGTTTAAGCAATAAAATAAAAAAAATGTGGTATCTTATTGGTTAAAGGGATGAAGCTGTTTTTGTTTTAAAATATAGCAAAATTGTTTAATTCAAATTTGAATTTTCTTCTCCGGTATTTAAATACTGAAAATATCGCGCGCACACTGCCAGTGCACTTATGCAGCCCTGTCAACTTGACTTATCGTATATCGATAACTGCATACCACAACATCGTCGACAGTGGCCATCACTAACAAAGAAAACAGCAAACGGCAACAACACGGGAGCAGAGCGAAATTATTAAATAAAACACATTTTGAGCGATATAAGCATCAAATTAACAACAAAAAATAGTTAACAACTAATAGAAAATGTTTCGCTCTAGTTTTGACAAAAATCTGGGTGAGTAATACAGCCAGCTTAACTTAATTAGTCGAAAGATAGTGCAACAAAAGTGACTCATCAATAAAGAAAAGCAACAAAAAAAGTGTAACAATAAAGGGGGAATGAACCCAAAACGCAGTTAAAATACACCAAATCTGATAATATTTAACTTCTTTTTTTTGCAACAGAGAACGCCACAAGCCATTTGCGCTTGGAACCGGATTGGCCCTCGATTTTACTGATCTGCGATGAAATCAATCAAAAAGATGTTACGTATGTGCACCAAAATGAAAATATCAAAAAAATTCGTTATATTTAATGAATTTTAACATTTTCCATTGCAGTCCCAAAAATGCGTTTATCGCAATCAAAAAGAAAATGAACTCACCGAATCCACACTCGGCATGCTATTCTCTGCTGGTGCTTGAGAGCATTGTGAAGAACTGCGGCGCTCCAGTGCACGAAGAGGTCTTCACCAAGGAGAACTGTGAGATGTTCAGCAGCTTCCTGGAGCTGACACCGCACGAGAATGTGCGCCAGAAAATGCTCGAACTTGTCCAGACCTGGGCCTATGCATTTCGCTCCTCCGACAAGTATCAGGCCATCAAGGTGAGCAGCAGCCGCACTAAACTTGTTCCCACTTGACTTAGTTTTTAACTTTTAATTGCACTTTGCAGGATACTATGACTATACTTAAGGCCAAGGGACACACATTTCCCGAACTAAAGGAAGCGGATGCAATGTTCACAGCCGACACGGCGCCCAACTGGGCCGATGGCAAGGTTTGTCATCGCTGTCGCGTTGAGTTTACGTTCACCAATCGGAAGCATCATTGCCGCAACTGTGGCCAGGTGTTTTGTGGCCAGTGCACTGCCAAACAGTGTCCGCTGCCCAAGTATGGCATTGAGAAGGATGTGCGGGTCTGCGATGGCTGCTTTATGTCGCTGCAGCGTCCGTTGGGCACCAAGACAAGCACTCGTGTGGCAGACAGCGATTTGCCAGCGGAATATCTGAATAGCTCCTTATCACAGCAGGTGCAGGTTGGTTTTTCTATTAGCTCCAAGCAGCAAAGTGAACTAATTCTGGAATCGATCTTCATTTTACTACGTAGACGCCGGCGCGCAAGACCGAACAGGAGCTGAAGGAGGAGGAGGAACTGCAGTTGGCGCTGGCTCTCAGTCAATCGGAGGCTGAGCTGAAGAAGCCGCAACCACAATCGCTTGCCAGCTATCGCATGCAGCAGCGTTCACCGAGTCCAGAGCCGGCACAGCCGCAAATGCCAGCACAGCAGCTGCAGCTGCAGCAGCAGGAGGAGACCAATCCCGAGCTGGCCAAATACTTGAATCGTGTCTACTGGGAGCAGCGTAAGATTAGCGAGTCCTCATCCATGGCCAGTCCATCGGCGCCCAGTCCAATGCCGGCGACACCGCAACCCCAACAACAGCAGCAGCAGCTGCTGCAATCGCTGCCAATGCCAAAGAATGCGGATGAGGTGCAAATTGCTGAATTCGCTGCCAACATGCGCACCCAGGTGGAGATCTTTGTCAATCGCATGAAGTCCAATTCGAGCCGTGGACGCAGCATTTCCAATGATTCCTCGGTGCAGACGCTCTTCATGACGCTCACCTCGCTGCACTCGCAGCAGTTGACCTACATCAAGGAGATGGACGACAAGCGTATGTGGTACGAGCAGCTGCAGGATAAGCTGGCGCAGATCAAGGACTCGCGCGCCGCGCTCGATGTGCTGCGACAGGAGCACGTCGAGAAGTTGCGTCGCATTGCCGAGGAACAGGAGCGTCAGCGTCAACTGCAAATGGCCCAAAAACTGGAGATTATGCGCAAGAAGAAGCAGGAGTATTTACAATATCAACGCCAGCTGGCACTGCAGCGCATTCAGGAGCAGGAGCGCGAGATGCAGCTGCGGCAGGAGCAGCAGAAGGCCCAATATCTAATGGGCCAAACGGCACCCTTTCCCTATCTACCGACCACAGCAGTGGCTCCCACACATGGCTCACCCTCGCATCAGCTGAACAACGTTTACAATCCCTACGTGGCAGCCGCTGGCTATCCAGCACCCAATGGTCATGGTGTGGCTCCATTTGCCACCGGCATACCACCGCCGGGCATGTACAATCCAGGCATGCCGCAACCGCAACACGTTCCGGGCATGATGATGCCACCACCGCCAAATATGATGCAACAGCAGCAACCACAACAGCTGCCTGAAAATCCCCAATACCCAAATCCCAATCAGGCCATGGTAGCTCAGATGCCACCACAACAACAGCAACCACAGCAAGTTCCACCTCAGCCTCAGCCACAACCGCATCTGGCTCATGTTATGCTGCAGCAGCAGCAAATTGTTCAATCGCATCCTCCAATTGCCAATAACCCAGCACCACCACAACAGGCTGCACCACCACTACAACAGGCTGCGCCACCACCAGCTGCTGCTCCTTCTGCTGCTGCTATTGAGATGAGCAACACACAAGTGCAGGCGGTGGCTGCTGCACCGGCACCACCACAAAACGAACCCGAACCGGCTCCGGCTGCTGTTAAAGCCGCCGAGCCCGCAACGGCGGAGCTGATTTGCTTCGATTAGACCAGAATTGTTAACGTTCTTTTATACACACACACACACACACACATATTTATATATATAAATTAATCAGACTTTGTTATGGCTTCCAACTCCTTGCTCAAATTATCCAAGATTGAAATGCCTTGTCAGATCTGGCGATTTTGAGCAAATATTTGGAACTTTAGCACAGACTTACTGTAATCACCAAGTGTAACCACAACTGAGGGAAGGATCATGCGTATGTTATTCCAAAATGAACAGAACTTTATTGCTGTATTATCGTAGTCAACACAGATGTGTCCTTATTATTTTCTGTTATATTTGTCTTGTATCTTGTTTTGCGAATCGAAACTCGCCGTAATTTAGACATTTTTTCATTCCATTGTTTAAATCATAAATATATATATATTTTTGGATTCAATTCACAAATTTCTTTTCGAAAATGAAAAAAAAAAAACGAGTTTGAGTTAAAAAGAAATAAAATTCACATCGATTGTCTACTTAAATCAATTTTAACTAAAATAAATAATGATTAACAAGAATTATGCACTTTTAGTTGATCAGTTTTTTTCTATATGGATATGGTACACATTATAAAAAAAACAGATTTTGAGCAATGAGAAATTATTATATATATGTTTGTGACTAAATTTGAATAATCTTCAAATCAAATTGACCAACAACAAAGCCAATTCTGTTCCCGCATTTTCAAACCATTTACTGGGCATTTGAAAGTGCATCAACTCCTGGCAATGTTTTTCCCTCGAGCAGCTCCAGTGCAGCGCCGCCGCCCGTGGACAGATGTGAGACCTGCTCGCTGCCACCGAACTTCTTACAAGCCGTAGCTGTATCGCCACCGCCGACAATTGTGGTGGCACCACTCTTGGTGGCGCAAATGATTGACTCCAACATGTTCTTGGTGCCGCCAGCGAATTTGGCATTCTCAAAGAGACCCGGCGGACCGTTCCATATGATGGTCTTCGCCTGGACAATGGCAGCGCCGAATAGCTGCATTGATTTCTCCCCAATGTCCAGACCCATGAAATCCATGGGCACGCCCTGCTTTACATCAACGATCTTAATCTCATCCGGATCTTTGTCTATCTGTTTGGCACATTGGAAATCAACGGGTAAAAGTATTTTCACATTCTTCTCCTTGGCCTTCTTTAGAATGCCGTCAATCAATCCGAAGCCATCTTTGTCGAAAAGTGATTTGCCAATCTCCATGGAGTTGACGACCTTTAGAAATGTGAAGGCCATGCCACCAGCGATAATCATTTGATCGACCTTGTTCAGCAGATTATTAATCAATGGCATCTTGTCAGCGATCTTAGCGCCACCCAATATGGCCATGAATGGTTTTTGTGGATTGTCCAGTGCCTTGGCAAAGTACTCCAGCTCCTTGTCGAGCAGAAAGCCGGCTGCACGCTTCTCATATCCCTCACCCAACATGGAGCTGTGTGCTCGATGGGCAGTTCCAAACGCATCGTTCACATAGATATCGCCCAGTTGAGCTAACTTAGCGCGAAAATCTTTCACCTTTGCCGGATCGGCTTTGCTGCTGCCCGTTTCCTCAGCATAAAATCGTAGATTCTCGAGAAGTACCACAGCACCCTTTGGTGGATTTTTCAGTGCATCCAGTGCTATTTGACCAATGCAATCGTCTATAAAGCACACCGGTTTCTTCAGCGCCTTCGCCAGTTCTTTGGCCACGGGCTGAAGCGAAAATTGCATATTCTTTTTACCGTCCGGACGGCCCAGGTGCGAAGCCAGTACCTGGGATCGTGCAGACATGTTATTAACTCATAATTTCCTAGATCCTCCATTGCGATTACCCACCACAGATTTGCACTCCTTTTCCAGCACGTATTTAATACTTGGCAGGGCAGCCAAAATGCGCTGATTGTTGGTTATTTTACCATCCTTCATGGGTACATTGAAGTCTACGCGCATAAAAATCCGTTTTCCAGCCACATCCACATTTTTTAGGCTCAACTTCTTTGGCATCTTTTCGTCGCCTTTGCACTCCTCAGCTTTGTTGCCATAATTTCGCGTTTGCTGAAATTTCCAACCATGGTTAACATATGTATTTGATGTGAATATTGTTGTGGATATGGTGAGCAACTTTTGTTCAAAATGTAACATTTTCATAGGGTTCACTAGAAATTTCAACAAAAATGATTCTTAATCCAAAAAATTTGAGTACATTTTGTTATTTAAGTTACATACCATGCCGGTCCTATGCTATAATCCATATTCGATATTATAGGTTCGACGCTTCAATTAAAATTGTTGGTTTTATTTATTTTTAATTCGCGGGTTATCATCTGCGATCATGGTTATCGTAACGACGATAATTGTTCCAAATTTGTGGTGGTTGCCGATAAATTTGCTTAATCATCCAGCTGGGCGTCATTGCTCAACCAAAGATAGTATGCTGCTTTTGCAAGCAAGCCAAAGGCCAATTTTCTAACAATACTAATAAATTGTATATATATTTATTACCCTATTTTAATTTTGCCTCTATAGATTTGCATAAACAAGAAAGAACTGTGTTAACAAAAATAGATTAATTATAACATGAGCTGCTGTTGAGCTGCATACGCAGCCTGTCATATGTAGCAAAAGAAAGAAGGGAAACACAACGACGCTTTTTATATTATAATACATACAAAATATTGTGTTGAAAGAGCAACAAATCACAAGATGGGTGGCGGTGATTTGGTAAGTAGGCGCATTCCAACCAATTACCAGTCCAAAATTAATTAAACGCCAATTTCTACGTCGAACAGAATCTAAAAAAATCATGGCATCCACACACGATGAAGAATCAGGAGCGCGTTTGGAAAGCGGAGCAAGCGAAGCAAGAGGAACAACGCAAATTGGATGATTTGCGCAAGGAAATCAACGAGGAACGGGATCGTGAAGAACTGCGACGCATTGGCGAAAACTCTGGCGTTCTTGCAGGCAACAGCGGTGGCGAAGCGAAACTCGAATGGATGTATAAAAGTAAGTGAATCAAATAATCGAAATATAAAACTAAACCTTGCGGGAATTTGCAGACAGCGCCGAGCTAATCAACCGGGATGAATATCTGCTGGGTCGCAAGATCGATAAATCGTTTGAGCAGTTGCAATCCGAGGAGCGCCGCCAAGAGCATAGTGCCCTGGGTCTCAAGCAGTCCATTAACCATGTGGAGCACGAGTGTGTGCCATTCTCGATACGTGAATATCGAAATCTGCAGTCCACCGAGCAGGTGGACATGCAGCGCAAGACCATGGAGGATCCACTGATGCTCATCAAACAGCGGGAGATGGAATCGCGACGCAAACTGCTGGAAAATCCAGTGAGGCTAAAGGAAATCCATCGCATACTCAAAACCGAGCAAGAGCAGGCAACGAAACACTACAAAAAGTCCAAAAAGAGCAAGAAGTCCAAGAAGAAGAAGCACAAAAAGGGCAGCAGCAGCAACAGTAGTAATGAGGACAGCGACGACAGCAACGATGATCTGGACAGAAAACTGGCCAAGCAGATGAAGAAACTGAAAGGCGAGAGCACAAATGGTGACTTCAAGCTGGACAAACTGTTGGATGCCAAATATCGCACATTGACCAAACAGCTGGACATGGCTACCAACAAACCAAAGCAAAAGAAAAAGTCGCGTAAGCGCAGCGATAGCAGTGAGAACAGTGAGCAGAGCAGCGAGGATGAGCAACGTGAACAAACCAGAGAAAGGAGAGGAAAACATGAGCCAGTGGATCCTCGAGAGAGTAGACAAAGACGTGGCCGTAGCAACAGCAATGCCGATGAGCGAACAAAGCGCATAGAGCGCGAACGTGAGCGGGAGCAGAATATGAGAAGGCACCATGAAGCCAGCAATAGCAGACGACGACGAAGCAGAAGTCGCAGTCCACGACGAGAACAAGATAAACAACAACGTCGAAGAAGTCGCAGTGCTGACAAACAGCGACCACAGCGGATCAGTGAACGCAGCAGAGAACGGGTAAGGGAACGGAGCAAAGAACGCAGCAAAGAACGCATCAGAGAACGAATCAGGGAACGGAGCAGGGAGCGCAGTCGGGATCGACGTCGCACTTCAGAAAAACAACAACAACAGCGCCGTAATCCTAGTCCTCCAACTGCACGTCAGGTCGCCAAATCCAAGCTGAGCGACAATGAGCGCGAGGCACGTCTGCGCGAAATGATGGAGAATGCGACGTGGCGGGAGGCGGATCGCACCAAAGTCGTGCACAAGCATCGCGAGGAATACGCGCGGGAGGAGGCGCAGAATCAGGCACGTGACTTTGACAAACAGTTCATCAACAAGGAGGTGAAGAAGGCCATCGACAATCAGACCTCCATTGGCAATCGCATCCGTTCCAATCTTAACAACATTCAACGCACCTCGGCTGCCATGGATTCAAACTTTGCACGCAAATAACAAATGGGAAAAATCCCTAGCCCTAAGTTTCTAGTATTAGACTATATGCAATGGAACCATTAGAAACTCCTAAAGTGACTCAAGAGCAACTTTGTGTAGCTATTTAACTTAGAATTCACTTTATTATTGAACTTTGGGGGCTTACAAGATAAACGACGTGTCGATGCGCAGCAGGGACACGATTAATTAGTTATTTCAGAGAGATAATTTTGAGTGGTTGTTGATGGGATTATATCGGATACGACTTAGGCATTGGATAAGGCAGCAACGCCTGGCAGTGTCTTGCCCTCGAGCAGCTCCAGCGAGGCACCGCCGCCGGTGGAGACGTGCGAGACGAGCGCCTCGGTGTTCCACTTGGCACAGCACGAGGCAGTATCGCCGCCGCCAATGATGGAAACGGTGCCATTCTTAGTGGCAGCCACAACGCCATCCATAATTGTCTTGGTGCCATTGGCAAAGTTGGGGAACTCGAAAACGCCGGGTGGTCTAAGAGCAAAAGGAACAATTGAAGTAAATTTGACATATAATTAGGCTATGAATACTAATGACGACGACTTACCCATTCCACACAATCAGCTTGGAACGCGCAATGGGCGCGGCGAAGAGTTCACGTGTCTTGGGTCCCACATCGAGACCCATGTGACCATCGGGAATGCCGTCCTCGACGCTCGCTTCGCTGACGGTGGCATTTTCCGCGAACTTGTCGCCGCAAACGAAATCAACCGGCAAATGCAACTGCACATTGTTCTTCTTGGCCTTGTCCACCAGATTCTGAACGATTTTGGAGCCCTCCTCATCGAACAGGGAGCCACCGATCTTCATGTTGTTGAGCACCTTGAGGAAGGTGAAGGCCATGCCGCCACCAATTATCATCTCATTGACCTTATCCAACAAATTCTCGATCAACTGAATCTTATCGGCGACCTTGGCGCCACCCAGAATGGCCAGGAAGGGATTTGGTGGCTTGTCCAGAGCCTGCGAGAAATACTTCAGCTCCTTGTTGAGCAGCAAGCCAGCAGCACGCTTCTCATAGCCATCACCCATCATGGAGCTGTGGGCGCGATGAGCTGTGCCAAAGGCATCGTTCACATAGACATCGCCCAGTTTGGCTAGGCTGCTGCGGAACTCCTTGACCTTGGCGGGATCGGCCTTCACCTTGCCGCCGCTGGCATCGACACCCTTGCCCTCCTCCTCCAAATAGAAGCGCACATTCTCCAACAAAATAACAGAACCAGCTGCGGGGTCTTTGCAGGCAGCCTCCACCTCGCTGCCGACGCAATCGTTCAGGAATGTCACTTTCTGGCCGAGCAACTTGGTCAGCTCCTCGGCGACGGGGGCCAGGGTGTACTTGAGATTCTTGTTGCCATCGGGACGACCCAGATGGGACATGAGCACCACTGACTTGGCCTTCTTCGACAACGCCAACTTGATGCTGTCCACGGCGGCAACAATGCGCTGATTACTGGTAATTTTGCCCTCCTTGATGGGCACATTGAAGTCAACGCTGCAAAGAATCAGGGGGTGGAAAAATTAGTTTTATGCAATATGCAACATTTTACATTTAATTTGTAACTCAATTTACCGCATCAGCACGCGTTTGCCCTCCAAATCCAGATTCTCGATGCTCAATTTATTGAAGGCCATTTTTATAATGCTTGCCAAATGGTTTCCACCAAACTTCTGGAAAATTTCGTTTGTGCGAACTCGACTTGACCCACAGCTGTGCGGCAATGTCAGTGCAAGGTCATAAATGCCCAATTCTAGATTAGGGTTACCGATGCACCCCAAATAATGCCGCAACTACAAAATACCCAGGCAAATAATGATACAAATGTTGCAGCATAATGAATTCTGTTACTCAAATTATAAATTAATATCCCAAAGCAATTTTAAAGTTATAAGCAAACTCCAATTGGTTTTAAATTCTTGGCTGATTGGCTCGATTACAGCACTGGCATGTGTGTTGTACAACGTTTGTGTGCAGTGCTGTAAAGTGACGCCTAGTCGTGCTTCAATTTGTTTGGCGGTCAATTCACATCAGAGGCAAATAAGGCAATGAAGTGCTTGAGAAAAAACCAAAAGAATAAAATAAAATAATAATAATAAAACTAACAGGAAAACTACTGCAAATTAAATTATTTTAAGATAATTGAAAAAATTTACAAATAATACTCAATTAATAAACCAATTGATAATAATTGAATCATTGTTACAATACAAATCTTTATTTCATCTCAGTAAAATAATGAACACTTAATTAAAAGATCTTTAGTTCCATTACCCAAAGAAAACACTCATAAAGCAATGTGAGTATGCATTTATGTATTGAATGAATGAATGAATGGATGCTCGTGAGCCAATTTTGCACAGTTGGTGTATTTACATACATACAAAAAATACATACATACATATCTTTTTTACATACGACACAGTGGAGGCACTTACATAAATAAATTCACATACATACAAGCATACAGTCAAATATGAAATGACGCCAACTTTTGCTCTTCGCAAATGATTCATTCATGTGCTGTTCACCACTGAGCACTCACCACTCTGCTTGAGACTCTCCGGCCTCTGACTCTTAGCGTACAACCACCAAAACGCCCAATCTCCCCCCAAATCCCCCCGTGAGCATTCCCAATGCAACCCAATTGCATGACGCAGATGCAAACACCAATGCAGGCAACTAAACAGGCCTAAATTGCAGCTTTTTCTCACGCCGGCCAAAGAAAGCCTACAGTGTTGGGAAGGGGGTAGAAGGAGGAGGAGGGAGGTGCTGTCTTCTGTGTTCACTTTCTGCGCAATTAAAGCAATCGCAAAAGAATGCCCTCAATTAATAATGGTAACAAGCAGTTATGCGATGTTTTACATTTTAAAGTGTACGTTTATTTTTGTCCTATAAGTGATAATATAATGATAATAATAATATATATTAAGAAAATGAAACGACAAGAAATTAAGTAAATCGAACTATTGCATGTAAAATGCACGTTTGGCGTGTATGTAAGTGTACAAGTGTAGGGTATTTAGTAGTTAATCTCGTGCGGAAACATCAACAGCGAAACGCGAGTTTCGAAGAATGACGAACGTGTCAAAGCGACGAACGTCAAAGCGACGACGACGACGAACATTTTAAGCGCCTGTTTTGTGAGACGCTTATCAGACGACAGAGCACCCAAAACTGTACTCCGCTTAACATTGCCCTTGTCGTGCAGTGTAGTTGTAGTTGCTGTTGTTGTTGTTAAGTGTAGTCGCAACCAGTCAATGTTGTTTTTTTCTGTTTCATGCTAAATGAAATGAAATCGGCATTTCCTGGGCCACATGGAATATTAAGATGCCCTCTAATATGGTCACATAATACAACGTTTACGAACTTATTTCGATTGCATTACTATGTTTTATAATTTCCTGAAGAAAATTGTTATATGTATATAATATTGTTTTCTGAGAATTCATTTTGACTTTTATTGCATGTTTGTAAAACAATAAAAATCATTCGATTTAAATATAGAAAATAGCGCTTTAATTTGTAATTGTCTGTATGTATTTATGCATGTGTATATATTTTTATATAGCCTTCATTAATTTCCATAGCTATAAGTCTATAATATTGTATTTATATGTGCATCAAATGATATTTACATCTACGCGTCGAGTGCTTTAAATAGAAATATCAAACATCTATTCTAAATGAATCGTGACACACGCCTTTTGCGCCAAACTAAGCAAAATCTTAACAATCTTGTTATAAATCTATTAGCCACACACATACAACAGTATATATATGTACATATGCATCTATATATACATGTCTATATTCACTTAAGTTTGTAAATGAATCGATTACTTCCACTAACACATTTTTGGTGCACGCAGCGTGTTAATACACTGAAAACAAAAAGCTAAAGCAACTAGAAGTTTGTTAATTTATGTAAGGCAGGCTACGATTAGATTTTATTTGTTCTAAACGCCATATCTTTGCGATATATATCTAAATATATATATTAAATATAACATTTTTGTTTCCTTTGCCTTCTGGGCAAAAATTTTGCCTCCATTACGTGAAAATCTTTTTTTCGACTAGCTCTGGAAACTTCCTCGCACAGCGATGTGTCTGAAAAACTGCCTGAAAAACGTTTGCGGCTTTCTTATCGAAATTCTTTGAAACAACAACAGCCCTCAAGCCAGGGTTTGTTTGCTTATCTTTTCTTTTTGTTTTTGTTATTTGTAATTTAGTTAACCTTGAAAAAGTAGTTGTACATAGAATACGTATAAACTACGTGTAACTGGCTGGGTTATTGAACGATTGTTGGGGTAACCGTAACATTTTCTGTTTCTCACGTAACGTAACATTTACTTTGTATCTCCACTATACGTTAGAGCAGCGCACGCCATGACGCTGAAAGCCATACTGAAAAGAGAGTCGCGCCAAATGCAAAGGAAAAATAAAACATTCCAGAAAATGAAGACGTAAATCGGCTTATCAATAAATTTGCAAGGCTTTCCGAAGTCACTGAGCAAATAACTGATGCCTTTTTTTTCGATTTTTTTTTTTGCTTTTTGCGCTGTTTAAATATGATAACTCAATGATTGTGCCACGATTACAGGTGTTGTTGGCAACAATATATATGAATGCCGCTCCAACTGGTAGACAACTGCCATTCACGTTGACGATGGGGCGGTCGACGTTGACGTTGACGTCGCCGTCGTTGTCGTCGTCGGTTTTAATTAGCGAGTTGTCGTTTGCGAGTCTCTCCCATGTTATTCAGATTACAAACTATACTTATTTGTTTTGCATAAAAATAGAAAAAAAAGAAGAAAACAACGACAACGGCAGCTAGCAGCGCAGTGCTTCAAATAAGTAATGAGACACACTGCCGACTAGCAGCGACTACAAAAACTAAAAACTGAAGAGACTAGCGGCCAGCGACATTAGCAACAACAACAACAACAATAATAATAAGAACAGCAACAACAGTAGTGGAAAACGCTAGCTCATTAGTCAATTCCTGAACCAGCGTGGTTCGTGTAACGAACAGAGACAGCAAATTGTCGAACCACAAATGTGGGATCAACTGAAAGAAATGAAAGATGCATAAAGTGTACATAAAAAAAAAATAAAAAAACTACTGGGGTGAACCTTGTTCAATGTAATCTGTTGGAAAATTAAGCTCAAATTTAGCAATTTTTTTACTTAGGTTGGCAAAAATATTTGATGGAATGTCAAAGTAATAAATGTATGTGTATAATCCGATATTTATATGTATATAGTGTATAGTTAAAGTCAGTCATTGTATATAATATGAACTAACTAAACTAAGGTATACAATTTAACATATTTAAACATTTCAATGTTTGCTATAATTATTTTAGGTTACACAGAAGCGATTGATGGCGACAATGGGTGTCATCAGTAGCCATTCAATTGACCTGATTACTTGCATGTTTTACGGTCCACTCTATAAAAATGTGTGGTGGCACAAACAATAAGCGAAACAGCCGCTAAGAGTATGCAACCCAAACACACAGAACACACACACGCCAAAGTTGCCCGCCCGGCCAGCCGCTGTTGCTGCTGCTGCTGGCCATACTACTGTCGCCCCCTCTCTTATCACCCTGCTCCCAGCTGCAGAAACGTCTAGCGTCGCGTCAAGCAGCACTCCATAGCGAACAACAACAAAAACAAGAACAACCACCGACGTCGGCGACGACAACAACTGAAACAGGCAGCAACTGCGGCGGCCGGCAATTTTCAAATTTACCGCCAAACGTGCCAGCGACGTCGACGTCGCCGTTGGCTGTGCTGTACACACTCACGAGCAGAAAGCGCATTTTATATGGGATGCGTCAAGAAACCCACTCGAGCTGTCAATTTACAATTTTAGCTTGATCGTAGCGCAAATAATCAGATGCCAAATTGACGAGGACATTCAGCTATACCGATCCCAGCAATTTGAGCGCCATTCAAATAAAGATTAACGCGCAATGGGTGCAAATGTGAGACGCTTAAGCAGTTCAAGAAGACTGCCCGCAATCTGTAGGCGGCCCGTGTGCGATGGTAAATTCAGTCTTGTACGAGCCGTCAACGGGTACACATATCGGTGGTCAGTCAGAAAGCGAGAAAAAATACAAAATACTGAAAAATAATCAGCAAATGCAGCACTCAAATATACCACACAAGAACGCAATCGTAGATTTTTGCATATATGTTTGCCGCGCTGAAACTATCTTAAATAATATTTTATTATTATTATTTTTATAAAGAAAATTATTGCGCACAATTATTTGTAGAATCGGTCAGCAGTCTCTGCTGGTGGGTCGGTCGAGCGTACACACGGACGGACGGGTGGCGGCTGGGGGCAGGCAGCGTTTTTTGTTATTTTGTTCTCGCCTCCGTTACCTGGGCTAATGTTGTTGTTGCCTTCTCTTCTCCACATTGCTAACTGCTGCTGTACAAATGCCGCTGTGGTTTTTGTTCAGTGTATTGCATACATGACAGAACGATAGAGCGTGAGCGAGAGAGAGAGAGAGAAGGTGACAGTGACAGTTGCGCCCGGCGTTGAGCGTGAGCGTGAGTGATAAGCGAGCAAGCAGCGGCCGGGCCGTACGAAAGAGAGAGAGGGAGCGAGCGAGAGTATGGAAAAAACGAGAGTCCGCCTGTGTATCTGTGTGTGAGTGCGCTGGTTTTGTATCTGTTAAATACACACAGCCTGGCAGCAATTCAGACAGTGTGTTTGTGTGCTTCGTGCGGTGCTGTTCTCGTTTTTTCCTTCCTCGGAACAGTCTACATCTATTTTGCGCTAATTTTTGTCAACAACCAAAAAAAAAATAATATATATATACTTTTATATCTTGAACTCACAGCAATCAAATATAATCGTTCGAACGGATACTGAAATTCACGCGCGCATTAATCTTATTACAACCAAGCAACCTACAATATAACGGACCAAACGCTCGTTATATAATTGTACAAAAAAAAAACAAACAAAAAAGTTCAAAAAACAACAACAAACAAACAAAAACAAAATGTCTGCAGCCACAGAACAACAGAACAACGGTGATGTTGCCGTCGAGAAGGTTGCCGCAGTCAGCGCCGACAGCGATGCGAAGGAGGATCTCAAAGCCAAAGCCAAATCAGTAGCCGATGATAAATCGACGGCTGCTGATGCCGCTGGCGATGCGGCCGATAACGGTACTGCGGCCAAGGATGGTGAGGATGCTGCCGATGCGGCAGATGCTGCTGCTCCCGCCGCTCCCGCCAAGGGTTCCGTCAAAGGCACAAAGAGGCAAGCTGAAGTAAGTAAAAAGCGAAGACACAACAACCATAATTAATTTTCACTGCACAAGAATTTATTTTGATTTGATTTCGCTTCGTACAGTTTCCTAATCAGTCGCTAGTTTCTCTCTGTGCATGTCTCCATGCTTGTTTAATAACAAAACAAACGCACGCACTTGTCATAATTGTTTTCTTCTCTTTCTGTGCTACATTTTCTTCTCTTAGAGTCGATTGATGCGCGTTTATCGATCGCGTTATCGAACGCGCTTCTTAGTGCTGATCGATTTTGTTATTGTTGTAGAGTTTTGTTTATGAGCTAATTTGGTTTTTTTTTTGCCCTTTTGCGCAAATGATTCATAGAAATTACAAAAATCCGGCGTCAAAAATAAAACCGCTAGGAATAGATATACACACGTTGTTTTTCTGTTTCAGTTGCCTTTCTAACATTCAACTGCCGATAGCAGCCCAAGAGAAAGATAGAGCTAATGAGAGAGCGACATATTAAAAGAGCGCAAGCTCATTTATATACTAATACATATGTATGTATTATATATTGAGTTTGTGTGTGTGAGAGAGTTGTTTACGATTAAATTAAGATGATTGCGAGGTGGTAATCAAAGATTATTTGTTGTTCTCGGTTCAAATTGAGGTTAGGCTCTGTCTCTAATAATCATTGGGGTACAGTTTGTTGTGAGCACATAGGATTTTACTCAGAGGTATAGAGAGAGGAGAGAAAATTACAAAAACGAGTAAACACTCTGGAATAGGTCATTAGCATTGCACAGTGAGACAAAAACACCGATACGCAAAAAGTTTAAAAGAGAAGAAAGCTTTTGGCCTTGTAACAAACAAACACTCACATTTTGTGTGTATTTTTGTGCTGAAGACACAAACAATGGAAATCAAGTATTTATGTTTTTGGGGTAAGTGCAAAGTTGTTTCAGCTTTGGTAATTGCTCTTTTTGACTTTAGGTGCCATAAAATCCATTTGGTTAAATTTGAACAGCAACAAATGGACAATAACACAAAAATTGCGCGCCAGCCAAAAAGTTGCACTCTCAGCTAAAAACAATGCCGGCCGGCAACGGCAGATGTCCGCCAGCCATATTACAAAAAGAGAGCAGGAGTGAATGAGGGAGAGAGAGAGGTAGAAAAAGAGAACCAGTTTAGTTCTGTTTTAATTTGTTTTTTTTTTTTTATTTAATACCATAATCGAAAATGCACATTTTTGATAAACATAAAAATAGTCATAAGAGAACAGAGCACGAGGTATTTGAAAAAAATTATCAATTTATTTTGTCACAAACAGAAATAAAAATGTACAGTTTAACACGCTCTCTCCCTCTCTCGCTTGCGCTTCTCTCTGCACACTCTCTCTCGCTTGCGCTCTCTGTTTCTCTATTATGCGCTGCTCTCTCTTGCAGCACGACGCTCTACGACGTGTAATTTCTTATGTACACATTGAGTATACAGGCTACAGGCATGTGTTTTTGTTGTTTGCGTATGTGTTCATTTACATGCATTTATCTTTCACTTTTTTCATCTTATGCGTATTTATTTTGGTACACTTATGTGTACCAAGTATTTATGTGTGTGTACATAAAAACAATCCATTTACAGGGTGGCTCAGCTTTCATTTAATGGAATATGGAGATAATCTAACGGATTTAGTCAAATTCAAAGAAACTGTTGCCTACTCTTTAGCGGGCAGACTTAGTTGAAATGTCTGTAGTTATAATAATTATAAATATAGAAAAATTGAGAAAATAACATTTAAAGGCATTCATTAATTTATCATAAACTACAATTAATCGAAAAACACTTAAAGGAAATAATTTATGGCTTAATTATTATTTTATTACTATTATTTTGAAACATACATTTGAATTTTTCTGTTTCTTTTCAATACTCATCTGTCAAGAGACATTAGTAGTACAGTAATACAGCGTCTATCATTGATGCTTGTTTTATTGCCTGGCGTGCTGCTAACATAAGTATTTTTCTTTTCTTCCGTTTCTTTTGTTGTGCTTTGGGCGAGTTCGCCGCATATTTATTTTGCACACATTTCTACAGTTATCTTGTTTTCTGCTTTGTAACAATCGCTTCTAAATGATGTCTTCGTCGCACACATACACACACAACACGCATGCTTACAAACACATGTACGTGCAAGAATATGTATTACAAGCTTTCTTTCTTTCGCTAGGGAACGTGACTGCTTTATATACTTGCCCTGTTGTTGGTTGGTTAACTGAGTTTTTAACCCACGCAGCAGCAGATGAACGCACACCAAAGCAGCGACGCTGGCTTCGTCGTCGTCGTCGGTCAACGATTGCGCCTTTTTATTTTGTCTGCAGCAGCTGTCGTGCTTATGTGTGTGTGTGTGCGTGAGTGAGTCGTTCGTTCATTCATACAGCGATTGGCACGACGCGCACGTTCTCAGGTACAGTTCTGCCATCACAGCGCTGTGCGCGAGCTCTCGTTTATAGCTTCGCTCACTCACACAGGCACATCAGTGTGTAGCAGCTGCTGCTGCGACCTAGCGTCGGCGTCGCTGCCTGCTGCTTGGATCGGTTTGCTTCGGTTTTGGTTCGTTTGTTCGGCTCTCGGTCACAGTGGGTCGAACTCACGCTTGGCTTGGCTGGTTTTGTATCTCACGGATGCGGATACATGTGCCCGTCCCCCCACCAACCCCTTCCTCCAGTTTTTGTGTTTTCATTATGTAGTAAATATGCCGTCGTTTGTGTGTGTTTGTATATAAGTGAGAGGTGCACTTGTAATGCGGCAATCTCTCTCTCGCTCTCTCCTTCTCTTTCGGCTGGTGCGTTCTGCTGCTACTGCTTGCAGCGAATTCCAATGACGCGCGCATTTTTCAAATGCCTTTTTTACGGCGAAAATAACGATTTTTCTTTGCTGCTGCTGCTTGCTGCTTGCTTGCTACACAGTAAAGGCCATTTGCTTGTTTTGTGGGCTTAAAATATACATTTTATGGGTATGTACACACACACATTCGCATGTGTGTGGGGGCTAAGTGGAGGAGTGTAATTTGTATGTTGGTATTATGTTTTGGTTTCCATGAACGCTTTGCCCTTGATCAAGGAGATGTGTGGGGTGGGTTTGAATTGGGCGCCCAGCCCCAGCCTTTGTTATCGATAAATTTAACTTTACTAATGTCCCCCATCTCTCTTCATTCTTTGTAGGCTAAATCCGCCGAATCAAAGAAATCCAAGAAAGATAAACCCGCTGATGGCGACTCAGATGACGAGGAGGTATTAGATGATCTCATCGAGGGTGACAGCGAAATCGAGAGCGACGAATACGATGTACCCTACGATGGCGAGGAGGATGACATTGAATGCGACGGTAAGTTTCCATCTCTCCTCCATCCAACTCCTCCAATCCTGAAAACCTAACGATGCATATTTCTTCTCTCGGAACAGATGATGACGATGATAATGATGATGGTTCCGGCTCGGACGATCAAGCGTAATAATAATGTAGTCAAAACAAACAAACAAAAAATAAAACAAACAAAAAAGAAACAAAAAAAATACAAAACAAAAATTTAAATTAATAATAAATAAAAAGTTACAAGCAAAAAAACAAAAACCGGCGAAAAGAAACCACACAAAAAAATCGCAAAAGTATATAATTCTTATGTTTAAGAAATAATTTTCTATTTCTTATTTTAATTTAAATTGTATTTTACGTGTACTTTTTTTATAAAAAATACTACAAAAAGAAAAACGTTTTGATTTCGCATGAGGGCGCGAAAACAAAAACAAAAAAAAACAAACCGAGAAAAGTAAACATCCCCCCAAAAAAAAACTATACACACTAAAAAATACAAAAAACCAAGCTCTTTTTTTCCTTTAAGTCATAAGTCTTAAGTTAAACGACAGATACATAGCATGATGAATGAGAATAAGAAGCAAAAGAAGGAGGAGAAGAGGAAGCAGAAGCAGAGGCGTAAATGGAGCTCCATGATTTACTTAAAAATAATAATAATACACAAAAAGAAAAGAAAAACAAACTCACACAGACATAAAAACAAAGAACACAAACACAAACACAAACAAGTAATAAAAATTCATTATTAAAATTAGACGTTACATTTTATGAATGATCGAAAAAGCAAACGCAATTAAAAAAGAAAAAATATACAAAAACAAAAAAACACAAGTTTTCAAATATATGGTTTCAAAAAACATTTTTCTGTTGAGCCCCCACTTTGGCCAAACTGACATTCATTTACCGTTTGTCAACTTTCTCTCTCTCACGCTCGCTCTCGCCCGGTCTCTATCTCTCATTGATGGATTCGCGTGGGCGCGCAACGGGAAGTTTGATTTCCACTTTGAACTTTTGTTTGACATCGATTTCGCTGGGCGGACTTCAGGGCTTCTTTTATTTCAGCATTTACTCTATTTAAGTATTCAATGTCAGTATTAAAATAAACAAAAACGAACACAAATGCACGACAAAATCTATAGTTCTTAGTTAATAGAGTGAAACAAAAGCAAATTTTTGTTAATCAATTGATGATGAAACTTAATTCAATTGTAAATTGTAAACAAAACCAATCAAATACTGAGAATGTATTAAGAACAATTTCAAAAATGAGAAATCCCCTTTGATGTTATATTTACATTCTTACATACTAATTAAGTAGTAGGGGTATTCATGCGGCCGGCATATAGATAAGCATCAACATACATACACACACACGCACACACACACAGAAAAAGCAATACCAATACTGAAATTGAAATGAAAATTCTTAATTCTAATGACTGATATTTTGAAATGCAAAAAGTGAACCATCAATCAAATTGCATGACGCCAACATTTTACAACAAATATTAACCAATTAACTGACCGACTCTAGCAGCCACAATATTAATGAGCATTTGAAGGCAATATCAGCTCAAAAACTGATATATATATATATATATATGTATGTATGCCGTAAACACTTTGATACCGAAACCATGTTGAACTCGTACACATTTTTTGTAAATAAAAAAAGAAAAGAAAATCAAGAAAAAAAATGCGAAAAAGCAAAAGTAAAATTAAATCGTAACCAGTTGTAGTGAAAGATTAGTTATTGAAGAAAAACACACAAAAAACGAAAGAAACGATAAAATAAAATATTGTAATTACGTAAAATGAGAGAAAAACAACAACACAACAACAATTGGCAGTTATCAGATGCCAATGAAACGAGTGTTTCCATT
Organism: Drosophila nr. medialis 2 BK-2023a; assembly: GCA_035044325.1. Lineage (NCBI taxonomy): Eukaryota > Metazoa > Arthropoda > Insecta > Diptera > Drosophilidae > Drosophila > Drosophila nr. medialis 2 BK-2023a. The sequence continues at coordinate 535,193 of JAWNMH010000393.1, forward strand.
TTTTTGGGTAAGGGCAGCACAAAAACCACCCAGCACTCATCCCCATACCCATCCCTAATCCCGGAGCAACCAGGCAAAAAGCGAGTGGAAAAGAGACGGAGGGAGGGTGCACATGCAGATGTTGTATAGTAGGGGTAGTTATTCGACAATATGTACATATCGCATACATAGTACATACAAACATATGTGGTAGGTACATAATTCATTGATTTGCTGCCTGTAATCCAATCGGACTCTTTGTTTCCCCTTCTGTATACGCAGCAGGGTAGTTCAGAACCCCCTTCGCAAGACTCCCCAATTAAATCGAAGAGTAATTTGCAATGCTTCAATGTTTTTCTGATTTATGACGATTGGTTGTGTGCGTCTTTTTCAATTTGCTTATAGAAAATATATTAAATGCCGGCTGTTTTTTTTAAATTTGAAACGTGCTTTATTGAGCTATCGATAAATGTACCTATCGCTAAGCAAGATAGCCGTTTAGGGTAGGTATAAAAACAAACGAGTCAATTTGCATTGAATCTAACTGAAATAAAAAATATATATATAATTGGTTATTAATTGCATATAATGCTAAAGTCAAACTTAAAAATTTATTTTATTTCAACAATATCCAAATATATAATTGACCAAACTCGAATATTTCCCTTAAGTCTCTTTTCAAATTTAAAAATAAGGGAAATTATGTTATCGATAAGTGCGTATAACACAATTACTCATACACAGTCAGCCAGGACACACACCCGCAACGTTAAACTTTTCGATTGCCATTTAACCGGATTTGAGTCATAAATAAAACTTAATTATAGATTATATATTGCACTTTATGATAAAATCAAATTAGTTTACGATTCTAGCTACTTTAAGTATATAGAGATGTTCACCGGGAATATGTCGCTCCATGCATTTGACAGCATTGAACTTGAGACTTGCCAGCTGTTCGATTATTTCATGCGGTTTATTCTCGTGCAGCAGCAGCAAATAGAGAACGCCGTCAGGTGAGAGTATGTCATCCAGTTGCTCCAGTAAAATGTCCGTCACCCTTCGCCCATCCCTGCCCCCCGCCCACGAATAGACCAGATTACGCTCTGTGGCCGAGGAGATGCCTCGTTGGTGGAGCAGCTCCTCATCACTGGTCACCACATACGGCGGATTGAAGAGCAGCAAATCGACGCAACGTCGTCGCAATCCATTTGTCAGATTGCAGCGGACGCTGTCCAACCTGGCACCATTGCGGGATGCAGTGCGTCTAGTTGCCTCGCAGGCCCGTGGATTAATGTCCGTGGCGAGACAGTGGGTGGAATGGGAGAGGCGTTTGGCCAGCGCTGTGATGATGACGCCACTGCCCGAACCAATCTCGACACACAGACGCGGCCGCAGCTGCTTCTCCAGGAACTCCAGATCCGCTTCGAGCGCGTCAAGCAACAGAAAAGAATCCTCCGCCGGCTCATAGACATGCTCATAGTCGGCAACGGAGAGATGATCGGTATACGGTGTCTCCATGTCTATGATATGTTCGTGCTCAGCGCCGAATCCAGTAGCGCCTGTCGCCTTCGCTGCTCCTTCTCGATCAGGCGATGGAGATTTGTTAAACGCTCCTGGCTGGTGCTCAGCACGTTATTTATGATGGTCACCTTGTGCTTTACGTTCAACAGTTCTTTCACTTTGTCTGCGAATTCGGGTATCTGGTGTTGGGCCTTCTCAATGTCCCGCAACTGGGCCGCCAATGCGTCCAATTGTCCCCGCAGCTCCGATTGCAGTTGGATTGTGGTTGCCACGCGCTCGTCGAGCCGCTCGATGGTGGGCTTGAAGAGATTTGTGATGCCTTCGGCGAGTATGTCGCGTGTGGGATTTGTGCAGAAGTTTTCCGTATTTTCATCCAAGGAGGTCACCGTTGAATCAGAATCCTTATCCATTGCAAAACTCTTGCTACAAAAATTTGCCAAACCGACTGCACAGCTATCGCAGTTCGATAACAAGCCCATCATAGAGATGAGCAAGTTGCGCTGCGCTGTGACTGCTCACTGTGACTTGTCCTTGTCACATGTGGTACAAGTGCACACAAATTTCGTACTGGCGCACTTATTTATTTTGCGTAATTAGTCATGGAAATGACTAGTTTTCAAATGATCATCAGCAGATTTCAATGTGACAAAATAAATGAATAATTTTTACATTTTCGACAGCAATTGGCAAGTGTCATTACAGAGCTGTCGGCTCAAATCTGTCGGCCGATTGCAGACGCCCATCGACGCACCGCCACAAATTGTTGCAACAGAAACAGCAACTTTGGTAAGAGAGATATTAATTAAATGCTTTGATTACAACAAACTGCAAGCCGCACGCAATGGACACATATTCGGCGGATGTTGTATATCAAGCGATCAGTGCTCTTTTCCAAGGCACCAATCCCAAAGAGCAGGAGAAGGCAAACAAATGGCTGCAGGACTTTCAAAAATCGGTAAATTTTTGCCACACTTCGAGCGGAATACGGCATGATTTTCTTAGCACTTACGTTGCATGTGGCAAATAATTAATCATTTTGTATCATTAGATCTTCTCGTGGACCATTGCGGACGAGCTGTTGCATCAGAAACGCGATTTACACGCCAATTACTTTGCCGCCCAGACGATGCGTAACAAAATACAGAATTCGTTCAGTGAATTGCCGCCGGAAACGCACGAAGCTCTCCGAGATTCGCTGATAACGCACATTGGCCAGATCGATGAACAGACGGACAGTGTGATTGTTACCCAACTGAGTCTGGCTGTCGCTGATCTGGCACTGCTCATGGCCAGCTGGCAGGAGCCGATCAGTGATCTATTAAAGGTGCTCGCACCGCATCCGGCTTCAATTTGGCCGCTGCTCGAGGTGCTCAAGGTACTGCCGGAGGAGATTGATTCACGATTTCTGCGACTGGGCGCCAATCGGCGCGAGGAGGTGCACAAGCAGTTGGACGCCAGTGCCGAGTGTGTGCTGGAATTTCTGTGCATGTGCTCACAGCGCGAGGATCTCGATCAGGAGCGGATTTGGCGGGCAACGTTATGCACGTATAGCGCCTGGCTGGTCGTACACGCTTTCCCGCTCACCCACATCTGTGACAATGCGCTCTCCCAGCTCGCCTTTCGAGTGCTCAGCCAGCCGGCGGAGACGTCGGGCAAGCTGCATGACAATGCCACCGAATGCGTTTGTGCGCTGCTCAGCTGCATGGCCACAAGGAGCGGCAGTTTAGACGGGGATGCACAGGTGGCGCGCATCTTTGATGCCGTCTGCCAACTGGAGACGGCATATCATTTGAGCGTCGCCCACGAGGACACCGATAAGACCATTAACTATTGCCGAATCTTTACCACACTCTGCGATACATTCTCGTTTGACATGTTCGAGCAGCAGCAGGCGATGAAGGGACTGGATCTGGTGCTGCTCTGCGTCGGTCATTTCGATTACGAGGTCGCCGAGATCACTTTTCATTTGTGGTACAAGCTCAGCGAGCATCTGTTCCAGCGCTACGATGAGAAGCTGACGGCACGCTTTCGACCCCACATCGAGCGACTGATCACCGCGCTGTATCGGCATGCACAAATGGAGGGCGATCACGATGGTCTCATCGAGGAGAACAACAATTTCTACGTAAGAATCGTGGTTTGAGTCAGTCTCGAAAGGGCTTAGAGCGATTCCATTTCGAAAGTATCTTTATTAATAAGCCATGATTCTTTTGCAGGATTTTCGACGAAAGGTCTCCGATCTGTTGAAGGATGTGGCCTTCATTGTTGGCTCCGGTGCGTGCTTTAAGCAAATGTTCATCATACTACAGACGCCCAACACAACGTGGGAGTCCACAGAGGCGGCGCTCTTTGTCATGCAGAATGTGGCCAAAAATATACTGCCGTAATCTATATCCCAAAATTGTATCCAATAGTTGAGCAATCTAATAATCCATGTAATCCTTATGCAGGGATGAGAACGATGTGATACCGAAGGTGGTGGAGGCGATACTCAATATGACGGATCAGACGCACATTGCAGTGCGCTACACATCGATAATGCTGATTGGTGAGCTCTGCGACTGGATTGAGAAACATCCGGAGCTGTTGCAGGCCGTGCTCAACTTTCTGCTGTATGCGCTGCAGCAGAAGAACGGCTTGGCGCCGGCGGCGGCGATTGCGCTGACCTCCATCTGCTCGGCGTGCAGACAGAAGATGGTCTGCCACATCAGCGGTCTGGTGGAGATAGCGCGCAGCTTGGACAGCTTTCAGATCAACAACGATGTGGCAATTGGGCTGCTGAAAGGCATATCGCTAATATTGACGAAGTTGCCGCGGGAGCAACTGCAACCGGCGCTGCGAGAGATTGTAGGCTTTCAGCTACAGCCGCTGGCGCAGCTGCTCGAGAGCAGCCACTGTCCACTGGCGAAGGGGGAGCGCAGTGATCCCGTCTATTGGATTGATCGCGCATGTGCGATCGTACGCCATACGAATCCCGATGTGCCCGACAACGTGGAGCATCCAACAGTTGCAATATTGAACGATGCCTGGCCCCTGATCTCTCGTGTCCTGGACAAATACCAGAACGACCTGCGAATCATGGAGCGCACCTGCCGTCTCATCCGCTATGCGGTGCGAATGGTGCGCAACCAGGCGCTGCTCCTGCTCGAGCCGCTGATCAAACAGATCGTTGTGCTTTATGCGGTGCAGCATCACAGCTGCTTCCTCTATGTGGGCTCCATCCTGGTGGATGAGTTTGCTAAAACGAATGAATGCATTGCAGGGCTGCTGGAGATGCTGCAGGCGTTCATCGAACCGACATTTGGTCTGCTGCAGCTGGAGAACGGTTTGCGCAACAATCCCGACACCGTCGACGATTTCTTTCGTTTGGCCTCCCGCTACTTGGACTGCTGTCCGCTGCAGCTGCTGCAGAGCAGCCTGATCACGCCCATCTTTCAGTGTGCCCTGATTGCGTGCTCGCTGGATCATCGCGAGGCCAACTCATCGGTGATGAAGTTCTTCATCAATCTACTGACCTGGGGGCGCAGCAGCAATCATCGGCATACGGAATGCCGACCCCTGGTCACAGAGCTGGCCAGCCAGCATGGCGGCGCGCTAGTCATGAATCTGATACAGGCCTCGGTGTTCCAGCTGCACTCGTACATGCTCGCCGATGTCGCCGAGGTGCTCACCGAACTGAAGCACGTCGTGTCCCCTGCCCAAATGCAGTCCTTCCTCGCCCACGCTTTGGATGCGCTGCCCAAAAAGAATAGCGGCGGCTATGTGACTGCCACACAACAGCAACTGGACGACTTTAGCAACACGGTGCTGAGGTAAGACCCCCACCCATTACTAGACATAATAGCTAACCAGACAATCCGATTTTGTGATGCTAGGGATAGTAATCTTCAAGAGCTCAAGCTCGAACTGTGCTCATTGAACTGGCATCGAAATGATCGCTCAAAATGATGCATGCCCCGAGAATCATATTGTTGTTGTGTTTATTTATATCTTTAATTTTTATAACTGTATTTTATTTGTTATGTTGCAGAGCTGACACCACCAAAGCCGTTTCACAGGCACTGAAAACATTTACGCGACTCTTCCGTTGAAACCACCGCATTTGCATTGCCGCAGCAAGCAACAGCTCAGCGCCTGAATAATAATAATAATAATAATAATAATAATTATAACAATAATAATAATAATAATAATACTGATAATAATAATGATAATATTATGAGAAATTGTACATTTAAAATTATGTATACGCAATGTTGAGCAAATGCTGCCGCTTCTGTTGGAATTGGTTGCAACGATTTCCCAATTGAATATACATATTATATTATTTTGCGTGCGGTCAACCGATCCCGATCCTCACGTGCAACGTACAATAAGTTGATTAACTTAAGAGCACAGTAGCAACTAATTTATAAACTGACCTACAAAATATACAATAACAATGTTTAATGACGACAACGGTCCGTTTTGGCCAAATCTTTTCCCTTTTTTTCGTGCCACATCCATTTAAATTTTGTATTCTTCACATATTTCGATTAGTTTATTTAAAAATGTTAGTTACATTAGCAGCACAACGTTGAACATAACATTCATACATATTTTCACCAACTCCAGATTCAGCTCTCCTCCCCCCCACTACTCCTCCATGCGCAACTAAATCGTGCGATTCGTCAAATTTTGAAATGTTTCCAAGCAATCGGTTGCAATGTTTCCATTGTCATTGCTCGGCGAACTTGTGGTGAACTGCAGCAAGATGATCAGATAAGTGGTTAAAGCACCGCTGATCTGTAATATCAAGTTAGAATTTTGTGGCAGCGTCTTGCATATGCTCGAGCTTACCGTAAAGTAGAGCGAGCGATCAATGTTGAAGAGTCCGGCGGCTGTAAAGTTGATCTTCAGATGCATCAGTTGCATTGAGAACTGCTGCAGCTTCCGGCGCACCTCCTCGCTCTTCGCCTTGTTGAGCAGCGAGTGGACAATGGGCCCAGTTTTCTCACTCTTCTTAATCGCCCGATTGCTGCCCTCGACAATCGAAATGATCGCTATCAGATACAATATCATTTGGCATGAGAAGAACGTCACAAATTCTACGGTTTTGAATTTGCTCTCGCGCTTGGATTTGCCCAGCAGCGTCTCGAGCACATAGTATGCATCGAAGACGATGATTAGGAAGGCAATTGAGATGATCGTTAGCAGCTGATAGGTGAAGTATTTGTTGGCCGTGGCAGCTGCCTCACAGATCAGATGATGTATCTCCATGGACTCCTGTATGATTTCCACCGGATCCTTGGTCACAATGGTGTACATCGAAAATGAGTCCAGGCATTGCAGCGAACGTTGCTTCTGTACGGCCTTAATGCTGCGCGTGTCCCACTGATGCGCCAGATTCTTCAGGACCTGCAAGCATATAGAAGTGGATATGGAAGTCAGACGGGCGTTTTTAGTTCTAGGATGAGATAAGCATAGATTAAGAAAATTTAAAACTTATGAATTTAGAGTTAGGGTATATCGCAGTCGGTCATGTCCAACAAGTGAATTCTTCCTTGTTATAAAGTGCTCGAGTTTCCGAGTTTGTGAATTCGTTTATAAGCCATCTGTGGCAAGTTGGGGTTGGAGTTAATTAATTTAATTGAGTTCGTTTTTGCGCAAAAAAATAATTATCTAGTTGTGCGCACTAAGACCAAATTGGTCAATGGACAAGTGCCACTTGAAGGACACCAAGTTCTGCCAAAGTTTTCGTATTTTTCTTTTGGTGTCCTTTGAGAAAAAAACAATAAATATTTAAAAAAAATAAAAAAAATAAATGAAATTTTTTATAAAAATTATTTTTTTTCCTTCAAAAATAAATCTTTGCATCAATAAGTTAAGGAATATATTCGAGTAGAGTTTTAAGAAAAAGTTTTAAAATTGCTTTAGGCCAATTTGAATCTGATTCCTGTTCTCACCTTGTTGACCATTACGAGCCGCATTTTGATCAGGTATGTGAAGCAGGAGAACATTGTGACGGCAATTGCAATTACGGTATGCTGAACTACGAACGTGAAATGGAGTGGCACGGTTGGGTACACCTGCGATAAGTACAGTCCGACGAAGGTGCCACACGAGAAGGTGATGCTGACAAGGAACATGAAGATCATGACCCCATAACTATAACGCAACACATTGCTATACATGATCTTAATGCCGACGCTGTGCAGCTGCAGATCCATGGTGTGGAACTTTTGCAGGCACTGCTCGAGTCGATGCTTAGGTATGATGGCCGTCAGATAGATGACAGTGACGCCAATGAAGCCACTAACAATCTGCAACATATCGCCCAAGTACGTTATCCTCGACCGAAAGAAGTAACTGGCAATCGATTCGAAATTGTTGCGTATGGTCAGAATGTAGCAGATGGCATAGAGACCAATATGAACACTGCCACTGGCATAGCTGAACCACGATTTCTTAATGTCCAAGTGTTCACTGTCACCATCGCGGCTCACATAAAACGAAGTCAAGCCCAGCAGATAGGTGACATGGAGGAGTGGGCGCAGACACTCGTACAGCTGTGTGGCGGACAGATAGCGACGGACGCGACTACGCAACGGACTTTCCCTAACTGCGCCCAGCTCGATTTCCACATCCACCACGTCATCCTTTGCCATACCAAAGCTGGGCTATCCGGGTCGACGACTGCACAGCTGAAGCTTCGCGCGAGAACTGAGCAAAGGAAGCCAGCAACACGTTGCCTGTTCTGTAAGGTGAAGCCACAATTCCTTCATTCCTTCATCCCTTCAGCCATTCCGGTTGGCTTCGAGTGACGTGAATTTGACAGCGAATATGAGAATGCGAATACGGATACGAATACGTAAACGCTTACGATATTGATGGTGGCATGAGTATGTCGGAAATTTAATTAAGTATTGGCTTACACTGCTGCTACCCTAATTAACGACCATTTATAGGTGACCGGGGACCGTTCCCAGCGGGATTTACTTACGCACAGCAAACTAATTAATTGTGCGATTTACCCACATTTAAATGTCTCACTTTTCATTCATTTCCCGCTCAGTATGCAAAGTGTCGAGGAAAGCTGAGCACCTTTTCCACAATTGTGTTCAAAACTAAAATCCGAGAAAAGTAAGTGCTTCAATTTAGATATAATCTACTTGGAAAACTTTCAACCAAATGTGAATAGTACTAAAAAATTGCTCGAATTTTGGTCAAAGTTTTCATATTTATGCTAGAACTCAAACTATGATTCAAAACTGAAAATCCCCTCAGTGCAAACTATGATTAAAAACTGAAAATCCTCTCAGTGCATGGATGCACTTTTAAGGCCGAAACTTGCAACATGATTTCTTGCCAAACTAACCACAATTTAAATGTAGAACTATTTTTTAGATACGCAAAAATCGTTGCTTATAAAAATCGATTCCTTTTTGGCTTTTGAGCCCATTCCTTAATTTTTGAACATTCTTCTATATTTCATGCTCGTACATCTTTATGGCTAAACCCCAATTATGTTTATGGCGTCAATAAATGAGCTGCAATATGTTCGCAGAAATATTTATTGAGCAAAAAAAAAAAAGGCTGAAAGAAGCACAATAAAAGAAGAGGGAGAAGCTAGGCAAGAAAAGTTGTTATTGCTTCCGGGAAAAACTATGAATTCTGAATGACATCAAATTTATATATTTGATGTTTGTGTACAAGATTAGGTATAGTAAGCAGATCATTAAGACAATCCTTAGTTATATGGAGCTCACCCATATAGTTTTGTGGCTGGCTATTAACTTGTTTACCTTTTGTTGTTTTGGTCATTGACATTGAGCTGTTTATCCGCAATTTGCATTTGTTGTTTGTTGTTGTGCTGAGTGCCCCAAAAAAATCGATTCAATTTTTAATTGAAATTTCACAAGATAAATGAGACACTAGGCGCCAAAAACACATAAAAAAAGTCATACATATTTTGATCAACAAAAAACACACACCACAAATATACGGTTGGGCAGTCAGTCTGTACGGGTTTCACTTCTTGGGGTAACTTACCTGATTTACAATGCTCAAGCGTCGCTCAAAACTGAATGCAATGATGCAGAAGAGGCAGATGGCAATGGAGACCACCGAATGTTGCAGGAAGAAGGTCATGCAGACGCAAAAGGAGGGTGTAACACCCAGCGAGACGAGCAGCTGGAACACGCCCACAAAATAAACGCCCAAAATGAGCAGTTTGCAGACGAGCAACAGGATCGAGTAACGAAAGATCCTTGAGTATTTCACACGTATTCCAATGTTGGCAAAGTTCGTATCGAGACTATGCAGGATTGTCAATGTGCGCAGCAGCTTGCAGCGCTTCAATATCGCCGAGGCGTAGATGACGGCGCCAGCAATCAGTCCGTTGAAGATCTGCAGGCGATCGCCAATTGTTGAGATTTCCGTGCGAAAAAAGTAACCGACAATGGATTCGCCTTGGCGCAGCGATGAGATGTAACAGAAGCCGTACAGAACGATGTAAACAAAAATGTTGAAGATGCCAAAAGCGGACATTTTCACATAGGATTCGCCCATTTTGCGACGCACCACATGGAACGGCGTCAGACCGTACAAGAAAGTGAGAAAAAATAATGGACGCAGCGCCTCATAGACCTGCGACGATATAAAATACCTTCGCACACGGTGCAACATATTTGTTTTTTTCCCCCCCCTTTTTGGTTTTTGCGACAAGACACAACCGTTCGCTTCAGAGTGGCAACTCCAACTGCAGCCAGGACGAATCGGCAGCAAGCAGCTAGCGAGCTGCTCTTTGTTGTGATAACATAAAACACAATAAAAACAAAGCTATAAAAGAGGCAGAGAGAGAGCGAGGGAGAGATGAGATATACAAAGAGGGAGATGGCACGAGTCATTCAGCAGCAGCGAATGTGTAATCGAAGCGAAAACGCGTGCGAAAAATTTCAAAATTTCATTATGATGTTTGTGAATCGGAAGTGCGAGGACCTCAACTCAATGGGGCAACAAGTGTGCGTGTCCTTGAGGCAGGCAGCCTAACAGCATAATCAAGCAGTCGCCTTCGTCGTCGTCTTTGTACAATTTAGTTTCCACTACTCTTTGAAATGTGATGATGACGACAAGAGGGAGCAGATGCGATGAACTAGCATTGCCAAAATGATGGCATGACGAAAAGAATCTTCAAGTTACCCATCAAATTTAAAGGCTCAGAACTATTTTGAACAGAGTTTTGGGTGGTTTTTTATCAGAATGAATTTAAACATATGTATATTGATTATAAATATTTAACAAACATTTTGCATTCACTTAAATGGGCTTAGTTATTAACTAAATTTGTTTAAAAATAAATTTGGTCTTTTTTTAGTAGTTGAAAGTCTGCAAAAAGTGTAATAAAATCAGTGTGTTGCCCAGCTTTTGCTGGGGAATACATTATCAGCTCATTATCTGGATAGTCGTGACACGTCCAGACACAGACACACATAAGTACATACACACGCACACACACAGTGGCGATTGCAGACAGAGTTATTGCTGAGATGCTTACGAGGCGTATGCGTAATGTTTAATATGCAATATGGCAAAACAATTGAGTGATTTATTACCGTTTGACATTTGAATGTAGTTGGATACTCGAAAGGACTCTATTTGGGTTTAATGAAATATCGGAAACTTGGTTTAACTGTGCGAGGTAATGGGCAATAAACACCAAATAAACTTTCAAGTAATAATCAGCGTGAAAACTTCAAAAATTGTGAGTTAGGCAAATATTCGGACTACATTCTAAATAAAATAAATATTTGAACAAAATAATAAATAACGGTTTATTTTCATCTTCAAAAGTTTTGCTTAAATTATAATCAAAGAAATGTTTACTCACCTTATGCAATTGCTTCAAACGACGACCCACGGACTGTGTCAGCAAGGAGTACATGCAAATTGTCATGGATACGACGATTAGTTCATAGAACGTGACGAAGGTCACTTGCCAGGTGGCATGCACCTCCATTTGTTGGAGGCACACGACACACACAGTTATAATGGTTGCATCCAAGATGGCAACTAGCAGCATCACCACTGCAATAAAATACTGAACCTGAAAGTAGTTGGTAAGGCTGTCGACACGCCTCAGATGTCGATCGATCCGCACCAGAGTCTCAATGCACCGCAGCAGATGGCGACGCATAAGGAGCGGCACAATGAATATGACCACAGCGGTACCGACGCCAGCAACTTCGTGGAGTCGGCTGCTCACCTCCGAGATGTGATTGCGCATAAAGTACCCAATTAGGGAGTCATTGTGCTGATGGGCGTGCCAATAGCAAAAGGCGAACATCAGCCAACGAGTGATGGCATTGGCAAATCCATACCATGATTCACGCACCACCTGGTTGCCATGGCAAGCGTCATGTGTCACATAATACGGAGTTATCCCCAGCACCAGAGCCATGCCAACAATCATCCTAATGCTGCCATAGAAATCCTGAGCACTAAAGATGCGTCGCAAGAAGCGCTGCCAAAATCCTGGCGACCTTGAAACGACAGGTAGCATTTGACGATGCGGTGGCCAACGAAGCACTGAATCACAACTCAATTGTTTGCATACTTTGGGGAGTAGCCAACCAATCTCTGTTCGTCTGAGCCCTTCCAGTTATCAGAGATTAAATATCGAGTACCGCAATCACGTTAGAGTGCCTCGTCACGCAACTGAGCAATGTAATGAATTAAATTCATATTCCACGCCCAGCAATGGGCATAATGTAAGTAATAGAATATTTTTTTTTATCTATTTAGTAATTATTTGAAATATTTGTGGAACTATTTGCACAAACTCGCCAAAATCGTAGTCGTTCCATATATTTATATGAAAAAAGTGGGTCTCAGCATAGGGCATTTACCCATCGATTATGCACCACATAAAAGTCTATTTTGGCCATTTTTGTTGTTGTTGGATAAATGTCATATGGCTGTTATCATCTTGCTTAGCTAATTGCTAATGACAACCGTTTCAGTTTTCCATATGATTATATATCAGTGAGTGATTGACATTTAATGCAGCAAGTTGGGGAATTTCAAAGTGGGAGTTTCATTTGTTCAATCAGTTTTGACAAAGTGATGGCAGTTGTGGCAAGCTAACAAAGTTGGCGAAGCACATCAACAAAATAATAATCGTCAGTGGTATCATCATGCTCATCGTCGTTTTCTTCAGCTCCATGCCCCAACTGGGTTGCATCTTCAACAATGCAAACGGGATTGCATAATGAGAGCAGCTTAATGAGCTGACAGCGTCACCAGTTTCGTATCTTAGAATTTTTGTCACACAATTTGCTAACCATAACAACAACGTTGGCAACAACAACAACAACAAAAGGCACAACAACGACAGCAAGACGTCAACAAGTATTCACAGCAACTGGCAGCAATAACCAAACAATGCAACCACATCTTGCTTGAGTCTGGTTGTGGGTCGATGTGATTCAACTCGCATCGACTATGCCATCTTGGCGAGTCCCTTAAAATTTTGCGCCAATGAGGCATGAGGCATATATTTCCACACATGCATCACATTTCTTTGTTACACTTGCCATTTAATGAAGATTTTCCGTTTCTGCGTTAGCTGATTATTTTTGTCAAAGTTGAGCAAAGAAAAATATTGAAATAAATATTTCTTTAAATACGAAAATAATATTGTGCCACTTCAATGATAAGCACATTTGTTTATTGTTCAGTTTGTATATATTATATATTTTGAAATGAGCTAAGCCCAGCCTCAGTTGAACCTAAACATTCATAAATAGATCTTTTGGTCTGAATTCTCTTGATAACGAAATTTGAATGCGCCACCTGGCGGCTTGAATGTGTAATTCACAGTTTTCACAGTTGATAATGAAAGTGGGGGGCGGGGCATATTTGGGATGATAAGACCGTAGACCGAATTGAAGCTTATCACCAGAAGCTGACCCCTAAGTTCAGGTCTTGATGGGGTCTCTGAGCTTCCGCGCCAGCTGCTCAGCTTAGTTTTCACTTGGAATTCAAAGCGATCAGAATGCTGCGCACGGGAATCGTACAACAGGCAGCTCGTCGGGATTTGAGGCATGTGTTTGGCCGCAGTAAGAGCCGCACCACAGGTACAGCGCCCAACCTTCCAAAGTCCGCTGATGTAGTTGTGATTGGTGGTGGGTCAGCTGGTTGCCATACGCTCTACCATCTGGCCAAGCGGGGCGTGAATGCAGTGCTCCTTGAGCGTGCCCAACTCACAGCTGGCACCACTTGGCATACGGCAGGTCTGCTCTGGCGCCTGCGTCCCAGCGATGTGGATATTCAGCTGTTGGCTAATTCGCGTAACATGCTGCGAAAGCTGGAGGCAGAGACGGGCTTGGATCCGGGCTGGATACAGAACGGTGGCATCTTCATTGCGCATAATGAGACACGTCTGGATGAGTATCGTCGGTTGGCAACTGTTGGCGCCGCACTGGGTATTGAGAACGAGATATTAACGCCGGAAGAGACACAGAAACTGTTTCCGCTGCTCGATCCAACGGCATTTATTGGAGCACTCTACTCACCTGGTGATGGCGTCATGGATCCAGCTATGCTCTGCACAGCGTTAAGGCGGGCGGCAACCAACAATGGCGCCCAGGTGTTTGAGAACTGCGATGTCCAGGAGATTCTCGTCGAGGAGGGTGTGCATGGTGCCAAAAAGGTTGTGGGCGTGGCAACGCCTTTCGGTAACATACGCACCGAAACGGTGGTGAATGCTACGGGTGTGTGGGGTCGTGATCTGGTGGCAAAACATGGCACCCATCTACCCCTGTTGCCCATGAAGCATGCGTACATTGTCTCCGAATCGATACCGGGTGTTCGTGGCCTGCCCAACATAAGGGATCACGACTATTCCACTTATTTCCGGATTCAGGGCGATGCCATCTGCATGGGTGGCTATGAGCCGAATCCCATACTGCTCGATCCGGTGGCAAAGGACTTTCACTTTGGTTTGTATGAGCTGGATTGGTCGGTGTTCGAGACGCACGTGGAGGGTGCCCAGAAACTATGTCCCACTTATGCCAAGTACGGTGTAAAGAGCACCGTGTGTGGCCCGGAGTCATTTACGCCGGATCATAAACCGCTTATGGGACCAGATCCGATGGTGCAGGGTCTCATGCACAATTGTGGCTTCAACTCGGCGGGCATGATGTTCGGTGGCGGTTGTGGTGAACAAACAGCGCTGTGGATCATTAATGGGCAGCCGGATGTGCCCATGTTCAGTTTTGATCTGCGAAGATTCACTCAGGAGCAGGGTCGTGCCATCAAGTGGATACAGGAGAAGTCGCACGAGAGCTACGTGAAGAACTACAGCATGGTGTTCAAGTACGATCAACCATTGGCCGGACGCGATTTTCAAAAGGATCCACTGCACGAACAGATGCTGCAGTCGAACGCCTTCATGGAGGAGAAACAGGGCTGGGAGCGACCTGGTTTCTTCCTCGGCTCGACCGTAGACTCTGCCGGAGTGTTACCCTACGACTGGTACGGCAGCTATGACAATCAACGGCACAACGACAGCAACTACGAGCGCATTCTGGAGGGTGATCTTAAATACAGCACTTTCTCCGACCATCATGATCTCGTAAGTGAAGGGTCTGTGGAGAAATTTGGAAAACCCCTACTCACCCATTCCTCTTGCAGATTGGTGCCGAGGCGCTGGCCTGTCGCAACAATGCCGTTGTCTTCAACATGAGCTATTTCTCCAAGCTGCTGCTCACAGGTCCCCAGGCCAAGCAAGCGGCTAACTGGCTCTTCTCGGCCAACACAAATCGTGATCCCACCAAGTGAGTAAGCCATGTGAAGAGAATTGATTAGCCTAATGATTAGCCTGAAAATACTCTACTATTCTTTTCCTTTAGAACTGTCTACACTTGCGCTCTGAATGATGCTGGTGGCGTTGAGGCGGACGTGACAATCAGTCGCTTGGCATCTGGTTCCGGTCAGGTGCATGATCCCAAGTTCGAGGGTCAGGGCTACTATATTGTGGCTGGAGGTGCCTCGGCTTATTACACATACAGCATGCTCCTCAGCGAGATACGACGCAAGGGCTTCAATGTCAATTTAACAGATGTCACTGCCGATCTGGGCGTCATATCCATTCAGGGACCCAATAGCCGGAATATTTTGCAGCCGCTGCTCGACTGTGAACTCTCCGACGAGCATGTGGCGCCCAATAGCACACGATTGGCCAGTTGCAATGGGATTGGAGTGCGCCTGCTGCGCGTCAGCTTTGTCGGTGAACTGGGCTATGAACTGCATGTGCCCAATGAGAATTGTGCTGCTGTCTATAAAGCTCTGATGGCTTCTGGTGCGGCACAGGATCTACGCAATGCCGGCTACCGGGCACTGTATGCTCTCAGCAGCGAGAAGGGCTATCATTTGTGGAGCTACGATCTGAGGTCGGATGATTCTCCCTTGGAGGCTGGACTGCGCTTCACCTGCCGCAAGACGGGCGACTATCGCGGACGTGCCGCTGTGGATCAACAGCGGACGCAGGGCATCAAGAAGCGCATGGTTTACCTCACTCTGCAGGAGCAGGTGCCCATATGGGGCCTCGAAGGTGTCTATCGCAATGGTGAGCCTGTGGGCGTGCTGCGTCGAGCTGAATACGCTTACACTCTAGGCAAATCTCTGGGCCAGGCGTACATCTCACGGCCCGATGGCCAAAACGTCGGTGTGGACTACCTGAAGGCAGGTGACTATGAGGTGGCTATTCTGGGCAAGCGCCACAGGGCCGATTGCCATTTGCACAGTCCCTTCGATCCCACTGGTCAAAGGGCACTCGGCAATTACGAATCCATCAATATAAATAAATAATAATTTAACTAAAGTGCATTATACTAAAACAATGGAGTTTTACTATAGATTTTGGGGAGATCTGAGATCTGACTGAATGTGAAAGTATATAACTGACAACTGAGATCAGAACAAATGAGCGTTGCTCCCTATCTATCTCCCTCTCTCTCTCTCTCTTTTCTCGCATCTTGTCACTCATATCATATGATCTCATCTGGTTCTCCATGGTCATAAATTTCTTACGCTTGACAGCAGGTCTATAAATCAATCGGGTTATCAAACAGTATTTAACCATTTACTACAAGGCTTTAAAAATAATAATCAAAAAAAAAAAAAAAACAATTTCTTTCGATTTTGAACTATTCGTTTTATGTTTAGCGAAGTATGTCTATTTATATAACTTTTAATGATTTCCTTTCGAGCAAATCGTTTTTAAATATATATATATATATATATATATATATAACAAATATGAAGGCTCTTCAAATATTAAAGCAAACAATTGCGCTTTGGTTTGCTTTCAATCGTTTTGATGGGGTTCAGTTTTGCCTTATAGATATTTCCTTGAGAAGTCTTGAATTCTATTTGTTTTCAAAAGCAAATTATTGCAATCTGATGTTATCTGTTTTTTCAATTTAACTCAGGGCCAATGGCCAAAGTTTTGGAAAATATTTGGATAAACTTGAGCTCGGCAGCAATTAGATATTCAAAACCGTTTCGAAATACACGTCGCTGTGGCACTGCTGATTATAATTGAAGTTTCAGTTTCAGTTTCAGTTACAGAATCTGTGACTTTGCCACGTGATGGTGGCAAGTCAAAGTCAGTCACTAGGTTATGGTAATGGATGTTGCCCCAGCCACAGAAGAAGTAGCAACAAAGAAGCCAAAGCCATGAATCTGCATAGAGACAAGTTAATTAGCTCTCTCAATGGCCGCAGACACCACAGGCAAAGTTAATTATGGCCACATATAATATATGTATGTGCCACTGTAATATATCATTTTGTACGCTTTGTGCGCGCACTTCTTGCAGCAGATTCTGCCGTTGGACGGCCTTGCCCCACCATTGGGAGGGGTTTGGGTTGGTAGCCGAGGAGCTTAAGTGCGCATAGGCAATTGTAATGTCTATTAAATGACATCACATTTCTTTGACAATGCCCAATTTGAAAAATAAAAAATGAAAAATAAAAAATAATATTGTTACATAAAGGCAAAGCAATTAAAAACTGTCGTGCTTAATGACGAAAGATTGACATCTGGCTGATTAAGCGCGAGCAGGCCAGGTGTGTGGGTTGCTGTGGGTTGCAGAGAAAAGTGAAAAGCAACGCAGTGAATGATAAATGAACGAGTCGCATAAAAATATGGGGGTACATACAGAGTATTAAATGTTGCAAAGGCCTCGAGCAGTTGGCTTCACGGTAAGCGGCTTTAATATCAGTCAACTTTTGTTTAGCTCCAAATTGTTCAAATTGCCTTCATTGCCAGCGCAATTGCCTGGTGGCGGGGGTCAGTTCAAGGGGGGGGGCTACAAATCTAATTTGATGCAGTCGTCGCCACAGTCATGGGATAGGGCGCTTGAATCTTGTTTTTCAAATTCGACATCACAGTTTGCAAGTCAGCATCATGTTAACGGGCACTTGGAAGTAGCAACCCAACCACTTCAAGTTCAAGTTCATGCTACCCTCATTAAGTCAATCGAACGAGCGAACAACAACTGCAATTTGGCAATGTTCACACTTGTTGAGTTCACACATCTAAATCGGCTGCTGGCTGATGTAGTTTGGGTTTTGGCCTTTTGAGTTTTTGGCTGCAAAAGTAACTTGAACGAATGCGCTCAAAGTCAAGATGCAATCAATTTCGTATATATGAGTAATTTTCATTTGTATTTCGATAGCTGCTATTGAAATCAATTGCAATTAAAAAATTGATTTACTCAACGACCTTGTTCGCAATGCACTTGTTGAAGATGCGCTTTGCAACTTGTTGTTGCGACTTGTTGTTGCGTTTGGGGATGCGCTTTTGCCTTGTCGCGAACTTGAAATTTGAAAGTGCTTGAAATTGCAATGAATTAAGCGTAAAAAACACCTGCGGGCATATTCAAAACATAAAAAATCAATTTACATGCTTATGGCACTGTAACACAACATTAATCATCATTTTATTAATAATAGTAATCATAATAATAATAATAATAATAATAATAATAATGGAGGAGATGCGCTTGGCATAATTATTATTATTTTGTTCACATTTTTGGCTGATGATGATCAATTTGTGCCGGAAGCATTAGCGCTTCATTGATTTGACTGACATTATTGACACAGTTACCCCCCCCCCCCCCCCCGATGCCCTTTTTTATTGTTGTTACATAAGTGAAATGTATATAAAATGAAAATAAATCATTCACTGGTTATATGTGCCGCCGAGGGGCACAACAAAACGAATAGACAACAAAATCGAACAAAAAATAAGTAAGATAATGAGTAAATAAATAAGTAAATCAAAAATCGTTTGTATAAACAAAATGTATAACGGCATTAAAATATTTTTGCACAGGCGAAAGATTTTTCAACGAAAATTCGCAAAGCGTGCGAAACAAAAGACTCTGGCAGCAAACTTGTTGCGGAGCCTACGAACATGTTGGACGAACAGCAGCTGGCAACATGACAACATTTTCAACTGCAGCTCAAACCTAGCACAGTGACACAGTTATATACATGTATGTGAATAAATGTATGTGGTATGTTTAAGGTGTAATTTACGAACGATTCACTCGCCCATAACTCAATTAACAATGAGATGTCCAGTTGAAGTTTGAGTGGAAATCGTTTTTGGTTTACTTGACTTGGCTACATCTCCGTTTGTTGTAGCCTGTAGCCATAACCAGACACAAACACACACTCACACACGCGCATAAAGCGCGGCTTGAGCCTTGTTCGAACGGCAACCGCATCATCAAAAGCTGCTCGTTTTATGCTGTTTGCTTTAGTTGTTGCTGGCTGCCTGTGCACCTTTAGTTTTATTTTTATTTTTCTTTTTTCTTTTTTTTTGTTTTTTTTGTTTTGTTTTTTTTGTTTTGTTTTTTCTTTTTGCTTTTGCTTTTTGTCTTTGTTTTGGCGACAAGCTATAAACCGTGGCAAGATCGTCGTTACGTTCAGTTGGTAAAAGTGAAGCGTTGCGTGCGGTTGTCTCTGTCCACATAAATACATACATATATATAAAAAACAACAAAAATATCCAAGTACTTCAGACATTATTCTCGTTCAACTCTCAAACGCCGCTGACTCGTCTGTGGTGTACAAGGTGATTATCTGCGCAGCATCCTTCAAAGGATAATAGCTCAAAAAAAAAGACTGTTGACATTATTACAAGCCCCGTTCAGATATGTCAAGTTTGTGTTGTGAATTCTTCGGTGTTTTCAAATGAAATGCAAAGAAAAGCATCGAATATTTCAGCGAAGAAATCTTTGCTAGTTTTTCTCCAATTTAATTTATTTACTCATCTCTTAGTCAATTGCTAAAGTGCTTACTCAAATAAAAAAGTATTGTTGGATTGTAGAAATCTTCTTTTTTTATATATAAGTCGAGCAAAAAGTTCGTTGATTTGAAGTAAATATTTAAATTACGTAATAAAAATGAGATTTTGTGGAGATATATGAGATTTATGCAGACTTCTGTGCTTATAGTAAGTTAGCAATAGTAAAAATTGAAGTTTTATCAAAATTAGATTAGTAGATGAGTAATTCGAAGGGAATTAAACCAGTAATACCCTAGGTCAAACTCACATTAGAATATATGTAGATAAAATTGAAGTTTTACACATTTGCACATTTTAGCCTGGTAAAAGTAACCCTCTAGTAGGGCCTTGAGTTGCACAAGCCCTTCTCCAACCAAACGACAACTTAAGTTGTTTTTTTTGATTGTTGCAGTAGAACTATGCACTTATGGTTCCATATTTTGCGAGCTGCTTATCTTGCAACAGTTAAACATGCCCCAGTTTTTGGCTACTGTGCTATTCAAACACACATGCACATGCACATCCCGTAGATGTGTGTGTGGGTGTGTGTGTGTGTGTGGGAGCTGACAAATTACATGCATTGAAGCAGAAGATTGCGCAATATGTTTTGTATTTGGCCACCTCAGTGCAAATGAGCGGAAAATCCAATTTTCCAGCCGCATGCAAATTTCAGTTTTTATTTTACGTATTTATTTTTTTTTTTGTTGCTTTTTTGCAACATGCGAAAATGTCAGGCTCTGGTCATGAGCTAACTGCCACTGCATGAGGCAGCTTGAAGGTCGTAAACATGAAACCTTAGCATAATGCTTTATGGAGTGCTGACAGATAACGCTAGATAATACCAGAAACAAACAAAAGAAATCGGACGATCTAAAATGAATATTTGATGTATTGTGGTAAGCAGCTGGTTCTGTGCAAGTTTGGGGCATTCATCGTGACCGAATAATGCAGGCAATCTGCAGACGAGCTATAAGGCAACAATGTACAAAATTCCACTAAAGAAATCGCAAGTCACGTCTCCGGCAACAGACAACTGCAATTTGAAGGCTGCCGGAATGGAAGCAAATTATTTATTTTTTGTGATACAGCGCGAAAGTCGCACAGCATTGCATTGATCTCTCAAAGCCACGAAGACAGACAGACAGACAGACAGACTCCCAGAGGAAAGTTATTCACCGAAAATCACATACATATACATTTGCAATGTTAATTGTCTTTTTTTTTGGGCTGCGCCTGCATTTGGGACCCAGTGCAGAGTCAGCAAAAGACATGATCATCAACTTGGCCAGTTAGCCCAAACGAGACACGCTCTTCAGCCATTAGAGCAATGATTTTAGTTTGACTTGTTTTTTGTGCCTTCCACTCTACAAATTGTTAATATTTATTCAAATCATTAGCAACATTGCGTCAATTTTTGTAGTTTTATCACATTAGGCACATGAGTGTTGTCTGAAGTGTGTCTGCTTCCACACGTTGCACGTTGTATCTTGTTAAAGTGCATGTACATTTTTTATGTCATGACCAAAGACTGAAAATATTTTCACTATCATTTCGTGACATTGTTATTGTTATTTGTTTTGCTTTTTGGATTTATTTTTTTTCGTATTTTTTGCAAGATGAACAGTAAAAAACCGGAACCCGCTGTTGTGCAGTAAAAGTAACGCACCTTGCCAGACTAACCTGACAGCTCCTTTGCTGGCTGGCTGCTTCATTTGTCCCACTGTCCCACTGGCTCACTGGCTCACTGGCTCACTGTTCCACTGTCTTGCTGTCTCCACTGTCCAGCTGTCTGCTCCCAAACTTGCTCACAACCGGCTGACTTTCTTCCACAGTCTGTCCAGTTTTTCTACATCTTATTTGCGCGACTTTGTTTACCAGA
The DNA here is from genome assembly GCA_035044325.1 of Drosophila nr. medialis 2 BK-2023a. Classification (NCBI taxonomy): domain Eukaryota; kingdom Metazoa; phylum Arthropoda; class Insecta; order Diptera; family Drosophilidae; genus Drosophila; species Drosophila nr. medialis 2 BK-2023a. The sequence continues at coordinate 556,920 of JAWNMH010000393.1, forward strand.
AAACCCCTTACGCTCCTCCACACACTCTTGCTGCATAACTGGCACCTGGTCCCAACTGGTGCCAATTGAGGCAATTAAAAAGACGCCGCTGTTGCATCCGTATACAACTTTCTTAACAGTATGCGACGCATCCTGTTTTCTGTTGCAGCCCTTTCCACGCGAATTCCATTTTCTATTACAAATATTGCGACATTGGCCAAACTCGTTATTTCAGCCTGTTTCTAATTGCCAACAGCGTTCCCAAGAACAACAAAGTCTTTGAGCAGACCTACTTTTAGCCAAGAGCCACCCAGTTGTTGTTGCCTCCGCAACCAGTTAGTGTTTTTGCCAATGTTGCCAGTTGCCAGTTGCTTGTGGTTAGCAAATCCGTCTTCTTTATATTTGCTGTCATCGATGCATCATGTTTAGCAAAAATATAAAAAAAAACTCGTCTCACTTTTGCGTTCTACATACGAGTACTAGCCAAACAATACAAACGTGCTAAAAACAACAAAATCAGTCAACTGATTTCTCTGGCAAATCGATTAAGACAAATGATCTGATTTTTCAACTGAATGCCCATTTACAGAAAGAGGCGCTTAGATATATTTATGGTAATTATTTATACTATATAATTGTCGTAGCTTTATTATTATCTACAACCATTCTCATTGCTCAACTTGTAAGTAACTCCTTCTCCAATTGGGAAAATATCACCATATCTAATTGGAAGCTAATGCAAGCATTAGTTATAGATATCAATTATGAGCAAGGCGTTACAAATTGCGTATAAATTGTCAATTATTGATTGTTTTATTGTTTAATGGCATTTCATAAAGTCCGGCAGCCAAATTGGCAATCATCTTCGAGCACCTAAAAAACTTAAAAAATCAAAAACCATAAAAAAAAGCTCGTGATGCATAAATAAAAATATAAAAAAAAGCGATTAAAAAGGAAATACATAAAATTACACAAGCATGGAAACCAGTTGCACTTAGATAGATTTGGCTGCGAAAACTGCATAAGCCTGCGATTAATTGCTTTGCTGCAGGTGGCAAGTGGCAAGTGGGGATGGCAAGTGGGAAAAACTGCTCATACTCGGCTGGGAGTACGAATGCAGCTGCATGGATTGGCCAAAAGTCTGGCAGATGTCACACGGCATGCCATGGAATTAATTTTTGACACACACAGACACGGTCACAGACACACACACACACACACACGGTAATTGGAATGTTGCACAGATGTGCACGTTGGTTGGCGAAAAAACCAAAATTTCAAACATTTAAATTGTTGTTCATTAATTTATTTGGCTATTGAGCTCGGCCTGAAGGCTAAATTGGTTTTTTGTTGTTGCCACTTATGTAAGGCATTAAGTGTCGTTTAGATTGAAGAGCTCTTCACTTATTAGTCATAACTGTGCCAATGTTTATGTAAACATGTATACGTATGTGAAATGCTACACGATTATTAAAATTCGAACTGCCTTTCTCCCAAAAATCCGATCCACGCAATTAACAATTGCCTAAAAAAAAACAAGAAAATAAAAAAAAATCATACATTCAATGAAATGCGTTAAACAATAATTACATAACAATTGAAAAGCGTTAACGAAAACAATTCAAATTGGCCACTTCACATACAAGTGAAGAGTCTGCAATTGTATTTGAATTTGGCTTTTTGTAGCTCTTTCGCCTTACCCACGACAATTAGCTTAACAATAAATACAAAATGCATTTGGGAAGAGCAAGTGAAGAAACGGAAATTTGAATAACAACATTTTTCAAAACCGTAAAAACAAAATTCCACAAATAAAATATCCGACAATTGCGCGTGGCACGAAAAAAACAAAACATGCCAAAGTCGTTAGCACTGTTATCAGACGAAAGAGTCAAGTTGGACAGTTGGATAGTCAGCCAACTGTGTGTAATATATGGCCAAACAAAAGTAACAGCAACAGCAACAACAACAAAAGCAACAACAACAACAACAACAGCAACGACAATAACCCACTACAACAAGCCATAGACAGCAATGCAACTTTCTCCATTAAAGCCAAGAAAAAAAGACAAAACGGTTTTGGTATGCAAAGACAGACTCTGACTCAAGACTCAAGACTCAAGACCTACTAGAAACCGTCAAGTGTGGCATGTGCCCCGTCTCAGAGCGTTGTCTTCAGGTCTCGTTTCTGTTGTAGTGCAGTGTTTGCGCTGCTTTTTGGGTTAGGTCAGTGTTGGGTCTACCATCGATGCGGGTAAAGGTCAAGAGGTTTATGATTATGACCAAATAGTTGTTGGCTAAGTTATTGGCAACACATTGGGTTAATGGAAAATCGTTAATGATTGATTGACTTAATAATTTACATTTATATTGAGATTCTGATGAAAAACAATTACTTTACAGCATCTGCAATTCAAGGCTAACTTGTGGATTCCCATTCTGATTATCTTTACTTATAAGTCATAACTTGTAATTGTAGTAAACATATTTATCTAAGCCCCACTGCCTGATACAGGTTTCATCGATCGTCCATAAATTAGCATACAATTTTGCCAGTTATGGCTAAAAACTTGTACAAATAACATAAAACATTAAACTACTCAGTTATTACAAAGAAGAAGAAGAACTGAGCAGAGATTGGATTGTTGCTAGACGGATTTTGTAGATGCTCGTTGATAGCGGGGGGCTGGGTTGGGTATGGGACGAAGCAAGGCCGCAAGGCCGTTGTCGACATGGAAAACTACTCAATTAGGCAACATGAAAATCGAATTGTACAAATTGACAATTGTCAGCGGCAAATTCCATATATACAATATATGTATATATATAAAAAAACAAACACAGTCAAAATCGATCAAAAAAAATCGTTGGACAATGCCAAACTGATATTTCCAATCACTGATTTCGCACAATAAGATGCCGACTCAGTCAAGCGGAAATGGGTTGGCCAGGTTTTGGACCTACAAACCAAATTAAGCCAAAAATTCAGTTTCAATTTGTGCTTAACCGTAACCACATTGGCATTTTTTTTTTTTACATTTTTTGCACTTGCAGCTTTTTTTTTAGATTCAAACCACCCACTCAACAGGAATCATGTTTGTGCTGCGCACGTTGCTGCTGCTGGCAGTGAGCGCCACTGTGGCGCTGGCCCAGCGTCGGTTGGCACTGCCGGATCAGCGCAGCTGCGCCAATCGTGTGAGGCATGCCACCTATCGTGATGCCCGTGGCGTCTCGCACTCATACTTCTTCAGCTGGGAACATGCGCCGACGCGCAGCTTGGAGGTGGACTGGTTGGATGCGCGCAATATTTGTCGGCGGCACTGCATGGACGCCGTCTCGCTGGAGACGCCACAGGAGAATGACTTTGTGAAGCAGCGCATCGCGCGTGGCAATGTGCGCTACATCTGGACATCGGGCAGAAAGTGCAACTTTGCGGGCTGCGATCGTCCCGATCTGCAGCCACCCAATGAGAATGGTTGGTTCTGGTCTGGATCCGGTGGCAAGATTGGTCCCACATCGCAGAGGAACACCGGCGACTGGTCGGCAACGGGCGGCTACAATCAACCGCAGCCGGATAATCGTGAGGCTGCGCAGGGCAACGATGAGAGCTGCCTGTCGATTTTGAACAACTTCTACAATGATGGCATCAAGTGGCACGACGTGGCCTGCCACCACATCAAGCCCTTCGTCTGCGAGGATTCCGATGAGCTGCTCAACTTTGTGCGCTCCCGAAATCCCAATGCGCGTTTGTAACTCTAATACACTATGATAAGCTTAAAATGAATATAGAAATGAAAAGAAAAACAGGAAAATACAACAAATATTTATGTAGCATTAAACGGAGCAATGATTGATCGTCTGATTGACGGATTGATCAACGGCTTTCCACGCGCTTTTTGGACAATTCCATTCATATTATTTTTATGCTTTTTATTTGCAACAAATTTTACAAGCAAAAATTTGAATAACATTTCCGTGTCGATTCGCGCATGAAAAACAAAATTGTTAAATAATTGTTAAAAATTGTTAATAAACATTGAAATTGAAGCGATAACAATGCGATGATGATGATGTTTTCTATAACGAAAGGGAAAGTGCCAAAGTGGAGGGGTAAGTTAGGTGTGTTGCTGTCTAATGGGGAACATCGCAAGGATTGGGTTTTCAAATGAGCGTATTATACTTGAATGCAGTTTAGTGGAGCTCAGAACTTTGAGGAGCGCAAGGATTTGGCTGAATAAAATGTGATGAGCTTTAAAATTCTTTTTGTCTCGGAAACTACAAGGACTATTTGGATGTCCTTTAGACCACCCATAGTTCTTGGCCGATTTTTTTAATTCAGATCGATTTGGATACTGCGATTCCCTGAAAATCGGTTAGGTTTTGGCAGAGTTATAGCATCTTTTGTGGACGTTATTAATGTGCCACGTAAAACACATATCCCCAAAGAATGCAACACTAATCATGTCAGTTGTTCCCAAAATTGTTTCCACTATAATTGAAAAGCCCAAAAGTATGCAAGAATGTGGATAATCGTGTAAATGATAATTAATTTCGATTGGTAAATTATTAACCCAAAATCAACACTCAACCAATGAAAACACAATTTCCATTTTCAATATTTCATAATGCTAAGATTAAACTGCCCGGCATAAAAATAAATGGCATCTTGTATATTAATAGTCTTCAGCTTGAATAAACAACTAACAACAATTGTCCTACATGGTCACTTGAGTCTGGCTGCTTTCCATAGAAATGTTGTCCTGATCCCATTTTTTTTCGCTTTACCTAACATTTGTGATTATGGTTTCATTTGAATTTTTGTCCACCACTTGCACAATATGCACTCCAACTTGGCAACTTTCACAATCCTTTTCCTCGGCATTTATTTGCAGCATTTGTATTTATAGAAAAAAAATGGTATAAGGTCGATTGGTTAGAGAATTTGTAGAAAAACTGATATCGAAACTTTTTGTCCAAGATTCGAGCTTAGAGGAAAATAATTGATAAATGTGACTTACCTAAATAACATATAAAGAACATAATAATATTAGCATGATTTAAATGATTTCTTTCAGAACTTTTTAAATGCGAAAGCTCTTAACTATTTTGGATGCAGTTCCTGCAAACAGAGTATCTCACTGGCGATGCTGCTTGCGACTTCTGTCCCTTGCTCTAGTATTGTTCTTGTTGTTAAGCAGTGTTGACTTGTTGACACAAGGTAATGAGCCAGTCCACCATTTGCTTGCTTGCATAAGGCAGCAGCAGCAGCAGCGGCAGCAACATATACACACACACACACACACAAATGTCCGTAGTGCAGATGCTCTTGTACTTTTTATAGCATACTTTCGAGCGGTGCACAAAATGCCAGAGCGAAAACCACAACCATAGTTTGCCGCAGTCAGCATCAAAACATGGCCAGCGTTGGAAGCTTTGAATATGGCGAGAAATTGGCAGCAGTTGCTGGCGTGACGAGCAGCACGGCTTTGGCCATACGCAACTCGACAATAATAGCACATCGGTTGTCCATCTATTTGCCGCAGCTGCTGCTGCCCTCGCGAGATCCACAAAAGGTATACAATAAACTATTATGTATTGATCTGTTCTATCTAATGCCTTTTGCCCAGCTCATCATGGAAATTAATTGCTATGTGGCGCAGTTCCGAGAGCAGCTCATCTTCATTGGACAGTCGCGCGATTCGCCGGAGCTGCGCGAGAAAATCCGCAAGGTGCGACGTAGCTGTGTGGATGCCTGCAAGAATTTGGCCCATCTGATAACGCCACAAGGGCGGAACTGCCTCGCCAGTCCCAGCGTGAATAGCAATCTTTTACTGCTCTTCTACCTGATGCAGCAGTTTCGCCACGAGCTTATCAAGAGCCATCGCCTCATTCAGCTGGTGCCGTACGACATGACCGAGTATTATGGTGAGTAGCAACCTCTGTCCTTGATTCAATATTTTTGTAAATGCCCAAAAGGCTTCAATTTGGGATAAATAGATGTAGGGGATGGGATGTAGTAGGATATCGCCTAGTTGAGCAGTCCAAATATTTTTACTTATTTTGAACTAATAGTTTTCCACCCTTAGCACCAGCGCGCACAGCCCCCTCGAATCTGGGCAATGTCATTAGCCAGATATTGTTGTGCAAGCAAATTAATCCAGACTTTCAGCAGGAGGAGCTGTGTAGCATTAGCAAGGATGCGCAGGAGTTGAGTGAACTGCTCAGCGACCTACAATCACATTTGCCCAGCCCCGAGGCATCAAGTGAACCGGACCTGCACCTCTCTCACAGCGGTGAGTGAAATGCGGTGTGAAATGAACTATATGAATAATATTCAAGCCTGATTTACTCCCTCCCCTTGTTTGCAGCTGGTGTTAACCTGGCCTTCATGAATGCACCGCCCGCTTGGTATAAACAGCGTCGACGTCGCAGCTGCCGCAGTCGCAGTCTCTGCTGTTGTTTTAAGTCATCCCAAGCGAATTCGCTTTGAAAATTGACAGGTGACAGGTGACAGGTAGATGAAAGTTGTGCTGTATCTACCTGTGAGCCCTCCTTATACCCTATACATTCCAATTTCCAGTTTTAGAGGCCATTGGACTGTGTGCTTGACAGCTCATGATCAATAAATTATAGTATTAGCCTGGTATTACCTATCGGCAATCACGCAGGAAATCCAGAATAAAGTTAAAACTGATAATGTTCGTTTGTTTAATTCACTGAAAAAATATTACTACAATTAAAAATATTTTATGACAATAATCACAAAAGCTGCATTGAAATGTTATATCAATATAATTTCGCATTGACAGTTGCCGCCCACGTATTGGGATAATCCACTTTATATTGAATGGGAACAACCACATCAAATGATGTCTTTGTTCTAACTGGAGTGCTTCAGTTCTATATGTTTCGTTAACTTATCTACGGCTTACATAGGAAATTCCGCAAAATCATTTGTTAACATTGATAACGCTTAGTGACTCTTCAAAAGTGCCTAGCGACTACAAAATGTGACTTATTCTTTTATATATACATATTTATATATGCAAGCATTTCCGTTATACATATTTCAACAATGAAGCTGTTAGAAATGGTTTATGCACACTTTTAACGGTAAATTAGGCACCCACTAAGCATTTCAGAAATGTGGAAAAAAACGTAAAATGTAAAAAAGTTTACTGCACCGTTTTGCAAACCTGCAACAAGGCAGTGAATGTGGCAAAAGGCAATAACCGATTTATGTGGCATAACGCTAAAAGGACAACTTTAAATATTTACCAGCAGTCTACTAACAAATGCTCAACACATACATGAACACACACACGTATTTGTATACGCATATATGAGCCAATGCCATGTCAGCCGGATAAGATGATGAAATTTGTGCCAATTGCATTGGCAACCTTCACAAGCTGAAAGTGCCGCAAGCAGATTACCTAATGTGTTGATACGGCGCACGCGTTCCATATACCTCTGAAATGTGCAACTCATTGGCAACTAATCTATAAGAACAAAGTGTGCTGCATACAACATAGATGGAACGTGCCTCGGAATACAAAAAAAGTGTTTCATTTGATTTTCATTTTTGAATATATTTTAATTTGAAAAATATGCTTTTGTCTTTTACAAAACATATCTCTACATTAAAAATATATAATATATATGTATGTGTATATACTTTTATGGAGCTCTATATAGTAGATATATATATATATGTATGTATAGGTGTATATATAAGGTATAAACTTCTAGTATATGTCATATGGATTTTCACAGAAAATCTTCAACTTTCTTCTTTGAGTAATGCTTACTTTCTTTCCAATTGTTTTTAAACTTTTCTTTAGCTTATTTTTTCTTTTTATTTTCCTTTTTTTTTAAATATTTTTTTTTTTTTGCTTGTGCTTTTCTTTTGCGCTGTTTTCTGTGTTGAGCATTCGGCGTTCTATGGAAGATTCATATTATTTTTGTGTATTTCCAACGAATTGTTAATAAATTTTTAACGTTTTTTTTTTGTGCACAATAATTTGGCATTGTTTTTTGTTTTTTACACGAGGCAAAAAGCAACAACAAACAACTAAAATGTTAACAATTATACTTTAGATCGTTGGACTCTCTCTTTAGCTACAAATATTAAATTCACTATTTGATTACAAAACATTTTTCGTGTTTTTTTTTTCATTCTGGCTAATATCACCGTTATCACTGCAGAGCTCGACTTGAGCTCAAGCTAAATGTAGTCTCTTCTTTTTGATGTGTGTGCGTGTGTGTGTGAGTGTGCGTGTGTGAGTGTGCGTGTGTGTGTGTGTGAGTGTGTGTGCATGTGTGTGTGGTGCCATAATTACAGAGTAAACAAATAATTAATTAACTGCTTAACGCTAATTCAACACAAGCTATGAAAACTCAACGCGTACACAACAACATTAACATTTTTCGCTTATAAGAAAAGGAATAAAAACACTAAGAACTTATAAAAAAACTTAGTTAATTAAGCACTAAAATTTAAATATATTAAGTGAGAGATTCCCCACGCGCCCCCACTCTCTCTCTCTCTCTCTCTCTTCCTCGCCTCCTCTCTGCGTTTGAGTGAGCAGCTAATGCAACAATTAAAATAATATGTGGTGGACTTGTTGTTTGTTGGCTCATGGTTTTTGTGGCATGTGGCAAATGGCTGATGATGATGTTGATACTTTTGTGTTTTAGGTGGCGCCAAAACTTCTTTCGTTTGAAAAGGAACACTGTACTGTATATAAACGCTGCAAGGCGAGAGAACGCCTTTCCCTTTAGATGCGCGTAATTTTATTCGTCGACGTCGACAGCTGCTCCAGGCGCGAGCACAATTCCTGTGCGAGACGCAACTGATTCGCCGCTGCCGCGGCACAGGATGTTGCCGAAGCTGTGGCTGCCACGGGCAGTTGCTGCATTGCCATTGCCTCCGGAAAACTGAGGCAAACGCCCAACCAGCGTGCTTTGCCACAGGCATGCGACTGCAAGGAGCAAAACGAACACAGATTAGCTAATGATTTCCACATTTTGTCAAGTGTCACACTCACCATAGCAAAGTCACGTTTCCATTGCACTGCACACTGTCCATCGCAGAGGGGGCAGGGACGATCGAGGCTATAACCACCACATTCGCTGCAGTCGAGCGAGACATGATCATCGGTCCAGGAGACGCCGCACGTGAAGCAGGAGCCCAAATGCTGACGCAACTCCTCAATGGTCAGCACACTGTCCATGCTGATCTCCAAAGGACTGCCTACCAAATCGGGCAATGAGGCAGACAGACCCAAGTTGTGATGACTGCAAGAGAACGGAAGACAAAGGTAATACATGAGCAACCGTTTTAATTTCTAATTAGAGAGTGAATTTCATTTGTTATAATTTTTAGCAACTTTTCATGACTCAACACATATGAGAATCTACTATCAGAACCTCAAAGTACACCACACGACCCACATTTATAGCTGCCTGGGATTCACAGCAAGTCTGAATAAATTATGATCTAATGCACACGTACCCCTTTTTTTAAAGTGCATTAAATATATAATGCGAGGCAGACAACTTCTAGCTGCAAGCTTATAGCAGCTCAGACAGAAGGCGCACCTGGACGCCGCATAGGCCATGACCTTGCACGGTGGGCGGACATTAGACCGGGGCATGTGTTGCCAATGCCGTGATTATGATAATGAGCAACGTGACGGCTAGACGGCTGGGGCAGAGGCCGCAGCGTTTCGAGACTGTACAAACAACAACAGCCGTAGCAACAACAATATCAAAAACAATAGCAACAAATGGCAGACGGCAGACGGCCGCTTTCGCTTGATCATGTGAGCACAGCATTTTATGGTTAGCACCAAGAGAGTGACAATTAATGAGCGCACGGAGAGAGTAGAGAGCGAGAGAGCAAGAGAGAGCGAGAGAGTGTGTGTGAGTGTGGGGGTTTTCAAATACGTGGATGATGCCTTGTGTCTGATAAAGACAACAACAATTATGCAGTATGCGGCATTTTGCTAATGACAACAAAGACTGTGCCAAATCGTGCTATCGTTGCTATTGTTGTTGTACTCTGCATTTCGAATACGATTAGATTGCAAAACTATGAATGGGGCGACACGCATAATCAGAGGCATTTAACAGTCACTGTTACAGTCACTGCTAACACTCAACACCCAGTTCCCCATAACTGACCCTGACTTTGTTTACAACGCAGCAAAAATTTCGCGCATATATCGAATATATCGAAGGCTGTCGAGGGGTGCGAGCGGACAGGGCCACATTTGGTGCTGCTGTCATTTAAAAAACATAACAAAAAACGGAAATGGAACTTCCAGCTAATTTCTGTTGTGAATCACACGGCGTATGAGCAATCTGGCCATAGATAGAATATATCTAATTGTGCTTTGTGTTAGCATTGATTAACATTAGTATCGACAGTTGACTTGACTTGAACGCTTTTAATTACCAATAATTATTACCAAAGTCATAAATTTCGAGAGCAAAATATTTGAATCAATGCAGTTGCTCCAAAAACATTTCTCCTTTTAAATACAAAAAAAAAACGAAGTAGATAAAACTAAAAATAAAATGCTGACAAACTCTTGTCGCTATATCTATTATATCTGTCTAGTATAATATCTATAGTAAAAATTATAACTTACGCCAATGGACTGCAAATGTCGGCAATTTGGGGAGCATGTACGCTGGCACTCGACATTGTTGCTGTTGTTGTTGGTACTGCAAATGGAAAACCAGAAGTAAGGAAAAATGTTAAAAACTCAACAATTAACAAAAGTTCAGTATAAGGGGGGTTCATATAGGGGGAAGGGGCGGGTATCCATATGTCAGGGGCAGAGTACAACAAAAATATACACAGGTAAACAAACGCACGAAGGTAAACGAGCTGCTTGTATAGCTTGTATTGGGAAGTTTATTATTAAAGCTAGTTGTGTGTGCGAGTGTGTGTGTGTTTTTGTGAGTGTGGGGGTATTATAAAACACTTAAATGTCAAAAAAATAAAATTGCATGACAAAACCACAGCGAACCGTGCACAACTGTACACGATGCTGTTCTGTATACGAAAAAGCTGACAAGCTTTATGATCAATATACATTTAAGTACAAGTATATATATATACATAGAAAATGTCAAAAGACGTCAAGACATAATAGTTTCGCTTAAAATAACTTCAGTTGCTGCTCCTAATTTCTCATAAAGCTTTTAATACTTTCCGTGTAAGAAAATCGTATAAAATTTGAATGGCAGCCAATAAAATCCGGTTAAAAGCGGCCCGCTATGGCTGTTAAGGCCACAACAGTTGGTATAACGCGGTGCGTCATATCTCAATGAATGTTGTTTTTGGTTACTTTACTTTGGTCTTACTGCTGTTGAAACCCAATTTAAATTTAAGTTTTAAATTTGCAGCTAAATTATATATGAAAGCTTGTAAGTGTATATAGTATATATACTGCACTGCTAACGTATTTATAGCTGATGTGGTCGGCACGAGCGCCGTGTCTGCCGTCAATTGTGATGCGCAATCTTGCTGATTTTGGCAACATTGCAAAATTTATATATTTTTGACACAGCGAGCGACTGCGCTGTTGCTTGGCAATAATATTATACGCTTATACGCTGCGCTGTCGTTCTTGTTGTTGCCGCTTCGGCCCGTCTATATTTAGTTGATCATATGATGCAAAGTGTAATCAAATTTGCGTTACGTGCGAAATTTCAAGCAGCGACCAGAAGCGAGACAAACTGCAGCAGCAACGACGAGTTGAGCGAAGCGCCATTTTACAGCATGCTAATGCAAATGTTATGTTAATGCTGCCAATGTTAACTGAGTGTTTCTTTTGTTTTATGGCAAGTGGCAAATGGCAAATGGCGGGTAAAACTGTGAAAATTAGCATTTTAATTTTTTTTTGCACACGCCGCTTGCACTCAAGCATACACATTAATATACAGATACAAAATTTCTGTTTATAGATATATATATAGACTCAGCATGCAATGCGGTAGCCACAACTCACAACTAGTTGCATTTAATTAAGTTTGATGTGATTTATTTATAGAAGGGCAGTCGCACACACACACACACACATACTGAGGCAGCACAACAGCATGCAAGTTTTGTTTTGCTGTCTCTGTCTGTCTGTCCGCTAGTGTTGAGTTTACTGTGGGCACGGAAATACTTACAATTTGTGTTTTAAGGTTGTTGTTGTTGTTGTTGCTGTTGTTTCAACAGTATATCTGATTGCTAACGGCGCAAATAATTTATTATGCGCTATTAATAAGCCAAATTGGGATTTGGTGTATTATAGTTTTTTTTTTGTTAGCCTTGCGTAAGCGACAACAATGAAATTGCTTTGACAATTGCTTTTAAAAATCTAATTGCAATTAATTGTTTGATTGGTTTAACTTTTCACACGCGTAGCACGTTCGCAACAGTTAAATACACACAGTTGTTTATGTTCATTAATATTGTGACAGAAGCTGCAGCACACTTTTATAGTTGGGCTTTTATTTATATAGAAACGTTGATTCGAAACAAAATAAACTTTCTGTAGTTGATGAGCTAAAAGCCAAAAGACCAAGTGGCGTGCACGACAACACAAAATTGACTCAAATGAAGTCGTCGCTTGGTTCGCGTTGCTTTTATAGCAAAATCGGCGGATGTGTGCGAGCGAGTGCGCTACACGCCGAGAGAGGGCGAACATAAAGAGTGAGCGCGAGCAATGATAAACAGTGAGTGTATTACCGATATTGCAGTCCCTGTTGCTGAGTGCGCGTGCGAGATAGAGAGAGAGAGAGAGAGCGAGATCGCGAGCACATGTGTATGGAATGGAATGACAAAGCAAAGCTAACGAACTTGTCAGCTCGAAATTTGAACAACACCACCACCAATACATTGGCAAGCAGCAACTGCCTCCGGCGTAGGGTAAATCAAAGTTAATGCCAAAAACTCATTCAGTTGATGCTGGCCAAATTCGCCAGCTATATGCGAGTATGTATGTAGTTGGCAACATGCCTTGCCAACTTATGATAAGCACTAAAAAAAATCATTTTCCTCTCGCTCTCTCTCTCTCTCTTTTTGCTGTCAGTCAGCGCACTTCATGTGAATGAACAGACATTGAGAGAGAGAGAGCGAACGCTCATTCGTTTAACGGTCAAATATACAAGGCAATAAAAAAATATAGAAATATACAAATACAAATACATATGTACATACATTGAGAGTGTAATACGTATACGCGGCGACGAACAAGTCTAGTATATTGACTAAATGTAAACTCGAGGGGTTGTTGACGTACGTAATTTGGACAAGTCAATACAAGCACACGAAGAAAAAAAAAACTACACCACACGGCAATAACCGTCAGCAACGAAAGCCTTTCATTTGAATAACAAATCATGTTTTTTTTCTTGTGACAGGTAGAGTAATGACAAGGGACGCGAACGGCAGGCAAGTGAAGGAGATAAGGAGCGAGAGGCAGAGATTTGTAGATCGTCAAGCTGGATAAGAGGCACATAAATTACTTGACCTGCGCTTTATGACTTATCTGGAACGGTTTATCCTAAATGCTTATCTGAAAAAGAATTCGTAATCTTATCGAACTATAGCAATAAATCTAAAACACCTGTAACGGTACAATTTCAAAGTCTAATTATGTACATATATACGGATATACATTATACATATATAAAGGGGCTCTAGAGGTACCGCAACTGTAATGGAAATTGCCAGCGCAAGTGCTGAAAAGCAAATACAAAAGATTCGCGTGTTAATAGCAATTGTTTATTTTTTTTCTTTGCTGTTTTTTAAATCTCTTTTTTTAATTTATACACGAGTCGCGCGTCGCGCCACCCAGAGCTCAAATTTCGCTAGGTTTACGAAATAGAATAACGGAGCAGCCAGATCAACTTAAAAATGACCCTCGCCAAAAATAATGCAATTCAGCAGCGTCAACGTACAACTCAAAACTATAAACAGACTTTCACACACACACACATACGCAAACACAAACACACACATACACATGCATTTATATTCTAAACAATTGATCTTTATTTAGAAAGGCGAGACGCTGTTCATGATTATCATGATCATGATCATGATCATCTTCCTATTTCCACAGTTCATTTGTGCTCCGGCCCACTTTTCGACTGACATTCAACTTTGAATGCGGCGCAGTTTCATTTGTGATTTTTTTTTCTCGATTTTTTTTTTGCTATTATTGTTTTGTGGGAAGAGACCATTGTCATCTGAGAAGGTCGCTCGGCAATTACTTGAAACACCTACGAACTCATTCAAACGTTGCGTCAGGCAACGTGAGCGATATTAATGTGAACTAATAAGCCAGAGACAAAAGGCAATATATAACAAAACAAACCAAATATTATTTAAATAATATTTATATTTGCAAACCATTTAAAACAAAATTTGAAGTGCACTCTGTTCGTAGTATTTGTTGTGTTTTTAACTGCTTGAAACAAAAACATGCATAATGTATGCACAGGTAGTTCAAGGAGTGCCTGCATTCAGGGTCGTTGCAACTTGCAGCCCTGGCATGCATTCATTGAAAACACTTGTGAAATCAAAAACCAAACTTGAACTTAAGCTAAGAATGGCCCATGAATTTGATCTATGAGAATGATTAATTACTAAAGAGGTCATGACTCTCTCTCTCTCTCCCTCTGTGAATAAATAACCCGTGAAGATAAGAAAGTCAATTATAGAAAACCAAACTGGGAGTTCAATAATCGACCATCAACTTATAAACCTGCACGTGACCTGAATGTATATAAGAATATGGAAATACATAAAACCAAAGTCTGTTAATAATTATCTCATTACTCAACGAGCCACCCTCGCTGAAAGACAAATGAACGGTAACTCAGATACTGCCGAAGGCAGGGGAAGAGAGAGAGAGAGACAGGGCACATGAACAAGTGCGGCTTGAAGACATGCGCTTCCTCTTCATCATCTTCATCTGCATAAGTTGAAGCAATTCGGTTTTTTGTTTCATTTGTTTCAGATACGCAGCTATGCAAACAAAGCTGCGCCTGCGATTGCCTCTCAATTTGTGTAAATAAATAAATACGAATTTACATATATTTCTGTAGGTATTGGTTGGCTGGATGTTTGAGCTGGGATCTGACAAACACCAAATGTGCCCAACTGAGCAAACAAAAGCCGTTGACGTCAATTTGCAAAAAAAATCGGTAAAAACAAACAACACTACGCCCCAAATAAATAAAAACCAGAAGAAATAACAATATTTATATGTCGCAAAAAATAAGAAGAAGACAGATTTTGAATGCATTGCTTTGAGCATTGGGTGATTCACGGTGATTACGCGGAATCTAACAGAATTATACACAACAATGTTGAGAAATTCCGGCTTAACGACGTCAATCTCATGCTAATGAGTTCAACACAAATCGAAACGAGTTTTACAATATATAACATTTTGCGGAGTTTCCTCGCCAATAGATGTTTGTAAACAGACTGTTTAAACAATTGTTTACTTACCTAATGGGGGAAAATACCTCAAACGCAGTTAGTTCAACTGCATTTTGCCTCCAACTAAGCGGGATCTTCTACTGTGGAAGTCCGTCGCTCGATAAAAACTGAGAAACAATTAAAAATTAGCTTTTAGCACACAATTTGACATATATATGGGTGAAAAAGTGCACAGCTGTTGACAATGGCAATTAGAAGTGTGCGAGTTGTAAATTACTGACAGGATTAAGAACTTTGGATAGCGTTCTACGTCCCGCCCTACTCGGAAAGAATATGCATTTCGTAATAGTTCCGTTTATTAAGCGAATTGTAAATTACTGAGAGGATTAAGAACTTTGGATATCGTTCTACGTCCCGCCCTAATCGCAAAGAATATGCATTTCGTAATAGTTCCGCTTATCAAACTTCTATGCCTTCAAAGAATGATATGCATAGGGGCAGAAATTCCCGAAGTTGGGAAAATTTGAGCTTAATCATTTAAGATTAGGATTAAGGTTTAACGGTTGCCGATCAAGGTCGACACGCTTAGGTCAGTGTTGGCCCGTTGTGATAAGCATTTAAGATTAAAATTTAAAGATTGTTTTTACAGTAAATGAAACTAGCCCAAAACATTAACAGATTTCTATGCTATTAACATAACTTACCATGACATATCATGGTTAAGCTATAAAATAGGTGAACAACGTAGTTTTGACACACTGTTAAGAAAAGGCGTTAAGTCAACATCGTTAAATGTATAATGTGTACCTTTCGGCATAGAGGTCTATAAAACATTGCAATCTGATCAGATATTGAGGAATGACAAAGGCCAGTGCCTTATCTGCCTTAATAGCCAAAATAATCGATACTTTATTGTTCGATAAGATTGAAGTGCCGATAACCTAAAGGAATTTGGCTGGGTAAAACATTGTTTTTATTAGGGAAAGTTTGTACTTGGAGCAATTAATGTACTGTAATAGAAAATTAAATAGAAACAAAATAACAGAGTGTCAAGCAGCTGGTTTATTAAGGAAAGTGTTTACTAAATATACTTGATTGATTAGCATAGATTATTACTTTAATATATTTAAATATTGTTTGTTTTTGTTTTTATTTTAGAATCGCCGCTGTGGATTTTGTAAGAGATGATTCTAGAAAACATTTCTGCTGCGATTCAAACAGATTTCAACTATTATTAAAGCCAATTTGCAGCACCCTGACTCAATTTGCAACGTTATTCATTTTACAATAGACGGGAGATCAAATTTAATATAGGCACGCAGCATGCAGCACATATCTTATACATATTTATGTGCACAAGTACCGCCAATCCCATTGCAACCCCCACATATAATAATGTTATACGCTGGGAAATTCTGATGAAAAATACTCTTTGAGTATTGCGCACGTCATGTACGTATGTGATTTTATCAATATATATGTATAACTGATTGTAGTTCTTATAATATAAGTTCTTATATATATATATATACTTCGTGTACAATATACAGCAGCTTGCCCAACAAGCGAACGCGCAACGCTATAAAGTCCACATCAAGTACGTAAATCTGACTTTCATTTGCATCACAAATCGCTAATCGAACAGTAAATAAAAAAACCCAATAAAAAAGTGGAACAAGCCCCCTCATAGGGAGCTTATTATCTGATGTAATTGGAATATGTTTATAACGAATTGAACACATATATATATATATAGTGATGCTGATCACAAATATATATTCACTCGACCCTTTTTATGACATCTATATTGTATGTAAGTATATGTATAGATATAGCCCATATATATACATATAGCCAATATATATAGATATAGCAAATATATATAGATATCGCAAATATATATAGATACAGTATATATATATATACCCAGCCTACAAGAGTATGTAATCTTCGGCGTGTCTGAGACAGACATTCTAACTTAATTTTCATTAAATATGCAATTTATTATGTTCCCAACTTTTGGGGAGGAGCTAACTAACAAGATCTCTAATGTAAACCAAGCCATTCTATAACTTTTTTAATTTTTGAAGCTTGAAGGTTTGTCTTTCGGATATTAACTATAATTTGCAAGCAATGTCAAATTAAATATTAATATCTAATATCTGTTTGCTTTACTTGTTAGTCCACACGCTGATATTGCGTGATAAGTCGCAGGGGAACAAAAGAAAAAATCCCTATAATGTAGTTGGTATACTCAGGCTTAAAATTGGGTAAACAGTGCAATTAACAGCTTAGTCTGAATTAACGCTTAATTAATATGCTAATTACAAGCGACACACTTAAGTTTAGTTCGAATGGGTTAAGGATGGTTTCAACTACTAATGGATACTTCTAAATCCATATATATATATAATATATATATATTTAGCGTGTAAATGGATAGCAAGTGTGTCTCTGGGCAATTCAAGTGGTCTGACCGACTATTTAGTTGGCGCTCTCTTTTATTATTCTAAAAACATTTTAACTGGCTGACGTCGGCATGAAGGCAACTTGATTATGAGCATCTTTCCCGCTGGCAGTTGTGTTAGATTTGCGTCGTACGAATCGCTTATACACACACACAGAGAGAGAGTGAGAGACAGGCAGAGAGGGTGTGAGAAAGAGTGGTAGGGTGGTAGGGCGGGAGAGAGAGAGAACTGACTGAGCTGTGAGTTAAGTTTCCAGTTTAAACCGATTGCTACTAAATAATGTCGTAGTCGTTTCTCATTGCTCGTCGCACGACACAGCCAGTGTGTGTGTGTCTTAGAGTGTGTGTGTGTGCTTGTGTGTGTGCTAAAATTGTAAATTGATAAAACAATGAAGCGCTGCAATGAAATGAATGAATGAAGCGCAATTTAAATGGAAATCAATATGTAGCATATAGTATACATGTAGAATGTATAGCATATATATATATGTATATATGTATATATATATATATGTATATATAGTATATACTATATTGTAAAGAATGCGTTGTTGAGTGACCTGCAGTTTAAACTGTGTCCCAGCCCTGAGCCGCTGTGAATGCCAAGTGGTTTCATATGAACCACATTTGCGCACGTTCCACTGGCACTCGACGTCCGGAGACATTAGAAGGCAGCCAAATCAGCGGCGGCTCAAGTAACACCAACGCCAAACGAATCGTTTAGAGACAGATAGACAGACAGAATCTCAACCGGCGCCAATTTGCATTATGATTCAAACCATCCTCCCATTATATATGTGTATATAAAACAGGCGACAAAAAGTTCAAACTCAATCATCGAATTGCAATTTGACAAAAATGTATTAATTTTTTTTATTTTTTATTTGTATATGAGGTGACGCGTGGACATGGCAGCTTATCAGCTACTTTAAGGCAACAACAAACACTCAGCAGCCAAGTCTGACCGTCCTGAGCCGAGACTGATACAGCGGGCGAGGCTGTTGCCCCGCCTGCGTGCTGTCGGCAACATTTCAATAAACCAAATAAAAGCAAAAAAAAAATAAAAAATAAAAAAAAAATGTAAAAGCCCAGCGAAAGAAAAACAAGCCAGGCAACAATGCCTAACTAAAAGTTACCCAGTTTTGAGTATAGTTCAAGGCGTGGATTTTTGAATAACTTAGGGCTATAACAGTAGAATCGCTTTGGAGTTCCCAGTTCCCAGATGAGATGTGGGCAAATTAAAAAATATATATGCGCATATTAAATACATAGTTAGATAACAAATTCAGAGTGCACTACAGATACATATGACTAACATATACCATATAGCATCTGGGTGATTCAGTTAAACAATTTTACACTACATTCCAGCTGTAAACTGGTCAATGTTGGCCAAGTTGTGACAGTCAACAAATAACTACGCAATCTGTCATGGAAAAAGCATAAACATTTGAAAGCTTATGCCAAAGTATTTGGTATTTACTTGTTAAGTATTCGATTTTATTCGTTTCTACTTCAATTGATTTCCAAAATCGAAATGAAGATCGAGTGAAAATTCTAACACCTGATATTTTCCCAAACCAACCTGTAAATTTCAAACTCAAACATAAAATTAAATTAAATTGTTTCGCTGAAATATTTTTGATATATATAATAAGATAAAGTTAATAAACAAATTGTTAAACAATACGTTTTGTTGTCCGGTTTTCTTGGCATTTATCTAACTAAAACTGTTAGATCTGGCTTCTTGCGCAAACTCTGCATGCAACATGTTATTCTATGAGAATGCATATGCCACGCATGCCGCAAACATGGGGTATAAATACGCTGCGCGTGGCATACAATTTGCTTTTGTCTATAATGAGCATGGGAACATAAAAAAAAAAATATGCACAATCAACCAGACACACTACGACGAAGGTGGTCAGAAGAGACGGAGGCAGGGAGGCAGGCAGGGTGGCAGGCAGGGAGGCAGGCTGTGGGGTAGTATTGCGAAATTGAAAACGATTTTATTTTTAAAATTTGTCATTACGTTTGTCGATTTAATAAGCAAAAATTTATGTAAGCAAACAACAAACATGAAAAAGCAACAAAAAAAAAAAAAAAAAAAACAAAAGGGAAAAAAAGCCATGGGAATAAAAAACTTTGGCACCAATTGCACTTCTGTGCAGTTTTTTAACGAATAGCAATCGAGACGGCAATAATGAGGTAGTGGGGCGGGGGGGAGGTCAATGTCTGTCGCCGATCAACGAGCAAATCGCAGACAGACTAATGATGTAACAGAATGCAACTTTGTTGTGTCTGGCACAGAACTGTGATTCAAGTGATTCATTAATTAGTGAGAGTGCAAAGATAACATGCAACATCATGATGATCATCGCATCGCATACGATAAGGGAGTCTAATTATAAAGATAAGGTTATTGCATTGGGAAAGGCCAGCACAATACAACAATAATATTGCTGACTCATTGACTCATTTATAGTACCTTAAGTCATATGCCAATAGATCAGATTTCTAAAGAAGTGCAAAGCCTCACTTCATACGAAATACTTGGAAATGTGTGATAGCAATCTGTTCAATGTTTATTACGAACTGCCGATAAAAGTAATCCCTATATCTAAGCACATACGATATTATAAAGATATAATGGCACGAGTTGCTTTCCAGCTCATTTGAAATCTGACTCCAACAGTCGTAAAACAATGGTTTCTTGTGCCTCTAGCTGAAGCTGAAGCTGACGCGATATAATTTCAAATCCCATCCAAATATTTATAGAGCAGACGCGATAATAATTACTTCAATAACATTCGAGACTATTTATTTTGACTCAGATTAGCGCTGATATCACTGCAAAAATTCTAAATCATATATAATTCGATTCACGTTTTCTTTTTGTTGTTGTACTTGTGTACTTTTCCAACTTTGTTGCAGCAACAGAAATTATAAACAATTTCCCTTTGACTTCCCGTTCTTTCAGCTGTCAGCTTTTGACACGCCAGTACTACGTGGGCGATTAGTCCAATTGCCGGCTTGTGTGCGTTGCCTAAACGATTTACACGTGTCGATTTACACGTGGACTTTGAAGTGGCAGCCTCAATTTGCTAAAAATGTTGCACAATTTTCACGGGAGGCCCAACGCAAAAGCAGCGCAAATTGCTGCGCGCTGAAAGAGCGTCGTCAACATCTCGTGAGGCAAGTCACATGACAATCGCGTGTCTGCCACAAATCCAATGCGACAACAGAGGAAACGTGTGAATAAAGCAGACGCACGCTTTGCTTGTATGGCTAATCAGCTAGCAGATAAATCCAAAGGCAGACACAACAATTAGCACACAACATTTGTGCCAGCGACGGTAAACAATAATTTGATGGGTGCTCAGTGGGTGTGTCACTTTTTTCTAATTTATTAGAATGCTAATGCTTAAAGGTAGTCACTTCCGACCGTGTAATCATATACATCAAAATAGTGGTCGACGGGAAATGAGTATTATTTCCAGAAATCAGAACGATTTGGTCATTTTTTGGTGTACTTGCAAAATCGACAAACGAAAACTAGCAATTGACAAGCTGAGATTTAAGATCAGTTCAGTAATGGATGTCATTCGAAAGCAATTCATTATTTCTTCATTTGATCGATGTTTTTGTTTAAAATTAGAAACTTGAGCTATAAATACGCAGACATCGATTATATCATTATCGATTACCGTTGCACTCAGAAACAAAATGATCTAACACACAAATTGATGGGCGCAGAATTTAGAATTATATATATTTTATGACTGGCGACCCATTTGAGAGATAAAGCTAACTATCGCTGCCAATTGATGTTAATAAAAGTATGCGCCAGTTTCCGCTCAATCATCTGTATGTACAAATATATATAAAAAAAAAACTATAAAAATTGCAAGTGGGTCGCACAAAAGAGCCCAGGGACGCGATATGGTTATACATATACTATACATATAGTATATATATATGTACAGCTTGCTGGGCCACGCCTACGCACCTGTTAATTAGCGAGCAATTGGGAAAGAACGCAGCTGATAACACAACAACTGCCACTCAGCGCCGTCTTCGCAATGGCAAACATTGCGAATAAAAAGGTTCCAGTCTCGAGAGTTTGAGGCCTGTTCTTCTATCAGTAGGCAGCGCGATTGGACGATCGTCAATATTTATAGAACTACAGGTATGCAGAGCTCGGCTCGTCCGGACTATAAATAAATCGAATAGCAAACTCGTGCTAAATAGCAACGTCTGCCAATATCAGCCTGTTTGCGTAACACCTTTATGATGCTTCTGCTGTATCTACAAAAATATGTGCATTTATTAATTGCATGCCAGTTCCAGCATATATAATAGAATTAAGTACATATTGTCTTGTTTAGCACACAAATAACTAATACATTCTATTCTTAGATACCAGATACTTTACATAGGTACGTCAGTTGTACATTTTTTCGATTTTAACTTGATCAACTGATAAACAACAAATGTACGTCAGTAATGATCAACTGATAAACAACAAATGTACGTCATTGATTTTTGTTTTATATAGTTAAAATAGAACTGTACATATATATATATATATATATATGGAATAAGGGCAATCACACATACATACATAAATATTAGATAAGCAAGTTTTGAACAATTGATGTTTTTCTGCTGAAATTCATAATTAAATCAAGCTTACCCATAAAATGTAAATTCCTTAGCGCAGCAGCGCAGCTATTTGTGGCTGTTGTCAGCTTGTCAATGATGACCGCTGGGGGTCCGGAGCAAAAGTCCGGATCATCCACATCAAAGATAATGCCGTCATCCCACTCCGTTACAATTTGCGATGATTTTGACAGCTGTTTTTGCTGCTGTTGCTGAGCTGTTGTCGATGCCTGCAATTGCTGCTGCGGCGGTTGCTGGCCGAAGCTGGTGTTGTTGTTAATGTTGATGCTGCTCTTGTTGCTGTTGACGCTGACAAACGAGTTGTTGTTGCTATTTGGTGCAGCGCGTTGTTTCATCTGCAAGCAAAGAGACGCAATTAGTCGCAAGTAGCGGTGTGTTGTAGTACGTGCAGCTATGCAAACGACAAGCAAGACACGTGGCTCAGTGCAAATTCAAAGTAAAATACTCTAGTCGGCAGTTGCCGACTAAACATACACTGCTCCACAGCTGCGAGTTATATAATAAATTAAGATATTCATTATATAATAATCTCTCATATAATGTGCATACTCTTCACAGGCACAACTTAATCGTACACTCTTTAATTTTATTTTAATAACTTTATTGTATAAAAAGACGCCTTAAAAGGGAGTGTGAGAGAGAGATGGAGAAGGGAGTAAGAGTAACAGGACAGGACAGCTGTTGCTGCCTGGCTATTAACACAGGAGTTCATAAAAACACACACACAGGCACACACTCGCAGGGACACACTCACAGGCACACACACACAGGCACACACACATAGGCTTACATGAATTGAAATGCCAAGGCGAAAATATTGCAAGTAATGCCGCTTGGCAATGCAAATGCATATGCAAAAAATCAATAGATGCACTATTTAGGTGAAGGCTGCATCAATGTGTTCATCTGTTTGTATAAATGTACATACAAATGTATATATATATATATATATGTTTGTGAGTGCCATTTGTTGTAGCAATGCAAAAAGTAGCGCATTTGTTTTTGTTTTTACAGCTCTGTTTGGCTGTGCGTGTGTGTGTCGAGCTCGGGTGCACTTACCCCAAGACTTACCTTAGTTCGCAGACGTTTCACCAGTTGCCCAGTGAAGAGTATTTACTGTCTACAACAGCAAACAGTTTTGTGCACTATCTAATTTTTATTTTATTCACAAACTGCTGCAGCTGCATTGACTTAAAGCGTTTAAATTCAATGTTTTGCTCAATTTTGCCAGCGGACTACAATTATTGGCATTCACAGCGAGACGGCAACACGCCAACAGTTGGCAGCACTCTTGCTGTGTTGCACAAATATTTATCGATAGTTGTCGACATGCCACCACAGCTACTTCCAATAAGCAAAAACATTAACTCATACATGGTAGAGCAATTTTTTTTTGGCAAATATTAACAAAGTTCTACATTAACAACGTGCCAAAAATGCACATAAGTCTGTTGCAGCAGCTAAAAAGTGTACAATAAAAGAAGCCGAAGCTTTGAAATCGTCAGCAACCTTGCGAAACAACTGTATATGTAGCGCGTCAGCCATGGAGGAGAATATGTGGTAAATAAACATTGACAAAATCAGTCGCAGTCGAAGTCGCTGTCGCAGTCGCAGTTGCAGTTGCACCTTAACAGTCAACGTCGGCAACGACGCAGCATCAGCCCTATGTAATGTAATCTCTTATTGTAAAAAGCTCTTTCTTGAGAATTGTTATTGAGGACTATGGGTCTGACTGGCCTTGCCGTGGGGCTGTTGGGTGACATACCGTTGCGATAGATAGAGAGCCAGATAGTGGAAGAAGACGGCGAACAGCTTTTGTCTTATCAGCAACAGCTGTGCTAATTGGACACGTTGAAAGCAGCGCAAACAAACGCATTACCAGTTCTTAGTATTTATGACAGTATTTTTAGAGTTCACTGATCAGTTGACCGAAGCTTTCGCATTTCTGTTACTCACTCCATTTCTTTACAACTTGCGGCTTCAAAAACTCTGATTTAATTTTTATAAAATTATTCACTTGAGATTCAGCTCACTTAAATAAAAATTGTAGAATAAAATAAATAATACGTTTTTCTCTGCAGGATAATTGAGCTGGAGTCGGCGCTGTTAGACGATTGCACGGTGAATGAGGTTTTTGGGATATGTCAGGGGAAGTCCCTGCCGGAGGCACTGCGTCCGGATGTGTGGCAGGTGTGCCTCGATGTGCGACACAAAAGCGATCAGATGTCGCTCTTCAATGAGATCTACGATCTTCCATTTCAAAGTCAATTGCGTGAGGATTGCAAACGGATTGTGGAACGCATGGGCAACGATGAGGAGGACAAGGTGTCTGTTGTCTCCGATCTAGAATCGATAATGACATTCTACTGCAAGAACCGCAATCTACAATATGAGCCAGAGAACGGTTGGATTGAACTACTGCTGCCCCTCTTCGCCCTCAAACTGAATCGTTCCGATACGTTCAATCTCTTTGAGGCCATCAGGGACACTTATATACCAAAGGGCTGCAAGCCCAAGGGCAATGTCTTCCACGTATTTCGTTTGCTGCTGCTCTACCATGACCCGGAGCTGTGCACCGTGCTGGATACAAAAAAGATAACACCCGATCTATATTCGCTGACATGGTTCCAATCACTGTTTGCCAACTGCAGCAGTTTATCTGTGATTATCGCCATGTGGGATTTATATTTTCAGAATGCCGATCCATTTATGGTCTTCTTTTTGGCTCTGATCATTCTGATCAATGGACGCGATCAGATAATGGCCATGAAGACATTATCCAAAGAGGAGATTATCAAATTTCTCATCAATATGCCGTGCGCTTTGGAAGTGGATGATGTTCCCGATTTTTGCTCACTCGCCCAATACTATGCACTGAAAACGCCCTCATCCTTCAAGACGGACTATCTGAAGGCGCTGTATGGCAAGCAGAACGATTCGCCACGCAGCCAGGAGGAGTCCAATAAAGTGTCACAGGCTCTTTGCCTGCCCGTTTCCGTCTACGAACTGGTAGAGAATTCCGCCACCGAATTCCCAGTGCCAGATGCGGTTCGCTTCTTTCTCGTCGATTGTCGTCCAGCTGAACAGTATAATGCCGGTCATTTGTCAACGGCATTTCATCTCGACTGCAATCTGATGCTGCAGGAACCGTTGGCATTCGCCACAGCCGTTCAGGGTCTGCTCACCGCCCAGAAACAGGCCATCGAGGTTAACTCGAATGCGGGCGGTGAACATTTGTGTTTCATGGGCAGTGGCCGTGTCGAGGAGGATCAGTACACGCACATGGTGGTGGCCTCATTCCTGCAAAAGAACACGCACTACGTGTCCTTGCTCACCGGCGGCTACGCCTCCATCCACGACTATTTTGGCGATCACATGGCCGATTGCCTCGAGGATCACAACGTCAGCAAGTGTCTCGTCTGTCAGCAGCACAATGTGAAGCAGGTAATTTTTTCAATTAAGATATCCATTTTATAGTAACGCAAATAAGTTAAGTTTAAATGTTTGAGGATGTGTTCCTTGGTCAGATTAAAGCTTGTGACTAATCGCATACTATTCCATATCTGCAGTCAAAGACCGTGCCGCTGAAAGCGCCAGTGACGACGCCGTCCTCCACCGATCTGTTTAGTAAGTTCTCCGCGGCCATGAAAACCAAATCGGCCGAGGTCAAGGGACGTCTGATGGACATCATTGTGAATCCGAGTGGTGCAAATGGTGCAGCCCACGCCAGCGGCGCCTCCAGCAACGGAGCACAATCGCTGCCCGCCCAGGAGCGTCATGTGAGCGCCAAGGAGCGGAACGGCAAACGTTATCGAAATGTGGCGCCCGTCTTTAGCATTGACGATGAGAACGAGGATGCCTACGATGGAGATGAACGCGATGCGCCGCAGCCTGCTGGCGACACCAAGGAAATTGTCAATCTTAATCAATATTTCAAGACGGCGGACATCATCAATGCTTTCAAGTGTCAGGATGTCCACATAAATGGCTATATGTACGATAGCCATCTGATAATAACGCCCACACATCTGGTGGTGCTGCGCGAACTGGGACGTGGCCAGGCGCAGATAATGGTCCGTCGACCGTTGGCGAGCATTGTAAAGATCACAGCCAAGAAGCGACACCGCGATTTGATCACATTCAAATACGGATTTCCCGATGGCGATGGTCTGCTCATCACCGACATGGATCGATTTCTCATACCAAATGCAACAGAGGCCACCGCTCTGGTCTCCAAACACATTGTCCAGGTGCTCGACAATGCAAAGTAGTAGAGATCGGGACTTGAAGTCCCCCCCATTAGTCAGGCCTTATGGTTAATCCACAACCCTATTTTAACACACACACACACACACACGCAGAACACAACAACAACAAAAAAAGCAATGCGTTTCGCTCTGTTCTCTGAGAACAGTCTAATTATACTAACTATAAATTGGCAATGACTTCCTTCGACTAGCTGGCAAACTGTAGTCTAAACTTTTAACTCAATGGGACAAGCTGCAACTGTAACATACGACACACTTAATCGACAACATAAACAACAACAAAAACAACAACAGGACGACAAACATTAACCTAAATGAAAATTGAATGCAAATTGTTCTAACCCAACAGTAAATTCTAAGTGCAAACTTACCTTAGACGCCTTGAGACTTACATTATGTAAAGATTATAACAAATATTTATTAAAATTAAACAAGGTATAAATAAACATGTATTATAATCGACAAATCAATTCAATTATCAAGCTGGAAAAAATGCAATTTTACAGAAAATTCGAGATATGTAAAGTTAATTAATCAAAAGTGAAATCGTTTGAGAAAGTTATGGAATTCCGTAAAGGTAACTAAGTTAGGGCAATGTTCATTACGGAGCAAAGTCGCAAATAAACTTGTAATGCGTTTATCGAGTTCACGAATGGAACCAGAAGAGGCAACTCCATTAGGCACTAGTGGAGGGCAACAGTTTTCGCACAATTTCTGATATGAGACGGGGGCACAATAATTGTGCTGTGCAGACATGGAGCAGGCGCAGTGCGACTCCAAGTTGGCCAGGCTCTGTGAAGCCCACATACATACGTAAGCAGGCAGTTGGATTCGTTCTGAGTTTTGCAGACGGCCGCAATTCTTATCAATGACAATGACGTAGATGGTGGTTACTGTGTGCAGACAGAGACAGAGACAGACAGATGTTGCTGCGCTGCCCGTGTCTGCAAAACGGAATTTGGGGCGATGGAACATTAAAAACTGTTGCACTTCGCCAGCAAGCAGACAGTTCATTCAGAACCATCACAGCACGCGGAGCAAAGCAGCCAACAAGCAAAGCAGCCGGAACTCTGAACCCCAAAGGGCTAAACCAGTTGAAGAAGCAGCAAACAGCAAACAACAAAAAGGGTCAAACCTGATCAGACCCATAATTGGGACACTGAGCAAACCCATTTCGTTTGTGTGTGTGCTGTGTGTGTTTGTGATTTGTGTGTGTTTTTGTGTGTTTCGGGAATAATGCAGTTGCCATTGTCATTGTCAGCGTCCGGAAATGGGCATTGCTTGGGGCTGGGACTGCTGCTGCTGTTTATTGAACTGGCGGCAGCGGTGCCAGCATCTGTGCTCGCCCAGAATACGGAGCTATCCACCAATGCGAACAACAAGCTGCAACAGCAACAGCAACAACAGTTGCAACAGCAGCAACGGGAATTGCCGGCAGGTGAGTGTTAAAGTTCAATTTTTCCGAATGCGTGGGCCTTGTTACATGTATTCAAATGTGTGTGTGTGTGCGAGTGTGTGTGTGTGTGTGTGTGTTAGAGTAGCCTACGTCAGGCCAAAGTGTAGTTAATGCTAAAGGTCATTCGAAAATTTCATGTTTGAAAAATGGACACACGTCCCATGGTCCCACGGTATTGTAAGTGAGTGCCGCATAAGTACCTTACGAGTGTACAGTAAATACTCACTAAAGTGTGCAATTCTTTATTATTGTGCAATCCACTAAGGTTTTTATTCTTCAGCGCTAAGATTTAAGAAGTCTACAAATGTGTTTTATTGGAACTCTCCAAAACACGACTCCGATTTTATTGCATTGTTGCCAAGATATCAAAAGATATGTTAAAACAGATATATGCAAAATATATTTTGTATTTACAAATAACATGGAAGATTGCAAACAAATAAAAAATATTTTTTTTTATCTGTTGTCATATATTTTAAACGAGAACTTTTAAAAACAAAATGCAAACTTAAAAAGTAAGTTTTCTAATTTTTTGATAATAAAAAAGTTCACTTTTGACAAAAAAAAACATTATAAATTAATATAAATACCTTTGAGAGACGTCGATTTTCAGATTGTGAAAAAAACAACATTTTAATATTATAATATCAGTCAAAAATGTTCCCTAAAAGTACAGATGATTTGAATATTTCTTATCGAGTTGAAGCAGGTGAATCGTGCATTGATCTTTAGTCTACTAAATCCATTTTGAAACGCATTTGAAGCCAAATCTTTTTGCTAGCTATAAATGTATAAGACTCAATTCAGCTTAGTTGTGACTTACTGTACATATGCATATTTGTATGTGTAAGTAACTTGTAAGTTGAGCATATTAAGCAAAACGCCCACGCGCGCGTTTAAAAACGAGAAGGCAACGGACGACCTAGGATCCTGTCTCTGCGCTCATCTCCGTTTTGCCCCACCCATCGCAATGTCCCGCCCGCTTTCCATTTTCCGCTGTTGGGCTTGCAGGAAATTGCGTAGGTGTTTTTTGCCGCAGAGGCAGCTCGACAGCTGGTGAACAGCAGCAAGCAGTTAGCAGCAAGCAGCTTGTACTCAGCCGATTTTAGGCAAAAGAAATATTTTTGGTGCTGTCATTGTTGTTGGCAGTGTTGTTGTCAGTGTTGTAGGTGTAGTTGTTGATGTTGCTGCTTTTGCTTTGCACTGCTCGGCGGGCTGGCTTATTGTAGCATTACAATCATTGCGAGTCATAATACAAATGGATATGGATATCCACACATACATACATACACACATACGTATGTTAATATGTACACACACACACACACCTACCACCAATGCGTGGGCGGCTGCTGCACAAAATGGCGGACAGCCTCCTTGGTATGCAAGTGGGGCATGAGTGTGTACGTGTGCCTATGTGTGTGTGTGTGTGTGTACGTGGGCGCGATTTCATTTCTATTTTTAGACTTTGAGTGGAGCAGCAGTTTTTGCTGTTTGCTCCTTGCTGTGTTGCTTTTTTTGTTTTTGTTGTAGCCCTGACGACATTTGCCTTTCTTTGTGTTGGTTTGCTTAACATTTTCAAGGCTCGCTTAAAAGTATGCAACACATTTTTGTTTGCTGTCAAGTCGCCAACAGAGCTCCGATATCTGACGCGTTGTCGCATATTTCATGTTTTTTGCAGCATCAGCGGGACATTCTTTATATACTTAAATAAATACGTATTTAAATATATATATATATATATATGCCTTCTCTTTGACATTAGGTTTGTTGCGAAAGTAGCCATTGTGGCTTCAGTAAATAATCATTGAAACTTGTCAATTGCAAAGTCAACGCTATGGTTGACCGCAAAGTAAAGTTAGCTTTGACTGGGCACATTTCCATTTGGATGTCACAAAGTTTCCATATGCCGTTGTTATTAAGTTATTTTCAGGCCGCACTGCCTGAGGACGTTAATTGTGTTGTTGCCAACTTGCTCGAGCTTGATTCTTGTTATTGAGAGCAGCTGCTAGCCCTGGCCAACAACGAGAACAAGGGCCTCCAGCCACAAGCCACCGCAATCAGAATTCTGTGTGCGTGTGCTTGTGTGTGCGTGCGTGTGTGTGTGGCAAAAATTGAAGAGCAAACAACTTGTTGATATTTTTACAGTTCACTGAATATTTTCATGCTAGCAGCGACAACAAAAACACCACTCGAGGACAATGACAACGCGTAGAACGACGTCAGCAAACGTCAGCGCATATAATTTAGTTGCCTGTTTTATTTATTTATGAATGCCCCCCCCCCCCCCACTGCTGCCTCCCAGTGCACATTTTTTCTCGCCGGAGGACATCCAGACGAAACTGAGCAGGGAACGATTTCATTTTTTATGTATATGTATGTGTATGCGTACATATGTTTTTATTTTTTTTCTCTGCCTTTCTTGTTTCATGTTGTACACATTTAGCCAAGGCTCAAGGCTCATGACGGAGCTCTTGGCAGCATTTGACAAGGCAAACATATGGTCAAGTTTCTGACAACGGGCACCATAATAAAATGCTTATAGAAACTGGGTTACTTTAAATGAGGGCCACAACGTAGCTATTAGCTTATAAGCCCAAGATGTATATTTATTGGAAATGTGTGTAAAAGGGGTTAATAAAACAAATCAATAGCAATAGCAATCGATTTTTGTGATGATAAATAGTTTGGAATTGTTAGGCAGATAAACATGGCTTTTTATCGCTGGTCTTTCCAAATGCACAATGATCAAGCACATTTACTCAGTTTTTATTGCTGAGCATGCTATGTACAAGCAAATAAATCATTGTTCATCAATTGTGTGCTGACACTTGACATTCGTATTGCGCAAATTGTTATCATCAAAATCAATTGAAAACACCTCCCTACAATATGGAGTGCTGAACAGATAAGCCTGCCTATAACAGGTCACAGGAAAATCCCCGTACAAATGTGGGGTGACGGACATGTGCGATGCTCATGTCAATTTTCGCATGGCAGCTGGTAGTTAGTTTTGCCAAGTGTTAACTGAACTTTAATTGCTGGATTATCAGGTCCAGCTAAGTCAATTCAATTAGCGTTTCCCCAACGTTACCGCGACAGCAAATATGATTAGGGATAATGATGTCAATGGGTATTAGTTGATATTAGGGGGGGAATTAAACTAACTCAACTGATATTGCAGAAACATGGCTTTGACAGCGCTAATAGCAATTAGCAATGCTGGCGATAGTAAAACAAAATGCAGAGAAGGAGAAAATATGAAACAAATTAAGGTGGCCAGCTTGGCTAATTGCATTTGGCCTCCGCCGTTTTATTGAATCAAGCAGCCACATAAATTGAAATTCGCAGCGACGCCTAAAAGCACGCAATAACAAATTACGTTTAATTTTCTACTTCAGTGAAACGAGGAGCGGATGCGACGCCTTCCAGTGCCGCCATAGTCCCATCAGCCGATAAAAAGTCAAGTCCGGAAATTGTGCCCGCTACCTTTAGCAACTCACCGGCCCGCAGCATCCCCAACGGGGAGCAGTCGCGGCTGCAGCCCCTGGCTGGCGTCTACGCCCTACCCAGCAATGATGAGATACTTGCTGCTGTAGCCGCTGCCACACATAGCAATCAGATGGTGCAGAGTGAGCCGACGGCTCTGGAGGAGGCGGTAGCCAGTTCAACAATGCGCAAGCGTGGCATTAACTATGAGTATAATCCTTATATGACCGTTCCGGTTAACGATTATAGCAGCGATGTGCCCAGCGGTATTTGGACCGATGATTATGAGCCCGCTGCGCCCATCAACTATAACGGCTATAATAACTATAACAATGAGCGGGAAATGCAGGAACTGGATGACTATGTCCCGGACCGACATGGTAAGTAGCATTTTAATAATTCAAGTTTCCGCTTTACCCAGCGAGTGCATCTTATCGCAGTGAACTCACAAACTGGTCGCGGCAAGGCATATGATAATCTACAGAATCTGCTGAATGCTGAGGCCTATCTGGAGAGTATTCCGCTGTCGGTGCCACTTACCTATGCCAATCGCAATTACAACCTGGATGAGCGCAACAAACGTGGCATCTACTATAATCTGCCCGCTGCTAATACTCCCAGCGAGAATATCAATCTCAACAAGTATCGTCGCTATGGAGACATGCGGTATGTCTGAATTGTATCTGAAACATCATAACAATATTATAAATTATACAATTTTAAAGCGTTCATGTAATCAAATATGCTAAAATTATTTGTTTAGCTGATGAGAGTACTGGGGCACCTTTGGGCGAATAAATGTCAAAATAAAAGCAAACAAAGCCGTACAAAATATAAATGTTTACGGTCCTTTAATTATGAGTTCTTTTTGTCGTGAGTTTTCAATTTTATACATTTTATGAAAAGGACACTTGAAATTGTATATTCAAGATGGCAAATATATATATTTTTTTAAAGTTATTTAAAAAATGTATGAGCCGCACACCTGCCATAATAATAACCAAGTAATTTTCATTGCTTTCTCCCTGCCACGCACAGTCTTAAACGTGACGCAACCAAACTGACACCAGCTGATATGTTAGCTCTCGTCGCCCTGGTCGAAGCCGGTGAGCGAGCACGCAAGGATAGTGATGTGGATAGCGCCATTTCGGTGCCCCTTGTCGACGCTGAGGAACTGGATTATGTGCCCGCTGGCAGCTGGGTGGATGCGCCCCTACAGCAGCAACAGCAACAACAGGCGTCACCCGCTCTGGTGGACTATTATGGCGTTCCCGTGGAGGCGCAGGTGGTGCCCAAGTACGAGTATGTGCCACGCCCACAGAAATACGTTGCCAGCAACAGTCGTAAGTGTACTCAAGGATAGTAAGTGCAACTATATACTGATTGCTAAACGCCACTCCCACTTTTCAGGCTTTGGCTCCTCCAAGCGATTCATGGTGGCCAAGAAGAAGCGTTCGGTTAACCAGAACCAGTACATAAACGAACCGGTGGGCGAACGTGGTCCCGGCTATTATGGCGAGAAGTTCTACTAAAAGGCCAGCACAATGCTTAAGTAGAACAAGCCAACGAGAGAGACAGAGAGAGAGAGGGAGAGAGAGAGAGAGAGAGAAAGAGGATAAGTGGAAAAGATAGAGCGAGAGCTCTTAAGCTGAGCTTTCAATTTTTATTGGTAACCCTATTCGAAGAGAAACTAAAATTCCCAATCATTTTATCTTTGCCCAAGTTTGCAAATAAAAATAAATACAAGAAAATTACAAAATATTGAATTTAATGAAAAAAAACAAAACAAAATTTGAATTTGAGAAAGAAAATTAAATATATGTATGCATATAGAAAAATATGAGTATTGTATTGTCCAGAACATAATCAAAACCAATGTTTTTCAAAAACACTCTACAAACAGGGTTGACAGAATTTGTCCAATGCGAACTTACCTATGCCTAAACTAATCTAACATCGATTTAACCTAACCTTACTTTAGTCAATGTCAATTTCTATGTCCAGATCTTTGACCCCGCCCTCCCCACAAAACCAACTGTACAAGTAACCCAATGAAACGCCAACACTATCAGTATATAATTGTCTAATATCAAAACTAGAGGCTTCCCAAGTAGTACAAAAAGAAAACCAAAAAAAAAGAAGAAAAGTTAAAGAAAAATAATATTGAAAATTGAAGAATCGATAGATACGTATGATAATTACTTTAAAACGAGCTCAGCGGCAACCGATTTGTCTGTCAATTTTGCTTTAAATGTTTTTTAATTGTTTTACAACGTGGAGGCGCCATTACACTGTACTACACTATTTACACTGCGAGAACAGCAACACACTTTTATGCAGATGTTGTCTAACAAACTATTTTAAATATCCATACATACATACATATATATATATATATATATATATATATTATTTATAATAATCGAAATATATGTATACAATTATGAAACTATGCATAATATTTGGCTCAGCGCATAAAATATTGAAAATATTGAAACTATGCCGGTTTAAGCAGCGTTTATTTATTTTAATGAAAATTGTCTGACTGTTTTATTGAAAACATTGAAAAAAAATGAAATATACATATATATACATAAATATATAACGATATACATGCGTACACGTATACATATATACACATTTATTTCCAAATATATATATATATTACAAATTATAAATAGCTAAATACAATACCAAAATACTTATAAAAAAAACACTCGAAAGTAAATTACATATACAAATTTTGAAATATGTATTTTTTCAACACATATGTTGGCCTTTTACTAATATGTTATCGTATACATTATGTTTCACGTATTCAACTGATTTATGATTCATTTCAATAAATAAAAACATCTTTGGTTTGAAAAACCTCAAATAAAATGCTTTTATTACTTTTTAAGTGGTTCATTTAGACACAGATACTCTTTGCTCTCAAGCATCATTTAGCTATTCAACTGGCTTTGTTTCAGTTTTTGACTGATGTTAGTTCTATGACGGATTACTATAGTTGTTTAATGTACGATTAAACGGAGTCGACTTGTAGGATCGAACTGCCCGCTCTGACGAGCAGGCTCTTTATTTATACAAAAGCTTAGTCTAATATACATGTAAATGCAGCTGGATCGGGGCCTGTCGATGAAGGCAGCTGGATCGGGGCCTGTCGATGAAGGCAGCTGGATCGCGGCCTCATCAGCAGCGGCTGGGTCGCGGCGACCGTCGATGAAGGCAGCTAGATCGCGGTGACCGTCGCGCCGCGAGCTGGCGGCAACCCGTCGCCAGCAAATAACGGTAGTTGCGAATCCAACTTCAGCGGCAGGTACCGCGATGAACAAGGCTGGCCTTCATGGGTCAGCCACACACGCTCATACTCGAACACTTACTCTAGTACATGTTTTATATATATACAGGGTGTTCATTTGTTATATTTATATAGGGTGTTCATTTTTGAACAATAGTATTGATATTCTTTTATCAGCTGCCATTTTCATTGATGGACTTTTGACAAGAGCAAAGCTAATCACAACTCGAGAAACTGGAAAATCAAAGTTCGGTTTAGATTTTGAACTTATCGTAAAAATAATATTCAATTATCCCAAGTAATTTGCTGACAGCATATTTCTACATCATTTCAGATATTTTAATGCTTATATATTCTGGATTAGCATGACTAGCCAAGTCGATATAATGGATCAGATAAGCGCCAGTCCACAGGTGTATGTAATCTTCGATGTGCCTTTCTTTTTTTACCACTATAAATATGAAACTTCCTCCCTATAAATGAGTTATTAGTCGGGCGCCAGATATTTAAATATAGACACTTCAATAAGTGGCAGTGTTGAAGGGTTGTTACGTCAAACAATGACGTCACCAATGGCGCAGCAAAAACTACGCACGAAAATATTTACAATGAGAATCGACATAGAATTTGGATTCTGTTGTCAACCAGATAGTAACCATAACTTGGAGTTGTCTGTAAAATACCCTGGAAAATAAGTTTCAATTGTTCTATATATAACATTTATGATAAATTGTTGTGTCTTTAATGGAATGTAAGTGTATACAGACACAAAAAAAGTTTAATTTTATTATCATTAATATACTAAACTTAGAAATAAATAGCGCCAACATTTAGAGATGAGTGATATACCCATTGACAAAAGTTATAGTCTGAAATTGACAATTTGGAAAAATAAAGTAAAATAAACGAAAATTGCCAGGCGATTCAATGAAAGACAATTAACAACGAAATGAAATAGATGAAATGAAATATCGGGCATATATATATGGCTTTTTATTGAAAGTATGTGCCGAAATCTAATAAAAACCAATTAAACTGTCTATAAGCAGAAGACACGCGTGAATATAAATTGGTAGAATTGCCATGCTTTGAACTATGTATATATCAATATTCATGCACTTCACAGCAGAGTTGCATGCATCGAGGCATAGAACTCACTATGCATGTCCACGTCCCAGATCCATCTGTTGTCGGCATTAGAGAAGTAATGGCCCATAGAGCCCGTCACTATAAAAAAATGAATTCGAATTTGCTTAAGCAAATGAATAAATAACTATCTTGCTGACTGACTGAGCGAATAGGAAATACACTGCAACAAACAGCACCTACATTTACTTGGAATATAAAACAAACTCTCGAGTATTTTCGAGTGTATTCAATACTTATATTAGCAATTCATTTTGACGAGTGCGGCTTTCAACTACTCACGGAGTGTGTCTGTTTGTCTATGCTCCCTCAATATTCCATATGGAAACAGGCTGATAAAAAACAAATAACAAAAAAAGACGGAGAACAAAAAATATAAAAATAAAGCAAACATTGGACAAGAGAAGCAAACAGCAGCGACAACAACAATTGAAGCCATTAATATGTATTTCTATGTGTATGTGTATATGTATGTGTACGAGCTTAGCTGTCTACCAAATGCGTCCGGCAGTTAAGCAGTCGGCGGACGGTGGGCGGGGGTGGCAACTGGCAACTCCCGTACTGAAGTGTTGACGCATTTGCATACATAATCATCACAATGGAAAACTGGGCCAGCTTTTCAGTTGATCTGTTGGTAAATAAGGAAGCAAAAGTCGAAATGTAAATAAAAGTTGCACTTCAGCATTGAACAAAGTATGTTTGAAAATTAATACAGCAAACATCGATTTTTAAAGAAATAACTATAAAGCTATCTATAAAACTCAACTTGAAAGTCAGGTAACAGGAAACATTGAAATTTCTCACTATTGTTTACAAAAGATCTCTCAGTAATCAACCATCGAGTAAATTATTACATTCTGCATTTGTTTACTTTTTGTTTATTTATAAATGCGTAAGATTTTCAGCTGTGCCCTCAGATGCCTTATATATAATCATAACACAAAAATAAAACCGTTTAACTGATCAACACAAGCTAGAATTATCAATTTGCACCTCTACAAAATCGGGCAGGCAGTAAACCTAGCGCTAAGTGTTAGCACAAAGTTCTTTTTCAGCTAGTAAATGAGCTAGAAGATAAAAAAAAGCAAAGTGGTCAAAGAAAAACGAGACAAGTTACTTAAAGTAATAATTAGGCAATTTAAATTAATATATGCACGCGTTTTGAATGCCTAATTAAGTGTGCTACATATCGGCGAACTTTACACCAAACAATTGGTTCAATAACAAATTTGGGTAAACGCGAGGGAAATTTCAAGTATTTCATTAATGCAATCGAATTATTTGTTTAGAAATATTCACATACAGTTATGTTGTTTTACTTATAGTGATCCATTCACGAATATCAATTGGGAATTATAATATATAGCATACGTGCGACTTATAGATTATAATCAACATTCTTTAACAAGTCGAAAAGAAAAAGACCAAAAAATACCCCATTTAGTCAAGACACCAACCTAACAGCTTGCTTAGCCTGACGCAACCAAGTTGAACGAATATGAAATATGTGTGGAATGTGGCAGCTATGCTCAAATGCTTTGTGCGATTTGCAGTATGACAACAAAATGTTTGAACGAAAACTTGTCGATACAAGATACAGGCAAAGGTACGCGCAAGCCATCAGGCACGCACTCTCTGCAGGGTGGACCCGGGACTCGACCGAGACCCTATGTCGACGACGCTAATACAAAACACACACTGACAAAAAGCACACCTGGAAAAAAAGATACTCCGAAATGTAAAAAACATAGAACAATGTTTGTATTTCACAAGCGATAGCAAACAAACAAAAATCAATAAATTGTAGTCTCGTTTGGAGTATTTAAAATTTTAATTGAAAAAACAAGGGAAAACAGTCTGCTGGACAGCATTTTTCTCTCAGTGTGCTGTGTATGAAAATATGCTCTTGAAAAACCGAATTTAACCGAAAATATCAAAACTACGTCGTGTCGCGATGCGTCGCGTCGTCAAAAATGGGAATCCAGCAAAGATTTTAGTTGTTGAGCAGCTGCCACTGGCGAAGCACGCGTCGTATTTCGAGTTTGCTGTTATAACAGTTAACAGCTTGCCAGATAGATATCATTCCTATATACTCAAATAAATAATTTGAAAACACTTTCGAAATGGTGGAGGAAGTGCCAGCCAAGGGCAGCATCTTGGGCAGTAAGTGGGCAAAAGAAGAAAACAAAACCAGCTAGAAAATAACAGACAAATATAACTGTGACATATTGCATGCGGCATGATTTCACCAATGCAATTGCCGGGTGCATCATCGAGTGCAAGTGCAACAAGTGTTGTTGGGGCGGTTTGGTTTGTTAGCCTGATGCAATTATTGGTTGTATTTTGCAAACAGTTCAGCCCAAGACACCGTTGACCTCAAATGCCGCCCAAAGGTCGTGCGCGTGTGTATTCCTGTTCATGTATATACATATGTTTATGTGTATAGGTGTGATTGTGTGCGTTTGTATCTGTGCCATATCCTTTCAGTTCAATATTAGGCGGGAGAATCGTAGACCAACCAATTTTTATTATAGCTTTCCATTGGCTTTGGATCCTATCTTTGTCCAAAGCCAATGATTAGCGTTGACAGCTGGGCCTGTACCTAAGGTCATTTGGATGTCAATGCGATTGGCAAAAATGTTCTCGTTACTTGACGATTGCCAAAATACACATTGTGTCAACTTACCTAGGCCAACATTTGAATATGGAAATTTATGTGCGGATTTAGCTAGTATAAATAAATGGCTGAAATGTCTTTTTGTCCTTCGGTTTCGGCGTGTATAAAAATATTTACCACATTTATCATTAAGTACGGCCATAAATTTGTTAACTTAAGCTTTTAATTTATATATAATATATATAATTTATATATAATAATATTTTTATTGCATTTTTTATGTGTTTCATGTATTAATTTTGGCACATTACTTGCACCGCTGGCAAACATTTGTGAACTTGAATTGAATTTTCTTGCTGATGTTTTAATTTAATAATTACCAATCTTTCACTTCACTGTTCTTAACGAATCCTTTGCAAAATTCTTAGTCTAGGTCTTCGTTAAGATTAGCTGATTAGCTAAATTCTTAACCGCAAATCCCTTTCCAGATTAGACTTATCCGAACCGTAAGAGAAAAAACTTTGAAACTGTTTCAAATCACACTTTTGCGATTACAACTGAACAATTAAGAAATGTTAATTTGTTTTGTCAAACTCGAATGTAAATTGAAAATAAATACAAAAAAAAAAATGTCAATTTCTTATCAGGGAGCGGCGACAATTACGACGACGTCTGAATCAATCGATGGGCTTAAGTGGCGGTGCCCTTGTTGCAAAACCATTTCCCTGACCCATCCCAAAAACCAAAAAAATAAATAAAATAGCGAATTAATAGACTGGTGATTTGCATTTATAGAACTCGTGCCCGCACGCTATGTGCTCGCTATACTTGGATCCATTGGCATGGCCATTGTCTATGGCCTGAAGGTGAATCTTAGTGTCGCCATGGTTGCCATGGTGAACCACACGGCCATCCACATGCAGCAGGAGAAAGGCAGCGGTCACCACAGCGTTGATAATGCCACCAAGATTGTGGATATTGAAACGTGCTCGCCACCCGGTGGGGACTCCAATGTAGCAGCCAAAGTTGAGGTAGGTATCATCCCACTGAGCAAAATATATTCGCAATAGAAAGTTCAATTTTTTTTTTGGAAATTTCTGAACAGTTTATTTAGAATTTTGTTCTAAAGTTTGTTAACAAACTATTGCCTATATCTTTTTCCAATCCATTTTGATCCATTTTGAAAGTAAATTCATTCAATTGTCTTCACAGGATGGACCTTTTGATTGGAGTGAACCGCTGCAGGGCACCCTGCTCAGCTGCTATTTCTGGGGATATCTTGTCTCGCAGATACCACTGGCTCATGTGGCTGAGAACTTTTCGGCAAAGTGGGTCATGTTATTTTCGGTGTTCATCAATGTGGTCTGCACCCTGTTAACACCTGTCATGACCAATGCCCATTACGGCGGTTTGATTCTTATGCGTGTGCTGGAGGGCGTGGGCGGAGGTGCCTCATTTCCGGCGATGCATGTGATGATTGCTTCGTGGGCACCACCCAGCGAACGTATGGTCATGTCCACCATCATCTATGTGGGCACATCAGCTGGTACTGCACTCTCAATTTTGCTGGCTGGCGTCTTGTCCTCTTCCTGGGGCTGGGAGTCGGTGTTCTATGTGATGGGCGCATTGAGTTGCATCTGGATGGTGTTGTGGACAATATTAGTGCAGGACAATCCGAATAAGCAGCGATTAATTAGTGCCGAGGAGCGTCAAATGATAACCAGCTCATTGGGCACCGAATCAAAGGTCGAACATCATCCGAAGGTGCCATGGGGCAAGGTGTTCAAATCGGTGCCATTCTGGGCCATACTCATTGCGCACACGTGCAACAACTTTGGCTGGTATATGTTCCTCATCGAGATTCCGTTCTACATGAAGCAGGTGCTCAAGTTCAATGTGGCCAGCAATGCGGCACTCAGCGCTCTACCCTATTTCCCCATGATCATATTCAGCATAATTCTCGGCAAGATTTTGGACACTCTACAGTCAAAGGGTAAGTGTAAAAATTACTCTATTCCATATCTATTATTCACTATCCATTATCCATATGAATGATCCCTTTTAATCAGGCACATAAATATATATCTTATTTTAGGCAAGGTAACCACGACCTGCGCCAGAAAGACTGCTACTTCTATCTGTACCCTTATACCGGGCATATGTCTGCTGATCCTCTGCTATATTGGCTGCCGTCACTATGAGGCTGTTTTCGTCATGTCCATTGGTATTGTTGCCATGGGCGCCATGTTCTCTGGCTTCTTGTCCAATCACATTGATATTGCACCCAATTTTGCTGGCACTTTGGTGGCGTTGACCAACACAGCTGCCACATTGCCTGGTATTGTTGTGCCCCTGTTCGTTGGCTTCGTTACCCATGGAAATGTATGTATAACCTGATATCTGCAATCTCTAAGCCAAATTATAATCTTTAATTGGTATTGTAGCAAAATATTGGAGCCTGGCGTATAATCTTTTGGGTTACGATCATTTTGTTTGCGCTTGAGTTCCTGGTCTTTGTCATCTTCGGATCGGGAGCTGAGCAGTCATGGAATCGATCGGGTGCCCAAATCGAGGCAGACACTAAGGATGAGAAGACACCGCTGAAAGATGTTAACGCACCGCAGAAGGCATAAATTGTAATCTCGTTACCATGGATCCAATCTTATAACAGAATTTAATTTGAATGGCTTTTGAGTAGTTCAAGCACCGAACTGTCTGGAAACTGGACTGTAAATACTACAAATACAAATTATAGTTTTTAGTTATCCTGTAATAATAAGCATACTCTTATTTGTGCGCGTCTGTAGACACTTCTTCAAAGCATACCCGCCTGCAAATGTACTTAATAACCGACAAAAATTCAAAAGCAAATCTCTGTAAGCACCTTAATAAAGTGACAGTAGAATCGATGAGTTTTTCTCTTCTTTCAGATTTACTCTTCAATATTTTAGTTGACCGTTAAATTTATATCTGCTCAACAGTGAAAAATAGAGCAATAACAGAGGTCTACTGATTAAATTAAATAAAGTTCTTTCATTTCAACTTTTTCCTACAATTCAACCACACGAAATATTTGCTGAGATTGAAAGTCGATTCATTGTCCGTTGGAAAATCTTTTCGCTCGTCAACTCGGGCGATAGGCAGTTATCGATAACATCTGACATATGTTGTCCATCGACTTAATCGAATAAGAATACAAAATTAAATTAAATTATTTAATTCAAATCAAAAACGCCACAGCTATATTATAGATTGTATTCTGCAATAGTAATAATACAAAAAATAGAAAAAACGCGCCATTAACACAAAAATAAAACAAAATATTTATTTTGTTAAATTTGAAACTGCGCTAAGATCGACAACTCTGGCACGAACAACTTGCTTATAGTGAAACTGCCGGCTGCAGAAAATGTTGAAAATACGCAACATTTACATGCTGCAGCGACGCTGGAAAAGTGGCAAACGTCGCTGGAATGTGCGGCAGCACAAAAAAAACAACTGCGATAGGGCGCTGGACAGTTTCGATGATTTCTACGGTTCTGTGTATGGCGGACGATGGAAGAATATGCGTGCGGCATTGCTAACAGAGCACAAATATGTTGCCATGGTGAACAATTTCGGTGACACCGAGCAGACATGCAGCATGCTGGAAATGGACGGTGCCATCAACATTAAGTCCCTTATCCAGCTGGCAAGAGAACGTCAGGAGAGTGGAGACAGTGGCGCCGTCGGCGGAGAAATAAAACATGAAACGCGTGCTCATTACGACATCGCCGGCAAACTCGATGCGTTGGTGAGAAAGCAAGAGGAACGCGAGGTTGCCGCCATATATCCCAGCACTGCGTCCGAAGATGGACACGTGCCGCCACAGCAATTGAAATACGATAAGGAAAATAAAAAAGATGAGCACGAAACTGAGACGGATTCACCAGAGTTTAAGCAGAGTTTGACTCGTGCCTTGGAGGAGGATGTGCAATTGGATGAAAGTCGCCTAGTGGATCCACAATTCGGCACTGGAGGCCTTTATGAGTATGTGCCCGCTAATAGAATAAAGGGCATGGAAGATTGGGTGGCCGAATCCGAGCATTATAAATACTATCAAACCAGCATCGATTTCCCACTCATCATCGAACCCGAACCCACATTTCAATATCCCGAACACTTGGCCATCTACACCTACGAGATGGGCAACTGTGCCGATTTCAAGCCGCCCCGCCAGTGCCTGACTGGAGTGCTCTCACATTTCCTTATGGATGGGGCGTCAGTGCTGCCGCCGCTGTTCCTCCAGGTGCAGCCGTGTGAACGTGTGCTAGATGCCTGTGCAGCACCCGGTGGCAAATCGCTACTGATGCTGCAAACGCTGCATCTGGATCAGCTCGTGTGCAACGATGTGCAGGAATCCCGTCTAAATAAACTGCGTCGTGTGATGCAGGAATATCTGTTCGACTATAAG
Organism: Drosophila nr. medialis 2 BK-2023a; assembly: GCA_035044325.1. Taxonomy (NCBI): domain Eukaryota; kingdom Metazoa; phylum Arthropoda; class Insecta; order Diptera; family Drosophilidae; genus Drosophila; species Drosophila nr. medialis 2 BK-2023a. The sequence continues at coordinate 600,239 of JAWNMH010000393.1, forward strand.
CAACGCTGGGCGGGCAAACGTTTGATTTTCAGCCAGAGCGATGCTCGGAATTTGGATGAGTATGGCAGCTACGATAAGATACTGGTGGATGTGCCCTGCACCACAGATCGGCACGTGCTCATGAATCAGGACAACAACATATTCAAGCCAACACGCATCAAGGAACGTCTACGCATCCCCGAGCTGCAGGCGGGCATATTAGCCAATTGTCTACGTTTGCTCAAGCCTGGTGGCAGTCTTGTCTATTCCACGTGCTCGTTGTCACCGGTGCAGAACGATGGCGTCGTCCATATGGCGCTGCAGAAGGTCTTCAACGATCATGGCATTACCGCTCGCATCAAGGATCTGAGCCAGCACACCGCTCTCTTTGGGGATATCTACAGATTTGAGCAGCCAAAGGGCTTGAAATATGGTCAAATGGTTTTGCCCTATTTGCCAGCCAACTTTGGTCCAATGTATTTCAGTAAAATTATGCGAAATACATGAAAACTTATCTACTAGTTAGTAATTCCAAAACAATAGTATGCAATTCATTAAAGGACATTTCAATATTTGTTACACTTATAAAACTTTTTGTTTGGCGTTGGAAGTTGGAGGACTGAAATAAATTGTATACTTCGAAGAAAACATTCCAGATACTTTTAGCTGTACCTATGTAGGACGCATCTTAACAAAATACTTTAAACAAGCAATTGAAATCTTAGAATACTTGTTTAATTCATTCATAATTTGACATTTACGTACAACGTCTGAACCATAGTTGTGAAAATGGAAAAAAAATGTTTTTGGATCACATTTGTTTCTCAGTCTTCTTCTTCTTCTTGGGCTTAATGGGCAGTTGTCCCGGCGTCTTGAAGATGGTACTTAAGGAATATAAATGTGAATTATAGTTACTGAATGGCATTTTTTTTGCTTAACTCATACTCACTGGCATGTGGTGCAGATGGGACTGTATTTGCAGAATACGGACAAGCAGACGGAGCAAACGTAGCCAATGTCGATGAGCTCACGATGACAAAAGCAGGAGGCGCGATAATCCACTTTTGGCGGCGGTGGCAGCACCAACTTGTGACGCATCTGCGGCGATGGCATGAAGACCCACAGTAAATACTGCAGCAAACCATCCAATTGGGTGACCTTCAGGAACTGTCCACTGGTGATATCACAGCCCTGCTGGAGCAGGCTCAGCGTCTTGTCCAGAGCACATGCGTCGATCACAATGCCCAGCTTCTGGGCCGTAAAAAAGACATTCATGTAGGTCATGTACTGGGAGGCGCACTCATTGCTGCCCGTCAATACCAAAATGCGGGAGTGCATCTTGATGCCAGCGGGAAGATTGCGTTGCAGCTGCCACAACAAAAGAGTATTTGTTACAATGGAGAACAATAATCAGTAAATAGTTGGAAGCATACGCGAGATATGTAGCACAGGGCCATGGACATGCTACCGGCAAGGAGACTTTCGATGGGCGAGCTCAGGCGTGGCGCATTCATTAGTATGCTGCCCAATTGTTGCTTCACTGTCTTCTCCACCAAACTAAATGCCTCGTACTGGCCATCAATCTGGCGCAGCTCTACTTGTCGGCCAGGCAGCGGATAAAGAAAGTCGCTAAAGGTATAATAATTTATAAAATTATCAACTCGTCAATTTTTAACTTAAGCCCGCTTACGTTGCATGATGTGAACAGGATATGACAGCCAGTTTATTTTGCGCCTTCTGCATAAGATGTGCATTGCCAAAGGCGATGACAGCCTCCAGAATCTGCGTGAGATTTTGAGGATTTTGACGCACAATGTGCTGTGTGGGATTCGTGTCCAGCACAATGGCCAGCAGATCAATGCTAGCCTCAGCTGCAAGTTTATAACATTAGTTTTGATTTCTTTTTTTACAGTTCGAAATGCGTCAAATACCCTCTTTATTTGCTGCTACTTCCGCTGCGTCCATTTTCGCCGGCAAAACAATGCGCTGACCGCAAGCTACAAAGCATTTACAAGAATTCGCCAAAAGAGCACTCAATGTGAGTAACATATACTTGATGACGTCACAAGCTATCATCGCTCCCGCAGTTGCGTCTACAGAACACCATATTGTACACTACTAGTAAGTCGTATTATAAATATTGACTTTTATTTCATTATTCAATCTGTCAAGTGTTATAGATTTGTTAAACAACAGATAATAGTTTAACAACATGACGTCATTAAATCACGTTACCTTCATTTGGTATGCTCATGCCAGGGCTGACACAGCGTACAATTGGTTTTGCCATTCGCCTGTATTCGCTTACAATGTGAACAGCTGTTCTTGTCAGCACTGAAATTTTTGCTGGGCGTTTCACCAATTTTTGTTGATAATCAAAGAAGTTTGAAGAAACGATTTTAACAAACGCGAATTTAACCCAGGCATAAAATGCTCGTTCTAGTACTTGGCGACTTGCACATACCACACCGCTGCAGCAGTCTGCCGGCAAAGTTTAAAAAACTACTTGTGCCCGGTCGGATTCATCATATTTTGGCCACCGGAAACATCTGCACAAAGGAATCGTATGATTATCTTAAATCGCTTGCCACCGATGTGCACATAGTGCGTGGCGATTTTGATGAGAATCTCAGCTATCCGGAGCAAAAAGTTGTGACGGTTGGACAATTCCGCATTGGTCTGTGCCACGGTCATCAGGTGGTGCCGCGTGGTGACCCAGAGGCACTGGCGCTGATCCAACGCCAGCTGGACGTGGACATACTCATAACGGGGCATACGTACAAGTTTGAAGCGTACGAGCATGGCAACAAGTTCTACATAAATCCGGGCTCAGCAACGGGCGCATTCAATCCGCTGGACACGAATGTGGTGCCTTCGTTTGTGCTGATGGACATCCAGAGCACGACGGTGGTGACCTATGTTTATCAATTGATTGGCGATGAGGTCAAAGTGGAGCGCATCGAGTACAAGAAGATATAACCGAGTATTAGCAGAAATTCATTCCTCACTAATCCGATCTGTTTTGATCTTGGGCTTAACGACATGCAAATGGCATAAATAATATATAAATTAAAAACGTTTCCTTTTTTTATTTAATAAAAAATGTTTAAATTTTATTTAAATAGAATATAAAAGTTTTGTTTTTGCTTGTTTCTCTGATGATCTCGACTTCTCCTACATTCATATGGTGCAAAATGTTTAATTGTATAATTGAATGAAAAGTCTGCTCTAAAATGTTTGAAAGTTTCGTGCATATTCTCATTAATTTTAATATATAAATACAATTTTGGAGTCTCGTTTGCGTTACGCCGTAGTTGCTTTTCTGCATTATTAAATAAATAATGTTTGTTTCGAATACTATTGTTGCTTTTAGTTTTGCCAGCAGCAGAAATTTGGCAACGATTTTCTAAATTCTCTTACGAAAATGTTGTGCTTAAAATTAATAATATAGCTTGCTGCAGCTCCATCAATACAAATGTGGGGGGGGAGGGTGGTGCGAGTGGAGGTTGTGTGTTCAAAAGCAAATCGACGGCGCCCATGGGATTCCTGGCGCTTGAACGCATTAGCCAAGGCTGTCCACGCACACAGTCTTGAGAGTTTTGCCATTGATAACGGTCTTGTACTGCTCCGGCATGGCCAGCTCGGTCTGCAAATTGAATTGATTAAAATTAACATTTTGTAAACTTATTATTCCCTTTCAAATATTGTCACTTACATAGTCACCATTTGCCTCGGGCAAGAGTATGTTCATCTCCGATGATTTGGAGTTGATAATTTCAACGCCCAGCGAATCCTTGGACAAATACATTTGACAACCATCGGTCTTATCAATGGACACAGTTGGCACCGAGCCCAACGCCTGCATCTGAACGCTCTGACAGTTGACAAACTCAACGGAGGCGACAACCGATTCGAACAGTAGCGAGCACTTTTTGCACGAGTCAAACACAATATTGTTCACCTTGCCCTTGACGGTCAGAGTGGAGCCCTCGCAGCGGAACATGTAAACCACATTGTTCATCTCAGCGTTATCGACGAGCAGACCGCTATTGTTCTTCTGATACTCAATTAGCCACTTTTTGCCATCGCGCGTAAAGACTGGCTCTTTGACGGGCACAGGTCGTCCACCGGCCCCTGATCCGCTGCTGCTGCTGGCTGGCGTCTTAAAGGGTGCGGGGCCAGTGCGCAAAGATGCATTCTTATGCGTCTGCATTTCACCCGTTACCTTCTTCAGATCTGTAGAAATAAATGGTTTAGTTGAATTTCATTTAATTTATGATTGATGCGTACTCTTGGTAATATCGGCTCCTTGATTGATTTGCGCAAAGAGTGCGCTGCGTTCATCGCCAGCAGCGTCCAGTTTCATTGCACTCAGATCTAGTGGTGGTGGTGGTGGTGGCATACCACCGGGTGGTGGTGGTGGTGGTGCACCACCGGAAGCTGGGGCCGCACCCTTACCGGACCATACCAGGCCCGTGGTGTGATACTGCTTAATGTAGGCCTGCAGTTCGGTCAGCGTTTGGATCCAGGCGCGTGCCCATTCCACATGCTTGGCATCCTTCTCCTTCCACTCCTTGAGCACACGATTCGTATAGAACTGGCCCGCATCGTTCATCTCCTTAACATGCGGTCCGGGCGTCGGCGATACGCAGACCCAGCCCAGCGCCGGTATACTCTCGCTAATTGCCGACAAGTGATTGAAAAATGCGGAGGAGCGATGCTTCTCACGGTAATCCTGAATGGCGCTGATTTGCGTCGATGTTGGCTGCAACAGTTCCATTTGCTTTGGCTGCGCCGGCTGAGCGATTTGCGTGGCCAGCTTCACATAACGCAATTGGGCGCTGGAAAATCAAAAGTTATAAGAATGAAATGCACATGGAAATTGCATTAAAAGCCACTCACTCAAAGGCAGACTTGACAAATTGCGCATGCTGCGCCACATCGCCGCCAATTTTTGCCGATAGCGCCAGATATTGGCTCAGCGGCCCGGCCATAATATCCTCAAAGCCGGCGACACTCATGCTGTTGCTGGGAGTTGGCGCTAGATCTGCTGTTAGTGCTGGTGGTGTTGGTGGTGGTGGTAGTGGTGGTGTTATGCACAGTTCCGCAACTGGTTCGGGCTGTGACTGTTGCTCCGGTTGTTGCTGTGGCTGTGGTTGTATAAGCGTGTGTTCCAAGCGATCAACTAGCGTTTCCAAGCGTTCACAGATCTTCTCCAAATGCGCAACGGCAACCGTGGGCTTTGATTCCGTATCGTTGTTATCTGCACAACAGCAATTGGTCAATTATATGTCGTGTGTCACATTGATAATTTGTATATATATTCTCAAGTTGAAAGTTGTGCTTGTGCTTAACTTCAAAAAACAAAATGTGTGTAAAAAATGCAAGCGTATCTTTAAATATATATATATATATATATATATATACAAACATATATTTTGTACATATCTATAAAGAAAAAACAAAACAATTCACGCCCAGTAAACACGTCTATTAAAAAAAAGAGAAACAACAACAAATTATGTACAAGTAATTGTTTGCTTCTAATTGATGTCATCGCACAAAAAAAAAGGAATGAATCATTGGCAATGACGAAAAACAAAAATGCAAATGCAAATTGTTGAATGACCAGTTGATGCTAATAATAATGATAATGATGATGATGATGATGATGATGATAACAACAATATCATCGCAGACCACAACAAAAAAGGAATTAAGAAAAATACGTTCAAGTTGTGCAAACAATACATTTATATCCCTCACAATGATGGCCGGAACATGAGTCAGTCTAACGCCAATTAAAAATGGTTGCTATTATCAACAAATATATGCTTCTTGTTGATAATAACATATTATTATATATATATTTATATTATACTTTTTTTTTTTTTTTTTGCATTTGATGTTATAATTGGATCGCTACGTTTATAATCAGTGAAAAATGTAGTAATTGAAATAAAAGAACTTTTTTCGAAAACGGGGCATGCAAAAAACAACAACTGGAATAGTCCAAACACACACACACACACAGAGAGAGAGAGAGAGAAAGAGAGAATTTGAGAATGTGGATTCATCATTTACCACGGACGGTCACGCTGTGCTCCACGGCGGCGTGGGCGGCGCGCAACAGTTCCGTATAGAGTCGCTGACGTTTCAGCTCCAGCTCATCGCGTCCCACCGGAGTGACGGGTGGCTCAATGCAGCCGCTGCATTCGAAAACAACAACAACAACAAACAACAATAACAAAGGACAGTTAGAAAGTGGAGTCAAACAAATAACATGCGATAGAGAACGCGTCGTACTTTTCATTGAGTCGCTCATCATCGAACCACGAGGGCAATCCGTGGGCAAAGGCCAGCGTCTCCGGCAGCATGTCGCCCTCAATGTAAGGGGCGCACATGCTCTCCCGCTTGGGCGGCGGCAGTGAGTCCGAGAACACCTCATCGTCATCGCCCAGTGAGCCGTTGTTGTTATTGTTGCTGTGATTGTCCAGCAGCAGGGGCGATCTCTCCGGTTCAATGATCTCCGCTCGTGTGCTAATGTTGACCCTCTTTTTGATCGATTGATGCGTCGAATTGTTGCGCGACAGACAACTTTTTGTGGGCGCATGTTGTGGCTCCTGCTGAGGAGGCTGCTGTTGCAGTTGCACTGGCTTTGACTGCTGCATCACAGCATCATCATCATCTGTTGTTGCACTGGTCATCGATGCGGGCGGCGCTGTTGAAGTCGATGAGTGGGTCGATCGCAACGTTGGCGACAATTCTATTTCTATGGCTGTGGAGATGCGACACAAAGCGCACATTTGAACTTAATACATATACACAACAATAATATCGGGAAGATCTAAACTGATAAACTAATATGGATTACAATTGATTTCAGTTAGTAACTTCCTGTTTTTTTGAACTTACAGAATCTGTCTTGTAGTTGAGATAGTCAGTTAAAAAAGTAACAGTCTCAAAATTCTCCTTAAAATGTTTTTGGAAAGATAAATTTACCTTATAGTAGGCAATCGACTGGTAAGTTCAATAAGAGTATAAAGTCATTTTGACTGTGTGACCTCATAAGAAGATTGTCGTCCCCCCAAAATGTCTGCACATCAAAACATTTGGCTACACTTAAAATATATACACGACATATTTGTAAGCAATTTAAGGATTACAACTTAAGGTTAAAGTGATAGTCTATGGCCATTTTTAGAGTGCGGCAAAAAGAAAATAGTGACAGAAGCATAGGTTCTCCCTGGCCATTTGACAGCTGTTGATGGAACCTGGTCTCAGGTGCACAATAATAATAATAATAATAGTACACACAGCGTGCAGTAATGGGGCAGAGCATTACGTCGCTGTGTCCTCGATGTGGCTAGACTATAAGGCTAGGATAGATATTGTACTTATGTATGCAATTCATATTTGTTTGTGAATACCAGTTTGGGTCTCAACATCAACGTCAACGTCAACCACAGCTGGCTCCGATTCGTGTTCGATTACGGGCACGAGTTCGCCTACGGGTTCAGATTCAGGTTCTGCCTTTGGCTCTGGCTCTGGCTCTGGCGCTGGCACATTGCCGTTCACTTTGGCGACCGTCTCCTGCTCCTCCTCCCCCTCTGTCTCCTCCTGCTTCGTCGCTGATTCGTTCTGGATTGGGCTGGGCAACTGTTCGTTTGTTTCAGCGTCGTTTTTACTATGATTATCCTTGTCCTTGTCCTTATCCTTTTTGGCAGCTTTTGGATTTGCACGACAACATGAGAACATTTTTGCGGTCTATGCACTTTAAATATGAACGGTTTAAGTATGTAATTTTTTTTATCACATTCAGATTATGCAATTTCCGCTTTCTTTCAAACTCATTCTCGGTTACAACAACAAAAACAGGGGTAGCGACAGCGACGACGACAACATCGCCAACACAAGCAGCCATACAAAAAATTTGGTTAGGCGTATGACGAAAGCCGTAAACGAAAAGAAATTAGCTGGAAAATGAAAAGGAACCACTCCTTAGAGGTCCCGTCCCTATATATATATATATATATATATAAATCGTATAACGTATATCTGGTCTGTATACTATGTGCTCATCATTTCACACGCACTTGAACGTAATGTTTTATTAATTCTTTCCGAGAGAAACCAAAAAACAAAGTTAGCAAATTAAAGCACTTTTCAATGTTCAAGACTAGCACCCAACTGGGTCAAACACACACACACGCAGAGACACACACACAAACATGCAAGCAACACACCCCGAAAAGGCCAGCAGCAGGAGCAGCAGCACAGCGCGCACGCACAGGACTCGGATATATCTGTGAGCGATGGCAGAGCTCAGTACACAACACACAGCGGGATAGCATTTCGCTTAACAGCACAATGTTAAATCGTACGGCAATGTTAGCGACAGACAGACAGATAGGCAGGCAGCATAAGCTTGGCTTGCCCAATTTGGCACTGCTTGTTCAAATTTTGGGCGAGCAACTCTAACTGATTAATGATGAGCAATGGAAACGAAACAAACAAAAAAATTGTTGCTTTCATCGGTGCACAGGGTCAAAACAGCTGAAGCTGGCTGCACTTGAAGAGAAAGCTTCATGGTGGCGGCCATGGCAACAACAATGCGCGACAATAGAGAGGACAGGTGGGAGAGAGAGAGAGAGAAAAGCTGTGCAGAGCTGATGTTTTTGTATTTGCAGCAGACGACGCAAAGACGAAGCCAACAATGAGTTTATTGCACTTTTGTATTGTTAATGCATTTAGCTTACAACAAATAATGAGCAATTAGAGTGAGAATCCGTCTTGTCTAGTGCGCTTACACAACTTTCGCTCAGCTCAGCTCGCAGCAAAGACGAGTTCTTCTTGTTGTGGCTCGTTTGTTCTTTTGTGGTCAAATGCATTCAAATGCACGAGCACACACACACAGACAGACGCACGCACACAGAGTAGATTAAATATCTGCAGCAGTGGTACCGTTATGTGCGGCGCTGATCGTCTCAAATAACAATTAATTATAAATTAAAGCTGCATACAATACATACAAATATGGTAAAAACGAAGAAGTAAAACAAAATACATATATATTTATATACATTGGTTATCTATGCATGAATGTTTTTTGCTGATAGTTTTTTTTTAGCCATCTTTAATTCCAAACATACACACACATACACATGCATACATCAGGTTTGCTCAGTCTTGCGTAAACTTTTTAGAGTGGGAGTGAGTCAGAGCGACAACAACAATAACAGTATGTAACGCGACAAACAGCTGAGAAATTCTGGAAACTCTGCACTTGACTTGCAATACCCTGCTAAAAATTTAATAAATTATGCACATTTGTTTGGTTGCGCATTTACAAATGGGCAAATGGAATATGTACATACTTATATGAAATCATCATTAAAAATATACCAAAATGAATACACATACTAGCGCGCACATTACATTTTTATGTATGCGCGTATGTATGTGTATGTATTTAATTTAACAAACAAAAAATGATTCACATAAAAATAGCCAGAATATCGAAATGGCCCGAATAGCCGGCTATGCGACGACTGCTGCTGCTGCTGATGGCTGGCTGACAAGCACACAGCTGTCTCTTGTCCTCGAACACTTGACGCCCACACACACACACGTATGTGATGTATTGCGGGCCATTTTAAAATCCAGACAGCCTGTCCGCCGTCGCCACAGGAACAAATTGTAACCCCACCCATAGTGATAGCAACGCAGCCGGCACTTTTACGATGCTTTGCGCTTGCAATAAATCATTTTGCCTTACACATACACATACACATATTTTTACGCACATTTTGTTTTGCATTAAGAAAAGCACAAATAAATACATCAGAGCACAATGCAACCACAAATGGTAATAATTTACTTACCGCAAAATTCTAATTGTAGCTATGAACTTGTTAATCACCAATTTACCGCTGCAAACGAACAGTTGTGTGCGAAAAATCAACGACGAGTGACTAATTTTTCGCTCGTTCATTTGTCTAACATATGTTTTTAACAGCACTTCACCATTTATCTGTTATTAACAGAAAGCTGCCATCTGTTGTCGAAAATATTGTCGTTAATATTTTAAATTGTATTAAAAAAAACATTTCTCATTATTATATAGCTAGCTTACCATTTCTTTGTATTTGAATTTAAACCATTTAAACTAAAACCACAGAACAAGCAATGCCTAACAGTCCATAACAGAGCTATAAAAATGCTTATCGAATATTATGGAACTGGCTCATTTGGCACGATTAGGAAAATGTTAAAGCATTTGCATGCTAACAGCTGTTACTGCGAGAATAGTTTAATTTTTTGTTTACCACAGAAGATGAATACACGCGCCGACAGAGCGTTCATGGTGAACTTTTTCCTGGATGAGGGCCTGGGTCCTCAACTGGCCGAAGCCGTACGACTGGTCACCGCTGAAAGTTCAATTGGTGTCCTAGCTACAACAGTTAAGGCGAAGAGCAAAGAAACAGGGGCAGAGGATGTAATTGCATCCATGCCGCGTTACCAAAATGATCAGTTCAAGGAGCAATTCCGAATGCACCGTAGCAGTTTCGAGGTGATTACAACTTAACTAAATATACAATAATTATAATAATACAATTTTGCCAACAGACGCTGCTGCAGATTGTTGGAAATTTAATAGCCGGAAGAGCACAGCATCAACCAATTGGTCGAGTTTCGTTGCCCGAGAAACTTTTATACACATTAACCCTGCTCAGTGGCGAGTATGCATTTGATTCGCTTATTTAATATATTCTTTACTTTTCATAAACTAAAAACATTCGCAGAAAATCATTTCGAGAGGTTGGCGATCATTTTGCCATATCAAAGAGCTCCGGCCATGAGATTTTTCGTTGGGTCACCTCCGCCTTTGCGGCGCTGCTTCCACACTATGTGACGTGGCCGGCGGATAATGTGTGCGGTGGCAGTGGCATTAGTAAACTGCCCGGCGTTGTGGGCGTCATCGATCAGTGCCGCATCCAATTGAAGCTGCCTGTACGCGAGCAGAACGGTTATCTGCACTATTCGTGGCTGGCCCTGCAGGCGGTTTGTGATGAACGCAGTCGTTTCTTGGATGTGCACATCGATGCGCCTGACAATGAGCAGTGTGTGCTGCTCAAGAGTGATCTCTTCCTGCGATTGATTGACGTGGAGGCGCCACTGATGCCGCCGCATAAGCATCTCGTTGGTGAAATGATGTATCCGCTGCTGCTCAATCTGATGACACCATGTGGGGATAACAATGGCGAACTGACTCCCTGCCACATACGCTATAATCAGGCGGTGCACTTGTGGAATGCGCCGGCTGAGCGCGCTTTTGCGGCGCTATTGTCACGTTTTCGACGTCTGGCATCTTTGGATGTTGGCACCATGGAGCTGGGCGTCATTGTGATATCGGCCACCTGCATGCTGCACAACTTCATATTGGACTGTGGTGAGCCAATTGAAGATGCAACTTTGGACTTTGATATGCTGCCAGATAATCAAAATAGTGTGGTCTTCGAGGAGCACGGAATGGTCAATTGGAAACACACATCAGCGGCGCAAAAGAAACGCGATGGCCTCATAGCTGGCTTTATACGCAGCTAATATACACAATATATAAGCATTATATCACTAAGCAGACAATACACAGAGACGTCAAATCGACAAAAAAAAGTGGGTCCCAGCAGAGCCCAGTTTGCCTTTTCTAGTAGACCCTAATGGGGCTTGAGTGTGTGCTATAATAAGTTATATTGCTACTGTGTGCGAAGATGTGCACGAGCTGGCACTCGATTTTCAATTTTATAGTTTTCGGACCTGATATATAACCTTTCGTAAGGAGGGGTGTTTCACTGTTCAGCAATTTTGTAACCACAGCACACAAAATGTATGGTGAAAATCTAAAACAGGGTATCATTGTCTCGACATACAAAATTTGGCAATATTCCTAATTCAAATTCTAAATTGAATTGCCGTTTGGCAATTATGTCGCCACCTAGCGGCATACTTTGTAACTACCTATGTAAAGCTATGTAAAATGCTTGTTAATAAATTGTAAAGAATTATTATAAGTTGCGAGTAAATTGTATGGAGGGGAGAATCGCCGGGAGCATGAAGTAGATCGACCGTCAACTCCAATATAATGGCGATGGGCCCATAAAATCCGTACAGGCCCATTGCAGGCCATAGACACCAAGCCTGCCAATTGTTTCGTTTATTTAGTGTTGTGAAGGTCGAGTTTTGTTTTGGAGTCTACGCCGTCAATGGGCATGGTTGGAGCTACCCCACCCTGAGAAAACTGAGCTAGCCGAGGATGCCCACGGTTAAAAACTGTACGTGTTACAAATTTCAAAACTTGTAAATGTTATTTACTGATGCAAACTACGCAACAACAATTGACGCCGAAGTCAAATGATGATTTGCCGATGTGGATAGTAGTGTTGTCTGCTTAGTGACTATATGCATATTTTTGGAGTATCAAAAACTTTACGGTTTCAATCATTTTTCAGTATTTTTGTTGTTTACGCTTTTTTTCGAGTTGTATATGAATTTTGAGAATTTGATTTTGTAAAGTGTGGCATAAATTTCAAACAGCAAACTGAATTTGTTGCTAGCCGATGAAAATATTCGAAGCGGTCTGGCAACTCTACAACTCGGAGTTGCCACTCACATCGAATTTGCCGCATTCAACTGCGCATTCCCAGATGAGTTTGATTTGAATTAGAAAATCAGAAAATTTAATTATAATGTATATAGTTTCAACGTCTAAGAAGACAGTGCTATCAGATTTTGCTGATCTGGAAACGAAATCAACATTTCTACACGCCAATGGCGAAGCAACAGACTTTCAGTTCAACGCACAGCGTCGCGTCTTTGTGGAGGTGGACAAAAAGGCGGGCTTGACTGTAATGCGGATTAAGGAAAAACAGGAAAACGGTAAAGCGAAGTGCAGATAAATAATGAATAATTAATAATGGCTTTCATGTTTAGTTCCCGAATTGCAGCGAGCAAGGAAATTGACCATTGAGAATGCCTATTCGGTGTGCTGTGCGAAAACTGCGATCAATCAAATTGCCATTGGACAATCGAGTGGAGTTGTGAAGCTGTTTAATTTCCGCACCGCTCAACTGATACACAGCTATCAGACGGACCCGTCATCCAGTACGGTGCTCTATGTGGACTACAACTGCACGGATGATTACATTGCCGCGGTGCTCGAAGTTGGCCAGATCAACATCTATGGCACCAGAACTAGACAGAAGATGGAATCGATAAGAATTGATGACTAGTGAGTAGAAATGGTATTTTGTATTTTATATAATTTATGTATTACCAAGCCTTTTACTACAGCTCAACTCTAGCACGCTTTCATCCCAGTAAGCGTTTCCACTTGGGCGTTGCCTCCTTTAAGGGCACCGTAAGCGTATACGATGTCCAAGCGAAACGCTCGATCTTCCACCTGGAGGATGCACACGATGCACCGTGTCGGGATGTGAGCATGTGCAGTGGGCAGCCTTCGTTGTTGGTCAGCGTTGGCTACGATTGCAGGATCAACATATTCGACATACGACGCAACAAGGCGCAGGCACCTTCGGGTCGTTTGGACTACACGCATCCAATGTCCACGGTGGCATTGAGCGAGTGCGGCACCTACTTCTGTGCCGGCAACCTGAAGGGTGAGCTTGTTTCCTATGATATGCGCAACACCAAGGCACCGTTGGCAGTGCGTTCCGTTCACGATGGCAGGTAGGAGGATGATTGTACTCATGTACAATATTACAAGTGATCTGACAAATTGCTTTCAGCGCCGTCACTCGATGCGCCTTTGTGCCAACGCCGACGGAGGAGCAGAAGAGCAGCAGCTCCAGTAGCTCAAATAATGTGACCATGGATGTGGGTGGCGGCAAGACAGTTCAAGTGGAGCCGATGCCTCACGACGAGCTACGCAAATCGATATCCGCCAATTTGCTAATGACCCAGCAGCAGTTGGACTTTTTGGCAACACCGAAAGCAGCTGGCCAGACGCGTGATTCGTTTTGTGATTTCTTGGATGCACAAAGACCAAATGGCTTGAATCGCATGTCGACGCAGGTGGCAAAGACAATGAAATCGACGCGTGATAGCTTCGATTGGGAGTCGTTGAAATCGAAGCCAAATAATGACGAACTGAGACAGACTATTTATCAGAACGGTTTTGGTCTCAGCTCCTTGGATAGCGCTGCTAGCTCCACAGTTGATTCGCTGCAACGTGAGTACTTTAAAAACAAACTCTTGAGTTGGGAGTTGTATCCGTGACAAAATTAGATTACATTCTTTGGATGTTCAAAAAGAAATACAGCTAAAATCTGTTGCAGAAACACTCAGCGGCCCTTTGCAAGATGGCAATAATATTTCGGTAGATGCCAAATTGAAGATAATAGCTGAGGCGGATGAGCAGGATGAGTTATTGGTTGAGCAATCGGTCAACTGTTCGGCATCAAGCAGCAGCACTGGCAGCGATAAAGCGAATCCACAGTTGGCGGATATGGAGCTATCGGCATCGCAGTCGAAGACACCCAGCAATGTGTCTTCGAATACATCGCCGGGTAAGGAGCGTGCAGAGGAGCAGGACGAACTGGGCATAGATCAGGCTGAGGCAAACGACCTGCTGGATGATCGTTTCGCTAAACTGGAAAGTGAACTAAAATGGTCAGCTGAGAAAACCAGATTTACCATATATTGTTGGGTCGCCAAGTACTGGAATCAGCAGCTGGAAAACACACAGGAAACATATGATGCCCTAAATCAGCTGCTGCAAAAAGATCACTTTGCAATCAAGTATCTTGCTGTGAAGAAGAAAAACGAGATGCTCAAGCAGCAACTGAAGCAATTAACCAGCGATAAGGAAATGAAGGGCGATAAATCTGCCGATGCTTCAAGCATTTATTGAATAAAAATAAAATATTAATGTTACCTTAATTATTATGCATATATTGGCAGGCTCAGCAGCTGCTGTGAGTATTTTGTTGCAGGCGGCCATTTTGTTTCAGCTCTAACGAATATTTCCGCATATTTATTATCTATTTGATGCAGGATTAACTTATTATCTACGATTTTCAGACAATTATTCGCCTCAAGTGCTTGAATTTCCATCTGTATTGATGCTGACCATTGTAATACCTTATTCCATGAACATAACATCTCTGCTTTCAATCACCTTTTCGGAATATATCAACAGACTCCGGGGCATTTCGACCAGTGTCCGATTTGCACGTTCTGCAACGCCATTCTCTTGCGGGGTGTACTCTGTGCTCTGTGATGCCGTTTTCCAATAAGAATTGATTGGATTCACGGGTCACGTTATCGCTTTCAACTTTTTGCTGCATGGCCTTCCGGTAAACACTGCAAAGTCCTTAAATACTTTTCGTGAATTTACAAAAATACACAAAATATAACGCGAATAATTGTCGACAAATGTCTCAAAGTACCGCGCCCATCCGGCAGACTTCGTTTTATTACTTTTATTTATTTTGGTATTAGCATGAAAATTACGCTTAAATTATTTAAAGAAAATCGGCCGCTATTCCATGGAATCATTTTCATCATCTGGCAACTCTACGATGGGGAATATTGTAGTTGACAGTCACTGCGAAGTAGTCGCTTTTGTAGTACGCATTCGCACGAGAGTTTGAATTAAATTAGAGGATTAAAAAACATATTTAAAATGTATATAGTTTCAACGTCGAAGAAGACGGTGCTATCAGATTTTGCTGATCTGGAAACGAAGTCAACATTTCTACACGCCAATGGCGAAGCAACAGACTTTCAGTTCAACGCACAGCGTCGCGTCTTTGTGGAGGTGGACAAAAAGGCGGGCTTGACTGTAATGCGCGTTAAGGAAAAACAGGAAAAAGGTAAAGCGAAGTGCAGATAAATAATGTTAATTATGCAGATAATTAATAATGGCTTTCATGTTTAGTTCCCGAAATACAG
Source organism: Drosophila nr. medialis 2 BK-2023a (assembly GCA_035044325.1). Taxonomy (NCBI): domain Eukaryota; kingdom Metazoa; phylum Arthropoda; class Insecta; order Diptera; family Drosophilidae; genus Drosophila; species Drosophila nr. medialis 2 BK-2023a. The sequence continues at coordinate 616,190 of JAWNMH010000393.1, forward strand.
CGAGTAAGGAAATTGACCATTGAGAATGCCTATTCGGTGTGCTGTGCGAAAACTGCGATCAATCAAATTGCCATTGGACAATCGAGTGGAGTTGTGAAGCTGTTTAATTTCCGCACCGCTCAACTGATACACAGCTATCAGACGGACCCGTCATCCAGTACGGTGCTCTATGTGGACTACAACTGCACGGATGATTACATTGCCGCGGTGCTCGAAGGTGGCCAGATCAACATCTATGGCACCAGAACTAGACAGAAGATGGAATCGATAAAAATTGATGACTAGTGAGTAGAAATGGTATTTTGTATTTTATATAATTTATGTATTACCAAGCCTTTTACTACAGCTCAACTCTAGCACGCTTTCATCCCAGTAAGCGTTTCCACTTGGGCGTTGCCTCCTTTAAGGGCACCGTAAGCGTATACGATGTCCAAGCGAAACGCTCGATCTTCCACCTGGAGGATGCACACGATGCACCGTGTCGGGATGTGAGCATGTGCAGTGGGCAGCCTTCGTTGTTGGTCAGCGTTGGCTACGATTGCAGGATCAACATATTCGACATACGACGCAACAAGGCGCAGGCACCTTCGGGTCGTTTGGACTACACGCATCCAATGTCCACGGTGGCATTGAGCGAGTGCGGCACCAACTTCTGTGCCGGCAACCTGAAGGGAGAGCTTGTTTCCTATGATATGCGCAACACCAAGGCACCGCTGGCAGTGCGTTCCGTTCATGATGGCAGGTAGGAGGATGATTGTACTCTTGTACAATATTGCAAGTAATGTGGCAATTTGCTTGCAGCGCCGTCACTCGATGCGCCTTTGTGCCAACGCCGACGGAGGAGCAGCAGAGCAGCAGCTCCAGTAGCTCAAATAGTGTGACCATGGATGTGGGTAGCGGCAAGACTGTTCAAGTGGAGCCGATGCCCCATGACGAGCTACGCAAATCGATATCAGCCAATTTGCTAATGAGCCAGCAGCAGTTGGACTTTTTGGCAACACCCAAAGCAGCTGGCCAGGCGCGAGATTCGTTTTGTGATTTCTTGGATGCACAAAGACCAAATGGCTTGAATCGCATGTCGACGCAGGTGGCAAAGACAATGAAATCGACGCGTGATAGCTTCGATTGGGAGTCGTTACAATCGAAGGAACACCGACAGACCACTTATCAGAACGGTTCGAATCTCAGCTCCTTGGATACCGCTGCTAGCTCCACAGATGATTCGCTACAACGTGAGTAGTTCCAATAAGGTGGAATACCTGTAAGAATTTTGTATAGATATTGAGGACTTATACGTTGACTCCACCTTATTATATTATGTATTTTGATTGTATTTAAAACAGAGTTTAAATATTTTACAGATACGGTAAGCGGACCATTGGAAGATCGGAGTAATATTTCGGGGGATGCCAAGCTGAAGAGGATTGCCGAGATCGAGGAGCATAGTTCAGTAGAGAATGATAGCGTTGACAGCGACAAGGAGTATCCACAGATGGCGGATGTGGAACAAAAGCAACGCCTTCGCATGTTACCATCCAGTCGGAACAGTACACCTCATCATGTGGCTGCCACAGCATCTCAGGCAGCGACTTTGCAACTGCAGCCTCAGCAATTGCTGCCAACAACATCCAGCAGTGTGTCTTCGAATGGCGAAGATCGTGTCCAGCTGGATGGAGAGCATTCCCAGCTGCACAAGGAACAGGTCGAAGGGCAGCGGATGGATGATCGTTTCGCCAAGTTGGAACGCGAACTCAAATCGTCGGATGAGCGAACCAGGTGTCTTCTATTTACCGAGGTCACAAAACACTGGTTTCAGCAACAGGAACCCATCAAATATGTACGTGATGCCCTCGAGCTGCTGCTGCGAAGCGATCGCGTGATGAACGAATTCAATGCAATGCAGCAGGAGAACGATTTGCTCGAGGCGCAAGTGGAGCTTCTGCTCCGTCAGCAGGGATCTGGCAATGCTTAACGCAAATATTATATTAAGAATTTTATAAATTGTATATTAATGTTTATTTTTGTTTAATTGTGCACAATATGTGGAATATCTGTGGTAAACACTTTCAACCAGTCAAGTTTCCTATTGTTTATATCCTTATTCTGTATTCTGCTGCAAGTGTAGGTTAAATAAAATGCATACAAATGTTATTAATAGTTCATAAAGAAAAGAACAATAAATTATACTGTTTGGTGAATATTGTTAAAACAATTGGAAAATGCAGATTGATAAATGTGTTCTCAACAGGAATTCATTTGGCTGTTCTTAATGTCAGTATAAAAACACATAAAAAACTACTGCAACTGCTCGGCCGGCATCAGCTTGACGGGCATGTCCACCTGTCCAGAGGCAGGAAGCAAGGATGAGTTGTGAGCGAGTTGTGATGGGCAAAATCCATACTCACCGATATGGTCGTGTTGAAGTTCTCGCAGTCCACAAAATAACGCTCATTGGCCGGATCGTAATGGATAATGTTGACGAATCGCTGACCCCAGAATATTTCGCGAGTGCCGTGGTCGGTGATGTGCCCACAATTGTCACGTACAGCTCAATGTGAACTGCTTGACATTGTTGAAGTGATAAAGTGGACTTGCCTCATCGATGACATGGCACTCCATGTCCGGCCTGGCAATCAGCTGCATCCCCGCTCCAGCCGCAGATCAGCGTGCGCCTTAATCAGCTCGCCACCACGTATGCTGCAAGTAATATCAATTATTTATATATATATATATATAGATTGAGTAGTCACGGTTTGTCCACAATCATGTAGACGCGTATTTTAGACTTGATGGATTGTTGCTCGCGCAGATCGCAGACGCGAAACAGCAAACATAGTTCGCCATCGGGATAACAAATCTGTAATATAAATATTTATATATATATATATATATATATATATATATTCAGAGGAGACTAAAGAACTTTTGGCTTACAACCGCCGTCGCTAAACTTGAGCTTGGTTAATTGTTTCTCTGGCCGTTAAGTTTTTGTTAAGTATCGATAGTATCGATATATTTAAAAATAATGTGTTTTATAACAGAATGCCACTCACCGCGAGAATTATAATATAGTTCGATTGCCGTTGCCATTCAAGTGTGTACGTTGCAGCTGTTTATGCACCAGCTGTTTCTTGGTTAGTTATAAACAAGAGCGGCGACAGTTAATCAGTAATAATAAACGAATTCCCGCAATAAGTATTTATCGTATACTTGCGGCAACCCCCGCCAATGTCTACTACGCTGAGATAGCAAACGATGACTAAGAACCAAATTGGAGTGAAAAAACGAAAAAGTCCCCTTGTTTCATACGTCGGACTACGCTAAAGAGCTAATTAACAAAGTGGAAACCATGTCGGACATTGATTGGAATTTCACATGGAATTGGACACACTACTGTCCAACAGGAATCAAACCGTTCGCCAACGATACAAACGATCTGTTGCCCTGTTTCCAGGAAACAGTGCTCCAGCTGCCTGTTTACACAATTTTTGCAATAATATCCGCCTACAATTTCGGTGATCATCGATACCAAATCAGCCGCAATGCGCTCCAATTGCAAATGCTGTCACTGCGCACCGGATTTAGTATTATTTTGGCCTTGTTACCCGTATTAAAGGTATTTGCATTTCATCACAAAGGCATCGACTTACATGCCGCTGATGTTCTGGTTGTCAGCGCCGAGTGCATCATGTGGATAGTTCACTGTGGTAAGTGAGTTTCTGTTTTGTTATTTTTATTTATTATGTATGCGTGTTAATTAGATAAGCAAACGTAGCCAAAGTTAAATTACTACTTACTGGTGAAATCGATTGTGGTGCATTTGTTGAGCCAATTTAATTGTCCAGTTCCCCCCTAGCCCGACCAGTTAGTTCATTCTCTAATTATTGCTATCATAAACATTATCTTTTCAATAATTAGAACAGACTTCGTCCTTTAATCAATTCAGAGTCCTCATTTTCTATCATTAAGCAGTCAATTTTAAATGTCCAAACCAGTTTTTCTTCTTTTTTAAAATAAAAATTTAAATATTAAATATTATTTTTAATTTAATTTATTTGTTAGGAAATTGCACCTATACTTTTTTATTATTATTTATTATTACTCCATTACTTATTTAGTATCGATTACTTTTAAAAATTGAATTTTATTTCGAGACTACTTTATTAATCATACAGTTAAGATTATTTTTATAATGGTATTCTTATAAAATTGAGATTATTTATATGGTACACATATAACTGATAAATGATTCCTCTGTTTTAGGTTACTTGGTGACGGCACGTCAATATGGAACGCTGAGCCATCGCGGGGGCCTGCTGATCAACGTAATGTGGCTGACTGTTGTGGTGCTGGACGGGGTTTGGTTGCGCACCAGCCTCCAGTTTGAGTGGTGGCCCTGGAGCCTTGCCACCCTGCTGTGTGATTTCAGCTATGGGGTCACATTGCTGCCGCATGGCAATGCCGTACTCTCCTCCGCCGCCATGGCTGTGAATAGGGAGCAACGGGAACAGGAGGCACTGCTTACGAATCGTTATACCTACTTTGACTTTGATCTAAACGAGGCTGTGCTGGGTCATGCACAAGACGATGCCAATTGGCCGTCACGTTTCGTTTTCCACTGGGTGAAGCCTTTGATCAGCAAAGGAGTCGTTGGCAAATTGCGCCGCATCGATGATCTCTTCGATCTGCCGGATGCGTTGAATATCTGTCGGTTAAGTGATCGAATGCATTTGGCGTTGTCGCAAACACAGAGCTTGCTCCGTGCTTTGCATAAGTGTTTTGGATTCGAGTTCTATTTGATTGGCTTGCTGCGTCTGGTGGCGGACATTAGCAGCTTTGCGGGTCCGCTGCTGCTGGGCGGATTGCTGCAGCAGGATAGCAATGCAGCGGATAAGGACAAGCCACAGGATAATCGTGCCTATTATTATGCACTCGGTTTATTTGGCAGCACTTTGTTGTCGGCGCTGTGTGGCTGCCATTTCGATTGGCGCATGTCAATGGTCAGCATGAAAATGCGCGTCGGAGTCGTCAATACCATCTATCGCAAGGCACTCGAGGCACGCGGCGTCCGTGAATCCCGACCAGACGTGGCCAACTTAATGTCCACAGATGCGGATCGCATTGTCCACTCGTGCATTAGTTTTCATTCCTTTTGGAGCATACCCTTCAAGCTGTTTGTCACGCTGTATCTGCTCTACGTGCAGTTGGGTGCGGCATTTTTGGCTGGCGTTGGATTCGCTGTCCTGCTGATACCCATCAATCGATGGCTGGCCAAACGCATTGGCGTCTATTCGCTGGGCTTGATGACGGCGAAAGATGCCCGATTGTCGGCCACCACGGAAACAATGCGTGGCGCCAAACAGATCAAGACCAATGCCTGGGAGCCCATATTCATCACGAAAATCCGCCAGTTGCGTCAAACGGAACTCAAATTTCTCTCGAAGCGCAAATATCTGGATGCAATGTGTGTTTATTTCTGGGCAACGACGCCAGTCCTCATGTGCCTGCTTACCTTTGGCATGTGTGTGCTGCTGGGCAATCCCCTGCTGGCCTCGACAACATACACAAGCGTTGCATTGCTCTATATGCTCATTGGACCATTGAATGCTTTTCCCTGGGTCCTCAATGGGCTGATTGAGGCATGGGTCTCGTTGCGACGCGTCCAACAGCTGATGGATGAACCGAATCTGGATTATTCCAGCTATTATAATCCCATTATGCGCTCAACAACAGGCGATGATAAACCGACCGTGTTGCAAATGATTGGCGCCACCTTCATGCACGACCAGGAGCACCAGGAAAGCGACACCAACAGCACCACAACAACAACAACAGCAACTGTCTCGGAATTCCGTTTGCGTGAGATTAATGTTAACTTTTGGGCGGGTCAACTGATCTGCATTGAGGGACCCGTCGGTGGTGGTAAGAGCACCTTCCTCAAGGCCATCATTGCCGAGCTGCGCTGCCCCGAAGGTGAGGTCTGTATCCAGGATCTAACTACCGGTTTTGGCTATGTGCCGCAGACGCCGTGGCTGCAACGGGCCACCATTCGCGACAACATCGTTTGGGGCAGCCACTTTGATGAACAGTGGTACAGAACGGTGCTCCATGCCTGCGCCCTCAATGAGGACATCCGCACGCTGGGCGGCGATCTCATTGGTGTCGGCGAGAACGGCGGCACTCTCTCCGGCGGACAGCGGGCTCGAGTCGCTTTGGCTCGTGCCGTCTACCAGGATAAGAAGAGTAAGTAGTGCCCATTTGAAACAGACGCCTCTTATACATTCTTGATCTGCTGAGTGGCGAGAAAATAGTTACATCTATTGTGGCCTAAAATTAGGATTTCTGTGCTCCGAGCTCAAAAACATGTTTGGGCATTGTCGTGTGTGCATCGCATCCTCTCATACAGACTCCCCATCAAGTGAGCATTCTTCTCATTATCATTGGGTATAGCCAGGACTTTCCGGCTGTTGTCATATTGCAAGTTGAACATTATTGTTATTTCCTCCTCTCATTTTCTGCACTTACAGTTTATCTGCTGGATGATGTGCTCTCTGCTCTGGATGCACATGTTTCCAAGCATATAATCCGTCATTGTCTGCTCGGTTTGCTGAAGGAGAAGACACGGATTGTGGTGACGCGGATCACACAGCTCTTCTTCCATGCCAATATGATACTACACGTGCAGGATGGCCAGATGCGCACCAGTAACTACATGACCGAGAGCATTGATCTCAGTGAGGATGAGGAGAATGAGGAGATGCCAAGTGATGAAGTGCAGGCGCTGAAGCGTCGCTGCTCCATCGATCTGCTGAGGGATAAGCCTGCCGATGATGAAAATAAGGCGGAACAGCGCGCTGATAGTGTTCTGGAGGAGGAGTCGCGAGAATATGGACATCTTGCCGGCAATGTATTCTCCTGCTATTGGCGTGCTGTGAGTAGTCCGCTCGCCGTGACTGTGCTGCTGTCCGTGCTGCTGATGCAGCTGACACGGAATCTGAGCGATGCTTGGCTGGCCCACTGGGTCACCGAGACAACGCTCGATGGTCATACAAACGATACAACGCTCCAGCATCAGCTCATCCGGCCGGGTCTGGCTGTCAATGATGATACCCACACAACTGGCTACTATTTGGGCATCTTTGCGGCAATTGCCATCAGCAATTCGCTGGTGACGCTCGCCCGTGCCTTTCTCTTTGCTTATGCGGGCATCAAGGCGGCAATCTTAATGCACGAGCAACTGCTCAAGCGGGTCATGTTCGTGAGTGGAACTAATTGCTTAATGTGACTTAATTACTTATTATCAATTTCCATTTTTGCAGGCCACGTTCAGTTTCTTCGATGTGACCTCGCTGGGTCGCATCCAGAATCGTTTCTCCTCGGACACGGACACCGTGGATGATTCGCTGCCCTTTACACTGAACATATTGCTGGCCCAGCTCGTCGGTTTGGTGGGCGCACTGTGCGTCAGCCTGTATGCCATGCCCTGGCTGGTGGTCATCATCATTCCAATGGTGCCCATCTATGTGAATCTGCAGCAGCGTTATCGCCATGCCTCGCGGGACATTAAACGCTTGTCGAGCAATACAATGTCGCCGCTTTACTCGCACTTCCAGGAGACGTTGCTGGGCCTGTCGACGATACGCAGCATGCGGGCGAGTGCACGTTTCCAGCGTGACTTTCAGGCCAAGCTGGAGGAGAGCACCAAGGCGCAATTGTCGGCATCGGCGGCTCAACAGTGGCTCTCGTTGCGTCTGCAGTTGCTCGGCTGCCTGCTGGTGGGTGGCACTGGTTTCCTTGCAGCCCTAACGGCGGCGCACGCAACAAATCCTGGCCTGGTCGGACTCTGCATCTCGTATGCTTTGTCCATAACGGGTCAGCTAAGTGGCCTGCTCCATGCCGTCGCCGAAACGGAACAGGAACTGGTCGCCGTGGAGCGTGTGAATCAGTATCTGCAACTGGAGCCGGAGCATAATGCCGAGGGCAGTGCCGAGCCCCATTTTGGCTGGCCCACCCAGGGTGTGCTCAGCTTTAGGAATGTGCAGCTCATCTATCGCGAGCATTTATCGCCAGCACTGCGGGGCATTAGTTTCGAGACGGAGGCATTCGAGCGCGTTGGCATCGTCGGACGCACTGGCGCTGGGAAGAGCTCTGTGCTGGCTGCACTGTTGCGTGTTACACCCTTGGCCCAGGGCGACATCTACCTGGATCAGATGAATCTGAAGACGCTGCAAATGAGCGTGCTGCGCGAACGCATCGGCGTCATCACCCAGGAGCCATTCCTCTTCAGCGGTAAGCCTCGTGGTGTATCTTTTAAATATGCCCAACTTAAACAAATCTGCTGTCGCTTTGCAGGCACCGTTCGGGAAAATCTGGATCCACGTCATCAGTACTATGACTCGGAGATTTGGCATTCCATCAAGCATTCGGCGGCGGCGACGCTGCTCGTGCAGCAGCTGGGCGGTCTCGATGGGCGTGTCGATCGTGGCGGTAACAATTTGTCTGTCGGACAGCGACAGTTGTTGTGTTTGGCGCGGGCGCTGCTCAAGAATGCCAAGGTCGTTTGCATTGATGAGGGCACCTCGTCGCTGGACGATGAGTCCGATCTGTGCATGCAGCAGGCATTGCGCAACGCCTTCAAAAGTTGCACCCTAATCTTTATTGCACATCGGCTGCGCGGCTTGCAGGCCATGGATCGCATAATTGTGCTGGACGATGGCCGGATTTGTGAGCAGGGCAAACCGCAGGAGTTGGCCAACGATTCGAGCTCTATATTCCACGGCATGCTGCGGGCGCAGGACATCAGTGTGCAGGACTTTGCTATGATAGATTAAGCATATTTGTGCATAGGATGGATTTTGCAACTGGCGTATTTATTGCTTTACAATTGTTAATGTGTATATTTAGTTGTTAGTTTCTATGATTATGCCAAAAAAAAATATATATATATAGATATATTATATATAGAGATAATACAAGATTTTATATGCGACAAATCGATCAGATACAATAATTATATTACGATTTCTTTTCGGTTTTTTTTTGTTGTTTTTTTATAGCTATAACTATTTTTAGGGTCACTTAACTGTTGTTTTTGAAAACTTTCCGCTTGAGAAAATACTAGAGTCAGTTCAACAGGATTGTGCAACGATATGCTTTATATATATATGACTTTGATCAATCATCCTATGATAAGCACTGTTACTGACCAAGGTATGTAATTTTAGCATCTCAATAAATATCAAAAAAAAAACCTATTTGTAATTTGTGTTGTGTGGAAGCAATGATTATTGCTGTGTTTTGCTTAACTCTTCCAAGAAGTAATAATATATCTAATGTGTAAATATATCTAATTGTAGAGCGCCTCGCCGGGCATGCCAGTGATGTGCAGAAACTGATGGAATCGAAAGGGCGGCTTGGCCAGCATATTGATGATCGAGCGCTCATAGAGAGCCGCATAAAGACGCAACTCCATGTTGGTGTGATCCTGTCAAGAACGTAAACGGTTTATAAATACAATCGAATATATATACGATGAAATTCGGCATGCCGAATCTGAAATATGATATAGTATTGATTGATGCATATTGTGGGGGTTTAATTAGTTGGTATCGATTTTAGTATGTCAGATTAGTATATGAGATTAGTGCCCGATGAGACCAGTGATTAGTGTACATTAGTCCATATAATGGCAAACTCTTTCTAATACCTTGCAATTGGAAGCGCTCGAGAATCCGGCAGCTTAAAATTAGCAAAAGATAACAAAAGATAAGTGTAAGGTGTATGTGTGTCTACACCGAGTAGCGTTAGTACCTCTAGATCTTTGCTAACCAAATAAACGATGCGTCTCAAATCGTGTATGGCCTGATTGATATGATTATAGGTAACACTTTCACACTTCACGACTATGGTGCGCACATCGATAAACTCTTGCTGACAACGAGAGTAGAAGTCCCGAAACTGAAATAGTTCAAAAATATTAAATTAAAAACAATTCGAAAGTAAATTATTCTAAACGGTAAATAAGATTTCAATTCTTTAACATTTTAGAATGATATTTCGTGAATAAAGATTTGCAAGTTTGATACTAAAATGAATTTTCATGAGATTAATGCTACGATATTTACAAATTTTGGCATTATTCAGAAATTTTAAGTCTAAGTGACTGGTGTATAAAGAGAAAACTCAAAATTCTACTATGAATATCAGATGGTATGGTACTTTACAATTAACTATACCATATATCAGATGGTATAGTATTTTGCAATTTTCGGAATATTCAGATATTAACCGAAATGTCTTTTAGAGTTAGAAAATACAAGTTCCGTTTACAATTAATTCTAGAATGCTTTTCTTTTTTGTCTATGGATACCCAAATGTAACTATAGATATGAGCTTGATAACTGTATATTAGAAATTTAAATAACCAGAGCTGTACGGGGACGAAACTCACATAGTTGAATGTGAATTGCTTATAGAAGAATTTATCGATAGTCGTCAGCTGCATGATATGCCCGCTCAGCTCGTACAACAGGAAACTCATCTCACTGGGCGACATGCTCACGGAACTAGTTGTACAGGGTATAACATTTGTAGGGCTAGATTGTATTGTAAATGTCGATTGCATCGGTCGTGTAATGCATTTTGGTTTTGGTGCCAGTTGAATGTTATTGCCTTTTATGTAGGCATTGGGCAATATTTTTGGTATGGACGGTGGCGTCAATGACAGGCTGTCATCCTTCTTGAGGGGCGTATAGGTGCCAGTCTTAAGATATGTGCCATTTGCGTTCACAGAACGTTGCGCCTCTTCCGAATCCTTGACCATGGTGTACATATACTTCAGATCATCGTTATCTGTGGGTATACCATCCGTTGCTGTTTGTGTTGGTTCTCCAACCAATGACTGGATATTTTTGTACGGTGTGCTGGAGGCGCCGGGTCCCACTTGTGATCCATCTGTCGCATCATGGGTTTTATTACTCGACATGGAATCGCCGCTGCCCTCATTGCTGCTGCTATGGTTGGTGTCATTGTTGTTGTTTTTAGTGTTGTTGTTCTTGTTTTTCTTGCCGAAAGTGTTCTTCTGCTTCAGCAGCATGGTGTTGAGATTGATGAACGACTGAATGAGAAAACCGGAAAATGTTAATGTGCAAATCTGCCATAAATCGAAGGCAGTCATAAAACCGATCGGTAGTGCATCCTTGATATTATCTAGGCGCGGTTGTGTATTATAAATATAGCCCTTGAGTATAATCCAACTGTTAATGATGCGTGTGAAAACGAAGATGAAATCCTTAACGGCCCAAGCGATGCCCTGTGAATTAATATTGGGCAGCACACCATTCGGACGCAACAGATCCTGTTTGAGTCGGGCGCACAGTGTATCCATCTTCTTGAAGCAAGGACGCTGTCTATACGCCATAGACAGACGTTCGGCAATATCGCTGCCCATCAGCGAGATGTGTATTATATCCTTCAGTCGCTGCTGCGGCAATACTATCTCCGAATTGCGACGATCGCCCTGCTGTACGGCTGGCAAACTAGTGCTCTCTAACGTATTCGGCAAGTCGCTCGATTCTCGTTCGCTAAAAAAAAAACAAAAAACAGTAGATATAGTTTTCATTCTTCACAATTTGATACATAAAATACAAAGACGAGTTTATGAATTTCGCAGTCTTTGTTGGTCCCAAATTCGCTAATTGCGATAGATCAGTTAGAAAGGGGCTGCCCAGGGTGCTAAATCTTTTCCTTGCTTTATATGTTTATTTTTATTTGAGTATTATTTTTAATTTTTCTAAATTTAAACTTACACGTTATCTGTATTTGTTGACTGATGCCGGTTTTTGCTCAAAGGCGGCGCATCCTCGATGATATTGGTTTGGGTGGCTGCATCGCGACAGCGTTTGACAATCGAATACGTTTGGGTTGCCGTATCCCGGGTTAGTGGCTTCGTTGGAAGCTGTGATCCCTCGCCACGAAATTGGGCTTGTTGTTGTTGCTGCTGTGGCATATAGAAGCCGCCACGCGGTTGCTGCATAATTGATGTTTGTCTGTCGGCAGTCATTGAGGCTGTGAACCAAAACAAATAAAAAAAATTGGTTGTTCGACTAAGAGCGATACCCTGTACCCTTACACGAACATTAATTTCTAGCTATACAAACAAAAACAACAATGGAAAAATGTTTTTATATAATTGATTTTGGCATTTCGCAACACCTTTTAAAAATGGACGTCATTTACCATTTGTTTAGAATTGTTTCACGCACATACAAGGTACAGGGCATATAAAGTAAGCAAAACAAAAAGAGACAACTAACGAGCAAAACTTACCCGAACCAGATGCATAATATTGGGTATTCGGCCGATTCGGCATATAGCTGAAACGACCGTGATTCGGTGCACGTTGCGCACGCGTTGGTTGCCACTGGGCACTGAAATGCGGACTGCTTGGCATCATCATTGGGGGACGCACCGGCAGTGACAAAGGCACACACATCGACCAGGATCTTTGGGACATATGCGACTGCTGCACAATGACGGCCGTTTGGAAGCGATCATAGTAGGTGTTTTGCTGGTACATCGTTTGCTGCTGGGACTCAATTGCCAGCATTGGCATACGGTAATCGGGTGAATTATAGTTGAAATTCATGTTACAAGACAACTCGAAAACAAGAAGAAAAAACTGAAACAAAAAAAAAGCGACACTGCGAAAAAGAAAATTAGCAGAATTTTTTTTAGACGTTAGCTTTCTGTCAGCTGTTCTCGGTGATTTCTTTTTCGAACTGTACTTTTACTTGTCAATTCGACTACGATTCGAATTGATTTTGCGTGCACATGAAAAACCAAAGGATAGCAACACACACAGTTTGAAGGAATAAAAATTGAAGAAAATGCTCACCGAAATTATGTTTACAACGGACACAAACAGCAACCGCAACGAGCCGATAGAGACGGCGCAAAGCACATATTCCAAAAAAAAATATTGTAAAGATGTGCGAAAATTATCGGTTTAAGGACGATTTAACATATCGGCTTTTCGTGCCTTAACGGCTAACATATATTCAAAAGTTTCGGATAGCTTGGGCACACTGGATGCGTGCGCTTCTTATGTGTTTGAAAAACACTATACCTAACTATTCGTGACGCTGGCAGTTCGTTTTTTTCTTGAATTATTACAGCAAATCTTATTTGAGGGCATATTTGTAAATTGTGTGGCACCAAACTCAAATCGATGATAGGCACATTATCGCTTTCTCAATTAATTTCGATAACTATTGCAATAGACTACTGTTAATAAATTTAAAGAAGCAGTCATCGCTGTTAATAACAGTGCTGTCAAGTAAAATGTTATCGATGCTTTCTGACTACCGGCAGAAGAAGAAGACGCAGTTTGCTTTTTGCCAAACAACAACAGAAATCTGGATAAAAGTAATAAAAATGACAGAGGAATCAAATTTTGCCGAACAAATCGTAAACAATCAGAATAAAACAAATGTGCGCTGTCAATATTGCAACAGTCTAATGCTGAAAGCAAAGGAGGGCACTTACTCTGAGCAGGAAGTGAGTAGAAATGCAAACAGTAAGTGACTAAATCCATTTGCTAACACACCCGACAATTCAACCAGATTGATGTGCCGCTGATGGTGCAGAAGAAAGACAGCAAACCCGATGCGCTCAACACAGAGAAACTGGGTCACTTTTGGCTGGTCACCGATATGATGGCCTTCGAGAACATTGGCTTCTCACACACCGTCGATGGACGCAAGTTTCTCGTCTGCGCCGACTGTGAACGCGGTCCAGTTGGCTACCACGAGTTGGTATCCAAGCGTTGTTATCTCGCTCTCAAGCGTGTGGTGCACACGGATATCTAAATTTGGATTCGGTCTTGAACGAACAAAAAGACGTCAAATCGCTTTTATTGTATGATTGTAGTTGTTCATGCACAGTGATCACTCCAAATGTAGAACGATATAGTTACACATCTCCGACTATTCTATTTTTACGGGTGTTCGCTGTATTTAATATAAGCACAATTCCAATGCTAGCTCATATACAAGTCAAAAATTTATATTAATATGTATTTTTTTTAATAATATTTATTGTTTTTTCTTTTTTCGGTCAAACATTTTAAAATTGTATTGCATTAAAGAGAGAGGAGGATTCTTAACTTAAATTTGTCTCTAGAAAATTTGTTATCCTGCGTTTTGTGGGTTACAATTTGAACTTAAAGTGTTTTTGTTGTGGCTTTTTGGTTTCTACAACGTTTTTCTTATTCAGTGTTTCCCTCTACAGCGTATGGCTATCTCTGTCACACTGCTCCAGTTGCCGAGCTGTTCTTCGGTGCGTTAGATGATAGTTGGCTTCATATTCAAAACGATTTCATAATTTTTTTTTTTTGGCAGTTGGTTACAACGAGTGAGTTTTATTTTTTTCAGTGTTTTTGCTGTGTTTGGGGGCGTGCTTGTCGCTTGCCCTCGGATGATGTTCCTCAAGCGTATTCAACTTAACCTAGAAGTTTGGTTTCTTCCGTTTTTGGGAGGGGAGTGTTACGAAATTTGACTTGATGACATTTATGTTCTCTTTTGTATCATTATTAATTCGACTAAGAAATTGTTTCACTATTTATGCAATCGTTTTTTAAATAATTTTTGTTTAGCTGTTTTTACTTTTTTCTTTAAAGTTGCTTTTTTATGAAATTAAGAAAAGATAAACTCAGACAAAAAGTGTTAACATTTATTTTATATGTATGTACTACTAAGTTTTTTCTTTTTATATTTGTCGTGTTTTGTTTTGTATTATTTTTATTAGCCTTAGTTTTAACAATTTTTTAATTTATTTAATTAATCAGTTTTTATTGTGGGGGCTTTAAATACTGTTATTAACTGCGGTAGGTCTTTAATTATTTTCATTTTTTATAATACTTTTCGTGTTATTTGAAATATGTTTTTTTATTGGCCAATTGTTTAATTTGTTTCCTTTTTTTTATTTACAATCAAAGAGTTTTTAAATATTTTTGGTTTTTGGTTTTTATAAAGCTTTAGACGTTTTTTTTTTGTGCGTAGAAAAACACAACTGCAATAAAAAGGAATTTCAATGAGGTCAATGGGGTCATCAAATGTAACCTTTAATCGAGTTATGCTTACCAGAGACTGTAGCAGCTGAGGAGTAATGAGAGAGTTTTACTTTTGGGAATAATTCAGCGACAGCATAACAGAAAAACAAATTTGTGTGGTTTGGATTGAAAAACAATATTCAAATTGGAAAATAAGGTAAGTAAGGAAAAGCAAATGTGTGTGTCTGTTGGTGTTGTTGTTGTTGTTGTAGTTGTTGCTTGCTTAACGCTGCAACCACTTGAAGGCGCCCAGGACGAGGCCAACTGTGGCCAGCAGGCCCAAGGACGAGATGCCGCTCAGGGAGGCGGCCCCATTGCAATTGTCCGTATCACAGGAGCAGACCACCTGTCGGCCCCCAAAGCCGGCACGCTGATAACAGTAATTGGTCGATGTTTGATTCTGGAAGCCGCAGGTGCGTATCACACGGCTATCTGGCGGCACTGCAAACATTTACAAACATGATGAACAACATTATTATTAGGCACAGGAAAAAAATCGCTAAGAATTTTAGAAAATCGCTCATATATATATATATATCAATTATTTTTTTTTTTTAATATTTTCTATTAAGGAAATTCATTGCGATATTTTTTCTGAGTGTGAAATCAATAATGATTTGTACTCACGGCTATTCACAGAGAACTCAATGATCTGTGTGATCTTGCGACAGTAGGTGGGCAATCCCTTGCCACGTGTCGAATACTCCTCCTGGCAGTCCTTGAGCAAATTCTCGGGTGGAATATCCAGCGCACAGTTGGCGTCTTTATGACTGTTGCACACAAAACACTTGATGGCAACGCCTGCAATCAGTTAGAGATACAAATAAATAAATAAACTAGAAATTTGCATTGGCAACAGTATCTGTTTCCCGTCCAAGTCAATTAAGAAAAAGTTTCCATTATATATATACAAATATAATTCACATATATGTATGCTCGAGTTGGGGCCACTCGCAGACGCTTAACCTTAATTGCTTAACAACAAGAACAAGAACAGCAACAAACAACAAGAACAACAACAAACAACAAAAAAGGCAAGTGTAAACAAATATTAGACACTGCATTAAGCTGAAAATTTAGATTGAGACGTTGACTTAGCTAAATTGAATTTAAGGTCGTGCGCGATAACAGATTCGCATTATTCCATTTCATTCAATATATGTGTGTGCACATATTTATTTATACATATATATATATATATGTTCACTGGTTGCTCTGAATTTAGAGCGACATGCTTCCAGGTATCATTTTGCTTTGCCGACGCCATAAGCTATATATATATATTCTTGATCATGATCGATAGTTACGACCTAAGGAACCACAGAGAGAGGCTGAAAATTTGGTATTTAAATAAGTTCGATAACTTCGCTGCTTTCACCATATCGATAAGAATCGATTGACAGATAAATTAGAATTTATTTGCCTTGATATAATATTAATCAATAAGTAAGTAAATACTTAGGTTCAAGATATCTTCTAGTCGAGTTGACTCGACCAATCCCTTCTTGCTTGTATTATGCAATTGAAATGCGCTTTTGTATCATGCTGTGCCAAAAATGGCACACTGTCGTCAGGCAGTCACTCAGATTGTGTTTCCAATGCCGAAGATAGAGCTCGAGTGGCGACGCCTCCATTAGTGCCTGGCTGTTAAGCCACTAATTAGAACCAATCTCCTCCGCCAGCTGCAGCTGCAGCTTCATCAACTGCTTTGGCTTGTGTTAATGGACTTCAATAACTCGTCGCCAGTCGCATTTGCTCATCCCTCCAAGAAAAAAGTGGGTTACATAAGTCAGACTAAAGTGCTAGCAGCATTGTATTTGGAGTGCCCCCCAGCGAACAATGGAGCCAAATAAGTAAGACATCGGACTAAAAACTACCCCAACCATAGAGCAAGAAGCAGAGCAATGACTTTGGTGTTTACTTTTCACTTTTTCTTAATATACTACATTAATCTTGAAAACCAGCATTTTGAAGTTGAATTTGAATACTATTTGAATGGCCCAATTTGGAGGAACTTGTATTTGAGAGCAGAACAGAATTATCTTTTCTTAATCTATATATGATTTTTAAGGGTGTCCTACCAAAAGGTACTCCATTGGTTTTGTAATATTCGAGTATCTTATATGTCGACTGCTTCATTGCTTTACCTATATCAAATCAATATCATAGCGTAATTAACTGTTATAACATTTATAAAGCTAATTGTCATTTAACCAAAGTTAATAACCTTAAAAGTTGGCCAATCATAATAAATATGGAATTAAGAGCAAAATGAATGCAAGAAATCGTAAAGTTTTTCACTTCACAACACTGTCTTGCAGTTTTTACAGTATTACAGTGATTTTTACTGTTGCGTTATATAAAAGTTGATTACGGTTAATTGAAGTTTTAAATTGCATCAATTGCTCACTGTGCAAATTGATAGACAAATAATATACAATTCTGAATGTTCTGCTTTCCAGTTACACTTGGAAAAAATAATAATCGTTTTTAGCTGTACATTTGTGTGTATAAATGTACATATGTATAAGTGTGTATGAGTATAAGTGTTTTTTTTTTCCCTGAGGAGTGGTGTTTTTGATGCATTTGGATTCATGCCTGCTAACCGAATGAAAGGCAGGACAAATATATAAATACTGCAGGAGTGCGCATGTCCTACATTCCCATACACACACGCACACCCTCATACGCACACGCACATGAACACACACACACGCACATGAACACACACACACATACACATAATTGTGTTATAGTATATGCCAATCGTAAAATGCGATAACGAGCTTAGTATATTTAAGATATAAACTTTTATTAGTTACAACATCGATTTTGGGTTATTCTTAAAGTGAATAACTTGAAGGGTAATAATAGAGGTCAAATACACTTGGAAAAAAAACCATAGAAATTCAATATTTATAATATATAAATTCGTGATTACTTAGTAAATAAAATATTAATATCTTAAATCGATAATACCAAAAATATATTATCTTCGTGTAGAAGTGCAGATCGCTAGATAAGTTATAGATTATTAGTGCTATTAAAGTGCATATAAATAAACAATGCAATTTGACTTTCTTCATGTAATACCATTTTTTTTTTTGCTGCTTATTAAGACTTAAATTTAGATTTTGACTTCTTTCTTTGAAATCGAACTTCTAATTTTAAGATGAAAAGTCTTCTTTTTTCAAGTGTAGGAAAACGCCTTGTGGAACTGCAATTTGTGTCAGGCAGTCTGCCAGCTGGGTAGACTCCCAAAGATATTTCTGCTGGTCAAAAAGGCGCCATTGCCGCCGGCTCTGAAAACAGGCGTCAAATCGAGTCTGTCTCCCTCCCCGCCCCCCTCTCTCTCCCACCCTTTCTATTTCTCTCTCTCTCTCTCTCTCTCTCTGTATCTGTTTGAGTGCAGGCCCCTCCCCAACACAGCCCATCGCATACCACCCCTAAGCCCCACAGTCCAGCTGTAACTTCCACTCTGCATTTGCTCCTCGGCGTTCCATCGTACGCATTATGTAATCGTAATCGCTCTGCTACATTTTTGGTTGTTTTTTGGGCAATTGAAACTGTGAGTGTAGAAAAGGGAGGCCGACGTGGACTATTGTGTATGTGTGTGTGTGTGTTATTTTATTTATTTTATTTTTTTATTTTTTGGTATTTGCTGTGATTTACCTTGCTGCACGGCAATTGCCAAAATTAGCGCGCTAATCACATAGATGTACTGCATTTTACTTAAATTGCAAAATTTGAATTTACTCTACACCTTTGTCTTATTTAATACAATTCAGCAAATGTTTGCTTGACTTTATGTTTTATTCTAATTTTGTATTTATTTTTTATGAGATTTTTGGTCTTATTTTCAATTGTGTGTGTGTATTTTTATACAGTTCTTTTTTTTTGTTCTTTTTTGCAAGTGAAAACGGCGCACGGCGACAGAGCACGGATAAGAACGGAGAACGTCACAGCGACAACAACCGACAACTGGAAATGAAACTGAATTCGAAGACGCAGCTTGCACGACAAATGTGACACGAATGAATGGCTGAATGAGCAGATGAGCCACTCACACTCACTCACTCACTCGGTCAAAAATATTCACACATTCATTCGCACTCGCAGCCACCGCAATTCAGCGGTAAATTTCCCACAGAGAAGCTTTCAGCTGAGCTTTTGTGAGAGCGCATAATGCGTGGCAAGGCTCAAGTCCTTGCGCTCTCGCCAGAACCTGCCAGAGAGAGTTGTCACTGAGTTCCACAAGGGTGATGAACTATTTTATTTCACATTTTAATATTAACAAACACTATTACAATTATTATTACGGAAATAGAACCAAAACCAGAGTTTGCCAATTGAGAAACCACCAGCATAGTTAGCATTGTTTTGCCTGGCTCAATTTTGTTATACAAATGGTAATTAAGCATAGTTCTCGATTAGTTTTACTATAGCAAACTGTTCTCAACCTTGAGTACCACTTAATAAAATGATGACCCATAATAGTAAGAAAGAGTCAAACGTGAAATGCGTTCAGTTTTTGTTTTATATATATTTAAATTGTATTCCAGCATTCACTGCTGGCTCATAAATCTGTCCAACATATTAATTAAGCTTAATCGTAAGTTTCCTTTTTTTGCCTCTCAAGTCACCAACTCGTCAAGTCGCTGTCCAATTGAGTTATCTTTATTTCTATATATACATGTGTATGTATTTTTTGCGATTGCGTGTCGCTTTTGTGCCTCAATCAGCACAAAAATCGCAGATCTTCACCAATATATTTAGTGCCAGTCTCTCAATCTCAAAGCTCAATCTCAAGCAAAGTGCCTTGCCCTTTTGGGCGGGCAGCTGTCTCGCTCACTCTCACATTCATACGTCCATTTCGCTGTGTTTTCAATTGATGTCATTACCACTTTGATTGAGCGACGCTTGTCTATAAATAGATCTGGCAACTCTCGGGTTGAAGTACGCACAAAAGCACCAATTGCTTAAATTTCAGGCGTTCGCCCGCTTAAAGCTTAAGCTTAAAGCATTCAAAACAGCTGCAACGGCTAAAAGCTTATCAAAGACACCAAAATACTGGTACTTTTGGAAGAATAAGAAAAAATTGCCATTGTTTGTTTTTGTGAGCAGCTCAAAGAACTCATCTATGCACAAATACTAAAAGTCCCGTTGTTTTTCGAGGGCCCATTAAAGGTGGTTGTTGTTGTTGCCCATTACTGCAAAGCGTCACCACAATATATTTTGCTATTAATCTTGAAACATTGCGTCATAAGCCGGGCAGAGGGGGAGGGTACTTACAACTACTAAATGAAATCGAAATAAACCGGTTTCAACAAACAATCATTTACTTATGCACACTTGTTAAAACAAAACAGCTTTTTCTATCAAAAATAACTAAATATTGAATAAACACGAAATCTGAATATGTCATTAAATTTGAATTTCTCTTAATAAGCAGAGACCGAAAGGTTTCTCAACGTCAGCTCTGCTGCTTAGCTGATTGAAACCGAAATGGTTGAGTTTCTATAGCCATCTGGCCAACTGATAAGGCGTCTGGCGCTTCAATCGATTAAAACAATAATTTATGTCAATAAGATCATTAGGATCGAACAAAAATAATGGAAAAATTACATCAATTTCTGCGGAAATCAATGCGGAAATAAAATTAAAAGTTGCGACTACACTGACAGAGAATGAAAATAATAATAACAAATAAATGCAAAAAATAAAAAAATTGCATTTTGCACGTATAAATTGATTCTAATAAAAATAAAAATATTATCATTGCAGCTACACTGGCAGAAAATGTGTATAATAAAATAAATATGTTTAATTTGAAGAACTTTAACACTAAAGATCAAATGAGCAGTAAAAGAAGGCAATAAAGTTGATTGTTATCTTTTTATAGTCGTGTTTTGTGTGCAGTGTACGGCAATTTGTCCCCGCGCCCACCACACACACACACACACATACACAAAAGCGATAGAGTAAGGGAAGTTTTTCACGCGCTTCTTTCGAAAATTGTCTCTTCAAATATTAACGAACACCTCTGATAGGGTGATGCTGCTGCTGATCTTCGCTCTCTTACGCACACTCACATTCACACACACACAAACACCCTCTCATCCACACACACACACACACAGACACATTTAAAGACACACTCACGCTAATCTCAGCGCTCAGCTGCAGTTTTCCAAACCGAATCTGTTTTGAAAAACTCAACGCAAGTTTTCAGATTGATTTCGACGGTGCGCGCGTCAAGTTGTGTTCTCGAGATCTCGTCTTCATTTAATAACAGTCCAACCTAATTTGTGAGTCACCAGTTGTGCCCTATTATGTATATATAATATATATATTACATATGAGTGATTAAAATCGACAATGAATTGCATTTTCTCTTTCATTATTAATTATTTAATTAACGAGCATGGAGCATGTGATAAGGGCCAATGCAAAACAATATTTATATATGACAAAAACACAAGGTTTTCTCAACTCTTACAAAATGGTGTCAAAGAGATCAACTCAAAGAAGAAGAAGAAAAGAAAGAAAAGAAGAAGAAAAGAAAGAAAAGAAGAAGAAAAGAAAGAAAAGTGGAAGAAAAGAAAGAAAAGAAGAAGAAAAGAAAGAAAATGTTGTAAAATAATCTGACGATGCGCTCTTAAGTAAATGAATTAATGCTAATTCGCATGTCAAACAATCTGTGCTAATCAGTACTAAAAGCTTGATAGCAATATCTGTTCGTATTTACTTATCTAACTATACCCTCGAAAATGTGTTCGGAAGGTGTAACAGAAATTGCATTTTTAACTGGTGTCATTTCCATTTAATGCCGGGCTTTCCGTTCCCCGCAAAAATTAATACATTTTTAGTGACATTAACAAATTTTGCATACAAAATCGTGGCACACAAAATTGAAGTCTTGTTAATTATTTTATCACTTGATCACAATATAAATTCTAGTTTTTTTT
Organism: Drosophila nr. medialis 2 BK-2023a; assembly: GCA_035044325.1. Taxonomy (NCBI): domain Eukaryota; kingdom Metazoa; phylum Arthropoda; class Insecta; order Diptera; family Drosophilidae; genus Drosophila; species Drosophila nr. medialis 2 BK-2023a. Next base: position 638,267 of record JAWNMH010000393.1, read on the forward strand.
TTTGCATTATTTTTTACCTATTTTTTTTCCTTTTTTTTTCTTTCATAAAATAATTAAGCCATAAACTAAATGACTTTACCGAGTCCAGATACAACTAGAGACGGCTGTCAAAAGAATCTACAGAATATAATAGGCGTCTGAGATTAAATCGGTTGAAGAGGAGCAACACACGCACACCACACACACACGCACACCACACACACCACACACACACACACCTCACACACAAAGATACACACATCAAATAGAAAACGACGAAAATGACAACGAGGTTCGCCTACATTGTGTTATTCGCTTTAATTGCGAATATCTTATCAGGTAAATGATGAAATTATATAATACACCCAAAATATACAACATACACAGAGAAAAAAAATATATAGAAAATAAAAAAATATTGATTCAATTGCAAAATGCATTTAAATCGAGACTCTTCTTCAATGTAAGAATAAATTTTGCGATCTTCGCACATTAATAATTAATTATTTAATGATAAGAGAGTCTATAATGATTTTTTTCTCTGTATATAGCATAAAGAAAGAGGCAAACATTTTCGGATAAGCATGTATATTATCACATTATTTATTCTAGAATGAAGAATCTCAATTTATGTTCGTAATCCTCGCATAAGCATACAATTCTAATTTCAAAATTAGCCAGCCCTGTTTGTTATAGTGATTTTTGTTCAGTGTATTGCATGTCATGTGTATGACGTATTTTGGACTAGGTTAATTGGGCTTGTTAATTCAATCAAAACGCATGCAGAATTAACCAATTGATTTAGCCATAAACAAGACAACAGTTAACATCTGCTTTTTGAGTTAACCATTCAGATTTCTTTGTGTGTACGCGCTGTTGTGGAACATGATGCCAAATTGGCAAGTGGGGGTGGGGGGACTTTTTATTCAGTCAAGTGTACAAATCAATTGATTGTTGAGCTTTGCACTTTAATCAAATGAAAGAGCCAAAAAGACAATACGATAAAAACGCAAATTGATCCGGTTTCTCATATCTATACTCAATGCAAAACGAGTGCTCCAATACAATGTGGTAGTAATCAGATTGAATACGAGAAATATATATATATATATATATACTATATATAAAGAGAGTCAATTTTAGATGTGGTTGGCGAGCCATTAGCCAAAATTAGGAAAAACAACACGCAGATGGTTGGAAACGTCTTCCCCAATGCTAAGTAGACTTTGCAATAGCCACAGCAGTCATAAAAGAAAACTGAAATCAAGGAAAATTGCAACTGTTGCCGCAAGTTGGCATTTGAGATTTGAGATATGAGATCTGACATTTGCATATAACATTTGCGGTCAAAATAAACTTGAACTTGTAGCTCAGTGTTCGTGCTTGGCAAATGTGCGCTAATCAAAACGCAAATGTCTCGTATAACAAAAATTGCAATGCAATATGCGATATGTATATATATATATATATGTATATACATATATGCATTTTATGATACAAAACTTGATTGTGCAGTTGCTTATCTGATTAGCGCCAAATAGCAGCAATAAATTAACGCCTCTCATCTCGGAGCATTTCCACAATGTGTGGAAGAAGTTGCACTTAAGTTCTCATGATGCAAAATGTGACTTCAATTGAGTGTTATTCAGTTACTGCACACATACATATACATATGTATATATATATATATAAACCCTATGCAAATGTAACAAGCGTATGCCAATTGAATGTCATTTAGTCCTTTCCTATACCTATGCATGTACAGCAGACGCAGTGAAAGCCAAGTGAGAAGGTTGCAGTCAGTCTTAGCCGACTGCTTAATACTCTGTTAGCTCTGTACGAACAGCTGAAAGAAATGAGGGAAAATCCTTTATGCTGGTGACGGAGTTAACACTTAAAAAGTTAATTACCAAGCCATATTTAAAATTCGAATGGAATTGGAATAATTTCTGTAACACAACATGCAACACTGTACGTAACTTATCGATATCGATATTGATCGATAAGGAAGATGAATTTCGATCGTACAATCAAAGTGAAGTGAAAGAGTTGTTCAGTTTAGCTTTCTACGCCACAGGATATATATTTCGATTTAGTTTACGCTTGGGCTGTGCAAGTCTTATGATATTTGGCATATACTCTTCGTTAGGGTATCTCGAGTAGCTTGCATTTAAATTTGTTTGCTGCCTGCGTGTCAGTTACAAGAAAAAAATGCCACAAGAAGTGCTCGCCACTTGACATGCAATTATTTAGCCCAACTGCCAACAGTCTGTCAGTCAGTCCATCAGTCAGAGTCAGCTAGCCGAGTTTGTTGCATGGCTGGCCAATAAAATAATGTTGCCTTCAAAACGTCCAAGCATATTGTGAAAAGGGCACAAGTTACATTTTTGAATGTCCGTTGATTATATCTGTGTGTGCTCCTCTCCTTGTTGCTCCTGACAAATTGCTTTTCCGTTTCCCTTTTCACTTTTCACTTTTCACTTTTCCCTTTAACATTTTTCATTTTCCAATTATTTATGCAGCTTGGGGCCTGCGGTGTCATCAGTGCAACACCCACGACAACGATGATTGCGAAAGTCTGCTGGTGAATACGCCACGTGTCCAGCTCGACGATCAATATCTGAAGGATTGTGCGCCCAAGGATGGACAGCCGCCGTTCTGCCGGAAGACGGTCATCCGGCTGGAGGTGCAGCCGGAGCTGCGGATTGTGCGCAGCTGTGGCTGGATTCAGGAGAAGGTGCACAACACATGTTTCACTGCTGATAACGAGGGCTACAAGGAAATAATTTGCACATGCAGCGACGAGGGCTGCAATGCTGCCGGCATCTCTGCCCCTACATCGGTCACACTCCTCGCCGCTCTCGCCGTCTCCTTGGGCTCTGCAGTGCTGCTGCGACGCTGATTCCCTTCCATTTCATCTACACCCAACTACAAACCTAATTTCGACAGAAATTATTAGTTTATATTTTATATTTTTGGTATAACTTTACTTCTCCTAAGAAAAGTACACTCAAAGAAAGTAAAAAACTGAATAAAGTATGTATTTTTGATTCAGACATAAAGCGAATCAAAAGTGAACACAGCGGCAAAGAGTCTTAAGCCAAGAATAAATTCATCGATATAAATCAATTTGTTGTCTTTATATCTATATCTATATCTATATCTATATCTATATCTATATCTACATCTATATCTGAGATAAATAATTTGATTAAATTTGATTTGAAAGCAAATTATTATGGCCCAAACCCAAGGCTCAACTCAAGTGCATGCCTTGGCCAGCTGTTTTTCAGTGTCTGGCAATGCGTATTGAAAACAATCAGATTCTTTTATTTTTGTACTTGTGTACAATTTACCCAAGGACTCCCCCCCCCCCACACACACACACACGAATTGGGCCAAAAACCAGTAGATGCCAAAATGTCTGCAAAATTGTTTTGTGGCCCAGTCGCAGACGCAGTTACGCAGCAAAAACTCCGAACATAACTTTGATAGGAGGGGGCAGAGGGGGCAAGAATGAATGGCGACAAGAACGTACGACATGTTGCCTCACTCTTGGCTACACTCAGCAAAAAATATAAAAGAAAACCCAGAGAAATGTGCTTTAATGAAGGCAATCATCATCAGAACAATTTTTTTTGTGTAGTTTTCTAATTTTATAAAATTTATTTATTAGTTTTTATTTAATTTATTTTTTAATTTTCCACACAATAAAATTCTTCAGCAAAGTTTCCAAATTTTATTTGTACACTGCTTTTTTTCTCAGTGTATATCAGCTACCCGTTTTAATATTTGGCTCGTTACATGTGTTGTAGTTTGGCTTTTGTCAAGATACAGATGCAAATACACACACGCACACACGCACACACGCACACACGCGTACACACACGCACACACATACAGCTGCAAATATAAGCATGACAGAGAGCGAACTATATCATGTTATTTTTCTGGAACTGCTTTCGTCGCCAGCTCAAATCGCTTTTATTTTATTCACAGTCTTTGTCTATGAGTGCTTCGATGTGAGTGTGAGTGTGAATGTGAATGTGAATGTGAGTGTAGTTGTGTATGTGTGGCTGTGTGTGCGTTTTGTCGCCAGCCTGGCGCCGTTGTCCAAGAGCAACAGTATCCACAGCTTCCGTTCACAAGCCACACACTGCCACAGCCGCCCAACTACCTCCCACATTGCCACCCACTTGGCCAGCCAGTCAGTTTTCTTTTATTTTATTTTCGTCGACTCTTTGGCGCCAACATAAAAAAATTGATTTTCATTTCTTTAATTTTTTGTTTCCAGTTGTTTTTGCTCAACGTGCGTAATGCGACTTTGCTCTCTGGACACTGGACACTGAAGGACATTGAGCTTTTCCTCCTTGGCTGCATGCCACTCGATTTACTTCAAATTGCATTATGATTTTTTATTGACTCCGCTTTGGAGTTCGCTCTTGAAGCATTGATTTTGGCATGCCTGACTATATATAATTGAAAAGATGGACGATTTCAAGAGCACTTATTTCGATTTTATAGTCGTCCTTAGAGTAATATAGTTGAAGACAGCATCTTGTTATGTTGCTTACCAAGATATCCCAAATCAAATTAATTCTTCTTCTTGGTTAACCCTAGCTTGTAGCTCTCATAGGTAGTTTTTTTTGAGCAGTTGAGTCTACCCATCTGCTTGGGCATGTTTTATTCGACCTGCTCAGGATATTTGCAGGATAGAGCTATAATCGCATCAGCACTTGCAACTTGAAAGTTATATTACTTACTTGCATTTGTTGTTATAAATACTTGTAATCAACTTGTCGAGTTGAGAATGCCAGCAATGTTCCTGAATCATACTCGACGAGTGGCAAACACGTAAAAACTATTTGCAGCGCATCAAATGCCACTTTTTTTTCTAGTTATCTCTTTCAGACATCTTTTGCACTTGAGTGCAACTGAAATTGCAGCAGTTGCAAGAACTAAATCAGATGGGCCAATTGTTTGTCGGGGGGTAAAATATATTATTTTCCAGTTTATAGGTCAGTGAGCTGAGAAATTGCACTTAGCAATAAACTTAATGACGATCGGATTAGAAACGCAAAAAAAATGGGAGATGCAACAGATTTTATACCCAGTGTTAGAACAGGTATAAGGAGTAGAGCATAATAAGGATATTCAAGGATATTTACTATACCTGCCGAACTTAATCAATTGTACTTACAAGCCAGAATAAATATTAAGTTGTGTCATTAAGATATCTATGAGCGCTGATGGTCAACACGTGTATACACATTTATTTGCAATGTACATACCAATTGGGCTAATGTGTTTTATTGGCAACTGCAAATAAAGAAGTCATGGAAAAAAGGCACAAATCGAATGCAGCCTTGGCCAGTTAATTTACTACAATTCTCAATAGTGCTGCAATAACATTGCGTATACGCAATAAAAGTTTATATTGCTTGCTGTTGGCTATTTGGGTAAATTACAAACTTTTTATTGGATACTTTGTACATATGTGAACAGTACGAGTGAAGTCAATGAAATGCATGCGTTGCACGATTGAAAACGGGGAGTTGCGTGTAAAAGTGTCAAGTTGTAGAAATTGCTAAAGCATAATTTATGTGCTGACCTTTGGCCACCAACCGGAAACGGAAACGTGCGTAAACAATTTTAATTATGTCCCGTCACCGTTGCGTTGTGGCATGCCATGAAAGAATCTCGTCAGTGCCTCTCAACTGCCCCATCCCCACGGATTATGACATCAACACCAGGGTCGACGACGTCATCGACAAGTGGACAACAACATGGTGGGAGGTGAGACTCAAATGTGACCTCGTCACGCAACATTCGCTTAGAAATTGGGCAACTTTGATTTAATGTTGGCCCTTATTTACATGTGATTTATTCGCAACACCCCTCCACGGACTCACAGAAATATAATCGGAGACTAAGGCCATTTCACCTATGTCCACTCAACATAAGTCCATAAAAATCTGAATAAAAATCGACCTTGCCTAGTCGACGATTATACATTTTGGTATTCTTAATCGTCGATTAAACAATTTGTCAGCTAAGAGCCAACTCTTATAACTTTCTTTATTCCTATCTTGAATCTTGTGACAATATGGGTTTATCTGGATGTAATAGTACTTAAGTCCTGCATCAATTCAATGAGAATCATTATTAAAACTGTTAAGTTACTATTGGTTATAGGTTACGCACTTGATGATCTCTTAGATAACTTAACTCAAGTATATTTAAATCTATAGATGCTTTATTCTATTTAAGCTTAAGCTAAAGTATGGAATTACCCATCTACTTATACATATACATATATACAGTGAGTCACAGTTCAAAGCAAGCAGCGTGAAAGAAAAAACGCAACTGCCTGCCATAAGCTATTTATTCATTATTTTTCAGAAATTCCAAAGACCGATGGTAGGTATATATATTACCCACCAAAATTAATATATTACCCCAATTAACTGGGGTTTCCCCACCCGCTAGGAAGAATTATAAATAAATGTTGCCTACTTCCAGGCGTAGTTCATTTGAAGCAGGTACATTGTGGGCACCTGGACGCCATAAAACCCGGATTTTTTACCTAAAGTTGAGTATTTTCGGTATAAATAGACAAATCCTTTGTAGTCTGTTTAGTTTTATCCTGCATCTCGGGTGCAACAAGCCAACAAGGACTATGGACAAATAGACCACCATTGAACTACGGAAACTCATCCTGGAACACCACAAAAACGGATATTCACATCGCCAAATAGCTGAAATGGTCAGTCTGAGCAACTCAACTGCGTATAACATCATTCGGCGCAAATCGGATTGAGAACAAGGGCAGAATGGCACCAAACAAGATTTTCACCGAAGAGGAAGAGCAAAGGATCATCAGGAAAATAAGGGGATCTCCCAAGCTATCGGCTCCAAAACTGAATCAACAGGTGCAGGATGAAATGGGGAAAAAGTGCTGTGTGGAAACTGTGCACTGGTTTCTGCGTCAACATGACTTAAATGCCCCAGTACCAGGGAAGAAGCCCTTTGTAAGCGTGAAAAATATAGGGACTAGGATGAAGTTCGTCAAAAACCACTTGGACAAGGATCTGGAGTTCTGGAACACAGTTATATTTGCAGACGACTCCAAATTCACCATTTTTGACTCGGACGGGCGGAATTATGTGTGGCGACAGTCCATTACTGACCTGAATCCCAAACACGTAAATTCAACAGTCAAGCATGGTGGAGGAAGTTACATGGCTGGGTATGTATCTCGTCAGCCGGATTCGGGAATTTTGTGATTTTTGAAACAACAATGGACAAGAATGTGTACTTCAACATGCTAAAGTAAAATTTACTCCAAAGTGCCGAGAAGCTTGGAATCCGAGATACTTTCCGGTTCAACCAGGTCAACGATCCCAAGCATAAGGCCAAGATAGTACAGTCCTGGCTCATCAGGAACTGTCCCCACGTGATAATTCCACCTGCCCAGTCTCCAGATTTAAATGTCATTGAGAATTTGTGGGCTCTGCTGCAAAATAACATCCGGAAGCCCAGCATATCCAGCAAAGAAGACCTCAAAAATGCTCTGCGGGAAGAGTGGAGCAAAATCAGCCCAGAAGCTACCAGGAAGATGGTATTTTCCATGAATAATAGGTTAAGGGAAGTTGTTAAGGCTAAAGGATATCATACTAAGTATTAACATCCTTATTTAAGTTAATATACGCCAAATATATTATTTTATTTATACTGTTCCAAATAAAATTTCCCCTCAAAATAGGGTACTTTTTTACATAACTATACCTAGCGGGTGGGGAAACCCCAGTGTATTGGGGTAATATATTAATTTTGGTGGGTAATATATATACCTACCATCGGTCTTTGGAATTTCTGAAAAATAATGAATGATTAGCTTATGGCAGGCAGTTACGTTTTTTCTTTCACGCTGCTTGCTTTGAACTGTGACTCACTGTACATACATTTATACATATACATACATATATACACAATTGTACTCATGGTACTTAAACCGGTTCTTCACTTTTTTATTATGCAGGTCAGACTATCGGCATCTTGCAACTCATCATGCATCATCATCAGTTGAACGGTGCCTTTCAGATGAACTATGCCAACTATGCAACGGACACCTTGACCACCATCAGAGGCTGGAGTATAGGGGTAGCGGACAGGTCAGAGACTGCCAGGGTGACGCTGGTGATGACAAAATGTTTTGTCATTTTGTCACAGGTGCTCAATTAAATAATAGTTGCCATGAACCGTGAAGCATGTTTGGGTTCTTAGATAATACCACAATCATTGAATGTAGTTCGATTGAGTTGGTGGTTTGAATTTGGCCGAGATAAAGCTGTCTTCCCAATATATTATGTATATAATTGCACAGCGAAGCAAATTATTTTTGAGTGTTGCACAAAAGTATGCAATGCTTTTGGTTAGATTTGGCTACCACGCACAGCACACAAATACCCGAAGCGCTTAAAATTCGAAATGCCCAAAAGTATGCAATGGAATTCATTCCAAATAGCAAGAGTCAACTTAATTTATGCATTGTCATGGTGTGCTATAATCGTAATCTGCGCTTAAGTTGCGATGCATTAAAATTAATAATAAATAATCTATAAATAGACGAACAAAACTAAATTGATCTATATATTTATAGAGGGAATATAGTAGATATACAAAATTAAATTGTTTATCGCATCAAGTGAAAAAGCCAGTAAAAAATATATGTAAATTGAAAAGCAAATAAGTTTTGATTCCGTTCAGCAAGGATATTTATCTGCATGCCAAATGTAGCTGTTCTGATTTGTTTTCTCTTTCTTTTGCTGTTTTTAGGGCCAGGGCCGTGACCTATACCAATCAGGGGCCACATTGTTTATGATAAATTAGAAATACTTGCCAGTTGCACTGTCTATCCTGCCAAGAGAATTTTGAATGCGATAAACAGACGCCCACAATGAAGACGGACAAGCAAGGACGAGAACGGGAGGGAATCGGTTACGGTCGGTGTCGGGGCTGGGGAGGATAAGTTTTCGCACTGGGGCGCCACTAATTGCGACGGTTTGTTCTTGTTGCACAGTATCAGCTATGTATGTAAATCTGTTGCTGTTGTTTGCCTCGGGAATACATAATTGCATTGCAGCAGCAGCTGGATTGATAACTTTTAGATAAGTTTTTGTGGAAAGACGTCTGCTGGGACCCAACTATTGGCCTTAGAGGATGCATTCGGCTCCACTTTCGCAATTTGAATACCATTATTTTTTTCATATTTTTTGTTATTTACTTTTTTTTTTGACTCTCAGCCATGTGGAAGCCAAGAGGTTATTACTGTCATAGCCAGTCGAGTGCGGCAGCCACAGCACAAAGAGGGGAGGAAGGACAACGGAAGTGGGGGCAAAGATTACGATGCACCATGGGATGAACTGACAATTTCTGTGGAAGAAAATCATATAATCTTCTGTTGCTGCATTATTATTTGACGAACATGATTAAATCTGCGTCTGCTAAGATAATGTCTGTATAGGAACTAAAATCAAGAAAATCTGTCTCGATTTTTTTCTCTTTTACTTTAAAACTTTCAAAGTTTCAATGTCTAACATTGTGAACAGAAAAAAGGGCTGTCTGAAATCACATACATATATATTTTTGAATCAAATTACAAACTTCAAAACTGAGCTACAAACATAAACCAAGTATATATGCTTATCTGATTTAGTCTGTTTGATTTCGACTGATCAAACTTAAATCCAGCTCTCATATACGCGTTGAGAGTATTGCTGAGCTTACAAAAATGTTAAAAATCTTTTTCAAAAAGATCCTTCCTCAAGTTTAAGCATTTTTCTATTTACAATCGAAGAAAACCAAATAAGAAAAATGTGTGCCACAAAAAGTGTCTTTCTTTGGCCATGGTACTCTGTGAGGCAGAACAGCGGCACGCCCACATGCCACAGGGCTCGTTTTACTCTGGCACTCGGCTCGCGCTCGTGTTCGTGTTGTTTGGCGATGACGTAGCCGTTTTATCCTTTGGCGCCAGCAACAGAGCACACAATTCCCAATTCCTTAAAACAGTTTGCAATTGGCCAACGCTGGCGCCAGAACCATCTTCATAGCTCTCAGCACGCGTCGAGCGCTGCGCAAAATAATTCATTTCAAACGCTAAGCCGAATATGCTACAAAATAATAATAAAGACCAATAAGAAAATAGCTAATCGAAAATTGCCGCACAAATTGCGAAAATCACATTAAAAGTTGTAAAAATTATAAAAGTTTAACGAAAAGTGCGAAAATGTGCGAAAATCGCCTAAGGAAATCGTCGGCTATTTTGTTGCTCTTGCACTTCCTCTGCTGTCTTACAAAAGGTGTGTGTGCGTGTGTTTGTGTGTGTGTGCGTGTGTGTGTGTGTGTGTGTGTGAGTGTGTCTTGAGTGCTCTGCCTGATTGTGTTAAAATACTTCTCACGTTTATCACTTAAACAACAATTTTACAACAAAATTTCACAAAAAATAATTGAAATGAAAAAAGAGATTGAAAAATTCACAAAGTGAAAAAATGAGTCTAGAAATCCTTGTACAGTATTGATATTGATATACGATAATGAAAATGATTTTAAATTGGTTGAACAATATTTTTTTAAATATCACAATAAATTGCAAAACTCCAAAAAGACCATTAAAATAGAAATTTTGTTATATTAGACTAAGAAACTTTTGAAATAACTAACAAAATTTTAAGAAGCTGAAAAGTTAAAAGTAAAAAATTATATAGAAATATTGTAAATTCAAATGATGTTGCTGGAATCTTTAAATATATTTCAAAAACTTAAAAAATGTAGAACAAATATCTAAGGAATGCTAAAGATTTGAATTCCTCGCAGATCGGAATTCAACTGCTTAGATCTAAAATTAGCAGTTTATTCCGTCCGATGGTTCTGCTCTCTTATGAATGGATACTTTACTATATCGAGGCTGAACAAGAATAAATGATATAGTTTTTGATCTTAAGGAAAATATCAGAATGTGAATAGATCCATAATTGAAGTTGCATTCAATCCACAGGCGCAGCCATAAAATGTTTTGTTTGCGACTCCAGCGATAATCCAAGCTGTGCGGATCTCGGCTCCAACTCGAGCATTGTGCCAGAGGTAAGTATACCGTTACGTGCCACAGATCGTTGCAGAATGTAACGTGTATGTACTTGAGATATGTGGCAAAACGCTTAACCTTTGCCCCAGGTAACCCATTCAGCTAATCGTCCCACGGTGACCTCAATCAAAGTGGTTGCCCAGCTGGGGGAGACACACAGTGAACTGAGAGCACATACCACATAAATTGTAAAAAACGGAAAACGGAAACAGAAATGGAAACGTGCAACGTCGTCGTATTCGAGCTGGTCGTTGTCGTTGTGTCCGCAAAGTGAATATATAGTGCCATTTTTCTCTACTATATTTTTTCGATCTGACCCATTGAAAATTCCATTTGGACAACTCGACGAGCGTATAATTCAATAACATGACAACTTGACATACTGTTTGCTGTCTAAAGTATTTCCGGCTGACTTGAAAAACATATTTTCTTTTTTAAAGATTGATTTTATGTATTCAAGCTGCAAGTTTTGCTGAAACTGTTGAGGAGAATCTAAGATAAGAAAATTATTTATCATCAAATCGTATGAAAAGTAAAAATTGTGTTCCAGAAAGTGCAGCTGAATGATAAACACTACTATCGATAACAACGTAAAAACCTTATAGATAGCTTTATTGTTGCTTTCAATAGAATAAGTAATAAATCAGAATTGTTTTGTTGCAATTCTTTATTTAAGTATAAATAATAGATCATAAAATAATTGACAATGCCTTTTGTTGACTTTGTGATCAACTTCATTTCTGGGCCAGCATTGTTGCAAGTTGCACTTTTGATAACGATTGCGATAGCGATAACGATAACGAGGGTCGCCATTATGATAAGATAAACGCCCTTTTTTAGTGCAGCACCTGCAATTAAGTGGGCAATTACACACACCAATAAAAACAAGATGAGGTTAGCTAGAGGGTCGAGAGGTGGAGAGGGTCAGAAGATACACAATCAGATAGCAATCGAATACAATCGACTGACTGACTGATCAATCATTAGCCATTGTTCGTCGTGTTTGTCGTTAAACAAATATTGATCGAAGTCTTTACGATCAATAATACTATCTGGCATTTGTTGCCTTCTAGGAATGCACTCTGGACAAAATGAAATCTCTGGACACCTGGCTATTCGATCTGAACAAGTTCTCCTACTTCGATAACGGGGCCAACAAACATCCGCTGATGAACTGCCAAAAGGTGGTGGCCAAAGATCGTAAGTACACAATTCGTTCCAACTAATGTTAAATTGTAAAAAATGTGAAAACTAAATAATAATGTTAAGTAAAAAGAAAAACAATCGAATGTAATAGAGCTCTAAATTAGGTATTTATAGTAGCGATGTATGCAGGTTTTTTGGAAATGAGGAGGAATCCTCAACGCACATCCTAGCAGAATGCGTCGCCTTAATCAGGAAAAGATGCAGCATCCTAGGGCAGCATGTCATGAGGCCCAAGGACATAGAAACCCTCAACCCAACAAAGATCCTGGCTTTGAGAGAGCTGTACGCTCAGTAAGTGGGCGCAATAGACCAATTATAATAAGTAGAGTTCTGGGAAACATATACATAAACAAAAGAAAACCCCAAGACCAGGGACCACATCATGTGCTCATCCGCACCAAAGACCCAGCAGAATCGTTTACAGCTGTCAGAGTATCTAGTTAGTCGAGTATCTGCGACTGCAATAATGCTCACTTGATTTTCACTCTCTATAAGGCAATGTATAGGTGTCAATGCTACCGGGAGGCACGAGTTGTTATGGCGAACTCACGTTGCAACAGGTTTATTGACAATAAATATTCGTCGTTAACAAATTGAATATACAAATTTATTCTATGTGCCAATCTCGACTGAACTAAAGTTAATATGTAAGATAGTTAATATTGTTTGTGTTGTTGTGCTTCACAGCTGATACGAGAAGACTGGTCACCGCACGCTTCTGTCAGCTGGACACTGGCGACTCGGATGCCTGTGAGATTCTGCGCTCCAAGCTGAAGATCACCAGCGATGGCAGCAGTCAGCGCGGTCAAGGACAGCAGCGGCGCCGTGAACGGGATCAGCAGCAGCAGCAGCAGCAGCAGCAGCAGCGACGCAAAGGATATGCCCAGGATGCTGGCGAGGAGTCGCCCGAGGAGCAGTTCTTTTGTGACATATGCAAAACGGATCGCTGCAACGGCGCTGCCGCCGTAACGCTGACGTCATGGCTGAGCGCAATGGGCATGCTGCTGTTGTTGGTGCCAGGCCCACTTTACTGCTGAAGTGGTGCGGGTCGAAATTGAGGCAAGGACGGGGCTGGTTGCATTTAGGTTGAGTTACCGTTTACCATTTACTTTGTAAATATTCGAGTGCCCAGTGAGCAACAGACATCGTTGAAAAAAAAGAAGAAAAATAGACACACAAACACCCACCCTGCCCCCTCATCCTCCTCCACCTTCTCGAAAGACCACCACGCTGACCGTTAAAGCCAGCAAGGCCCTAGAAATGTAAGTGACAGCAAACACACACACACACACACACACACACAAATTCCCACAGATACACAGCTAAGATATACAGATACAGATACAGATAAAGATACTACTCCCCTGCTCCTCCTCCTGCTCCACGCATTGGCAATCGCTTTGTGTCCAAGTAAATATGCCAATTTCAATTAACCCTCAGCTTGGCCAACAACAAATAAGCCATTAAATCTGAGCTATCTGAGCTATTAGATAAAGTAATCCGATGTCGATAATTGTCTGCCAAAATTTGAAGGTGTTTTTAAAAACCAAAAAAAAAACATATTTACATATTTAAAAACTTGAAATCCAAAATTGTTCTTCATCTTTTGACAGATAGCTTTATAATCCGATCCGGGCAGCGATTTACCCAGTGAGCTTAGCCACCGGTTTTTGGCTTTATCGACTTGGCTTTTGTTGCCAATCAAATTGATGGAAAATGTATTCAATTTTCAGTAAAATGAGCTTTGCCAGGAAGAGCCACAAAACAATGAAAATGGCTTAATTGAGTTGTAATTTGGTTGCCTTAAGCAATTGTTAATGGGATGCGATGTGAATTCACCAAAGGCCTTTAATTTTCTATTGTTCAAATTGTAAGCAATTGTTGGATATACATATATATACACACACACATATATATAATCGTATTTAATATAAATATCGTATGGTAACATGAAGTAATCAAATGCAAATGCCTGATTTTGAGTTGGGCTAGCTGCGAATCGGTTCAAAACTGTTTACAAAAAAAAAACGAACATTTTATTTAATGTTCAATTTGGTATTATTTTTTTCAAACCTTATGTGTATTCTTAAGTAGAGATATGCTTGAAAATGTTGAACAAATTAATGCAAAAAAGAAGAAGAAGAAGAAAAGAAAACACATATTTGTTTCTACACTCTTTCCGAGCTTAAATCAAAATGATGAACAACATTTATTTCATAATTTTATAAACAATTTTCATTTATGCGGAAAGAGTAAATGAATCATACGAAAAATGCTTGCAACATTATTATTTGAATGTTTCAACAAAGAAAGCAATAAGCTTAAAAAATATACATTAGAATAAAGATGTATTTGTATGATTTTCGAAGAAACACGCAAAAACAATCAGCAAAATGTGTGAAGAAAAACGAAAACAAAAAGCAATGAAAAATGAAGAAAAAAAAAACAGAAAAAGTGCAACAAATGTTAATTAAATGTGCAATTAGGAAAGTTGATCAAAGCAATACAGAAACTATTTCGAGAAATAAACTAATAAGTGTTTACGTCAAACAAAAATAAAAAGAATTCCGACTTTATATCGCCGTTAAATCGCGATTTAGCTAATGAAAGTATGGCAAATAGCAAAAAGTGCGTTTGAATGTATAACAATGTGTAGCACAGTTTGTATTGTTAGCAGCCATACTGATAGCAGTATGACAGTGGGGTAGCACAGCTATCTGTTGCCCGCTGCTGTCTACTCTAGCCAATCAGCGACAATTAAAAATGTTGGTAGGTAAACAGCGCATTGAGCAGAACTGTATTTTAACAACTGTTATACGAGTAGTTATACGAGCAGTTATACGAGCAGTTATACGAGCAGTTATACGAGCAGTTATACGAGCAGACTCTCTTGCGTTGACAATATTTATTCGCAGCCCAATTTGAGATTTGATGGTTTTGCAGCGTATGACAGTTTGTGTTGATGTATGCTTCCTTATGTACACAGTCAGTAGCAATCAGTGATAATATTCCCATTACTCATGTTTGAGGTGCGGGCAACCCAATCCCCTCCTCCTCACCACAATCAAGCACACATTTAATTTGAAACTCTTTTGGGTGATGCTATCATCGCCGTCGGCTTGTCAGCACAACCTCAGGGAGACATGCTTTTTTTTTCTTAGGTTTTTCTGTGCAAATGATATTTGCCGCACAGCCAAATATTGTCAAACGGGAAACGGCAGCCAGCCGAAAGCAGCAGCCTCAAACGACGTGTCGATATCATTACGGCTGGTTCAGTTCAATTTACATTTTCGGTAGCAGCAGCCAGAAGTTTCTCGATTCACTTCCGATTTTATCCAACATTTTTACATAAAATTTGCAAAATGGGGTCAACATTAGTGCTGCTTTTCTGGCTACTGGTGGCTGTGGCATGTGGCACCACTTCAGGTAGGTAGCTATGTATACCGCCACCGGCCGGTAGGTGGAGCTACTATCGATCGCATTTTCGGTTCCAATTAATTCCATAAATTCTTAATTC
This sequence comes from Drosophila nr. medialis 2 BK-2023a, assembly GCA_035044325.1. NCBI lineage: Eukaryota > Metazoa > Arthropoda > Insecta > Diptera > Drosophilidae > Drosophila > Drosophila nr. medialis 2 BK-2023a. The sequence continues at coordinate 654,112 of JAWNMH010000393.1, forward strand.
TAACAAAAATCTCTTGAATAGAGTTATTCAAATTAACTTAAAAATTGGAACCGTCGAAAATGTATACTGCGGTCATAGCTGCCCCTTTCCCCATTCCGATCGGTAGATCGGTAGATAATCCAATATTGACATATGCATAACGACCTCGATTGCAGCTCTGCGTTGCTACACATGCGAGGACTGCGATGAGGAGTCCCACTCAGCGGAGCTGATAGAATGCGCTACGCCCGCAATGGTCACGGTGCAGCAGCAGCAACCGCCTGATGCCGTGGGATCACCAGCTGTTGTACCGAGTGCTAATCCAGGTGCTGCTCCGAATCCAGCAGCAGCATCAGTTCCAGCCCCGGCTGCTGCTGCGCCTGCTTCGATTGCAGCTGCGCCTGCTCCGATTGTAGGTGCGCCTGCTCCGGCTGCTGCTGCGCCTGCTCCGGCTGCTGCTGCGCCTGCTCTGGCTGCAGCTGCGCCTGCTCCGGCTGCTGCTGCGCCTGCTCCGATTGTAGGTGCGCCTGCTCCGGCTGCTGCTGCGCCTGCTCAGATTGTAGGTGCGCCTGCTCAGATTGTAGGTGCGCCTGCTCTGGCTGCAGCTGCGCCTGCTCCGGCTGCTGCTGCGCCTGTTCCGGCTGCAGGCTCTGATAGCGCCGATGAGGACTATGAAAGTGACGAAGATGAATCTGCGCCACAATCCACACTGGGCATTATGCCAGCTGGCATGGGTGCTGCTCCATCAGCACCAGCAGCACCAGCGGCAGCAGCGGGAGCAGCGGCAGCAGCAGCAGCTCCTGCAGCAGCGGCGGCATCTGCCTCTGAAAGCGAGGGCGAAGATGAGGATGAGGATTATGATGAGCGAAGACGCAGACGCAGCGCCAGTCGTCAGTCAATGGGCAACATTCAAATACCCGTTTGCTATCGAGCCAGTCTAAGACGTAAGTAAATCCGGAGAGAAATGAACTGCATATGTTGACAACAAAGATATAGATAGACTTACACTCAGAGAAAAATGAATCAACTCTGTCTTTCAGTCAACGGCACGGAAATAACGAATCGCGGCTGTACGCTTGTCGTGGAGGACAATCCGACAGTCGCCTGTAAGAGCCTGTTCAATGGCTGGGATGTTGTTGGCTGTCAGCTGTGCGAATCGAATGGCTGCAATGCACCCATCCGTGAGACAATCTCGTCCCCATGGAACACAGCCAGCAGCGGTATGGTGTCAGAGTGGCGGACAACACTTGGAGTGACTCTGCCATCACTAATGACACTGCTTGCCAGCGTGCGTCTGATCTGAAACTGCGCCTGATAACATATACATATGTGTATAATCTATGATAATAAATAAACATATATATACATATATATATATATATATCTATTTTTGAATTGTCATCGTAATCTTGGTCGATTTATAAGCCATTACAAAGTCTATTTCGATCAGTATTTTTATTTGGTGCGTAGTCGATCTATTTTTGCCTAATTGTTCAATTCGATAAGAGTCCGTTTCAGGTTGGTGAGTGAAAGTGTCCCATCACATAAGTAGTATCTATCAATCTATATCTAGTCGGAGCTGGTTGACTAGGTCGATACCCTGGATAGATTGAGTATTTCCCTAGAAATATGGAGCATAAAAGCTGTAGATTATCACTAGTCACCATTTTCTAGAGTATTGAGAGTATTGTACTCTAATTTTATGATAAGTTCTTTATATTTCTTTATTTAAGTGCACAGGGCTCGCCCGCATAAGTACTAATTATATTAACCATATATTATTATTAGTACTACACATTTCAGGGGGTTGTGCACTCAAGTTATGACGAATACTTTATTTAAGTTGAACTGATTGTAGGTTTATTTGCCCGTATTTTGAGGTTTCTGCGATGATTGTATTTCTTAAAATTGTGCTTCATGCACCAGGCATATATCCCCTATAGAGGTTGAGTGAGTGGGTATGGAGTATAATTAATTACGACCACTGATAAGCCCGATGACGATGACCAATACCATGCGAATAGTGATATGAGTCCAAGTTTAGGTCCAAAAATGCGTGACTTCATTTCTATTGCTGATAACTGTTAGATAATAAGTGGAGATGATGATCAACTGATACCATAAGGCCTCAAGTGGGCAATCACTGCCCCTGCGAGTTGAGCGATTTACAACTGGCGTCAGAATGAAGTTGCAGAATGCGATCGAGTTACTCATTGGGTGATGAACGAATCTACCCGATTTCAAACAGTGACAGCACTGCGGAATCCAAACTTGTTTCCACAACTGAGCAGCTGCCAATATTTAGCAACTGCCAAATTTGTGGTGCTGCTCAAAACTCGTATATATAAATATATACATATACATATTATATATTATATATATGACGGGCTGGCATCAACTGTGCTTCCTCGTTTTATTTTTGTAATATCCACAACTTCCGGGACGTTTGTTCCTTTTTTTTTTGGATTACAAAAGGTTGTCAAATCCTAAATGCAACTGATGAGAGTCAACAGGGGAAAAAAACAAGCTCGACTACAAAATACCCTATCGATTATCATGCTGTCTCCTTATATGATCTTGATAAAATGCTTAGTTGATCAGTAATATGTAATGTAATATATAATGTACGTAATGTAAGTAGAAGGCTTCATTGTTAACATTGGAAGTATTGTTCCTATCGAAAATCGATTTTTATCGATATTCGTAAAGTGGGCGGTGGGTTATCAATAAAATGAAGTTAATTAAATAATCTTCGTATACGCGAAATTACTTTCCAAATATATCTAGCTCTGATAGTTTCTAAGAACGGCTTCTTGCTACAGACGACTCTATATCCTGATCAAGAATATATAGACTTTATGGGGTCTGAAATGCTTTCTTGTGCCTATCAAGTACTCCTGCTTAAGAATTTTTAATTCTTCAAAATGAGAGGCAGCAAGATTTCAAATTTGATACTTAATCTCAGAATCTATTCACTTCCGATACGTTTTGAACTTGAATCGAAAATATTTTTTATGGATTTTTCTTGTTTTTTGTAGCGCTCGGGGAGAGCAAAGTGAGATATCTTTTACGTGATCTCGTTAGCAATTGGAGACAGCAAATTTCGAATTTTATTTTGACGTTGATGTAGGTTTTTCAGTTAGTTGTCTGGCAGACAGCGTCTGACTTCTGAATTGTTGATGCGTCAGTTTAACCGTCGAGACACTAACAACCATTTTCAGTCATTTGGCACGAACCGCACTGGCGACCAATGCACAACGGAGTACGCACGATCCAAAGACCCGCAGCACAAAAAATTATGTGGTATCAGGGTCAAATTTTACATGTGACCGAAGCTACACACTTTGAGATTGTGAATCTTAAATTAATATTCAATTCTTGAAGTTGGATACGTAAAACGATTTTTTTGCTCTCCAGGGCGAAAACTCGGGCAGCTAGAGAGTCGCACAATAGGTGTAAATAGGTTGCGTAAATGACAAAAATAAAAATTAACAGCTATATTTTTGCTCTGTTTTTTTGTTTTTTGTTGATTTGAAATCGTGTTTTTTGTTTAATTTGTGCGTGCATTTCATGTTGAGTAACATGCAGCATGAGGCACGAGCCCAACACGAACATTACGAGTATTATGTCTAAGCAGGGGCATCACAATAATTACTTGCCCCCCCAAAAAGGGGAACGTCCCAGTTCCGTAGGTGTGGATATGTATTATTGCTGAGAAGAACAGGCAATAAAAATTCCAAGTAAGCTGTAGATTAGCATATCGCTATAAAATATACCGATATACACATCTATATATGCATATATATACAGTGATACAGTGGGGAATTATTTATAAGAAAACCCAGTACTTGAATCATCTTAAATTGCGGAAAATCTCTTATCGGCTTCTCTTCGCGGCTTGGAAACATTAAAACCAAAAGTTAATAATAATAAAAAAAGAGCGTTAAACAAAGAATGAGTGTGCGGGTGGGTGCGATAGAGACAGCAAGACAGAGCGGGAAGGGGAGAGGGAGTGAGTTCTTACGAGCTCGTTGGACTTTTACTTTTTGGCAGAATTTCGTTTATTGCATTATAAATTAATTTGTTATCAACAAAATAAATTAATACGCGCACATTCGCCCCTCTCTCTCTCTCTCTCTCACTCTCTATCGCACTCTTTCGCGCTCGCTCTCTCGCCCGCTGTGGGCCCACTGTGCTCGCCGTCTCTTTCTCAAGCGTCGAAGCTTGCGGCTTTTGTGGCGCAGTCGCTGCGAAACTCGCTTATAAAAAACTCTATAAAACGTCTCAAACAAATCAGAAGATTTTCAGTTAAATTCCAGAATTCGCAAACAGCGGTCGCAAAAAACAACAAACAAAAACAAAAAACCAAAAAACACATCAAACATCAATCAAAAAAGTGCAAGTGAAATAAATAATACATATATATTTAAATATATATATATATACATATATAGAAGATGCGTATCAGCAGTGCAAGTAATTTGAAGTTGGCCAATGCCTTCATTCTGCTGCTCGTCTTGCCAGGTAAGAGAGAGTCCAAGTGCCAGGCCCAAGTGTAGTGTGATAAAAAATAATGCGCCCCGATTAATGGGCTGCATTCCATACAAAAATATTTAAATCCACCATAGATTCCGATATAATATGTATGGTTTATAGCAACTATTTGTGTGTGGTAATAACAAAAATGATAAAAAAAATAATAAAAAAAATAATCAAAAAAAAATAATAAAAAAAATGAACAAAAAATAATAAAAAAAAATGAACAACAAAAAATAATAAAAAAAAGAACAACAAAAAAAATACAATTTAAATGCAAATTTTGAATTTTGTTGATCATCCACATTTATTGCACTCTCAACGTTTATGGCATATTAAATAAAAAACAAACAAATCTAGAAAAAAAAGTCACAAACAATGCGAAAATTGCTGACAATTTAACGCTTACTTTTTTGTAAGTGGCGGAAATGAAATATATATATTTATATGATAATCATATACCTATATATAGAAAGAAAATAACTTTTTATTCCACATCCATTCAAGTTTTAATTGTGTAAAAAACACGCTTAAAAAACTTGATTATATGTATTACTGATTAATCGGTTAGATATTCATTTTTATCCATTTTCAATATGTTTTGAGCCTTGTCAAAATTCCTATTTCGATTTAGCTGAATAACTATTAGCGAAGTTTAGTTAACAATTCGAGTTTACTGATTTTTTCAAGTATTTTTTTGATTACTTGCTTAACTCGACTCGGTCGTGTTGCAAGCAGCTGTCATTTTTGGGGCATTGTTCGAGTTGCTTTTTTTAGGTCTAGTTTTTGACATTGAAACTGCGTCAACTGCTAATTGAAAAGCAACGATTTCCAGTTATACTTTGGCTAGTACGAATGCAAGTACATATGTATATATATATATATATATATGATATATCTATATATATATAGACGCATGACGGCTGTCGCTTAGCACATTTCTGGCGCAACAACTAGCGAAAACAACCTGTTGAATTGATTAGCACCAAATCGGAGAAAAGGAAAAAAAAACCTGAAACTCTCAGCTTAATTGGCATTAGTTGGAAAATGTAAATTTTACTTACACACACACACACACACACACACACACATACACCTGTTTGCAAATGTTTGCAGATGTTTTTGTTAATTAGTTTACGAAATGTCAGATTACGAGCAGAACTATTCCCATGATTTATTGATACTTATAGTTTGTGTGTACTTGGCGCTCAACTCATTAACGTAACTGGCATGCAAATACATATATCTATGTATTTATATATATGTATTTCCAGTCAAGCCAGTCGCACGTAGAATGCAAATGAATTGCTTAGTTTATTGTCTCTCTCTCGCAAATTATTATTATTCTTTCGCAAGGAGAGGGACGAGAGGGAGAGAGCAGTCACTTACAAATTTCCGTAGACTTTGTTTATCACGTGCCATTAATGCCACTGTCCCGGCTCCGGCTACAGGTACCTCGTCCATCCATTAATCAATGTGGTTTATTAATTAATTTGGAAGTCAACAATTGATAAACATTTGCCTATATCATTCTGCAGTTCGGCTTGCCTGTAAACTGTAACTGAATGGCCCACGGTGCGTATGAGCAATTTGTTTATATGTTTGATTATGATTGCCACCGATTACAATATTATTTTGCTATATACGCAAATATTTGTACTGCATATATTTGTTTGGATTGCCAGAAAAAAACAAATTAAAATTAAAACAACAACTTTTAGATACAGAAAATGTGCGAAAGTGTTTGGCAGGCAGAGGGAAGCTTCTCCGTCCAAATTGAGCATATATGTATATTCATGAACGATCTCAGACCCGATAAGAGTTCTGCCACACCAAAGATATATAGAATATATTTCATTTATTGATAACTTGATATATTGATATATTGCCAATGATATGAATCGATAATCGAAGCCGTAAATATATCATCAAGATCGGTATCAGTGTGTCTTCTCGTCGAAGTCTCCTTACCACGAGATTCTTGCTTGCGGTTTTTGTTTTTGTTTTTATTGGAAAATAGATAATTGAAATAATATTTGGATGAGCTGAGGCTGAGCCTCGATTTTGCCTCGAATCGGGTGATTCACTCAGTCGGGCACTTAACTGTTCAACTGGGCGGCTATTACTGTCACTGTTAACTGATAACGCAATTGACGCAATTACGGTGGGAAAATATTTGCAGTTGCTTCTTTGTTGTTGTTGTTGTTGTTGTTGTTAGCGCTACATGGAAACGGTGGCTGTTGAATAAAATAAAAAATGTGCTATTAATACGTCAACAAAGTATTTGATTCCTTTGATTGGCTCCGACTTGGTTCGATTTGTCATCGTTAATCGTTGTTCTGTTTGCCAAAGCTTTAACTTGTTTTACCGTAATGCTAGATGGTAAATGATATCCGACATATGTATACAGTTTGCAGGTCATCACACAGTTAGCTTTTTCTTTATATTTTTATTTTCTATATATATTTGTGCAGCTTGTCTGGCGGAAGAGCTGAAGTGCTATGTATGCGATAACTGTAAGGAGGTGACCACGGATACACCGCTGAAGTTGTGTAACGCGAAGTTTTTCCCAAATACTGAGAACACCACGACAACAACAACAACAACAACATCAACAACATCAACAACATCTACAGTAGCCACCCCATCCTCAACGACCACCAAGCCCACTGGCTCAGCTACATCGGACACAAGCGCGGACACAAGCGCGGACACAACTGCAGAACCCGCAGGGGCCTCAAGCACCTCAGAGGGCCTACCGCCATCGGCTCAAACAGGCAGTCTGCCAGGGACAACGAATACGCTTCCCGTTCCAGAAAATGTGGATAACACTCAACAAACTGCTGCAGAAAGTGTGAATACCACTACAAAAACTGGTGCAGAAAATGTGGTTACCGCTTACCAAAATGAGAGTTCCGCTCAATTAAATGATAGTTCCACTCAACAAGAGGTGGGTTCCGCTCCGAATGTACGCCGGCGTCGTGCTGCGAACGGAACAGAATACAGCTATCACTGCTTCACAATAAAAAAAGCTGGTAAATAACCAAACACAAAATCCCTAAAGCAACATAGCGAATGCATACACTCAGAAAAAAAAATCGCCCTGAATTCAAAAAAATCTTCCTGAAAGCTAGGAATTTTTTTTTTTTTAATATTTTTTAAATGTTATTGAAAAAAATATCCAAAAAAATTTTTATCTTTAGATATATATATATATGTATATTTATTATAAAGTTAAAGATTCATTTTTAGAAAAAAAAACCTTTCTAAAATTTAGCGCATTTGAAAAAATATCCTGACAATTAGAAAATCTACCCCGAAATTTCTACCCTGAATATTAAAATGAGTTAGCCTCGCCGGCAAAAGTAAGGTGAATTTCTAAAATTATAGACGATGTTTTTTCTGAGTGTATTTAGCGATTGCCATTTGATGAAGAATCAAACTGAACTGAAATTAAATTTTTCAAATTCGCAGAGACTGTCAATCGCGGCTGCGAACGTGTTGCAACAAATCAGACTGGTTGCAAGAACAGCACATGTGTGAGTTGCTCGATGACTGCCTGCAATGGTGCCACGTCTTTGTGGCAATCATCGCTGCTGGTGACGGTTCTTCTTGCAGTTGTTGCCGCCGCTCTGCAACGCAACTGAGTACGTGGCAGAAGAGTACAAGGAGAATGAGAAAAAGAAGGAGTAGAAGAAGAATCCTAAACCATTTCACCGCCCACTCCAAATCCCGGTGTTATTTAATACATATTGCTCATTTCCTCATTTCTTTAAGGCACACACACCCACACGCACACACACACACACACACACACACACTTTTGTTAAGTCCAGCGACATTTTATCTAATTTGTAAGCGACACACACACATGAATATCGAAATATAAATATACTATAACCTCTACTATATATATACATATATATATGTATACACATGAAGCATAAGACAATTTAATTGATATGTAATAAACTATTTGTAAAAAAAGTAAAAAATAAAATACACAGTTAATCATCAGGAATTTGAAATGAATTTTGTAGCCAATTTTGCCACTTTGACATCAAGTTTGACATTGAGATCTGCCAAGTAACTACTCAAAAAACGAAGTAAAATCATATGTGATGGAGATATATGTTTCGAAATATATAAATATAAAAAAAATATAATCAACTTTGATGTATAAATTAATATTTGAATTATAGCTCTAGTTTAGTTCTGGCGATAAACATTTGTCGTGCTCCACCTGATGACTACACAAACAAATCAAAAAGTAAAAAAACTGCAGATAAAAATATATGAAAAGAAGAAGAACAAAATGAAAACAATATAAAACAAAGCGAAGATTGTTTTTTTTTGGTCGAATCAGTTGTAAGTTGAATATGGGTCTGGGTCAATGTCACGGCCATGCTCGGAGGAGTATTCACATTGCGCATACGCCGCATTGTGCAAACAAAGGACGGCATACTTTTAGGCCATGATGACAAATACTAAGCAAATTTGCCCAGCACAAACAGAGCCAGTCGCGAGGTGCCCCCAACAAAACGATAAGATAAGATTTCAATAATAGAAATAAAACCAACAACAAAAAAAACGATAAATAACTAAACCTGAAACTTCTCTATGTGTATACTCATTGTATATGAACCGTGCGTACGAAAAGTATGTGGACCGGCATAAATAATGCTACCAAATGGAAGTATCATAAATTGGCTTAGATATCAACTTGTATACAACAATTTGATTATCACATGCATTCGTTCCGTTCTATATCTATATATCTACTACTTGAATTACGGCTCATTACAATTATCAGAATTATCTGAGCAGGCAGATAAGCTACTGACTTGCGATGTGTGTCAAAGCTACTATAAAAACGACTGATACCAATAAATAATGTCATCTGATAACAGGTGCCACTCCCGCCTTCAAAACCATTAAGAGTTTGTATCTCCCGCAATTTAAGAGCTATTCCTGGTGAGTTACTAAGAGCGTCCTCCAAAAATTGTTCAGTCACGGCCCCCAAATTCTCAGAGCAGCATATCTCCCGCTATTTAAGAGCTACAGTTACCAAACTTGGGGAGAAGATTACTATCTAACGTGGCTTTGAGAATAGATTACTAGGAAGTTCCAACAAAGATCGGTATTTCTTGGCTACATCCACAATGCTCTATTATCATATGGTATTACTTAGTGGTATCAGAGTATTCCGCAGTCGGTTACGCTCGACTGCAACGTTCTCTCCTTTTTAACTGTTTGGAGTGCCTGCGTTTTGGCATTGCGTATTATCTTTAAGTGGGCTTCCATCCAAAAGTTGGGGAATACGACAAGTGCTGCATATTGAGAGCGAAAGTGTCAATTAATTATGGAACTTATCATCACTGATAACGAGCTATTTACAGATTGATTGACTTTGATTTTTTAATGACTTGAATGAAACTTGTGAGCCCCGTTGCAAGCCAGCACATTTCTGAATGTCAATAGCGTTTGGTCATTGTAATTTGGAATTTCCGTTCTCAGAATCTACAAGAGATAAGACAACTACGAAATACGATTCGCTTCGATATCCCGATTTTTATTTTGTAATTCGCTGTAATTCACCTGTAAAGTAAACATGAAAAACAAACCAGCCACACCAAGTGACCGCGTGATAAAAACAGAAGAGAGAACGTTACCGACTATGAAATACTTTGATATTGTGGGAGATATGCGGATTTATCGATTTACACTTTCCGAAATATCGGCATAGGCGATTATGGGCGCAGGAAATTTGTTATCGGTTCTTAAAGGCAGTTACAAGTAACATATCTTCCAAATTTGAAGGCTCTAACTGAAAAACTGCGAAAGTTATAGCTAGGCGGAGGTCCTGTAGGTTGCTGAAGTGGGCGTGGCATATGTCGATCTTGAAAGGACATCGTCAACAACCTACCAACCAAATTTGGTGACTGTAGCCTTATAATTGTGGGAGATATGTGGCTTTATCGATTTACGAATATCGATTCCATCGATTTCCTAGCTCCCTAGTGGACACAGGCACAGATCGGAGGGACGTGCGACAGCAGTCAGACAGACAGCACGACGGACATTGCACAAAACCAATATAGTATGATACCTCCGGTAGAGCACATGTGTATTTACTTTCTAAATTACAAGATATAGAAATGAAGTTTATAGCTTTTTGTGTACTTTCCGCAGATAAAGCCTCTTTGTTATACAGCTGTCCAAATACCGTGAATCATCGGCTATAAAAATAATCGGGAAAGAACAATTCTACTACTATTGTTTATATGAAAACCACTTTCATATCATTTAGTCATTTGCTTATCAATTAGTCGCTAACTTCGCAAGCATTTTAAGTATGCTAATATATATATCTTATTTGGAGACATAACATCGGTCTTAAAAACCGATCAAGCTGATTAGTTTCATTTGAATAGGTACGCCCAGAGGAAGTATGAAATATTTATGATACTATTTGTTTCGGTTCCTAATCAATTGAGTTTTATGGCCTTGTCATGCAAAAGTGTATTCGTTGAAGTGCAATTTCGTCACAGAGCATTTCGGTCAATGGCCCAACAATTTACTTATTAATTTTTTATTGTGGCCAATAATAAAGATATGGCTACATCCGAGCATTAACTCGACCAAAAAAAAATGACCTCAAGTTATAATCGATCGAAAAGTGGCTTGAAATCATTTTTGTATATATGAAAATCAAATGCTACAAATTGGAAAGCTTTGCCATAAACCGACGATCTCATAAATATTAAATTTCTCAAACGTACGCTGATTTTTCTGAGCGTACTAATAGTCGTAAATTAAACATCCTGCGGAAATAAGTTTTAATCAAAATCTTTGGAATTTGCTACGTGCACACACACACCCACACTCATAAATGCTTATCAGCAGGGTAGTGAGCGTATCATTAAGTTTATAGGCAATGTTATCGGTCGAGTCGAGAAAGCGGTCCTAAATATCCGCACAACAAGCCAATACTGATTCCAGCCAACGGGGCGCTCTGTTATCAGTAACATTGGCACGACCTAGTCGACCAACCCATGAGTACCACCTACCTACAGACCCATCATATCGCACTGGCTCCGTGTGTGCCAAGTGATAAAAAAGAAACAATGTTAACAATATATTTAAATGGTAGTTAGCTTTCAAGTCTCAAACCGTGCTGTTGTTCGCGCTAAAACAAAAGAAAATTTGTTAAAATATATATATATATATATATATCCTAACCCATATCCCTAAGTTCTCAAACAAGATGCGTTTTAGTCTATTAATCTGGTCGCTGTGTTTTTTCGCCGCCTTTTGGCCAGGTGAGCAGGACGCGATTTGCTGGCGTTTAAAAACGCGCACTTCCATTAATGTGCAATCAAAATTAATCCTCAAAGCTGTGAAGTGCATTCAGAAAACATCAAGAGACTTAAGTCAACTGTATAGATCACGTACTTTAGTATATTAAAAAAAATATATATAAATAAAACCTAACGAACATTAATCAATATATTCAATACTCAATCAATATTTGAAAAAATTGTGAAATTCCCCATTTTTAAAATTGATGTTTGAAAAGATAAAAAGTCCTTAAAGTGCGATGCATCTAATACAATCAATCATAAAAGTAGCAAAAAATTTGACATCGATCGATTTAATTTCTTAGATTGAAGAATGTTTTTATGCACAAGCTACAATAGTAGTTCCCCCCCCCAGTACGAGACCCAGCACATGTCTTATCAGCATGTTGTACTCATTTCAGCGAACCAAAGAATCACGGCCATGCCCATTATTGTAATTAGACCACATTGGAGTTAACATTACGTATGCCGCAAAAATGCGAGGCCGCAAATGGCCAATTAAACCAACAACGAAAAAAGTTTTCACCAACAGCAAAATTGATCAGTGAATTAAATTGTTTATAACTATTATATAAATATTACATTTATCAACAATTACATAACATTCAAATTGCGACTACTGAATATATTTTTATTTGCCCAGTACTCTTAAGCCCAGTAAAGTCGGGGACTTTCGAGCAAATTCAAAAACAAAGTGCGCTGAATCATTCCAATGTTATCGCCAGATTTGCTGCAAAAATTGGAAAGCAAAAAAGGAAAAACAAACAAAGAGTTTTATTGAAAATGGTTTTTCTTCTAATTTGTAGCAAACGCACTCGATTGTTATGAATGCAGTGGCTCCGATTGCGAGGATCTGGATACAATGACAATTGTCAGCTGCAATTTGGATGACAGCCCGGAAGTGACAACGGAGGACACTAACGATGCATCGTCAACCAGCTCGCAGACCACAAGACCGACAGGAACCACACCTGATGAAGGCACTTCAAGTACACAACCCACAACACCGATACAAACCACACCTGAACCTGCGGATACAGATTCTACAACTGATACAACTGGCGAAACTGGATCAGAATCCCCAACCACTACGATTTCAGAAGATAGCACAACTTCACCAACGGATACCACACCGGATACAACACCGAATACAACAGGACCCACAGATACCACAGATATATCAACTACTGAAGGATCTTCAGATTCGACAACTGATATAACTGGTGAAACATCACAAGCCACAGAAAGCTCAACACTGACTTCAGAAGACAGCTCATCTTCACCAGCGGATAGCACACCAGATACAACAGGACCCACAGATGCCTCATCAACTACTGAAGGATCTTCGAGTCCAACGAGTACAGATTCGACAACTGATATAACTGGTGGAACTGGATCAGGATTCCCAGGCATTCCAACATCAGAAGCCACAGAAAGCTCAACACTGACTTCAGAAGACATCTCATCTTCACCAGCGGATAGCACACCAGATACAACAGGACCCACAGATGCCTCATCAACTACTGAAGGATCTTCGAGTCCAACGAGTACAGATTCGACAACTGATATAACTGGTGAAACTGGATCAGAATTCCCAGGCATTTCAACATCACAAGCCACAGAAAGCTCAACAGTGACTTCAGAAGACAGCTCATCTTCACCAGCGGATAGCACACCAGATACAACAGGACTTACAGATGCCTCATCAACTACTGAAGGATCTTCGAGTCCAACGAGTACAGATTCGACAACTGATATAACTGGTGGAACTGGATCAGGATTCCCAGGCATTTCAACATCACAAGCCACAGAAAGCTCAACAGTGACTTCAGAAGACAGCTCATCTTCACCAGCGGATAGCACACCAGATACAACAGGACCCACAGATGCCTCATCAACTACTGAAGGATCTTCGAGTCCAACGAGTACAGATTCGACAACTGATATAACTGGTGGAACTGGATCAGGATTCCCAGGCATTTCAACATCACAAGCCACAGAAAGCTCAACAGTGACTTCAGAAGACAGCTCATCTTCACCAGCGGATAGCACACCAGATACAACAGGACCCACAGATACCTCATCAACAACTGAAGGATCTATGGTTGCTGGTTTGAATGCTGTCGAACCGATGAGTCAACTCAATGATGTTCAAAAGTTGGCACGAGCTGCAGGTTTGCGATCGGTGCGAGCACGTCGCTCTCTGGCTGCCCATGCAGCCGATCGCCTAATCCGCAATTATCGCTCCTTGGAGTCAACGGGAAGAGTCACTGAATATAAGGCATCGGCCTGCTACAGCATCGTAAAGGGTGGCAGTAAGTACCAGATACAGTCACAATATGCTTGTTAACACCACACCTAATCCCAATTACCAATTTTTACTCATGTGAACAGCGATGCAGCGTGGCTGTGTGAGAATACCGGCGGGTCAAAGCGGATGCCAGGCGGTGCGTGAATTGGTCGATCTACCGGAGGATTCGGTTGGTGATCTCTGCGATGTTTGCCAGATGAATCTCTGCAATGGCAGCTCCACTCTGCACATCTCCCTGGGATCCCTGCTGCTGCTGCTTGGCCTTGGTTTGAAGAGCCACTTCTGAGTGATGCCTTCGCATTGCTGTGCTTTATGCTAATTTTGTATTATATTTCCTAACAAAACAAAATAATAACGAAGATTTCATGTCGACTAGTAAAACGATATCATAAAAATTGTCAACATTCTTTTACTCCTCAACTTAATCCAACACTCAGTAGAAGAATCGGCCTGAACTTTTGGAAAATATGACTAAGCACTGAAAATTGTTTCTTGTTTTTGAAAATACTTTCTAAATATAAGAAAAAACACTTTTCAAAACTGAAGCTCTTTAAAAAATATATTTCTAAAATACAAACCCTCCTTTTGTAAAACACTTAGTGAACACATATATATATATATATATATATATATAAACCCTGAAAATAAGACAAATTTTCTCTAAGTGTTAGCGAAATGTACCCTGATGATGAAATCTCTTAGTTCTTATGAAATATGCTTTCTGAATTATACAGTGAGTCACCTTTGGATCCAAAAGTATCGCCAATTTCAATCATTTCTTCTGAATGCATAAGCAGATTTCAAATTTCAAAATATTATCAATTCAAAAATCATTTGAAATAAATGGTTTTTATCGATGTTTTATTAGTCGTGTGTTAACAATCAAAACCACCTCGAAAATATTATAGTCAAGTACCGATAACAACAATAAAATCAATCACTTTAATAAGTCATTAGTAGTTGATATCCTAGGAAAGATTATACAAGATATGCTTAGAGGCACAGGGAGGATCATATACTTATCGTTGATTACCTTAGCTATAAACTAAATTATTTCTCCTTTATCAGGTGCGTAATCAATCGATAAATGTTAAGAAGACCATTTAGTTAAATATCAACATTGGAATATTTTGTATGTATATATAAAAATATGATATGTCGGTTCATAGTCTTATATAGTTTTATCTTAAGTGCATAGCAATCACAGCTCTTCATAAACAAATAATTGCTCAGATATATGACCAATTGACGTAAGATTACCAGGAATCAGGTGCGTTTCCACGAAATCGTATCTAATCACAGCTCGTGATAAAAATATATATGACCTAAATTGCATCTGACAGTTCGGCACTTTTCAAGTGTTACAATGCATTTCATTTGACTGCTTTTTTAATGGCTTACTTCCTACTTCCACTATCTGACATTTTTCAAGGCCACGCATTCTGCAAACAATTAAAAATGTAATAGTCGAGAGTTCGGCAGGGTGATTTCTTGAAGCTAGGTGTTAAATATTTAGTAGTAGTTCAATTGTGTTTGTTATTGCTATCGGAAATCGATTTGTTTATTTACGATTCGGCGAGAGTTGTCGATAAATGAGCACCCATATTCAACATTTGAAATCCCTGGCTATTATACTCACTGAGATCGGCTTCCCCATACATGGCTAAATCGACTCGGCTGTTGATGGTAATTAAGAATATATATACATAATGGAGTCGGAAATGCTTCTTCTTACCTAACACACACTTTTGCTCAACTTCATTAAACTCTTTCGCAACTACATTCTCAAATGAGAAGATTACCTATGTGATTTGTGGCAATTCCTTCCTCATCCAGAAACCATTTACAATAGGTATAGGGTATATTTAGCGAGTGCTCAAACCACAGCAAAACTTACAAAATGCTTTCGAAACCTGCCAAAGCTCGATGAAAAGCTTTTGGGTTAAGCAAAAAAAAAAAGCTCAATTTGTAATCATACATTATATATGTATGTATGTATATTTTGCTATATCTATTATCGCAGCCGATTTACCATTGTTATCAGTGAAATGTTATTACATATAGATAACATTAAATGGTGGGCCAGCTCTATATTGCAAGGTGTGTTGAAATTGCAAGGCCAACAGCTACCCAACTGGCAAAGAAAGAGACAGTTAAGCAGCGACAGCCGAAGGCAACAGAACATTATAAGAATCAAACTAGCCAGCAAGCACTACTGATCTAACCAAAAATCGCACAATGCTGAGCCATAAATTGTCCACTGCTCTGATAGCGGCGCTTATCACAATCAGTTTCAACAGCTGCCAGGCCCTGAGTAAGTTACAATAATTAAAAAACAAAATAAAATAAAATAAAATACAACAAAATTAAAACAATTGACATTTTTACTGAACACAGATTGCATCACCGGACTAGTGGGATCCAGTCCCACCCCTTGTGCTGCCGGTGTTACCCAGTGTTTTGTTCAAACAGGTAAGACGCCTCCGATTTAGGTTTAGGTTAGGTGACTCACAAGTCTATATGCCAATTGATAAGTTGGACAAGTTCTATTTAGACCAAGTTCATTTTATTATCGGTGTGTGCATGGGTATGTGTATGTGTGTGTGTGTGTGCGTGTGGGGTTGAACATGGTGCTCAAGTGGCGATAACAACAAATTTATACAGCTAAGTAAAGCTTTTGCTGCGCAAAATTCTTTGTTGGCCATTTACTGGTAACGATTATAATCATACACTGAGAGAATTCGAATGGCTTCAAAATTGATAGCACCTGATAATAATTGAGTGTGCGCAGTTATTTAAGGGGAAATAAAACTAGAGAAAATCAAGAAAATTTATTTATTTATTTATTTAATTTATTTATTTTTCGGTCTCCAGTCTTCCAGCTTGTTAATCTTAATATTTATAATAATTACATTAAATTAGTTAACAATATTAACAATATTATTTTTCATTCAACTCAAAATCCATTTTTGAATTTTAGATACCGCTGGGACTGTATCGCGTGGATGCGTCGCTGAAGGTGCGACTTGCACCGCACCCAGCTGTCTGTCATGTGCCACAGAGAACTGTAATGCGAATCTGATGTGCAAGACATGCGCTGCCACCGATGTGGCATGTTCGACGAACGCAAATTCAGTTGGCAACCAGATTTGCAGCGCAGCAACACAGCAGTGTCTCAATCAACTGTACGATAACGGAACTATCTCCCGGGGCTGTGGTGAACCGTGTGCGGCAACAGCAGCCGACACCTGCGCGGGCTGTGCAGCGGACAACTGCAATGTGGGCATATATCCGACGACTCGTCGCCAATGCTATCAGTGCGACAGTGCCAACTGCAACACGGTCACTGCAGCGTCGCCGTTGGCCTGTCCAACTTATCAGGCGGACCAAAAGTGTTATACGATAGGTACAAGTGATACAACGATGCAACGTGGCTGCAACACGGATGCGGGCAATAAATGTGCCGGTACCCCACTCGATCCGAGTTGCGTTTTGTGCGACAATGCAAACGGTTGCAATAATATTCCATTTCAGCGAGTACTGGGCAGTTGTTACAAGTGCAGCGATTCAGCAGGTTGCCTCGCCAGTCAGCCAAATGGCACGGCGCAAGCTTGCAACCCCTCAAGTTACACACAGACGGTCAATAGCTGTTATATCCAGCATAATGCCAATGGATCCGTGCAGCGTGGCTGCACCAACGAACTGACTACCCCATGCGCGCAAGCAAATGGCTGCGTCGAGTGCACAGGCGATTCTTGCAACGCCGCTGAGGGTGTCTTTACTTGCCTCGTCTGTCGCAGTGATAATTTTGCCGGGTGTCGCAAAGCTCTGGTTGCGCCGCAACCGTGTGTAGTAACTACCGGCGCTAACGCAAATCAGTGTTTCTCTGGAGAGTGGGGTGAGTCATACACACATACACACATTCTCACACACACACATATACATACATGCACACATTACTATGGCACAGGTGTCAAAGTGTCGTAAAAGTGTGATTCAAAAAATCGTTTAAAATAAAATAGAGTATTAAAAAGATAAATGATAAATTTGATAAACAATTAAATAGATAAATGACAAATTTGATAAACAATTAAAAAGATAAATGATAAATTTGAGTTCATTTTCGACGTACTAAATCCAAACGCAGCTTTTCTTAAATTAAATATTATATTTAATGGTTTCCGATTAAATTTTTGTTTGTTATTAAGGATAAATCAATTTATTTGTATACCTGATCCAGATTCCGATTATCCGATTCCAAGAATTTGTTCTATATATTTTTGTTGCCCATTTTCACAGATGGCGTTGTGCTGCGTGGCTGCCTCGCCGATGCGGGTCCGCTGCTGGTTTATCAATGTACAAATGCCAAGGATGATCGCTGCACAACTTGCGCGACACCAGCTTGCAACAACGTTGCTTTCGACGGTGCCGCCACATTGCCGCACATGGGAGTCGGTATGCTGTTCGCACTAATCTTCATTGTCAAACAGTGCTTGTAAACTGTATCTAGCTGTAAATGTTACAAACTATAGATGCATAATCTATCACTACAACAAATTGACAACGATAAGCAATCAGTTATCGATGAGTCATAATAACAAAAGTTCTGACTAGATAAGCCAAATAGCCAATGGACAAATAAAATTGAATTTTATATGTCGACTTTAAGATCGTGTTAATTTAATTTTACAATTGGGCCAGCTGTACAAACTGAAATCAATAAATGGCATTATATATATGAATTAAAGATTGTGTTGTTTGTTTTTTTTAATGTTAAAAATAAATATATATTCGCATGATTCATTATTGATGATAAGTGAAATCGATAATACGCATAGCTTCATCAATCAATTATATATATATAAAATAATGGACTATTCAGAGAAAGCCGATATATTATTGATTTACAGAATGTATCAAAAGTGAACAAAGATATATATTGCTTATATTGATTTTATATTCAGAAAATATCGAATTATCGAATTAGTATTCTTAAAAGTTATTTCATTCATTTGTTATCGATAAATAAGTGCTTATCTAAGCGTGACCCAAAGAAGCAATTAGACATAGGCTCCAGACGGCTAGGCTACCCGGGAGCTGAGCTGAGCCAGCTGAGCCAGTTATCACATCTTTGTTGCAGAGCACGCCCGCGCAGATCAGACACAGCTTCTTTTCCTTGCTACAATATTTGTCACCCTCCTCCGTTAGATCCGATGCACAGCCTCGCATTATTAGCTTTGCGTCCCCTGGAAATGGGAATGTGTATAGAAATGGCTATATAAGTGTAATGGGCTAAAAGGGGAATAATAAAGTTGTGCAAGAGTGTGTAATAGCCATAAAGACACTTCTCCGATCCCATAACTTAAATACGAATATTCTTGATAAGGATCAATCTGCCAGCTTTTCTTCTGGAATATATCTTATCGGTATACCAAGAAATTAAGTTAACGTTATTATAAATCTGGGAGTATTGGAAGGATTAGAGAAGCCCCGAAATAAATGAATCAGACTCAAAATTGTTAAGCTTCAGTGAAAAAGATAAGAAGGCAGTGAGAAAGAGCGAGATAAAGAGAAAGAGAGAGGAAGAAGCAAATCTCTGAATCTTTAGAGACTTATTTATGATGCGCAACTGCTGAAGACATTCATCAAGATCGTTTAAGAATTAAGGTTTTAAAGCTGGTTCGAATAAAAAAAAATAACTCCATTTTAATTAGACATGTTTCTACTCAAAAAAAGTACGCTTAAATGAAGATAAGAAAACCTCGATATTTAGATATATACTTTCTGAATGATAAGCTGAGTTCAACCTGGCTACTTTCTTAAAATCAGGATTATTCACAATTGACAATGCGCAACTTACGCTTGAGCATCGTGTAGCAACCGATGCGTTTGCTTCGCGTGCTGCACTGCTGCCGCTCGGTGAGATTTTGCTGGCAGTGACCCTTCCAATCGCTGGAGCAGCTGAAGCAACTGTGCTGCACCGTTATATTCACTTGCTTCGCTTCGATCTCAGCGGTTGCAGTCGCAACTGTTGCCGGTGGTGTTGCAACTTGAGACACTTCTGGTTCTTGCGGCTCTGCATCGTCCTGATAGTCCGATGGCGTTGTCATTGGCAGATCCGCCTTCGAATCTCCCTCGGCGGCTGGTTCGCTTGCTGGTTCATTTGCTGGACCATCTGCTGGTTCATTTGGAGGTTCGCTTGCTACTTCGCTTGGTGGTTCGCTTGCTGATTCGCTTGCGGGTTGGCTTGCTGGTTCATTTGGTGATTCGCTTGCTGGCTCGCTTGCTGGCTCGCTTGCTGGTTCGCTTGCTGGTTCGCTTGCTGCTTCGCTTGCAGGTTCATTTGCTGGTTTGTTTGCTGTTTCCTTTGCTGGTTCATTTTCTGTTTCATTTTCTGTTTCATTTTCTGTTTGATTTTCTGGTTCATTTGCTGTTTCCTTTGCTGTTTCGGATTCTGGTTCATTTGCTGGTTGATTTACTGTCTCGCTTTCGGTTTCGGTTTCTGGTTCGCTTGCTGTTTCCTTTGCTGTTTCAATTTCCGGTTCATGCTGCTCAATCGACTCTTCCACAGTTCTGACCATTTCCCTTTCTTTACTGACCTCGATCATTTCCACATCGGGTTCCTGCTTCTGCTCCTGCTCCAGTTCCAGTTCCTGAGCAGCTCCTTGCACCAACAACAGCACAGCGATTAGCATCAACCAATTGAGATGCTTGACATTCATAATTGATTTGTGTGTTTTACCACTCGAAAAATTGATAAATGATAATCACTATTATCAGCAGCAATGATTTCGTTGGTGAACTTCACAAGAGCTCTGCAAACAGGAAAATGCCTGAAAATGCGACTGATTTATTGTACAAATTTATTGTGCTCCTGTTCCGCTGCTGACTCGTGGCCAACTGAAGCAAGGCCATCGAATTGCTGGCCATATGTCGCTGATTGTCACGCAATTATCCCACTCTAAATTTAATCGATATATCTATTACATATATACATATAGTTATGTGCATACCGCAAGGTCGGCACAATTAGCTGACCCGTACAAATGTACTCATTATAAACTCCTGGTCATCCTGGCCATGCCACCGTCGCCTGAATTATTAATCATGTGAACTTTTGGCATTGCTGGCCTGCCAATATATACAAATAAGCAGCACAATAATACCATTGCTATATGTCCATTTGACTGATGTGTCTTTTCTGCATACACTTGGAAAAAAGAAAAACATTTCAAAAAATTGAGAATCGAATTGGTTGTCTTCTAATCAGAACGAGTTTTGGTTCCGATTCTGGTACGTAAAATATATTAGTGCCGGTTCCGGTTCAACAGCCGAGTTGATCTACAAATGACATTTGTTCCTGTGTAATAGTTTTCAACATTTTTGAATTTATGTTCTGATTCCGATTTCAATTCCGAATTACAAAATGTAAAAATTCAGTTCCAATTCCGATTTTGCCACCTATTAAATCATTCTAAAGTCGCAGCCTGCAACTGAAATTATAAAAATCATATCGTAAAATGATCCATACCATAATGAGAAATTCTTGAGTCACATTCACACAATTTTGTTTTTGAAATGCACTTTTATTTGCTCAGTGTACAACAGGTAGCTTGTAATTAAATTGGCAAGTCACACAATGAAAGCGAGCTTCTCTCATTGGGAGTGTCATTGGGTGTAGGGTAAAATGAGGAAAGGGTATCATGAAATCGAGTAAAAGTTTGCAACAGGCAGAAGGAATCATCTCCAGTCCCAAAAAGTATATACAAGTCGAGCTCAGAGACGATAAGAGTGAGATTTCAAAATTGTTAAAATAAGTACTCATTTACCACAGAAAGTTCAATTTTATTTGATGTTATCGATAACTGCCCCCGTTTCGTGCATATCGACATGCAGTCGATTTTTGATAGCTATAGAAGATACATTTGCAAAGACAAAGCCAATTAACAGATAGGCTCAGGGTATCTTATAGTCGAGCTGTCCCCATCAGAACAGAACGGAATTAATTACTTAAAAGCATTTTCCACTTAATTATAGTTCAGATGAGATCTTTAAAGTCATGCGACAATGTGTGATATCAAAAATAGTTATATCCTATAACTATATAGTCAATGATCTATGCAAACTTTTGATCACTAATTTTTAGCAACTTTTAGATAAAGAATTCAATAATTGGAATTGCACTTTAGTTTGATGACTTTAATTGCCATTGTTCCAAAGCTCAATGCAATAATTTGGCTTTTGCTTATCGCACCCACTGATAATGGCCATTGTTCCACACTGTGCAGAATTTAGATAAGCCATAAAATGGTCAAATTCGATTCTATTTTGCTAATGACAAAAAACCCAAAGCAATTTAAAGCAGAAAGTTTGCTGCAGCTGTGCAACATGAGCCAATTTCCGAGTCCTCAACAACTGCTGTTGTTTCTGTCATGTGAGCCGATATCCGATTGTTTTCTGGGCTAATGCCTTTCCAATATTGGTCGATTACAGAACATTACAAACATATCCAATTATAGGCCTCACCACCACTCAGTTAACTTGGGCCATTGTCTGCTATCATTGCGACTCCATCGCGCTGCCCGAATGCGCCCAAACCCTCGGCGAAGTGGGCCAGCTGCCCTTCAAAGAGTGCCCCACCGAGCTGACGTGCACCATGTCAATTGGTACGTACTCATAATCAATCAGAGATTAAACTCTTTTCAACGTTTTCAAATACTCTGACAAATACACTATATATACACTATATATGATTAAAGTGCGATTTAGATATATTTGGTGACATTTTCTTATGCTCTGATGCCAAAGGCATCTCCTTAGACTAGAGACTTGAAACTAAAAATCGATAAGAATCGATTAATTTAAAAAATGAGAGAGCCACGCCCTACTTTAGTTACTGTGCCCCCAAAAATCGAAAATGGCTATACCTTTCATAGTTTCATATAGTTTTTGAAGGTACATCAAAGATCGATAAATACTGATTTATCAAAGCATATATCTGAAACAATTTGAAAGTTACAATCCTCAAATGTATATTACTATAAGCTATTCAATGTCAAATTCTCCCGTAATGTAGATTACTGGGGAACTACTCCTAAGATTTGTAAGAAAAATCCCGAACTCCCGAAACTCCCGGACTTAAAATATTTTAGCGAATATTGAAAATATTTATTTAATAATTTAAATATGTTAATCTCTCAAAAACGTGTCCACGTTTTTGCAGTGGACACAATTACGTATCGTGGGTGTGGCAACGAAACGCCTACCATCGGGGCGACCTACTCCAAGCGCTGCTCCATCAATCTGTGCAATTCGGGCGTCTATCCGCCCGGTCGGCTCAAGTGTCATCATTGTGCCGGCGAGGATTGTGTGGCTGCGCCGGCTGGCAAACCATTGCCATGTCTCCAGCACCAGGAGGAGGATCACTGCTACACGGAGGTGAGCAATGCAACTTGGGCATATCGTGGCTGCAGCTCCGACAGCAATCATACGGCAGCCGGCACTGCGCAGCTCTGCGAGATTAATGGCTGTAATGGGGCACAAGGGGCATGGACTTTGAGCTGTGTGAGCTGTGATTCGCAGCTGGGACTTGGCTGCAAGCGAGATCTCTTCCAGGTGGGCAGCGGCGACTGCAAGATTAGCCAATACGATCAGTGCCAACAGCAGATGCTGCTTGGCCAGGAGCAAGAACAATATTGCTACATCTATAGCCAGCTGCATCGTGTGGTACGTGGCTGCTCCGCAGAGTTGCCGCCGCAAGAGGGGGAGCTGTCGGGAACTGTGGTCAAGTGCTCCTCGGCGGATAACTGCAATGCGGGCTGTTTGCCGCAACAAACGTGCCTCATTTGCAACTCGGCAGAGTCGGAGAATTGCCGTAAAAATGTCAGCGCGTTGAGCAGCAACATTTGTGGCTCGGCGGAGGCATCCTCCTGCTACGCCTGCGAGCAGCCAGATGATTGGACTATCCTTCGTGGCTGTGGTCAGCCGCCTCCGTTGCAGAACTGCTACGAGTGCGCCGGCAGCGATAAGACCGCCTGCAATGTGCTCGATTTTACGCGTTGCTATCGCTGCAGCAGCTCCAATTCACCCGGCTGTGCCAACTGGGAGAAACCCGGTGGGATTTCCATCGAGGAGTGTGCGCAGCCCTCTGCGCCTTGCCTGGTCCTTAGCCATATCAATGGCACCACAGAGCGTGGCTGTCAGCGACCCGACTTCAACTGCAATCTCTCAACGGTGGCCAATTGTCGCAGCTGCGAGGGCAGCTTCTGCAACAAGGGCGCGTTTCCCGACCACAGATTGTGGTGTCATCAGTGCCAGAATTGCGATCAAGTCGAGAATCGTGGCCAGAATGCGCTGCCCTGCAGCGCGGCGGCCAATGAGCCGGCGGGTGAGCTGGCCGCCTGTCTGGAGTACTACGATGAGCCGAGTGGTCAGGTGATGCGCGGCTGTCGCTCCAATGGACAACTCTACTACGAGTGCCTGCTGCGCAGTCCCAAGAAAGTCGGCTGTCGCCAGTGTGGCAAGCATGGTTGCAATGCCACTCCTGGCGATCAGTTGAGTGGCATGCTGCTAGCGGAGGGGCAGCAGCGTGGGGAACTCTAGGGAGCATCTTGGTTTGTTGTTTAATAAACATTTAATGCACACAAAATTCTATTTATTTTTGACTAAATTTTTATGCCACACACACAATGTATATTTAAATGTATTTCAATTTATTTAAATATTGCTAAATATTGATTTCTACTGCTGCTGGGCATCAAGCTCACTTGGCCGGGGCAGCTTGTAGCCTGGACTCAACGCGCGTCCGCGATGATTGAATGTGTAGAACGATGGGAAATTGCCCAGTGTATCCCAGGTGCGCTGTTGCATGTCAACTGTGGCGCGTATTTCCTTAAAGTTGCCCACAATCTGTATAATGTTATAGACGACGAGCACCAAGCTGATCACCGTTTGCAGTATAATCTGTGAATGAATTAAAAATTTAGTTGCTGCTAAGGTTTTACTCTTTAGATACTCACATCCAGTGGCAGACTGGTCCACTCCTGCTCCGTGAGACGCAAATAGGTGCGATCTATTTTAAATACAATTACATTTTACAATTCAAATTTTCATTTTTTCAGCGTGCAAAGGTTGACACAAAAAAAATATCTACTTACGATGTGCGGCGGAAAAAGCGGCATGCGCCAAACTGGCAAAGCCAGCCACCAGTAGTAGTTTGTTAAATAGTTTACTGCCCATTCTAAGTCACTAAATCAACACGAAAAAAACTTGTATACTGTTTACAAATTGGAGTGAAAAATAAATTAGTCTAAGTGTGTTGGAGATGACAATTTGCCAGTCACGCGTCAACGTCTGCCGGCGGCCAGCTCTCATCTCATTCACAATTGTTACTCGTCAGACAAACAGCTGTTGACATTATTCGCCTGGCGTTGCCAGATCTCAAACATATGCGAAACACTTGCCCCTTCGCAATCGTCACTTGTTTCGCTTGCTTATTCGATGTTCATTCGTTTCTGTGACTTCGAATGCCTTGCATGTTTTGCGCGCTTCATTAAAAACCAGTCAAAATTCTCCAGTTATAAAACAAACTGCACAACTCAAAAACCAACACCGGTCTTTTTTTACGCGCGCGTAAAGGAACTATTTTAAACTCAAGCGAAAAATACAAAACGGCCAGCAAATAACTCAAGTATAGTGTGAGTGCGCGTGTGTGTTTGTGTGTGTATCCTTAAATCCTCGCTGCTGCCCCCGCACAACAAACTGCACACAGGGTGTGGTGTGTGTTTTGTACGAGAAAAATTCCAGCACAAGCGCAAAAAAAAAAAGAAAATTTAAAAAAGAAACATGTCTGTCTCCTCGAATGCCTCGTCCGCTTCCCGCAACGGGAGTGTCGATGATAGCACAACAACAACAACAGCGACAACAAACACGGAGGGCTCCGAGCTGACGCACATCTTGAATCGACGCCAGGAGATTATGGATTCGCAGGAGGCGGGCATTGAGGTGCCGCGCAGCTTCAAGGTGGTCAATGTCTACACCGAATTCCATGAGTTCTCGCGCAAGCAAATCAAGGACTATCAGAAGACATTCAATACGTAAGTCACAATGCCTTTAGCTAAAAGTTTTATAAGTTATTAACTTTTTCTGCTGCTTTTTATGTTGAAGTTGAGCACTCGTCAGTTAAATGAAATATTAAACCAATCAAACCAACTTTTATAACTTCCTAAGTGTTTTCTAAGCATTCTAAGCTTCATACTTTAAGAGCTTACTTTTATTTAATAATTAATCTTAAGATTAACACATTTTTTATAACTTCCTAAGTGTTTTCTAAGCATAATTTTGTACTCTTTATGAGCCTACTTTTATGTAATAATTAATTGTATAACTACTTAAATATGTGCTACTGATAAGCGACAATCGATTGCAACAGGGTATGTGTTGCAGTCGCACACTTCCCAATTTGTTTACCCCTAAATAGCTAGACAGCTTACTTTTATGCTTTACCCAGTTCCCAGCCTCACACAGCGCACAGCGCACAGCTTACAGCTTGCCAAGTGCCAGCCCCAAAAAGGCCAAACCAAAAATCTTTTGCGCTTAATTGGCAACTAAATTGCATGTCTCCCCCCTGCTCCTCGCATTCCCCCACTCTCCCCCACTTTCCCCCCTCGGAGATGCAATGGAGCATGAGTCACACCAAGTGACTTTGTCACACTCACTTACAGTTCCACACACACCCAAACACACACACACACAGAGGTCGTTTAAGTTTTCAATTTCAACTCACGAACGATTTGCCGTGAGTCAAAAGCGAGCGCGCTACTTAAACGAGTGTAAAATGAATGTATTCATATTGATATTCATAATATTCATCATATCATGCGTTGCGGTTTTCGATTGCCAGACAGACGTCTGTCAATCAGTAACGGGCTCTGACCCGACACCTCGTCAACTACCTAGATCGAATTACCCACTTATACCCTGTACTTATAAAAAGGTGATGTGAAAGTTGAATAAGTTATAGGCAAATTATTTATATATATGATGTTATTCATAATAATTTAAGTTAAAATCGTTGTTTATCTTTGCTATGTGAAGCGAATAGTTCTAGTATAAAATAATTTATTATTTCTTAGCCTTGAGTTCTTAACAGTCTCTATCTTATTTCCGCTGCTATTTGTATGTATACAGATAGATTTATGTATATAAGTATGATATATAGCTCAGTCCGATTGGGTAGATTTATGGCAGCATATCTCTAAGGTGTGGCAATTCTAATTAGTATACAGGATATGTCTCAGTCGAGCAAAGACTTTTAAGAGAGACAATTCTAAACATAAGATATCCCTCACATGAGCATCATTTTCTACAGATTGCTGCAGTTGTCAGCTGCTTACAGTATATCTCTAAGTCGAGCATACCCACTGGGTGGGTGGTGGCTGTCTCAGCTTACCACACACGCTTGTTGCATCCGCTAAGCGATCGCATTTCGCTGTCCAATGAAGCGCAAACCGAAATTGTTGCGCAATCTTTGCCTCAAGTAGCTAATTCTTAAAGCAGTTGAGTTTAACTAATATATGCTAAGATATCTTAAGTGCTTATATAGTCCATATATGTATAAGTATGTATATACATGTCTTATGCACGTCCCGTTGATAGCACTTATCTCCGAGCTCATCCAAATTTGGATTGTTGATTACGCATGGAAATCATCAACAACAGCTTCGTTCTATCTCTCTCTCTCTCTTTCTCTCTCTCGCTCGCTCGCTGCTGTCAGTCGGAGTTTAACTATCTCTTTCTCAGAACCGGCTACTGATTCAGCGCTCTATATATATATATATATATATATATTTATTTTTTACTGAAACAGCTGCAACTGTTACGCTGCGCACGTTGTACAGGTTGCTTTGGCAATTAGCAGGCATTGTTTTTTGTTTTTTTGTATTTATATTTTTCATTAACACTATTAACAAAAAATTGAAGCGTTCCTTAGTCAATATATTAACACCTAATTGCCTGATCCACAAACAAATCCCTGTTTGGCACTTTATGAAAAATTACATGCAACAGCAGACGAACGTGCTCTGAAATTGTAAGCGCAAATTTCAACTCCACAATGCCTAAAGACGAAGCAAGAAATTCTTCCATACTACGTTCAAAAATGAGAAAAATTTGTATATTATCTGGGATATAAAGTCGAAAGAGTAGATTTTATAAATAACTGAC
This sequence comes from Drosophila nr. medialis 2 BK-2023a, assembly GCA_035044325.1. Taxonomy (NCBI): domain Eukaryota; kingdom Metazoa; phylum Arthropoda; class Insecta; order Diptera; family Drosophilidae; genus Drosophila; species Drosophila nr. medialis 2 BK-2023a. Next base: position 682,522 of record JAWNMH010000393.1, read on the forward strand.
AGCCTTGTTAAGCTTTGCTTTACATAACACAAAACGTTAACTTCTGATTGGCTTCCAATCAGGCTCCCATTTGAACTGGCCTTATCTATCTCTGTGTGGGGGGGGGGGGGGGGGTGAGGTGTAAAAATGCCTTTCGACATCTTCACTTGCTCTTTTAAAGTTGTTGTTGTTTTTGTTGTTGCTGTTGTTGTTGTTGTTGTTGTGTTTATCAGCCACAAGAAATACAAAAACAGAAACCGGCTATGCAGCTTTTTTGGCATTTGGAATTCGCATTAAATTCGCCGCTTCATTTTTTTGTTTTTGTAAATTTAGCGCACAAACTTGAACAAACACTGTAAAGCTAAAGAAAAAAAATTAATAAAACGTTGCAAATCAAATATTCTGAGTCACGAGATTTTGTTTTTTTTTCTGTGAATCTAAGAAATTCCAGAATAATAAATTAGAAATACATATTTATGAACAATTTTCAGCAAAATGCAAGCAGCGTCACAAACTGGCAGGAATAAATTGCAACCGCAAAATTATATAAAAAACAATTAGATGTTCAGTGGTTAAGAAAACTGAGATCGACTACAATATACCCACCAACTTGTTGTTAAATTTCTCTTTAAAAAGTGTACGCAGGTGTGGAAGTGTCTCTGCGAACTTTATTAGAGCTTTTTTCTTGACGACTAAATAATAATTTATGAAATTATTTCCTTCACCACTAAACTTAATGCGTTTTCATGTGGAGGAGGAGGATTGGTGATATTCATCGTCTGCGTATATCAAATTTATTTTTTTGACACCGTTTTTATGTTTTTTTCTTATCGATACCTTATTTTTGGTCTAAAAACAGTTATCTAAGATTGTGACGTTTATTGCTATCGGAAAGCCATATATATCGATACTTGGGAAACAGAGAAACACGAAATAAACTTGATCTGCGTATATTCTAAATTTGAAGTCTTCAGCTCGTATGGTCTCAGAGATCTCGATGTTGATCCTGATCAAGACTATATATACTTTAAGAGATGCTTTCCTCCGACTGTTACAAACTTATCATTATATTATACTGACTTTCAATTAGTTTAGGGTATCATGAAAACAGATTTAATTTTAAAAGTTATTTATGTGAAAAATCATAAATATGTCAAATCACACTTTAAATATTCATATGTATGTAAGTATTGGTAAAATGTAAATATGTCCGCTGGGAGTTTTTCATTTCCTAGAGCCGATAAGTTGAGAGACGTGCTGATATTATTCACGACCCAATTGCACATACATATAAATAAATACATAGACACACATACATTTAAACATACACTTGCAATTGTTTATAAGTAGGAAAGCAGATGAGGCAAAGATGAAAGTTAAGCGAACAGAGAGGAGAAGGAAAAAAAGGGATGATAGAGGGAGGGAGGGAAACAGTGAATTCGTTGAGCCCACGCTCTCGCAATCGCTAATCGGACACGCAATACTAATGTAATGCGTTTTATTATAGCGTCGTAATTGTTTGTTGATATTGCTGTGGATTTTAGTTTCCGGCTTTATATTTCTTTCTTTTTCATTTTGGTATTTTGGATGCGCCATTTTCCGACGCTTTTCCGGGTAAGCGATAAAAACCAGACGCCCTCGCCGCTTAATCATATTGATTTTCATATTTTTATATACGCATATCTATTTAAAATGGCAAAGCCTTAAGAACATAAATATTTCCCATACAGACACTTATAAATTATGCCTGGCAACGTCTGTCTGCTAGCGATAAGCGTCCCAAATCCTTAAGTAACCCAAAGAACTAACCACCATCAATGCAGACGCCTCTCACTCTTTACTCTTCACTCTCCTCTCTCTCTTTATTGCGCACTAAAGCACATTTTGCATTCTGTATGGGCTTCGCTTATTGCGTTTTCAACTTAATTCAGTTCGCAAAAAACAACAACAACTGTTACGATTACGAATGAGTGCGTGCCGTGCTTTGTGCGTGCCTAAAACTACACACAAATTTAAAACTCTAAGAAATTGGAAATATATGTATATATATGTGTACTTTCAGTAGCATTTACATACAGTAATTACAAGTTATTTTTATTTCATTTTATTTTTACATGTCTAATTTCTTCAAATGCTAAACATATCAAGCAAATATTTACATTCGTTACACAAACTATCGTGTTAAGCACGCACATCACTAGCAGCGATGTCATTGCCATGTCGCAGCAAGCTTACAAATTGGGTTCATGGCAAAAGTACAGCATAAAAGAACAAACACACACACAAGCAAAAACACACATACACGACACATGCAAATTTATGCAGACATTAAAATCAGTTACACGCACACGCACTTTGCAATTGAAGAAGGTGGTGGGTGGGGTGTGGGTGCAGGAAGGGGTTGTTTTTAGTTTAGTTCGTGTGTGGGATTCACTAGTACATGCACACATATCATGGCAACTGGCGGCGAGAACTTTTAATTAAACCACAATCACAACCACCACCCATTATCACTAAAGCATAAACCTCCCCTTATTTAGCAAAAAGGTTGTTGTTGCACTTTTTGGCTCTTTAAAGCACTTCCTGCCTAGGGGGGATAAAAAACTGCAATATATACTCACATATACATGCGAAAACAATCATAGCTACAAATATGCATATGTATGTGTACAGGTTCATTGACATTATGCATCTGAATTTGTCATCCATTTGATGTGTTTACATTGCATTTACACACACACAGACAGACAATGCTTGCTGCTTCCTCTCTCTCTCTCTCTTTGTCTTTCCCTCATCTGCAATGCAGTCGCATGTAGATGCTGTAATCGTCAATCGATAGCACTCTATTGTGAAGGGACTTTGGCTAAACTTTGCCAAAATGTACGTATAATAAATGCAGTTGGCAATTTTGCAACTGGCGACCAGCTGTCTGGCACCACAACTGCAACTACAACAACAACAACGTGCAGCCATTATGACAGAGCGCGCGCCCTCACGCACGCATGCCAGCGTCATTGTCTGTCCGCATATGTTGATTGACAGTGAAATAAGTAAATACATTTAATATGCTGTAGTTAAAGTAGTATTATTATGCTGTGCTCTGTGACTAGTCCCAATGTCATGCCATGTCAATTGAGGAAATATCAAATTAAATATAAAAAAAATAATATACATAGAATAATAATGGTACTCTGTGCTGGCGGCAATTAGTCATTCATTTCTACAATTTGCTTATCAAAAGCGCATTCAATCAAACTGCATAATTTGTTTTTCTGTTAATTGCCAGCACTGACTCATAGAGCGCAGCTTCTTCTTCCTCTTCCACTTATTGTTGTTCTTGCTTCCTGCTGCAACTAAAAATACGCACAACGCGACCCACGCAACGGTTTTTATTTTATTTTGCTTTTGCTCCAATTTCATAATGTCAAATTATAACGGCACTTTTTGTGTGAATGTTTTGTCTTTTAAGATTTTTGCTTATGGCAGAATGAATAAAACTTGTAAACAAAGTTGCTTTATTTTTTTATTTATTTTATTTAATGAGTACTTTAAAGTCTTGTTATTCATATCAAACTTAACGATGCATTTAAATAGCTGTTGATTTTTATTGATTCTTTATGCACACCGCACTTCACACAAGAGTCTTAAATATAAAAGCGATTTTGGTGGAGGTGGGTGTATTTTTAAATACACACAGGTGCATGTTCGGTTTCGAAATGAAAAAAAAAAAATTGTGTATGCAAGACGACGTCAAGTTGTGTACATTATAATTTTTTCTTTGCTATTGCTGAAAGAGTTAAGTTGAGTTGAGTTGACTTGATACAATAGATAAAGCGACTCGGAAATCCATCAAATTCAGCGCTGCAATGCGCATTATAAAAACGTTATGCACAATAAACCGTTACAAAAGGTACAGTGGACAAAAACAAAACAACAGAAAAAAGTTCAAGAACATGACGCGTTGTGACTGGCAAAAAGGCGTTGGTTGGCATTAACCCGCTTGGGACATCGAGCATAGAGAGACGAAAAAAAAAGAAATAACAGCCAAGCTAACATGAATTCACAATTGCTTGCTACAACTACACACACACATATACAAACATGCATACACACGTTCGATAATTGCAAACTACTTTGTATGTTAAGGTACTCAAAAAGGCACAAATACAGCACTTGAAAAAAACATGCATTTTATACATGCAACAACAATGGCCAGCTGACCCCGTTATTTGTTGAACTGTACACTGCACGTTTATATGTATGTGTGAGAGTGTCTAAATAAAGCAAAGCAAAATCGCATGCAATGAAGCATTTATCTATGTAAATTTAGCTTCTTGTTATGAAATCAACGAAACGAAAATATTTCGAAATCAATAACAGAAATTAGACCAACTCCCTGTTAAAAACCGCTGCGTTGGGGGCGTGGGAGACTCTGCCATATTAACTGCAGGTGAGCCGATACATGTAAACCAGAGCGAGACAGAGCATGCGTAACAGGCTGATAAATGACATCATGTTGAAAGCGATAATAGAAATTAGATCAATTCCTGTTAAACAGCGCTTCATGGGGAGTATTGCCAGATTACCTGCAGACATTCATAACAAGCTGCTAAATTGAAAATTACGAGCTCATTAATTAAAACAGCTGGGTGGAAAAAACAGAAAGACAACGTAACTTCAGTGCTTAATGAGCATCTGTGTGTTAAGCGAGTCAATTAATTGAAAAGAAAACCACAAAATAACATCAACAATAGTAAAAAAAAAAGCAAAAGTCTCTGCGACAATTGTCAACATTGACGCAACTCAGACAATTGAAGTTAATTAAATGCGAGCAAGCGCAACAAGCAGCAGCAATAATTATCCAACACTGTTAAATGCGTGGTGACACCTTCGTGTCTTTCATCTATTTCTGCTTCTTCTTGCCGTCTGTCACTTTTAATTACTTTCACTGTACCGTAATTTGTCGTCGATACAATTAACAAAGAAAGCGAGAAAACAACAACAACAACTCCAATAAACTATTTTCTTTGCTTCGTGTCAGCTTCTTCTAATGTGAAAATGCAATTGAAATTGAAAGTAATGCTTTTTAGCGTAACGTAATCTTTTCAGCGTAATCGATTGCGTTATTACTATTATTACTATTATTTATGTACAAATTTGTCGACAACAAGTCAACTTTGTCGCCGGTTTTTCTTGACTGTATTTACCTGCCTTGCCTTGCCTTGCCTCGGCTAACTGGCTGTGTCTTTAATGGCCAAGCTTGTCTTATTTTTAGACCAACTCGTTAAACTTGTTTCGTGTCGCATCCTTTAGCGTTGCAAGGTCGAACTTTTCCGCAACATTTGTGGCATCTTTAGCGGCAGATGAGCAACACGCGACTCAAACAAACAACACCAGCAACGCGAAACAACTTGCGTTTTCTCTATTTTCGTTGTTTGCATTACGTGATTAACTAGCTAAAATATATTTCTATTTGCATTTTTATCGCCACATTTCCTGGCCGCACACACTCATTCCAGGAAGTGGCAGTTGAACTCTTGACTCTAGCCGAAAATTGATTAGCAGATGACACTGGCTGAACAATTGTCGCTTGTAAAAGTCAGATGAAAAGAAAATCAAGTTGACAGTTTTAGCTACATTTAATTTATAATTTTCAAGATCGCTTGCTTAAGCAAAAATTAATATAAATTATTAACAAGTGGAAGATTAGTTTTAAGTTCGTTTGTGTTTTTTTTGTTTAGTATTTATATTATTTATTTCCCTTTCAAAACTTCAAATTGTTGTCAAGCGATTCCCAATCACATTCATTTTCTACTTTATTTTGCATGTCAAATTGATCTAAGAATTTTTATAGCCAAACCCGTGATCCCCTGAACCCATTAAAAATTAATGCGAATTGTATAATAAAGTTATGGAATAGGCAGAAGGAATCAATCAATCTATGCGAAATAGTTCCTCAACTTTGAAACTATATTGATGAAACCCGGCATATATTCCTATTTTTGCTGCAGTCAGTACATATGTCAATGCTGGCCGGATCGGATTACTATATCATACAGCTGTCATAGCGAAGATGAGTTCTTGTTAAAAATACGAATTAAATTCCCGAAGTAGATGTGTTCTTACGTGCCTAAAATGTTGACGAAAATTGCTGAAGATCAAAATACTATATTATATAAATTACACCGGAGAATTTGTGGCTTTTTGTTTTGTTTTGAATGGTTCTAACACAAGCCCGTATAAGTCCGGTCCGGAAACCAGCTAACATGATATTTATGATTTTGCATTGTGGATAAATCGAAAGTTGATGGATAGATAGATGTATAATTTCATTATTTTATATTTCACGCTTTATCTCTCTCTGTCTCTATCTCTCTATCTATCTCTATCTCTCTATTTATTTGTAATTTAGTTATTAATTAACAGATACGCTTACGTAGATATATAAATAAGTAATTTATTCATTCCTTTTATATTGTCATTCTGCTCTCACCTCACTTTCTCGCTCTTGCGCACATCTTCAGTTTTCACAGGGGATTATTTTTTTTTTTATTGCCAAGTCATGCAGAGTGGGCCACAAATTGTGGCATCAAATTGGGTTAGCTGCTCTGCCTTTTGGCCACGGCGCGATTTTATCGATTAGCCAAAAGGCGCAATGACCACAACAAAAAAGCGTCCTCGAACGACATGACACTTAATTTGTTATTGTTAATTATGTTTATTTAATTTTATTTTATTTGATGTTTTTGCAGCTATGATACGGCAAGAGATGGTTTCTTGGATCTGAATGAACTGAAGTACATGATGGAAAAGCTGGGTGCACCTCAAACGCATTTGGGTCTGAAGCGAATGATTGCCGAGGTCGATGAGGATCACGATGGCAAAATCTCATTCCGTGAATTCCTATTGATCTATCGCAAAGCGCAGGCCGGCGAATTGGATAATGATTCTGGGCTGAATCAATTGGCTCGCCTCACCGAAATCGATGTGGAACAGGTTGGCGTCAATGGGGCAAAGAATTTCTTTGAGGCGAAAATTGAGCAACAGCTGCAATCGAATAAATTCCACGATGAGATCAGGCAGGAGCAGGAGGAGCGACGTCGCGATGATGAGGAACGCGTCCAGAGACGCCAGCAGTTTCAGCAGCGTGCAGCCATTTTTCAATAGAGAGAGAGAGAGAGAGATATGCATCTATCTCTATAAATATATATAATTTGTAGGTTAAACAAAATGCTAATTAGCACACATTTAGGAGCAGGACTTTGATACACATGCATTACATAACTAAATATCGCATCACTTGAATATCGAACTAATCACATCCATTAATTACTATATACATATATATCCTCTCAACATATAATGACCATACCAAAAGCATAACTTTTAGTTACATATATACATTATTTAAGTACAAAACAAAATCAGAATTATATATTTTGTGTTTAGTTTTAGTGTTTTATTTTTTGGTATTGCGTTTTTCAATTGTTAAATTTTCTTTGCTTTTAATTTTTGTTATTGTTAGTGCCATTTTTTGTATTTTTTATTTTTCGTTTCGATATCGCAATTTGTTAATAAATATTCAACACACACACACACATGTTTTCATTTCAAACAAACAAAAAGTACTTTTTTTTGTAACAACAACATTTTGTACATATTTATGTTGAAATTTGTACGATATAAATATATATATATATATAATTTAAGTTGAAAATGGCAGTATTTTCCTTCAGCATGCATAAATAAATAAAACGCCGTGCAAGCAATATTATTAATAATATGAGTATAAATATATATGTTTATCAATTAAATGAAACGGCAATTACTATACTTACATATGAATTACTACTGTATATAGTGCAAATAAAACAAATATATATGTCGAAAAACGCTTTTATTGGTATCAACAATTGATTTATATCGATATTGGAATGGGCAGAAGTTATCTATACAGCAAAATTAACTGCATCTGCGTACGGTAAATAAAATAAAGAGAAATCTTTAAATAATGCACTCACCGCCAACAACAAAACAATCCTCTCTTTTCGTTTTCTCCATTACTTCTTCTTTAATTAATTTATTTCACTCTACACAATTTCACCACACAAAAATTAACAAAAGCGACACTTAGGCATTATTATTGCTAATAAAGGCAATAAATTTGATTTCTTTTCTTCTCATATCGATAGACTCTGTATTCATTTTCTTCCAACTTACACAAAACACAACAAAAAATATGCACATAAAAGGGAGTTTAAATTAGCTTATTGATTGGGGATCTCTCCAACGATCTCTCTCGCTCTCCACAGCTGTTCTAAGCAGTTGGCTTGTCCTTAATTATGCCTGCTTACAATGTACATGCATGTGTAAATGTGTGAATAGTCATCAACTAAATAGGCAAGCATTTTTTCATTTACAGTTATGCGACTGTTTTCTCCACTTTGCTTTTCAAGCTTGAGTTCCTTTTCAAGCCGATCACTGCCGCGCAAGCATAATGGCAAGCAGAGCGACCATTTACTATAAAGGACACCCACGCCAATATGTGCTCCATTTTGAGTATTTGTGTTTAATTTTGAACTTAGAATTGCAGGATGGCATTTAAAATTTTAATATTTGAGATTTATTGGATTTTTACAAGTTTTATATTTATATTTTTAATCGATTGCTTAAATCAAAACGAACAGAACTAATGCTGAGCTGTATTTGCTAAAGCCATAGCCAAATCTTTTTCGATGGCAGAGTGACCATTTACTGTATAAGAGACACACGCCATAATAGAGTTGCCCTTTACTGGACCATGGATGGTAGTTAAGATTTTGATTTTTGAAAGTGAAGTATTTTAAATCGCTTTATATTTATATACTTATACAAAAAGGAATTTAACTAATGCTGAGCACTTTTCGCCTGCTCAGATTCGCTGGTAATGGCGCCCCGTCGCTGCGAGTGCCGGCAGCGCAGCATGTCGCCCTTGAGGGCATATCGATGCTGGCACACAGGACACTCGTGCGGCTTGAACTGCAGATGATAGCCCCTGATGTGCTGGGATAGACCATTGCGTCGCTTAAACACCCGCTCACATATGCTGCACTTGTAGCGTCGCTCCGAGCTGTGCGTAATCCGATGCTGCTTCAAACCAGTCAACGAACCAAAGATCTTCTGGCAAATGCTGCAACTGTGGTGGGTCCTTTGAGCCGCATGCGATCGGCGACGTGTGCCGGACCGGCGACTTCTGCTGCTGCTGTTCGCCTGCCGCTGCTTGCACTTGAGTTCGTGCCGCCGATAGACGCGCCAGTGAGTGAAACTTATGCTCTTGCAGTGCCGGCACTTGTAGCTCTGCATCCGAGCATTGCGCAACGGCAGCGATTGGCAGATGTAACGCATATGCTGACGCAGTCCGAGCCGTGTGCGAAAAAGTCGCAGGCAGCCAAAGCAACGCACGGCAAATGTGCGTTGCGGTGGCACCACAAAATGCCGCCTCCTACGACGATGTTGCAGCAACAGTTGCACGCTGCCAAAGCCACGCTTGCAGCGTCCGCAATGCAGGCGAGGATGCAGTGGACGTGGATGACAATGCTTTTGATGCTGTTGTTGCCGCAGCTGGCGGCACTTGTGCTGCAACCGGCGGAAACGAGCCGCCAACTTGGCATAGGCCAGCGGCTGCACATCGACTGACTGCTGATGACTCACTGCTGGTGGCATGGCAATCAGATCGTTGCAATGCAGAAAACTGCGCTGCATGTCCAGTATATCGATCTTTGTCTTGGCCGGCAGCTGGGCAGCGGGCCACCAATCCGCTTGCCAGTAGTCCACAGCGGCAGCTGGTAGCGACAAGGAGCTGCTGGCCTCAAGCTTAAGGGAGCTGCCAGCGCTGGAGAGACTGATGTTTAGAGGAGGAACGCTAACCATGGGAGCGGCAGGAGCAGGGGTTGGAGCGGGCAGAGGAGGAACAGCAGCAGGACGAGCAGAAGCAGGTGCTGGAGGAGGAGGAGGAGCAGCAACAGGTGTTGAAGGAGGAGGTGGAGCATGCGTCGTCTCTGTGGGCGTGCCATGTGCTTGTGCATAGTGCTGCTGCAGACTCTCCGCGGTAAAGAATTTATTGCTGCACAGGCTGCAATCGTGGAGACGAAATGCCGAGGATTGCACCACACTGTCGTTGAGGACGACAATGTTGGGCTTGCTGCTCGTCGCTGGCGGTGGTAACAGTTCACAGATCATCGGATTGGGTATCTGGCTGACATTGGTCACAATTGGTTTGCAGCTGCGCGTCTCACTTGGAGCTGCAGCTGGAGGAGGAGCAACTGCTTCATTCAATTCAAAGCTTTCCACTTTCTCCGTTTTATATTGCTGCAACGGCGGCAGCTGCCAATCCTCCTTGGCATAGTTGTGCTCCTCGGTGAGCAACTCCGTTTGCAGCAACTCCTGCGCTGTGGGCAACACGGACACGGGCTGAGGCACATCTGCATCATCCGTTATATTTATAAATGGATCATCTAGATTGATAATCTCCATAATATCGCAATTGTTGATGATGTCCTGCGGATTGAAATCACAGAATTGAAACTTCTGTTCGGTTTCATCGTGTGGCTCCGGCTCATGATCGCAGCATGCCTCGTCCAGGCCCATGTCCAACTCATCGGGAAAGAGATTGTCGAGACTCTCGCATGCCTCCTGCTTCACACGCACTACTGGCTCCTGTTTGATCTTCAGCTGGCGGCGATATTTGCGCTGAAGTTCACTTTGCGCCAGCATCACCACATCGCAGAATTCCGAGAAACACTGCAGCTGCCGGCAGCAATCGCCACAAATGTCCTTCGGCAGCGGCAGTGTATCATCCTGCAGGATTTGTAGGGTGGGAAAACATTTCTGGATCATGCCAAAGAGCTCGAAACTCTTGTCAAATGACACACAATTTGGCGCCGTGTTGCCACAGAAGCGGCACGTGCTCTTGCTGCAGTTGCTCGTTGGAGCTTCAGTCGCTACTGTTGGCGTCGGCTGCTGCTGTTGCTGCTGCACCACTTGCAGGGATTCGGCATCTTCAGGCAGCAGTTGCAACGTGGGCACCGCATTTTTTTTCAACGTTTTGCGATTGTTGCTGCAATTGAAGTCAGAGTCACTGAAATGGCGACTGCACACCGCACTCCACTTCGAGGGCATCCATTGGCCACTGCGTTGCGTGAAGTCCTTCCATTTCTGCAGCAAATCCTTGCGCTTAAATGGAAATCTGCAAAAGTTTAATTTATATATGTTTTGCTGTTGAATTAATATATTTTGTTGCTCGTATTACCTGTGAAAGGATATGCTGCCGGAATGTACATATTTATCGCTACAATTGACCACCGCGCAGTGTGCGGGCATTTGGCATTGTCTTTACAAGTTGTCTGTCTCTTAAAATGTTTAAAACTATTAAAAATTCTAGCTTAAAGTGGAATTTTCTTGTTTTGTTTGGGTTTGCGGCTTAACAGCATCAATAATTTTAGCTGACTGTAAGAACAGCTGTTTTTAGCCAATGTAAACAACATTACCAATTGATACACTTTTATTAACAGCTAGCTCTTAATAAAATAATATAATCAATATTCCTTTCACTGCTTTATTAACTTGCTGTAAAATCTCAACGGTATCAGCTAGCAGACGCCGTAAATGCAGTTCACCTGGAAGTCAAAATAAAAGACTAGCACATATTTATAATAAAAAAAAACGCGCGCTATAAAACCAGAATGTTAACAGCCGAAAGACAAAAATGAGCTATCGAACTAACAGCCGTTGTTTTGCAGTTGTTTTGCAAAGCGAACTGGTTCGCCGCTTATCAGTAACAGCTGATCGTAGACGAATCACCTTACCCAACTACCCCACAGCAGCAGCAGCAGTTGACGATCTGAATGAGTTCTTTAGTTAATCTGCAGTTGTGTTGGTGGCATTGGGGCAGGCGCTGTTAAAGTTTTGTAGCTGGAACAACGTGAGCCATTGGACAAGGTCAATCAAGGTCTTTTTGCGTTCAGTCAAAGCAAATCAAACAAACGACGAAAGTGAAAACAAATCAAAATAAAAAGAGTAAAAAATGGCACAGCTGATGATGAGGAAAGGCGCTTCACTGGCAGCAGCGCGCTTAAGTCCCGTTGCCGGGCAGCGATGCTGGCAGAGCAACAACAGCAACAAAAAGTGCGATAAGATTTTCAACGCGTGTAAATAATTATAGAAAACACATGAAATTAATTAGGCAATATTTGCAGTGATTACGATCTGGTTGTTGTTGGTGGCGGCATTGTTGGCGCTGCCTCGGCACGGGAAATCCTTTTGCGTCATCCGACGCTGAAGATTGCCGTACTGGAAAAGGAACCCAAACTGGCGATGCATCAAAGTGGACACAATTCGGGCGTCATCCATGCGGGCATCTACTACAAACCGGGCACGTTGAAAGCCCGCCTCTGCGTCGAAGGATTGAATCTGGCGTATAAATATCTGGATGAGCATCAGATACCCTATAAAAAGGTGGGCAAACTAATCGTGGCCACCGATGAAAAGGAGGTCAAATTGCTGGGCGATCTCCATGAGCGAGGAATCAAGAATAATGTGCCCGATTTGCGCCTGATCGAGGGTGATCAAATCCAGGAGATTGAGCCGTATTGTCGGGGTGTCAAGGCCCTGCATAGTCCACATACGGGCATCGTCGATTGGGGCCTGGTCACGAAGTATTATGGTGAGGATTTCCAGCGTGCCGGCGGCGATATTCATCTTGCTTTTAATGTCAAGAAATTCACTGAATCTACGAGCGAGGGCAGCGCCGATTATCCGGTGACCATTCATGGCGGCAAGTCCGGGCAGAAGGTGCGCACCCGTAACGTGCTCACCTGCGGTGGTCTGCAATCGGATCATTTGGCCGAGCTAACGGGCTGCCCGCGAGATCCACGCATTGTCCCGTTCCGTGGTGAGTATCTGCTGCTGTCCAAGGAGAAACAACATATGGTCAAGGGCAACATTTATCCGGTGCCCGATCCACGTTTCCCCTTCCTCGGCGTCCATTTCACGCCACGCATGGACGGCACCATCTGGCTGGGACCCAATGCGGTGCTGGCCCTCAAACGTGAGGGTTACACGTAAGTCAAATCCTTTTATACACTGAGCGAGAAATATAGTAGTTTATCTGTTATCTGCCCTAAAATATATAGATATATATAAATATATTGATTTGTAATCTATTTACAATTTTTCTATGTGTATTCTAAAAATACTAATTTTTATTGCTAACATGAGCACCAAAAAAAAAAAAAAATGTTCGATTTGCTCGCTGTAAACATATGAAAAAATAAGCTGAAAACTAATCATATTTTTCTGCTTTAACTTTCTGAGTAATAGGCGAGATTCCGAGCGATTTACATATATTATGGAATTTGTATTTATAGCATACTTCTCCCTTTTCCAGCTGGGGCGACATTAATCTGTTCGAGCTGTTCGATGCACTCCGCTATCCGGGCTTCGTGAAGATGGCCAGCAAGTATATTGGCTTCGGTTTCAGTGAGATGGCCAAGTCGGCGTTTATCAATCTGCAGGTGAAGGCACTGCAGAAATATATACCCGATATCAATGAGTACGATATCCAACGTGGACCGGCGGGTGTGCGTGCCCAGGCTCTGGATCTGAGCGGTAATCTCGTCGATGATTTCGTCTTTGATCGCGGCGTGGGCAGCGGCGCGCTGGCCAAACGGGTGCTCCACTGTCGCAATGCTCCGTCGCCGGGCGCCACCAGCAGCTTGGCCATTGCCAAGATGATTGCGGACAAGATCGAGACGGAGTTCTCCATTGGCAAGGCCTAGTAGGATTAGCTCAAAACGATGACTCACCCCGCCCTCTTCCACCATCCACTTCTGATCCGCCCCTCAAGCATTTTTCTTCACCTCTCTCGATTTATCTCTGTCAAGCATAAAGTTCCGCTCGCTGTACAAAAAGAACAAAATCCAAAATAGTTATAGTAAATATTTTATGCTTTCTAGAGAGTTTATTTGCTTTTATTGTTGTAACTGTGTTTTTTACATATATAATCGTTATCCTATTTGTTATCCTTATGTTCCCTACACATACTGCCAAGCATTTGTCTATCATGTTCCACGCTTTAACTTATTATTTTATTTATATAAAATCTGAGACAAAATTCGCTTAAATCATTTCAAATCAATTTGTATATTCTAACAAAATTATTCACCTTCATTCTTGTAACTGAAATTATTCACAAAAAAAGGACTAAAGAAATTGCTTACGAATAAACAAAAAATGAATAATTATAATTTGAACACGTTTTTCATTTACAAAAGAGATTTCAGAAATTCAGATTTCAGAAAAAAAAATACAATCTGATTTGGCTTAGGCACAGAAAATCGTATTGAAACCTTTGAATCTTAGTTTTCGATTTTGAAAACATTCCGACGGGCTCCAATTTACGAGGTGTGCTTACCAAATATTTATTTAAAATCTATTTATTTACACAACCAACAAAAAACTTTTGCTATTTACTTTTGCTATTTACATTTTTCAAATGGAAAAGTTTTTCGCTTTGGCTAATCTAAGCAACAATCAGCACAGAGATAACAATACATAAATAGATTTGTATTGCTTAATAAATTATATACACATCAATCAGTCAATAAGTCAATCAACAAAACTCAGTTGAGTTCCAAAATGTGCCGCTTGCCCGTTTCCCGCTTGTCTTTAATGCCCAGCACTTGAATCTCCCTGGGCAGCTGATCAGCAGCCGCATTGCTCAACATTTGACGACACTTCTCATTGATGATCTTCAGTCCATTGGCGGCATGCTGACGCATTTGGGGATCACACGATTCGGCTGCTTCGATGGCACGGAGCAGCCTATAAATGGGCAGCAACATGTTCTGGTAGTCCAGCAAACTCTCCATGCCTGCCAGCAGCTCGGCGAGCACGAGCAGAGCACCACGCTTGGCAGGCACATAGCTCCCGGTGCTAAGTTCCGTGTCGATGAGCTGCAGCAGTTCCTCGAAGAAACCATGCACCTGGTAGGCGAGCAGGCGGCACAGCTGCGCCAGATTCGCATACGCCGAACTCCTGAACTCATTCAGCGGCGAGCGTGCGCCGTGCAGGAAACAATTGAAGAGCACAGCCTTATAGCGATAGCAAAGAGAACCTGGGAAAGACAGGCAGAGAATAGCATTGCTGATTGCGTCTTCGGTTATTGGAGGGTTTTTAAAACTCACCAATTTCATGGGCTGCCTTCAAGATGGCCTCACCCACAACCAGACGGTAGTCAAGGTCGGCTGTGTCCGCCAGATACTCATCGCTGAGCGTGTCCAGCACCTCCGATTCCCGGATGTGAACTAGAGCGACAAAGAGACGCACACAATTGAGGAACGTGTAGGATTCCTTGTTCCTCAGCGTGCTCAAGGCCAAGGCCATAATCCGTGGTGCTTGGGATATAAATGAGGGATCCTTTTTGTGCAGTGCATCCAGCATTAGTTGTATGCCATAGACCTGTAGATGGGGCTGATCCCGATTCTCGATGAGCTCCCGCGCCTGCTGAAAGCTGGCAAGGGCCGCCGGAGTAGAGCACAGCTCACCTCTCAGCAGTTCCAGCAATGGCAGGAGAGCGTTTCTTAGCAGAAGATTATCGGTTTGTTTGGCCAGCAACTGTTGCAGTGGTTGCCTCAAGCGTTGCGTGCTCTCCGCCAGCTGCAGTTGCTCATTGTGCTCGAGCAACTCTTGCAGCAGCAGCAGCAACATGAGCAACAGCATCTGTTCCGCCTCCTCATCTAGCTGCGCCAGGAATTCAGCAAGCAATTGCATAAATTGTTTGCTATGCGTCGCCGCCAGCTGCGCCTTGAGCGGCTCATGCCCGATCAGCTGCTGGAGTCCTAGAAGCAATTGCAACTTCAACTGATAATTGCGTTGCAAAAACTCAGCGAGTTCTGTTTCGGTGGCAAGCAAATCTGTTCTGACTTGGGTAGTTTCTTTTACTGCTGCCAGCTGTTGGAGCATGAGGCTAAGCAGCGCCAGAAATACTTTGCAGGTGAGCGCTTGATCGCTGCCAGCCATGAGTAAAGTGGGCAGCATGCTGCATGCAGGTTGCTCGTCATCCAACTGCTGTTCCTGAGACACCTGCACCTTAACCTGATCTGTCTGCACAATTTTGAGACGTGGATGCAGCGCTTGAAATTCTTGCAAATCCCATTTGTATAGACGAAGTAGCAGTTCCGGCAGCTCCTGCATCGGCTCCCTGTTATCCAGACAGCGTGCAATGAGAGATGCCAACTGCTGGCGCTGGTCCTGCAGCTGCTGTGCTGTCATCTGTTGATGCAGCTGCAACAGGAGCGGCATAAAAGGCACAAGCAGCGCGCTGGGCAAACAGGCAACGCTGGAGCTGCAGAACAGTTGCTGAAAGAGATGCAGGCGCTCGCATAGCTCCGCTTGCTCCCACACAATTAGGCCATTGAGCAGATCCGGTGGCGATGTCAACGGTTGCCAATAGGACATTAACAGCTGCTCAATCCTTGCATGGTTCTCCTCACGCAGCTCGCAGAGACGTCGCAAGCTGAGCACACCAGCGGGCAGACTATGCACAGGAGCCAGTTGACAAAAGTCAAAGATCTGGTGAACTAAACGCAGCTGTAGACTGGGAGAGTAGCCACGTTGTGCCACAATATTGCCCATGATTTCGGCGCTGCGTGTTGCGTCCAAATTGGAGGAAGATGACGTCAGTGCCGCCAGCAAGCTGGCAAAGCCATGAGGCAGACTTAGTTTGCTGAGTAGCTGCTGGTGCAGCTGTTTGGCCAATGGAGCGCCCAGTTGCGGCGTCGCCTTCAGCAGCAGCACATGCCGAAAGTAATCCGCCTTGGATTCGTTCTCCCACAGATAAGCGAGTACTCGATTCAGTTCGACTTCCTGCTCGGGGCTTAGTTGCTCTTCCGTGCGCACACTCATAATAGCTGCTAGCAGATCACGTTGCACCAGTTCCATGGCATTGGCTATGTGCAGTTGACGTATGCGCAGCAAATGCACAAAAAACTGAACACTTAACAAAAGCAGCGATGAGTCGCAACGCAGAAGATTCTCTCCGTGTGCCTGCTGGAACACTGGTGATTTGTAGAAATTTTTATGCAGTTGCATGCGCAGCGCAAAGTATGCCAACTCCTGAGTCACCTGAATGCACAGCTTGAGATGTACCACAGATATTAGATCCTCCTTGGCATCGCTGTGGAAATTAATGTTGTTCATCAGAGTTTGCAGCACATGCTGCAGTCGCACTATATAACAGTTAATGCTTTTAGCCATATTAATCTGCGGCGCATTGTCCCCGGTCGTCGGTAGTCCTGCCCACAATTCACGCAACTGTTGTTCCACATCCTGTGGCACATATTTCTCCAAGATCCTCAAATTAGCCACAAGACTTGTTTGCAATTCTGTTGCCGTCACCTGCTGCTTGCTTGCTGCAACGTATACAGCTTGATAATGACTTATAATAAATTGATAAATAGCTACGACTCACGCAATGCATTTGCAAATGTTAAATTCTCGAGCAGAACGAAATATTTCGCAATATTAATCATTGCGCGCCAAATGATTTTTACTCTAATTTTCGCATTCACATCAGCTGTTGCCCGGACTAAGTGGCAACATCAAGAACAGCAAATATAATTCGGCACAGTGACACCATAATGCAAAAGTAAAACTTAAATTTAGTAACATACTAATACATTTAAAAAAAAAAATCATAAATGAGCACAGTGGCACCATAAAGCATTTATTAATCTTCAATTTAATAACAAGCTAATATATTTGTACATGAAACATTGTCATCAGCTGTTACAAAAACTATTTGGCAACGCCTGCAGCAGCAGGTGTAATGCTGGAATGACACCTATTCTTGTCTATCTGTTCGAAAATGCAACTTCTTTGCAAAAAACTGATTTCGCCATGTATTATTTATAATAATCTAAAGCATACACTGCTCTTATTGAAAATAGTTAATGTGCAACTCTGTATATGCAATCATGTTGCTTGGAGTTTCGTCAATACCGTGCTCGATTGCAAAATCATTGCACAGCTCTAGTTTGCGACGGATGGCAACCTTGTGCGAGCGAGTTAGTGAAATCCAATTTAATTGCAGCTAAAATTCGTTCGGTTTTTATTGCTGCTAAATGTTGTAAATAGTTATTCCGCATTCTTGTGTATATAGACAAAAGATAATGTGCAGCATCAATAAATAGCAATAATACCAAAAATCGAGTATTTCATGAGCAATAAATATCTTGCCGTCAAATCTGTACGTGTACGAAGCAGGAAAATCGAACAACTTTCTTTTTCCGTAGTGTGCGTGTTTGTGTGTGTGTGTTGAGTGTTGGCGTGCGTTCGTGTGTGTATAAGTGTGTGTGTGTATGTGTATCGTATGCAAAAAAGCGCAGCGTAAAAAAAATTAATTAAAAGTGCGCAACAACTAAGTTAGATTCACAATAATTATTCGGCTAACGTGTGCCTTGACACGCCCAGTGTTGCCAAACGCCTACGCAATTAAATACACACACACAGACAGCTGCAGTTGTCGCTGCTGCTGCTGCTACGAGTAGTAAACAAACAAAAACAACAACAGCAAAATCCGAAAAATGAAGAAAATCCTGTCGAAATTCGACAGAAATGAGAAATTGGAAAACTCGCACAATAGCTCCTCATCCAAGGAGACAAACAGTTTCGTTGGCAAGGTTTTCACAGTCGGACGCGTCACGGTCACCGTCGAGGATGTCTTGGCCGAAGGTGAGTCTGTCTATGAGTGTGTGTGTGGGGAGTGGGAGTGTGTGTGTGGGAGTGAGAGAGCGCTTGTCATAATCTGGCTGGGATTGTTTCCACTTAATTTAAAGTGTAGAGTTGCCAGTGCGTCAGATAAGATTAAAAAAACAATATAAATATGTGGGGCGTAAACAGATGCTCTGCCCCTTGGAAAATTGTCAGCACCACTTGTCGCATGCTGCGACAAAGAGGTAGAAGAAGAGAAAAAGAGAGAACGAAACTGTTCGTTTTTTGCTACACAAATCGATATAAATTAAATCAATTATGCGAATTAATTAAGCCAATAAAGTACAAACTACTATTCTTTCTTGCAGCAGCCCCAAACAAAGTTGCCATTTGCAAATGGCAGAGTTCAGTTAGCGCAAGGCAGAGGTATTAGTGTTGTCAACTTTTTAAATAGTTTAGTTTTTTTTAAATACAATAGATTAGTAAAAGTTAAAGCTATACTCTAATAGAAAAAACTTAAATAAAACAAATTTAATAAAAAAAAAGCTAAATTGTCAACACTGACAGGCAACGGAAATATATTGACATTTGTCCTTGAATTGAAGTGAATAATATTTTGCACTACTGTAAATGACGCCCTTTAATTGATGAGTGCTTTGCAAATAGATTGCCACTATTTTTAACAGCTGGCAGACATTTCATTTGCATGTATGTGTGAGTGAGTGAGTGCCTGTGTGTGCTTGGAGTCTCCTTTTCACCTTTTACGCTTGGCTACAGTTATTGATATTTTACTTTTCTTTTTTTTTGGCTATATTTGCAACTTGGCAAGCAAAAATGTTGTTGTTGCTGTCAGCTGTTGTTGTTTGCTGTTCGACAATTAAATGTCAGCGTTGCCAGCTCAATCACGTTTGTTGTGCACGCAAAAACAACAAAAAGCACACATTGAATGACTAGTGCAAGAAGCAGAGCACGCTCCAAAAACTTAAGGAGTTTGCCGCTCATGCCGCCCCCCTTCCACTCCATTTCTACCTCTATTAAGTGGCACCTGTCGCTATCGCCATCTTCGTTTTTGGTCTGTTTTTGCGTTTCAAATTGACTTCTCAACGTTTTCTCTCGCAGCTGCTGCTGCGTTACAATTGCAATTCCAATTTGTGCATTGTTATTGTTGTTGTTGGCCGCTCTCAACCTTCAGCATTGATTAACATTTGACGTTATAATTTCACAAACGCCAACTAAAAAGTCGAATGAAAATCGACTACAGCTATACACAGTTACACTTACTGCTACATACGAACTGTACTGTTTCTTGTTATTTTTGTTGTTGTTGCTGTTATTGCTGCTCTGGTTTCTACCCCCCTAAATGATTTTTATTATTCTTGTCATTGTTGCTGTTACTGGTACTGTTACTATGTTTGTTGTTGCTGTTGTTATACGTGACCTTCAATAGTTTTGTACAAATGTACACATGTACGTATTATGTTCATTTGTATGTACATATATTACGTCGCTTTTTATCGTTCATTGGAGAGTGCCAAGACAAGCAGGAAGGGAGGGAAGGTTGGCTGCGTTTGTTGTGTGAGTTGGAAAACAACTTCTAACACGCTGCATAACGAAATACCCTAATAATCTACATAATTTGCATAGCTAAGTTAATTGTTGATTAGCTTCTGCATGATTAAATATATACATACATATATAAATATATATAATTTGCAAAAGTTGGGGGAGTATTTATCTTAATAATATAGAGATAAGAAATAATATTTCTTGCTATGTAAAAGCGACTGTTATTAACATAGTTGTTAAATGTTAAACTGTGTAATTACATTTCGATAAAATGCAAACTTTACCAGCTAGGTGTTAGGCTCTTTTTTATCTCAGATTCAAGTTGCTTGCTTGGCCTCCAATTTGTTGTTATTCCAGCTGTCAACTGTCTAGACTTAAGACGACATACACATACAAACACCCACGATATCAATTTACAATTAACAATTAAATTTGTTGTATTACAGGCGGCTTTGCCATGGTTTTTCTGGCTCGTGGAAATGGCGGAGGAACTGCATCAGCCACAAAATACGCACTGAAACGTATGTACGTCAACAACGAGCACGATCTGAACGTGGCCAAGCGTGAAATACAAATTGCCGTAAGTGGCTTATTACTGATTAGATCTATACATATAAATAGAGTTATCATTTAATAAACTGTTTTATCTCTGTGTGTTTGTTTTTTGTGCAGAGCAATTTGAGCGGACACAAGAATATCATTGGGTACGTGGACTCGAGCATTACGGCCACCGGGAACGGAGTGTGCGAGGTGCTGCTCTTGATGCCATACTGCAAGCATCACATGCTGGCCATGATGAATGCTAGGTGAGCTATGGCCAAAACTCAAAATTGGTTTCTTTTAATTCTAACAAATTGTTACGAAGAGATGCGCTGGAATACGGTAAAACTATATACAGATATATACAAAAATAGCACAAGTTTCGCTGTCCTATCTTCCGAAAGGCACCGATTCTCCACCAATTCTCTACCTATATTCCATTAGATGAAAAGCATGAAAGATTGACTGAAAATTAAACAGTCAAATTAGTTTCGGTCGGTTGGGTGGGAGGTGGGTGGCATTTAACAAACCCGTCAAATAATTAATAAATTATCCCGCAGTCGACACCTTTAACTATACCCTAAAAGTATCTCAATTGAAAAATCACAGAATTTTTTACTTTATCGCATGCAAATTACTAAACAAATTTATTTTTTTTTTTTCAGATTACATGTTGGCTTCACCGAGCCGGAAGTGCTGACCATCTTCTGTGATATTGCCGAGGCTGTCTCACGTTTGCATTACTGCCAAACGCCAATCATTCATCGGGACCTGAAGGTCGAGAACATTCTGCAAACAGACGCCGGCAATTTTGTGCTTTGTGACTTTGGCTCCGCCACGGCTAAAACGCTAAATCCGCAGCAGCATGGCGTCACCGTTGTCGAGGAGGAGGTTCAAAAGTATACGACGCTCTCGTATCGTGCACCCGAAATGATCGATTTGTACAGTGGCAAGAGTATAACGACCAAGGCGGATATCTGGGCCCTCGGCTGTATGCTCTACAAGCTCTGCTTCTTTGCCCTGCCCTTTGGCGAGAGCACGTTGGCCATCCAGAATGGCCAGTTTGCCATACCCGATAGTTCCAAGTATTCGCGTGGCGTTCACCAGCTGATCAAATATATGCTTGACACGGACATGGAGAGGCGACCAAATATTTGGCAGGTGTGCGAAGTCGCCTTTCGGCTGGCGGGCAAAGAGAATCCTGTCCAGAATCTGCACGTAAGTTAATTAAGTTAAGATTAGTTGTTGATCTAAACAGAAAATGATGTTGCGTAAGAGGGGTATATTTATTATATATATAATATATACATGTATATATTTATCTTGCAGAAATCGGCAATGCCCAATTTTGAGCAGTTGTTGACACCACCCTTTGAGTCAGAGGCGAAGCGGATTAGTGCCGCCGCCAAAGCAGCTAAGCCCCAGCAGAACGTGTCCCTTGTGGAGGCGGGCACGAGTGTAGCGCCACGTTCGCGTCCCAAGGGCTCGACAACAGTGCATGGACAGAATTCGCTGGGCTTGGGGCTGCCACCCAGTCCATTGCCGCGACAGGGCATCACATCGCCCCAGCCGCAACCTATTGTTGAGCAATTTCAAGCGAATTTTCCAGCAATGCCCGCAGCAGCTACAGTAACAGGAGTAGCAGCAGCAACAGTAACAGCAACAGGAGGAGCAACAGCAGCCGCAACAGGAGGAGCAACAGCAACTGTGCCAGCGGCAGCAGCTGCAGCGCCAACAGCTGTTAACAGTCTGTTCGAATCCAGCGCCTATCCGGATCCATTTAATGAGGCACCTGCAGCAACAGCAACTACAGCTGGTGTTGCAGCAACAGCAGCAGGCGTAGCAACAACAGCAACAGTTGCTGATGCTCCTGCAACTGCCTCAAGCGATGCAGCAGGCAGCGATCTACAAACTGTGGATGCAACAGCAGCAGCCATCAATGAATTGGGTCTAACAGGCACGCCCACCAAACACATGCTAACACCGCCCAGGGGAGGAGGCGGTGGTCATCGGCGCAACGTCAGCGACACCTCGGCCTTTAATAAGTAAGTGCCACAATTACAGCTACTCAATATGTGTGTGTTTTTTATACCCTGAACTCTGGTTAAAAAGTGGATGAAGATTGTACTGTTTGTTTGTCTCGCAAATATCGTTACATCTCTTTTAGCACTAAAAGCCAACATTTTAAAGGCTTCTAACTGATAGTTGTTATACATGAACAAATTTCAGGGAGATCCATCAAGAAACAGCCGAATTATAGTTTAAAAAAAATATATATTCTCATATTCATATGAAATGAGAGCACTTACACACCTACTTACATTTGGGTGTGCACAACTTAACAAAAGAAAAAACCAGCTGGGTTCAGGGTATTATCGTAGTCGAGCTCTCTCGACTACAGCTACATGTTTTTTTGCTTTGCCTCCTCTCGATGAATTTCTGTTTGTGACTTGCTCTTTTCTTGCTTTCACTCTTGTTGTGCTTCCACTGTCTACTGTCATTCGAAACTTAAGTGCCACAAATGACGATGACGCCGCATCGCAGAGTCAATAAACTAATTATCTATTTGTTGTTTAAGCCTGTTTATAAGCATTCCATTGAATTGATTTGATTTGCTTTGCTATCTTCCTTACACCTTTTTTGCCATCCTGCATTCCACTTGCAACAAAAAACTCATATTGCACAATTATCAGAACCTTTGCCAACGAGACGAGTCAGTTTTTGGCGCCGTACAACAACAACATGGCCATGTCGATGGGCGATGGACCGCAGAATGTGGCGACACTGGCCAGTGCCGCTTCCAATCCAGGCATCTACGCCGGCAGCAGCAGCACAACAGGCGCCTTCTCGCTCTCCAGCAATGAGCTGGCCAAGCAGACGCCAATGGATAAGCGTGTCGAGGCCTGGAATCCCTTCGAGGAGGAGCAGCCCTTCAGTCAAATGACCGAGGATCACATATTCGAGGCGGAGTTTGACAAGATACGCCAGCGCGGCAGTCAAGGCAGTAAGTGAAGTCAAATACTATTCATACACTCGGAAAAAATCGAGCTACTGGCTACTCTCTAAAATTCCGGTCAAATTTTTTTCCGAGTATATTAAAAAAAAACAAATTCTATAATAATTATTTGCTTTTGTTGCAGGCATCACGGCCAAGTCAGCATCGACCACATCCACACTGACGCCAACAGAGCAGAATGTGACTGTTGCAACAGTGGCATTAACTGCAGCAGCAGTAGCTGCTGTTCCTGTTCCAGTGCCTGTTGTGGCAAGCGTTGCTGCTGTCTCGCCCAATCCTAATCCAGCAGTGGAAGATCCATTTGGCTCGGCACCGTTCAGTTTGCCGCCGGGTCTGCGCGAGAAGGCGAGTTCGCTGCGCAAAACTGGAGGTAAAGCATGAAATTTTGAATTTAAATAATGTTGCAAAGCCAGAAATACGTTTAGTTTCTCGATTGTTGCTTTTGTTTGTTGCTCTCAATCTCTCGATCTAGAAAGTGAAAATGAGTTGAACGTAGACGTAGTCTAAAATACCCATCCCACAGTAGAGTAACAGCAACAAGAACAACAACAAGAACTACAACAACAACAAGAACAACAGCAACAGCGACAACAACCGGCAGCACCAACAACAAAAACAACAAGCAACAACAGCAATGCGACAACATCTTTAACAACAACCAATAATAACAGAGAGAAAGCTGCGCTGAGCTTTTAGATTATGCTTTAACTGTCAGTCAGCTTTTAAGAGAGAGCAGAGAGAAGTGAGCGAGAAGAGAGAGAGCGAGTGCGGGGATTGGGTGGGTTGTGCAGTGAAATTAGCTTTTAGAGTGCCATAGAGCGACCTTAATGATTGATCCTCCTGTCATTACTTAAAAAAAAGAGAGTTTTGTTTGCATATGTAGACATATATATATATATATATATATATATATATATAAAGAACAATGTATTTGCATTTGTACATATTAAAATGCACTCAAATACTAATCTATATTTATAGTATCTATTGACAAAGAACTTTACTTTACTTTACGTGATCTATTAACTAAACTTCCAACTCCAATCTAAGCGCTTCTAACAAAACAAATTTTTTGGTGCTGGTTCTATGCTAGATGAAACAACAATTATTACTTAGTAAACATTAACTCATAATCTAAACAGTAGCCGTAATGTGGTTGTGGTTTTAATTTAACCCAAAACATATATTTTCAACTTCAACTCAAGCTATGTAATTTTTGTAAAATATTCTATTTGATGTGTATGTCTTATGGCTGTTAATTCGAGTAAAATGTTAATAACAGAGCATTCAAGCTGTTTATGTCAATGCAACAAATGTTATGTTAACATAACAGCGTTTTAATTATTTTAAATTGCATTTTTTCAAAACTGATTTCAAATTGATTTAAATTCAGCCTTTTGACATATACTTTCAAAATTTCGTCTACTTATTGCTATATAAATATTTCTGTGTGTTCTGTAAACTAAGTTAAGCCTAATGTGAATTGATATCAAATGAGAAGAAAATGTGTTTTTGAGCAATAATTTGCTGCATATCAAAATTAATTTTTAAAAAACGTGCAATTCTAAATATTTATGCTAATTAACTAAAGATTATTGATTAGAGATTATTCTGCTACTGCTCAAAATGACAAAATTAGTACATTTTACAATTTTATTTATCTTTTTTTATACATTTTGCAAAGTTTACGTCAAGCTGCGTTCGCTGCGGATGTGGCAGCAATTAAACAAATGATAAACAATATTGTTAATATTATTGATCAATGAAGTCAATGTCCAATCAATGCTAGACAATATGTATATATATATATATATATATTTGCACAACAGTCCAGAGGCAAAAGAGATTTTTCGTTCCTTAAAAAGCGACCACAACAACAACAAAAACTATTTAATAATGTTCAACTTAGCTATTAAAACCCAAAAAAAAAAACCCTGTTAATACTTGTACATAAATGTTATGATAATAACATAAAATTACTTAAAATATTATTCCAAAGAGCAAATTTCCATAAATTGAACACAAATTGAGAACGAATTTGAAGAACAAGCGCAATGAAAGCAACGAAAGTCAGGTAAACACGCACTTAGCAATAGCAAAGATGGCAGGTAATATACTCTATATATATATATATTTATATATTAAACACAATATATATATATATTTATGATATGAACAATTTGGCAACGCGGAGCGTTATTTTTATGTTAAAAAGAACAAAAACCCAACAATGATGAATTTGTATGAGAGTTAAGCAGCGCTCTAAACTGATTTGAAATGCAATAAACAAAAAACAAAAACCAAAACAAAAAACAACACATTGAATTAGCTAATTTAAGCAACTACTTAAATTTAAAATGGGAATTTCAATAACAATTTACTAACACAAGGGCTATGCACAGGGCAGCAGTATCTTTAAAAAAAGAGTCTAAATTAAAGTCTAAAGTAATCCATTGAATTCTAGTAAATATTTTTAATATTTTTAAGTTATACTTTTATGTGAAAAACTTTATTTATTTTCTAGGTATTTAATTGAACTTGTTTTCGAAACCAAACTCGGTTATTTTACTCTTTTCTCTGATAATTCTATATTCATCTTAATTCAAGTAAATATTAACACAACAGCGCTGTAAAATGATCATAACAGCAATGTAAAATTATCATAACAGCGCGTTGTAGCTGTTAATGTTAATGTAACAAATATTATGTTAATGTAACAGCGTTGCAAAATATTGCTTTTATTAACAGTTTCTTAGGCATTTAATTAAACTTCTTTCTTAAAGATTCTATTCATGAGTTTCAGCCATGAGTTAAAGTATCTATAGACTTACATTATCCATTGAAATTCCATTCGATCTAAAATCAGCTGGCTATATTCTTCAGCTAAATCATGAATGAAAACTTATTGTAGTGTCCTGTGCATAGACCCTTAAGCCTCATGTATATCCTTAGATCATCGCTTAACTCACACCCAAGGATGACATCGAGCTACAGCCATCAATCAAATTTGCGTTTTCCTCGTCACATTTCTAACTAATCCTAAATGTTAAACTAACAAACATGACATCCTCCTCACTAACAAAAAAAGATAACACTCAAATACAATATATATTACTCACATGCATTAACATTAATGATCTTCGTAAGCACTCAGGCATCGTCACAAGAAATACAAAAAGAACACCAACAAATCCCCTTCTCGTAACTAGTCCGTAATCTCATTACCTTACTGCATAAAACGTACTTGATCTCATCCACAGCGAAATTCATCGTTAGCTGCTCCTCGGGCGGAGTTACGCCCATTGCCACAGCTGGCGGCAATCCAATGGTCTCATCCAGCTCATCCAAGTGGCTGCTATCACCCACGCTGGAAGAGGATAAGACTTCGCTAATTGGCAGCAGACTGAAAACCGATTCGGATGACATTGGAGGAGGTGCAGTAGGAGGACTGCAAACGGAGACAGTCGCCGGGGGTGGTGGCTTTGTCAAGCTGCCCCTGGAGGATCGCAACAAGTACGAGAAATTGCGCAGCAATGATCAGCCCACATCGGATGATTCCGATTCGGAGTTCTTTCAGCAGGACAGCGATGAAGGCAACAAGAAAGGTGCGGCGATCTTCAAGCAGATTGTCACCAGCAACATACCCGAAACCATACACAAAATCCAACAGGTTGCCTACCATAACATGGACAAAACCACACATTTGCCCATCGTGAAGAAATTGCGCCAAACGGCGACCACAAAACGACCCTCATCCTCTGCTCAGCAGGCGGCGCAACAGCTCAACCTAATGGCAGCCGCAGTGGCTGCTCAGGCGGCACAAGCCGCTGCAGCGGCACAAGCGGCACAGCTGGAATCGGATGACGATGCGGATTCCATTGGATCGGCGAGTGATTTGCGCGCCGAGGACGATGATCTGTTCGATGAGAATCCGCGTGCTGGTTCGCTGGCCAAGCTGCGACGTCCACCGCCCCTCGATATGGACGGGATCAGTGAGAGCGTGAAGACCTGTTCCAGTTCCGCTTATCATGCCGAATGCGAGAGCGTGACCACGCACGAGGATGATGTGCGCAGTCGAGTGGTGGTCAAGGTGCGTCTACGTAAAAAGGATCGTGCGGCGGCAGCTGCTGCAGCAGCAGATCCCAATAACGCCTCGGCTGCAAGTGGTGGCATCAATATCAACTGTGATGAACTGAGTCCCACATCGAGTGATCTGCTGCACAAGTTTGGGGATCGTCCGCTGCTGCTGGACGATGAGCTGGACTATGGTTCGGCGGAGAGCAAGAGCAGCAGCACTGAGTCTTCTTCCAGACAGGCTGTAGAAACTGCAACTGCAGCTGCAGCTGCTAACCAGGCGGAGTTCAGCGACGAGCTCGACGTGTTTGCCATGGCGCCGTTTAAACTGCCCGTGGGTAAGCCGCCCAAGCGGCGACCGAGACCCAGCGAGCCGGAAATGTGGACATCGACGCCGGTCAAATCCAGTCAGCCCCCGCCAACTGCTGACTGCAATTTTGCCAACTTCCCAGAGCCGGATGCAAAAGTCGCTGCACCCCAGCTGGATGAGTTCAATGAGCCCATCTTTAATCCGTTTATTGGATCTGTTGCAGCAGATGCAGAGGTGGCAGCAGCAGGGCAAAGCGGTGGCGATGGCGACGGCAGCGAGCAGCGGGATCTCTTTGGCTCTGAGCCATTTCCACAGGTAATACGCAAATGTGTCGTTGTCGAACAGCCAACGCTCCAGCTCCAGCTCCAGCACTATCCCAAAACCAACAACAACAACAATATCAATATGCATAATAATAATAATATTAAAGTAATCCCGGCCAGCTGCTCACAGCTGGTGACAATCAATCATTCGATTATAATAAATAAAACGCCCGAACCACCTCCGCCGCTGGCTAACAATAATAATAACCACAAGATTAGCAGCAGTAGCATCAGTAGCGTCTATGTGAATGTGCCAGCCGCAAGCAGTTGCTCCGCCAGCTCCTCCAGTGGCAACAACACCAGCATCACCTCAACCACCACACAATCAGTTCCAGTTCCAATTCCAATTGCAATACCAGCACCACCAACCGCACCCGCAATTGCTGTGCCCGCACCACCTCAACCACAATTACAGCCAGCACATTTGCAACCGTTGCTGGCCATTGCTGATAATGGTTTTGTGCAAATCTCCCAAGATCGCTGCTCGGACTTTACACCGGACGATGAGGAGGAGCCGGTGGTGTTGCGTTGTTCCGCCGATCTGGTTGCCGATGGATCCAACCAGATCGCGGCCCCGGCAACTGTTAAGCCCAAAAAGGAAAAGTCCCATTTGGCTGTGAGAGCGCTGCCCGCCAAGCTCACCCAAAAGGTCAAGGGGCATGCGTATAAGAAGGTCACC
The DNA here is from genome assembly GCA_035044325.1 of Drosophila nr. medialis 2 BK-2023a. Lineage (NCBI taxonomy): Eukaryota > Metazoa > Arthropoda > Insecta > Diptera > Drosophilidae > Drosophila > Drosophila nr. medialis 2 BK-2023a. The sequence goes on from JAWNMH010000393.1 coordinate 711,756, forward strand.
GCCGGCGCTCTGGGCTCCACCTCATCTTTGAGCTCCGGCAGCAAGCAGAAACATCAGCGTCTTCAATATCAATCCCATGACGATGATGATGATGATGATGATCATGCTGCCGCCCAGGATGAGAATCATGTTAGTGGCAGTGGTGGAGGAGGAGGAGGAGCCGGCAGCAGTCGCAATTTTCAATCGAATACCATACAGAACTCGGCCAAGACTGGCTTCAGCAATATGAGCTTTGAGGATTTTCCATCGGATCAGGAAATCGATCGCATGTCCAAAACAATACCCTTCGAGGTGGTGCGCAAGGAGAAGATGCTGCTTGAGGCCGAAAAGAAGTTTGGTTCGCTCAAGCGGCGCAATAATCTCTTCTCTTAGAGAAAGACAGGCCGGTTATCGTTTATCGGTTATCGATAGAGTGGTCGCTCCAACATTGACATCTTTCAGAAATAGCAATCGTCTTAAATTTCTTTGTTTAAACATTTTCCATTTTTTTGTTCTACAACTCATTTGAATATAGTTTGTTGTGAGAAGTATTTGCTTCTAGAAATTCCAGTTCATCATAATAATAATAATATCATAATGTAAATACTTGAAATTGAATATAACTATGTATTTTTGTATTATTTGAACAATTCAAATTCTTTCAAAAATCGAATATCAGAATATCATCATCAAATATTGAAACTTTAATATGTTTTTTTGACATATCATCATTCCAAAACTGGTTAAGCCCTTGAATATATCGTATTACTTAAAGTATATAGAATAGTTTATACAAATATTGTTTTATCTTAATATTGACATCCATTTGAAGCGATTCAATTACCGAGCGACCACACGGACTGTACCGTTTGCAGCGTGTGGAAAATTCCTACAAAAGAAAAATATAAAAATTAAACAAAACAGAGTAGAGACTGGGACAATGTTTGAAGAAAATTGTCATTAGCCGGATTATCATCCGGATGGATGATAAGACCCGTAGCTTTTTTGCTTCTTTTAATTTTTCGATATTCCGTTTTGTACTTCTTTTTTTATATATCATTTGCATTTTCGCACTCATTACAGTAAGCAGAGCCGCCACACACACACACACACACACAATGAACTTCCATGCACATAACCCGATACATACGCATGCATACATTTACACAGACATGTAGCCAATATACCGTTACAACGGCAGATAATGTATTTTTTGAGCAAAGTATTTCTCTGATTAATTAATCAGCTGACCTAAACATGGCAAGAGTAAAAATATGAATATAAATAACAACAAATTAACAATTGATATCTATACGAATACTGTTATTTAGTGAGGAAAAAAATACGAAATGAAGAAACTGTACATTAGATATACGTATTAAATATATATATATATATATATATATATATATTTATTGGCACATTTGAGCTGATGTTGCAAATGATGAACACAATAACAAAATGGATTTAGAATTTATACGATGCGTAAGTTTACCAAAGTTACATTTATTGTTTAATATGGCATTTTCCAATTTGATTTGCTTTTGTCAAATTTACTATTATTTATTTATATATACATACCTATATCTATATACAAAACATCAATGTGATTATAATACCCTAACACCCCAAAAAGATCAATTATAAACAACAATAACAATATATATTTACTAACAGCCGTTGAAACTATGGCAGCAAATATTTAAATTAAATTCGTACTCAATTTGTTTATGAATATGTATTATTATCGACTATATAAATTATCAATATGTATTTATATATAAATATATACTTATTATTCTCAGCGAATAAACTTGTTTCTCCACAAATCAAGCAGTTTACTTGGTGTTTTGTTTTGTGCAACTGTGCACTGTAATAAATAAAGCACAACGGCACGACGGTGCTGTTGTTTAAGCACTATTAGCAACAAAAACAACAACTGCATTGGAAATAAACGGAATACATCGCAAACAAAAAACTGTTTATTTGTCTTGTCCAGTGGAAAATGTTGTTTAGCATAGCATGTGCACGCACCATTAAGACATTGGGTTGAAGCCTTAGCTAATTGAAACTCAGTTTAAGAAATGGTGGCATACTCTTAGGGGCCGACCACACAAAATATTTAACTGCGCCATATCCTTGTATGTCAGAATCCTAACTCTATCGAACTGCATTTAGGAACTATCGGTTCATCGAAAAAGCCAAACATTTTTAGAGAGAGCGAGAAGAAATGAGTCGAAATAAGTAAATAGTTTTTAAATGGGTGCATCTAGAATATATGATATATCTATAAATATATGTACATATTCACAGGCTATATGGATTTTAGATGCTCATATATATTCATAGGATATATGGATTAAACGCCTCGCTTAATGCTTGCTATTTTATTTTATTATTGATACAACAGAATCATCTTAAAGTTTTAAAGTTCAAATATCATAACAATTACAGCCTGTTTTTATGCTTTTATGATTATATATCTGCTTGATCCAGGACTTGGCACTCAACGCGCAACATCAAACAATTTCCACCAAGTGCCGAGGTTGACCAGACCAGATCCTGTCCAGCCGCTGGGATGTGCTGCGGTGCATTAAGTCAAGACTCCTATGGGAACATCTAGCATCAAGTTATCCGCCGTAAAATTGACATTTGCCACCGTCAGCTAAATTTTCTAAAGATTGCAGATTTGCAACGCAGAATCAGTGTCAGCTGTACATTTATTTTGACAGCCGCTGTTGCCATCGCTGCAGAAAAAGCAACAACAGTGCATTTGTAAACAGAAGTCAGCTGTGCGGCGAATAAGTGAGAGTGCATGTGTGTGTTGAGTATGAATGAGAATGCGTAGTTAAGGCACAAGAAGAATAGCAAACACAGCACAAGGAAAAAAACAAAGTGTGTGTGTGTCTGTTTTTGTAACGAAATGTTGCCAGCACCGATAAATAACAAAAAGAAAAGGCAAGCGTCGAGAACAAAACAACAAAACAATCTAGGCAGAAACTGAGAACCTCACGTACGTAAATGTCGAATAAATATATATAAATATTATTCACTTCAAGTAAAACGAAATTCATTTGCAATCTCATTTCAAGCAGAATGTTGCCCACCACAATCGGAAAATGGAATGTGGGAAAAGCAGAGCGCATTTTAGTGAAATGTGGCGGCTTTTCAAGTCAACTGGCGCGCAATGTGGACGAAAAAGTTGATGGCGATCCCTTGTGGGGCTCCCGTTTCGATTGCACCCAACCCGCTGCTGTGGTCCAAACACATTTGGACTTCTTGCGTAAGGGCGCTGATATAATACTGACCAACACGTATCAGTCCAGCGTGGAGGGTTTCATGAAGCATTTGGGCAAAACCCGTGAGGAGAGCACTGCGCTCATTGCGAAAAGTGTTGAGCTGGCACAGGATGCCAAATCGCAGTATTTGGCTGAATTGGCTGCAGCAAATAATGGCAACATTGACGCCAATATGCCCTTGATATTGGCCTCGATTGGACCGTATGGCGCCCATTTGCACGATGGCTCCGAGTACCAGGGCAGCTATGCGAATCTTGTCAACTACGAGCAGCTGCAACAGTGGCATACAACACGCATCGATACCTGTCTGCTGGCTGGCGTGGATGGTTTAGCTGTGGAAACGTTGCCCTGCCAACTGGAGGCTCTTGCGGTCACAGAGTTAATCCTGAACAGATCGTCGACGGCCAAGTTTTGGGTATCTTTTCAGTGCAAGGTGAGTTTTGGACTATCGATTCCTTTAATATTCTGAATCCAAGTAATCAATACTGAAGATAAGGAAGACTTAAAAGATGCAATAGTAGTGAAGCTTTCTTTGTTCATATATACATTTGTAATAAACTTATATCTTTTGACCCACAGGATGAGCTGCATTTGGCGCATGGTGAATCATTTGCCGGAGCCGCTTTGGCAGTTTGGCGTCTCGTGCAGAAGCATGAGGCACAATCTCGTTTGCTGGCCATCGGCGTCAATTGTGTGAATCCCAGTTATGTGACGCCGCTGATTGAATCTCTGCGAGCTACCATGGCGCAAGAGGAGCTGCCGCCGCTGGTCATCTACAGCAATCGCGGTGAGGTGTACGATGCCGAGCGTGGCGAGTGGACGGGCACCGGTCTCAACGTGGTCTCCTTCGTGCCCCAGTGGCTGCAGCTGGGCGCACGCATCATCGGCGGATGTTGTCGCGTCTATCCCGATGACATACTCGAGATACGCAAGTGCATTGATAGCATCGCTCAGCAGCCGCAAGCGCATATCCCAACGGCTTAGTTCCATACATACATAATCATATTATAAATCATGCTAATATATAAGTGTTGCTATCTGTACAAATATATAATATATATATATATATTCACACGCTCAAAATTCTGAAATGCTGTTGCTAACGAAATTATGTATAATTTGTGAGTTTCTTTCACTTTTCATTTAAGTTGACCTAGACCCATTTTTCTAGCTAATATATATAAATATATATAAATATATATAAAATATATATATATATATATATATATATATATGTAAATATAATCTGTGGAATTGTTTGCTTTTCAGCGGGTAAATTGAAAGCAGTGTCTGATTAAACAGTTTAATGCTGCGAGTTTTCAATAGTGTTTTTACAATTTAATTAGCATACACTGTGCCCGCAATAAAAAGTGGGTATATTGGTTTAATGTAGTGAAGTTATTGAATTTAACTAGAATTCCATACTGTCTTTACTCAAGTTATATAAGTTTGTTGCATTGGATTATGTTCTTTGGATTTGAAATTTAAAGAAAAAAAAGATGTCAATTTTTGAAAATACCCCATATTAGTTAGATAATACGAATTGCTCGAAATTCTATTCTATGTGTATATAGTAGGTTTATAACAGTTGAAAACTGAGTAAACCAGAATTATTTAATATTTCTACTATCAACTATTATTAGACTGTAAACAGTGCATTTTTCCGCTGCAACACTTTTTGCTTATGTTTTGTTTCGCATCGAGCACAGATGCGAATGAAATATATATCAGCCATATGTTCAGCTTTTGAGTTCACACGACAATGTGTGCGATGCCAAAGGCAGCAAAGGTTATCAATCAAAGCAGGCACTGTCTGTTTGCCTCCTTGTCTGTTTGTCCACCTCAGACAGCACCTAGACTAATCTCTGCCAGAGCTGGAAATCAACTGAATCGGCCTGATTAATACCAGATAACTAATCAATTGTTTTGAGTTGAGCTATGGTAAAATTTTCCTCTAGTTTATATTACTCAGAAAGCGTTGAATATTACTATAAGGATTATTCCTTACTTATTATGAATGCATCAGATTTATATACTTACTCATTAAGATAGCCAGAAAATTGAGGTAGGCCAGAATCACTTTTTAGATTTAGTTTCCCAGTTGAAAAGCAATTTGAAGGAACATTAATTTGTACATATTATGATTATCATTATTATAATTGGGGATAGTTAGCACTGAGACCTATAAGGTATATTGTGCCCCCTTACTGAGCCAACAGCTCTTCCATCAATCCCAACTCCTGCACGGATGCTAGAATCTTTGTTGGGTTGAGGGTTTCTATGTCATTGGGCCTCATGATATGCTGCCCTAGGATGCTGCATCTTTTCCTGGTTAAGGCGACGCATTCTGCTAGGATGCGCGTTGAGGATTCCTCCTCGTATCAGCAGAACCTACATATGCTGCTGCTGTAAATACCTATTTTGGTTAGGTGTCTTCTCAGTCTACAGTGTCCTGTCAATAGACCTGTGAGTATTCTGAGTCTATTCTTCCCCATGGATATCATTTGCTTAAATCGCTTTTGATTATAGACACCTAGGAGACTTCTGGCTTGTCGGAGTCCTGGTGTCTCAACCCAGCTCCATTCCCTCATCAGTCTTTCTTCATCCCTGATATATGGCCGTATTGTGTGTCTTCCTACGCCGCAATACGGTTCAGGGAATATCATGGGTCTCTCTGCCCCCATTTTTGCTTGCTTATCGGCTTCTCCGTTCCCCGCTATGTCCCTGTGACCCGGAACCCATCTTAGGGTGAGCCTATTATGTTTTCCGAGTTGGTCAAGCTTGGATCTTACTTCGTGGACTACTTTGGATGTTATTTTCGTGCTTGACTATCGAAGAGGATGGATATATCCGCATTCTGATAGTGTCGTTTCAGGTCAAACTCCGCACATCTCCCTATCGCACACACCTCTGCTTGAAATGTGCTGGTGTGCTTCCCAAGGGACACATATTATGATGATTTATGTAGATTTTAATTTGCAGTCCAACTGATTAATATACATATATGCATATTATAGTAAATGTCAATCGCTTGATTGGATTTGACATACATATCCGACAAGTATCAAAGATTATTTTTATTACTTGCCTCTTGATTTGTTAAACAAAGAACAGTAAACGGTCCAATTATTTTGTTTGAGATTACATCAGAACAGGGAAACGGTAAATAATCCATTGATTAATAAGTTTTAATTAAAAATATTCCTTACATCTCTCTTTAAACAAATGATTTTGTTGTGAAGCTAATCTTATTTTTAAGCAATGGAAAGCAAAGGCAAAATTTTCATTGCATCAGATTTCTTTGCCGTACCCCGACCATTATCCGGGGTCAGTTGTTATTATTTGATGTGACTTGGTAAGTTAATATATTCACTTTGTTGTGCTGCTGCTTCTGCTGCTGCTGCTGCTGCTGCTGCTGCTGCTTCTGCTGCTGCTGCTGCTGCTGCTGAGCATAATGCTCAGTGTGATAAGAGCAGCCTATAAAGGCAGGCGGTCAACATTGTAATCTGCCACATTTAGTTTGAGCTTCAGACCGAACGGAATATATATTATACAAATACATTTGTTATTCGTCCGCCTAGCAACTTTCAGAGCAAAAACAATTTAATCAATTACATCTACATATTTATATGATTTTCAAGGTGAGTGCTTTGTCCATTAATTACTGTCAAACGACTGCGATATTATTGTTATGAGGCAAGTTCATTAAACTCTCGAGGCTGCAGCGAACTAAAGTTTAAAAGTACATAATGTGTTCCAACTTAATCAGTGACTAGCTTAACAAGTTCAAAATTCCCCTTCGATATTGATAGATAAATGATAAATCAGTAAAAGACTATATAATTTTTAAAAGTGTGATTTTAATACGCATTAAAAGTATAAAATATGAAAAGAAAAAGATATTAAAGATCAAAATATATATTTTTTGAGTTGATCAGTAGATCAGATTAGATTAGACTTTCTCTCAGTGCAGGTGTCAGATGTCAAGGCTCACATTGAAAGGCACGCAACAAAAATTGTTGCGTGGACGCTGGCTCTGCCTCTTGCTGATAAGAATCCATTACAGCGATGTAAAAATGTGTTATCAGCGCGAATTGCTATTAATACAAATTGAATAATAAATACCCATTCCCCCTGCTGTTTGGCAGAGAATTTTTTAATTATGGTTCTGACGCGATTGCTGGTTAAAGATGGCGGCTTTGGCACCCAAATGACGGTGCATGTGGGCAACTCCGTTGACGGGGATCCGTTGTGGAGTGCACGCTTCAATGCCACCAATCCGACGGCCGTCATCAACACCCATCTCGATTTTTTGCAGAGTAAGTGATTAAAATACATACATTAAAACATACATCGGTTAACAACGGCTTGCCATAGATGGCGCTGATATTATACTGACAAACACGTATCAGACAAGTGTCGAAGGGTATATGGAATATCTGGAGCTGGATGAGCATCAGAGCATTGAGCTGATCAAGAATACGGTGCGACTGGCGCACGTGGCCAAAGAAAAGTATCTAACCGAATGCTATGAGGCGCAGCTGGAGGTGAACGAAGGTGAGTAGTAAATTTCAAAGATTACTGACAAACTGTCAACCTTTTTGCGACAACACAAAAACAAATTTGAAAGCAAATTCCTTCCCATGTATTCCTAAAACATGTGTTTTATTAACAAGTTAAAGAGTCTACAGTCACAGAACTGATTAAAAGTTATACTCATGTAGAAGGAATTTACTTTCAAATCTGTTAAGCTAACATTGGCATTATTGCACAATAATTTGATCTTTGTTTTCGAACGACAGTAAAAAACGACATAAATTTAAAACTCACTTAAAAAGTAGTTGAAATGCTAAGGTGATCATTTTTTACAGGTTATCCGCTGATTATTGCCTCGATTGGGCCATTTGGCGCTCACCTGCACGACGGATCCGAGTATACCGGCGAGTATGCTGATTATGTGGCACCAAAAACCATAACCGACTGGCATCGCGTCCGCATTGAGGCGTGTCTGGAGGCGGGCGTGGATGCGTTGGCTATTGAAACGATACCGTGTCAAATGGAGGCTGAAGCACTGGTGGAGATGCTCTGCGATGATTATCCCGAGGTGAAATTCTGGGTGGCATTTCAATGCAAAGACGAGAGCAGGCTGGCTCATGGCGAAGAGTTTGCTGACGCTGCGAATGCGATTTGGGAAATATTGCGAGAGCGAAAGGCGCTGGACAATTGCCTCGCTGTGGGCGTGAATTGTGTGCATCCCAAGTTTGTGACACCGCTCTTCAAGTGCTTGAATGGAGAGCGCAGCGTGGAGGAACAAATCCCTCTAGTGGTCTATCCAAATAGCGGCGAGGTCTACGATGTGACAACAGGTTGGCAGGGCCGTGAACATTGTGTGCCGCTCGACAAATATGTGCCGGAATGGGCGCAGCTGGGCGCGAAAATCATTGGTGGCTGTTGCAGGACCTATGCCCGGGATATTCGACACATTAGTGAGGCCGTGCACGCTATTAATAAACTCAAATAAGACTCTTGATGTAGAAATTCATGTAAATATTTGTATTTAGATTGTAAATAAAAGCAAAACTAAAAAATTCGGATCTGCTTTATGAATTTTGATAGGATTGAATGAAAATAAAGGTTTATCTCCTTATTAATCTGGTATTTTAGCACAATTAAAATTCGCAATAAAATTAGCAAAGTTTGATTGCATATTTCCTTTTTCCTTTTTGTTAAAGAATTTTGAAAAGAATAATCAAACGCAATATTTTTTTAAACAAAAAAGGAATTAAGAGAGCAATCTTTTTCTGATTCGGAGCATACAATAAATAATTTCTTTCTCCATGACCATATATAAAATATTTTTAGTTCTAACATAATTCCGCATTAAGAAACTAATATGTTTTTACCAAAATACATTTATTTATTAGTGCTCTGACCACAGCAGGATCAATGTAGCGGAACGCGCGCAATCGAAATCTATCGAGAACGCGCGCCATCAAAATCTATCGAGAACGCGAGCTATCGACATTCAGAGCACAGGTGAATTGTCATTAATTTCATGCAGTTGGCAGCACTGCTCGAATGACATTCGCAAAAACGCCGCGACCCGAACAAGCTTGCAAAAGTTTTAGCAAATTAATTTTAAATTAATATTTGGCATTTGGGAGAACCAAATATAACACAAGCACAATGTTGATCAAAGTGAAGGTATGACCAATACGGCAAAGCAAGTAACATGCCCATTTTGACGGAATGATGCAGCTTCAACCATGCGTCAGCCTGGTGGACAACAACAAAAAATTACAGCAAAATAGATTTGTTAATAAAGTGAAATTCCAATTTACAGACACTGACTGGGAAGGAAATTGAGATCGATATTGAGCCCACAGATAAGGTTGACCGCATAAAGGAGCGCGTCGAGGAAAAAGAAGGCATCCCACCACAACAGCAACGTCTCATATTCTCCGGCAAACAAATGTGCGTCAAGTATAAAAAAAAGTTGATATATGTTACAGTATTAAAATGTTGTTAATTTTTGCAGGAACGATGACAAAACGGCAGCGGACTATAAAGTGCAAGGCGGCTCCGTGCTACATTTGGTTCTTGCCTTGCGTGGCGGCAGCAACAAAACTAATTAATTAGACAGGCGTTGATCACTCGTCTTTAGTAAATTGATAACTCATTAAGTCATTTTCTGCAAGAAATTCGTGTTTCTCAAATAAAAGAAAATCGTCAACAATATTTACAAAGAACTACAAAGAAAGACCACATATTTTTTTTAGTTATATATGTTTTGAAATATTTGTAATTGACCTGATTGCGAGTTAATCTCAGTGAGAAGGATATGGTTAGTATGGGCTATTAGTGCCAATCGGGAATTTACGTACATATACATATATATATAGTTGTTCAATACCTTACAAAACCATTCTCGACAACTCCCAACCATTACACCATAAATACTGACTCTTTAATCCTTTAAAAACATTTAAAACAAAAATGGAAAACTTTTATTTGATCTTTTTTTTCCTCAGATGGAAGACCTGCGACTTTTCCATATGTCCAAATACATAGTATATTTTGTCCATACATTTTAAGATTATTCTTTTGGTTAGGCAGTGAATGTTGTGTTTAAAATTGATATTAAATGCGACCGACTAGCAAATGATTCTTTGGCGTGCATTGCTCCGGCTTCAAGCGCGTTAGGATCACCTTGTAGCCAGCCTCCTCCGCCTGCAGTTTGCGATCCGTGTCCACAACGCACATGCAATGCAGCCCCTGCAACGTAATCTCCGGCTTGCAATTGGCTGTGCCCAGCTCGTGTGCCTGATCCGCTGTATGTGCTATATACAGATAATCCTTCGTGTCGAGCACCTGGCGAAATCGAGCACTCAGCGGATAGGCAATGTGTGGCATCGGCTGCAGAGAACCATAGCAGCAGGGGCAGCACACGAAGCGAGCGTGGACACGCTGACATTGTTGCAACACAATGTCGGTGGCTGTCCCGCAGGCATGCAAAGAGGCGCCAATATCGAAGCGACCCATAAAATAATCAATATTGCACTGATAGAAGACGCAATTGGTCAGCTTCAGCTCGGCGGCCCGTTTGTGGGCATGCGCCAGCGAATACGCCTTATTCTCCAGCACAATCACAACGCACTTTGGCAGCTTGAGGGCCAGGAGTATAGCCAAATGTCCAGTGCCGCTGCAAAAGTCAACAACGCGATCGTGGTCCTGAGCCAGAGAGACAACCGCATTGGCCATATTCTCCAGTTGTTGACGCTTACGCTCCAGCCGCTCCTCGGGCAACGCTGAGCTCTTCGCATGCGTCGGCTCAATATCCTGCCAGTCGATCAATTGTTCGCCATATGTGTTGTCCGAATCGGTGCTAAAATTCAGTTCCAGCTGTGAGAGCTTGGCCAGAGCAGCATCGACTTCCAACTGGCTGGTGTAGATGCGATTCCGGGGACGATAACGCTTCGGATCGGCTTTGTAGAGGCTCGCCTCCTCGCAGTCGGGTATGCTCAGCAATTGAGTATTCTCCGCCGGCGCCACAAGCAGCGGTACATATAACTCATGCAGTATGCGGGCACAGTTCGTATCAAAGCTATCAATCTGCAAGCAATTAAAAGATTAATTGATAAGGAGTACAGATTAGGGAATTAAGACCAGCTGACCTCACTCAACCAGGTACTGATGAGTGGAAAATGTGGCAGCATTTGGGCGCAATGCTGGAAGACTAGTCTGAGCAGTGGATAGAGTATTAGATCGGCAATTGTAAAGCTAATGCCCTCTGCGAAACGATGCTCGATCAACAATTGCTCCTTGGGTATGCTACACTCGATGAGGATGCGATCTTTCCTCTTCACTGGTACACCATTTTCTCCCAACTGATTCGCCTGTTCCCGGGCCATTTTGTAGATGTTGTGCATGCGCACCGGTTGATTCATGTGCTGCTCAAAGCGCACCACCTCGACGGGCACTTCACGCAACTGTAACTCTCCGCTCTGCAGCTGGGTGACCAAATTAACCACATCCACCTCACAGAAACGCGTCCAAATGGAGGCTTCGGCAGGCGCTAGCAGGCAGCTGCCCTTGAAGCCCAACAGTTGACGCAAATGAGCACTCGGTTGGCGGGCAATGAGCTCCCGGCATACGGCACAGGTGCCCGCAATGAAAATGTTTCCATTTCGCTGATAGATCGGCAAGCGAAGATCTCTCAGAGCGGGCAGAGTGGCAGCATCGCGACATGTAATATGCTGTTCGGTTAGTTCACGTCTCAGCTGGGAGCTGCGTAAAGCTATCTTTCCTGAGCCAATTTTACTTGCAACAAAATTGACTTCAATGTTTGGGGGCTCATTGAGGTAGCGATATGTGTAAAGAGCTAGGAACGAAGGCACGCTGGTGTATATTGTTGTTTCCGCATTTTGTGTGCTTATCTCAATCTCCACATACAGTTGATCCATCGTCTCTATTAATTTAACTAATCATTTAACTTATGTGAATTGAAGAAAACAACAAAAAGAAAATTATATAGCGAAATCAATGTGAAAACACAAAAGAAATCGAAATCAAAGTGCGATTTTGAGGTTATGTGCTACAAAAATACAAAATAAAAACAGCTGGCAGCCATGGGCAGAGCAAGAAGCAGCTAAGTTACCATTCACGTGTTGACGCGCGTTGGATATATTTGAATTCCTTTTTCGCGTTTTTATTGTTTTGCTTTGCTTATGGCTCTGCTGGTAATAGATAACATTTCGACATTTTCCATTGTACTGCTAATAATAAAAATATTATGATCTGAGCTATAAAAGTGACGCGTTTCTGCCTCTATATTCCAAGTCAGCCCTTCTTGGTCAGCTCAACTCGAAAACAAGTCGCAAATGTTAGTTTAAATTGACCAGTTGTACGGAGAACAGGTGCGTGTTTTTGGCTTGCCAAATGAAAAACGTGCATTTTAATAATGAGCAAACACACACTTGAGTAGATGAATTAAGTATTCCAATTTGCATAATTAACAATCAAAAGCTGTGCATATTTACATGATATGTGTGTGGGTGTGTGTGCGTGCCCAGTGTTAAATGCAGCACTCCAAGCTCTACGAATAAAACTGCATTCGAGTCATGGTCGTCGTTCGCTCATTCATTAAAAATTGTAACGGCAACGGATATGGGCCAATGGAAAACCTTAACAACTATTATATAACTAGCCAATTTTAGCTCTCCCTCTCTCTCTCTCTCTCTCTTTCCTGTCGCCATCAAGCTGAGCTTTAATTGCACATTACTGCCCAGTGTTAAATGCAACTCTCCAAGCTCTACGAATAAAACTGCATTCGAGTCAAGGTCGTCGTTCGCTCATTCATTAAAAATTGTAACGGCAACGGATATGGGCCAATGGAAAACCTTAACAACTATTATACACCTAGCTAATTTTAGCTCTCCCTCTCTCTCTCTCTTTCTCTTTCGCCATCAAGCTGAGCTTTAATTGCGCATTACTCCCTCTACAACAAGCAAAGAAACAACAAAACAAATAGATATATTGCACAATTTTGTTGCTCGACTCTATGCCATATATTGCTAGATATGCCGCTCAATTGAGCTTTTTTTTCTGTCTCACTCTATCCATCTTTTGACATTTGATTGTTGCTAATTTATACTATCCCTTGAACGACAGCTAAGGCGCTATAATTTTATTGCAATCAAATCAATTGGATTTATAAATGTATGCAGATATTTGTATGTATTTATGAATATTTGTGTAAATATATATTAAGTGTGTACATTGATTGACGCTATATTAGTTTAGCATAGTGCGATCACGACTTGCAGTTTGTTTGCATTGGGGCCTCGTTGGGCAATGCAAAAAAAAAAAATTATACAAATAGTTCGTACATGTTGCACGACTAGCATATACTCTACAAAATTGGTAATTTTTATATTATTATAAAATATGTTAATTTAAATAGTTATTGCGTTTATAGTCTAAAATATGATTATTTTTATTATTATTATTGAATAAAGTAAATAATTAAACAAACCGGCACAACTTTATAATACTCTTTATTATCGATTTTAAAAACGGGCTGGATAAATAAAAGTGCCGCAACAATGAAAGTTAAAGTAAACTAAAAAGTAAACAACATATGCAGATGTATATATATATATATATATATATATATATATATATACAGATAAACCTATACATAAATAAAGTAGCATCGCAATCAGAACGTAAACAAAGAATGTTATAAAAAATTAAATAAATAAGACAATTAGCTGGGTTATGAAAACAGGCGCAACACAAGCACACATCGGCAAACACGCACCCACACAGATAAAAAAATACAGGCATACACATAGGCATTTACATATATATACACTAACTGCGTAAAGATATGGTGAAGATGGGACAAAGACGACGACGACGACGACGACGACGAACTCGTTTCAATTCAAGCGCTTGAAATTGAATTCATTTCGCTTTCGAGCGCAAAACCAAGCACATTTCGATCGTGTGTATTCTGATCTTGTCAGACTACATAGTATATACACATATATATCTTTATTTACTTTATTTATTTTGTTTCTTGTTTCTGCACTCCGATAACAACAAAGAGCCTTACAAAAATGGAGCAGTGGAACAATGTGGAGCTGACGAGCATTACCAAAAAATCATATACACTGAGTCACGAATACGATGGCGCCCAAAAGCTCAACAGTGGCAAGGTAAACGAGACGACGACAACGACTCCAACGACTCCAACAACATCAACAATAACAGCAAATGCCACAAATGGCAATGGGAGCACGCCAGCTGAGGGGGATGTGGTGCTGCAGCCCGGCTCGGATATCAAGCCCAAAATGCAGCCAGAAAATGTGGAGCCGCTGGTGCGACGTCTCTACGGGATTACAGTGAGCGAATTGAAGGAGCTAAATGCCTACGATGATCGCAACTATTGGATACAGGCCGATTGGTGAGTAGCAAAATATTATCAATATTATTTTCATTGTTTTTAATTATTAATAAAAGAAAGTGAAGCAGCCCGAAAATTGGAACTTATCGTTTAGCAGAGTTTCAATTACTGCAAGTACTTTTTTGGCTTTGTACACTCAAAAAAAAAAACGCTATATTTTATAAATTACCATTCACTATTATTCACAGAGTAAATTTCTAATATTTTAAGTTGTGGGCTTCTAAAAATCAGGTTGGTTTTTAAAAAAAATTTTATCTAATTTCCAGCGTCCTTTTTTCTATGTGAAGAATTCTTATATTAACTTATATTGTTTACATTATTGTTAAACTTTATTATTTTAAGATTTCGCATGCACAAAAACCTTTTACATATTTTTTTAGCATTTCTCCTTCTTAGAAATACTTTTCTCAATTACAGAAAATATTTCTAAAAAAAATAAAAAAAAAACAAATTTTTTTGTGATTGTAGATTTCAGGCAAGTCATTCAAATTATTGGAAATGATTTTCTTATATTTCGAAAATATTTCTTAAGGCAAGGGAAACTTTGTTCAGAAAGATTTTCGAAAATTCAGTGCAATTTTTTTTTCTGAGTGTATAAGACAACTCACTTAAAGACTGCAAAACACAGAACATTAATGTTTACATTGGTTGTTGATTCCCACATTAAACACACACAGAGACACACACAGAGGTACACACAGAGATACGCACACAGAGGCACACACAGAGACACACACACAGAGTCACACACAGAGTCACACACAGAGACACACACAGAGACACACACAGAGATACACACACACAGAGACACACACTCAGTCCAATTTTAGAGAAATTAATTAAAGTTGCTTTGAGTTGTGGGGGCAATTGAGCTTGACGTGTTTTCGTTTGTTGTTGTTGTTGTTGTCGGTCACCTTGTCAACAGCCTCCTTTTCTTATCGTTTGGATTGCCGCATCTCTCTCTTTTTTTAGATAATATGACAGCGCTCGCCATTAATCAATCTGGCAGTTAAGTAACTGACTAAACCTAATTGCAGCACCACGCCCAAAGCACTTAAGTGCTGCATTTTGCATAACAACTAGAAGTAATAGTAAAAATTTTACTGGCTTGTCAAATTTATGGCCAAAATTAGATTTTATTATGTACAATAGCGAACAAAATTCAACTTTAAATGTATCCTTTTTCTCAATGCGAAACCAAAATTCAAAAAGGTATCGAGTATTTTTTAAAACTGTTTCGCTTTGTCAAAGTAACGGTTGTGGAAGATTTGAAAATAGATTTTTTTCAAGCGAAAATTTACCACGAATACCGAAAATAATTTTAAATTTAAATGCAAAATTATTATAGATATTAAAACATCATAAAAGCTACTCGATATTTTAAATCGATTCAACTTTTTGAAAGTTAGAGCTGTGGAAAATTTTGAGCAGATCTTTTTTTGTAATATTAACATGAATACCGACAAAATCGTGTTTTCAAATTTAAATGCAACAATTTTCTCGAGGAGAAATCGATCAAAACGAACTCATTTTAGTCTTGACAAACTTATGCTAATTGGCATTTTACACAAAATAAATGTAAACAGTTAAGTTTATATAGATTGTTTATATATAACATGTACATCATATAGACAAGAATACACTTTTACCTTGGCCGAGTCTAATTTTGCTAAAATTCAACTGTGTGATTAAATAATAGCAGCGACATCAATTCACACATTCTTCATTGAGTTAACTAAATTTAGGAATGTTTTTTGTTGTGCTTTTTATTTAATAATAGTAGTCTTTTTTATTTGATTATAACATTATAAATAGGACAGTATAAAAAGACTCTTTGTCGCTTAATAAATTAGTTTAAACAAATTGCTGACACTGGCACGAACAAAGAATTAACTAAAATTATTGAGATTTATTTTAGGACGGGTCTCTGCTGAAACCCAAACATGCTTAGCTTGGTTTGATTCTCACCCAAATTGGCAGTCTTGGCGGTGGTCCGCTTGCTCGTCTTTGGCTTGGACAGGCCAACACGTCTGGCAGTTGGCGCCAGCACAGGTTTAATGGGCAGTACAGTCTCCTGGCTACTCGGCACTGATGCACTCTGTGAATTGGCATCATCCTCCGAGCAGGATGGCGAGAGCAAAATGATAACATCATCGTTGTCATGCTTTGTATCCGCTTCAGTTTCAGTTACCTCCATTTGCTTGCTCTCGCTCTCAGTTATGTTGGGCTCTGCCTTTGCTTCAGTCGCCACTTGTGGCGTACCAAAGAAGCGACTACGCACCTCCACCACTGGCTGCTCGAGGGTGAATATGCTCCGCTTTAGCGCATTTACTCGCGTCGAACGCTCCTCGCTCGATTTCTTTGGACTGAGCAGTCGCAGCAATGATGCATTTTCACAGACGATCGGCGAACTTGGCGACTCCTTGGCAAATGGATTCGAGTGGCGACTCTTGCTCTGCACGGGCGATGCCGGAGGTGTTGTATTCCCATCCGGACTACGCTTGCGTTTGCCCGTTAAACTGTACATATTGAAGAGTTCAGCTTCGGTGTGTTTCGCCTGCTCCTCTCGTTGATTGGCTTCGATCTCGGCATCTATAGTCTGGCTCACAAAGTCCACTTTCTTGAAGAACAACGCGCAAGATGTTTGCTTTGTTTCCTTTGGCTGCTCCACAAGTTCTTTGAGGCTGTTGCTTTGCCAAATACTTTTGTGCTTGCTGCGTTTTATGTGCTTTGTTGGCTTCGTGGCATTCAAGCGATCTGGATGCCAATTGTCCAGACGCTTGAGCGTAAACGGATTCAGATTGCCCAGGGCTAAATGCAAGGCTTGTTCGCTATCTGCCAGCAATGAGCCAGCATTGCTGCAGTAGCTTTCATCAGTCTCATAGTCTTCCAGAGCGCACAGGCGCTCCATGCGCCGCTCCAGCGGATTGTAGATGTACATGTGCTTGAAGGTCGCCTCCGCCTTCATGAAATTCTCGATATATGCATCATCCACCTGAACAATTTGCAAAACACACGAACAAAGTTAGTTAGCTAATAGATAATTGTTGGGATGTGTGCTGCGTAGTTTCCCCCGTCGAAATGGCGCATGCATCAATTTTCACACCTATCAATAACAAAATCTTTATAGTTATAAATAATTAAGCTAACTTTTTTCTGACTAAACCTATTATTAGTTTAGACAGTTTGCCATTAGGATTATATAGAACAATAATAAAATGAATACTGATTACAATTGCCATAGTGTTTTTACATGCCTAGTAAGTGGGAATGGATGTCGTCAGATGAGATCTACCCTATTTAACCACACACCATAAACTGGTACAGCAATGAACCGCTTACCCACCTCGGACCTCCTATTACGAACTAATGGGGAAGAACACCAGCATATTTCAATCTGAACTGTATGCAACGGGGAGGTGTGCATCGTATCCGTTAATCAAGCAACATTAAATGCACTTGGGAGGACAAAGATTATTTCAAAAGTAGTCGGTTAGTTACGGTCCAAGCTACACTGAGAATACTCAAAGCACGTCAAAACTATTGCGTCGCCTTAGCTAGAAAATGAAATAGCGAAACGTGTTTTCAACTCAGTAGAGATTAGTAACCCTCAACCAGAAGAAGCTGGACTAATGGAGAGCTAAAGGCACAGAAGGGAGCAAAAGAGATCTAACAAAAAGTACGCCGCAATAATAACAATAAATAAATATTTTAGTATTATTCATTTGAATTCTGATTCCGTAACTCACCTCCAGATTGCGCATATTGAGATATTGTGGTATTTTCTTCAATGCAATACGCATATCGTCCTGTTCGGTTTTCAGCATAAATTTACATGCCTTGGCCAGGCCAATGCCAGGCAGGGAGTCTAGATAATCACAGCCAGACAAGATGCACATGCGTCGAAACTTATCGAATTGAAAGCGCTCCTCGCGACACCCCATGGCCAGATGAAGTTTCTCTGCGTCCACTAGCAGACCGGCGCCACTCAAGTCCAACTTGAATATGATTCGCTGGGCACCGAATAGCGTCAAATCCGAATCTTCCGTCACAATATACTGGGCAATGCCCGCCCGATTTAGCCAAGCCATTTGTGCATCCGCCTCGTATGGCGCCACAATGCAATCGATGTGGCGTTCGCGACACTCGTGAATGAGGCGCAGTGCCATCTCGTGGGTGACATCCACACAGCGACGCATTTGAGAGCGTGCCTCCTCCACACGTCCTAATCGCAGCAGTTCCGCGGCTCGTTTTTTGCTCTGTTGACGCGATTCGCGCCGTCGCTTCTCAGTCAGCGCCTTGGCCGGCAAATGTTGGCCATCGAAAACCAGTATGGGTTTAATATCGTACGAGACGAGCATTTGCACATACTTCAGGCAGTATTGCACATAGAGATCGGTATCCTCGCCACGGGCCAATTTCTCGGCACAGCTGAAGACGCCCTTGTGCAGCCAGCAATAGGTGTCGACGGCGACGGTGCTGCCGCGGATATCCTTCAGGTGCACCCTGGCCGATGCCTTCTCCAGGAACGGTATCAGGCCCGTTATGCCCATGACAACAAATTATAAACAAAAATAAACAGAAAACTCTCTCAGGCGGAATCAATAACAATATCTCCCGCCAAAAAATCAGCAGTTGAATACTGATGCTGCTTCTTGCTCGCTGCTGCCATTCGCCACGACCTTTGCGCCTTTTTAGTTTCATTGTCAAATTTTACAACACTGCTTACGTGGTGTACGTTGAATTTGCTTCACTTGTGTTATTAACTGTTTGTAATTTATTTATTTGATTTAATTACATTTTTATTTATTTTCTAGCAATGTAAAGAACCCGTTGATTGTCTCACATTGCTCACATGGCTATGTGCTGAAAATTCTAAATGCCTTGGATTCGAAAAAGGAGGATTTTGTGGATGCGCAAAATCAACTGCTGCTCTACTTAGGTAAATTTAAAAAATAATGAGAAAAACTATAATAAAACCATAAAATAAAAAGAAATAAAATAACAGCGGCACACTAAATATTTCACACTCTTGGAAGCACAATTTTCTCTCTAAATTTATGATTAATTTTCAATGGGCAATATCTTTTATGTAAGTTAGAATTTAAAATATATACATATATATATATATAAACGTTTACTTTTGAACCCATTTTTATCGTTTAGATAATTAAAATTATCTGCCAGTACATAAATAAACAAACGTTACTTATATTTTCTTTGTTAAAGTGTGATAAAAATTTTTTTCCTTAGCCTTATTTGCACAACTGTTGCTATAATTAACCAATGTATTTACGGCTTATCTTATTTATTTTATTTTTCTTAGCCAAACAAAACGTGCAATGTCCGCGACCCATTTCCAATGCACGTGGCAGCTACTACTCCGTGGAGCAGCTGAGTGGCAATGGACATGTGGTGCGTCTGCTGGAATATATACCGGGCAAAATGTTCCACGAAGTGGATGCGACCAAAAATCTACTCTATCAGAGTGGTGAATATTTGGCCAAATTGGATCGGGCACTGAAGAGCTTTACGCACAAGGCATACGAAAGCCACAAGACGCTGTGGATGCTGCAATCGGTGCCACAATTACGCGATTTCCTCTACGTGCTGGAGGATCATCAGCGCAAATCGCTATGCGAGGAGATCATCGATACGTTCGAGTCGAAGGTGTTGAGTGTGCTGGCAACGCTGGAGCTACAGATCATCCATGGCGATTACAATGAACAGAATATTCTTGTAAATGCAACAAATTCGGATCGACCCAATTCGTATCGCGTTACGGGAGTCATTGATTTTGGTGACACCAGTCGCTCGCCGCTAATCTTTGAACTGGGCATTGCGATGACCTACATGATGCTGCAGGCCAAGGATTTGGCTAGCGGTGGCATCTTCCTCGCCGGTTATACCAGTGTCCAGAGTGTAAGCGATGCGGAGCGTGGCTATCTTAAGTATTGTGTGGCTGCTCGTCTCGCTCAGAGTCTGATCATGGGCGCCTATACGCACACCCTGCATCCGGGCAATGATTATGTGCTTGTTACCCAGGCGCAGGGTTGGATGCTGCTCGAGCAGCTCTGGCGCAACCAGCTGGACGCCATTGACGAGCTGTGGGCCACGACGGCACATCAGTATCTCACCCAGAGCACCAAGTAGTTGCAAAGCTTTTCATTCCGTCCAAAATGCAAAGAACCTTCTTTTGTCAATTAGTAGTATTTCCAAGAAATGAAAATGATACACAAAATGAGTCCAATTATCAAGTATTTGCGAGTTTGCATTTTAATTGTATTACTTTTAATGTATAGCTATGAATATAATTATTATTATTATTATTATTATAATTATTGTATGTAAACATTTACTAAATATTTTTTACATTAAAACTTGTTACATTGTATGCAGCTTTGAATCGAGTTCTTCTCTTTTGTCGCTCTATGTAGTTATGTTGACCATAATTAACAATTCTCTTTACTGAATATATAGCCGGGGCAGTTTGCAATTATAATTACAACATTGGTCTAATTATATTTAGAGAACGTAATGTGGGTAATAAAATTGTTTTTCAAATCGGCGACAAATTCTTCTAGCTAACAATTACTTGAACGGATAAAAGAAACGGCTTAGAAAACATTTCCAAACAAAATGTTTTTTTTTTTCAGCAATATATCTCTATATATATATATGTTTACAACTTACGACTATATCTTGATGTTCACTATATTTCCAACTGTTTTGAAGGGTTTAGTAGTCGACTTAAGCTAGTTAATTCAAGTGCTTAAAATGATTCAAATATAATTTACATGCAAAGAGTGCAACCAAAAAAGAACCGAAAAAAACCACAAATTGACGCTGCACAATGCTATATATATATATATATATATATATGTATATGTGTAAATACGTATTTATCTGTTCTTATTACACGATTCAAGTGACTTTTATGAGCTCGAGTTGAATAAACATGTTTGTGTTTGTTTACAGTTTGGAAATCAAATTTATTTATTTTTCCCGTTTGTTGAATTCTCATATTCAAGATGGAACAATTTTTTTTGTGAAAATTATGATTAAACAAAGTATATAATATGCATGGATAGTTGGCATAAGTCAGAGCATTCTGCTGTATGCTTCGAAACTGATAACGCTACCACTAAAAACTATGCAAAACTTTTAACGCACAAACGATCAGACTTTATATAAACACATAAGTATATATATCTACGAAATTGGTGATTACATAACAAAACTATATATACCTGAGTAACTAAACTAACCAAAAAAAAAATAAAAAAAAAAAAAAAAAAAGCAAAAATAAAAGCAAAAATATAAAGAACAAAATTAAAAAACACATTGCGCAAATTAAAAATATGATAATCATAAAAAGATATTAAATTTTAAAAAGGAAATTTTTTGGGGGGTTTGTTATTCAATGGTGGATAAAGCTGAGATGTTGGATTAGATATAAATATTTAAAGTAAATTGTAGCTCTCTTTCTCGCCTTGAGAGCCAGTTACACTTTTGAAGTCACTAAAAACTAACGACTGTTTAGATAGAAACAAAAATTGAGCTTAAAATATAAATGATTATATATATATATAAATGATTATAAATATATATATATATATATACATATATATGTGTTTGCAATATGCAATGTCAATTTTGAAGTGTGTTTTGTGGCTTAAAATTGATAACTACTTCGACTGCTGCTGCTGGGATCTGGGTCTTATTAGCGCCGCTGTTGCCGCTTGCGCCGCTTGAGTAACACATAGGAAGAGTTGAGCTCTTGGTGTGTCGCCTCCTTTTTCGAGGTGGGCATCTTTTTGTTGGCCAATGTGGCCACCGTCGTCGTTGTCGCCGTCCCCGCCTCAAGCCAGGGTAGTGTGAAGTTTTTGCGTTGCAATCGTGGATACATCATATTCTCACCGAACGCCTGCACGGGCACCTCGCTCACAAACTGTATGACCTCAATGTCCTCGGGCAGTGGATAGAATGTCGACGTGGGCAATGGTGGCAACGGCACCAGCACCTCATCCTGATTGTGTCGCTGCCGCAACGCTTCAATTTTATTCTGTTCGAGATTGTAGCGTGCATCGCGTTTCTTACGCTCAATCTCCTCACGCACATATTTGTCGTGACGACGCTCGAATGCATCGTTGCTCAACGCTTCGATTTCTTTGCTATCGGAGCTGCGACGGAACTTGATCAGTTTCCATTTGGGTATTTCGAGACTGGGATTATCGGCGAGCAGTTCGTCGGCTTCCTCCAGAAAGAATTCATTGTCGCAGTGGAACTCTTGATCCTCCCATGAACGTGTCGTGTATGGCTGCAAAGAAGTGCGATATCTGGACGTGCTGCTCCGATTACTGATTGTCTTATTAATATTATTGTTAATATTATTATTATTATTATTGTTGGATGCCAGTGGTCGCTTTCGTTTACCACTCGACTGTGGCGTTGCGGGCGTTGTAGGCGTGTCTATTATGGGTGTTGCTGCTGCTGGCGTTGCTGCTATTTCTGTACTGGTTTGGTTTTTGAGTCCTCGCAGCCGGGGCGATGTGGATGCGGATGTGGAAGCATTTGTGGGCGGTGGCGTTGGCGCTGGCGTCATGGCTGTCGAGAAGCCACCAATTGTTGTCGTTGGCTGTGGAAGTGGCGGATAGATGAGACTGGAAGTGCTGCCCATATTGATGTCCAGGGGTGAACGCTTCAGGCGCTCCAGCGGCTGCTGTTGGTCCATAATGCGTTTGTATTGCTGCTGCTTCTGCAGATGTTCGTGCAGGCGTCGCACAATCGTATCCTCATCAACATTAGGCTTCTCCCCGTCCGCCTTCTGCTCATGCTTTTTATCTGGCTGCTTCTTCACATCTGTTTGCACGTCTGAGATCAACTTGCTGTTCATTTTTTGGTTTTGTTCCTTGAGCAGTTCTTGTCGTTCTCTATTCCGATCCCTGATCTTTTGCAGTTCGATCTGCTTTTTCTGTTCCCGTTCCCGTTTCTTTTGCTCGATCAGCTGTTTCCGCTTCTTCTCCTGAATGCGCTTCATCTGCTCGGCGCGCACCAGCTCCTGCAACTTGGTCTGCGCTCGCTCTTTCTTTTTCAGTTCTTCTTGGCGCGCCAGTTCCTGACGTTGCCTTAGCGCTTCCTCCGCCGCCTCCTGTTCTTGCCTTAGCAGCTCCAGCTCGAGCTGCTTGAGCTTCTCCTGCGCCAGTTGCTCTCGTTCCTTTTGTTTTTCGCGCTCCTCTTCCTCCTGCAGGAGCTGTTGTTGTTGACGCTCCCTTTCCTTCTCCTGATCAGTTTCCAGCTTCCACTTTTTCTGCTCTGACCGTCTCTGTTGCTCTTCTCTCTCCTCCTCCTCGTGATTTCTTTCTATTTCAAGCGGTTCCACGGCATGTCGCAACCGTTCCTGTTCCTGCTCCTGACGTTGCCTTAGCGCCTCCTCCTCCGTCTCCTGTTCTTGCCTTTGCAGCTCCAGCTCGCGCTGCTTGAGCTTCTCCTGCGCCAGTTGCTCTCGTTCCCTTTGTATTTCACTCTGCTTCTGTTGATGTTCTCTCTCCTCCTCCTCCTGCTTCAGTTGCATTTCAAGCTGTTCTGCTTCAAGTCGCACCCGTTCCTGATCCTGCTCCTGCAACGCTGGCTTGGCCAACATGCTTTTATAATTTACTACATTTTCGTTGCCCAACGAAGAATTCTCCAGTGTGGGCAACTTTCGTATGACCTGCTGTTGATTAACTCGAGTTCGAGCGAAGGTTCTTGGCCCCTTTTTGGTGGGCTTCAGTTTTTGTGACGCATCCATTGTTGACTCCACTGCAGTTGGTATTAGAATTTCTGCTTGCGATTGCGCCTGGAGCAGCGCATTGACAACCTCATCCTCAGCGACATTTGAATGGAGTTGTTGCGGTTTAATGCCCAAACGGCGCTAAAATAGTAAAGACCAAAGAGATTAGTACCAGATGCTTGTGGAGATCTATATAGCAGCCACTCACCAGTCTCTCAATGTCCAGATAATGTCCAACGACCAATGTGTGGCCATTGTTAATGCCATCATCAGTGGACAATACCTGCTGCTCCACCACTTCGGTGATCAGTTCCTCCTCGGCGCCAATAATCGTTTCCGTCATGCCAACCATTCCATCGTCATAGATATGCTCATCATGCAATTGCTCCTCCTCTTCCAGGAAGACTCCCTCGTGCTCCTGCTGTTCCTCATCAATTTGCAGTTCCGTTTCTTCCGTTTCCTCATCCTGTTCCTGTTTCTCCTGCTCCTCTTGCAGCTGCAGACTTGATGATTCCTGATGGACACGATGCAGTATAATGGTGCTAATTTTTTTGCCACCATTGAAACCACGCGCCTTGATATGACCCAATGCCGGTGTCGTCGGTGGTAATTCCTTGACCGATGTGACAATCACATTTGGTTGCTTTCGTGGCAGCGGCGGAGGCGGCGCCGCTGCTGCTTGTACCTGTGGTGGTGTATAACAATGATGCACTTGTTCCATGACCACCACATCCTGCTGTACCTGCTGCTGGTCCAGAAACACCTGCTGCTGCTGCTCGGCCTCCGTCTGCGTTTGGGTCTCCACAAAGCGGGGTAGTTTCGCCTTGGACACTTCCTCTTCATTTGCGGAACGTTTGCTGCCGCGACGCCGCTGATTCCGCTGCTCCTCCACTGTCTGCCCTAGCCTGGCAATCTGTTGCAGCAGTTCCTGTTTTTGGGCGAGTAAGGTGTCGATTCTTGCATTCTTCTCGTCCAGCAGCTGGTCCTTCTTCTCCAGCTTGTCGGATTGTTCCTGCATTAGATTCACATGCAACATAATCATACGCTTTAGATTGTTATTCTCCACAATCAAAGTGACGACATCTGAATTATTGCTGCTCTTGGCCGTTTGTGGCGCTGGTGCAGGAGCGGGAGCGGGTACGGGTGGTGCGACGGCTGGATGCTGCCAGTGTGTACGCAACGGTGGCTGTGGGTGCTTATAGTAATTGGGGGCGCCACCAATGCTAACATTATTATTGTGATTGCCGTAGCTGTTGTAATTGCGACTGCACCGCGCGTGTTTTTTATACGGCTGTTTGTAGCTGGAGCGGGGCATATGCTGGGCGTATGGCGGTGCATCCATGTAGCCATCGTTGTTGCCGCCGCCGCCTCCTCTCTGCTGTTGTTGTTGCTGCTGATAATATGCCGACCATTGATAGCGCGGATCCATTTCGTTTGCTCTGTTCACAAAGCGTTGCTCATAGTTTTATTTGGGTTGTTTGTTTGTTTTTGAGGCTCGATATTCACCACGAAACGCGAGTAGCAACAACCGCTTTTCAGATGAGCCGCAGCTGATGGGCACAGAAAAATGCGTAAATGCGCCCAAATTCACCACACTCGATTTTTTTTTTTTCCTTTTCTGATATCAATTTTTCGCAGAATTTTTGTTTTTGCAGTGTTTTACCGTGTTTTCCGCATTGACATTATGGTAAGTGGCATCAATAGTTGGTCAGTTTGCCATGAAATTGTTTTTAAAATACTTCTTTAACTTGTTTGCGCTGTTTTTGTGATTTATGCGGTTTTAATAAACTGGCCCGAAAAAAAAGCATTTCAGAAGTATGGCGTTAGACTGGTGTTGCCAGGCCACACAAAGGCAGGGTTGCTAAATAGTGCCACGCTGCCAACGTTGCTAGTTTTTACATGTAACACCTCGAAAATTTTATCTTTTATCAAAATGCACTTAAAATATTAACATTTAATGTGTAAACTGTAATTTTATTGTAATTTAGCAGCGATCAAGCACAAAAATTATGTAACAAAGAGACGGCTTGCGCGGTACAGGTTGGCAGTTCTACGAAAAGTGTGCTCGTAGGCGTGTGAATGTTACTGGCAAGAAGCAGAAAAATGGCGCCAAATCAGCTTGGTATTCTACAGTACAGTGTTATTTTTGTGCTAAACATCGTATAATGGCATCCATATTTGGTGAGGATGGGGTTGACGACCTGTTCAACGATAACATTGCCAATGGCAACGAAGATGAGCTACCCAGCGATGGCGAAGCAGATGGAGATGCCGGCGAAAAGCTCTTCTGCGACGATGAAGATGGTCCCAACGCGGATGGCGCCAGTGAAGAAGGCGGGGAAGTCGTCAAGGTAGAGCCTAAGAAGCGAGCAGTGCGCAATCCACGTCCCCGTCTCACCGTCGACACACTGCGCGGTCCGCGTGGTTTGCATACAATCGAGCACTATTTCAAGGATATCAAATACAAAGGCAAGGGACACGAAAAAGCCGATCTGGATGAGATTTTAAGACGATTGCAACACTGGGGTCATCGCATGTACCCCAATTACACGTTCGACGATGTGCTGAACAACATCGAGCGACTGGGCAAAAAGAAACCGCTCCAAGTGCATATGGCACGCTATCGCATGGGACAATTGGACGATCTTCTCGAACAGCAGCAGCAGACAAGCGAGCTACACGACGTTGCCAATGATGAGGATAATGAAGATATCGCCACGGAGCCCTTCGATGAGTTCGATGCGCTGCTGGGCGAACAGATTGCCATGTCAAAACTGGCACCGCGAACACCGGCAGCAGTTAATCGACGCAACAATCTATCCACGACGAGCAGCTCGCTGGTGACGCCCTCATTCTCACGCAATGCCATTGTGTCCACGCCATATTCCATAGCTCCACCCGGTCATCCGTCTCCCAACGATAATATAAGCGATTATGGTGAACTATTGCCAGCGACGCCAAAATTATCAGCGGATCAAATGGCTCGCATTGCGGAGAATCGTCGACTAGCCCAGGAGCGTTTGCGGGCCAAGCAAATGGAGGTTGCCAGTTAAATAGTTGCATAGTTATACTAATTTATTGTTGTCATAAATTAAGATTCTTAGAAATATTGGATACATATGTACATTTATGAACACGATCGAAGATTAATAGAAATACTTTCCGGTCAATTTCATAAAATGATACAACTGGTTTGATTGGATGGATTGGCGCATCAGCATAATCACAAGGTACAGGCGTGTTGTGCTGCTTATCTAAATAATAATTAATTGGTTTTTTTTTTAGGTAGTAAAGCGCATTGCAACGCGTGGCAGCATTTCAGCGAGGCCCTTGACGCCCTTAAGTAACATAGCAAATATATTAGTGGCATACACGTCCGCAGTCGATGCGGACAACGGGCCATCAGTAGTGGTGCGTCCATCATCGTTCTGTTTGACCGCTTCACGAATGACGTGGAGGAGACGCTGATAGAGGAACGACTGGCGATAGATGGGCTTGGAGAGGCTGAGATGGTCGTCTTTGAGCAGAAAAAAATCACCGAAATCGATGCGCGATGATTCGGCGGTGACAATGCGCAACGGAAACTTGAATGTGGTCAGCATGGTGGGTGAACCCTCTGCCACGCTGACAACATTCACGTGCCGTAGGCATGTGTGCAAACATCCCATGAAACGGCGATGCATCTCCAAAAGTTTCGGTGAATTCTCCTCCATTTCCTTCACTTCAATCGATGGTGACAATATCATTTGCATATGTTGTTTCCATTTGGCAATCGATGAACCCCGATGCGGTGTACCCAAAAATACAATGCCCTTTGTATTCTTGACCAGCTGCTGTACTTGCGGTTCCACGGAGTCCACCGATTTGAGTAATATCAGCTTGGTAAGTAGACCACCCATGGAATGTCCAATCCATACAATTGGACGACCATTGCCCACATCCGAGATGGCAATGCGTTCAAGCAACGTGCTCGCACGTACATCGATATGTCCCTGACCCTTCTCACAGGGACAGTACTTGGTGAAGTTCGCCGACCATTCCGTAACAGCTGACGTATAATCAATACCAATTATGCTGCAAATATATAATCGATATATTCTCAGATGTGGCAGTGAGTAATCTTCAATATTTACCGTGAGTCTGGATAGTCATCGGGTAGCCATTCCATGGGCCAGCAATTTGTGTACTCCTCGCTAGTGTCCTGATTGTTCCACTCATTACCAGACACACTGAACTTGCCAGAGCAATTCTCATTCGCCTCGAGCGGTATATCCGGATGCACCACCTCCCAATCCGAATCCAGTTCAGCCTCATTGTACAGAGTTTCGACAAACTCTTTGGTTGCCGCATCGCTTATATTCAGACGTTTCTCCTCCACTTTTTTGCTGGTCCTCAACAGAGACTCTGCTTATGGAATAATGGAATAATTATTAATAAATAAATTAAGCTCTAGTTAGAGTGTTCTTTTTAAAATACCTTTTGATTCCGTTGGTTTGGTGGCATTAGTTTTGGCTGCTTTTGTCGCCGCTGGTTGCATTTGTGCGGGAATCAATTGTTTGGATTGCTGTTGTTTATGTTGTTGTCTGGTTCCATTCCGCTTCTGCTCGCCAACGAGGAAGACGTCATCCGTTTCGCTGGTGTAGAATGCATTTTTGCCATAGAGTCCGAGCTCGGTGGGTTTGCGATCCCGCTGGCGCCACGTAATGAAAACGCCACCGAGCAGACCATGGATGAAGACAATGTCTGCTTTGGGTTTGCGTCGGGTGCGGACACGTGGATGCAATGGGTATACATTGGGCGGGTAGGTGAACTGATTGGGGTCATCGTGATCCAGATTGGCCATTGCCTTGGCTGAGATTACTTGCAATCGCAAATCCGGGCATGATTGCCATTCCGCTAAAGCACCCACCCAGCCGGAGGCAAAGAAATGCTCAACGGCATCGGGCACCACAGATAGATTGGCGAGGACTTTGCATAGTGTCGATAGTGTCTCATTGTCATCGGCGAATATTTTGCGCATCTCCATTAAATGCATCAGTCCGCCATCGTGTGTGATCTTGGCCGCAATTTTCGGATCCTTGGTTATGTGATGCAGAAACGAGATGATCTCTTTCAGCAAGTCCGAGTCCTGTACGGATAGCGTTATGTTTTGTTCCTGTGTGAAAAATTCATTGGGATCGTCCTATTAGGGATTAGATTAGATTCGATTAGAGATTAGTTCTAGATTTCAACTTAGATTCGATGCTTACGAGATGCTTTTGATCTGGAAAGTATTTGCTGAAGAAGTGATCGACACAGGCCGATGGACGGAGATGGGCCAACATATCATGAAGTTCGGAGAGCAGCATTTTGGGATTCTTGATGCAGCCGCGCCTCGGCAACGGCATAAACCAGCGCATATCGGCGCCACAGCGTGCCAGCGAGACGGAAGTCCTAGCATCACAGATCTGGGCGAGATGACGGAAATCCCAATCCTTGAGATGATCCATGCAGATCAGTTGCTGCACTGCTTTCAACCTTTCTGCTTGGCTGCCATTTTGGGCGATATTTAGCAGACGCCAGGCAACTGAATGCTTAGCAGCCTTCCACCATTTACCAATTGGATTGATGATAACACTGATCCATTTCTTTTCGTCCTCCTGCTTCTGTTGCAGCTTGCGCATCGATTCGCGATAAATGTGATATTTAATGTAGATATATTCAGTGCGACGCTTGTCCGGCTCCTGTTGCTTCTTGTCCACATATTGTGCGAAATATTTACGGATTTGTGGTGACTCGTAGAAAATTATGCCGGCGCTAAAAACGTGCAGCTATTAATTGTTGTTATTCTATTCTATTATTAATTGTTGTTGTTTTCGTTGTTGATGACCTAAACAACAACAGTTATGCCAAATATTTGTGTTGTTGTTGTTTGTGCCAAACGCGTGCGATAAACAACAATAACAACTGTTGCTATTTTTAAAAAGTGGGCGCGTCAACCGTCTCAAGCAGTGCTGCCAATTTGGCTTTTTTTTCTTTCAAGGAAGTGATTGAGTTTAGTGGGAATTTATTTTTCAATTTATGTTTCAAATAAAGATACCTAATGCAAATTGCAATTATTGTTCATATTTAAAACATAATAAAATACAAATTAACTTAACTACTTATTTCACTTATTAAAAATACCTTTGCTTACTTCTCTTCTTAAAATAACTTTATTTTTGTTTATCAAAAGTTGGCAACATGATGCCGAGGCAAGGGCAACACGCGCGAATTTGAAATCAAAGAATAACAACAATGATAAGAAAAACTAAATTCGCGGGGGACATGTGGAAAAACTACTACGCACTATTTTGGCGGCCGGTTTGCTTGCTTGTGTGCGTGTGTGTGTGTGCGTGTTAGTTTGTGAGCCAGAGGGGGCCTTGAACAGCTGTTAAGCACCAGCAGCAGTAAAGTAAGCGAAAGCGACAAATTCGCAATAAAACCAGCTATCGTGCTATCTCATTTTCTCAAAATCGTACGTTTGCTTGATCATGTTGTGTTGACATGAGCAAATAACAGAAACTGCAACAACAACAGTTGGCAGTTGGTCAGAGTGTGCAGAATGAATAATTTTTATAGTTGCTGTAAACAAATGACGTCACAGTTGCAATCGGCAGTTGTTTGACTTGAATGCGGATGCACTTTTGACTCATTGTTTATTATTGTTTTTGATGTTGCTTTTAGGTGCACACGCAATTGAGATACATATATTTAGTTTAGTGTTTCAGGGACATGTGGCGCCACTTTGAGTCTGAAATTGCTTGAATATATAATGACGAGCCCCCAATTTAATTACAGGTTTTAAGTGTAACCAGTTACAGCTGTTGTTACTGCTACTGTGGCTACAGCTGCTGCTGTTAATGTTATTTTTGTACTTACGTGGTCAAAATGCCAAGACCACCAAGGAGCTTTGGGAAACGGCGTAAATTTGCTTTGATATCTTCTAATGACATTGCCTGTTGTATTTCTGTTGTGTGTAGCTTGGCAGAGCCCACTAGTAAAATTTGTCAACTAGTTGCCAAAAGTTTGCTTTGTTATTTTGTGATTTTGTTGTTGTCACAAAAAAATCACAATTTAATTTTAGATTATTAGGTCAGACTTCGAACTTATCACTTTCGAAACTTTTTAAAAATTATTCAAACGGTTTTGTCAATTTGTACCGTATTAATTAATAATTGTGCTCCCCTTTTTGGGGATTTAAGGTCTTTTTTTCTTTGTTTCGAACTTCTGTGTTGAGCTTCAAGTTGTTGAATGGCTGATTTGTTTTGGTTCGTCTCTCTTATCTCTTTTTCGTAGTCGTGAGGGTTGCCACACTATCTGTCGAGGAGTGAATTGAGTGCTGCCAACTCGATCTACTATTCGCTAATAGGAACGTTATAGATATCCGGTTAAATTATTAACTGGTTTTGAATTTTAAAATTTAATTCTTTTAAATCCTATAAATTTTCTGTCAAATGGTGTTGTACTCGGACGATTAATTTTCTCTGGTGCGCATGAATTAAAGAAAAACTTTTATTATTCTGTGGGAGCTTTGCAATTCGAGCTAATACTAGAATGAGGAATTAATTAAAGGAATGCCTTCAACGCATTGAATTTTTGCCTGCGTTTTTTCGTTTATACATTTTCATTTTTAAAGTGGTATTTTGAACAGCCGCCATATTAACATTACAGGAAATGTTAAATTTGCATTTGAGTCTGTGGTGCTGCTGTGCGTCTGTTATGATTTAGTATACGGCTGGTGCGCAGCGAGTGTGCATGGGGATTGGTTGTCGATTTGTGTTTGTGTTCAGAAATTCACCCATCGTCTTGATTTAATGTCCAATAATGAAAATACATTTTCGCGAACAATATGGTACCAAAGGCGAGGAAATACTCTATGTGACGCCGGCAGGTGAGCCCCAAATTGTGTATTAACAATTCCATTTGGTAACAATTCTAATTATGCAAACATCCATTTAGATCAAAGTAATATTGTTCGCGTGCCTTTACGTGGCGATAAGCTGGTGATACAGGAGAAATTCTTGTTGTTTCGTGTGCTGCAGAATATATTTCTGCCCAAGGGCTATCCGGACTCAGTGTCCGATGATTATGTCGTCTATCAAGTCTGGGACACGCTGCAGGCTTTCTGCAGCACCATTTGCGGCACACTGTGCACCCATGCCGTACTTAAGGGCATCGGAGTCGGGAGTGAGAACATCAATGCATATTCCGCCACGGTCACCTGGATACTGAAGGAGGGCAGTGGGCATGTGGGACGGATATTGTTTGCCTGGTGGCAGGGCAGTCAGCTAGATGTCGATTCGAAAAAGTGGCGTTTGCGTGCCGATTTTCTAAATGATCTCGCCATGGGCATTGAAATCTATGTGCTTCCCAAATATCCACATTTTAGTACACAAATCCTGTGTGGCTCCACACTGCTGAAAGCGATTGTGGGCGTAGCCGGTGGCGCAACACGTTCGGCTTTAACGCAACATCATGCGGTCCGTGGCAATTTGGCGGATGTTGCCTCCAAGGATAGTTCACAGGAAACTTGCGTCAATTTGGTTGCTTCGTTTGTTGGGCTCTATTTGCTCACGATGATCAAGAGTCAGGCCATGTTATATACCATTTTCTATATTGTTGTCACGCTGCATCTGTACGCGAATCTTAAAGCGGTGCGTTCCATCTGCCTGCGCACATTCAACGAGTCCCGATATTTAATTGCTCTGGAGGAATTCTTTCGTTCATCCCAAATGTTGACACCACAACAGGTGAGATTTAGCTTTAACGATTTGTATAGACCGTATTTGTTTTGAAGATAGTTTAATAAGCTATCGACATATTCTTGAAACCTTATCAATTGAAGTTAGCAATAAGTATTATGCACTTGCATAGAGTGTTATAACTTTGTCGAGAATTGTGTAACTTAATTGTGGACACTTATTTATATTATATATAGCCATGTCTGTTTAAATCGTGTTATCTCTCATCTCTCTTTTCTCTGGGCAGGTCAATAAAATGGAGCGCGTGACTGTTGGCCAAACGGTATCCGTTTCACTCAACATACGTCTGGGCCTAAGTGTAAAGCATCTTATAGATGAATATAAGAGCAGCAGCGTTATTGAGAACATTGTCTCCTCATTTGATCCCCAAGAGCGCTTCATCATTGCGGAGAGCAAGAAACATTTGGGTGTCTATCTGCACTTTGATACGCGTCCGCAGGATGTATTGAAGGCATACTTTTTTGCTGTCTCCTATCTGCAGGATCGAAATCAGATCAAGGAACAGTATTGGGACATTCAAGGCAAATGGCAGGAGTTTCTTAATCTGGCGCAAAAGGAGGGTATGTCATGTGAAATTTACAAATAAATACAATTATTAACAATATTTGTATATTATCCATATAGGTTGGTTAATCCATCAACATTTGCTGCTGGTCGATGAGTATCGTTTGGATTGGAAGGCTTAGGGTCTAAGCTAATGCTCAATAACTGGACCAAAGATACAGATGCATCGCTAAGATTCTTGCTATAAACGATATTACTTGGAGTTTTTTTTTTGTTTTAACAAAAACCACATTTCTCACATATCTCACACGGTAATACACATACCATAAAATCATAAGGCAAAACGTTGATATTAGCAAAAGAAAAAAAG
The DNA here is from genome assembly GCA_035044325.1 of Drosophila nr. medialis 2 BK-2023a. Classification (NCBI taxonomy): domain Eukaryota; kingdom Metazoa; phylum Arthropoda; class Insecta; order Diptera; family Drosophilidae; genus Drosophila; species Drosophila nr. medialis 2 BK-2023a. Next base: position 745,933 of record JAWNMH010000393.1, read on the forward strand.
TCAAGAAACTTGCGATAATACACTCATATTTACACACACAGTTAGATTTAGTCTCACGAATCTCATCTCAAAAATATTTTGAAACAAAAGAACAAAAATTCGAATATACATAACGTGAACATCTTCCAACTATGTAACTCTGCCTTAGCACAAAGTAACGTTAGTAACCCGATATTCTTATAAGATATTCAGAGCGCCGTCTGCACATTTCTCAAGTGTATAAGTATATAGCTTAGCCGTCTAAAACATTTTTAATTTAAAAATAAAATGTGCTTATTTTGGACTAGAATCTTGAAAACAACCCAAAAAAAAACAGCAGACATATAATATCTCTATTTTGTAATAACTATAATAACGTATATTTCGAGAGGGTACTTTTTACCAAAATGAAAAATATCAAAACATATAAAAACACTAAAATACAAAAAAAAAAAAAACCGAAAACTACGCATCGAACGAGCAGCTTCAAATGCATTCCACAAATAATTGTACAAAGTTTTTAAGCTACATTTTTTAAAAGACATGATTAAGCTTTGAATTTATTGATTTAGATTTATATATACATATATGTTTACTTGGCGATTAGCAAGTCCGTTAGCTTAGCACTAAATAACTATCTTGTCAATGCTTTTATATAATGCGAATAGTAGTAAATTACGCAATTGATTTTAATAGGGGAATTAATAAAGTTCTTCGCAATTTTACGCAGTAATTTAATATATGTATACATTTACATATATGCATTTTTAATGCTCAATATATCATTTTTATACATTTTATTCAATATATTTATAATCTTAACATAACAGGGTTGTCTTCAAGCAGTTTGTTTGTATCGATACCTACCGATACTGTCTATCGATAGCACAATCGATTAGTTATTGCTTTCAATCAAAACACGTGCCCCTGTACAACGTGCTGCTGTTTGAAACAAGAAAAAGAAAACAATTTCAAACGCGCTATCAAACAATGACAGCTGTGCCGCCAGAGACGACGGTGCCAACCGACATGGAAAAAGAACCAATTCCCACACAGGCAGCTACAACTGAAATAGTTGTACCAGAAACAGTGCCACAAAATAGTCCAACTAAAATTGTTGATTCAGCAGCAGAGACAGAGACCACGCCTGAAATTGATGAATCCAACAAAAATGAAATAATAGCAGAAGTAAACGTCGAGCAAGAGGCATTAATTGTAGAAACAAAAACAATGGCAGCTGTGCCGCCAGAGACGACGGTGCCAACCGACATGGAAAAGGAAGCAATTCCCACACAGGCAGCTGAAATAGTTGTACCAGAAACAGTGCCACAAAATAGTCCAACTAAAATTGTTGATTCAGCAGCAGAGACAAAGACCACGCCTGAAATTGATGAATCCAAGAAAAATGAAATAATAGCAGAAGTAAACGTCGAACAAGAGGCAATAATTGGAGAAACAAAAACAATGTCTCAAACAGGTAAACAAAAAGGAAATTAAAGTTGACATATGAAATAGTTCCTTGTTATATTTTGCTTCTTGGAATGGAACTGAACTGGCACTGAAACGCATTGATTCTTCTATTCTATTTGCAACAGAAACTGCAAGTGCTGTGGCTCCGGAACTAGCAGAGCAGCCAAGGAGCACAACAATGCCAATTGAGCAAATTGCTTTGCATGGAATTAATCCTACGCCTCAAGTTGAAGGCGTAACGGAGATGGAATGCGAAACAACAGCATCAAATGTGGCAAGGGTGCCAAATACAGCTGAAAAAGAGACCACATCAAATGGACTCAGTTTGTTGGCTGCCTACAGCTCCGATGGGGATACAGATACGGAAACTGTACACGAAATAGACGATAGCGACAATGAGGACGATGTGGTCGAAGTGCCTGTGTCGGCTAATATATCCTCCGGTCTGCGACAGGTTGTTGCTTTGAGCTCTGGTAGTTCTGCAAGCAGCAGCGACTCGGACTCGGGGGGCGAGTATCTCACTGTGCTGCGGAAGAAGATTGATAAACGCATCAATACGGAGGAATTCGATGAGGAAGAAGACGATGAGGATGAGGATGGCACACGTCCCACACATCGCCGTCAACCGCCCAAGGTGCGCGGTGAAATGTCGTTGGATGAGCTGCCACCAATTGATCAGCTAGAGATTACGGTGCCAGAGGATGAGTGCATTGAGCTGGGCAAGGTGCAATCGATCGTTGATCAACTGGTGTTGGTCAGCGTGCTGCCCAATTCGATGTTGTTCGATCTGGACACTGTTCTGTTCCTGGAAAAGGGCCGCAAAGTGCTTGGCCAGGTGTTCGATGTGCTCGGCCAGGTGGCCGATCCGCTGTATTGTGTACGCTTCAACACCAATCAACAGATCAAGGATCGGGGCATTAACATCGGCGACATTGTCTATTGTGCACCGCAAACGGAGCACACCCAGTTTGTTATATTATCAAAACTGATGCAGGTGCGTGGCTCGGATGCATCGTGGGAGAATGATGTGGAGCCGCCGCCTCGTTTCATTGATTACTCCGATGATGAGGAGGAGCGCGAAGCGCGTTGGGAGCAACGCAAAAAGCGTCAACGTGAACGCACCAATTCCACAGACTCTGTGGAGACGGTGGCCACCACCACCACCACCACCACGAACACGGAGTCAACGGAGTTGACGCCCCGCCAACGTGGACGTCGCGGCCAACGGGATAGTCGACACTCTCACAATTTCCAAAACGGCAACCAGCCGCAACAGCAGCAGCAACGGCAACAGCAGCAGAGTCCAGCTCGTGATACACAGTACAACTATCATCCCAGCTATAATCCTGGTAGCTGGCACTCCAACTATTATCACAATTATCATCCGCCGGCGGCCAACTTTAATATGATGCCAGGCATGGCGTTTCCCATGCCCCAACATGGCTATGGTTATATGCAACCAACGCCTCATCCCTATGGAATGCCGCCACCGCATGCGATGGGCATGGCAATGCCACCACCGCCTCTCCACATGTATAATCCACATGCGCCGCCTCAGCAGCCATCCTACAACCAGCGCCAACAGCCGCCCAACTCGGGCAATTAGTTTAAGACTAAAAATTCGTTAACAGACATGATTCGAATTTCTGTCTATAGAACATGACGTAAGATCAAAAATATATATATATGCAAAAAAATGAAAATGTTGGTTATTTTTTATATGTTTAATATGTTGATGCCCTGTTCCCAAGTGGCTTATGGAGTATATTGGTTCATTTACTCCACATAAATGAGCGCATGATATAAAATTGTTTTTCAAGACGATAACTGAACATTTCTTGCATTTATTTATCGTTTTAAAATAATGCTTTATTTTTACAGTTTCAATTTAAAGTTATCCATTTAATTGCATGCCCTGTTATTACATGGAATAAGGAGTATATTGGATTGTTGGAATACTCTCTATACTCCTGATAATGATATTAAATTGGTTTTTCAAGGCGATAACTGAATATTTTTCGCATTTATTTATCATTTTAAAACATTATTTTTTAATATAAATATCACCCTTATTTTACTTCATTTGATTTGCTTGTATTTTATTGCTTTATGCCACACTTCGTTCTTCTTCTTCTTCGTTCAACGCTAATTAATAATTAATCACTCAATTGTCATTTTTTTTCTAATGCGATTTTCTTTATTCCAATAAAAAACTCGTAAACAATTTGCTTTTGTGATTTGATTTTTAAAAATGTTCTCGTTAAAATGTTTTTTTTTTTGTTTGTTGTTTTTTTTTGTATAAAAAGGTACTTAATCTGTGTGGGATATCAACAATAACGCTGATTGCAGGTGTGTTGTGTGTGTGCGCCTTGTAAATATGTTTAGTTAAAAATGCATGGGCAATACCCAATTGACAAACACTCTAAGGCAACGAAAGGATAACTCAAAGTGTTCAAGGATCAAATTGTTTGATCTTGATAAACTGGATTATACATTTTTTGTTGTTGTATAGTATTGTTAAAGTTATGTGTGTGTACTAGAGATAGATTGATAGATTTTTAGCATTTAGGGATTGTACGTATTTCAAAATTAGAATCGTTTTTAGGTATTCAATTTGAAAAAGAGCAAGTCATTCTTAATTTACATATATATATACATCATTCAACTTGGATATGGTATGGGAAAACCATTTGAATTTTCTTTTACTTAAGTATTCCGTATTCTAATACTGAACTTGAGAAAAGCTTATGAAATTGGTCAATAGAAATGATTTATCTTAAAGTATTTGGGGACTTGTGGAAAATATTTTTCGAGGTTTTTCTTGAATTTTTAGTTGTTTTGGGGCAGATATATAAATATTACTATTACTCATAAAATAGAGCACTCGTTGTTTGGAGTTTCGTTAGCTTGTCAACTGGGCTGATTATAAGAATATATAGGTGTATATACTATATATATATATATATGTTTGCTTTAGTATATAATACAGCAATTAAAACTTTTGGCGGAAGCACTGTGAGTCATGTAAAAAGCTGCCAATAAACAATTGTTAATTTTGTGTGTGTTTTTGTGTGTAAATAGATGTATATATATATATATATATATATATACAATATTTATATATGTATCTGATAAGGGTGGCATGCAAAATATATAAATATATATATATTGTGATTGAGCTTATTCGAGAGGCAACCAAAGTGGCGCCACAGGCACATATGAGAATGATGATGATTTGTGGCATCATTCTAGAAATGCGTACTTAAATCTATTTCGATTGATATAAACAAAAAAATATTAAAACAGACAACAATATGCAGTTAACAAATTCTACACAAGAAAAAGAAAAAAAAGAAAATCTTAGTTGCCTAAACGGGGGCCAATTTGCTGGCGCGGCTTGAGCAGCACCAGAATGCATGTGATATTATCTTGGGAATCACGCTCCTTGGCAGCCTCCACCAGCAGTTTGGGAATGTCATCGAGCTTCGTTTGCGGATCACCAAGGCACTCATAGACCGTATCCACGATAAAAGCCTCGGGCACATGATCCCACAATCCATCCGAGCCAAGGACCAAAAAATCATGTGCCTCACTCAATGGCACATCAACGAAATCCGGTTCAGCAATCACTGCCTCAAGACTATAGTCGCCAATGGAACGACCCACATTCAGTATGCCATTGACGCGCCACTGACCCTGGGCATGGATAACGCTGCCGCCACACAACTCAATTCGTCGCCGCTCGTCCACAGCTTCCGGTTTGTGTGGCTTCACCAGCTGCAACTGTGTACGTTCACCCACCAGCAGCGCCTTCGAGTCACCTACCCAGGCAATGCACAACTGACGATCGTCGGTGATCAGAGCACAGACGGCTGTGGTGCCGCTGGTGATGCGTTTTCTCGCAAACCGTTCGTCCGCCTGCAGAAATGACGTCTCAAAAGCTGTACGATAGAAATCCACACTGCTCTCCATGGACTCCGGTTCACGTCGCAGCTGCTCAGCCAGCAACTGGGGCAACTGACTGGCCACATAGCTGGCGGACAGGGCGCCAGAATGGCCATCGAAGACGCCAAAGAAGCGACAATCCGGGTGATTCTTCAGCTGATAGATGGCACCGAAGCGCTCCAGGCACACATGACGATCCTCCATTTTACGCGGCTTATTCTTAATCGCTGAAGCACTACAAGTCGGGGGCTGGGACTCCAATGATGCGCACTGACAGCTGCCTGGCTCCGTGCAGAGGATGCCTTCATCTGCATAGAATTGTAGCTTCTCCAGCGCCGCATTATCCGTCAGCGTGAGCAGCAGCTTATCCAACTGTGTGGCAACATACTTTTGCAATTTCAGCAGATCATATTGGGGCTCCGCAATGTCCAAATTCGTTTCAAACTCCTTGGCATGGCGTATCTCGTGCTCTACTTGCTCCCGGGCTAAATGGAGCAGCTTCAACTGGAAGCCCTGCGGGCAGCCGCGTGTGATGAGCTGTTTCCAAATGGCGGCAACGATTTCGGCTCGTCGCTCGTCTCCGGTGACTTTGTAGGTGTCGTTGCTGCTGCGCGTTACACAACTTCCATTGCGGGCCAACAATAATTCGTTGTTCGCGTTTTGTTCGCCGCTTTTGTTGCTGCTGCTGGCTACAAATTCCTTAAATTTCAGTAATCGGGCACATTTCGTTGCGGAGTCCGCATTGGTCGACATATTTTGCAATCAGCTGGCTTGGCTGTTGTTATTGAAACATATGGCTTAATTAGCAATGACGATGATTCACCAGCTTTAACATATCTATTTTTTTTACGCAATGTTTCTATTTGTTTATATATGCTATGCAGCGTGACCGTTTCGTGCTAACTAGAATATACTGCTTAACTTCTCACGAGTATCGATACTTTAATTCTTACGATAGTCATCGATTTGAGATGTGTGAATGGCAATGCGTCTGCTTCTTCTTGCATTGCCGGCAGCAACAGCACTCAGCTGTTGCTCTGTTGTGTGTTGCAGCATCAAATTAATTTTATTTTCAATTCTTGTGTTATTACTTTTGCTTGCAATGTATGCTTAAGCATACAGATATACAGAATGTCAACACCGCTCGAACAACAGACAGATGAGCGCGAAGCCCTGCAATCCATCTACGAAGGCGATGACAATTTCAAAGAAATCAACTTGACCACATTTCAATATAAAGTAAAAAGCCACATGTGCAACGAACACTTAAAATTATTGTTATTAATGTGTGAAATGTTTTTAGTATGGCGAGGAAGACAATTACAAGTCATTTCTGGTGGAGCTGCAATGGGGCGATAACTATCCAGATGAAGCGCCTACGATTAATATGAACACCTTCTATAATCGAAATCTGTGAGCTAAAATTAATCTCAATGTTTAGCAATAAATTAATATAAAATGTACATTTCCAGATTGCCCGCCGTCAAGGAGGAAATCCACGCGGCGCTTAGCACAGAGGCCTCCCAATGGCTGGGCTGCGGCATGACTTATACACTTTTCGAGTGCATCAAGGATAACATTGAGCAATTGACTGCCGGCCAGCCGGAATGTGTACCAACTGTGGTCGCTGTGGACGAAGGTGTCGGGGCACTCAAGATATCCGATACCACAGCGGATGCCAAGCAAAAGGAGCCGAAAAAGGAGCAGCTGACCAAGTCACAGAAGCGTCGACAATGGGAACGAACTGACCACAAAGGCGAACGGGCACGTGGCCACGATTGGGTGGACATAGTTAAGCATTTATCGCAGACGGGTAGCAAAGAGGACGCCGCAGCCGCCTTGGAAATTGCAATGGCAGCAGCAGCCGCTAATCCTGTGCTGCATCCGCTTAACACTTGAGCAGTGACGCCGGCCAAATGCAACTAGTTAACTAATTACAAATATCAGACACTCTAATCGATCAACCAACGAAAAAACAGTAAAAACAAATGAGTCAAATGAATTCTGTTCTGTTCTGTTCTATTAAAGCCGATCAATTTACGCACGCTTGTCCACGCTCGTTTGGACAGACAAGGCCAGCCACCTTGCCACTTGCTATTGGCTGGGGTCAAGCACATTTACATCTGGAAAACCAAATCATTTTTAAGAAGCTCCAGTCGAAATTGGTTTACGCACTGCGACAGTCGTTTATATTGGTGTTGCTGCTGATGATGTAATTTAAACGCAATTCTGTTACAGTTTGAACAGCTTTAATTGGCGATTCCCTTAACACTTGCTTAACTGTAAACATATTGCCAGTTTATGACTGACTCTTGTCAAGTTAAAAACACACAATTTTAAATACTGCAAAACAATTTGGCCGCGCTTCGCTTATCATTTGTGTGTAAACCGGTTCAGAAACGGCTTGAGCTTTAGGCACGCCCGCGTCTGATAGCATACCAATATTATACATACATATACATATGTATAATCCACAATGGGTCACAAATTCTCCTGCCTGAAAGTGTGTACAAATGCTGACGAATCGCCTAAAAGTGAGACGGACGCGTCAAAGGTGCGCATGCGCAATGTCAATGCAAATCTATTGACGGCTCCGGGTGAGTATTTGTGCAAATAGTTGATATAGGTACAGTGATCCTTCAGTAAGTAAACTGCTTAGTTTTTGGTGGTAATTTCAATTTGTTCTACATTTAATATTCGTTGGAAATTTGGCTATTTCTGCAAACTGACTTAAGACATAATTAAAAATTTATTTTTGTTTTTCTGTATATCTGTTAATTCTAAGAAAAATCCTATTTTTTCTCAGTTTATGTACAAAATATTCACAGGAAATTTCGCTACTTATGCAGACTTCTTTAAGTTGTAGAAAAATCCATATCTCGATTATAATACACAATTTTATATTGCGCTTCTGTATTTCTATTAATATTTTTTCAAAGCTTATAGATAATTTTTTCAAAATTTAATATTATCGCCTCAAATTTTGAGACATTTCTAATCTGTAAAAAGTGCAACATACGAGCGTTCACTGTATTTGGCATATTTTGTTTATCTTGTACAAACTTGTTTAAGGCTTGTTTGGGCTTTAAAGACAAAACAAACAAAAATGTATTCATAAAAAATTTAGCTATTTTTGCAAACTTTTTTAAGTCGTAGAAAACTGTATAATTCGATTATAATTCTACATTTATTTTTGGTTTTCTGTATAGTAATAATACTGAATGTAAGAAAAAACTGACATTTGCTCAGTTTGAAAGTCAATTTCAATTGGGTTTTCTCAATGCTCAAAATAGAAAAGAAGTCAGCGAAAATGCCCCAAAAGAGAATAATTTATATTTTTAATTATTTCAAATCGTTAAAAATTGCAATAATCGAGCGTTCACTGTAATTGGCACATTTTGTTTATTTTGTACGTGTGTGCGACAATGCGAATGCAGGCAAATATTACCTAATAATGATATTGCCTTTTTTGATGATCACAGAAGGCGTACGTGTAAAATTCAAATCAGCCTGCCCACAATCCGAGATAGATAGACACAGTATATATATATATGTATGTATATATTTAAATACCTACAACGACTGAATTCCATTTAGCTGCTAAGACTTATTCATCAATTATTCTGGAAATTGCTTGTACTTGAATGTTGAATAAATAAGAAAACACCTGGAAGGCTGTCAAATATCTTAAACAGCAGTCTCAAAAATTGGAACAAGTTTTCAGATACATTTATTTCAACTGCAAATTGCTTGAAATTGAACATTTCGCATTTTAGTCATTTCAGGTGTGTGTCGAACTATAAAAGTCGAAACTTTTTATTTAACTATTTTTCAGGTGGGTAAAGTACCTTATAATTATATTTTTGCATCCTAAAACAATTATTATTTATTATTTTCGAAGGGTTTTAATGTTAAAAGAAGCATAGCTTACCATCTGATACAGATTATTGGCATCGAACTTAATGATAATGATAATAAACAAGTTCAAAGGCTTAACACCTTTATTAGACAATATTAAATTGGCTAAGGAATGTTAACTGGTTCCATTTGTCATTTGTGCATAGTTTTGAAATGAGTAATGTCGACTTATATATAGTATTATATTTATGCACATTCAAATGAAAACAATTGCAGTGCATGCAAATCGGTGATGATATTTATGATGATGATGCTGCTGATGATGCTGCTGATAATGATCAAGTTGAGGCCGCTCCAGGCCTATTTGCTCGCAGATAAATCAATTAAATTGGCCTCATTCGCTGCGGCTGTGATTCGAGACTCGACTTGGAGCACGAAACCATCAAGCGATGACGTCGTCGCCCAGATGTTGGTAATATTTAGCTTCTACTGCCAAGAGCTAAGAGCCAACGCCAACAGACGGACACAAATCACTTCCCGTTCATAATTAATAATAACAGAGAGATACACAGACAAAGAGAGGGAGAAAGAGAGAGAGACTAACTAACGGATCTCTATAACAAGAAAGAGCAATGAAGAGGGGAGAGCTAGACGAGCAGATAACCTGTAGACAAGTTTTAGACATCATAAGTACACTCCAACTTTAGAAACTACTTTAAAGTATTAGTAATTATTAATAATATAAGCAACAAAAAAAGATAATACCAGAATACCAGAGTTGCTTGTAAGGCAACAAAAATGTGCCTTAAAAACTCCCTGGTTTTTGGAAATATACCTTCAATAAAATATGGCGCATTTCGAAAATTGAGGGAAATTTGGCTGTTACATACCTTTGCACAGCCTCATCATACCCCATTTGGCCACTTCTACGGCGCACAGGGTATGCAAACAGAGAGCAAAAGAATTAGAGAGCGTTTGCTTGTGCCAGCCAGCCAGAAAGTACGTCGATTTCAGTTCTCAAACTGATCAGTGTGATTTAAGCCGTCGCAGCGTTCAGTTACGGTTTTGGATTTTCTGTTCGTATTTCGTTTTCGGTTCCGGTAATATTATTGTTTCAAAAAAGTAGCGCTAGTTTCTTAAGAAACTTTTCCGTTACGCTTTTTCGGTGTGTGTGCGTGTGTTTTGTATTGTGATCTTAGAGCAGACAGACAATGGGCAATTGGTATCGCAACTATGCGCCAAGTTGGCTACAACGCTGGATACCTCGACCATCTCCAGCCAGGCGCATAAATCCATTTCGCAGCATACGTCCCGATCCCGATATTGAAAGTAATGCATAGCAATTCAACTGTGAAAACGACAAGCATAATATAAATTCTTGATTGAAGTGAAAAATAACTTTTCTTAAAAAAAAACCATTATTAAACGAGCTGCGCCATTAGTTATGTGATTTATTTATTTGCGATACTCTGCAGAAAACCGATTAATAATTGTTGGATCCACTTATTTATTTTTTCGCCTATGACTTCACTCGTGTTTTTTTTTGTATTTGTTTTGTTTGTTTTTTTTAGTTGTTTGACAAGTTTTGTGTTTTGCATATTTTCGGCATTTGTTGCGTTTATATTTGTTCATTTTAGAATACTTTTATTTTTGTTTGATATTCGCATTTATTTCCTGCTCAAGAGCATCAACTCATGCCTCAAATATTCATTACAATGAATCACTTTCTTGACAGACGTAAGGCTATCAAGTCTCCCATCTTAGCGCTGTCAAACTTAGCATCTCAAAAAAAAAAAAAAAAACCCCAAAAAAAAAAACACTTTTTGTGATCAATTGAAATTGGGGTCTCTGGGGGCAGCCATGTGGAAATGCAAATAAAATTGGGGAAAGCATCTGTTTGGGATGGCGTTGGGATCGAGATTTATTGAAAAGTTAAAAGCATCCATGAAATATTATTTGAAATGGATGCTTATCATTGTACCTTATTATTTTACATCTCAGATTCATTTACGAATTTTTTATCTATGCTGCGTATATTATATATGAAAACAAACATTTCAAGATCAAATTTTCTAAATATGTTTTTTTGCTTTCCACCATTTAAGACCGTATACAAAAAGTTTCAGTTTAAAAGTTGCTCCAATTTACCAAATATTTTTCTCTTGCAAGTAAACATTAAAAAAGTTAATTTTTAAAGCAAAAAAGTATATCAACATGCTAGCCAGATGGAATCTCTGGCCATTATTGTTAGGACTCACTAAATAGATATTTGAAAGTATTGTAGAAAAATGATTTGAAGATTTCCCAGCTGAAAAATACATTCGATTTTTTTATAGAACTTGATTAAAAGTTAAGTATACGTCTGACAGTTGTCCATCAGCAATTCCGCATTGGTCACAAAGATGATGATGTCTTTAGTCTAATTTTATGCTTCAATACTCTTGCTTGGGGTATAATAGTTGGGTTGTGAAATTTGTAACGACTGAAATAAAATAAGTCAACTAAAAAGCAAGATTAAAAATAAATTTATATAAATCATTTTTCTGTCAACGATTTTTTCCTAAGCTATGTCTGTCAGGGTATTAAATCTTCGACTAGATCTCTTCTTAGTGCTGTTACTGTGGGCGACTTTTGTCTATAGAAAATCGCTCATACGCCCGATTGTCCACTCTGGGAATTAATTGTGTTGGCATTGAACTTTTTGGACAGCGTGCCACAAAGTGTATTTGTTTATGGCCAAAGGCGATTATTCAACAAATCTGTTTTGGCTGCAACCATTTGACTGAGAGACTCTGAGACTCAATCGAGGTGCCCGCCCAGCTTTTCATAATGAGATCATCACGAGATCTGTTATGCACTGGATGACCTCTAATTATTTTTAAGTCAGAGAATTAAATCAAATTGTTGACTGTGATTTTGATGCTCGTACAGATTCTGGCAGCTCGGCGGTGCTGGGCGTGCAGCGAGTGGATCTTTGCCTGGAGGACAATCACGAGGAGCACCACACAAGTCATTTCTATGCGGCGGCAGCCAAGGAGGCGCTGATTGTGCGACGTGGCGATCCATTCCGGCTGCGCATCTACTTCACGCGGGACTATAGTCCCAGCAAGGATGCGATCAGTTTCATATTCAGTGTAACAGATGATCCCAAGCCGAATCCGGGTCATGGCACACTGATGGCTCTCGTGCCGCACGATGGCATAGATTATTTGGGCGATGCCCTGGAATGGGGTGCCGGCATTGAGGCCCATGAGGGTCAGATTCTAACAGTGCTGGTGAAGCCGCCAACTACATGCTCGGTGACCGAATGGCGTCTGGATATCGATACCAAGCTGCTGGGAGATGGTTCCCGCAGCTATCAACTGCCCCTGCCCATTTATGTGCTCTTTAATCCTTGGTGTCCCGAGGATCAAGTCTACATAGAGAGTCGGGAAGAGCGCAAGGAGTATGTGATGCACGATACGACTTTGATATGGCGTGGCTCCTACAATCGATTGCGGCCCTCAGTCTGGAAGATTGGCCAGTTCGAGCGACATGTGCTCGAGTGCAGTATCAAACTGCTGGGCACCGTGGGTCGAATCCCGCCAGCCTATCGAGGTGATCCGGTGCGGGTGGCCCGGGCACTGTCCGCCCTGGTCAATTCGGTGGACGATGATGGTGTGCTGTTGGGCAATTGGACGGAGGATTTCTCGGGCGGCATAGCGCCGACCAAATGGACGGGCTCAGCAGAGATTTTGCAAGAGTTCCACAAGACTCAAAAGTCGGTGAAATTTGCCCAATGTTGGAATTTCAGTGGAGTCTTGGCAACGATAGCCCGTGCTCTGGGCATACCTTCACGTGTCATCACTTGCTACTCCTCCGCCCATGATACACAGGCATCCCTAACCGTGGATGTGTTCATCGATGCGAACAACAAGAAGTTGGAGGCGGAGACAACCGATTCCATTTGGAATTATCACGTGTGGAACGAGGTGTGGATGCAGCGACCGGATTTGGGTGTGGGCCAATTCGGTGCCTATGATGGGTGGCAGGTGGTGGATGCGACACCGCAGGAATCATCCGATAATATGTATAGAGTGGGTCCCGCATCCGTGCTAGCCGTAAAGCATGGCGAAATCCTGCGCCCCTTCGACTGTGGCTTCGTCTACTCGGAGGTCAATGCGGATAAGTTATATTGGCGCTACAATGGTCCCGCCCAGCCGCTGAAGCTGTTGCGCAAGGATACGCTGGCTATTGGTCATCTGATTAGCACCAAGGCGGTGCTGAAGTGGGAGCGAGAGGATATCACCGATAGCTACAAGTATGAGGAACGCACCGAGGAGGAAAGGAGCACCATGCTGAAGGCATTGAAGCAATCTCGTCATGCATTCAGTCGCTACTACCTCAATGACAATTTCAATGAGGTGGAGTTCAGCTTGGAGCTAAAGGATGACATCAAGGTGGGTGAGAACTTTACCGTTGTGCTCCAGGTGAGCAACAAGAGCGAAGAGCGGATTCATCAGGCCGCAGGCCAGCTCAACTGTGATGCCGTCCTCTATACGGGCGTCGGTGCGGAGGAGGTGAAGATCATGGGCTTCGAACTGGATCTGAAGCCGAAGAGCACCGAATATGTACGCATGGAGGTCACATTCTCTGAGTACTTTGAGAAGCTATCGTCGCAGGCCGCATTCCAAATCTCGGCCGCGTGTCGCGTCAAGGATACCGACTACGATTATTATGCTCAGGATGATTTCCGTGTTCGCAAGCCGGACATCAAGTTCCAGCTGGGCGATGCACCGATTGTCGCCCAGCAGGAGATCGATGTGATTCTACGACTGTCCAATCCATTACCCATACCACTGCATCGTGGCGTCTTCACAGTCGAGGGTCCTGGCATTGAGCATCCGCTCAAGTTTAAGGTGAGCATTACTTTTCGCAACTATATATCAAACCTAATCTCTAATCTGGTAATCCCTTGCAGATTGTTGAAGTTCCTGTGGGCGGCACGGCAGCGGCGACCTTTAAGTATGTGCCACCGTATGCGGGTCGTGGCACAATGCTGGCCAAGTTCAGTGCCAAGGAGCTGGACGATGTGGATGGCTATCGGCACTACGAGATTGAGCCCCGTCCCGGCGATATACTCCAACCGAACGGAAGTCACAGGAGCAGCAATATCATACGACGACGCACCGATGTCATTCCCTGAACCTCAACTTGTTCGCCTTTTCTATATGTTTTTTATGTACATTTTGTTTTAAGTTTAAGTTTTGACTTTAAGTTTAAGTACTAAACATTATGAAAAAAGTTTAAAAAAAAATATATATATATAAATATATATATAAACACTATGTTTTTGGGTTTGTTGATTTTTAATTTTTGGAAAAATGTTTTCTTATATTTAGAAATAATTGCTGAAAACAAGAAAAACTCTAATTTTGGGGCGATATTAATTATTTTTCTGAGTGCAGTTGCTGGTTTAATTATCCGAATCCTTGGGCAGAATATCGTCCATGCCGAGTGCAAAGCTGGGCTTCTTGGCCGTCTTTACCAGATAAATGCCGCGTGATTCACGCGGCACCGGATCGCCCATCAGAATCTTGCCACCGGTGCAGTTCTTGCCACGCAGCTCCTCCAATGTGCCACACGGCATGCCATAGAAACCCTTCTCACTGTTTATGGACTCCGCATAGTACTCATAGGACCGACCATGACTGCAACCGGCTGGAAGATATTTATACATACAGGTTTTATTTGTATTTTATTTATTTATTACTTTTGTACTCACTGAAAATCTGGGAGAGTTCGTTGCAGCCCGGCTGTGGGGGACCACCGCCATTGGGATAGAAATCGACCATGCCGATGGGCTTCTTGAAACCCAAGTAGCCCGCACAGCTGTGAATGACATCCACGAAATTGGCATCCGTTTCATCCAAATGGTTCTCCGGCCCAATGCAATTCTCGAATGCAGGTCGTGCCGGATCCAAGCCAGTTATGCGATCCACACGATATTTGGTATAGGAGCCAGCATAGCCCATAATATGGGCACCCAGACTATGACCAATTAGATGGATACGCTGCGGATCCGCATCCTTCTCCTCGACAAGCAGATCAATCAGTTTGGCCACCGCTCGACCCACTTGAACCGTATAACGCGCCGGCGTCAGATAATAGATATTATCCGCCTGATCCTTCCAGTTGATGGCAAACACATTCACCTGACCCCGCTCTATATATGCACCCCTTATCGACTGTATCGAATTGCTCATCGTACTCGATTTCCAGCCATGCACAAGAATCTTGGTGTCCAATTTGGCATCGAATTTCTCGGCCAATTCCTGCCAAGTGTCGCGCTTGTGACGCACACGCTGAACATCATTGTCATCGATCCAGAAATTGGAACTATGCACAGCATCACTAGCGCGGTCAAAATAATTTACATTTAAATTAAATTAATTATTAAATTATGAAGTTTTTCTGTAGAGAATTGTTAACAGCAGCAGCAAATTGCTTGTACATTGTAAATTCATTTACAAAATTGCGAAATGTTAGTTGATTGAAATGTAATTACATTGGCAGACCATGTAAAGTGCACTTAAAATGCAGCAGCCAGCATTAACAGCGCTCTCTCGATGATCTGTCGGCTGCTACAGCCAAACATTCATTCGTGTCACGCAATCATTTTCGATCTTATCGATTGTCGATTGTTTCTAGACAACTAAGCGCGCGATATATATTTTTATTTGAAACTAAAGCGCAAACAAGGAAATCAGAAATCAGCTACGTAAATCTTACCTGACATGCAACTCAAATTGTATTAACTGTGGTAAACTGATGCGATTCTCTGGTGGTGGCTCGACCAGATAGGCAACCTCTGCCTTGCCATCGCCATTGGGCATGTAGATCCAGGTCTTGTTGTAATTATCCTGATTCAGCGCCACCTCACCCCGTATGCCAACTGCAAAAGCAACAATTAACAATTAACGAACTCACTTAATAACAAACGTAAATTTTACAGAGTAGGAGCAGGGGTCGGACGACCTGGGCGAGTGCAGCGAATCCTGTGAATAGCCACTGGACAATGACAAAGGTGTTGGAGACCTCGTTGCGACACGGATTAATCACATTGCAGATGCAGGCCAAAGCATTCGACGAAGGCATCTTAACTTCTTGCTGGCCACAATTCAACTGAACGGGCCATCAAATTGGCAACTCTGTGGTTAGATCTCAGCATCTCTCTCTTTCTCCCTGACAAGTCTGACGCATTCTGTAATCCTTTTGTTCTTGAAAAACAATAAGCAAAAGAGACTTTGTCGCGAGTACCCGACTCGCAGATACTCTGTATCAAAATGTTCCCCTACTGTATACCGATATCCTAACCAACTGTTTCTTACTTCATCATACCCTTTTCTTATGACCATTTTGCTCAGATTATTAAAAAAAAAACCGGTTCAATGAGTAATTAATTCGCTGCCTGCAGCACTTAAAAATTAATCAACAAAAGAAGTCGGTCAGACTTGAAATACACTCACCTTGCCAGGCAACTGTCAAGTAGAGAAAAAGTAGCCACATTTTCTTTTTATTCTGGATTTCCCATTAACGTTGGACTCCGGGTGCGACGCTATGTTCCGGTGATTTTTATAGTTAATTGCGAATAGGGCCAGGTGTCAATCATGACTGTCGCTCCAAAAATTCTGGTAGCTAACTCGAAACTTTGAAGGTAACTCGATGACAAACTTATCTGGCACAACGGGTGGCAATTGGGTTAAATTTAAATTAAATTCACTGATGCATTTTAGTGGGGTACAACAAAAACATTGATTTTCCGGATAAAGTAGTTAAATTTAAAATTATATATTTTCTGTGGTTGTTTTTTACATTATAATATTTTTACTTATTTATTTATTTAATGTCAAATTAAATTGCAATTATAAAATAAAAGACGGAAGGGAAACAAGCAAAATATATAATTTAAAATTTATATCCTAAATGTGGAAGATCTAGTTTCGTTTAGCCAACTTAATATTTAGCCATGAAAATCAAATTGGTCTTTATTTCCACAGGGTAGCGGAAAGAATGTATGTGCCCCTTAGCTTATGTAAGAAATTGTTCAACAGAAGAACGACAAAAGTATGCCATAACTTTTATCAAAAAACGAGAGCAAAATTATCGAAAAAAAAACATTGAACTTAATTATTTGTTAATATATGTATGTTTATTTTTAAATTATTCATATATTTTTAGTAATACTTTAAGTTGCTCATCATTTTTAAAACAATATTTAAACAATGTTTAGCGATAGGCAAGAGTTCAACGTTGCAGTCATCGATATTTATATAGACATCTATCGATGTATATGTATACATTTTTTTGTTGATATTTTAGTGCTTTCCGCATACTGTCGTATTCTTTAAATGCGTCACTTTTTTTGAGAAACGCCGAGAAGTTTTGTTGTTTCGTACATTTTGTAATCGTATAACGACCGCAACTAACCCACCAATAATATAAACAAACAGGAATCTAATCAAAGAAAAAAGAATATGTCGGGAACTACGCAGAAATACAAAAATTTCATAGCGGAGCCGATGGGACAGAAATCGGTCACAGAATTAGCAGGAATTGGTGAAACGCTTGGCGGTCGTTTAGCCGAGGCGGGCTTTGATAAGGTAAAAGAGCTGGGAGATGAGATGAGTTAATAATATCACAAACAACGTAATTTAGGCTTACACCGTGCTCGGCCAGTATTTGGTGCTGAAAAAGGACGAGGAACTGTTCAAGGATTGGATGAAGGATGTTTGCAATGCGAGCTCAAAACAGGCATCTGATTGCTATAATTGCCTCAACGATTGGTGCGAGGAATTCTTGTAAACAACCAGCGGACTTCTGCTTAAAAATCTCTGGACAAAGCAATTATTAACACAAAAACAACAACATTCTCCACGCTATAATATTCTAAGCATACATATATGGATTGTCCACAGTACCATTTACTCCTAATTAAATGTATAGCGTCTTCTTTCCTAATGTAATAAACGTTTATTAATAAGGTCATCATTTTAGCATTTTTCATTCAACACTACATATACTCCAAATATACATCATAAAAGTATGAAATATTCATTCGATATATATTCGTTTGGTGCATATATTTAGCAATCGATACCGGGCCGTAGTTGTGCAGCGATAAATTTGCGGTGGTTGCCGGACTTTGAAAAACAAAGGTGAATGGAATGAAAGCAGCTGCGTTAAAATTGAACAAACATTTCTTAACAAATAAGCAAACAGTGCAATAAATTGCAAATCAAGGCAAAAGCGTAACTGGCGCTTTGCTCCACATTGGTAACACGCAATAAACCAAATAATAACAATAATTTCAATTACAAAAGCAAAAAAAAAAACAAAAAGTGAAAATAGTACGGCTTTGGCATGCATGCGCTTGTGTGTTCGTGTTCATGTGTATGTTTTTCTTTGTATATAGATTCGTAGACGGAGATAGCTATATACAGTCGCAACACTGTTAAGGCAACGTGTGCAAGCGAGCCAACCATATAGCTTGTGCAGCACAACTCTGTTGTTTCAGAGTTCCAGGCCAAACATTCTGTGCGACGAACGGCTGAATCGACCTTTTTTGTGTGTGCAATGTGCACAACGTTAGAACATTAATTATATTTACTTACAATTCGTAAATAGCGCAATTTATAACAACACCAATAAGCGCAATTTTATTGCGAGCGAAAATCTCAATTCGTCTGCATTTACACATTGCCCCCTTCGCGACGCATAAAAAAAAATTAATACGTGTGTGTGTGTTCGTGCGTGTGTGTTCGTGTTTTTTTTTTGCGTAAACGTCTCTAACCAAAATCGTAGTTGGAAAAACGGTAGCAACAACGTTTCCTTGGAAAAAAAACAAATTTGTAAATAGTAAACAACAAAATTTTCTAGTAAATGTGAGTAGATTCGAACAAAAAAAGAGGTTCGGACAAGTCGTAAATGCTTTAACAACAACAACAATAACAATACTCTCCAGTATGTGTTCCTAAATAGTTGTAAACGTCGTCGTCGTTGTCATTCAAATCAGTGCGATTGGGTGAGTGCGTTTAAGTGTGTGCGTGTGCGTATGCGTGTGTATGCATATGCGTGTCTGTCTGTGTGTGTGTTTAGTGTGTGACGTATCGTCGTAAAAAGAGAAAGAGAACGCGCGCGGAGCAGAGCGCGGGGGCGTTAACGGTTCCGGTGAAGTGCTGCGAAAACAGAGAGAAAGAGAGAGAGAGAGAGCGCAACGAGCGAGCGCAGTTGGGAGACACAGGCAGGCAGGCATTTAATTTGTGCTCCGTATCCTTTTGCTGCTGCTCGAAAAATTCAATGACCTCATTTGTCTCACGTATGGACATGATATTTCTGTCCATTTCTGTCTTTTTTTCTCCCAAAACTAAACAGGACCAATAGCAGCAGCAACAACAGCCAGCAACAACAAAATATCACTCGACGGCAAGCTGTAAGAAAACGATCAATTATCGAGTGAAATTTATCGAACCAAAAGCAATAGAAAAAATAAAAAAAAGAAAAGGAACCAGGAAAAAAATAAATTAACGGCACAGTCACGGCTCGCAAAACGGAACTCGAGAAAGAAGAGGAAGAACAACATCAAAAACAACAATAGCAAAGCAAACAGCGACAAGCAGCAACAACAACACCAACAACAAATGGGAACCAATTCAGGAGCCACCGCTGGCATCAATAATAAGCCGGTCGGTGGTGCAGCCGTCCTCGGCGTCGGCGTTGCCAACTCAGCTGTCGGCGGCGGTGGTGTTCTCTCCAATAGTTTGGGTGTCTCCGGCGGAATTGGTGGCGGCAGCGGCGGCGGCCTCAGCATTAGCGGCCTGAGTGGCGGCGGTGGACAAAACGCCAATGTTGGTGGCATTATGGCCGGCATGGGTGGACCAGGTGGCGGCGGTAGTGGCAACATGGGCAGCGATGATGGCATGGGCGGACCTGGTGGCGGCGGCGGTGGACCCAATAATCAGCAGGCTACCACGCCCCAATACACAATTCCGGGCATTTTGCATTTCATACAGCACGAATGGTCGCGCTTCGAACTGGAACGTTCACAATGGGATGTGGACAGGGCCGAGCTGCAGGTGAGTAATTATAATTGTTCCCACTGGGTATCCTTCCCGTTTCAATGGATCGCTTACGTTCATACGTTATGTTAGTTTCCAGCCAGCAGCATTTCAACAATATTTCCCTTTGTTTTGTAATCATCTCAAAATCGTTTTATGGTCTGATTAATTCAGCTAAAACGGCTTAGAAAATCTTATCGCCACTGGAATGGCTTTAGTTTAATATAAATTGCGAAAATTGCCACATTTTGTGTAACGAGCAAGCTTTTTTATGCGAGCGATTGCGCAACAATTTCTGCTGCTGCTATAATTTTTATTTATTTATATTAATATATATAATAATATTCTAGTTCTTTGCTTGCAAGCCAAAAATATTGACATTTTCGCAACTTGCTGTTTTTCCAAAAATATTAAATGCAATTTAAACAGTTAAAAAACTAAATTAACAACTCTGTGATAAGACATATTTTTTATATATTGATAAACTCAATTAAAATCTGTGCATTTTAGTTGCACATGGTAATGTTCAGGTTTGGCGGCGCTTTCACCAAAAATTACGCACCGTTCACAATGTTTAAAACGTGCTATCGTTATCGATACTACGCCGCATCGCTGCACTGCATATCAGTGTGAACGTACCGTTACGCTCTGAAAATCAAGTGACATTCAAAACGTCACACTGCCTGCAATTGGAAACAAGTTGGCGGCGCTGACGCTGTTTTTATTCTGCACACACACATGCATCTATCTATCTATGTATGTATATTTGTCGCAAAATTGTATGAACCTGTTCGCCTTGTTTGTTTCACCAAAAAAAATAATAAGAAATCGAAGTTGGGAGTGGGCAGCAGCGAGACTAGACGACGACGACGTCAGCTGCGCCGCTGGAAGCCATTTTAGCGCTTTTGCATACAAAGCTATGCACATGTGTGTGTATGTGTGGACATATGTGTATGTATGTGTGCGTACACATGTCGTGTGCCGGGCGCTGCTGCTTGCGTCTATTTCTGGCCTTCGGCCTGTTTGTGTGTCAGTGTCAGTGCTGTCCGGTGCCTGCTGCTGCACATGAAACGTCCTTGTGTTTGTGCCGGTGCTTCGCTGCTGCTGCTGGTTCATTGTACATTATCTTCCTACTCTTTGGTTCCTTTTCTACTCTTCTCTGACTGCCAGCTGTTAATTAGTCAATTTGTTTTGCATTCGACTTATTGCTCAGTGTGCGCTGATGATGATGACAGCGATTAGAAAAAATTGCCGCTGCATCTGTCATTTGCTATATACAATTTATTTACATTAATTTTTTCATACTCTATCTCTTTTTCCGCATTAATTACAAATTGCTAAAAACAAATTCATTATTCACATTTTGTACCAACAAAATGACTGCATATTTTAATGAAAAAGAAAATTAATAAATATAATGCGGCTGCACCTGCCGCCTACACATTCCATCCTTCAATTCTGCTGCTGTCTTCCCAGTCGTCGTCGTCGTCATCGTTGTCGTTGCATGTCTCTGAGTAATTTGAAATTTTTGCTTAGCGTAAACAAACACAGACACATACAGGCACACAAATACTAGCACAAACTCATTGCGATTGTTGCCGTTCCATGAAGTGTGCCCTTTTTGCGCTGAATACCTTCTTTTTTTCAGCAGCTCTTTAACAGTAACTGCGCACGCTAACAGCATTCTAACATTTGAGAGGTTAATGCGTGCTCTTTAATTAGCAATTGCGCCAAATGAAATGCCCCTTGAACGTTAATTCAAATGCTGAACATGTTCCCATTAAC
The DNA here is from genome assembly GCA_035044325.1 of Drosophila nr. medialis 2 BK-2023a. Taxonomy (NCBI): domain Eukaryota; kingdom Metazoa; phylum Arthropoda; class Insecta; order Diptera; family Drosophilidae; genus Drosophila; species Drosophila nr. medialis 2 BK-2023a. The sequence continues at coordinate 768,066 of JAWNMH010000393.1, forward strand.
AGAACCAGCAGCAGCAGCGAGTATAAAATCTAATGACGTTACGCACTGTTGTTGTATGCTCCTCCCCTCTTACGTTTACTTCCAGCGACATGTTCTATTGCTCTCTTCTGAGACACGTCTGCCTGTTATTAGCTTATGTTGGAATTGTTATTGTTATTTGCAAGGCACGAAATCTTAGACCCTTATGCGTTCATTATTATGCACCTTTCTGTTATTACTGTGCCTGTTCCTTTTCTTCTTTAGCGTTTATTGGGTGTCAATAAGCTACATAAGCTTGTATTGTTTCAGTTGCTGACGAAGCGAGTGGAGAGAGAGTAAGAGCGAAGAGTTAAATGTACGACTAGACTATTTATGGAAAGTCGACAGCGTTGCAATTTATTTGTGTTACGCAGATTGCGCTAACGGTAAATGTGGCCAGACTCTCGCCTTTTCCCGCCTTCCCTTTTCAACAACAAATTGAGCAAGCCTGTAATTTTATATTACAATTAATTGAATTTAATTGTTTTTCATTTGCTGCCGGCCTGGCGCAACAGAGCGTCAATTATGAGTTCGCCACGCTGCGGCATCGTCGCGCCAAACGCAGCAATTGGAATGCAACGAAAAACGTACACATTCATCGCACACACACAACACATATATGTGTATATGTATACATACTAAATACGCAGCACAAATTTGATGCAAGCTTTTAATTGTAGTATTAATGAAAACTTACTGTACCCTGTAGCTATATTTGTGGACAGAGGGGCGTATGCGTTATGTGCATTAGAAATAGCATTGGGCAGTGCACCTTTCTCTTCAAACCATTCGATATCGATACAGTCTATCGATAAATTTTTAAACTTGTCAGCCGTGTTTTCAGATTGAAAATTGGTTTTTATCGATAATGGAAAGAGTATATGAAAACGGTATAAAAATTGAAGTCCGCAATATTAATTTGCTGTTAACTCACTGCTAAGCTTTGTGGATTTTGTGAATAATGAATTTGATATGTTTACACGGCAGGGAACAACCTAAGAACCAGGCTTTTAACTATGGAAAATGTTATCGATAATTATAGATATATTTAGCCTAGCCTGTTTTTCCATTCGATTAATTTTCAACGTTTATATTTTGCAGGCCCGCATCGCAATGCTACTGGGCGAGCGCAAATGCTTAGAGAGCCTAAAATCAGATCTGACGCGACGCATCAAGATGCTGGAATATGCGTTGCGTCAAGAACGGGCGAAATTCTATCGATTAAAATACGGCACCGATCCGCCGCAACTGAATGAACTGAAGCCTTCGTCGAATGACGACGGGGGTCTCGGCAGCGATGTGGCAACCGATTCGGAGGTGCCCTACAGCTCGGTATCGAATACCACGTGGCGACAGGGCAGGCAAATGTTGCGTCAATATCTCGCGGAAATTGGCTACACAGACAACATTATCGATGTGCGCTCGAATCGGGTACGGTCCATACTTGGTCTCAACAACAATGCGGATCATGATGGTGGCGGCGGAGGTGGCATCGGTGGCATTGGCGGCGGCGGTGGTGGTGGCATCGGCAGCGGTGGCATCGGCGGCGGCGGTGAGAATCTCAGTCCCAATATTAACGGCAATGAGAGTAATAAACGTGCCTCGGAATCGGAAGGTAGGTCATTGTAAACCCCTCGACCCCCCACCCCTTCCCCCCTGTTGAAGATTTGAATAATTTGCTCACATTAGGCCGTCATACTCCCGCTAAAAAAGTGCAACAATCGAATGATGCCATCATTACGGACACCGAGGCAGCGGTCATGGCCAATTTTGAGTTCCTTGGAACGACAGAGATGTCCGACGATGATGAGATATCCGATGATCTGGAAATGGTCGCAACCGACAATGAGGACTCCGATGTTAAAATGGCTAAACGGCCCAAATCTGGCAAGGATATGCTTACCGAAGGTATGTCAAAATGATCTTATTTACTTGATCTACTCCTCTTTGTAGAGCTAATCCAATAACCCGTACAACAATAACATCTTTGATTATTAGCCCTCCCGCCCCGACGCCTCACATTTTACTCTTTTTCTTTAGTTTGCATATTTTCTTTTACATAGTTATTTGCAAAACAAAAACCAAAGAATAGAAGAAATTTCCAATTTGCCCGATTTGCATCCACCATTAACATTTAGTCCACAATCCACAAGAATTCAAGTGCGCTGTGTTTGTTGTCTTATGCTTTTTGTTTTCTGTTTTCTTTCGCTTCTCTCTGGTCTTCTTACGTCTGCTTGGTGTGATGCGATCCATGTTTGCGTCGTAGATCTTGAGGCCGAGGTGGGAGAGCAGCTCTTGAACGATATGAATCTTATGACTGAAGGTGCTTTAACAATAACCCCAGATAACCAAAGATAAATCACAAATTGTAGCGTTGCCAACTTATCGATGGAAATCGATTGTTTCGATAAAACTAAAACAAATTATTGTAAAGCTTGCAATTTTTTTAATATTCTAGATAATTCAGAAATATTATAAATTTTACTTAAAAAGCGCAAGATGAAAATTTATCAGCAGCTGCTTTGAAATATACATGAATTAGTCTTGGGCCCTGTTTCAGATCGAAAAATAACTTACCAATAATGGTAAACTCCATAATTTCTTTTTGTTTTGTGACGTCAAAAATGAAATCCACATTCGTTAACTAACTGTTAATATGTGTGGATTTTGTTCAACAGCTGTCCGAAGGTGTCAGAATAATAAACTTGATGTATTTTGACGGTGATTAATGGCAATCATCATCTTGCAAATCAAAATGCATAAAGTAAGTTGTAAAAGAAAAATTAGAACATATTTTTACGATCTGGCGATATTAGTTTTATAATTCGAAACAATCGGTGTTTCCATTGATTCTTCACACATTATTGCTACCAGTTAAACTAACGCTTTTTGCCCCGACTTCTCTCTTCGCAGAGGTGGACGGCTCGCTGGGATTGGGTGAGCTGGCGCAGCTGACCGTCAACAATGAGTCGGATGGGGCGTACGATGCAAATGCCAAGGATGGAACCGGGGGAAGTGCTGGTGGCGCTGGCTATCGCAAGACCTGGAATGCCAAGTATACGCTACGCTCACATTTCGATGGTGTACGCTCGCTTATCTTCCATCCGGAGGAGCCGGTGCTAATAACTGCCTCCGAGGATAATACGCTCAAGCTGTGGAATCTACAGAAGACGGTGCAAGCCAAAAAATCAGCTAGTCTCGATGTGGAGCCACTGTACACGTTCCGTGCCCATACCGGCGCAGTACTCTGCCTGGGCATGTCGTCCAGCGGCGAGACATGCTATTCGGGTGGACTCGATGGCAACATCGAATGCTGGCAATTGCCATCCCCAAATATTGATCCATACGACTGCTATGATCCGAATGTTCACTCCGGCACCCTCGAGGGGCATACGGACGCCGTTTGGGGTTTGACAACAATGCAAAATAATATTGTATCATGCTCGGCGGATGGTAGTGTTAAATTGTGGTCACCCTACACCAAGGAGCCGCTGCTGCGCACCTATACGGCCGCGGAGGCCGAGGGCGGGCCCTCGTCCGTGGATTTTGTGCGTAACGAGGTCGATCATATTGTCGTCGCCTATAACAGTGCCCATTGCATCATTTATGATACGGAGACGGGCAAACAGGTGATTAAGCTGGAGGCCTCACAGGAGATGTCCGGCAATACGGGGAAATTCATCAATAAGGTCGTCTCACATCCGACACTGCCGATAACAATAACCGCGCACGAGGATCGTCACATACGCTTCTGGGACAATACATCAGGCACATTGGTCCATTCAATGGTTGCCCATTTGGAGCCGGTCACATCGTTGGCCGTCGATGCGCATGGTCTGTATTTGTTGTCCGGTTCGCATGATTGCTCCATCCGCCTCTGGAATTTGGACAATAAGACGTGCGTCCAGGAAATCACCGCACATCGCAAGAAATTCGATGAGAGCATATTCGATGTGGCGTTCCATGCCACCAAGCCCTACATAGCCAGTGCCGGTGCCGATGGACTGGCCAAAGTCTTCGTCTAGGTGTTTTGGTTTGGTTTTTTTTTAATAGGATTCTTCGTCACCTTCGTCACCGTCTTCGATCCCCTCCCCCGCTGCTGCTGCATCAGCTGCTCTCTCTCTCTCTCTGTCTCTCAGAGCGAGTGCGATGATTACCGAGTTCGAGTTAAATAAAATACACTTATATATATATATATACATAATACATATACTATATACATTTAAATCTAATTATACATTATACACAAGAGAAGAACAACAACAAAAATTGCTATAAGTGGGTGGAATAACTCAAAATCCCCTCTCCCCTGTCGCCCCTGTCATCCTCCCTCCTCCTCATAAAATAATACAAAATTCACACAATAATTATGGCATTTTTTCGAACAAAATTTGTAATCGACAAGTAAAAGAAAAAGAAAAAACAGTCGCATGCCACATTATTAACCACATATACATAAGAAGTGCAAAATACACACACACACACACACACACATCTAGCGTTAAAGCTCTCGATCCTGTGGCCTTTTTGGTCACAAGTTCGAAACGCTTTTTCAACCCTATTGCCAGGATTAGATTTACAAATTTTTGGTCAGATGAAAAAACTGTACAGCGATTGTGCCAATTAGTGGCTGATGATTTTCCTGTACATTTTATATAATATACTTGAATGATGAACGATGATTGATCGATGATTGATGCTGATGTATGTGCGTACCTTTGTTTTATTGGCCGCTCGCTGTGCAAGTTGCCAAAAGAAAAAAATAAGATGGAAAGAAAATGTTTTGCATCCGAAAAGATTTACTCATCTAGCAAACGATTACGTAATGATATATATATATATATATATATATATAAATATACATATAGACGATCAAATTTGTAGTCTTAAGTGGCATAATTATTATATATGCATAAATCCGCATTTGCATGCCTCCCCAGCCCTCCCCCAAACACCTTATCCACAAAAATAGAAAAGCGTGCAACAAGTTGTAAATTAATAATGACGATATTGATGATAATGTTTATTTATTGAATGTAGTAGGAAGTGAGAGGTGTGCAACATACATACATACATAACACACATGCATACATAATTAGTAAAAAAAGAAAAACAAAAAACCCACAAAATAAAAGCAAAATTCACAAGAAAAAAACTTTATTAAACACTAAGTGAAAAAAAAAATGAAAATGAAAATGGGAAAAACAAACGCAAATGCTTCTATTTCTATAATTTTCATACAAAATGTGTACGCAATGCTATGGGCCGATTCTACAGATCCAGATGATATAAATAATAATGCCGTTGAGCTGATAACTGTATGCTAAGCTATTTATTTAATTTATGCCTAGTATTAAACATTAAACAAGAAAAAAAAACACCGGCAGCGCCAACCGCTGATCCAATGGATTTCGTACACTTGTAGTTGAAAATATAGATATATATATATGTATGTATGTGTACATATACATATATTCTTATATATGTATATGTTTGGGATCGCTTAACGATTCGTAAATTGTAATCAAATAATCGTTAAAAGTGGAAGTGAATGCCGAGCAACTCAATATTAGTTCTAGTATTACAAATTATTAAAAATGCGTTAAAAACAAAAGAAGAAAAAAACAAAATGAGAAGCGAATCGAACGCAGCTAAAAAGGGAGAAGATAAGAGAGCCCAACTTGATATTCGATAACAAAAACAAAAATTAATTGGATAAAAACCCCAAAAAAAAAAAAATTGCGATTCGTATGAAAAGAAAAAAATCCTCTACTGTCTATATACATAAATTATGTGTATTTTAATTTGTACTTTTAGTTATTACAAATGAAAATGCGATATCATATATAAATATACATCCGCACACTCACATACACACACACATACACAAACTCACACATGTAGATCTATACGACAATGGCGATAATGATATATGTACTACTAATATGATGGCAATTAAACAAAATTATACACACACACACACTCCGATAGCAGTGTGACGCGCATATTATACATACACACAAGAAAAAAACAAAAAAAAACCAATACACAAATCGATTGAGTTTTAATTTTAATTGTACATTTTTGATTTTTTATTACCTTGTATTTTTATTTTAAATAAAGTTTTAAAAAATTATAACAGCCTTGCGAATTTTGAAACATCCAAGAAACAGACTCTAATGTTAATTTTAAAAAACACTCGCATAATAAACACAATCGTCGACCAGCGGGTTCTGGTTTGCAACGATGCAGTTCATCGGAATAGAATCAGAAAGAAACAAATCCAATTCACATCGAACACTTTCTTTTTTTGCATATTCATTTGAAGAAATTTTGCTGCTGGCAGCCTTTTCATTTATTTTAATATAAAGGGTCTGATGAAAACAAAGAACCAAAAAAATGAAAAAATAACACGCACAAATTGGTTTTTATTTTTGTACCGTTTACAAAGTCCACTGCCATATTTTTCCAACAACAACAACACGCATGCGTTTCCAAAAGAAATTATTTTTCATTGTTTTTGTTTTTTGTTTTTGTTTGTTTCGTCAATAGAAGTAGAAGCGCAAAATATTGAAACGTTTTTCGGAAAATGACAAAAGCTGAGGATATACAAAACGAACAAGTTAAGCATTAAGTCGTACAACGTTCATTGTAGATTTGAGCATATAGAAAAGATCCACAATTTCCAGCACATAAGTTTATACATATAGAAATTAAAAAAAGAAGAAAAACCAAAAAGAAAATTCATGCATATTAACTGAAAGAAAACCAAATATATAAATACTTTTATAAATAAATCGAAAAACGTACATAATACTTTAACAAAAAAAAATCATAAAGAACTTCACACAATTCATGTTAAGATATAAAATTAAAACTGAATAAATAAAATATTTAAAAACAAAAAGTTCGTTAAATGGCAAGGGCTTTTTCGCAGCGCTCTTTGCAACACTGAAAACGGTTACTTTTCGATACTGTTATGTAGTGTTATCGAATTTCGATGGTGTTATCGCCTTATGCAGAAGTGTAGTAATAATAATAAAAAAAAATGGAGCCCAGCGCAACGTTTACTGGAGATGTGGATAAAACACAAATACCACCGCTGAATCAAAAGCGCATACTCGCTTTTGTCAATCATTTTCTAATCAGCACCTGCACTTTTCTCAATGAGTTCGCGCTCAACTGCGAAACGAAATTTGTGCAAATGGAGCGCCAGTTGCAACGAACAGAAGCCGCATTAATTATACTTGAAGCGAAGCTAGCCTCAATTCCAATAGATAACGAAACAGACACGGCCAAATCGAGTAAAACAATAAATATTGTTGCAACCGCAGCTGAAGATGTAGACACGCCAGAAATTGAAGAAGCGGTGGTGAAAGGTGTGCATGTTTCGCAAGACATTCGCTACAGGAAATTCTTTAAAATGCTGCAAGTCGGCGTGCCAGCGCCCGCTGTTAAAATAAAAATGCGATCGGAGGGCCTGGAACCGCAGCTTCTAGAGTGAGTATGGGAGCACGTCAAATTGGCATCACTGCAGCCCACATAAAAACTACATTAAATATCCACATTATTTTTACAGTCAACCCGAATTGATACTGGAGGACGGCGTGCTCGAATAGCCTGAATCGTGTTCTACAGTCAAAAATTGTGATATACACTCTAATTTTGTATAAATGAAAACATTTTGCTTAGATTTACGTCTACAATTTGTTTTATTTTCCACTTGTTGCATACACACACACAACCCGCATTAATAAACACTTACAAAGCGTTGTTGGCTGGGTTGCTGTTGTAAAACACAAAAGCAGTCGACGAAAACAACTTAAAAACACTTCAGTTATAAAAATGGAGGCGGCGGTTGGCTTAGAACTGAATCATTTGTCCCTTGCGCTTCTTGTCGCCACCCAGCTCGAAGTGCTTGCAACGCTTGAGGGGCGTCTGCTTGCGGTACTTGCATTCGGTGCACTCCATACGCAACACAATTTTCTTGGTGGTCTTAGCCTGGAAGTGGGAAGGAAAACAAATGATTAGTAAACATTTAGGTTCTGGTCCTGGAATAATTTTTATCATTCATTTATCCTACTCGGAGTAATTGTTTGAGGTGCCTGGTGAAGAGTTAAGCGCCAAATTAAATGCGTCTCAAATCGCTGCCACCAAAAAGCAGCAACAAATTAGTTTCCTTTTCACATTTTATCCCATCAAAAAGTTGATAAGCGCAACATTTCGGTTCTACTGGAAGTGCCATATTACTTATTTTCATTTCACTTAAGGTAAGATTGTTTGAAGGGCCGGTGAGGCTGAGTGGGCCCAGATATCGGGACAGCACCGCTGCCATTGAGGCCGCACCAAAAGCAGCTTCAAATCAAAAATTTACTCTTGCACATTATGTCCCACCAAAAAGTTGATAAGCGCAACATTTCGGTTCTACTGAGTGCCATATTACTTATTTTCATTTTCACTTAAGGTAAGATTGTTTGAAGGGCCGGTGTGGCTGAGTGGGCCCAGATATCGGGACAGCACCGCTGCCATTGAGGCCGCACCAAAAGCAGCTTCAAATCAAAAATTTACTCTTGCACATTATGTCCCACCAAAAAGTTGATAAGGGCAACATTTCGGTTCTACTGGAAGTGCCATATTACTTATTTTCATTTTCACTTAAGGTAAGATTGTTTGAAGGGCCGGTGTGGCTGAGTGGGCCCAGATATCGGGACAGCACCGCTGCCATTGATGCCGCACCAAAAGAAGCTTCAAATCAAAAATTTATTCTTGTACCCCAATCCCACCGACATAAAGCTGTTGATTCAGCAGGGTCCGGTTCTGCTCGGCTGCTATCTACGACTTGGAAAGAGATTGTTGAACTCACCTTCTTCCTGAAGATGGGCTTGGTTTGACCACCAAAACCCTGCTGTTTCCTGTCGTAACGCCTACGGCCCTGGGCACCCTTGCGCTCCTTAGACTTCTTGTATTGGGTCACCTTGTGCAGCTTGTGAACCTTGCACTTCTTGCAGAAAGTGCGACGTTGTTTTGGTACATTCACCTGCAAAAAATAAATTGCACAAATCGCATTAATTTCCGTTTGCCGCCTTTGCAGACTCGCAAAATTACAATGCGAAGAAAGTACATTTAAGCCACGCACATCTGCTCAATATTGCCATCGCATCATTGACAACGCTGTAGTGTGCGAAACTTGAACATTTGTTTTACATTTTAAAAGTATTTGACGCGGATGTTTAATGATTTTCAATATCGCTCGACAAAACACCTACCATCTTGAATAGGAAAGAAGACCCAAAAAGACGGAATTAGCGATGTGCAATCGTAACGTATCGATGTGAATGACAGAATGTCAGTACTGCCATATGCAGACATATTTTGTAATCGATATCTGCAAATCACTGAGCGATGTATTGCCAATTAGTTTAAGTTTCCCACCACTAGTTAGCAAAATTAAACAAAAAGAAGAAGATACGCACATCGAAATCGCTGAAAAATCCTCAATTTTCAGTGGCAGTCGTGGATCCTGGTGTACAACGGCCTTGCGCCACTTATTGGTGTGCAATGAACGAAGGCTGGAAGACATGCACAACCCGAATTGCAACCGGATAATACCCAATCAATACTAACGGCGCTGTCCGTCACAGTTGTGTGATATCGCATAATTAGCATAAAAATGAGATTGGACTTCAAAAGCGAGACTGGAATTAAAATGCAAAGAATGTACGCACTGCTGGCAACCTTGACATTTTCGTTTATCATCATAAAATTGCCGTCACAATCCGAGCAGGCGGCGACTACCGCTCAAGTAACGGTACCATGCGATCGCAGTCGCAAAGTATTCACGGAGCCCCACGGCGATATTAGCGATGGACCCTTGGGATACAATTACACGCAGGACTCGCACTGCGAATGGCTGATCAAAGCGAAAAATGACAGCCAATTCATAACACTAACATTCCATGGCATGGGCACCGAGTGCTCCTATGACTATATCTATGTATACGATGGCGACTCATTTAATTCAACGCTGCTTGGCAGCTTTAGTGGACGCACCCAACCCCAGAATCTCGTTGCACGCAGCGGCAGTGTAAGTAATGACTAATTTATACTAATACTCCATATGCCGGACATTTCCGAAGGCACCTGCCTGGCTAAAAAAAGCTAAGCTTAAAATGGGTTTCACATTGGTCAATAAGAAGACGAATAGGACAAGTATCCTGCTGGCTGTGGTCACCCAAATGAGGATAGAGCTTTAGCACGGCAAGCGGTTGCCTTTTTCAAACCATAGTGGAATTTTACGATTGGAATCGGTAGCGGTGGAATTGATGTTCCAAAGGGGTGCTGATTGAGATTAAGCCATTGTCACAGGAGCTCACGTTAAACACATCGACTTTAATGCTCCACGTTGCCACAGACGAGTCCAAACGGCAGCCAAAACTAAACTTAAAATGGTTTATTTTTACATTGGTTAGAAATAAGGCAACAAAAATTTGATTTTTTTTTATACTTTTAACTGAATTTTTTTGTCTTTTTTGTTTTTGTATACTGTTTTAATTAAATTTCTCTTTTTACACAGATGCTTATACTGATGTACAGCGACACAAATTATGTGCTGGATGGTTTTCAAGCTTCGTACTACATATCAAATTGCTTGAACAATTGTCACAATCATGGCAAGTGTGTGGGCCACCAGTGCGTCTGCCATGGCGAATGGGTGGGGCCCGATTGTGAGGATGAGGCCTGCCCTCAGAAATGTGGCGAACACCAGGGACGCGGCAAGTGCCAGAAGAGCATTTGTCATTGCTCCAATGGCTATAGTGGCAGATTGTGCGATCTTAGCGATAATCCACCGGGAAGCAGTTGGCGTTGGCTGGCCACAGATGCTGAGGGTATGACACCCCGGGCTGCACACACCGCCGTCTACATGGAGGATGAGGATGCACTCTACGTATTTGGGGGCTATGATCTAAACAATGTCATCAGCACATTGCAGGTAATAGTGTGGTTATTACTTTAAATTTGGATTAACTAAATTTTATTTCTGCAGATATATCGCTTTAGCACCAGTCAATGGGAGGATGAGTGGGGAATTCCGTTGCAGAGTCGTCGTCACTTTTATCATCCGCAAAAAATCGATCATACGCTCCTGAAAGCGGTGCTCCAGCACAAGAACGAGGATGAGGCCAAGCTGTGGGGTCTGACCAGCGATGTGAGCTTCTTTCGCAACATACTCTACACGCTGGCCGAATCGAATTTGCATCAACGACGAACACGATCCTCACTCCCGCTGACCACTGTCAATGCCAATTCGACGGATGAAGAGCTAACCGAATATCTGGAGGATATACTCGAAGAGGTGACCGATCACAAGCCACATGGTCGTTATGGACATGCTGCGGATCGTGTGCCGGGTGGATTTGTACTGTATGGTGGCAAGCATGCCAATGATAGCTTCTACAACGATCTCTGGCAATACAATAACACCGAAAGTGGTGGCAAATGGAAACAGATGGCCATAAAATCGAAACTTCAACCACCGGCCCTGGCCCGGCACACTCTGACAACGGCAGCGGATTATCTGTATTTGTTTGGCGGCAGTGTCGAGTCTGGCGAATTCTCCTCCAGCGTTTATCGCATACGCCTGCCACTGAGCGAGGAATCGCAGTGGCAGCTGGTGCGTCCCCGAGGTGGTAAACCTTTGGATGTACGCCTTGCGGCACATTCTACCGTCTACTATGCGGCAACGAATTCGCTGATTGTTTTCGGCGGCATTATGACCAGTTTGGCACGTTTTTCCAAGCTATCGGATCGCATTTTTGCCTTTCAACTGGATCAGCAATTTTGGACGGAGATCCTCTATCCACGCACTGCGCTGCGGGATACAAATATTCCGAGGGAACGTGCATTTCATTCGGCCACAATATCGGGAAATTATATGATTGTATTCGGTGGATACACGCATCGGCATAATAAGGATGAGATCTGTTACGATAATCAGATGTATTGGTATCATCTCAGCTGTCACATCTGGATCAATCAGGTTGTCTCCGCTGATGATTCGCTGTACCCAAAGCATCAGGGTGTTTTTGCCCATGCAGCTGCACTGCGTCGCAATCACACACTGCTCATTGCGGGTGGCTATCATGGCAATGTGAATGCGGATCTCTTTGCCTATGAGCTGCCAAAGGTGCTGCGCGAGGAGAATACCATACGTAATCACAATCCGGAGATGTCGTGTCGCTTGCATTCCTCGCACACCGCTTGCCTCTCGAATCCGGAGTGTGGCTGGTGTTCGGCGGATAGCAGCTGTTATGGTCGCACCATTGGCGCCAATTGCACCACAAATCTGCAGACAACCCGGTGTCCGGGCATTTGTCCATCCCTCGGCGATTGTCATGCGTGTCTGGTGCATGGCACCAGATGGGGACGAGGTCGAACTGGTGCCTCCTCCGTGGCCAGTAAGCTGGGACTCAATGAGTGCACGTGGTGTGTTCAGAATGCGCGTTGTCATCATCGCGATGACACCTACAGCAACTGCGGCGACAGCAACGGCTGGTGGGGCAAGAAGGGCACCGAGATCCGGGAGCCCATCATGTGCACCCGTACCGATCGACGACCGGGATTAACCTACATTAGATACAACTATCCGATAAACTTCACGATGCCCGACTATGTGGGCATTGTGAATGCCACCATGGTGGACTTTGCCTCACCCCCAGCAGCGGCATTCTTTGAACAGCAGCAGCAGGGCGAGATGCTGGCTCGTCTCATCGGCTATGTCCGGCCGGAGAAGCAGTGGAAGAGTGACAATTACTCCGCCATACAAGTCTGCAGCAGCTATTCCTCGGCCGTGTTGCGTGCCGGACCCGGCTTCGATCTCGACAAGCTCGAGGAGGTGATCACTCAAAGCTCAAATCAATCTTACTGCAGCACCGTACAACTGAACAACACGGATATGCCGTTCCTTATCGATTTTCAGGTCAGATTGAAATGTGATTGAGTGATTGAGTGACTGATTGCTGAGTAGATTACTGAATGAGTGATTTGAGAATGTCTGATTGAAGCGTAGACTTGTTAATTGCTTGATTAGCTGCTTAAATGGCTTGGTCATTGTTTGTTTGATTGATTGAATGACTTACTGTTGGATAAGTGGTTGAATTAGTGACTAGCATACTCTTCGATTGACTGATTCCCTGTACTAGACTTTTGGTTTGTTTAACTAACTGGTTAACTGGTTGATTGACAGAATGAATGACTAAGTGATTGATTTACTGACTGAAGGACTTAGTGTTGGATAAGTGATGGGATCGGAGTAGACTTGTTGATTGTTTAAAAACATTAATAACTTGATGATTGTGTGACCGACTGATTAAATGACTTAGTTTAAAGTGATTGTATGAGTTTTGATTGACTGATTACCTCTCGGAGTAGACTTGTGGATTTTATGAAGAATTTGTTGATTTGCTGACAGTGATTGACTGATTGACAGATTAGGTGACTCATTGATTGATTAGTAGTCAACTGATTTACGATTAGCCAACTGATGCCCAACATGATTGACGGATTAAATTGCTTGATGATTGACTGAGTACCTACGGGAGTAGATTTGTTAATTTTTTATAAAACTGGTTCACAGGTTGATTGGTGATGGATTAGTGATGGGGTGACTGACTGATTGACAGACTAGCTGTCTCATCCGATTTATTTCGTACTTAACTGATTATTCCGTTTTTTCTACCAATCTTTCAGGCCCGTCGTCGCCTTGGCCAGAACAACATTTACAACACGTATCAGAAAACGAAAATGGAGCTGCAGCACTTGCGTCATGGCCAGTTAAATGCACTGACTTTTGAGTATTTGGAGCCGTATTACTCGGGTATGTGCAACCAGTACAGCAACTGTTTGCACTGCTTGACAGATGCATCCTGCTCCTGGTGCGCCTTGACCAACAAATGTCATTTGCGATCTGTAAATGAGACTGCAGTGTGCTCAACCAACGACCCAGAGGATGGCTTCCATTGGGCATATCTGATCAATCAGCCCACACAGTGCTCCAACTGCTCGAACTATGTGACATGTGGAGCCTGCGTCTCCACTCCTGGCGATGGCGATTGCGAATGGTGGGTGGACGATGCACGTTGCGGCCGCATTGGCAAATCCAATAGCAGTGTACGCTCAATTGCCCAATGTCCGCGATCATGTCGCGAACGGCGTGGCTGTGATCAGTGCCTGGGCGAACGGGGACGCTGTGTGTGGTGCGAAGCGAGTGCTCAGTGCTTTAGTTTCTCCGTCTACACCAGCGAGTATCAGTTTGGCATGTGCCGCGAATGGATCGACAAGGTCGCAACACCAACAATTGCAGCAGCAACAGCGACAACTACGCCAGGATCCTCCTCCTCATCCCCGTCCACAACCACATTAACGATGCATCCTGCGCCGCAGCGTTCTCTGCAGCAGTGCAAATCGTGTGAACGTTTGCGCAACTGCACCGCCAGTCTGGGCACCTTGAGCTGTGGCTGGTGCTTCGATCGCGACAATCCCATCGAGGGCATCTGCATGCAGGGCGACTTCAGCTACAGTGCTGGAAACTGTTCGCTGGCCTTGAATAGCAGCTCGCAGCACGATGCCGAATGGGCCTATGCCCAGTGTCCCGATGTGGATGAGTGCGGCCTGGGACTGCATGACTGCCACAAGGAGGCCAAGTGCACAAATACCCAGGGCAGTTACAATTGTCATTGTCGTCGTGGCTATATTGGCGATGGACGCTTCAGTTGCATCCGCACCTGCTATGAGTTCTGTCAGCATGGCTATTGCTCTGGCGCTCCGAGCTACAGCTGCAAATGTGATCTGGGTTGGACGGGCAGCGATTGTGGCATCAGCTGCGGCTGCAACAATCATTCCACCTGCATCGAGCGGATGGGCAAGTGCGACCAGTGCCAATCGTGGACGGAGGGCGAACGTTGCGAGAGATGCCGCCAGGGCAGCTATGGCAATGCGACGGCCACCACTGGCTGCCATCCCTGTGAGTGCAACGGACACGGCAATCAGGATCTGGTAAGCAATGACCATTTTAAAGTTCATCAATATCACTTATAGTCCAAGACATATTCTTAGGGTATCTCGTAGTCGAGCGCTCACTTGACTACAACGTTCTTTCTTATTAGGAGTGCAATTTTTAATATTAGAAAATATTTTTTGGGATTATCGATTTAGGCATTTAACCTAGATCTGGTAGGTCGCAGTGCATGAATCCCAATAATAATAATAATAATAATAATAATTTACTAGTTTAACTAATGCACTGCTTTCTCTTCTTCCCATTGCCGCAGGGCATTTGCAACGTGCATCACGGCGAATGCTTTTGCAAGGACAATACGGAGGGCTCCAAGTGCGATTTGTGTGAGCCGGGCTTCTATGGCGATCCCCGCGAAGGTGGTCAGTGCTATTATCAGTGTGAATCTCGTGGCATCCTCACCAGCATTGGACGCAGTGCTATTGGCTCCTATCAATCGTATCGTTCGCCTTGGGGCGCCAGCCTCAAGGTGCGTGAATGCTTGTGGATCTTGCAGCCGAAGACGCTGCAAGCGGATAAATCTCTGCTCCAGCTGGAATTCCAATTAAACAACCTGACCATGGATTGTGATGAGAACGCCGTGTACATCTATGATAGTCTGCCGGATCTAACGGGCGCTACACAACAGAATCAATTACTGGCCGTCGTCTGTGAGCCATATAGCTCGGGAAGGATCATCGAGGCACGTTCTAGCCACGTGACCGTCTACTATAAACAGGGCAGCGAGCGACGCAACTTTGGCTTCAATGCGCTGTACTCGGTGAAGAATTGTGTGGCCGGTAGCTGTTTGCATCCGCACGTCTGTGATGCACTGCAGCGTTGCGTCTGCCCCTCCGGATTTGTGGGTGCTCGCTGCGAGATGGAAGTCTGTCCCAGCAATTGCAATGCCAAAAATGCCCAGGGATATTGCGATACGGAATACGGTCGTTGCATTTGCAGCAGTGCCAGCTTTGCCGGCGCTGATTGTGGCACTTTGGTTGAACCACATCATTTGGTCATGACGGAGCTGTTTAACACCCAATTGCTAAGCGAGTCCATGGAGCATCTGCGGAAGACTATACCGCGTTTTGGGCACTCGGTGAATGCGGATCGACGCGGCTCCTTGTGGATGTTTGGCGGCTATTCACCGAGTCATGGACCCTTGAACGATTTCCGGCAATTCGATACGAAGAATGCCACCTGGCTGCAGGTGACGGTGGAATCGTCCACGCCGGAAGATCGCATGCCATTGGGTCGCTACTTTCATGCGGCTGAGATTCATGTGAAGCGACAGATAATTTTTATATATGGCGGCATTGGCGCCAGCTCTCGTCTGCTCCAAGACTTTTGGCAGTTCTCTATACAAAACCAGCGCTGGAGTCTGATCGAAGTGAACGAGGGCAAGCAGCAAGAGCACGACCCGGAGCAGTCGGATCAGGAACAGGAGCAGCAGCAGCAGGAGCGGGAGCAACAGCAAGTGCAGGAATCCCCACCAGCACTGGCCGGGCACACATTGACGCACTTCCGCTATCAGGAACGTGACTCGCTGCTCCTCGTCGGTGGTCTGACATTGAACAAATCCCGTTCGCTGGAACTGTGGGAGTTCAATGTGGATACTGGACGTTGGCAACGATTGGCCGCAATGGGTGCACGCCTCCCGAAGCTGTACGGGCACAGTGCCGTCTATCATATGGAGACGCATAGCGTCTATATCTTTGGCGGCTATGCGGGCGAGGCCCAAAACACACTCTACGCCCTGGATCTGCACAAACTCAGCTGGAGCGAGTTGCCCACATTTCGAGAGATCAATCATCCGCTATCAGATCTGCCACGTGCCCGTTACTTTCACTCCGCAGTCACCACGGATTCCTATATGATTGTCTATGGGGGACGGACGAGTCCGTTTAATGCCACCGATATGCTCACTGCCTATGTCTACGCGTGCAATCAGTGGGTGCGTCTAACGAACGATGTGACAGTGATTGGTCGAGTGCCTGTGGCTAGTTATGCCGAGGACATGACTATCGATCCGGATACGGGTGCCATCTATGTCATTGGTGGCTGGGATGGCAGCGCAACCCAATCGCATGTGACCCGCATTAATCTGCCCGATGACATTTGTCATCTGTGGAGCGGTAGCAAGTCCACTTGCCGTCATTACATGGGTTGCAGCTATTGCACCGTGGAATCCACGTACAAGAACACCTCCACTTGCTTCACCCAGGGTCGGACGCCGTGTCTCAATGAGAATGGCACGCTAATCATCAATAATGGACCCGCTTGCAATGATCAGTGGATGGCGAAACGCGTTTGCCACAATTTTGCGAGCTGCAGCTCCTGTCTGGCCGCGTGGCCCATCCACCCAGAGCCGACTCCGGCTTGCCAGTGGTGCGATGAGTGCGGCATTCTTGAAAGATGTGCGTCAGCAGGTTACGATTGTATACGCGGCACTGCCTGGAGCTGCCCCAGGGAGCTTAACGTCAGCGGGATCAATCAATGTCCGCTGCCGCGTTGTCATCATTTGGGCTGCGAGGCTTGCATGCTGCGAAAAGATAAATGCTATTGGGCACGCAATGATTTGGGGCATGTGGAGTGCATTGCCCGGGATCTTGTGATGAAGAATGCCTACCGTCTGATCGAGGAGTGTCCGGCTGCGTGTCACACGCACACCAATTGCAGCAGTTGTCTGCTGTCTGGGCAGGATGAAATCTCAACGGATTGCAAGTGGTCGACCATGTTGAATGAATGCGTGGCGCCCAGTGCTCAACCCTTGCTCTGTGCCGGCGGCGTTTGTGGTCTGGTGCTCATCTCCAGTGAGCTGAAACGTTGCCCGGAACCGTGTCATGTGTATTCCCAGTGTTCCAGCTGCTTGGAGCATGCCCATTGTGGCTGGTGTGCTCGTGAGGGCTTCAATGGCGATGGTATTTGTACGGAAGGCGCTCTGGAGCATCGTCAGGAGCATCCGTCGGGCTCGACCTGTGATCTCATCTACAGCAGTTGGCGCAACGATTCCCAGTTGACCCATGCGGACGTGGTCAGCTGGCACTATGTCCAGTGTCCGGCAGAGAATGAGTGTGAGAACGGGCATCACGATTGTGATGCCACCTCCGAGCAGTGTATCGATCTGGACACCAACACACCCGGCTACAAATGCGTCTGTGCCCTGGGCTATCGTGGCGATGACCATGGCTGCGTTCCCGTCTGCCAGCAGGGCTGCGTCCGTGGCAGCTGTACCCGGCCCAATGAGTGCAAATGTGACTTTGGCTATGTCGGCGAGAACTGTAGCATTCAGTGCCTGTGCAACGGTCACTCCAACTGTGAGTCGAGCCATCGCCTGGACATCTGCCTGGAGTGCCACAACAATACCATGGGCGAACAGTGCGAGAAGTGTCAACCCCTCTTTGTGGGTAATCCCCGGGAGGGGCATGCCTGTCAACCCTGTCTGGAGTATTGTCATGGCCATTCGGATGCTTGTGTGGACTACGATGCAGATCCGGCTGTCTTCAATATGACCCGTTCGGATTTGGAGCGAATACTGCCCGAGGGACCCTCGCACAATGCGACTTGTTTGCGTTGTGCAAATCACACGGCTGGCGATCGTTGCGATAGCTGCCTGCTGGGCTATTTTAGGGGCAGCGAGGATCTGCAGCGCCAGTGCCGGCCGTGTCAGTGTCATGGCCATGGCAATATCTGCGATGCCGTCACCGGCGAGAAGTGCAATTGTGCCAATAACACGGAGAGCGATGCCACCTGCACAGCGGGCGGTGGCAAGAATTCAGCACAGCTCTGCTGGAGCGTTCAGTGCTCCAAGTGTCGCGACTCGTATGCGGGCAATCCCACCGATGGACATCAGTGCTACAAGCAAATCACCGTCGAGTCGCGGATGTGCTTCGATGCCAAACCCATTGGTGAGTTCGGCATCCTCTTCCAAAGACACAAACCCTTATAGATGTCTCTCTCTCTCTCTCTCTCTCTTTCAGAGGAATGCAAATCAAAGCCGGCAGCACTCAAGCCCGGTCAAACTGTATTCTTTGTCATCCAGCCGAGATTCATGAATGTGGACATTCGCATCATTATCGATGTGACCAAGGGTGAGTTGGATGTGTTTATGTCGCCGCAGGATGATTCGTTTATAGTGGAACCGAATCAGACAACGGGCTACCACGAGATCTTCCTCGACAATCGCTACAACTGGGGACCCAAAGAGAAGCGGGAGCATCCGCTAAATATTGCCCTGCCCCGCCACGACAATGTGACGCTGCAGAAGCTCTTTCAGCCGGAGCGACGCACGGGTACATTGCAGCATGGCAACGGTGCGGGGAGCAGCAGTTACTATGTGCCACAGTTGCACGATTGCCGCAGTCATGGCGGGCACAGTTTCGTCGTCCAGGATCAGTATGCCAAGGATCTGAGCACCCATGTGACGCTGAATCAGTGCAACACGCTGCTCCGTCTCTTTGGGCTGAAGAATCGTTTGGTACTCACGCTGCCGCAGCATGCGCACAATTTGAGCGCCACGCGTTTCTTTATTGCACTGCGCGCCAGTTCTGGGCCGGAGTCGAGCTATGGCTCGGTTGTGTTTCGTCAGGATCAACTGCACATCGATCTGTTCGTCTTCTTCTCTGTGTTCTTCTCGTGCTTCTTTCTGTTTCTCGCCCTGTGCGTCATCGTGTGGAAGGTGAAGCAGGCATCGGATTTGCGTCGTGCTCGTCGCCAGCAAATCGTCGAAATGTTGCATCTGGCTAAGCGTCCATTTGCCCAAATCTTTCTAGCCTCGAACAGTCTCGATATAGACAATAGTCCGGCAGCGACATCGGCATCCTCCTCGACCCGAGCAAATCGTCATCGTGCCCGTCAAGCGCTGCTCCTCCAACAGCAACCCAATCATCAGATCCAGGTTGAGACGCAGGTGCACAGCACACCTATACAGTTGTCAGCCTCCTCTGCCCCATCGTCGTCCGTGACGCATGTGTCCACCTACACCTCTACGCACAACTCGACACACACACAAACGTCGACACGCCACATCAGCAGCAGTGGAGGAACAGGCGCAGCCGCAGCCAGCAGCAGCAGCAGCAGCAACAATAACAACACTCGCTCGGGGCATGCCACACAAGGCAACACAAGGACACGCCACAGGAGCCACAGTCATAGTCGGCCTCGTCATGGCCAGTCCACGGAGATCATGTTGGTGGCCATTGAGCCAACTAGCGATAATCTGGCAGCTGTCGCCACCGTATTTGTCAGTCTGCCCGGGCGCTCGAAGGCACCAACAAGCATTGCGCTCGGCTCCACATTGATATCGTATCCGCGTCAATATCCGATCAATTCGCGACACTATATGCGCCAACAGCGGAATCATCATCATCCTAATCCGGCCAATCCGGCTAATCAGGCCATTCAGCCAGCGCCGTAAATCAAACAAATAACTAGAACAAAAAGCAAAAGCAAAAGCTGTAAGTGTTAGCCAGTGTTTACTATATAATATACTGAACCCGCCCCCCCATTCCCCGCGCTCTCTCCTTGCAACATGATGTGCAGCTAACTAGTAAATTATAGATTTATATAATGTACTATATATGTGTATATAGACGGGTTGTGCAAAGTTGTCGCTTGCAAAATTGAAATGAGTTGATTCTATTGAGTTGTGATCAATTCTAGTTACAAAAATGGTATGGTTGTAATAGATATATATCTCCTTATTTGATATACACTTTACTTTAAAGTTAGTGCTTCTTAACACCAATTTGTTGAGAGTCTTCAAAATGTTCCAAGTATTGCATATTATTTCAAAACCGGAAACAATTACAATTTTAGATTGAATGCATTTCTCAGATTTATAACTCTGCTTTTAAATACTTTTAATTCGATTCCAGATTATAGTATTCAATTAATTTTGATTCCTTAAATTTCGTATTTTCTTGATTGTAATATATTTATATTTAAAACTGAAAAAAAAGAAGTGTGTTCTTAAAATGAGTAGCAATTTTAGATTAAATTCCAGAAACTGCACATTTCGTGATTCTGTTAGAACTAATTTTCGAGCGACTACTCTATATATACATACATATATACGTACGAGGAGTGGAAGGTATACATAATTTAGGTAATTTTTGTATATAACTTTTAGTTAACAAAATATCATACTTTATAATGCTATCTTTAAAGAGAAGATCTGAGGATCGTAACAAAAATAAACTGAAAAAGACATATTTTGTGTGCAGCTGGCAAAGAATACTGAAAGTTAACTTTCGCACAACTATTCAAATCGAAGGAACATACAAACAAAACCAATATACTCTATCAACCCTTTGGCAATAGAGTATACCCAAAACAAACAAAATGAACAACTAAATGGAATTTGATCTATGTGTTAAGCTTAAGATTTAAGTAATACTATGTGTATTGTCAATTTTACAGGAAAACTTTTGTGGTGCATTTCGGGATGAGCGCACATCAACTTTTTAGAAGCCATAGCAAACAAAGCTAACTACAATATATATAAATAAATATTTATATTTATAGGAAAAGCTACAGCAACAAATACGTATTATATGTGCATGTATTTACTACTACTAAATGTGTCATTGTGCCCCGCCCATTTTCCATTTGGTGAAACAAACAAATAGCGAATACGAAATCGAATCTCTATATATTTATATTTATACATATTTTTTTGTATATGGTTTAAGGTATTATTATTAATGGATCTGATTTTCTGTATAAAAGAGTTTTATGATGATAATTGTTTATGTATTCGTCTCTCGGTTGATGGTTAGCATTTGCTCAACTAAGTTAATACTATCACAGCTCTCGCACTCTTTGCACCTATGTACCTACTAATTTAAGATGAAAACGGAACAAATTACAGCTACGTATTTACTGACTATCCATGTACGCTCTCTACTATCTACACACTTGTTATGTTTACACTTACACAATAACACACACAACAACAACAAGAACAACAACACACACAACAACAACAAGAACAACAACAACAATAAGCAACTATCGGACAAAAACAAAAATCTCAGTGATTCTTTTATTTCACTTTCTACACTATGCTAAACATACTCACAAGAATCCCCAAGAAATAAAAGGTTGTAATTTTTTTTTTATTTTTTGTACATGCTCTGTATTTATTATGTTACTAGGTATACTTTTTTGTGAAATAACAAAATTAGCAAAATTTATACTAGAACTGAAATTTGTAATTATATACTGATGATATTTTTTCTACTTACGTACGTCCCCAAATTTGCAATATATATGTATAATTATTATGTTTATTATTTTGTATTTATTTGATAATTTTTCGATATTCGTGTTTCAATAAATGATATCTCATATAAATAAAATAACTGGTGTTAATAAAAATTGACAGATTTGTGCTCAATCGATTCCTGCCAAAGCTGGGCTCGCAGCTAAGCGTTCCACTCAAAGATTATAGGTTTGATTGCTTTAGATTAGCTAAGAGTTGAGCTTGCAGTCAAATTCAGCTCAAAAATTCCACTCAACGTTTGATGAGTTTGAGTGCGTTGTGCAGCTGCAAATTTTGTTCGCCTGGTAGATCAGTTAGAATTTCAGAAGAATCATAATAAAACAATGGCGTCATTGTGCAAACGAATAATTTTATTGATTAAACAGTTACGGTGATAAATATATATATGTGTATTAATACGCTTATAAGCGAACTACAGCGATCGCTGGTTAGTGTTAGTTGTGTGTATATGTATTCCATTGTTAAATATTATGAAATAATCTCCCTTTAAATTAACCAGAGCTTGATGTGGTGCTAGGCAACGCGGCGAGTAACTCGTCAATGAAGCTATCCGGTTGTTCGATCTGATTTAGCAAGCCTGTTAAAAGAAGAGATTCCCACATTAATATCATAGATAAGAGATCTAAAAGAAAGCCCAAGCTCACCCGCCACATCGCAGAACTCGGCAAACGAAGTGCACGGTAAAAACTCATCGGTCAATGTTTGCAGGATGTTATCCGTCGACTTGAGCATCACCTCATCATTCTTGCGTATAAATTCAAATAGTGAAGCTGGCCAATCCTCCTCCTTGGGCGTGCTGACCGTCTTGAACAGCGAATTGTAGATCAAATCGACCAGTGACCACATCATAAGGAACGGCTTATAAACGCCATACTCCTTGGTCTGACGATCCGCTGGAGAGAGCAGCGCCTTGCACAGCACAGAGGGGGAGACGTGACGCGCCTGTGCCACCGCCAGTAGACGCCTAAGATGCGCCAGTTTATGCTTGTTCCACAGCTCGCGACTGTGCAGCGACAGCGATATGGTTAGCATGTACAGTGGTCCATCCACCTCATAACCACATTCGAGCCATTTGTCCGACGGTGCTGCCGTCAGATAGTTGAGCAGCGTTTTGCTATCCCGTGCAGCGGAGCGCGAAGAGAGCAGTAAATAGACCGCATAGAAGAGCAGGTAGGGCACAAAGTGCATATTGGATTGTGGACCACCGCCGCCGGCATCATCGTGGAAGCTACGCTCCCAGGCGAAACGCACCAGCAACAGTTTCAGATCATGCACGCTGCTCGTATACGAGATGTCGCAGCGCTGAGTACTCTCCTGCATATAACTGCTGTGACGGGTCATGCAGCCGGAAAAGGCCGCCTCCCCAACAGCGGGACCCCATAGGGGCAAGAGACCATTACAACGGGTATTCGCATTCTGCAGGCTGGCGCGTTCCCATTCGTCGCGACCACGTGTCAAGCGGATGGCGGATGTGTGACAATCGACGTGGACCACATTAAAGTGGGTAACGGTGGTGTAGCCAATCGTTTTGCGTGATTTCAACTCAAATTCCTCGACATTGCAGCGCTTGGTGAACGTATAGATTCCGAGCACCTTTTCGGGCTGACAGGCGTAACCCTCGCGGCAAATGAAACAGGTGAGGCCCGTCTCGTCGCGCAGTTTCTCAATCTTTTGCAGTATAGAACCCTTGGCCGTCACCTGACCCTTCTCGTTGGTGCGCATGCCCAGAGCGTCCAGTTGCTTCTCACGCGTCGCCATTGCCAGGCGTTTCTTTTCGGCGCGTGTAAAGTCACGCACCTGTTGGACCCGGGACGCTGTTGCCGCATCTGTGCTGAGCGCCTCGAGCAGATTCTCGGCCAGACTGCCGACATGCTCATCGCTGGATACCTGCTCCAGCCGGTGTATAATCGGTATTATATCCTTGCTAATGGCTAGCTGGGTAGCCTCATGATAATTAGCCAAGCCGGTGAGGAAGCGCAGAATATACTTCAAGCTCGGTCGCGATATGAACTCCTTCAGCTCATCGGAATCCGTGCGGAGAAGCGTCGGCTTCACGCACGGCGCATGCTCCGTTATGTAGGTAAGAGCGCGTTCCACAATGCCCAGGCTGACAATGTAATCCTTGAGTGTGCCACCAATGCAATTGTGTTCAATTTGATTGGTTAGCACACAAAACAGTTCCAGCTTAAATTCCTCCTCGGTGGTGCGCTCATTGTCAAAGCGATCAAAGTCCAGCGTGTGCTATAAGGGAGAATAAACAGTTAGTAAACAGAAGGAGAGTTATATTTTTGGGGGGACTCACCTTAAAGTGTTCACAGAGCAGGGCCATTTTGACTTCGTTGCCGTAGACGAGCGCGGCAAGGACACGAATGAGATGACGCAGAACAGATGGATTGTTGCGCACATTGGGGCAATCGGTGCACGAGATCAGAGCGCTGACATATTCGGGACCACCGAAGGTCAACGAGAACTGCAAGAACGAGTCGAGGGTGTCGCTGGCCGCCTTCGAGAGTATGGTCTCCATAATCTCGAGCAGCTGCTCGGTGACGGCCGATTGTATGGAATCGTTCTCGGATTGCAGGCACATCTGCAGCACCTTGAGCAGCGTATTGATGGCGCCAATTTCGGGGCGGCAGAGCACCTCCTGACAGCGACGCACCTTCACACAGATGAGGAACAGCTTGAGCAGCACTTGGATGAGTTCACGCTGGCGCGAAATGCGCTGCAAACTGCCAATCCGCTCGAGCATCACACGCAGTCCATTGCAATCGGCCAGGACATTGGCCATGCGATACAGTTGCTCCGTATCCACCTGTTCCTGGCTTTTGTTGTTTAGCGTCTCTACAAACTCCTCGGTGGCATCGCCCAGCAAACCGCGCATGCGATACACAATTCGCATGGCATCCCGATCGCCACCTTCGGCTAGCCACACCTTCTTGTACACATCTTTGACGGGCAGATCCAGACTGATGATCTTATTGTTCACCAGCAACTCCATGCCATTGTCATCCTCGAGCAGTGCAATCAGTTCACAATCTGTGCAGATTTTGTTCTTCACATCACGCATTAGGGGACCGAGTCCCACCTCGTTGGAAGGATACGGATTGCCGAGCATGCGACCCTGCAAGAAGTCCTCCTGCTGCGGATCCTTCTCCAGCGTCATATAGAAGTCGCTCTCATCATGCTCCTCCGGATGAATGATGGAGTACAGGCGCTCAAATATGAACACCGGTGTCTTAATGTCATTCATGCGTGTCTTCTCTACCGTATCGATGAGAATCTCCATAAAGGCACGCGTCTCCTCCTCGGTGCCGCTGGTCATCTCCTCCAGCATTTCGAGCAGCTTCTCCTGTGCATCATCGATAAGCCGGGTGCGCTGCACGACCAGGCTACGCAAAGCCAGATAGCTCTGCAGCACGGGTCCCAGGAGACGTGTCTTGTACGTGCGTCGTATGTTGGGGCACTCGAGGAATAGCCACAGCAATTCCACATATTGACGCAACGCATATCCGAGCGATAGATCCGAGGACAATGAATGCTCCTCCATGCGATGAATTTTACCAATTTCCACAGCCAACAATTGCGAGATCTCGCCCAGCACACCACGCAACACCAGATACTGCAGCCAAGGCGTTTCCGTGGCCACACTCCTGTAGAGGGTCAAGAACTCGGCACTCGCCTCTCCAGCGTCGCCCACATGCCGCAGGAAGTCGGTGAGCATGTTCAGCGCTTGCTGCTTCCTTTCGCTAGTGCGGCACAGGCCACTGAGCAGTGAGCATGCCAATTGGCGTCCAAATCTCGAGTTGGCATTGAACAGCAAGGGCTGTATCCATTTGGCATTGAAAACCAGCGGCTTGATTACCTTCTCCTTGTCCAACACCAGATGACGCCAGCGATGACCATACTTCTCGGCCAAATAGGTGGAGTGCACATCTCCGCGACGTCCACCCTTGGCGGGCACATCCCCAGATTGCTGTTGCTTGCCACTGCTGTTGCGCTGTTTGCCGCCATCCTGGCGCTGATATTTATTGGTGGGCATGCGACTGCACCAAGCGCTGTATTCGTGATTGCGATCCGAGTTGAGCCAGGCGCGATAGTCGATGGTATTCCCCTCGAGCAGCTTCACGCTGTACACTTCCGTCGGACCCAATGGCTGCTGTTGCTGCTGCTGCTGCGCTGTTTGTGGTTGCGATTGTTGCTGCTGCTGCTGCTGCGACTGCTGCTGCTGTTGTAGATTGTTATTTTTGTTAGCTGGCAGCACAGGACTCATGAGGTTCTGCATGATGCGCAGACAAGGATGCAGCACCGATGTAACCGGACCACGTGGCAAACTGTAAATAAAAGTGAAGTTGAGAAAGGTATTCGAAGATATCAGTTGTATTTAAAGCAGCGCAAGAAATTATTGCACCATAATAAGAATCTGTCTTCGGTTGGGTTTTTGTCAGGTTGAAATATCGGTAGTCACCATTTTTTTTTGATGATCTGTTGCAAACTTATCTATTTTGTCTAGTAATTAGTTAAAACAAATGTTCCTATTACGATTGGTCTTCAACTGATGATATTCATTTTTTTTTACCACTTACCGACAATTGCTGATGAACAGTTCAAAGATGACCTTCAGCTTGTACTCCCAACAAACATCATCCTGACCGAGCAACACTTCGAGCAGCATCATCTCCTGATGCACAGCAGCCTCCAGACTGATCAGCGGTATGGCGCCCATTAGTGCATTCTTGACACGGGTAGTCACCAGCTGCAGCAGATGCATGCACGCCTCGGCATTGTCCTTGGTCAGCACCACAAGCAAATTGCGTACCTCCTCCTGGATCTGTGGTGTGCCACGTCGCAAATTGTGCTCGGCCAGCTCGCTGACCAGACCATGACTGTAGAGGCCAACGCGACAATCATAGTTATAGGCCATGGCACGCAACAGCGTCAGACACTGTTCGGTGGAGGCCAAGGCGCAGCCATAGCAGCGATTTATGGTCAGATTTGATTCAGCGCCCGAAGCTGAGCTCGAAACTGCGGGCTGATCCTGCTGCTGACGATCGTAGGCAACCAGTTCACTAAAAAAAATAAATGCGAACAGTTAAATATTGTATGCATATTAATTATATTTAACAAACTCACCTGCGGCATGCCTTGACTTTTTGCACAATTTTGCTGAGTTCCTCGAAGCTAGTGCGCGATTCGACGCAATACTTCTGGGCGAGCAGCTGGATGATCTTGTTGACCTGCGAGGTGCTGTGCACACTGCCCATATTATCCTCGACGAGGCGATCGCTGCTGCGGTGCTCGGCCACCTTTTGGATGAGCAGCTCGAGCATTTGCTTATTGGTTAGCAGCTGGCGATAGATGCGATCAGCACGTTCCAGCGAGCTGTGTATCAGCTGGACAGTCTTGGCGCGATCCTCGGCAGACTCAATGGGATCGACGGCGCAACAAACGCGAGCATACATATTAAAATCAAATTTGGCATATTTGCAGAAGCCGCACGAGTGGCACAGGAACGGATCCTTCTCATCGTAGTTGATGGCCCGACACTTGTGGCATTGGAACACATTCTCGCCACAGTTGCCACAAACGCCTGGATATGCGGGCACTGCTGCACTGCAGCGTGGACACTGCAAATTCTCACTGCTGCCGCTGACCGTCTCGTAGAAGTCAGCGAACTCAATCATTAAATTACATGCGGTAATCGGAAGCGGGAAGTCAATCTTCAGCTCAGTCTGTCCCGACTGCAGGGAGACGGTGCGTGCCTTATGCCATAATGCCGGACGATTCTTTAGTTCGACGACAGCTTGCACGCTGCGATTGTTGTAGTAAACATTGATGGTGCGCACCATTTTGGAGCGCTTGAGATCAGCAATGCGTACGATCAGTTTGGAAATGGTGTGACACTGCACCAGCTTGTAGATCATTGTGGTTGTCGTATACTTCGAGTCGGATTTGACTGAGGGCAGCTTTATGTTTGCCATGGGCACCTCCGGATTGTTGCACACCAGACACGGTTCCGATTCCAGATAATAGCCATTGACCTGTATGACAAGATATATTTATATATATGGTACATACATAGTATTATAAACCCAAATCACTTACCTGCAGTATGGACTCCAGTGTGGTATAGATGGGTGCATTGGGATGTTTACAGAGTAGCTCGTTCTGCTGGCGCAGCACCTCAACGGCCCGCGAGACAAACTCAGGCAGACGATCTGTGGTGCTGCGTGTGCTCAGCGTCAGATAGCCGAGCAGATCAACAAATTGGGCGGTGCGACGACCATAGCTGGGCACAAGTGGCCACAGATTCCAAAAGATGCTCAACAGCTTCTCGCGTTGCCGCTCGTTGGCGTGCTCGAAGAGACCGGTCATGAATGAATGCGCCTGCCAGCGCAGCTGACTGGCATTGTTCTCCAGCAGAAAGATGCGCACGAAGCGTATGACGAGCGCGTCGCAAGCATACCGAAAGATCTGATGCACAAATGTGCTGCACTGTGCCGGATCAAATTTGGAGTAGTATGCGGTATCCGTATCCTCGCTCTTCTCGCGCTCGCTGCGCATTTTGCTGCTCGACGAGGGTTGCGGCAGTTGCTGCTGCTGCTTGAGACCCCCTGATATGGGCTGTGGCAAATTGCAGACAGCCGCCTGCAGCAGCTGTATAATGATGGGTGAGACGCCATCGTCTAGCTGATAGCAGGCAATCTCCATGAGCATGGCCAACGCGTCCTCGTGCACCACACAGAACTTTTGCCAATTGCCCGTGCGCATCTGGCTGATCTCCTGACAGGTGCGCAGATGCTCAGTGAGCTCCACGAGCGCATCGTAGCTCAGCATTGGCGGATTTGAATTGTAAGGAGCGCCGCTCTAACGTAATCAAAATCACATTTATAATAATAAATAATAAGAGTTATGTTGTTCATTGCTTACCTTGTTGCTGACAATGCTGCAGACACGCTTTACGACGCGGAAGTGTGCGTCCAGGGAATGTCCGTCGCGATACATGCGGAACTTCTCCTTGCTGCCGCAGATGTACATCAGCAGCTTGCGCACCTGGCGCCGCAGCAGCGCATTCAGATTGAGCATCATGTACTCGCACAGGGTGAAGGTCATCGCCTCACAGAAGCCACTGTCGTAGTTGTCTGGGTGGGCGCTGCTCAGGCGCAAAATCTGATACGGTAGACGCACAATGATTTCGGTGAGCAGGCCGTCATACGATTCAAAAATATCCGGGTAGTTTTTCAAATAGTTATGCGGTATTAGTATCGATATATCCGGTTTAGGGCCATGCTTGATGGGCTTAAGTAGTTGATCTGATGTTCCGTTGCCGGCCACATTTGATGGCTGGACGACACCGCCAGTACCGCCAGCAGCGTAGGGATCGCCAAGCACTTGTTTCCAGTGCACGAGCAGCATGTTGAGCGACTCCAACGCATAAACAAAGGCGCCACACTTGCTCAGCACATTCGCCGTTGTACTGGCCACAAACGAGCTGTTGTCCTTGAACTGATGCGGAGGCGATGTGGTGCCAGTCTGCTTTGACTTGGTCTTGCCCATCATCACGCCAAATAGGGAGAGCAGTGCAAGGCGCACCTCATTGATGGGGCACTTGTTTTCCATCTGAAAAACATGTACGATTAATTAAATGAATTTTCAAGTGATAAGATGATGAAATGATTTGGTGTTTACCCTGGCGGCTGCGCCACGTTGACCAATCTCCACATATTCCACTAGAGCGGAGAGCAGCTCTTGTAGCACATCCTGATCCCGTTCGTTGTTGCCATTCAGATCGGTGGTCAGCATTAGTATGACCTGAATCAGGGGGATTGCTTGCAAGCCATTGCATAGATCAAATGTGTCCAGATGCGCAATGATGCTCTCCAGCATGGCAATTCTGCAAATGGTGACGGACAGTTTAGTTTGGATGCATATAGGGGATATATTGGGGGACTAATGTAATAGTCACTTACCTTAGATCGTGCAGTTTGCTCAGCTTCTCATCCTCATTGATCTCAATGTCCTCGGTGCTGCTCATGGCGCTGAGTGCAGCGACGCAGCTGCTGCTTGTGCCCGGCTGCTCCTGCTCCTGTTCCTGATCCTTGCTCTGACGCGGCGGTGAGGCATTCGCATGATCACCGAAATTGCTGCTGCGGGCGGAGGTGCCACCAATACTCTCGACACCGCTGCCGCCGCTCTCGGAACCACCGCTGCCCGCTTGTTCAGCGGGTGAAGTGCGCAGCGTTGAGCCATCAGTGGCCACGTTGGAGCCCTCATCATCATCGGAGCCGGTAGCATCGCCGCCACTTACAGGCGCATTATTAGCAGTGGCTGCTGCAGCCATACGTATACCTTGTAAATTGGCCAATCCTTGTTGCAGGGATGCAAGCGCATTTGCATCTCCGCCATGCTGTTGCAGACTAAGCGCAATGGCAATGTCCATGATGGCCTCATCATCTGCATCTTCGGGCAGTCCGAGCAGTCGGGGAAAGCCGCCACCCATGAACGCTTCCAGATTCAGCAATTGCTGCTGCGCCTGATTTACGCCTGCCTCCGCTTCGAGGAGTGCATCAGCGCCACCGGCAACAACACCACCAACACCAGCGGCGGCTGCATCAACCGCTGCTGCCGCAGCTTCCTCAATAATATCGCTGGCGGCCTGTGAAGCAGCACCCTGGAGTGCACTCAAATTGCTCGTGCTGATGGCTGATGTAGAAGGGGTGGGCGTGGAGCATGCAGGCGGTGTGGTCACAATGGCCACCTTTTGTCGCTTGATGCGCGGACTGAGCAGAAGGATTAGGGCCTCCTTGGCGCTATGACTAATTACGCTGGCATCATGCTTGAGCAGCTCTATAAAGTACTTGGTCATGCGGCTGACTTGGCTGACATCGGCCAAGGCAAAACCATACATAATCTCCACCAGACAATGGACAATCGTTTCGGCCTGGCACAGGCCGCGACGCACAATATTTGTGGGCTCATCCAGGGTCGGCGTTACCTTGTGCAGCTCCAGCACTATGGCCATGAGCGCCGGCACAATATCATAATTGCATTCGGCACAAATCTTGGCCAGCGATTGTGGACGTGCATTGGCAATGCCACGTACGAGTAAAATGAGACGATAAAAGGCTTCCGGGTCGATGTCCTGCAGTGTGTCCAGCTGGGTAAGTTTCGGTTGCATCGCCTGCAATTCACCATGCACAAATTGCAGCAGAACGCTATCCTTGTAGCTATGATAGGCGCCACGGCTGCCATACATTGTGGCGAGCACGTAACGTGCCTGCGTTTGCACGGGATTGGGTGTGGGCAGCAGGAGCAGAGCGCTGGCTGTCTTCACTGCCTTTTGGCGCATGGCAGCGGCTACACCGCCACCTAGTAAATTCAGTGCACAATCGAGCACCTCGAGCAAATGGGTGCACATGCGATCCAGCTGGGTGATGCTATTGAAACCCTCACCGAAATTCGCTGGATTCGCCGGTGAAACAGTTGCAGTGGCTGCATTAGCCACATTTGCTGACGTCGGCAACTCCTCGGTGTCATCGGGCCAACCGACAAGCTCCTTCGATTTGCCATACACTTCGATGCAGTCGAGCAGTGTTACATTCTCCGGATCCTGTGACTTGGCAAAACATACCTTGAGCAGCTTATCCGACTGGAGCATCTCGTCACGCGTTAGAGGTATATCGAACCAGCGAGCACGTCGCACTGGTGTCGGAATTGTGCGTCCCAATATGCTAACGGATTGGGGAGCACGCTGTGTATCATGTGTGCCGAGGAGTACACGTATGCCAACCATGACGACATTCGGGTCATTATTGAGCACCTCCAGTGTGAAGCCATTGGCGCGTGTGCTCGCCACAAACATGCCCGTGGAGAAGAGACGCGTCTTCAGTTTTTGTTTGTTGTAAATCTGGAGTAGATCATTGCCACCAAATTCCACTTCCGCCAGCACATTGCAATGCTCGAAGAAATCAATGGGAAACACGGGCAGACCATTGGATGTCAGTTGTTTTTGCAATGCGGCCGCTTTGCGTGGCAGCTTGTTGGGTTTACTCAACGACTTGGGGCTGACGGAGGCATTGCTGCTGCTCTTCGCCAGCAATGTGGCGGAGTACAGTTGATTGCCCAGCGGCTGTACACGTGGCGATAGCCAGAAACTGGTGTGTTCCGGCTGGGCGGAGAATATGCGCAAACTCCCATCCTCGCAGAGTAGCAGCAGCGTTGTCTTCTCGGTGCCGGCAACTGAATGCCGTATGCCCACCACGTCCATGATGCGTGACTTGGCCGATTGTGCCTTGATCTCCTGCATGAAAATCAACTCCGGTGTTATCATCAATATTATGGGATTATTTGATGTTTGCATATTGGCATAGATTAGACCCGGATGGCCAGCGACTTCGGTCCATTGCACTAGAGGCTGGAGTGGTCCCTCCTTGGATTTGCTAACCGCCGAACTGGTGTCCAGATGATAAATGCCTTTGACACCCTGATTCACATTGGTCAGCGACGAGAAAAAACTGCGACCCGATGCGTAACTGAAGAACAGCAGCTGCAGTGCATGGGAGTAGTAAATGGAGACACCACCGCCGCCCACCTGACCATTCAAATCCTTGATATGATGGTGACTCAGCTCCAGCGTATTCGTCACATAAAAGTCACCGTGTATCGCCAGACTTTGTTCGTCGAGCGTCTGATAATAGATATAGCCGCTGCTGGCAAAGGTGAGCATATAATAAGCATCCTCCTGATACATAAATGTGCAATCACGTATCTTGCCTACGGCCACCAGATAATAATATTTTGGACTATACGTATCCACGGCTAAATCATAGATCTTCACATAATCCGAGGTGACCAAGGCAAGCAACGTCTGTGAACCAGGCAGCCACACAGCCTTCTTGATGTAATTTCCATTGTCCAGCTGGGGAGTGACGACAATGTGTTCATTTGTGCTGCCACTGCTGGAGAAGGTCAGCACATGGCACTCCTTCAAACCGCACACGGCCAAGCAATCCTCATTGCAGGGATTCGCGGCCAGCGAGAGCACAGTGTATGCAATTGGCACCGAACTCAACTGGGTCAGCGTTAGTTTGCGCTTGGAGGCATCCGCCTGTTTCAGCAGCGCAGACAGCTGCAATATGGTCACCTTGCCCTTCTCATGCGACACGGCCAGCTGCTGGCGCTTGCCATGCGGCGATGACAGGCAACAGAAGGCGACGCGACGCACCACGCCCGACGAGATCAGATGCTTTATTGTCTGACCCTGATCGCCTGAGTAGTTCATGCGCACATTCTCAAAGGCACCCTCCTGGGAGCCAAGCGTGGCAAACATCAGCTGATCCGTCACCTAAAAGAAAAATTTTTGTAGAGAATCTTCTTCATTGCAATCGTGCGTAACCGACTCCAAAATACTCTCATACTAAATACATACTGGGACACATATAAGTACATTTTACAAGATTCAAGGACAGACGGTCGGACAGCACACTATTGGTGTGTAACCTTATACCTTCGGTATCAGAGTATAAAAAGCAATGTCAAAATACGCACCTCAAAGCTCTGATCCAGTTGATGCAGTCGCTCCAGCGCGACCGTGGCACGCTTGTGACAGCCGACAATCGAGTAGAGGGTGCAGTTCTCACGAATCGACGGCAACAGCACATCGAAATACTCGAGAATGCAGCGAACTACGAGCTGCCACTGATCCGCATGGTGCAGTGCCTCACGATGGGGTTCGAGCAGTTTGCCGAGCAGCGCAATGCGTTCATTGCTCAGCGAATCCTTGCGCAACTGTGCGTTTGGCGGCGACTGACGTTTCTTGCTGCCAGCGGCCAGCAGACTCATATGAGCCGAGACATAGCCATCCCGTGAATCGCAACCGTTGGTGGGCAGCCGGCGGCTCAGCGCTTGACAGGAGCCATCCTCCTTGGCGCCGCAATCGCAAAAGAAATTGCCATACTTTGCATAGCTGACATCGTGTCCCTTGTGACAGACGCGTGCGCAGACGGAACAAACGCCGACGGTGTTAATCATGTTGCAGGTGTGGCAATGATACCAATGCTGATTCATGAACTCCTTTTGGGTTTGCGAGAAGGTACACAGCTTGTTGTTCAGCGTGTCCTCATCGGAGTCATCGAGCAATGAGTCCTGTTCCTGCTGCTGCTCATCCTGCAGCTCATCGTACAGCTCATCGATGTCCGATTGCAGCTCATCATCCCATGGCGGCATATGCTGTCGACTGCCCCGATAACCGATGGACTGCAGCAGCTCGCTGAGATAGCGGAGCAGGGCGCTCACATTTTCGGCGTGACGTAGCTGCTTGTACGGCAACTGCAGCTTGGCCAGCTCCAGCCACAGCAGTGTTGTATTGAACAGTGCCACGTGACCACGTGCCGGAGACGCATCCGCCAGCGTTATCATTATCTGCAACACATCCGCAAAGTCACAGCCATCCTGTGGCGGCGTTATCAATGTCTGGCCCAGTTGGAGCAGGGCCTGGAAGAGTGGCGACGCCAGCCGTGCCGCTGCCGGCTGCTCACGCACCAGCGACTTGACAAAGCTGAGCAGCAAGGCGCCATTGCGTGGATGCGAACTGGCGCTGGGCTGATCGCAGGCCTGCGAAGAATCCTCCGATTGATTGTTGGCCTGATTGTTGCCCTGCCACAGACTCAAACATTTGGCGGCTGCATTCGGTGCATTGGAATTGCCAGCACCAGCGCCCGCACAATCATAATCAATATCCATGGCATCCAGTTGATCCGATATACTCGGCATGGCTGAAACGGTGGCCATGTTCGTTGGTGTCTGTGCATTGCTGCTCGAGCTGCTCGACGGCTGCATAATGCTGGTGAGCAGTTTGCACGAAGCTTCACAGCTACTATTTGTTGTGGCAACCACATTCGGGCCGTAGATAATGTGCGCTAGCCAAAGTTTTAAACGTGCCACATCCACGATGACCAGCTCCGAAAAGCAATCGACCAGCTCCTCATGCTGAAACTGTGCATCAGGCTGAGCTGCTTGCTCGAATAGACGCTCCACAAATTGCAGCATTTTGCGGGCATAGCTCAGAGGTAGTGTGGTGCCTGTAAACGACAGCAACAACGTTGTTAAACTGCCCGCACGTTGCTCCTTGAAGAATTGTCGCATTGCCTGCACTGCTGTTGGCACATCCAACATTTTGATCATTGTCTTGAGCACAGCAAACAACATAGATTCATTGAAGAGAGCACGTTGCTCCTGATCGGGTGCAACAACAGCAGTGCCAGTTGTTGTTGTGGCTTGTTTCAACTCGCCGGCGAAATCAATCAACATGTGATAACAATGGTCGATCATGTGCTCAAAGAGCAGCTGCTTGTGGGCCTCGTTCGTCAAGCCGTGGAGTATTTCACGTAGGCACTGCTCACTCTGGCTCTGCAGATAATCGGTGCGCAAATCCATCATCGAGGCGATGAGCAGCGGCTTCAGCTGCAACTCTACATCCGTTATGGATGTGCAGAACGGCAGCAATAATTCCAGCAGATTTAATATGGATTTGAGGCAATGCTTCAGCGTGTGCAGCGTTGAATATGTAGTTGATTTGGTCAATTCGGTGATGTGGGCATCGATGACGCTCAGCGTATACGGCTCGACGGGATGTTGTTTCCCGTTGAAGGCATCATCGTTCACCAGCAGACATTTGGGCCACTCGTTCGCAATCAGCTGCTTATCCTCATTGGGTAACAATTTAAGAAACGCCGCATGCAACTCAACCATAATTGCCGGCTTATCGCTTACCACGGGCACAATCAGGTTGAGCGCCTGTTCCGGTGTCGAACTGGATAACTGTTTCAGCATCTGAGCGCGCACAATGTTCGAGATGAGACTGTACGAGTCCATGAGTTTGAGCAGCAGCTCATTGCTTAGCTGTGTGCGCTCAAGCAACTCCCCCGGCGTCAATGTGCTGTCCTCGGATTGTTTTGTTTGCTGATCATCAATCGATTCGCTGGAGGAATACACCTCGGGATCTGTGGCTGCACTAGAGTTCTCACGCTCCCGACTCTCGGACGTGATGCTATCACTGTCGCTCTCCTTACGCAGCAGCTTATAGCCCTCCTTATCGGCCCAGGCCACGGCCTGCATGTGAGCAACCAGCGCGTCGAATAGTATTAGATCGGAGAGACGCGGATTCGGTGAAGCTAAAAGAGTAAAAATGAATTTATATAAATATATATATAAAATATATGTGTTAAGCTTTGCGCACCTTTGTTCAGTTGCTTGTTGAACGCCTCGACGCCCAGCATTGTCTGCTTGAGACTGTAGAGTATATCGGCCGTACGATCGCCGACCTGAGCCCACAAAGTCTCCGCGTATTGGGTGTACATGCCCTGCTTAATAAGACTATTAACGACCAGATAATGCGAGCTGGCCAATGGACAGCGAATGCTCCACAGCAGCGAGTGCAAATTGGGTGCACGATCCACCTTCAATGACTCCACATGCGATGTAGATGGCGGCAATCCAAGCAGCAATTTCCACGTAATGCTAAAACAATATTGCATGGCGCACAAATTCTGTAGATTGTCCTTGTCGCGGCACATAGCCGACATATCCGTAATGGCCAATATATCGATGAGTGCATCCACAAGCAAAGGATACTTGAGCTTGTCCGGCGTGCACAATATGAAATTCCAGGCCAGACCATCCAATTTGAAATCCTGAGCCCATTGTGGCTTCATCGGATCCGCGGTGACCAGCGAATAGAAAGTGGGTCGAATGCCTGCAACACATAAAATTCTATTAATATATATATCTACATAATATACAGATATAATTACTTACTCGAGTTCAAGTCGCCCACTGGGGAGTTGCGAAACTTTAGCTCAATGTCCTGGCGACAGAAGCAGCCGAGTTTGGTGCGATTGTTCAATAGATCTGTGATCTTTTGCGAATCGGGCATGCTGCTGACACTAAACAGATTCCAGCGCACCTGATCGAGCAGCTCGGGCGGTGCATTATACAAATGCTTCATTAGATACTCCAGGAAGAGTAGCAGACGCGATAGCAGCATCATTTGGCTATTGCGCACAGTGCGCTCAGCACTGATGCCCCGACAGACATCGGCACAGCGAATGACACCGCCTGCCGTGAGCAGCAGTATCGATTTCTTTTGCATCAGATTCAACGAATGGAAGAGGAACAACAGCAGCTGGGCATGCTCAATGTTCAGATCCTCAAAGTCCGTATCGCTGGCAGTCGAGGCTGAGCAGACGCCCTCGACCAGAGTATTGATGAGACGATGCCAAACGGACAGGCAGGCTGCCTCCTTTTCCTGGGTGGGCTTCAGCAACAGTATTTGCACGAGCACCGACAAAGTGCTGGGATAGACCTGCAGGGGCCAACTGCTCGTATCGGTTGACCAGGGTGAGATGGACAAATGCTGCAACAAATTCGATTGCAGCTGTTCCGAGAGCAGCGATGTCGAGATCAAGTTGTGTATATAACGACCAGCGGCACCCGAGAAACGTATCATTGCCGATTGCCAATTGGAGCAGCTACAATCACCGGAGCCACCACTGGAAGCGGGGCCGACGTTGCCACCATCCTGTCGCATCACATCACGATCAAAATCCTTGATTATGTTGGCCATGAGTAGCATCTGCTGATCACTGACACCCGCTTTCACATAGCGCTGCATATAGGCATGACGATTGGCCAAGAATTGATCGAGGAAACAAAATATATCGGCTGCCAAATCCAAATATTCATGCGGTTCATCCAGTTTCGGGACAAGTACCGATTTCTGATCACCATTGCGCTCTTGGGGGCATGTGTTGGCATTATCATCGTGCGTTTCGGGGGAAAGGGTCTCCTTGAACCAGTGACCCAAATAGCTTTCACTGTCATCCTCCTCGGAATTGTCGGAGCAGGAGAGTGAGTCATTGAAATAGGTTGTCGAATCCGAGTAACTAATTGGTTCGCATTCTGTGCGATCTTTGGTTCTGGCACGCTTCAACGTGCACGCCTTGCGATAGGCCACAGTTGCCAGGAACGTGAACAATTGATGTAGTGTCGCCGTATTTAGGACACGAACAATCCGCTGCAATGCACTATAATTCTCCAATACATCAAATTGTGCCGGTTCAACGTCCAGGCAATTATTATTGCCACTGGCACAGCTGTTGTTGCAGGCTGTTTCAATTTGCAGATCATCGATGAGCTCCGATAGCAGCTTAATGCTGTGATTAGCAATTGCTGCATTCAATTCACCGAATCCTTGTTGCACCTTGAAGAGATTAACACGCGCTATGGGCGTGATGGGCGTGGCTGTTGCCTCATTTGCATTCGACGTCGTTGTTGTTGTTGTAGTTGGCTTAATAGTTGCTGCACTGCTGCCAGAGGCACCCATGGCACCCTGTATGCCACTTATGAGCAACCAGGAGCCGTAGCACAAATGATTCTGATAGACATGCATGCGTGCGGAGGCTTTAAACATATCCCCAATGCTCGTATAAATCTCCAGTGCCTTGTTCACAATGGTGCACGCTTGCTCATCGAAATCATCATGATCTTTGCCGCTTGCTGACATATTACTATTGCCGCCGGTGCCGCTGCCTGTGCCCTGACTAGTTGATGCCACACCTGACGGCTGCTGTTGTTGCTGCTTCTGCGAGCCACTGCTGACCTGGCACATGCTCAGCACACTGGCCGCTATGGATGTCAGTACCGCATTGTAAAGTGCCGAAATGCCGCACATCGATAGCTTCTCGATGCGACTCGGTGTCAAGGGTTGCAGGGCAATCAGTGAGTGTGCCTGCCCCAAAATGGACAAATCGGTTAGCATGTGTGCCATTGCCGATTTAACAGTGCTAGCCTCCACTTGAGTGAGTGGCAAATACAACGCCTTGCCACCCACAATTGTCTCTAGGTATTTGGAGCGATAACGATTGAGTATGGGCAAACCAACGCCCACATCTAGCAGCGTATCGACGCCGTTCTGCTCCTGAAAGTACTCCACATTCGCCGCAAGCAGTTGCTCCTGTTACCGAGAGATTTATAATTTACAATTATCAGTATAAATTAGTTTCGATCGATTTCACTTACGGTGCAATCGCTGATCTCCTCGCTCAATGGCACCCATGTCATTTTGCCCGGTTCCAGGGGCGCCAGCAACTGTTGCAAGATGACTGTCGATAGATCGGAACGCGAACGTTTTATCTCTGATTTGGGTGAGTCCTTGTCGGTGCCGACGCCACTGCTGCCAGCACTGCTGCTGCTGCTACTCAGGCTCTTGCTGCTCGATTCGGGATGCTTAGCGCTCTTCAGCACCGCTGCAACAGTATTGTAATCGAACTGCGTGCAACCCGCCCCATTGGCGACGCTCTCGCGACCCTCGCACAACATTTTGAGTGCGACCAGCAGCCATTTGATCTCATACACAGAGACTTTCGCCAAACGGAAAAGTATGAAGCGTATGAGCACCGCGCTCGCATCGTGCAATTGTGAAATTTGCGTTTGACAGACTAAAAGAAATACGATAAAAAATAAAAATTAAATTCAAATAAAGCAAAATGTTTAAAAAAAAAAAAAATTCAACACACGCAATGAGTCACAAAAGAAAAACCAAATAAATTGTATTTTGCAAGCAAATTTATTTTGCTTTTGTTGCGCTCTGAAAAAATCATTATGACAAAAGAAGGGGCGGGGCGGGGCGGGTGGCGTGGTTGGTTACACTTACTTGACTTGATTTGCATGAGCTTATCGGCAGCCAGAGCCGCAAATGCGGTATAAAATTGTGTATAATTGCTTTCATCGTCAAAAAATTCATGTTCACTGCAAAAAAAAAACATTTTGGCAATATTTTCAACATTTTTAGATTTCGTCATGGGGGTCGCCATATTTAATTTTGCAAGTCACCTTGCAGGCAAAAATTTTCAACTGCGCCATTTGGCAAGAGAATGTGAATATT
Organism: Drosophila nr. medialis 2 BK-2023a; assembly: GCA_035044325.1. Lineage (NCBI taxonomy): Eukaryota > Metazoa > Arthropoda > Insecta > Diptera > Drosophilidae > Drosophila > Drosophila nr. medialis 2 BK-2023a. Next base: position 808,356 of record JAWNMH010000393.1, read on the forward strand.
GTGGACATAATAGTAATGCACTCACCATCTGGTAATCGCTTTTAGTAAATTTGATATTTCATTTTTATTTAAAGCGCTTGTACGATTTGATAAAAGTGGTTTTACAACCGAGTTCCAATCCGTACCTCCGCTGTGCGCCGACATTTTTTTAACACTGACGTCCCTTTTTCTTGTCTGCTTCTTCAACTTCGATTGCTGTTCGACTGTCAACGGTGCTCCTGCTTTGATGCGTTATTTAGCGTCACCTTTGCTGTGGCGTTTTCTCTGTTTACGTATGATGCACGCAAATGGAAACGTTCAATAATTGAGTGTTGTGTGACGCACAATTCGTGCACAGCTGTTGGTGTTGGTTAATTTAATTGAACAATTTCCACAAATTTAAACATATAGGCAAGATAGGAAATAGCAATGATTTAAATAAATTTTATTAATGTTCAAATATATACCAATATAATTTGGCTACTTTGTTATTTGAGGAAATTTGAGCACAGCTGTGTGCCGACACTTAACCAAATATTTCAATAATAGAGCAACACTGTTTTTTGCATAGCATGTTTTGTTTAGCTCCGGGCTGCAACAAAAAACTGATTTTTATTAATTTTGTTAGATTGAATTAAAAAAAATGCAATTTCATTTCAAAATTGCTGAACCAGATCCGAATGCATCGGCACTAACAAACACGCATAATCCACACAGCTCGCTACAGCCGCAGCAACCGGCAATCCTTACCGAGCCCAAAGATGCACAGCATGAAATTAAACTGCAGTAAGGCAACGTTAAATCCGCTTTGTAATTTGCTAAATTATATTGTTTTTATGGTAGAAATATAGTTGCCACCTTTTCGGTGGACTGTGAACTGGATCTTAAGACGATAAATTCACGCACCCGAAATTCGGAATATACTCCAAAGCGTTTCCGGGGCGTCATCATGCGAATGCATTCGCCACGCTGCACGGCGCTCATCTTTCGCACCGGCAAAGTTATCTGCACCGGCGCCCGCAACGAAATGGAGGCCAATATGGGCTCCCGGAAGTTTGCACGTATCCTACAGAAACTGGGCTTTCCCGTCAAGTTCGCCGACTACAAACTGCAAAATATTGTGGCCACTGTCGATCTGCGTTTCCCAATTCGGCTGGAGAACCTGAATCAGGTGCATGGCCAGTTCAGTTCATATGAACCAGAAATGTTTCCCGGATTGATTTACCGAATGGTGAAACCGCGTCTCGTCCTGCTCATCTTTGTTAATGGCAAAGTTGTGTTTACCGGTGCCAAGTCGCGCAAGGACATCATGGACTGTTTAGAGGCCATATCGCCCATATTGCTTAGCTTTCGAAAAACATAGAATATATATAAATATATATGTGCATGTTATTTTTATTAGTTTTATGTATTATAGCATTTATCGAACAATAATATTTACCTATTTAAGCCACTTTTTTATAAAATCAATAAATAAATTGATTTTGAAATTTTCTTTTTATACACACAAAAAACCAGTGTCACCCCATTTTTGGTGTTGGCGCAAAAATGACATCATTTTAATTTGTGTAATTCAATTTATTTTTCATTTAGTTCGTTACATTAAAAAAAAACGTTTAATAAAATATTTCACTTGACAGATTCATTACATTTTTTTTTCTTTTCTCTTAGCATAAAGTAGGGAGTACTTGATCTTGAGAGTCGTTAGCTACACTTTGATTATGGCTATGTGGATTCGTATAATATACAAAAGCAATACCTAAACTGTTTTTGTGAAAATACAAAATACGTATAAAACTTAAATACTAATTAGATTCATTTGTTGCATTATTTAAACATAGATATGTATTGGACGGTCGCTTTCAACGTTTTCATTATGACTCATTTATCTTTGAGAAAAACACATTCAGTTTAAATATAAAATAGAGACAAGTTTTCAATTGATATGCATGCTTTGTATCCAAGCAAATAATGAGTTAAATATACGTTAATATATATTCGATATCGATTTCTAAAATCGAATAAAGGCAATTTGTGATTTTAAAAGACACTTTTCTTGTTACATTATTTCGATTCGTTTTCACTTTTCATTCAAAGCGGCACTTGAAGTGCCCAGATAAAGTTAAGGCAAAGATCTTGATCCAGTTCTGAATGTGATTATATATATAGCTTATAATATAACTGAAGGCTAAACACTAAATTGCTATAAGTGTATATGTTAAATGGATTGTGTACATCAAATTTGAATTCTGTATAGTGCGTGGCAAAAACTAATATTTCCATTCGATTGGTTGATTATAATTAAAACGTTGTTTTGTACATTGCGAGATACGATTCGAATCGGTTGTTACAAAATATATAAAACAAATAAAACCTCGTCAGTAGCATTATTGGACGGAATGCAATTTCGTAAAAGAAGAAACTTAAAATCGAAAGATAGATATATAGAGAAATAAAAAATAAAAACCAACTATAACTCAACACATATTCCAATTCAAATGGTAATAAGCTAAACATGTTGTGTGGACTGTTTTGGACTGCTAGTGAAGGTCTCCACCTTCTGATCCTCGACGAGGCACCTTCTAGGTGAATAGATGTAGCGTATTGAGCACTAAATGCGTACGACTTCGCAGCAGGTAAATGAACACGCTGAAGAAGAGCAGCGAGAGCGACATGGAAGCACGCCAGCCCATATTATAGATGGAACAATACGGGCACTGGGAACTGCCGCACACCTCGCAGATATTCAGCAGATATGTGGGCAGCGCATCAAAGATGGATTCGTTGAAGCGCTCTGCAGGGGGAAAATTGGATTAATAAATAAAAAAATATAAATTAAATTAAATTAATCACTTACCTGGCGCATAGTAGTCGTAGATGCGCACGGGCAGATAGCGCGACATATTCGCCACTGGATACCAGCGCTCTATGGTGAAGTTAACGCAGATGTCTTCCTGATCCAGCTGTGTGGGTAGAAAAGATATACAAATTGTTCGTAAGCAATTAGGAATAGATTTAGTCTTGAAGATTAATAATAATGATGAAATGTGATAAGCAATCTCATAAATCAATTTTTGATCACAATAATAAAAATGTAAACTATCCAATTTGATATATTGAATATTTGATTGCTTATACAAGAACTCAGTTTTGATTGTTTTGAGAGCTGCTTAATGTTAAAGTGTTCTGATAATTCAGATATCGACATATTGCAGCAAACTTATATGCACAAATTGATAAGCAAACAAATTTCTTAAACAATAACTCAGTTTTTACTATAACATTAAAATTCCCTCTGAGATTTTGTTTTATGCTTACAAAATCAAAGTAGAAGACAATCTTGCGTTCCAGATAGCGAGCACGCTTCAGATTGCGCACTCGATTGCTGAGCACGTAGCTATCCAGTTTCTGCTGCTGTATCCAGTAGCCGGTGGGTATGGCCACATCCAGCACAGCCATGCCAGAACGTTCCGATTCTTGGGTGTTCACCCAGCTGCAAAATAAGGATTTACAAATTTTAGTTTAAGCTCTTGAAGGAGGCGACAGTTCATTGCTTACTTTTGGCATGCCACATAGGAGATGTGCGACTGATTTCTGCCATGGAAGATGGCCTTGGTGTGCAGCCCGAAGGCTGGCACCGGCGGCTTCGTTTGGAACTTCTCAATGTCCACATTGTACTGGACATGCATCTGGAGTATGGCATAGCCGGCGCCCTTGGCCTGCACCTTGATCGTGCCCCATGCATCGGGTATCTGTAAATGCAGCAAATTAAGATTAATAAAAAGTTTGAATCTCTCTTAACAACTCTCTCTCACCTCAATGCTTTGTAGTCTTGCCAAATTGGTGTCATCGATGTGGAGCGCCTGGGTCTTGCCGCCCTGCGAAGATGCCTCGATCTCGACGCTCAGCGAGGAGACCTCACGGATGCGCGAACGCACCGTATACTCGACCAAAGCACGCAATGCGGTACTCGTATCCTGTGTGGATGCCCAGCCGCCTTCATTCAAACGCTGTGCGTTCAACCAACGCACAATCGGCTCCACAAAGAACTCCCGCCGCGCCACATAGACCAATAAGGCGTAGGCCGTCGTCTCAATGTTGAGGGAATCGTATTCGTAGGGCAGACGTGGCAAGGCGAACCATTTTTGATTCTCCAGTTTGCGTGGCGGTTGCGGCAAATCCTGATTGCTCCAATACATGAAATCACCAATCGTTCTCGCATGCTGTCGCAGTATGCTAAAAACATGCTCGGCAATCGGGGAATTGCAGAGCTGCAAAGCATATGCTGTAATGGCGACATCATACGGTTCCGGCGTATCCTTGAGGAACTGCATATTTCGTTCAATCCAGGCAACCGCACGTTGTGTCGCCAACGCAACCCGTGAGCCCAACGTGCCCGACAAATCCTTAACGGTGGCCAGTGTGATGAGCACATGCGATGTCAGCGTAATGTTACGATTCCTGAGATTCGTATAACTGGCCGAATTGGTGCGATTCATTTTACGATCCGGCAGCCAGGTGACCTCGTAGAAGGCACCCTCCGGCGTCTGATGCTGGAGTAGCCAACGCATATTCTTCTCTATAATCGTTGCATCGATCCAAATAAAGTTCTCCCACTCATAGAACGAGGCCTCCTGGAAGATGCGCAAACAGTAGCTGGTCAGCCAGACGGATGAAGCTGAGTTGTTCCAATCGGAGCGGAAAAGTGAAAAACTGCCATCGGAACGCATAAAACTCAATTGGCGTTGATAGCCAATATTCATGTGATAGAAGGCATTCTTCTCCAGCGTCTTATTCCGTTGATTAATCAAACGCATGTACATAATCGTATAGAGATTGGCGGCAAAGCTGAAGGCATTCTGTTCCGCCGACTCCATGGGCAGATACAACAGCGATGTGGCATTCACTGGCATCGTCGGGAAAATGGGACCCACCACATCACCCACCACTGAGATGCGTGCGCGATTCGAGCCGTACACAAAATAACGATCCACCTGATAAGGTATCTCTGGCGTTTGGGTGACATTCACATGCATATACTCCAGGACATAGGCACGATTGGAGAGATCCAACAGGACGGACTGATGACGATACTGGGGCAGACCATCCGATTCGACGTGCAGTGTCCGAGTTATGGTGTCCGTGCCGAGCAGCGTTGCCACATGCAAGGTGACCTCAATGTCGCCCAATCGTTGTGGCACCACCGGCACATAAACCACAGTGGTGCCCTGTGCATCCAAATAGATGAAGAACTGATGCTCACCGAAGCTGGTGCGTGGATTATACGAGCGAACAATGCCATCTTCCTCGACATGGACAAACTTGTAGTTGGGACTGCCGTGCAGCACAACGGTGGCCTCAATCGCAGTCGTCATATAATTGAAGACGGTAACACGGATGCCCACCTGTTCACCCTGGCGACAAACGGACGGCATTTCCACATTGATAAAGAACGGCTGCACACCAACATATTCCAATGCGCGGTTCAACATGCCAAATCCTTTGGAGGGACTGACGCTAAAGGCGCTCACCATCCAATAGGCCGGACGATCCGGAACGTCCACGTTGAAAATATAACGACCATGCGGGCCAATATTCACATCCTTCCACAGCCAAACGTTCTCGTAATGCCGCAGCACGCGATTAAAGCGATACTTGCGATAATTGAGCAATTCGGTGTCGTTGCGCACATGGCAGTCGATCTCATCGGTGCCGTCGTCGCAGTCGAAGAGACCATCGCAACGCTTCTCCAGCCGATAGCAGCGTCCACTCAAACACTCGCCATAGCCCAAAGTGCGATTGCAGGTATCTTGTCGCCGCGGCACATAACCATCCGTAAACACAATCAGTCCGCTGTATTCAAAAGTGCGATTCGCATCGATGCCAAAGGAGGAGGCAGGGAAATAGACCAACTCATCGGGATTACCCTCATGCGAATACCAAATGTGCTTGTATGTGCCATTCGTTTGCTCATCGAAATTGGACATTTTAGTGATGATCTTGGCATAGGTCAACTCATTGCCCGCCTGCATGGTGTAGAAGGCGCTATCGATGCCCGAGAGACCCACATACGAGCCGGGCTCCCCAAAGATGGCCACCTCAACTTTTTCACCCGTACGCGCCTTACGATTATTGATGTAAACCGTAAAATTATTCCGTGAAATACCATTCACTGGGAACGTCAGAGAATCCGCCACAACCTGACCCTGTTGGGTGATCTTCCACACAACCAAGGTGGCCACCGGTGCCATTTCAGCGCTCAAAACAACGGCAATGGTGCGTATGCCCTCAACAATGGTCTCCCGGTCATTGACCAAGATGACGCCCTTGGACATGATCAGGTAATTGAATTCCTCCAAATAGAAATTGGTGCGTATGTGAAAGATGATATATTCCCCAACGACCGGCTGCTCTGTGCTCGTTGTGATCTTAATGTGCTGATTCCGTGGCGAATAATGCGAGACGAGCAGCAATTCGGTTTGGATGCGTTCACCGCGTGGATCCACAAAATTCGCCTGCAGTCGCATATTCTGTATGCCATTGAGGAAATCCCTCGATTGTGGACGCTCATCCAAATTCAAATCGTTGCGTATATCGATTTTTAGCTCCCAGACACCGTCGCTCTGCTGGGACATGTGCAAACGTTGAGCGGGCCAATCTCGACGACCACCATTTCGACTCTCCACAAAACCGCTGACCTCCATCAGGCCTTGGCGCAACAGATGCGGATTGATGGGCGAACCATCGTGATATTCGACAACCAAATAGGTGGTAAATGGCATGGCTGGTTTAAAGACCTGCGGCGACTCACCGAGGAATGCGACACGCAAACTGGAATTGTAGACGCGAGCGACGCCATAGCCACTGATGATCTCATCATAGAATTTCTCGCCAACCGTCGCCGTAATGAGCACCTCCATGTTGGCCATATTGGGCACGAGCAGCTCCAGCTCACGCAACGGCCATTTAAAATCAAAGGTGCCATTGAAGTAACGCAAATAGGGCAGCGAATTCCGATAGCTACTCGCCCACGAATCATAGCTATCTATATATTCGGGTTTGCGCACCCAAAATGGCCATTCCTCCTCGAATTGATAGCTACGCTCGACGACATACTGATTGCGATACAGCAGATCCTGGGAGAGATCAACGCCATCCTGTTGCAGCTGGGGCGGCACATTGTACGGCTGCTGTTGCTGCGGATCCCAGTGCTGATTGGGATTGTTGTAGCGCCAGCGTTCGTTATACAAATTCGATTGCTCCAGCGGCGAGCGACCCAAACGGAACTTTTCATTCAGCACTTGATTGCTAAAGTAGCCAATGGGTCGAATTGTGGCCTTCAGCGTTAAATTGCCACGGACGGGCAGACCGCTTGTGAAATTGGCCATCACCCTGCCATAGATATAGGGATCGGTGGTGAAGAAATACGCAGGCATTGTGACATTCACCTCGAAACGTGTCTGATAGTATTCCTCAACGCTGAAGTGACTCTCCTCCTGCTGGCCCTGGGCAACCACGCGGATCGTCCACTCACCAAACGTCGGCTGATCCGACAGCTTGTATTCCAGCGAAACAGAGCCCAGATTCGATTGCCTAAAGAGCGGAACAGAGAGAAATGTTAGTACAGATCGGTCAATGGCAATCTGTGCTGTATGCATTCGCGACTTCTTCTATTTCATCTTCCAATCGACAAGGATTGGAACAACACTGGTTGAGCTTACCTCGAAAGCCAACGCTTGAGTATATGCCGATTTGGATCTAGCATATAGACATCGATGGCATTATCGAATCCCTTCAGTTCGGTTGTAATCGGTATTGTACGGAATCGCACAGTTTCACCCTGCATATAGAGGGGTTTATCGGTCTGCACAAAGATTGTCATCGAACGCTGGGAGAAATCCATACGGGTCTCATTGAGAAAAGCGACACCGCCAAAGACATCCTGATAGAAACCCTCCACACGCAACTTGTAGTCTCCTGTGACGCTCGTCGGTGGTATGCGCATGAGCAGAGTTTCTGGGATGCCCTCTTTGACATCCTTGGAATCGCCACTGATCTGGACGCCATCGCACGAGATGCTCGCATGCACTGTGATGGGATATTTGGCCTGTAGTATCGAGACGGAGACCTGATAAATCAGACCCGGACGCACCATGCGTGACGCGACTATAAAATAGGTTGGCTCTCGATTGTGCAACGTCTCCAGAAAGAAGGCTTTCGAATTGTAAGCGCTCTTGCCACGTTGCAAGCTGGGCTCTTCGTCATCAAAGCTGCCTCCGCCACCCAGTCGCTTATTGTAGTCATCCTGGTTGCCTCCCAAGCCATTATAGTTATAATTTGGATTATTTGGATTTAGATTTGGATTGAGATTCGAGCCATATTGTGGCTGATTGTCGTTGTTGATGTTGTCGTAGGCGGATGTTGATAGCGGCGTCTGTTGTTGTTGCTGCTGTGATAGTTGTTGTTGTTGTTGCTGTGATAGTTGTTGTTGTTGTTGTTGTTGCTGCACATTGTAATAGCTGCCATCGTTTTGGGCTTGGCAAGCGCCAAGCAGCAGCAGTGCATGCAGCAAGTGCCACATGGGCTGCATCATCGAGTCAAAGGTTTGCTGCAAATGGAATTGTGGGGGAAAACTCAAGTCAATCAATCAGTGATTTGTAAAGTGTGTTCAATCAATTAGCACATTAGGTACATGTGTGAGTAAGTATAAATCCTGATCATACAGACTACTACTATATATAGACCTTTCTTGCGCTGCTTTCTGTTGTTCGTTCTGCTTCTGTTTTGTTGTTTGGTCTGCTCGAATGCTTTCCGCGTGCTGCGCAGCAAGCAGAAAAAACATCAAGAAGCAATGGGGCAATTGGAACAACACCGACTAGCAAATGCTCTACATATGACAAAAAAAATACAGTTGCTGGTGAAATCTTTCAATTCTTTTTCCACACTGTTAACTAAATGTTAACTCTCTGTTATCCTGTGTGGATTTTATGAACAGCTGTTATTTATATATTATATATTCTTCCAAATCGAAATGCATAAACATTATTTTAATCGCGCGCTGTTAGAATTACATTTGTCATGTTGAACAGGTGTAGGAAATCGAATTTGTTATCATAAATAAAGCCAAGTTATTAAAACTACGCACTAATCATTTGAGGCAGCTTTCTAAACACTCCGAAGAGCATAAAATGAGGGCGCTGCATCGATATTTATAGCAGCAGTGGCAGGAGCAATGTACGTGCCCCTTATATATATATAGATGGCATGGATTTGGATGACTGCATAACAAACACACACACACACACAAACACAAATGCCGCACAACATGCCGACTTTGCGGCATTTAAATGATGTCAAATTTTAAGTTAAATGTCATTCAAAGTGGGCGCGCAATTAGTCTTTGAAATCGGATATGGGATATGTGCCAAAGCAATTGGGCAACGCCAAACATACGTTTTTGCTTCTCTTCTTCTTTTTGTTCTTAGACGGCTTTTATAAAAGCCTGTCTAATTTACGACATATTCCGCGTGCCGCTCTAGGGACTGACCCACTTAGCTCTCGATGCTTCTTAGCAAAAATTAGTTTGAGACAACTCAATAGCAATAAATAAAAACAAGCAAAGAAATTTATTTCCATAAAGAGTGCACTTGCTTGCACTCGCACTTATAAAGGGAAATTTGCCAATAAAACTAGAATACATTTAACAGTTGGGTTCAGGGTACACCGTAGTCGAACGCACTAGATTAATTGGTTGAGCAAATGATCCGCTGCCACTAGCTGCATAATAATAAAAATGTGTCTAATATTCGTGTACAAGCCGAATTAACATATTTGACAAGTGACCTTTTTTTATCGCTTACATCGATAATTCCATTGAACTTTCAACTATGACAAATGGCGGCGCGAAAGAAGGAAAGCTGCGAGTTTAACAACACTTAATTTTTGACACATTGACGCATTCGCATTTAGAACAAGAAGAAAAAGCAAGCAGCTTATCATGATCACAAAGAACGAACAAAAAGAAGGACAATGGCAGGTAGAAAGGCAACCATACAAAAAAAGTGGAGGCAATAAAGGAAGGAAAGGTAAGGTGACAGGACAAGGACACAACTAGATACCACAGCAGACAATCGCTCTTGACCCTCGGCCAATGTGACCAGCTTAACGAAAATAAGAAGGGGAAGAGAGAAGAACATTTGAAAGGCAGTTGCCGGTAACGTACAACATCATGAGAGAGACCAAAACACGCAACACACACGGAAGATAGTGTCGGTTACCTATGCATTTATGTATGCATGTGTGGGTGCATGTGTGTGCTTGTGCAGTGAAGCAGCAGAAGTCGCTGGACGTAGTAAAAACAAATACAAAACTAAGCGTGAAGAAAAGAAGCAAAAACTAAACTCGGTAATAATAATTCAGCTGAACGCTGCTGCTGCGACGGCAAGAGTAACACGGACAGTGTAATCCACCCTTTTGCCACTGCTACTGCCGCTGCACAACAGCGTTGGCAAATTCAGCCTCTTTCTAGCCAAAATGTAGACATTTTTTTAAGATGGCTTGTGTTTAGAAATCTAAGTATCTTTGGCTTTTTTTTGAAGGACCTTTAGCGTTTTTCTTCTAATTATTAATTTCAATACTGTACAATATTTGATTATTAATAACCTTAACTAAAAAAGTATGGCATAACAATGATAAAGATGTGTGAATGATAAAATCATCGGAGTCAACCACACATAAATTATTAATAAATAGATAATGCAAAGAAATCTCTTGAAATATTTGACGGCTTTTTACTTATTAAATTTAGCTTGAAAACGAACTGTAATATTTCCGCCTTTAACTAGGGTGTTTTAACCAAAAGTTGCCAACACTGGTGCACAAACACTCGCACACACATGCACATGCACATGTAAAGTGGCATTAATTAGTGTAAGAACATTTCGGAAAAAGGGAGGGCAAAAGTGCAATTGATAAATGCCTGCAGGACAACTGGGCACAAACCAATATGCAAAAAACAAGGCCTGCGTGAAATTTGAGTACCCAGCAAATTTCCAATTGGGCAGCAGGTGGCAGACAGACGGCAGGCGTTCATAATTTTTTTCTCTCTCGCAGGATGAAGCCTTGAGGCCATTTTACACAAGCTAGGAATATAATTTCAAAACACAAATAGTGAGTTAAGTGAATAATTTTTAGTAATAATGGGCGCTCAAAATGTCTTCTGTTTTTCGGTCAACGCCCATGTAAAGGCAGCAGCAGTAAGAGAAGAGGCAGCAACAACAACAAGCATGAAAACAACGCTAGGTATTTTGAGCAAACAAATTTTTTTGGGCGGGTCGAAAAGTGTTGAAGTTAAGTCGGCACTCACCTGTTTAACGAAATGCTGCTGCTGTGTGCGCTTACGTTGTGCACATTATTTGTGATAAGCAAAAATCAACACAGAAAAAACGGAACTCGTAACTTAAACTAAATGAATGAAACACAAAACTTCTCAGCAACACTCTCACACGCACACACGATCCCGCAACGCGATGACTTATGCTAGTGAAGGGCACTGAACAGTGTTATCGCACCACACCCCTGTTCAATGTATCGCATTGCATTTACAGCGATAGTGTGCTCGACTTATCGATTTGTAAAAATAAAATTTTTATTAAATTAAGTGAATACTATGTAATTAAATAATGTTAACTGAACTCAAAATAGTAAAAAACTACATTACATTTATTTCAGCAAATTTAACGCCATATTCTCGATACCGTCAAACTAGAATCCTGTTTCCAATTGACAACTTATTGTCGGGCGGGCGAATACAATTTTAGAGGTTTTAACAAAAGATCGTCGAGCAACCGAACTGTAATCACCACAATAAAATCGATAATTTGTCAGATTTGAATTTGGCAACAGGCCACACGGCGATGTCGTAAGATAGTGACTGCTAATCGGATACTAGCAACCAATAAGTGTTGATGAACGATAGTTGTGTGGTGCTGGCCGGGATTTTAGTATTTTTAGCGGTCAAAGTGTGAGACCAAATACGGAGAGGCAATAAATACCCAAGAACTGAGCCGAGTGTGTGTGTGTGTACTGTATGCGTGTGATGTAAGGTCATTCGCGTGAAAATATCAGCGAGGAAAAAATCGAATTTTTGTGTTTTGTGTGCTAGGTAAATTGTCAAAGAGTGCAAAATAATGCAGCTGAATCAAGTGCGATTACAATAATCATGAATGAGTCCACACTCAAGCGCTGTGAACACGTGCAAAAGTTGAAAATCTATGCCAACGCAAAAAAATTTATGACAAAAAGCAGCAGCAGTAGAACACTCACACACACACACAAGCAAACGCACGCACGAACACACACAGGCGCGCGCACACACACACACAGACACACATATCTACTTGAAAGCGGAGGAGCTTGAGCTAGAACCTAGAGTTGTCAACGCTCTCCGAGGAATTTCGTCATTGAGTGTGTCGCGTATTTTCGTGCCTGTGTGCGTGTTTTGTGTGTGTGTGTCGATTATGTTTTGTGCGTGCCTGCGTGTGTTTGTGTGTGTTGCTAGAGTTCTTAGTAGTAAAACAAAAAGATGAAAGAAAAAAAAAATGTGAAAAATATACATAATTTGTGCAGGTGCAAAAAAAAAAAAAAATAAATGCAATTGGCCGCCGCCCGCTGAATGAAACTTGCCAGCGGTTTTTTGAAAAACTATTACATAAATAGTACAAAGTGTAAATGTAAATGTTATTGAAAAGCAAAGCGCAAGGCGAAGGCGCCGACGTCGCTGCTTGCGCTGTCGTCATCGCGGCTAACACAAAGCAAAAGAAAAGGAGAAAAGAGGGAGCAGCTAGCAAAAAAAAAGAATGAAGAAAATCCCGTTACTATATTTGCACTCAATATACTCATTGTTTGCCATTTCATCAATACATATATTGTATGTGTGTGTGTGTGTGTGTGTTTCCATCTCGTGACTTGAAATTGTTGAGTATATTGACTTCTGTTCGCACAAATTAATATTTTTTGTGCTTGTTGAAAATCAACTAACAATTGCCATTGCTCTGTGATTGTGTGTGTGTGTGAGTGACCTCGTGTCTGTGTGTCGCGTGCTTACGCCTGTATGTGTGTGTGTAGCGGCAAGGAGTGTCATGCGTATTTTGCTTCTTCTTACCCCTGCTCGCCTCAACAACAGCAATAAGAAGAAGCAGAAGAAGGAGCAGCTTGCTGCTGCTCCTTTTGCTCCCAACGAGTTTTATCTTGTTTTCCGTTTTAATCATATGCGGGCTCCGAAGAGAGAGACAATCACGTCATCCAGCCTGTCACGCACTCACACATACTTTAACTGTTAACTTTAGAGCTTGAGTCAATTTTGTGTGTGGGCGGCGCGTGAATTCTATTGTTATTGCTGACTTTATTTCTTTTTTTTTGTTTTTCTTCTCTTTTCATTTAAAGCTTAATCAATTTAATTAGCGTTGATATCAGAATAAATAAATGTATACATATATGTACATTGATGTTTATGATTGCCACTAATTAATAAATGCTACCCAGCATCGCTCGCATCAATTTTGTTTTTCTTCTTATTTTCGCATGACACTCAATAGATGTGTGTGTGTGTGTACGGTAAATAAACTATGACCGGGACACTGAGTCATGGCTAACCGATGACGTTATGCTGCGCTAAAGGGCAATTTGTCTCAAAAGAGTGCCCCCATACTTTCACAATAAAAAATCGCAAAACTTAAAAAAAAAAATTTAAATAAAATAAAATAAAATTTTTAGCTGTGCTTTGTTTTGCACGTACTGTGGCAAGGCAGATAATATCGAGTTTGGCAAACGATAATCGATAACAATTATCGATCATCACTGTTTAGCGCTAATATTTATTTTGTGGGTGCTAATTTGTTGTCAGCAATTAGAAAACAAATAAAAAATAAATTACATGACGCATTGACTGACAGCTTGTTGTTTGTTTGTGTGTGTGTGTGTATGTGCGTCCGCCTTTTGTTTCAACGCAACGAAATTAGCCTAGGCAGCAGCAACCCAGCTGAAAATCATTTTTGAAACCGCTGCCAACCGCTTTCAGGCAGCTCATCAGTGCCGTTAGCGTATACCCCCTCTCTCACTCTACCGCTGTCCATTGGTCGATACGTGAACGATTCACATTCTCTCGTTTGTCGCGCCGTGTTTCTTATGTTTGTATAAAATACTGCAAAGAGGTCTTTATCTTAATGCCATGTACACATATGCATACATTCTTGCGTATTTACGTATGGGTATGTGTGCGTGTGTGCATTGCATGTATTATATATGGAGTATATGAATATGCGTACAGTGTTGGCAACCAAAAACCAAATAAAAACAGCTTATTTTAGATGAAACTGGATTAAAAACATAACGTAGATGCTTCATTTGATTAGATACCAAAATCTTACTGTGGCATTATCTCAAATGCCGCATATAATGTATATCTACCAATAAACATAAAAAAAAGAGAAGCTAAACTTAAGTCATTCAAAAAAGTTATGTTTGACGCACTTAAAAAAAAAATTATCAATTGACAACACTGCGACTTGTGACGGAAACACGTCGCGAGGGGTAAACAAACTCCCGTTACTGCTGCTGATAACACTGCTGCTGCTGTGCTGCCTGTCAGCACAAACGCAAAAAAAAAGCAACAGCAAAAAAACAATGAGCTAATAACAAATCCGCACGACTTTTATCAGTCAGCCATGACGACGTCGCTGCCGCAGCCGACCGCTGGCCGAGTCAACGTCAGTCTGTTATTTTTTTTCGCTCTGCTCTTTCGCTGCTGCTGCTGCCTACTCGCTTGCCTGCTGCACAGTTGCTGGTTCAGTCTGCTCGCTGATTTCGTTGCGTTACGTTTACGCGCCGCTTATGTTTGCTTTCCGTTTGTTCTCTTTGTTGTGTTCCGTGTCCGTTTGCCATTTTTTCGGTCAGTAGTGCTGTAGTCTTTCTAATTGCCCTATGTAAAAAAAAAAATATACCTCGCAATATTAGCTGAGTATTTTAACTCACTCAAATTTTGTAGACGTCAATGTGGCATAATTCTTCTTCTTTTTCTTTGGTTTTGCTAGCCAAAAATTCCTCAATTCCCAGTCTCGCTGCGTACTGTCTACGTGTGTGTGCCTGTGTGTGTGTATAAGAGACAGAGAGAGCTTTTGGTCAAACGCATGTAAAATAACGTCAAAAGTTATTCAGCGCGACAAACATAAGAAATTAGCATAAGGTGCAACAGCTCCCAACCGTGCCGCTGCTAACGGCGCGACGCACGTGTGCAGCATAAAACATTGACGCAGGCGATCGAACTGAGAGAAAGAGGGAGAGAAAGAGAGTGAACATTAAAAAAATTTTATATTTAGTTAAATGCTTGTTGTTGGTTTTACTGCTGCTTCTTTATATCCTTGAGCTACCTTGCTCTCCCTCTCTCTCCCCCTCTTCCCCTCTCACGCACTTCAAGACGCCGCGGACTGTCGTTCATCTTCTTCTTCATTGGTGCTTTTGGTTTTATTTTGAATTTATGTATTTTTAAATCTTGTGCAAAAAGCATAAAATTCAAAGCGTTCTCGTTAGAAACACGAAAAGTATACCGGGCCAAAAAAAAAAAGAATAAGACAATGTTATATCAAAGAAACAAAGGAAATTGTTTGTTAAAATAATTTTTCTCCACTTTTCTTGTAAATCAAATTAAAAAAAAATACACTTAAATATTTAGCGACAAGAAATAAGAACAATAGCAGGAGCTGGTTAACAAAAAGAGAAAGAGAAGAAGAATCGGTATAACAAAACACAAAAAAAAATTTCAAAATCAACAACCAACCAACAACAACATCAACAACTATTATCAAATTTTAATGTTAAGCTTAATTAATTAAAAAAGGAAAAAATCGTATACATAAATAAATATTAATAATGATCTAGTAAGTTAATCATAAAGTACAAAAATAAATAAATAAAAAAAAAAAACACCAACAACAACAACAAGAAAACCAACCAACAAAAAATAAATACAAAATTATAATAATCAATCAGCAAATAGTTAACGCAAATTTAATATGTACATGCAAGCAATTTGAAACGACAACAACAGCATAATAATTACCACAACAACACCAACAATTGAACACAAGCAACAACCACAAAACAACAACAACAACAACACGGATCAATACCAAAGATGGAGGCGAAATTCTTGGCTAGCGCTCTTTCATTCCTCTCGATATTTTTAGCGATTTATGCTCAATCAGTTGGTAAGTACAACAACAACTACGTATACGACAACTTAATTAAATATGACAATAAAAACAATAAAACCCCTTATGTATATTATGCATATGTATTTAAGCTCTCTTTATATATGTCTCTGTATGTATTTAATGTTGATGTGTGCAACACAAATTGCAAACAATAACAACAGAAAAAAGAACAGAAAATAAAAACAAAAATGATAGTTTGTGGTTTACAATGACCCAAGACCCAAGCCCACAGACCACCGCCCCCTGCGCCCCCCTTCTCGTCTAGCAATACGCCTTAATTGTTGCCCCGTTGCAAAGCCAACACTTTTTTATGGTCGCCTTTGCCAATTTTCACCACTCTTCTTCTTCCTCTTCTCTGACGCCCAGCAGAATTTTTTTTGTGTGAAGCACATGGGTTTCCACGCGAATTAAAGTTTGGAGTATTGTTCGTTGATATCGAATGGAATTTGTTGCCCCTATTTCTTGTTCAAGGCTTTTATAATATTTTTTGTGTCGAGGTTTTTATAAAGGTTCATATAAAAAAAAAAAAAAACAAAGTTTTAAAAACTGGTAAACTAATTTTTGATTATCGTTCATTTAAAACATGATTTTACAGTTTTTTTTTAAGCTTGCAGGATTGAGGTTTTTTCTGCTTAAATTAATAACTGCGAGCGAGGATATTTTTTCAGTTTATTTTTTTTTATATACGTGACCCAAAGTTCTGCTGGGTTTCAGCACACACACACTCACATAGAGACTTACACACACTCACACATATTGAGCGAACACTTTCCTTTCGCTTGGATTTTTTTTGGTCTGTTTTTTTTTGTTTTGTTTTTTCTATTTTCTCTTTTACAATGTAAAGCGCGCGCACCTCTCCCTATCCCTCGCTCCACCCCAGGCCAGGTATTCTCTAACTATCTCTCTCGCGCCCTCTCTCTCTTTCTATCTCTATATATTCCACTTGTGTGTCTATCTTTTTGGCCTTTAGTTAAGTGTACTTGTGCTTCGATATTTTTGTGTTGCTTTTTATAGTTTATATTGTCGGGTTGGGAGGTAGGGGTTGGTGGGGGTATTGGGAACGGGCAACGGGACTGGTCGACATTCTGTGTGTTTAGTTCTATTCTGTTCGTCTTCTTTTTGATTTTCCACTGTTTGTCTTTTCTACTCATTTGATTTTCAATTTTCCACACAATTGCAAAATGGCAACAGAAATTACCCATAAGACACACAACACACAACAATGTCTAGAATTAAGTTCATTTTTAGTATTTCAGTTTAAATCTTATGATTTTTTTTTGCTATCCTATTTCTATTTTCTTTTCTCTCTTTTATTTTTTCTTTCTTTCTTTTGTTTAGCCAGGTACACATGTAGAAGTAGCTATACATATAGTAGCCGGGTCCGCCTCCGTCTGTCTGTCTGTCTGTCTTGTTTATATTAACTCATAGATTCGTTACTCGTTAGTCAGTCGATACTCGGTACTCAGTATTCGGGTACTCGGTACTCGATACCGGCTGTGCATATTGTTTACAATTGGCAAATCGTTTGGCCGTCGAAAGTTGTATAGCCTTTGCCTTGCCTTGGCTTGCCTTGCTTTTATCTACACACATGCCGTACCCTCCTTCCACCCCCTTTCCGCGACCCACCTCCTCATGTATTTATTATTCTAAGCATACGATCCCATTTAGCATTTAGCCAGACCATCTATCTATCTATTTTGTTCCCCTTCCCCCATCCATTTTTGTGTGGGTATTTAGATTTGTTTGTGTGTCAATCAATATAATCCCTCCTCCCCCTTTCCTCCCCCCTTGCACTATTCAAGGTGTTTTATTCAAGATTTTACATTATATATATTTTTCATTTCAATTAGCTTGAAATTAAAACCTGTTTATAATGCCAAACTATTTAAAAAGATATACTTTTATTGATCAATCAGCCGAAGTTGTAATTTAAGGACTGGGAAACTTAATTGTTTATTGCATAATTGATTTGACTTTGATCAATAAAAAAAAAGCATTTATATCGACCATAAACTAGAGAACTGATCAAAAATTCTTTCTTAGCGTCGAATTAGCTACCCAATTCATAACAAATTCACATCAAATTCGATAAATGCCAATTAAAAATTATTTTCAGAATAAACATTTTCTGCTGGAATTATATATATCTATTTTATATTCATCTCTGTTTATGTATGGCTAAAAGATTGGGTTGGGTTATTTTAAAACATATTTCAGTACGTTCGATTAAAAAAAAAGTGGCGAAATTTGTTCACAACTTACTTGGCACAAAATGTTAAATTTTTTAATTATAGTAATTTCCAGAGGTGTGTGGCATGTTCTACATTTAATCCATGTGACTATCAATTTTATGTTGCACATGTTTTATGTTTTCCTTTTTGCTGCTATTATGTACAATATATCCAATGCTTACGTAAATACACAAAATTGAACGTAAAATAATAGAACAGAACTTTTGGGGCCAAACTGTTAATATTTTCAGTACGATAAATTTTGCAGTTTTCTGCGTAGGTGACCCAGAAGGACTACAGTGATCTCTAGTTAAATTAAAAATACAACACACTAGAATCGGTTATCTTAAATCTCAAATTGACTTTTAAAAATTGAAACAAAATCCATCCAAACTGCATTCGAAATTTCCACTTCTAATTGGAAACATCTGGCCAAGTTTGGCACTTTGCGAGTGTCCACTGTATTTACATTCGTATTGTAATTTTAGTTTGTGTTTTCCTTTTAATTCTGTTCTTGTTCTTCTTCTGTCTGCTATTGCTCGGTCTTACTTCAAAGTGAATTGCGTGAAAAAAAAAAAACGAAAACCACGTGTTGTCCAGGTGTGTTTATGTTGGCTTTCGCAAAGGTATTTTTTTCTTTCTTTTGCTGTTTCTTTGTTCTGCCTTTCTTTCATTTCATTTCATTCATTTGACGAGGTCTTTTCTTCGCGCAGCGCAGGTTTTTTGAACTCTCCACACAATTGAATAAACAAAATAATCAACAATAGCAAAAGGACATTTATTTTACACATGTGTGTGTGTGTGTGTGTGTACACATGGGGTGGGGGGGTCTTACCTGTTTTGTTAGCCATATTTATTTAATGACATTTTCATTACATTAATAAATGTCAAATATTTAAATTTCGCCTCGAACGCCGAATCCCCAAAATCCCGCAAGTCGATAGGTAAAGAATATCCCAGTACAGTGGAGCAAAACGTGCGCTAAGATTATGAATTTGCAAATGGAAGTTGTTAATGATGAAATAAAGCATACTAAAACGTATTTTATTAATCATGTTATGACATAAATATAAAATGAAATAAAAATGTTGCAATAACAACAATATCGTCGTCAATTGCCTTTGTTGATAAATATTATCAATAAGTTTCATTAAATTTACTTTGTCACGAAGACCGCAAAGAAACAACCTATTGTTGGCACAATGACTGACGTTAATTCAACACACAACAATCGCATTGATATTGTGTAAATATGTTTATATATATATTTGAAAAATCTGTGGGTGCGGCGAAAACATTTATTATTTTTATAAAGACAATAAACATGAAATGTAATTTCCCTTTCAATGTCGTCGTCGTCCGTCCACATTGTCGTTGCAGCGTCATAGTGAAAGAAATGTCTACCAAACGCCCCCTTCTGTGGGCAGAGGCGTGGTCACATTGTGTTCACTTGCTTGCAACTCTCGACTTGCAACGGGTAGCAACCCATTCATAGAGGTTGCCTCTGTGTTTCCGCTCGTGCCAGATAATGACTACTTAAACAGAGCACACTTACACATACATATATATATATATATATATATATAAATATATATATAGAGTATATATATACTTGGCATATCAGTGAATTGCACCTTGTGTTTTCTTTCTTTTTTTTTTGCAAGGAGTTTGTTGGGGAAATGAACTTTTTTTTTGTTGTATTTGCACTCTTATCTATTGTGGCCCTGGTTTCACTGTGCCCTCCCCCGCTCCACCATCTTTCGCAGCAGGCAGCCCTCTTTCATTAGCAGGCACCTGACAAAAGCTAAAAGTTCACACATCGCCTATTTAGCGGCAGACGGCAGACAGGCACTTATTATACACACACACACACACACGAGCACACATGCTTTTGTTCAACTTATGATTGTATATGTACTATATACATTTCACATATTTAAAAATAAATACAAAATAAATTTTTGCGTGAGAACAATTAAAATATTTTTTTTTTTGCATATACACTTATAGATATTTATATATATATATATATGTATACATGTGTATATATGTATGGGCAGACGTCTCTCTGTGTGTATGTGAGTGTCAACAAAACGTATTAAAAGCTTTTGTGCATGAGGAAAAATTATAAATTTTGTTTTGCTGTTATTTTTTGCACTTGAAGCATATTGCGTTTGGCCCACTGTGCATGCTGACATTCGGATTGTAAACATACACATGTGGGTGTATGTATGTATGTGGCTGTATATTAATGTGTGCGAAACGTTCGTCTGACTGTCTGGCAGCGCAATTTGTTCTTGTTCTTGTTTTTGTGCGTTTTGTAGACGCCAAGTACGAAGAACAACAATAACAACTGCAACAAAAACAAAGCAGCGTTGCCAAACCAAAAGTCGTCGTCTCCAACGTCACTAACGGTTGCCGCCCAATTGCCCTGCCTACTAAACCCTCCACCCCTCTTTATTGACGCATCAATCAGTCCATCTTATGGGGGTTGGTGGCCAGGGCCAAGTCAAGTCGCACAGCCGATTTGATTTGGCCGATTTTCTTTTCATTTTGTTTTTTAGTACAATTATTTTTTACTTGCTGCGCTAAGAAGGTTGCCAGCTAAATTTCTCCATTATGACCGCGTTGCGCAAACGAAACGGAGTAGCAGTGGGAGTGGGAGGAAGAGAGAGAGTTGCCAACATGTGCGATCAATTTTTGTTGCCATTTCTCTTTTCTCGTTTCCATTTTAAAATTTACCGTGCACCTTGCCCTTTTTATAAAAGACAGAGAGATATAGCTAGAGCGAGAAGGAGGTAATAGTGCCAGTGGAGCAAGCAGGCAAGGGAACAAATGGTGACGCTCTCGAAGCTTTATCGCTTCATTGACTTTGACAATTTGAAATTGCTTGGCTCCAAAGTTCAAAAGTAACTGTAAATGTGTGTATGAAAGAAATAAGCTGGGACAAGAGCGGGTGTAATAAATGTTTATGTGCACACACACACATTTGTACATCAGCACATTTGTGTGTATGTGTGTTGTGTCCATTTAGTTTTCCTCGAATCAATTTGCGTTGGTTTTTCAATTGTGCCGCGCAGGCCAATAATAATTGACATAGATGTCTGGCTCGGGCAAAGACAGAAAGAGAGAAGGCCCAATGAAATATTCAAAAATTGTCTGACATGTTTTCTCTGCATTATTTATTGGTTCTGAAATGTTGCAAACCCTACCTCACCCCCTCAATTCTCCTTCTCCTTTTCCTCATTGAAATTCAAACTGTGCGCATTGATCGTCCATCGTTCCAATTGCCTTCAAACAGTTGTTTGAAGTCCAAAGAAAAACGCTGGGTAAAATGAATTTAGCCTTATGTTTAGAGAAAACTGTAAGGCAAATAGAATATTTATTGTGTACCCACACCCACACACTCACACAGAGCAACTGACGCACAACTAATGCAACAATTATAATTATTTGTGCTATGCTTTCAACATACTTGAAAACGTTAAACAAGTGTTTTGTTAATGTTTGTTTGCTTAAAACTTTTATGTTCATTTGCCAAAAAAAAAAACAGAAAACCAAAATCGAATTAAATACATTTTTCAAGTTCCTTCGCTTTTAATAAGTTTACAAATTATTTTTTTTCTGTACTGTTTGCTGCAATGCAAAAACTTTTTCAACACTGATGAGAAATGTGTTTGTAAGAGTGGCAGAGAGAAGAGAGAGGGCGTGTGTGTGTGTGTGTATTATATGTGGACGGCTAGTCATTTTCATTTTGGTTGCTTTTGCTAATTTTAAAATAGACAAACAATTTTTTATTTCAATTTACAGCAGCCAGCCAAGCAACTAGTCAGAAAGAAGCACACACAAACAAACACACACATACGCCCGGTGGCTGCTCTCAGACACATGACTCGACGCCGCAGTCACAGTCGGCATCGCAGTTGCTGTCGACGTCGCCGTCGTTGGCATAGCTGTTGCTGTTATTTGTCTGCTTCTTCTTCTTCTTCTGCCTGTGCCTCTGTCTCTGTTAGAAAAAACTTTTGTTTGTTTTTCGCAAGTAAAACTCGGTGTTGCGTATTTAAATATTTATAAATGTATACGTATATTTATAAATCTCTGCCTGATTATGATAAGCATGCCAATGATTATGCTTAGTTGGCACTTTTTTTCTATTTTTTTAAGTGTTCTGTCTCATTACTATTAAACGGCGATGTTCTCTGTCAAGTGCACAGAGCAACGAGCATCATTGCGTCTGTCTCCCTCTCACGCTTTCGTAACAGCAGTTGTTGCTACTCGCTCTGCAACGCACTCTGTTGCTTTTCTTGTGTTCTTTTTTATGGTTGTACTTTATTGCATTGTTTTGTACGCTTTGCGCTTGTCCGCCAATTGCTGTGATTTTTTACGCATTTAATTGACGGGTTTCTTGTGCAATTTATTTAATTTTTAATGAATTCTACGTTCACTGACCTATCGAAACTGGATTAAAGCTTTTCATGATTGACCGCAATATCTGTGTGTATGTGTGTATTGCATTCTGATCCACTTGAATTATCCAAAGTATTTTAACCTTAAAAACCCCAAATTCGTCACACCAATGCCTGTCAAAATCAATTTACAGCGTGACTCCCAGACTGTGTTTTTATTTTGTGTGATTTCACGTGCATAACGACTGCTTATAATAAAAGCTTCGACACACACGCACACATGCACATCAACTCATCACAATTTAATATGGCCGCAATCAATTTTGTTTCGTGTTAATTAATTTTGCTATTTGTTTTTTTTTTCTTGTTTATAATTTCTGTGTTCGCTGATGCACAATCTGTTATTTCATCTATTCATTTTTTTTTTTTTTTAATTTTCTGTGCTAATAATTTTAAGGCTTTTGGCTATAACATCGAAATTGCAACAAAATGATGACAAGGCAAGGGGTGTGGAATGCATAATGCATAATAAAACCAAAACGGAACTTTTAAAAGGAATGAAGATTAGTTCACACACACACCTACAGACACACAGATACGCACACAATGAATGCCAATAACAATGTGTCACAAGAGCGATGCGAGTCTTTGAGATATAGGAGGAGGAGGTGGGCGGAAGAGCAGTGTGCGCTGCTGGCAGTGCTGCCATAAATTTGATTAAATAAAGTTTTAGTTGGCGCTTGCTTTGTGTCTGAGTGTGTGTGTGCGTTCTTTTTTTCACTTTTGCACACTACTATTTGGCACAAGGAATGCGACAAAAACCATGCTAGATGAACAAGCAATAAACCATAAATTTCTTGTCACCAACAACAACAAAAAGAACAGCAAGAAGAAGAAGAGCAAGAGTCATAGCGTTTAAACGTTTAGGGCTTGCAAGTGTATAACGAGACGTAAGATGGAGAGCGGGAAAGAGAGTGGGAGAGGAGGAGTGTGTAAGTGTGTGAGTGCGAATACGGAAATGCGAGAGAGAGTGGTAAGAAGAGAGAGGTGCGCTGCAAAAATGTTAAGGTGTGTTGCGCGCACGTGTATGTTGTTGTTGCTGTCTGTGTGTGTGTCTGTTGTATAAATTTATAACACTTTTTCGGCTGCGCCCGTTGCCTGCAATATGCTCTATGTTTGTACAACATACAAATGTTAATGTGTGCATGTGTGTGTGTGTGTGACAAAAGCAGAGAAAGGGATGGGATGAGGAGGGTATGTAGGAGCTGAGCTTTTGTGGCTTGTAAATGAAATTGCTGTCTGCAATCTTTTTGCGCTTAATTTTCTATACAATGCCTGGCGGCAGAATATATTTTTTTTTGCTAGCTATACAAATGTATATGCTTGTGTGTGGTAGTGTGTGTGTGTGTGTGTGTGTGTGTGTGTGTAGCAATGTGTTCTTTGTACCCAGGCGCGCCTAATCAACAACAACGAGCGTTGTGTAGTGTTGACAAGAATATAAGAAGGAAAGGGACTATGTCCGCCAGCTCGTTAAATCAGCTGATAAGATTGTGGTTTTATCATCTCATCAACACATACACGTCTGTTTGTGTGTATTTGTATGTATTTACTTACAAATGTATTGTCATATATTAGTCTTTTTGCTTATTTTAGTTGCTATCGCAAAATTACTTGTTTTACCGCTGCTGATAAGCCAAATAATGCGGCTGATAAAAAGAAAAGAAACCGGCACATGGTCAGATGTACAAACTATATATATGTGTATATTTGTATGTGTGGGTGGGTGTGTGCTTATGGCCCTGGCTTACAAATAATGCAGTCAGTCGAAACTGGACAGCGGGTTGTGTGTTGACGTCATCGTTCTGCGTCACATTATCCAATGTCACACTCAAATATGCACTTTTACATAGATATATATATATCTATGTATATATAATATATATATATTTATATACATGTTGATGTCTGCAGAGTTAAGAATGTAATCAAATTGAGTGTGAAAAATAAAAGCACTTTGCGTCTGCTGTCTGAAATCTTCTCTCTCTGTCTCTCCCTCTTGCTCTCCTCTCTCTCTACCTTTCAATCTCTGTGGGCAATTTGTTAATTGTCGTGTCCAGCAGTGTTGTGTAACGCGGCATGCATCAAAATACGGATGCAGCAATAAGTATTACGAGATATATAGTTAAAATTAACACTTTTCGATTGAATTACATATTTATGAGCAGTCTATCGATAAGTATCGATAACCATTTATATATACCAACTGCACTTTTCTATATATATATATATATATATAACAGCACAGATAACAACGAGTCACATTCACAAAGCGATTATTATTATCTTTATTTCGATTTCGGCTTTACTTTCAATTTTGTTTATTCAATTTGAAATTCGGTTGTTCTTTGTTGTATTTATTTTTCTTTTGGTTGTGTGTGTTTATTTATATATGTAAGATTTACAACACAACTCAATTAAATAAATTGATTATCTATACGTACAATATATACATATTTTTACAACTTGGCGCTGAAATCAAATAATCTGAAAATCAATGTTGAAACGAAACAAAAGAATAGCAAATAAACTAATCGTTAACTACAAAAAAAAAAACAACACAAACACACACACTCGATCGGAATGGAACGTGTCGGATGCTATATTAACCATATATAAATATATTTTATAGAGTGTTAAATACTAATTGAAAAGAGCCACAAGGAGTTAATTTAACTTGTTTAATTATTTTGAATGTTTTCTTGATTATAGTTTGTTTTTCAAATTACCGTTTACAAAAGTTCCCCTACGAATAGAACTCTCCATCTCTTTCTCTCTCTCTCTCTCTCCATCTCCCTTTGTCTCTCTCTCTCGCCATATGTTGTACAATAAAATTTGTTGCAACCTTTTTTTGCTGTGAGTGTGTGTTGTGTTTATAAACATATATATAAATATATATATATATATTATTCTATTATATATATATATATATGTAATTTGTGACCCATTTGCCGCCCTTCCACCCAAAAAACTACAACAAACACCCCACGCCACGCGCTCAAAAATCTATAGCGAATAATAATGAGAGTGACGAGTCGTCGGCTGAATTTGCACTCGCCTCATCGCCTGTGGTCTACTATGGCGATTCGAATGTGAATATTGGGGAACCCTTTGCCATTACCTGCGTTATACCGATCACCGAGAAGATCCATTGGCTGAAGAATGGCGAGTCGATAACTCGTCACAATTTGCGACACGGCCACGACGAGCACTCTTATACGCTCTCGGAGAGCGCCATTGAGGGTGAGTATTTTTTATGAAGAAAAAGAAGCCGAAATTCAACATACGACTATCGAATATCGATATATCGATTATCGACTACAGGCGAAAAGCACAAGATTGAGGCGCATCTAAAGGTGCGGCATGCTCTGAAGGTGCACGAGGGACGCTATCAGTGCAACAACAACTATCGCCGTAATAGCGGCTATCACATTTTACATGTGCGCAGCAAGCAGCAGCAGCAGCAATTTCCCACTGAGAGTGGCTATCAAACCATTGATGAACTGACGCCAAGTTCACCAGATGAGATTTTTACACGCACGTGGCAAGAGCAACAACAACCACCGCACAAGCAGCACAATCAGCCAACATCAACAATTGTTGGCTATGGTAATGCAACGGTTTATGGCCACGACTTTGGCTATCAGTTGCCAACACCAACTAGAAAATACAACAACATTAACAACGAACTCACCACGCTGCCTTGGCATCATACAACAACAATAAGCACATCCACCACTGCACAGGGTGCCTCAGGTGGCAATGCCGGCATCCATCGCATTTATTCGGCAACACCGCCAGATTTTCCGCCACCACGCTTAAGCCTGTTGGAGCAGCATACGCTGGCGCCACCCGAGCCGCCCACCATCCAACTGTACAATCAGTCACTGCCCATTGTCACTGCCACAATTAGCAGCAGCATGACGCCGCATCATCATCTGCAACAGCAGCAGCATCTGCAGCAGCAGCAGCAGCAGCACATGTTAAATGCTTTTCAATTGCCGACGCCGCAGCAGCCGCAGCCACAACAGCCCCATCCACATCATCATCACAACAATAATGACAAATATCAGACGTACGCGCCGCAATTTGTACCGCCATCGTTAGGTACCGTTACATCAGCAGCCCCTACAGCTGTTTACAACAACAACAACAACTTCGGGTTAATGCAGCAGCCCAAGACGTTCATGCCTATTAAAAAGGGTGAGCACACTCACACATCAAAAAAAAAAAAAGTAAAGAATAAAGCTCACGAGAATCATGTTCACACACATGCCCACATACAGGGTGATCAATTAAGCTCTACATATATAAATGCGCTTAGGAATTTATTCTGCTGATTCGTTTTTTGTGATTTTTTTTAGAAACTTGTTTTTGGATTTTCAATTGTTGACCATATATGTGCATGATTTGTGCTCTTTTAATCAACAAACAGCTCTTTTTTTATTTACTTTCTTTCAACCAAATGCAAAAACTTTGTTTATTTTATACCGATAAAAATAAATTAAAATTTAGCGCTTATGGCATTTATAAAATATGTATTACTTACTTGAACATCCCTAATACAAACACACACACATGGAAAAGCTGCACGAGTGATTTGAAGAAAGAATAGAAAACGGAATGCAGAAATCACTCGTGCAGGTCTCTCTCATCTATAGATACATACATACATACACACATACATACATACACACATACATGCAAACATTCATTTGCATTTCAGTCAGTTGTTCTGTTTGTTTTCATAAATGGCCCCACCCCTCAACAAGAAGAACAAGAAAAACAGCAACAAGTTTTCACACATTAAGCTCGCATCAAACTAATTTTTTGTCTAAGTCTCGCTCGCTCTTTTTTGCTCGTAACTCTCGCTCCCCTCTGTCTCTTTCTCGCTCTCGCCCTCTTCGATATCAGCACGTCTCTTCATTACTCAAAAAATCCCTCATCGATAGTCTAATTTGGTGTTGTAAAATGTTAATCGCTCTCGCTCGCTCGCTCGCTAATCGCTCCCAGGCTTTCGTCTGCTCTTTCGCCCACATATCATCCTACTCTTACGCATACACACACACTTACACAGAGGCAAACTTAAAGTTAAGCTTTTATTTTATAGTTGTTGCGTGCGACTTGTGTATTTATGATTTGATTTGGTTTGTTTGTGGTATTTGGTTGATTTATCTATTATATATGCTGTGTTATTATATAATTTAGTTGTGTTTCTACATAGTTGTTTACCTTAGTTTTTGAATTACACCGCTGTCAGGTGCACAGCACACAACCCCTATCCCCCACTCTCTTGGTGCCTCTATCTCGCTCTTGTCAATTTGATTGATTGGACAGCCGCCATTTTGCTGACGACGCACATATAAAAAATCATGTGTAATTTACAATTGGCGCTGAGCTGCTCAATAAGCCCCCGTTGTTGTTTTGTCCCCCTCCTCCCCAACCCCCATTGTGACTGTGACACCGACTTTATGTTTATTGCGTTTGATTTTTGCTTTCGTCGTCGTTTTGTTTCACGTTTTGGTTTTTTGTTTATTCCGGTTGGCGATAAGGACAAAGCAAATACAAACATAGCATATGTATTTGTCTCACGTACATGAATATTGTATATTTTTTTTTTTTGTGTGTGGCCTACAACGGTTTATCGATTATCGGTTATCGTTGTTAATCTGTCGGCCTGTTTAGCTGTGTTGCTTTTGCTTTACATTTGCCTTGCTTTGCTTTGCTGAATATTGATGACATTTATTAAATATTTTTACTACTATCAAACAACAACGATTATTGCTCCATTTCAACTGCAGCGCTATCTTTAACAAACAGATCTATCAATAACAGTAACTTATTGTAATTAATACAAATCTATTTATATATATATATCCAATACATATACATATTCCCATATATATATATAATATATATATATGCAAATATATATGCGTCGCGTAAATCAAACTTATTTGATTTCAGTCCAAGTTCAAAAAAACTAAAAAATATAAAAATAAATATCATTAAACAAATTATTTAACTACAACATATCTTTGTATGAAATAGGAAATAAAAACTCCAAATTCACCAACGAAATTATTGTACGCTGTTTTCTTTTAATTTATAATTTATTTCTATATTATTTCTAGTTTTATCTTTTAAGGTGGCCCGTTTATCGAATTACATCTCTGAAAATATTATTATTTTTTATTTCCATTTATTTAGCTGTTTACTTTAAGTATATTTAGACTTTGTGAGTGTGTGCGTGTAACATTTGTTGTTGCCCTCTTTAAGTTGCAATTGTTCTTTTTCTTTCTTTCTTGTTTTTTACTTATTTTACTATTTACTTTCAGTTTTCGTTTTAGTTGAAAAGTACTCGTTAGCCAACTAGAAAGATTTCAAACTGGCCAACAATACACAGCGCCATCCATTAACAGAAAATGCAACTATACAAAAAAGAAAAAAATAAACTACAACATCTCTCAGCTCATTCTTCTTGTTCGCTCTCAGTACAACCTCGCGCGCCCGTCCACTACCACAATTTAAAGATTACCCTGCGCAACACCCCCACCACCCACCTGTCATATTATATATTAAGCGCTCGCCTCTCAACTTTTATCTACAAAATATATACTCTTATTATATACCATATAAAATTGTTTATTTTTTTTGTTTTTTTTCTTATATGCATACAAATCTTAGTAATAAATTTGTTTAAGCATTTTTTTTTT
This sequence comes from Drosophila nr. medialis 2 BK-2023a, assembly GCA_035044325.1. Lineage (NCBI taxonomy): Eukaryota > Metazoa > Arthropoda > Insecta > Diptera > Drosophilidae > Drosophila > Drosophila nr. medialis 2 BK-2023a. The sequence continues at coordinate 838,013 of JAWNMH010000393.1, forward strand.
ATGTAAACGTTGTTTCCTATTCTTCCCTTTTTTTCTTATATATATATATGTGTACTAGTATTTTATTATTATTCTTTAAATATTCAAACTAACGCATTTTTTCTTTCACTCTCTCTTATCGGAATCATTCAGGGCCAGATTCCTTGGTGCCAAATTATGACCATGTGGAGCGTCAAATGAAATTCTACGATATTCGATCGCCGCTTGTGCTCAGCTGCAATGTGAAAAATGTGGAGTCCACTGATCCGCTCATATGGTAAGTATCGATATTACAGCAATAATCAATAACATCAAAAAGTTATCGATAATGAATTTTGACGACCTGTTTAGAGACCACAAAACTAAAATCCACAATTTTAAGTCGCAGCTGACCTGTGTGGATTCTGTGAACAGCTGTTCGATGAAACTTTAATATAGTGTAACGGTGGTTATCGGCAAACCACCATAGAAACGGCAAATGCATGGACATGGAAATAGTCAATTATGAATGACAAATGATTTTAGTCTTCGAGAAAAAGTGTACTTGTAATCGCCATAAAGACGAGAAAATTAATTCATTACATTTTTGCCTCTCAGCAGATATATTTGAATTTGCAAGAGAACTTTTAATCTGCAGCTCTGCAGATAGATGAACATGACCAGAATGACTCGACTTTTGATCCTAATCAGAAAAATAAATATATATTTGCTTTCGGTTGCCCATTTTTTTATTCGTCATGAAATTATGATTATGATTGGCAAACTAAACTCGGCTCCAAAAATACCTTTTTCTAATTTGTCGTATTTCAACCTTACCCTTCTAATACTGTCCAACATAGTAGGCCGACTCAGTTGTTCCACTGGCTCAGCATACACACACATACACAAACACACACACTCACACACACATAGGCACATATATATACAAGTAGCAGGCAGTTATAAGAGCAATCATTTTAATACGGCACAGCTAAGCACTTTTGCTTAATTATGTTGCGCCCCTCCACCCCCCTAAAACACCCTCGTCCTCCTTTTTAACCAACCATTTGACTGACGTAACCTGGAGAGAGCATAGTCAGTGTTAGGATAACAGGGGGGGGGGGGGGGGGGTTAGATATGGGGGGTGTGCATATTAACAGGGAGTGGGCCTCTTCCTACTCTGGCTTGTATGTCTAACTGTGTGTGTGTGTAATGACACTCTGTCGGTCTGTTGGTCGGTTGGGCCAGGGCCACAAACTTTGCGTGCCTCATGCTGAATTAGTCCTGAATAATTGGCACCAAAGTTCTTGCAACAGAATAGCAAACAAAGAAAACACGAAAAATAACGGCCAACTGAGGCACGTCGAAGATTTTCGTACACTTGCAGACATTTAACAACACGAGAAAACCGATCGATTGTTCTCATAGTAAATATGTGATATAGTTATCCGATGTTGATGATAAACTAGTCCTGCTGAACAAGAATGTATATAAATTATTGGAGTCGCAGATGTCTCATCGAAAGCGTTAAACTTTACGACAAAATTAGCATATCCCTCGCAAGGGTATAAAGACGTATCCGCAATTTGAGCAAGAAGACAAAGTATTCGTAGGGAGTGCTAGCCCCACCTAGCCCCACAGCTCCAAAGTGTGTATTAAGTTCAACAGACTTGTTTATTACCCGTTAATCGCTTGAATTATTTGCATTTATATATAAATATATATAAAACTGAAGTCTCACCTGGCAACTATTTGAAGTACATACAAATACCAAAATGATGAGTGGGTTTTTTTTGTATGACTTTCACTATGTATCGCACTGGATAATACTGTATTATTTAAGCTAATCGGGGTGTATATATATCTTATATATATTTCTAACAGGAAAAAGGCTGGCGTCAATGTGACGGATGATGCAGATCTGAGAGGTCGCTTCCGGCTGATCAACGCCGAGAGAAAGTTCATCATCGATAGGGCGGAAGCTAAGGATCATGGCGTCTACAGCTGTGAGTTCAAAGGCGCGTCCAAAGATATACATGTGATTGGTAAGTGCCACAAGAGACACATAACTTAAAACTTAATTATAAACAATATTTAACTTGTCAAACAGCTCGCATTGTTGTACGAGTGCCTTCAAATACGGGTGTTGTCGAGGGTGAGAAAATGATGATCACCTGCGCGGTTGCTGGCAGCAATCCCAAATTGTCATGGAGCTTTGGTGAGTGTTTAGTCAATATATATAGAGATGCTAAATCTGTTATGTAATATCATCCAAGGCAAGTGAGAGTGCTCCAGTCGAGAGGGCTCGACTAGAAGAGCCGAGAATTTCTGAGAGTTGTGGGAAGAAGAAAATTATGTTAATAAAATAATAATAAAATAAATTGAGATATTCGATCTTAGAATGCTCCAATCGAGAAATCTCGACTTGTAGATAGTCTAAGCCCAGCTGTAGTAGAATATGAATATATGTTTTGGTTAGCAAAATCTTAGTTTCTTAACCGATATTTGAGGAAATGTGTTTGGTTGATCAACAGTATGATTAGTTATATTATATATATATACATATATATATTATATGCATTTTATTGCTATCGGAAATTGAAGTTATCGATAAAAAAAATAAAGTTCTTATGATAGATAGACAGACATGTCTAGATCGATGCGACTGCTGATGCTGAACAAGAATAGAAATACTTATATTGTATATATATACTCATGTATGCTTAGACATACCTTCGCCCAACTTCATTATACTCTGTTTTTTAGGGTATAAGTACAAAAAACAAAAATATTAATTCTGCCACTTTTGCATTCAGGCAATTACTCACAAGTAACAAATAGCACAGGTCGTTATGTACTGAAAGCGGATGAGGACAGCAAAGTGGAGAATGCCATTCTAATGGTTGAGAATGTAACATTGGACGATAGAGGCGAGTACAAGTGCCACGGACGCAACGAAGCCAATGACTATGGTGACAATAGCACCGTTGCCACCGATTTTACAAACGTTCGTGTTAAGGGTGAGTGAGTGCCTGCCTCTGGCTGGGAAGGGAAGGGAATATCATCATTTTAATCTCGCAACTAAATTGCAATAATATTTGTAGGTAAATTCGCCGCCTTGTGGCCTTTCCTGGGCATCTGTGCTGAGGTGCTGATTCTCTGTTTGATCATTCTCATCTATGAGAAGCGACGCAACAAGAGCGAACTGGAGGAGAGTGATACTGATCCCCAAGAACAGTAAGTTGCCAAGAACAACAACCAACCAATCAACCAACCAACCAACCAACCAATCAACAACAACAACCAACCAACCAATCAACAACAACAACCAACCAACCAACCAATCAACCAACAAACAATCAACAACAACAACAACAGCCACAATACAAGAAAACATCAAACAACAACAACAAGCAGTCCACAATTAAACAACACCAAACAAACAAAAATTAATAATTTGTATAACAACGCAGCAGAAAATTTACATTTTAGTTAATAAACTGCAAATTAAAGACGTTTGAAGCTGCATTCTCGCAATGCGCAACAGACAAACACACACATACACACATACACTAAACACACACACACACACACACACATGCGACGTACTTACACACACACACACACATACAGAGACAGAAACAGCAGCAGCCGTAAAACAAATTTAGCAAAATTTTCCTAGTTAACAATTTATATAATTACACAACAAAAAAAAAAGATAAACAAAATGTTTATTTTGTTGTTTGTTGTGTGGCGCGAAAAGCAAACAAAACAATTAACGAAATATGCCCAAAAAACGAGACGAAAAGTTAACAATAAATTTTTTACATTTAGCTCCTTGATTTTGCTTTATTTTTGTACGCATATTGATGATAAATTTTGTTTTGCGTGCCACAAAAACCAAACAAATTTAATATATAAATTTATTGAAGAAAAAACAAAACTTAAAATTCAATGTTAAAACTGACATAACACAACACTCAAACACACACTTTACACACACACACACACACACACACTTATATACTGAGCGTAGTTATCTAGCCATATAGTTATACAATATATGTATATATAATTATTATATATGTATTTAAAAAAAACAACGTATGCCTTATGATTTCATATCGAAAAAAGTTGACAAACATTTTGTTTGCTGCGCTTGTTTTCTGTTGCTTCAACTTTTAAACACAAACCAACACACACACACACCTACACACACACACACCTACACACACACACACCTACACACACACACACCTACACACACACACACATAAACACTATATGGAAATTTTCCCTTATGATTTGTATCGAGTGCATTATTAAGATTGGAACGTAAAAACGAAAAAGAGAAAAACATGTTATAAACTTTGTTATTAAGTACTTATTGTTTAATTATACTTTAAAAATGATTAGCAACGCCTTGAATGAACGTGAACTACACACACATGCAAACACACACACACACACACACATACACAATTTTCTATCGTTACTTATGTATATTATATTACGACTATCTAAGCTTAAAAGTTGGCAATAAATTCTTGTTAATAACAATAACACAAACGAAACAAACAACAAAAACAAAACAACAAAAAACACGGCTACAACAAACTAGTAAATGAAAGCGAAAAAAATTAATTTTCTTGCCGTTCTCTTTTTTTGTCATTCTATGTTTTCTTGATCGGTATCAGCTATATTTGTAGTTTGCGCCACCCCCACTTCCCCTTAAATCTAATTAGTCTGTACGCACACACACACACACACACGCACACCACACACACACACACACACACCAACACATACACACACACACACACAAAAAGTATTTGTTTTCTTGCGCACTTTTTGGTTTCCGTTTCAGTTCTCAGTTTCTCGTTATCAGTTGCAGTTGCAGTCCTTTCTCTTCTTCTTAATCTTGTTTTGTTTTTGCTCTTGTACATTTTGTGAATAATTCTATGACGAAAGTTATTTTATTATTATGTCTACCGCTATTATTATTACAGTCTATTATTATTACAATTTTTATGATTTTTGCGCCTTATAATTAATTGATTACTATTATAATTATAACATTTACATTAAACAAAAAAAAAGGAAGAAAATCCAACTTAAACTTTTGTGCTATTTTTCGCTTATGATTTTGTGCGTTTTGAGATTGATTTCTACAAAATAAAAAAAAACAACAACAAATGTAAATTAAAAACCAAATGAAACACGCATTTTTAATGACTCCTATCTGTGTTTTGTAGTGCTGTATGTACAAATATATATCATTATGTTTAATTTGCTTATGTAGTAGCTATGTATACCTTATATAGAGATCGTCCTGCCCCCAGCACAGACACACTGACACACACACACACATAGCCATATGTGTGCAACACGTATGCGCAACAGTATTATTTCGCAACTACAGATCTGCCCAAGATTTCAAAAACTATATATATATATACACCAAAATATATATTTGGGATTGGAACCATCTCTATGTGTCCATGTGCTAAGCGCTTCCTTTTTTTTCAGTTAATTGAGCTTTTCACGTACAAAAATTCGTCGAAATTCGTAGTGCCAAGAAAATTGTGTAGCTAAATAATCATGTGAAGCTAATCAAATTCTATTTCATTCTTTTCTTATTTCCTCCCCCTACCAAAAAAAAAAATACATCACAATCCGTATAACTAACAAACTGTAGTTGATAAAATTCGCAATAAGTAAATAAAAAATTTAATGCATAAGTAAATAGGTAAAAATGCAACAGCGCCTGCAGCTTGATTGATCGATTGGTTTAATCGATTGTTGTCGCTATCGTTTTCGCTCGCTATGGTTGCCACCCATTATAAATTACAGCTGACCACTAAATGCAAAAAATAAACATCAATTCAATTCCACCTACCTACCTATAAACAAATTCAACCGTATGAAAGTAAAACATCAACATCAACAACAACTATAACAATAATAATATTAACAACAACAAGTAGCATAATGTTTGTACCAGCAACAACCAACCAACAACAAAAAAAAGCAACAAGCCAAAAAAAAAAAGTATCAGATTTTAAATTTATTTTGAATTGTTCAATTATTTTGATTTTGATTGCCAACAGTAAATTTTTTCTTATATGTATTGATTGAGATTTAACTAACTGGATTGATTAATTGCCGAACCCTTAAAATGCTTTTAGTTTTTTTTTTTTTGGTTTAATAATACGTTTTCTAGTTGCCACTTGACTCGATTCTCTTGACTCATATGCGATTTTGCAATTTGTTTCTATTGCAGGAAAAAGAAAAGGAGAAATTATGATTAAAATTCCTAAAGACAGCCTCAAGAAACGAAATATTGCGCATATAAATACAAATTGAGAAGAAAGCATTATATTATATACATAATATACACACAATTAGCGAAATGAGTGTTGTCACAAAGCCCCCCCCTCTCCTCCCCCACCTACTCTCTACCCCTTTTCCCTCCAGACCCACATCCTTTTCTACCCATTCAAAAATATTGTATGAAAGAACTTTGGTTAGTCAAATTGTATTTTATTATTACAAAAAAGAAGGAAAACAAAAAACTTAATATTAAAATGAAAGCGAAAGAAAATTAACATTAACAAACGAAAAGTGATAGCAGTTAAATGAACACTAAATCGGAACTCTAATAATTAAACTAAAGCGATCAACAGCAGCATCCAATGATGAGGTGGATTAATGATGACGGTCCAGAAACCCCTCCTCCCTCCCCCTCAACACCGAACCCGCAGTACTACTACTACTACTACATAATAATAATAATAATAATAATAATAATAATACGACTACAACTACTACTACTAATACAACTATTAAAGATGTCTCAAAAACACACACACACACGCCCCACTCTCAAAAAAAAAAAACAAACACATACATACATACGTAGGAATATTCGCCATCTTGCAAAACCTAAAAGTAAAGAAGTCGCAGAAATGTTGTACATAACCTACAAAAAAAATAACGCCGAGGGTTCCGTCTGCAGACTCGCGTATTTATTTACTATATATACATATGCTTATCATTTGTAGCTAGTTTTTTCCGGGGTGTTTTAGTTTTGGGTGCGTAAACCGAAATTCTTCAAATTGGAGGAGAACAAGAAAACCAAAAGCAAAAATGCAACAAAAAAAAAAAAAACAACAACTTAACAAAAAATTAAAAAACAAAAACTGTTGAACGAGAAATGTTAAAATTTGTTTATTAATATTAGTTAATATAATAATGAACTTTTTAAACAATTAAGTAGCGCGTTATGAGTATATTTTAATAAACAAAATAAAATAAAAATTAATATATATGAGATATACATATATATATATATATATATATATATAAATATATATAAAGAGCGTCAAAACAACAACAACTACATTGTATATTTGCATAATTTTAAACTATTACAAAATAAAAGAAAATACAACAAATGCGTACTGCCAAAAACTTGTAAAGTTCAGTACTAATTGCTTAAACTATTGTATTGTATCAAATATGATTATAACTATGATTATGATTATGATTATGATTATGATTATGACGACTTTGCCTCATTTTTGGTAAACAAAAGCAAAACAAAAAAAATGGAAAAAAAACAACAACTATAAGAAACCCAAAAGCAAAATCAAAAAGAAAAACACTTAAATTATTTTTGATTTGTGTAAGTTGTTAACATTTTTGGTTGTATATGTATGTATGTGTATAAACGGAAACCAAGTTAAATACTAAAGCGGTCTTCAATTTTCATCTAAAACTAAACTGAATCGTTGATTTCATTTTTATACGTACGTTTGTTTTTTCTCTCACATTTTCTTTGCCGCCACCAAAGCTTTAAATATTTATATAGTATAAACTGTGTTCTCAGTAAATGAAAATAAACTTAAATTAATTAATTAAAATGAGAAACATGAGATATTTGTATAGTAAAATAATAAACTAATAAATAATAATAAACTAATAATAATATCCGTTCTTGTTATATACGACAAAATAAGAAAACAAAGAATGCTAAAAAAAAAAACTGAAACATCGTGTGTGTATGTTCGATATTCGTTATATCTATACATATGTATAGGAACAACTAAATAACCTGGCAACACACTTGGAAACCGTCGTAATCTTAACACTATCGATTGATCAAATGATATCGATGAGATCGATATCGAAATTTATGAAATTTTTAGGGTTTTTGTGTATAAGTTCATTTTTTTTGTATTGTACATGTACAATTGTTGTACAGTTTGTGGCTTATTTGTGTAACGACCATTTGTGACTATGTTATATATATAAATATATATATATGTATATGTATATGTATATGTACTTATATATGTATATGTGTTTCGTATACAACTGACAAAAACCGCTAAAGACAATTGCTTTGGTTTATAAACACTCCTTTCTACACACACACACACACTATTAAACGTACACTTGTGTATATGACACATAACCTCTTGAACTGATAAAGTGAACCCACGTTGCTTATACATACAACAACAACACACGAAACAACAACAACATAACATAAACAGCTACGATACCTATTTACTGCTATAATGTATGACGTAATGTTACCCACAAAAAACAAGAAGTTGAAGATGAAGATGAACAACATACTTACTACAACAAATAATACAAGAACAAGAACAACAACTTTGAAACACTCGTCAACTATTGCTATATACTAGAAACTATACATAATATATATATACATATACACTTATATACAGAAAGTACATACGCAGTATTGTATGTTTTTTTTATGTACAGTGAATACAAGAACAAAGCCTGAACAAAAACAAATCGTGTATCCTAAAAACTCCTCAGTATATTTGAAACGATTTATTTACGCCTTCTTTTCGATTATTTACATTATGATATGTATTACGATTGTTATCGATAACAAATCAACAACAAGAACAACTGGCACACAATTTTACTCCCCGCGTTAAGCGCTTCATACAAATAATAATAATAAAAAAAAATAACTTAAACTAGGTACAATTTATATACATATATATAAATATATATATATGGATATATATATATACAATATATACATAAATAATATTAATGATAGCAAGTATTTTTAATTAGCTATAAGCCACGTTATTACAATTTGGAACCATTGACGAAACCAAGAAACCAATTCAACAATTCAAGAAGAACAGCAACACCAATAACAACAAGCATATACTAACTAGATAAATTAAGCGTCTCACTTTTGATAATTTCAGTTTCAACACTCAAGAAGCTAACATCAAATAGGCAAAACAAAAACACAAATATGAAAATTAGTTACAACAATTGTAGGCTCGATACTTAACGAAAGATCGATAAGATCAAAGATCGAATATCGATTGCAAGTCACACGTTTCGCTAACATTATCGAACAATTGGAAGCAACTCAACCACACCCTCAGTCCCAAAAACCACCCGGGCAATTCGAATGCCTGTGCCAAGGAATCATCCGATCTCCTTTGAGATTACAAATTTGGAATATGTCCAGTTCTTAGTCGTAGTCTTAGTCTGATTTGTCTTATTCTCAACTCTCGCCGTTGTCCCCATTGTAAGTAGAATAAAGAGAAACATAAAATGCCTTAGGGTTTCAGTAGATTAAAGAAAAGACGAACAACAATTTACTAGAAAAAAACTCATCAAATTTCGATTTCTCAGTTACATGTTTGAAACGTGGGACTTGCTCTCCAGACATAGGCGTATAATCAATTTGTATGAAATACTCTATATAATTCAGTTATTAAATACGGGTAAATCGTTACAACAACACCAAAACGAACAACAACAACAACAAAACAACCACAACAAAACCATTAAAAATCAGCTAAATAATGGAAATCCCGACGGTCAGCCAAAAATTTAGAAAATCTTTTGCTAGAATCTTAACAAGGATGCTGCCTGAAGTTATATCAAGAAAGATGAAATTATTAAGTGCCCACAATTAAAGTTAAAAAAGAAATACACACACACACATATACCAACCATAGATAGCCTTAAAAAACACACACACACTCACAACCAACATATTTGGCGAAAGTTTTGATTTATTTTTGACTGTCCGACATATATAAAATAGATATATATACAAATATTCTGGCAATATGAAATACTGGCGTCTTCAACTAGGAAAAATACTAAATTACAGTGTTTGATTGCTATGGGAAAAAGCTATGATTTTTAGCAATTTATATAGAAAATGGCAAAATCACAAGTCAACAGGGCACAGCGCTTCTTAACTACATATATATATATATACATATATATATATATATATATATACATATATTCATTTCGATGAGCAACTTTTTTAAAACCAACGCTAAACTTAAATTACATTAAACTATAAAACTAAATATGGACGAAATGAGAAAAACAAAAACAAATGCAACTTTTTAAACTAATATTGAATTGAACCCAACAAAGTGTTCATTAAACTAAAAAAGATACAACAAAAAGATTACACATATATATATATACATACATGCATATATATATATAGAGTATATGTAATTCAAACACGACATTTTGTATGGCTATGGCATTAAAAACTAAAAATAAAACCAGCAACAATTTAGCTATGTAATGTATTGTAAAGAGTTTAATAAATTTAACACAAAAGCTACACTAACAACAAAAATTAATAATAATAAAAATACATAAATACATACGTACATAAATACAACATAAAAAATTGCATCAACAAAAAAAATGTAACGAATTTCATGAAAACTGCGCTCTTAACGCCTAATCTACCGATTTCTCTATATATATACTACATATATACATATACATACACACATACACATATATATATACATATATATATATATATTTATATATATATAAATAAAGTGAAACACAACAAAAAAAATATACACTTGTTTTTAGCACTGAAAACATTTGCGTTCATTTTGTTTAACAAAATTATAACATAATTATTGAACATGTGCATATGTATACTTGATGCATATGTGCAGAGGTTTTTTCAAGTGTAGCCCAAACTAAAATACACGCAAAATGTCGTCACTCTCATGATGCTAGTAACTAGTAACTAACTAAATTGTTAAACAAACACACACACACAACTTACCGTATATTAGCAGAAACAACAAAACAAAACAAAACCAAAAAAACGAATCCCAGTTAAAAACTAAGTATATAAAATCAAATTGCAATCCACACGAGTAATAAAAACAATTGTATTATATCTAAGAACCCCCCCCAAAAAAAAACCTAAACATAATAAGAACACAAGGTTAATTAACGCTAAAGATATATATATATATATATATATATATATCTATATATATATATATACATATGTATACATATATATATATATATATATATACAAATATATTTGAATTTATATATATATAAATGCGGCTATTTATTAAGGTGATTGCGACTTTCAGCTAAAACTAAATTAGTAATTGTAACATTAAATAAAAAAAACAAAAAAATATTTTAAAAGCAAGCGCTTGAATTGTACATTTTTACAAGGCAACTGTACATTTAGCGCCCACGGCATAAAAACTAAAAATAAAAACAAAAAAAACAAATGAGTTGAAAGGCACAGCAAAATAAATATAAAAAAATAAATAAATTAAAAAAAAGTAAAAAACAACAAAAAACAAGAAGCAACATTTGGCTCGCTAGAGAGTCCAAATGAAAATGTTGCTTAGCCAGAACGGAAATGAGTTTATTAAATATACATTTAAAAATTCATAATTATAAAAAATAAAATAAAAAAAAAAGGAAACCAAAAGAAAACCCAATTCGTTGCATAATATTTAAAACGAAGGTAGTATTAACTCGATTGCCTAATTCTAATATTAAAAAAAACAAAAAAACACAAAAACCAAAAATGGAAAAAAAAACTATATTAAAAAAAACATTAAAATTAACAGGTAAAATAATAATGAATGAAAAACAAATAAGAACAAACAAAAAATGTTATTATACTTATTATACCGATTAAAATGAAAACAAAACAAATTAAAATAAAAATTTTATTTAGATTAAAATCTTTTGCACTCTCCTCCAATTGACAAACACCATTCACAGGCAAGCCGCCCCACGATGTAAGTATTGTGTGAAATACCATTCGCACCCCATAGTATATACAGTGAGAGACACCTTATTTGGCTCAGTGTAATTGCCTGCCATAAGCTAATTATTCATTATTTTTCAAAAATTGCAAAAACCGATGGTAGGTACATGTATTAGCCACCAATATGAATGTATGCTCCTAATAAACTGAACACCCAGGTGTTCACAATGTACCTGGTCCAAATAAGTTGCAGGCAATTACTTTTTTTCTTTGACACTGAGCCAAATAAGGTGTCTCCCACTGTAGCTCCAATGCAATATTATTTATTTGCATGCTCCGGTTAAAGTTTTTGATTCATTGCAGTGACGCGATAAGCGTCAAGGACCGCAAACATTGTGTATGAAAGGCCACACACACACACACACACACACATATATTAAATAAAACAGCGATTACTTAATAATAATAATTTTGCTTTATTTAAAAACGTCACTACAAAGTTGTTGCATCATGAATAAGTGTTAATATTTGTTTTAGATAACACGCAAGTCTATTTCATTTCTAGTTAGGTTGTTTAAAATGCGCTATACGCATAGCTCAATGTGTTGTTATCATATCATATCATATCATATCAGTAAACAGCGTCTCACAAAGGTACTAAAGAAATATTTGTTTCTGTCTTTTCTGCCAGATAAAGCTGCATAGTGGGTTACATTTAAGTTTTTTTCTTTTCGATTTTTTGATTTTTTTTTGTTTTTTGCATTTTGCCATCTTATCTTATCGAGCCGTGAAGCTCTTGACAGCTTTAATTGTAAACTCTTGATAGATAATAATATACTTATTTCTTATTAGCCGCATTACAATACTTTTACAAATAAAAATGTATATAAGGGACTTGGGGAGGGAAAGTGGCTATAAGCAGATAGATCATACATAACATTGTTTTCGATTTTTTTTTTTTGTATAAACTTATGCACAGAACAAAATAAATATGTACCTTTACATAAATATATAAATATATATATATATATATTCAAAAGGACGTTGGCTTAAACAACTTAAAAACAAATACCACGCACTCGATTATCCTTCAATTCACTGCTGTCCATTCGATTGTATCGCATTGTCGCTGAAGGTGCGTGGCGCCTGCAGAAGATCCGTATATTGCAGCAGTGCCTCGCGCAGCGAACGAGACACCTCCGGCGATGTGGTTGTGGTGCAGTCTACCAAATATGGATACAGACCAATCAGCAAATCCCACGCAGGCTTATTGACTATGGGCATAAAAGGAGGGACAAACGTAAGATTGCAATTTTTATTTTTGTTTCTTTTCCAGCCTTACCTTTGGATGCTGGCGCTTTCTTCATGGAGACCACGAGTGTGGCAATGGCCTTGAGCACAAACGATATTTCCGAGAGGCGGAATCTGAAATATTGGTATTACTGTTAGCATTAAAATGGAATGTAGAACACAACTTGATAATAGTTCAAATAGATCCAGAATTTTCTGAGAAGAACTTTGATTAATGCGACACTAACCTGGGCAACGGGCACTTGCCACTTTGGCGCTCATCATCGTTAAACCGCTTGAGGACCTCCTGGAAGCGATGCAGAAGCGCCGTGACTGCCAATCGACCAGCAAAGTCCTTGTTAACAATGCCAGCAGTGCCCGTGGGCAGCAAGTTGGCATTGAGGCGATTATTATTGGAGGCGGTGGCCGTTGCCTGATCCTCGAGCAGCGAGAACTGTAACAGCGTTTCAAAACATGTTTTGGCAAAGATTTCGCGCAGCTTCCAATCCGACTCGTAGCAAATATTACTATCGGAGGCGGAGTGTATGGAACCCTTGTTCAGCAGCACCACAATCTGCATGATGAACTGGTGGGGCATCTCATGGGCAAACGGGAGCACCTCATCGCGCAGCAGCTCAATCACTTGACAATCGATGGTCTCATCCAAAACAATCTCCTCGAGACCACGATCCTCTATGGTGCACACGCTGACGGGAAATAGAAACTTGTCCAGTGTATCGGCCAAATCATCCCAAAGGCTGGCAAAATGTTGTGGTTTGGCACGTGCCACCTTCAAGCCCGTATGCAGCACACTGGTCAGACTGGAGATGGCCAGCTTCCAGGTGCTGGACGACAGACATTTGTATTTCATGGCCAGCGGTGTGCGCAACGCCTTGATAATATCGTGCAATATCTGCTCCTGCACCACCGGCTCCTCGGTGGCCGTGCTTTGGTATAGCTTCACGCAAATGCTAATCGATTTCTCGCCAAACGGTATGTAGTTCATGCTGACCACCTCGATGGATGCATTGTTGCCATAATGATTGCTCGTCTTACCATATTTATTATGCTCGACGACGCTCTGCTGGAATGTGGGCGGTGCACAGGCAAACTTGCTAAAGATCAACAGTTGGCGAAAAATGGCGGGTATCAGTTGGCGTGTACTCGTTTCCGTCTCGGGTCTGGTCGCCTCTTTCTGTATCAGCTCCATGCACTCGAGTATGCCATCATGCAGTGGCGTCAGCAACGTATCCGACACGGTGGACATTATGTAAGGAACGGCATCCGTTTGCACGGGTATACAAACCGCATTCGTCAGCACCGTGCAGAACTTGTCAAAGTCCGCTGCACTGAATCTGTGTGTGAAGATGTTCAACAGTTGAATTAATTAACTCTAGTTACAAGTTGGGAATAGTTTGTTTACCTGTCTTGAATGTGCTGGAAAATGGCGGGAAAGATCTGTATGAGTGCCGTCAGAAATGCCTGACTGGGAATGTAGAAATCCTCTTGACCATCATTGCCGCCGGGCAACAATTGCCGTGTGCTCGTCGACATTTTAGTGCTCTCCATGCCAATGCTTAGCCAAATGTTCCAGGCAATCTGAGCAGAGATTGAACAATTGATGGGAAATTAACAACTGGCTGACATTTTAAACAGTCATCATCGGATTGAGCACTTACCGTCCAGATTTCATCCTCCTGTTGCTGTGCTGTCTGCCCGTCCTTAAGTCCACGCTCCGTGCTATTGTGATACATGATCTCCTGCAGCGATTTAAGTGCCGCCAAGGACACTTCACCATTCTTGCTGAGCGCCGCATTCTGTATGAATTCTAGTATCAACGACCAGGCACGCTCAAAGTCTCCCAGCATTTGGAGCAGCTCACGCTTGGTGTTGAACACCCGGCAAACACCCGAGAGGGTCAACACCTGCGTCTCGGCCCATTGCTTCTGGGCTGTGTTGCGTGAATGATGGATTAGAATGTTGCCACTGGCATCCACTTTCTCATTGCTGGCCGAGCTGCTAAGCGCGCGCACATTGTCGAGCAGGGGGAAGAGCACCTGCCAGACGAGTGCCTGCCATGTGGGTGGATTCAACAGGCTGCCATGTGCCGCAATTGTGGAGAAGAGTGTTTGGCCAGCCGATTTGCGTACAGCGGGTCGCAGATCTACGCACAATTCGCCCAGTTTGGCATACAGACACATCCACAGCTTGTCGAATTGTGGCATTTTGACGGTGCCCGGAAAATCTGGCAAGATGGCCACATCCTCCAGCTGTGTGGACATTAGTTTCTCCTGATTTTGATTGAAAAAGTCCGAGATGTTCCACTGCAAAGTAAATAGTATTTCTTAGTATTGATTGGCGGCTTATTCTGCTACTGCTTGCTTACCATAAGTCCAATCGCTGTCAGGGAGATGTTCAACTCTTGGGTTTGCGAACCAAACTTGGCCGCCGTGCTGATGCACAAGGGCAGACAGCGCCAGGGCATGACGGTGAGAAAATCTGTGATGACCAGCTGCAGGCACTGGAATGCGGTGCGTATCAGCGGCTCACCATGATGATCATTGACGGCGCCAATGATCTCGATGATGGCGGGCCAGCCAAACGAGAGAATCTCGCCGGCCGTATTGAGGATCTGGAGCACACAATCCAATTGACGCTGGCGCACATCCGCATGCAATACGCTTGACAACTCGGACAGGGGACTCAGCAGCATCGTTTGCAATTCCTGTAAAACATTTACAAAATGTTATCTTTCCTTTCAATAAAATATAAACTTATCTTACCAGGTTCTCTTTGAGGGGCTGCTTATGCTTGAATTGCAGGGCGGACTTGACCAGGTAAGTGATGGCCTCGACGCCCCATTCGCGCATGCGTATGTGCCGATGCTGACAGACCTCGAGCAGATGATTGGTGAGTGGTCGCCAGAGCACCTCGATGCGTGGCATATTCACCAGACCCGTTTCCATAAGTTTGGCGACAGCGAATAGCGACGGCTCACGATTTGCATAGGCCAGTTCCATGGCCTCGTGGGAGAGTTTGCAGAGTGCATCGATTAGATGATGCAGTGCCACATCATCCAAATACTGACTTGATTCGAAGAGTTGACCAATCATTTGCGACAACACCGGCAGATCGGCCATAACTGCTGTCTGTATGCCCACGTTCGAGTCGACGACGGGCTTTGGCATCGCCTGCAGACTGCCACCGGTGGAGGGTTTGAGGCCCAGTATCCAGACTAAATGCTGCAACGTTTGCAACACCATGTGCCACGAGGTGCCCAGAATGCTGCCATTGTTGTGCGCCAACTGCAGAATCGCACGCATACACTGCAAATTCTTGTTGGTCAGCATCACGGGCGCCTGCATTACGCTGTGGGGCAACGAGGCACTCGGCAGCGGTGTTCCAACTGCCACAATTTGCGGACGAAAATCGCCCCCATCGGCGTTGCAACTGTTGATGAACTGATTGCTTAGATCCTGACTGCCGCTGCGAGTGTGGCCTGTGAGAAATGAAATACATTTCATAATTATTATTTATATAGTTATATAATCGAGGGATAATGCTCACATCTGAGATCTGCATCGGATTGGACATTGTTGGCAAATATGGACATGGCATAGTGTGGTGGGAACGAAGCGCGACACATGGCCATAATGAAGGCATCACGCGGCTGCAATTGATCCAGCTTGCCACAGAGTGCTGCATAGTTTTGCATGGCCTTCAGTATGTTCTCTGTGGTTGCCTCATCGATGGACGTTTCCACAAGCGGAATGAATGCGCTGAGCAGGCCAGACCAGCTGGAATTGATCAGTTGCAGGCATAACGGCTTGTGCTCCTCCTCGCTAATCACAGCCGTATTGTGTGTGGGATGCAATTCCGGTGTGCGCTGTATTACGCCGCCAATCGAGCAAGTCACTTCCAACAAAATGGCATAAGCCAGAGAAATGCCATAGCTATCGGGTATATTTGGTGCATCCAGTTTATCCAGCAATTCCAAGCTAAAAACAAATAGTTTAAGTAAGCTTTTCAAATGTGAAAGGGAAAATGATTTGCTTACTAAACAGCTTTCGACAGGCCCGGCGCAAAGGAAGCCAACAGTGGCAAATAGGCGCCACGAAACATAAAACCACACTGATTATTGCCACCGCTGGCCAGCGCTGTTAGCGTGCTCGTTGTTTGTTGTCCAGCGCCGCCAATTGTCTGCTGGCCCCCATTCGAGTTGAGCACCGCCGATGCATTGATCAATGCATAGCGGACATAGCTGCCCATGGCAGCAATCATATCATGTACAATGTGCGTGGCATGATTCTTCAGATCGTACGACTTGCAGAAGAACGCAATCAGCGAGGAGCGTGTGACCAGCTTGTGGATCACCTCCAGGGCCAAAGCACGCTGCCACTGCGGCTTATCCGGATCCAGAAATTTGATGATCAGCGACAGAAAGATCTCACATTCCGTAACCAATATCGTATGATACTTTTGTATTAGAATTGCCACCAGGCGCAGCAGACGCATACTTATCGGAAAGTAAGGTTTATCCGCCGGAACGGTGGCGGTGCCATTGCTCGGTGCCGGCAACTGGCGATGTTTCACATTCGGCGAAAAGAGCTTAATGACCAAAGCACAAACGCGTTCCTTCAACAGCAAACGGAACTCTTGATTCTGTGGGGAGATAATTGAGAATAGCTAAAGTATAATTCAGGTTTATATTTTCTCATTTTTTACCTCATGAAATACTGCACTAAAATTGCTGAGCACCGCTTCAAGCAGTTCGAGGCCAAAGGTGCGCGTCATTTCGGTCATGCCCAGAAGCCAGTAGGGCTGCTCAGCGTTGACCAGCTGCACCAGATCCTGAAACAGATGAAATGCGTCCATGGCATACGTCTGGCCATCCTGTGTGCTATTGCTATCCGCATCGGGACTGCTCGAACCAGATTGTTGTTGTTGTTGTTGCTGCAGTTGGTGCTGCTGTTGCAACAGCTGCTGTTGCTGCAAACTGGGCAACGAATCTTTTTCGAGATAAACACGCTCAAAGACTAGCGAGACGAGCTGTCTTATTGTGGCCCCAGCTGTATTCACAATCGTTGGATTCTTGGTGTAATGCAAGCGAAAGCAGAGAACCAATGCCTTGGCCAAAGTGTCACCATGCACCACCAGATTAGTTGTCAGCAGCAGCGTTACAGTCTGCAGCACTTTGACCTCCTCAATGTTGTGCTCCATCAGGGTCCAGAGTGCATTGGTTATATACAGTGCACCCTTCTGATCCACCACCTGCTGTGTAATCAGCCGCTGCATCATGCCCAGACAGAACTGTGGTAAAAAAAAGGCAGTTATTAACAACGACTTGAATCTGGATGATATAACGCTTATGACTCACCTTGATTATTTTCAAGTCTTTGGTTTCGCAGCCCTGCACCAGCGGATAGAGTATCTGATTTACGGTGTAGTAAACCGAATTTTGCTGACTGCTGCCAGCAGTGGACAGCTTGGAAATTGCCTCCTCGGATGCCTGAACAGCGAAAAAGAAAAACGGAAACTGGTTAGTAAGCACAAAATCAACCAACATTGTTTATCTTTGGCTTTATATATTTATCATATTAATTAAGGAGGTCCTCAGTTTTATAAGAAAAAGAATTAACAAGTACGTCATGGAATATATAAAAACTTTTCTACGTTTTTTTATAGTTTTAACTTGAGAGGGTATTTTAAATTCGTCGTGTTTTTTTTTTTGTTAAGCTGACAACTAAGTGAGTTTTACTTTGCTTACTATTGATGAGCCTTGCTCAATTCAATTCAATTATTGCAAGGGTCATAAAATCAATTTTATTTCTTTTTCTGACCGGTCTAATATCAATTTCATAATTGCGTCGCACACATCACAGGTGCAGCAAAAGAGTCAAACAAAACCCCCCAAACCGTCTAGGAACCAACCCTCCCATTGCTGGTGACGCCACCAACCCCCGCCACACATACACAGGGCGCCCCCGCCCTCTTCATCCATCCCCATCCGTACGTATGACAAATCGCCGCAAATGATGCACACGTCAGCGGATTCAGGAGGTAACTGCAACAGAGGCTGCTACTGGTAGCAAAAAAATGCCAAATGATGACCCTGGGCACACTCACCTCTTTTATTTGCGGATACTTCTTCTTGGTTTCAAGAGAGAGCGTCTTGAAGTCTGCCTGCAGGGCCTCAACAAACTTGTGCACATCGGTGCCACCGCCCACCATCCCTCCACCCACAAATGACATAGTTATGCGTTCTGTTGTTGTTGGCTTATCGGTTTCAGCTGCTGCTGCTGTTTCGGCCTGTTTGTTGAACGAACGACACCTAGTGCATTATATGCATGCAACATTTATGCACAACACTTATGCTAAGCATATGCGTTTTATTTCACTTTATGCTTTGATTGTGAAACTACAAACAAATACACACTTGCGAGCACAATAACAACGTCGGTTGTTGAAAATTTTTCGTGAATCGCATTTGACAGCTGCAGCTGACGTACACAAGTTTGTCGATAGTTGCAGTGGCGCACGAGTTCAGACTTGCCAACAGTTGCGCAGCTGTTGGCTTCTGTAGAACTAAAATTCGATAGCTTATGTGCATACTGTAAACCGATATTTCTTCAGCAGATTGAAAATTTTTGCGTTTAGCAGTACAAATAATAATCGAAAATGCATAGCAATGTTTATTTTAATGTATCAATCACAATCCCAAATTGTCTAGTGAGAAATGTTTAACTGAGCAGAAATGTGTATTTTTTCAGCATTGACTGCTTGGTGCCAATAACAGCTTAGTATCGAATGTTATTTAACATGTAGCAACAGCGAATGTTATTTAACATTCAGCTGTTATGCAAGCTGTTAATTGCAACAGGGTGGCTATCATGCTTAGTAGTAGTAGACAGAAGAAGCATAACGAAAAACGATTTGCGGACAACGAAGACGGCGACTCGAACCCCATCGACACTCGCGGAGTAAACAAAAAACTTTAATTTGAGATTAATTTTAATGAGATTAAAACCCTAAATTCTCATGGCACTTAAATGCAAACGCGTTCGCGATAAAGTGCATTAGTCAAAAAAAGTGTGTGCCATAAAACGGTTAAACAATAAACGCGACCAATAAATTAGCTGCAGTAACTGGAAAGAAAAAAATCACGAATACACATTGCATATTGGGCCAGAAATAAACGCATTGTCTCTTGTTGTTTGATTTATTGCTGTTGTTGTAATACCTGGCCTGCATGACTAATGAAAAGAGTCTAAGCTCTGTTAAATTAAGGCTAATAATATACTCTCGAGGCTCACTGGCTCCCAAGGCGACTGCAATTGTTTTTGGACAACAACAGCAACAAAAACAATAATAAGAATAAATACAAATCATTGTCATAATTTGTGTTTGAATTGTCAACAAAACTTAAATTAATTATGTGCAAACACTGAAAATAAACTCAATAAAGGCAAATAGACCCGTGTGGCTTTGCCCATCTAGTAATTATGCTTGACCCTGGTCCAACAATAGCCACAGCCACAGCTAAAGCATTAGCCATCGTCCCATCGCCAACGCCAACTTTGTCGCTGTCTTCAGGCTGACCGAAGAAGCTGATTGCGTCGCTGCCGTCACCTCAGTCGCTGCTTCAATTAACAAATTTACTCGCCAAGTTGACGTCGACGTCGCGACTAAGCTGCAGGTAAGTGGAGGTCCAAGAGCAAGAGAGAGAGACAGATATGGAGATATGTAAAAGAATTGCGATGTGCTCGTGTCGCTTTTTGGCATGTAACAATGCATTAGTTAATATATTTGTAATATTTTTGCATATAACCCATCGCAGTAGGGTTCGTGCTGTATTATGTTTTTTTTTTTTTTTAATATACACGAACACGTGCAACAAATTGCAAATTGCAAATATTTTTGTATACATTTATTTTCATTTGTTAATCATCCAGTTACAATTTTGTTAAACTGGTATTGCGTTCACTGTGATATTGAATACGGAAGTCAAATTAGCATGTTCGCTTGTTGCGAGCTTTTGACAATATTGTTGGGTCATTTGAGCTTTTCCAACGTCGCAAAAAGTAAGAGAGAGTCCGTTAAAAGTGGAACAAAACAAACAACGCAATGCTTGCCTTGATAGTTTCCCCATTTCATTAACATCTCTTTTAGCTAGTATATATTAATTATACTCTTCATAGCTCTCAGTTTCATAGGTTACAGTGATTTCTAACACATCGTGATGAGTTTGGAGTGTAAGAAAAACACGAAACAACGCGCGACAAGCGCACTCAGCTCTAAAGATGAGAAGGAGAAGCAAGGGGAAAGGGACAGTGACAATGCATTGAATTAGTGGTGACTGCGTTGCTTTATTGTTGTCGAATTTATTAACATAACCATAACGTTTTTTTTTTTTGTTGCTGCTAGCTTTGTATTTTGGTTGTTTTTGTTTTCATTTGTTTTTTGTTTATTGCCTAATGATTGAGTAATAGTTTTGAGTCTTACCAAATGGTTCAAATGCGTAGCTTGCGGGTGAAGGTTTCATTAGGTGAAGCGGAAATAACAGCACCTCAAACTAACACATTATAAAATGTGTGTATGTAATCTAAGCAGCTTGGGTTATAGCTTAGCTATATCGGTCGACCTGGTCAACTCCCATCTGTTTGATTTTTGGCTTTTGATGATGCGACTTTGATTGATAGCAACGTGGTCCACTCAAAGATTTTTGCGCTGCAAACTCGTTTTTTTCTTTCACGACGATTATCTGCCAGTCGGTTCGGTTCAATGTACTTATCAGGGTCCCCATAGTTTTCATAGTTTCTTTCTTCTGCAAAGCCAAACTCGCTCTGCTAACTCGTCACTCACAACTCTGTTTGAGCTTCAGCTTCCAGCTTCACCTACTATTGCTACTACTCGACTACAGCTGTTATCCACACATACACACATATATATTATCTATATATACATATGTATATTACTTAATAGGCGCTTCTACGAGTTTATCGTAATTTCACAAATTTCACTTTGACAAAACTGAATGCAAAAGCACTGTACACTGCTCAAAATTCATTGAGACTAAAATGTATTAACATGTATTAAATACTTTAAAGCATAAATTCGTTTGATAGACTTGAATATTTTGTGTATAATTAAAATCGAGCTTATATATATATATAATGCTGCATATTATTTTCTAATTTGCTTCAGAAATATATTGATAAAGTTTTGAAGATTTTGCATATGACTAAAATAAAGTACATATAATGTTGCAAGCACATATAATGTTGCAAATAATTATCTATATTTTTTTTTTAAATCACATCATTGTAATATATATTAAAATTCGCGTGGTGTAGGTAGATAAGATTAACAAATTAGCGCACCACGTTGTAAGTGATGATGATGTTGCCTCGTGTTGTGCGTGGGGCGGAAACATACTATAGATGTGCTTGTTTGTAAACATTGCAGCAGGTACTCAATCAGAGTACTTCTAAGCGATTCTTATCAGCACACATGACGCACTGCATGGCTGCATGGTAACGCCTCCATTGAACTAACAGCAGCTTAATCTAATCATGTCGCATATATCATATATATAAATGTGTAAATATTTATGTTATACATATATCACTCTCGCTTTTAACAAAAGCTACATCGCGTCATGCTGCGGGTTCCAATACAAAGTTTATTATTAGTATTATTCCATCTGCTTCATTCACTTAGGGATTTACGTTTCAGTGCAAATAAATATACATATAAATATCTATCCCCAAGCGTATGTATATATATACATATAAAGATATTATTTTCAGAAGCTACGATAAGCTATCCAATTGCAGAGTGCGTCAAACCAAATATCATAAACAATGTCAACGAAGTCTGAGTTGTTAGATTTGTTGGATTTGTGCTTACGAGTGGTTTTAGTGTCTATCAGCTGTTAATCTTATCTTACTTTAAGGTAAACTTCTTGAAATAATGGAAGCGGTAGACTTTTGCATTTGTTGCTAGTCAGTTATTAGGTTAAAAGGTATTTATTAAATATTTAACAACAATTATGTAATTATATAGCAGTCATTGGAAATAGCCGAGCCCATAAAGCATATATATTCTTGATC
This sequence comes from Drosophila nr. medialis 2 BK-2023a, assembly GCA_035044325.1. Classification (NCBI taxonomy): domain Eukaryota; kingdom Metazoa; phylum Arthropoda; class Insecta; order Diptera; family Drosophilidae; genus Drosophila; species Drosophila nr. medialis 2 BK-2023a. Next base: position 861,473 of record JAWNMH010000393.1, read on the forward strand.
AGCATCAACAGCCGAATCGATCCAGCATATCTATTTTAGATACTTTAAGAGCTAGATACTTCAAATATGATATTTGTTTAATATGCGCAGATAAATCTCTTATCGATAACCTGTGTTTCAGGCCATATTTTATAGCCAGCTTCAAGGTAACCTAGTCGGGCTCCCTCGAATGGAGCCCTTTCACTTGTTTTGCCATATCTGATTGGGTTGTGGGTTGACAGGTTTCTTATTTAATGAGGGTCAGCTAAATGAAATGTCTAAAAATAGTCAACAATTATTATCATTTTGACAGTTAATTCGATATGCATTGAAATTTGCCGTTTGATTAAAGTCAGTAGACTGATTAACTTGATTAGTTAACGGGTTCTAACTTTGATTATCTGGGCCAAGGCAAGTCAAGTGGACACAACCAATAAGCCAAGTGCTTTTGCGCAGGCAGTTTTCGTCTTCCACATATATACATATATACTTTCAGAAACTCTCATCCGCACGTCCATCCGGCGAATCGGGTCAAGAATTTGTATTTAACACTATGCTCGATGCATATAAAGCAGGCAAACAAACAGACAAATAACAATTCTGGATGCTGTGGATGTGTGTGCGGTTTAATGTATTCGACGAATACATCTCTTGACATTTTGTCCAGCTCATTAGCATGGCCCAAACGAGTAGAAATCGCCGAAAGACCGAACAGTCAGCAGAACACAGTCAAGAACTTCAGCTTCAACTTCGTGTCTGCTCTCTTATGCCCCAAAACATTAGCTAGCCATGCGTCAGCTAAATATCTACAAACTGGATACAGTCATCTTTCGCTAATTGGAACAATTCTAATTTGCAAGTCTCTAGAATTGTAAAGTAAATTTGCTCAACTATACGCCTGGAGTAATCAGAGTTGCTTATGTGTTGTCCATTAGTTGATTTCTATATCTACAAATTTAATCTGCATTACCTTATGATAAATCAATTCGGATTTTTGTCAAAAGTCATTAAACTAATTCCGTTTTGTGGAATTTTACAACTAACTAACTAAATTCGGATCAATTCGTAGCCAATTCTCTACCATTCTCTTTCACCACATGCTTAATGGTTTTTTTTTTATTATCGTCAACTTATATTGAGACATAAAAATCAATACAAAATTGTTAAAAACAAACAGATTGTCATGTTTTCTACGAATCGAATATAAAACGAATCGAAACGAGTGATCACCATCAGTTTATTTAAAGCATTAGCTTTACCTTATGTGGCAAACAAGAAGAATTCAAATAGTTCGCAGCTCATACTCATTGAGGTATTGCTTCTTCTTAACTACTTTCAAGCATTGTCTTAATTGTATAATAAACCACAATTACGCTGCGCTACTTGTTTTACTATACAAATGTTGAGTTTCATTCATAAGCAAACACCTGCAGCCATTCGACGATAAGCAAATGTTTGTTTCCCTTTTATATCCAAAGTACAACACGATTCAATGAGCGAGAGAAAATGCTTTCAGTTAGAAGTCAACATACACATACGCCCACACAATGTTTGTTATCTGAATGTTCCGAGTGGCACACAATCTCAATCCATTAACCCGAGTTCCACTTGTAAAACATACATATGTATTGATATCTAAATATACACATACATAGATCAAAATGCATTTCTCAATACCAAAACTGAAGCCATGACTTTTTGATAATTATCTGTGCTCTAGATTAATATTAACATTCGAAAGTAACACTTTTCGTTGAAAAATTACGACCTGAAGGTTGTCATTTACTCTACATGAGTTCAAATTATCCACTTATTCATTTATAGTCCATAAAATCATAAAACTCTAAATTGAGTGTGACTATGTTATTCAAATTAACGGCATATATTATTGATAAATAGAAAAAGCACATTTAATATATATTGTATTATTATCGCAAATAAAAAATAACAAAAACTCAAAGAACTTTTTTAACGATTAGATAGAACAAGTTTGCGTGAATACATTTTTTATTACACAAGTTTTTTGTTATAACTCAGTCTTTCAAACTTGTCGATTTATAGATAAGAAGGCAGTGGAAATAATTAACTGAATATTCCCTCCTCTACACTCACGATAAGATAATTCGTTAGATAGCGCTTTAATTACGCCCGTCTCCATATTTTTATACTTTGACACCGAAGGTATCATAGTATATTGGTATATTGGTTTCCTTGTGTCCTGGGAACATACATTTTTGAGTTAGAGCCGTCAAAACTAGTATAATAGTTTAGTAAGCAAATACACTGACGTATTTCAGTTTCGAAAGAGTACAAAAAAAGTAAAAATTAGTTGGCTTTTTGCAAGTATATAAAACAAACAAAAATACATTCATATATCTAATGGGCTAATGTCGAACACATTTTTATGCTTATCTATCATTGCAGTCGCTCCACGTACGCCGTGCCAGGCATATCAAGTGTTTTCTAACTGATATATGCATATATCGGAAACTAGAACTAAATATACTGAATACTGAAGGATCAAAGATAGAACTGGACAACTACAAACATAATAATGGTGGTTGTTGGCAATTTACATAATACGCGCATTCTGCGTTTCTTTTTAGTTTTGATTGTCGTCATACTCACAATTTTCATATATGCGTCATACTCGACTACGTCGACGTTGACCCCAACGCATATGCATTCGCTGGCGGCGCCAACGCCACAGCAGCTAACGGGACACCAACACCAGCAACAGCAGCAGCAGCAACAGTCGGAACAGCTTCCTGCAATGGTTGCCCTAAACAATACGGGTGAATTCGGTCTGTCACCCGGTGAGGAACTACAGCCGCCCAGCAGCAGCAGCAATAGTAATAATCGAGTCAGGCAATTGGAGCCGCTACACAACAACAACAAGAAGCAGCCACATCGTTTGCCCACAATCGATGAGGATGCGTTGCGTGATGGGGGCGCCGCTGGCGCCAGTCCCATGGCCGCTGGCAGCGAACAGTCGCCCAATCTTCTGGTCGATGATGCCGAGGAGCAACAATATGTGCAGAATATTGACGCAATTTCCGGTGAGTTTGAACCAATGTTGCTAATTGGTATGTCTTATCAAATATTATCATCTGCAGGCAACATCAATAGCAATAACAATAGCGAATCGGCGCTGACTGCTAAACAAGCAGCAGTTGTTGCCGTCAGTCAACAACAACAGCAACAGTTGCCGTCGGACGCCGATATTCTAATGATACCCACTTCCAATTTGCAAAAGTTCATTGAGAATGCCGATAAGATACTGAAGAACATGACATCAAACAGCAGCAATGCAGCTCCAGCAACAGCGGGAGGAGGAGTAGGAGCAGGAGTCGGAGGAGGAGCTGCGACGGGTGTCTTGTTGCCTAACGAACAACACACGGGTTGGTTTCCTCCTATCTATGGGCGTGGCATGTGGCGTTAGACATTTGTCGTTGTCGCTCTCGTGTCGTGCAAATAAAAGACTAAATGCGAAACAAAAAGCAAACAAAAAAAAACAGTTATAGCCGGCTTTGACGAACATTAAATACCCTTGCCGTTAGAACAGAAACTATTTTTTATATATGATTCATATTTAAAATGAACAGAGTTAAATATAATTTTGGCTATAAGTTTTGACTTGGATTGATGCCAAGTCCAGCTATAATTTCAAGCTTTATAATATAACAGATCGATTCTAGTGCGGACAATATGTAAAGTTTTACTAGTTAAATATTTAAATATGTTTTATAATTGAAATACCTTATAAATACACTTTATACAGTCGGGTTGGTCATTATTATTAAATGCCGTCGTCAGGCATCAGGTCACCCTCCCCATTTGTTTGTTTACTAATTGCCAACTAGACCAAAGTGTCGCCTTACCTATAACGGGGTCTGCTCCGGTCTGGTCTGGCTTGGTCTGTTGGTAGACAAAGGAAGAGTTATGTTTTGTTTGCACAGCGCTTGATGCACGCTATTAGGTTGCACATCGAGTATTACGCAGCGGCAACTTGGGGACAGTCGACACAAAGATATGACGTCGTTCCCCCAGCCAGATAGATACTACATTAACATATATCGAATTTCCCCAGAAACAACGTTACTCATCCATTTCGTTTTTTTACTGTTTGTTTGCAGATAAAACTAATCAGCCCGGTTTGATGGAGGACGTGCCAATTAATTTGCAGGATAATAATAGCAATAATAATAATAATGGAGCTGGTTCCTACGCTGTGATGCCAGTGATATCACCGGCGGAGCAAAATGAAAAGCCCCGGCTGCCGCCAGCACCAAAAGTGAAAAAGGCCAAGAGCATAAGCAGAGCAACGAATTTGGATCCATCCAAGGGCATTGCAGCGGAGCAAATCTACGAGAGTGGTCATCTTAACGATGAGATCAGCATCGAGCGGATTTGCCCGGCGAATGGCTTGAGCACAAGACTGCTGATATTGATCACATCGGCGCAGACGCATGCGGATGCCCGAATGTCGATCCGTCAAACCTGGGGACATTATGGGACACGTCGGGATATTAGCATGGCCTTTGTTTTGGGTCGCGGCACCAATGAGACGGTGAACGAGGCACTTACGCAGGAGAATTTCATGTACGGTGATCTGATAAGGGGCAACTTTATTGATTCGTATAATAATCTAACGCTGAAGACGATCTCATCGCTGGAATGGATAGATCAGCATTGTCCGCGTGCCCAGTATATATTAAAGACGGACGACGATATGTTCATCAATGTGCCGAAACTGCTCAAATTTCTGGAGAAGCGCAAGGAGAAGCGAGCCATCTACGGACGATTGGCTAAGAAATGGAAGCCCGTACGCAATAAGAAATCCAAATATTATGTCGCAACGGATCAGTTCCCGGCTGCAGTATTTCCATCGTTTACAACGGGACCCGCCTACGTCATGACCGGCTCCATTGTGCATGATCTGTATGTGCGTTCGTTGACAACGGTCTATCTGAAGCTGGAGGATGTCTTCGCCACGGGCATTGTGGCACAGAGCCTGGGCATTGAGCGACTGCATGCGAATGAGTTTGTGAATCGACGCATCTCGTTCAATCCCTGCAATATACGAAATGCGATCAGTGTGCACATGATCAAATCCAATGAACAGTTTGATCTGTGGAAGAAGCTGCTGGATCAGACCACTAAATGTAAATAGTATTTTAGGTTTAAGTTGTGAATTTAATTTTATCTCGATGTTGTTCGGGATTTTTAGCGAAAGATTAAAACAAACAGCAGGCAGCTAATGGGCAGCTAGAAATAGAAATATAAACTTAGTTAATAATAATAAGCATTAGGATCTGTATCTTACATGTCTGTCTAATCAAGAGTTACACACACACATCCATTACTATTACAATGTACTAAAATCGTACTCATATGTTTTTAAATTATGTTTTTGTAGTCTAATTTTAGCATTATAAATGCCATTAATTATCTGATAATTAGCAATAACTCTGGTTATAAGTATGTTTAATACACACTCACACAAACACAATACACACATGTCTTTAGACGCATAATGCGTCCGAAACAAACGAAACAGTCTCAAAGAAAACTATGGTCTTATTGTGGTCATCAAATAATCTGTGTTTTTTTCGAAAAATATAAAAAAGGTAGCTCTTTTAAGAATACAAATGGTTTTTGTATATATATTCTTGCATTTACTCTTACTACTCGCTTAATTTCTATAAAACTTTCAAATTTAAATTTAAATTTTGATTTCAAACTAGGACTTATCGATTAATTTCTTGCAGTTTCAGCATCCGATTTTCCGAAAATGTGTGTTCCTTAATGCAACAATATCGATATTTATAGCCCGTCTGATAAAAGTATTCATTTTAGACTTGAACTTTAACTTCTCTTTTGTATTAATACTTTTTCGTAATTGTTTACATGTATTCCAACTCTATTGATTTTCCTTTTAAATTCAAAACGAAAAGAAAAACCAGTGTTGAAAAACCAAGGAAAAATTCGTGTCAATCGAAATATATCGTAGTGATCGCATGGTTTCTACACATCGATAATACGACACCAACAAATAATGGCGCGATAACATTTGAACTGAAATTGGAACTGAACGAAATGAACTTGAACGGTTGATCAAATGCCGAACTGAACGCTAAGCGGAACGCTTGGATTATTTATTTTATTTTGGTATAACTTGTGCCAAACGGCAAAAATTCAAAGCACAATAATTACGTGTTAATTTGCAAGCGAAGTGTTTTGTTGATAAGCGAACGCACGTAGACGAGTGAACAAATTTCAGCATTTCATGTGTCATTTAATGCACCAGCAACAAGTGGTGCCACCACAAACAACACCAACTGCAACAACAACAACATCGAAAACAACAACAGCGAAGTGAACAACGCCAAACCAAAAATTAAAAAGTAAGCAAAATTCGCATAGCTGTAGTAGCTATTTTTGTTGTTGGTGTACAACAAAAAAATGGAAAAATTCGCCTTGTAATTACCACGCAAAGTGTCTGTTTCTGCTCTGCGTGTGCGTCTGTGTGTGTGTGTGTTTGTGCGTGTGTTTGTGTGTGTGTGTGAGTGCGTCTATGACTGTTTAAAGTGCGCTGCGCAGCTCTGTTTAGGCCAGCGTCGCGGCATATAAAACAAACAAAAATTCGGTCAGCGTCAACAGAAGAGCGCACCCAAGAAAAACAACAACAACAACGATAGCAGCAGCGACTGCGACTGCGACAATACAAACGAAACGATCGAAAGGGAACAGCGGGGGGTGTTTGACAGCTCTTTTTTGATTGTACATGTATGTATGTGTGTGTGTCGCTGCCTTTGCCAACCAAGCCATTATTTTTTGTCTTATGACGTAAACCACCGAAAAAATCAAAAGTGAGCACAGCGACACATATAGAAAAAAAAACACGAAAAACGAAGGTGAGCGCATTATATGAATCCGAATTTCGAATTCTTGCTTTGAGTTGTCGTCGTCGACCTCTCTCCGTACTCTTTTTTGTGTTGTTATTGTTTTTATCAAAATATTCGCGTCTTGGAATTTGTAGTGTTGCAAACTAAGATTGGCGCTTTTTCATGTCACGAACCAAGCATGCAAATTAACAATAGAAAAAAATAACATTGCAATACAACTTTTAAGGAATATATGTCAAGCTAATATTAAATAATCCAATTGACTTTGCTACAGGGACAAACAAATTGGTGAGAACAGCAAAATATGCTCATGAGTATGCATCGTAAATTGAAATAAAAACTAGTAAATATTAAAAAAAAGCATAGGCATATAAAAATTAATGAAAAAATATAACAAAATATTCGAGCATGTCTTATTGGTAATTTCGAACTTCAAGTCGTTCGTTATAAATTAGCCAATATTATTAATTAGAAAAGAAGCGTATAAGGATTATTAGGAACATATACAGAAAAATGTAAGCGTGATTGACATTATCGTTTCGAACTGCAAGTCGTGTCACGCGCCCATCGCTATGCTAAACTGAGTTTCTTGCATTTGGAAAACAATTTGAAAGCCTTATGTGGAGGTATTCACATTTAGATTGTTTACAATTTGGCATTGTTGCTGTTCATTAGTTATTCTCACACGCCAGGCGGGCTGCTCGGGCTGCAAAGTGCATTTGCCTCCAAGTAAACAAAAAGCAAATTGTTGTTGTTGCTGCTGCATTGGCCTATTCAGGCAGTGAAGCAGTGATTGCAGCAACAGAAGCAACGGTAAATTCTTGAGCTAAAGAAATCTTGATGAAAGCGTTTCCTACTCAGCATGAAAAGAAATATTGTTGTTGTTGACTGTCCATGCATAAGTAGCTGTCGAGCTGTTGAGACTATTTTGCAATAGGCATGCCTCATTTGCTTAAGATCATTCACAGTTTTGCTGTCGATGACAACATCAGCTGAAAAACCTGTCTGCCGTCTGCCCAATGATTCATCAGTTTTATCTGCTTAGAATCCTCAATTCGATAGAACAACAAATAAAATTCAAAATCTCAACGGACAAAGTTGCATTTTGAATGCCGCCAAATGATTCTCACACACACACGCACACTTAGCGGTTGACCCCGCCGGCTTGCTCTCTCGCTCTCTCTCTCTCTCTTGCTCTCTTTGCAAATGTTGTTATTTCCTATTTTGGTAATTATCGCGTTATTTAATTTTTTTTTTAGTTTTATTTTAGTACTCGCTCAAAATGGCTTATTATTGATGTACTTATCTGATTTATGTTTAGTTTAGCTATTAATATTACTGTTTGTTTTTGCCTTACTAATAAGCACTTTTATGCAGACCACGTGCCCATTTCCCCCACATCACCTGCACAATGCAGTAGATCTTCGCATTATTATTTACATGTTAATTGGTCACAGCTAGAGATGAAACAGAACATCGCTCGATAAGCAACATTAAATGAACATTTAATAAAAGAATAAATATACAATTTGTTATGTCAGGTTTCTTTTGCAGTTTTTATATTCGTGTCATCAACTTTCAGGTGAAAATATTATAGATACTATAATCAGCAAAATAAAAACTGTTGCTTGCAAACTCGTGATTTACTCATGCAGCTGTAATTATTTTTGAATCACGCGCTCATTTCTAGAGCTCTCAATCCTTTGGTAAATAAACAACACTGATCAAGATGAAGCCGATATTTAGAGGGTGTGGAAGGTAGAGGGTGGGGGAGAAGGTAATGGGATGCTTGCTTGTTTGTTAGTGGCTCGTTGAAATTGGATGCGTGTTCAAAGAGATTGCACTGCTCTGCGTCGTGTAAACAATGAACAGCTGTGCAATCGAGCAAAAGCTGCGCATGTCCAAAGTCACACATAAACAAAACAAGACACAAAAACACACACACATATATACAGCACTGTCATCGCCAGCGACAAAATGCGTCTAAAGAAATTTGGGTTCGATTTATTTGTAATTGATTTTTGGTGATTAGCTTAAAACTAACTAGTCTTTTTTTCTGCTAGCATGTCGCGGCACGAGAAATCGAAATCGGTGGGCGGCGGTCTGCTGGAGAGCTGGTTTGGTCGACCCTCGAAAGCGAAGGGTGGTGGCAACTACAACAGCAACTCTTTGCCACACGGAGCCGGCGGTCGACCAGCTTCCACGGACAACGATGGCGCCTGCATTGGTGTCGATGATCTGGAACGGCAAGTTCAAGAGATGAGCGAGACGCAATTGAATGCCAGATTTCAGGAGATACTCGAAGATATGAACATACCGAAGGATAAGCGAGAACCGTTGCTCAGCAAACCCATCGAGGAGCGACAGAAAATGGTCTTCATGCACATGCGAGGTGAGTGGCAAAGAGAGGACAGAAAATAGAGCAAAAGATAAGGTTGATAACTGCACTGACTTGAGTGTGTAAGTGGTGCTATTATTTTTTCGCAACTGTCTGTGATTAAAAGTAATCGATTTCTGTATTTGCTTTGTTTTTGTGATATTTTTTTTGCGAGCATTTCTATTAATTATCAACTTGGAAACTCGCTTGTTTGCCAATATTTGCCCTGTTGATGATTCATGATGGAATGTAAGCGCTATCTCATTGCTTTTATACTACAGATATAGATTGCCTTATCTAAAATTAAAACGGCTGCATGCACAAGGTGCTATCCATAATAAAAGTTTGCCACCTGGCCTGGAATTGGAATTGTGCATCAGTCAAAATTAGCAGTTAAAATCTGTGGATTAAAACTAAGAATAAAAAATGTTAATTAATATTTTTCTATATCAAATTCCCCATATTAGCATTTAAAATCAATTCAATTCGGATTACACATTTCAATTACCTATTATTATTATAATTGGGGAAAAAGTTTGCACTGCGACCTAAAAGGTCTATTGTGCCCCCTTACTGAGCCTACAGCTCTTCCATCAATCCCAACTCCTGCACGAATGCCAGGATCTTTGTTGGGTTGAGGGTTTCTATGTTCAATTACCTAACTTACCACAAAAAAAAAAAAAAAACATGCTGATTACACTGAACTAAGTAAGCGTAACCGCAATTAAAATTTGCGTTTACCGTTATTTCGCAGCACTTGCTAGCAGCAGCAGCGGGAGGGGTACAGAAAAAAACAACGGTATTTATAGTTAACTAAAGCGGCTCACGCTCTACTTAAATTAACAGCCGGTTACTTCAGCGGTAATCAGTGAAATATAAGTGCACAACATTTAAATACGCTTACTCGACACATTTAATGTGTCATTTAACGAATGCAAAGTACAACAATCACAAATTAAATTGTTTTAATTTTAATCAAGCTAATTGTAGTTTAGTTTTTTGCAGTAGCAATAAGCATTTATTCAGTTATGATCACATAACAAATGGGAGCTTTCCTTAAGCTTTCCATGAGTATGCAGAAACGAATCAAATATATATATATATATATGTATATATATATGTATATATATATGTATATATATATGTATATATATATGTATATATATATGTATATACATATATATATTAGCATAAATGTTAAGTCGCTTAACTGAGACATCATCAGTTAACATTGAAATGGCAATTTAGCTAATCAGTCTGATAAGAAACAAGCTTAATGGATCACAAATGTCACACTCACTATCTATGTGGAATAAAGTCTGTGATAAGTTTATGATAATTTATGCAAATATTTAACACAATAACTTGACTCTTTTTCCTGTTAACACAAAAATATACATAATTTAAACGCAGAAATAAACTCTTATATAATTATATAAACATACTCTATGCGTAAACAATTTTGTTCAGTATATTTTGTAATAAACACAACCACTTCATTTCGATCATTTTCCTTTTGTTTTGTTTTTTTTTTTGTTGTCCAACCTGTGGCTGTACTCAACTCGTCTTCGCTCGATTGCTTGCCAATAGGCATCATTTTTATTTATTTATCGCTTTCGTTTTATTGCTCGCAGAGGCACACCACATTTATTTTCAGCTGATTCTGTCATTTCTACACGTTAAAGTGCACATATATATATGTACTACATACATAAATGCATACGTATGTATATCTATATACAAATTTGGCTTTGCATTACGTGTTAGATAATGAGAAAAACGGCAAAACGAACGACTAAAAGAATAGTTCTCGACTTCGATGATCTGTGAGATGTTTGCTTTGCCACTTGGGCACCTGTTCTCACTTTCGCTCTCTCTCCCTCTTGCTTTTTATTTTACTGAGAGGACGCTGCTGTTATTGTTTTTGTTTTTTTTTCTGCTGGCATTATGCACTTGAGTATTTTTGTACTCTCTCAAAATAACAACAACAAAGTAAAATAGCGTCAAGGCGTCTGAGGCATTGAAAGCATCACTTGACGTAATTTTATTAATATTACAGTATACTTCAATGATTATTCTTGATAATCATGAATTAAATGAATACATATATATATATTCAGACAGATGTATGTATATATGGCATTGTTGCTTTTGGCTTCGCATTCCGCTGATGCTGATTTCTGATAAAAGTCAAGGTTACCCTTAAAGTAAACCATCATGCATCGCTTCCTCTGCTCTGGCTGTGGTCTGATAAGGCCACACCACAGCTCTTCAGATAGCGCAGCCACCAATGAGCGCTGTAACTCAACTGGAGCGAAACGAACCATCCGCTTTCAATGTGGTTTGCTTTTAACAGTTATCCGCCTTATGAGTTGTAATACTTCAGATATTAGAAACGCAATTTATTCGTTTTGAGCAAATCAAACTGTAAATATGAAAATATAAAACTGTATATACCATAAAAAAAATCGCCTTGAATTTTAGAAATTCGTCACACTCTTGCCGCCAAGGTTAACTAACATTTTTATTCAGTATTTTCTTTAATTTAGAAAAAATATGTCTAATTTCTGTAGATTTTTTATCAATGAATTCTAATATAAGCTTTTTTGTTACCTATGTTGTTAGTAAACATTAATATTTTCAAAGATCACACATATACGCAAATATTTTACATACTTTATTATAAATTCAGATACTCTTAATTAACGATTTGACGGCGATTCAAACTTGCTACCCTTGGTTGTCACTGAGCTACTCGGCCTCTAAAGCAGACAAAAGATCAACTCAAGTATAAAAACTGAGCCAGTTAATTTCATGACTTGATTTTGAATTTTAAAAAGTATTTTTTGAAGACTCAAGGTTTGAGTTTTTATTTTTTAGATATGCATTGCTTAATATTGAAAGTACACCATATTTTGTACTATTTTCATTTCGATTTTTTTTTTCATAGTTATTATTATTATTTCTAAAAATAAAAAAAATTATTAAACTTACAGGGTTTATTTTTAGTTTATTACTTTATTACTTATGTGTTGCAGTATAATCATTAAACTAAAAACTTTTAATTTTGTTCTCTTTCATGCATCACAGGCAAGAATTCGCTGGAGCGGAACGCGAACTCTCGTTTCGAGAAGCCCAACGATTATATTGAGTACCTGCAGAATGGCGAGCACAGCGAGCACAAGGTATTCCTGTGCGTGGAATCCTTGCGTGTGGCACTCACCAGCAATACGATATCGTGGATCAAGGATTTCGGTGAGGCGGGCATCGGCGAGATTGAGAAACTGTTGGCGCGTGCGAAAAAGGATCGCAGCTATGATCGTATCGAGTGCGAGGCAATCCGTTGCCTCAAGGCCATCATGAATAATACGTGGGGATTGAATGTGGTCCTCAAACCCGATCAGCACAGTGTCGTCCTGCATCTGGCCCAATGCCTCGATCCCCGAAAGCCGCAAGCGATGTGTGAGGCCCTCAAGCTGCTTGCCTCCTTTTGCATTGTCTACGAACGCAATGGCTACGAGAAGGTGCTCAGAGCAATAACCACAATTGCGGCGACATCCTACAAATCAGGGGAACGCTTTAGACCCATTGTCGATGCACTGTTCCTATCCGAGAAACAGGATCCGAAGCGAGAGCTCGCCTGTCACAGTCTCATCTTCATCAATACCTTAACGAATACGCCACCCGATTTGAACTTTCGTCTGCATCTGCGCTGTGAGATAATGCGAATGGGTCTCTACAATAAGATGGAGGATTTCAAGGCGATTGTCAATGGCAGCAATAATGAGGCACTGCAACAGCATTTCAAGATCTTTATGGAGATACGCGAAGATGATTTTGAGGAGTTCGTACAGCGTTTCGATAATGTCACCTTCAACATGGACGATACCCAGGATTGTTTCGATGTGCTCAAGAATCTGGTGACAGACACCACATCAGAACCATATTTCCTATCTATATTACAGCATTTACTGTACATAAGAGATGATTTCTATTTTCGGCCTGCGTATTATCAGCTGATTGAGGAGTGCATCGCTCAGATTGTCTTCCATAAGGGCTATTGTGATCCGAATTTTGAGAATCGTGACTTTAAGATAGACACCTCACTGCTGCTCGACGATATTGTGGAGAAAGCAAAGGCCAAAGAGACGCAACGTTCCGAGGAGTACGAGAAGAAGATCGAGGCACTCGAGAGCGCCAAGCAGGAGGCCGAGGCGAAAGCGGCCCATCTCGAGGAGAAGGTCAAGCTAATGGAGGCGAACGGTGTGGCGGCGCCATCACCCAATAAATTGCCCAAAGTCAATATACCGATGCCCCCACCACCACCTGGTGGTGCAATGCCACCGCCGCCGCCACCTCCAATGCCCGGCATGGGCGGACCAAGACCGCCACCACCCCCACCAATGCCCGGCATGGGCGGTGGTCCACCACCGCCACCTCCTATGCCCGGCCAGGGTGGAGGTCCGCCACCGCCACCAATGCCGGGCATGATTCGGCCAGGTGGCCCACCACCACCTCCCATGATGATGATGCCGATGGCACCGGTGCTGCCGCACGGCCTCAAACCCAAAAAAAAATGGGAGGCCAATAATCCGATGAAGCGCGCCAATTGGAAGGCCATTGTGCCGGCGAAAATGTCGGAGAATGCGTTCTGGGTCAAGTGTCAGGAGGATAAGTTGGCCTCCGATGATTTCCTCCAAGAGTTGGCCATTAAATTCTCCTCTAAACCGGTGAAGAAAGAGAATCAAAAAGATTCGGTTGATAAGCCAACAACGCTGTCCAAAAAGAACGTGGACTTGCGTGTCCTCGATTCGAAGTCGGCACAGAATCTGGCCATTCTGCTTGGTGGCTCACTCAAGCATCTGTCATATGAACAAATCAAAATCTGCCTGCTGCGCTGTGATACCGACATTCTATCCACCAATATATTGACGAATCTGATACAATATTTGCCGCCGCCGGAGCAATTGACGCGTCTGCAGGAGATCAAGGCCAATGGTGAACCGCTGCCGCCCATCGAGCAGTTTGCAGCGACAATAGGTGGGTGACCCAGTTGAGATTGCCAAACTGGCAAATGGTGGATTCAAAATATACTGCGAATTAGTCCGATACCCATAAGTAATACTAGCTGATAATACTAGCTGGACGTGTGCGATGCCGATCTTTGAAGGACATCGCCAACAACTAACAAGTTTCAAGGACAGACGGACAGACAGTTGGAAGAACATTGCGCCACATATTCCAATATACTCTTTTACCTTGGCCATGAAAAATAATAGCTAACTTTTCTTTCCCTCTGCTTGTCTACAGGTGAAATCAAACGTTTATCGCCGCGCCTACACAATCTGAACTTTAAGCTAAATTATGCGGATATGGTGCAGGATATAAAGCCGGATATTGTCGCCGGCACTGCGGCCTGCGAGGAGATACGCAACAGCAAGAAATTCTCCAAGATACTGGAGCTGATTCTGCTGCTCGGCAACTATATGAATTCGGGATCCAAGAACGAGGCGGCCTTTGGCTTTGAGATTTCCTATCTGACGAAATTGAGCAACACCAAGGATACGGACAACAAGCAAACACTGCTCCACTATCTGGCCGATCTGGTCGAGAAGAAGTTCCCCGACGCGCTCAACTTCTACGACGATTTGTCGCATGTGAACAAAGCGTCGCGGGTTAACATGGATGCCATACAGAAGGCGATGCGACAAATGAATTCGTCTGTCAAAAATCTGGAAACGGATCTGCAAAACAATAAAGTGCCGCAGTGTGATGATGACAAGTTCTGTGAGGTGATGGGCAAATTTGCCACGGACTGCCGCCAGCAGGTGGATGTGTTGGGTAAGCAAATGGGATACAATTATAGAACCTTCTTTACTAATAATAACTTATCATTTTCCAGGCAAAATGCAAGTGCAAATGGAAAAGTTGTTCAAGGATTTGAGCGAGTATTATGCCTTCGATCCGAGTAAATACACCATGGAGGAGTTCTTTGCCGATATCAAGACGTTCAAGGATGCCTTCCAGGCGGCGCACAATGATAATGTGCGCATACGCGAGGAGCTGGAGAAGAAGCGACGCATGCAGGAGGCGCGTGAGCAATCGCAACGGGAGCAAATGGAGCGACAGCAGCGCAAGAAAGCCGTCGTCGACATGGATGCCGCCCAGACGCAGGAGGGCGTCATGGACAGTCTGATGGAGGCACTGCAAACGGGCTCCGCCTTCGGCCAGCGGAATCGACAACCACGTCGTCAACGACCCGCTGGCGCAGAGAGAAGGGCTCAACTAAGTCGAAGTCGATCGAGGACGAGGGTCACCCCTGGCCAGCTAATGACGCGAGAGATGATACTGAACGAGGTGCTCGGCTCAGCGTAGGAGATGCGAGCAACTCTGTGCTCCAGTAGTGTACATATATAAATAGACATATATATATATATATATATACATACATCTGTATAGTGGAGATTAACATTTTTGGTATATGTTGCTATCATCATCATCAAGTGGAGCTAATTTTTGAGACCAGCTGCAAAGTTCTAGAATTATATTTTTGATACACTTTTTATTGAAAAACTAGAGACAGAAACTTAAAAAACTTTGTTGCTGCAGCTGTAGTTAACAAATTTAGTCAAAATACTTTTTTGTATTGCGTTCTCTAACGGCTCTTTTGATTCCTTTGGCATAATAATTTTTTATTATTGTTGTACCATGTCAATTTGTTGTGCACATCGTTTTCGAGGCACCCAAAAAAAAAAAACAAAAACAAGCAAAAAAATTACGAACGATCTTAACATTATAGAATTCCTTTTGTATTTACTTTCGATCTTAAGTCGCATTTTAATTTTAACTGCTTGCTGCATATTATTTGATACTTGTTTTTCTCCTGCTATATACTTAACATGCTGTTAATTTATAACTATATATATTTTTTGGCAAATGTACCGTTTGTATTTATATAGTTTCTTTTTATGAGTATACGAATTGGGCAATTCAAATCACTTTTCGGAAAACGTACTTTGTAATTATATAGTTTTCTATCGTTTAGGAATAAAATTCCCCTAATGCTAATAACTGAAAATATTCTGCAAAATATTGTTTTAATTAAAGTGGATTTATTTTTCAGCTTATTGACTATGAAAGTAGAAAAAAAAAACCGATTGAAACTGAATCATCACAATTTTAATCAACGTTTTGTTTGTCCAAAAAGAATATGTTAATTTTTTTTTGGGATTTTTTCACTTAGTGTTGCGGCGCACAAAGCAGAAACAAAAACAAAAACAAAAAAAAAATGTTACAAATTGTTTTATTAACAAAAATATTTTATCGCGGCGTTCATAAAGGGTGTGCACAACGCAAAATGCACTTGCCCAACCCGGAGTGAAGGCGGCAGTGGAGGGGCAAGGGGTAGATTGGGGGGGCCGTTCGCTGCGCAGTCATCGCTATAAAACCTCTTCAACGTTCAAATAACCGACAAGCGAAGCCGCGCGACAAAAAAAATGAAATAAATACAAAAAAACCAAACTCAACAATCCAATCAAGCGACGCGATGCTCGTTTCGAGTCCGACGATGGCAAAAGGTGAAACTTCCACACATTCATATTAAAAAGGTATATCTTTTATACTGTGATCGCTCGAATATGACGAATCCCCAGATCGAAGGAAAGGTGTGGAAAATATAATTGTTATTTTGAATGCTGTTTCAAGAGTGAAATAAAAAAATCTGTTCTAAAAAGTTGACTCTCTGTTATGCATCTATACATAAATATATATCATTTCTAAATATATATAACGGTTAAAATTTTATACAGTGATCGCAAAAATGTAAGAAATTTCCAGAACTTCAAGCGGATAAATAAATAAATCTTACTCTATTCAAAAAGTGTTTGCTTGATTTTTTGCATAAAAATCAAAGTATGTCTAAAAATTTAAAAATCTCAAAAATAATAATCAAAAGCTAAGTTCTTACTTCATTGGAATTTTTTAATGACAATCAAGAATATTTATATATATTTTTAAACTCATTTAATATATTTTATTAAGTTTGTAAACTGTAGCAATTGAAATAGATAAAATGTAAGAGCTTGAGAAATTTCGGCTGCGAAATCCATGCAGTCTGTTTGGCGAGTGTCCACTGTATATACTAAAGACGACTATATCGCTATATAATATTGTTCCCGCTTCTCGCCTAATTGCCGTCGAAGACTTGAGACTGCTTTATGGCTGATTTGTGGCGCTGTGCTTTATGGATTTATGAACATAATTGCATTTTAAAACATTTTTCAAGTTTTTTTTATGTTACTGATGTTGTTGTTAATAGCCCGGTCATATTCTAATTTATGGTCCACAGAAGTGACTCATAATAGTTATAACTGGTACATTAGAAGGGGTTTTCTTTTCCTGCTTTTTTTTTGGTTTGGGTTGCATTGATTTTTGTGTAAAAAAAAAACTGAAGCGCTTTTGTCGAGGCACGAGCAGATTGCGCCCCTAATGACTTTCCAGGTAAGCAAACATTTTGACGGCACTGTTACGTGACAAAAAACAAAATGAAGCCGATGATGATGAAGATGAAGGTTCATCCTTCCACGAAGCGAATTCTGGCGAAAAAAAAACATAACGATGGGCTGGAAAAGATGGGCTGCAACCGCTTTAATGGCAGTGCGAACTTTATGGAGGCACCTACACTCAATACTCAATACGCCCCGTTTGTTGTCCCTTTGGAACAGGGACAGGGTATGCGATCGGCTGCCGATCATAAAACTGTTTTTGTGTTTTTACAGTTTGTTTTGCTTTTGGGCATTAAGGGGTTTTTTGTTTAGACAGCAGTTTCGCCATAGTTTCCGTTAATAAGTGCAATTTAATTGTGCTGCCTGCGAGGCCAACTGCTGCTGCTCCTTGATCCTTAATCCTTGATCGATTCTCCTTGGTTTGTCTGCCTGTGTTTGTTTGTCCATTTGTCCATTGTGTCAACTGAATGCATTTCTAATATTTCGCACTCAGTGCGCAGCTTTATGATGCTGACGCTCAATGAATGCGCTTTTTAACTAATCCTACCAAAACATAATTCTGGGAAATATTTTCGAAATTTTCTAGCTGATTACTCAATCGGTTTAGGTAAAGTATTTGAAATTTCTATATATTTTTCCATATTTCTTTTTTTTTCTGTGAGTGTGAGTTAAAAGTTATTATTTAATAGAAAACAAACAAACCAAAAAATTGATTTCAAAGCATGATAAAGGTCTGATTATAATATATATAAAAAAAAGTTAATGTTCATGATGAGATTATAAATTGATGCTTTTTAGTCAGTGGGAACTTTTGACCTATTGCACATACAAAAGTAATTGACACGTTATAATACAAGTCGTGTTACAAAACGATATATATATATATTTAAGCTAAAATAAAACTCACACAGTCCCGCGTCCATTAGCATATAATAATTAGCATTATTTTCACAACAATTACATCATAATCAAGAAAAAGAAAAACCCTATAACTAGACAATTTGTATATAATTTAAAGTTGTATTTATAGGCAACTTTTGAGGCGTGATCAGATCAGTTGTTATATCACTTATGATGTAATTAGCGCTGTAGTTTAAGGAAACCTCAAATAAAACTCGAAAAGTTTGAAGAAAAAAAATCGGAGCATTAAAACGTTGATTGGCGATAGGGAATTATATGGCCAAAAGGCTCAATGAATGCTAGACGTATGGCTAGATGGCTATGGATAATAATAATAATAAATGGAAATCCGTTGTTATGGCCAAACATGATTTTACAGTCACTAATTGCATAATGCACGTGGAATTACTTAATTAGGCAATATTATTTTATACTACAAATCGAAGTGTGGCCATAAAGGAAAAGACCCCTTTTTCTTGTGCGTTTCAAAACCAAAGCAAAGCAAAGCAAAACAAAAGAGAAAAGAAACTGTTACCTGTGCCAAGCCCAAATGGGGGAGGAGCTACCTGCTGGCCCAGCAATGACGTATGCGAAAGCGAGACAGTGTGCGTGGCAACGAAAGAGCGAGCGAGCGAGCGAGCGAGCGAGCGACTGCAACATAAGCCATCTTGAATTTCAAACTAGCAACGGAAATGGGGGTTAAAAAACTACTGCTGCCCCTGCTGCACATAACGTACACACTGTGTGTGTGCGAGCGAGATGACTAGATAGTCGGTTGAAACGCTGCTGCCTCGTTGAGTTTTTGGCTTACATTTTTTTTTTATTGTTATCAGTGCTCGACGTTGTTCGCTGCTTTCAGTACGACTTCGACTGCGGTTTACGTCGCAACAGAGCCAAACGGAACGGCAGTTGAAAAACACGCAGCTACAGCAAAAAAAGGCGTCTGATTTTAACGCGAAATATAAAAATACCAAACAAAGAAAGAGTTGAACGATAAACGATAAATCGATCAACACAAACACAGAAAAGTGCGTGTGTGTGTGGGCCAAAAGGAGCGCAAAAAAGTAGCCAGCAAAATGTGCTTGTAATGTGAAAAATAGACAAATAACAACTAACATAAAGACGTAAAACGCAAAGTGCAGAATAATAAAAAAAGAGACTTAACACAAAAGATATAGAGTTGATCTAACCTCACACAGAACATAGAGAAAGAAAAACAGAAACATGGTTTCGCATTATTATAATATGCCGTATTCGCAAAAGCATAGCGCCAATTTGGCTTATGCATCGGCGACACAAGCATGGAATTGGCCATCAAATTATCATACACCGCCCAATCATCAGTTTATCGGCGATGTGGATTCGTCGCATGCCGCTGCCCATCATGCTGCGGCTGCACATCCAATGTATTACAATGCGCACATGTTCCATACAGCGGCAGCGGCGGCCAGCGAATGGCATTCGCCCGCTTCCAATTCAGCGGCAGCGGCCGCAGCAGCAGCTGCAGCAGCCAACGATAATTTTGTACAGCAGCAGCAGAATAACGGTGTTCCAACAACGGCACATCAAATTATGCATCAGCATCAGCATCAACATCAGCATCATGCGCATCTAAATGGAGGCGGCGGCGGTTCGAGCAGTTCAGCCAGTTCGGGCAGCAGCAGCTCGGCGCCCGTTGTGGGTTCGACGCAACTCAACGAAAGCTCAGATCCCGTTGCCATTGCCCAGGCGCATCAACAGCAGCAACAGCAGCAGCACCAACAACAACAGCAGCAGCAACATATTGCCGAGGGTTTGCCATCGCCACCGATAACGGTATCGGGCAGTGAGATTTCCAGTCCGGGAGCACCCACCTCAGCCTCATCGCCGCATCATTTGGGCCATCACTTGAGCAACAATAACAACAACAACAGCCCATCTACGCACAACAACAACAACAGCATCACGGCCAACAACAATAATAATGCACATCGAACATCTCCGCCGAAAACTCAATTTTATGATTGGATGAAGAAGCCAACATATTCAGCGCAGCCGCAGCCGGGTAAGCTTTCAAGCTAATTCTGTAAATGCTAAGCTAACATAGCATATCCATTTAGTCAGTGCTGAAACTTTTACCAGCAGATTAAAGCTAATTTGTAAATTTAGTTGACCTTCGAGTTCTAATTGATTTTTTCAGTCAAAATCATTGTAGCGTTTTTCGCTTTTAATATACTTTATAAAAATATGTAAAGCAATAAATTGAGATATGCAGAACATAATACAAATGAAGAACATCGTATCAAAGTAGTTAACTAAAGCAGCAAAATGTCTTGCGCTTTTTTTTTATTTATTTGCTAGCCATATACGGGCAGTACTAGTGCTCTTAAGCTACATTACGTGTAAGTTTCAAATCGAATTCGACTTCGAATTTAGTCACTCCTTTTGAGGGTTTCTCTCGCATCCGCAACGAACACAGGCTCAAAAAAAAAATTAAAACAACAGTCCCCCTTTGTCTGTCAGCAAAGCCAAAGCTCGTGCTGTTCGCGCTTCACACAAAAAAAAAAGATGAAAGACAAGAAAAAAATCGAAAAACATAATTTTATAACTAACCACAAGCAAATTGCTTGCATTGAGCGCTTGCAAAGAAGGGCCATTAGGCCCATAAAAATCAAATGTTTGTCTTCATTTTACGGCGCACACAACGAACGCCTTGATTTATGCCCCAGGCTCACCTCAGTCAGCAGTCGCAGCCAGAAACTTGTCGACTCTGTTGACTAATTTCATGTCGTAAATCAATTTACCTATAAAAATAAAAAATAAATATAAAAATCAATGGGGTTGATCAATTCCCCATACCACAACAGCAGTTTCTAATGAAAAATGCAAATAGAACTTAAGTCAGTCTCTCACAACAATTAGCGGCTCGAGAAGTGTTTGAATTAGGTTTTGGAGTTTGACTGCAAATGCAGCGATGCGAATCCATTGAATTTTTAATGTGTTTCGACACTCTTAATACCTTACAAAAATATGCATATTCTAATTGAGCAGCTTTTTCAATTGAGTCATTTGTTGTTTCTTGCCCTTCTCTCTCGCTCTTCCAACGATGCTGGTCTTCTTTTTGTATGTCAAAAGCTTTCAAGGCTTTTCTTGTGCTGCTGTCGCCTGCACTTCTTCTCACACTTTTGTTTTGTTTCGTACTCTGTGGATTTGTTTCTTCCATTGCACAATAATACAGCATTACCATTTACTGCAATGCAAATACCAATGCATGCTCTCACACATGCACACACACTAACAGACTTACAGACGCGACGCGAGGTACCCACAAGTAAATACACTCATGCATAAGCACGTGCGCAGCGCTTACAATTTATGACCTACGCGCAGTTTGTTGCCCAGACATTTTTCAAGTTGACGACGTTCGCTCGTTCGATATCGACGATATCCATTAAGCCCATAAAATCTGTTGGTATGCAATTAACGTTTATGGCGCACACCGTTCATTTGTTCATTTTAATCCTTTAACGGGTCAAGACGACAAATTAAGATTATGCATTTTATTTATTATTCGTATAAATAATAAATTAAAAAAAAACAAACACAATTCAACAATTTTTGTTGCACACTACTAGCGCCATGTGGAAATTCTATCTAATGTCGATATATATACATATGTGTGTTTGGGGTGTACGTGTCAAGAGGAAAGTCGGTACAGACACACATACACACAGAGAGACTAAGTCTCTATTGGTATGTGGCAATAAAGTGTTCTGAAGAACTGTTATTGTTGTTGTTCTGTTGTACTTTTGTTTCAATAGCTGTTTAGCGGGGCTTTCGCGATTAGATTAGCTAGACTAGCGTTCTCCGTCGCATGGGACACCTTTTGGGTGAAATTTACCAACGACGGGCCGCCTGTCAATGGACGCGAGGCGGGCTCTATGTTCCATGGAACACCCAAGTCTCTATGTTGCTCTAATAATTTTATTTTAGCTCTTTTTTGTTGTTGTTTCGTTTTTTTTTTTTTTGGTTGATACCGCGTTAACGTGGACGTTATCTTTAAACCATGGTGCGATAACAGGTTCGCCGCTTGGGCGTATTGATTAAAACAATAGTCTAGCCAATAAACCAATAAAAATTAGTATTACTTCCAATAAAAACTAAATAGCGACATTTATGGCCAAATCTTTGCAATCATTATTATTACCAAAAAAATAGAAAGAAAAAAGTTGCCGCCTGTTGCAAATTAACAGATGGGGACCAGGAAGAAACCTAAACTTGACACTGATAAGCTGAGCAGGAGACGAGAGGGGGAGGGGCGTGTGCCGAAGGTTGAGTGGGTGTTAAACATGTCTTTGTGTGTCTCATCAGGCTGGGCATAAAACTTAATGCCACACGACACATTGAGATTTAATATGTCAATATGCACAAAATTTATACATACACTACACCCCCCGCACACAAAATAAAATGGGAATATTACACATATCTATAGACGACATATAAGCCAAAGCATAGATGTGGCTTCCCCCAAATGAAGCAAGTTATGCTACAGTAAAGTTATGATAAACCTAATTATTGATGTTTGTAATTTGTGCGAAATAAATATTGATTATCATCAATATTGTAAAGCTAATTTTCATCTCAAAAATGCCTTCAAAATCTTTAGTGTATAGAGTTTATTTTTTTATAGCGGAAATAATTTAATATTTCTTTCATTTGATTGTCATAAATAATATTTGAAATCAAATTATTTCTTTCTGACTATTTATACAGATTTTAAAAGTGTCTAAGATCCCACAACTCATATTATATACACGTAGACATAGGATATAATCAAAATCAGAATTTCTCATCTTGGGCTAATTGCTTGATAGCTCCACTTAGCGAGTGACCACTGTATATTCGTTTCTATACTAGATAGACTACTTTATATATATAGACTACGATATATATATATATATATATATAATGCCTGGGACATAGACGTGCCTTGTTTGGTTGCATGATAAGCCATTAAAAATGGCCACAAGGTGTGCGCTGTTGCAGTCAGCTCAACGTTCTCTATGTCGATGTCGACGTCGCCTGTCGATCGTTATCAGCGCTATCAATATTTGGAATTTGTTGTTGCTATTGTTATTGTTGTTGTTGTTGGAGTTGTTTTGTTCGCATGGCCGTCAGCAGTCAGAGTCAGAGTCGTAGTACCTTTAGCTGCCCCGTCGCGTAGCATGTGTCAAAATGAAGTTTACTGTGTTTCTACACTCGGACAAAACAAAAACACGGTTTGCATTTCTCAATTTCAAGCTAAACTTTTGTAAAATGTAGAAAAATTTGAAAAAACTTACGATTTTGAAGGAATTCCAAACTGAGATCCTTTATTCTAAACGCTAATACAGCAACTGCGGGAAATTCCATTTGCATTTTGTCTGTTTCTGAGATTGTCTATTTTGCGCATTCATCTCTAATTCTTAGAAGTTTTCTTTCTTATATTTAGAAATTATTTCTAAAAAACAAGAAAAACTTTAATATTTTGAAGTCATTTTTTTCCGAGTGTAGTTGTTGCTTGTTGATTTTTAGCCCAGTTCATCATCTAGCCGGAGCGACATTGGGTCTGACAAATGCTATACATGATTGACATGCCAGGATTAGCCCATAGCTCACTCTCGCTCTCTCTGTCTCTCTCGCACTCAAGCACACTTTTCACACTCTCCCCTTCTCTGTCCCTCTGTCTCTTCTGCTTTTTCAACACATTTACTTTGGGCTTAGTTTGTTTAAATATGGTTTGTGGCCTGTTTATTTGTATTGGGCATTTATATTGGTAATAACTGAAATTTGTTGCTGCTAAGTAGCCGGAAAGCCCTTCTCATATATACACATTTATATTGCTGAACATTGAGTCCATTATACAAATATATATCGATAAATATATATCAGTTGTTCGCTTAGGCGCCTCGGATTTTGGGTAGCTTTGCAAATGAAAGGGGAAACTTCATAATAATTATTCATAGTATAGTGTTTGATTATAGTAATATATATATATATATATTATAATGATATAGTAATAAATTTTCCATAGTCAATATTCTATAACTTAAAATTAAATCATGGCTAATAATTAAAAGTCTTTAGAGTAGTATGTTGCCAAGAAAGATCCAAGAAATTAACTACATTCTTAGCACGATTAAGTAATAGCTAAAAGTTTATGAATGATCAGAAATACTCGTAGAATGAGCTCATAATTGAGTTTAATCTCCCTTATCAATCAAATCGAATGTGAAAACAATTTTAAAATTAAATATGTGTCGAATCAATTCCCTTAGTCATAAACCAAACATTTTTTGGTGGCAGCAAGCGTTAAGACCTGCTAGCGACACCAAAATCCGAGTGTCAATCAACATTTTGTGTATAAAAAAATAATATCTCAACTAGGCATAAGTCCATTGATTGATTGACTGACTGACTGACACAGTGATTGAGGAGAATGTTTTGGGAAACGTGTAAAGTTTATGGTGGACACGTTTCCTATAAATAAATAAATTCAGTAAATAGAAAAACGTTTTTTGTCATTATGTGTGTGTGTGTGTGTGTGTGAGAGTGTTTATGGTCAAGATTTGCAGTCCAGCAGTTTTGGCATATAAAACGGACCCTCAAACCATATACTACAAGCCAAACCATATATATTGTGGGCGCAATGCCCGTTAATCGCTTAACAATACAATAAAGTAGCAATAATTATAAAACAAAAAAACAAAAACAAAAACAAAATTAAATGTTTCATTCACAAAATAGGAACCATAATAGTAATGAGCAAATAAATATTGTATATGGTAGCAATATTCTGATTTTTATGCCACTTTAATTATGAATGATGATTATTATTCATTGTGTAATGTGATTTAACGCTCAGTTAATTACTATAGGTCCCCTTCCCCCCCTACACCACTTCTGCTCAAACAACTGCTCATATCTCAGTCTAGTTTTCACAGTGTTCGAGTGCCCGTGTTCGTAGTTGCCTCTTGCAGCTGCATCTTGTGTTTGTTTAGTGGCCTCAAAGATTATTCAAATATTGTTACACATTGACCCAAAGCATTTAACCTACTCAGATAAGTGCAGGAGCCGAGAATCAGACCAAGTCGTGTACAAAATTTATAGTTCACACCATAATACACGTTGGCGAGAGAAGGTGGTGGTGGTGTACACAACAAAACACACACACAAAATTTATTGCATATTATTTTGTTTAATATTTTTATGAAGCGCAAATTATCAATAATGTGTTGGCCAGGCTTATACGACTTATGCGGCCTGCGGCCCCCCCTCAAACAGTTTGCAGAGGCAGCGTCAATCATTTTTGATGCCCCTTCAATCAACTACTTAAATAGATTATACTAAAAATGTAAATGCTAGAAAGTATTTATATATTTTTTTATCAGCATCGAGAGATAGGTCGATATATGTATTTATTTATATATTTTTGCTCGTCTGCTTTCTGGTTCTCAAAGCAGGGAATTTCTTTTAGCTTGTCTGCTTATAAAGCATAGAGGTTTCGCGGGTTTTTATCCTGGGTTATCCTTGTACACCTTGCCACATATCTATATTTACTATGAGCACCAATAAAAATATAGTTGTAAAATAATATTTTCCATGCCAATTAGAGATTATATATCAATAAAGTTTTGACATTGAAAAACTTGTTGGATATTCAAAGTTGCCTAACAAAACTCAACTAATATAAGAATTATTAATAATTAATAAGCTGGCCACAAATTGTAAATACTTGCAATAGAATTGACCTTTGCTATATGCTGTCCATCATATCTTAGATTAGTATAAAATAAACTTAAAAAACTTATTCCACATAACCTATAAAGTCGACGAACTGTAAAGAAAAATGGAGTCGAACTTGTAAAGAATCTGCAACTCCAACTTACTCCATTTGTTTAATCTATAGAAATCTATAACCACAACTGTTTCTCCATTTGTTAAACCTGTAAGAATCTGTAACTATAAAAATAAATGTATAACTGCTAACAAGATCTTAACTCTAATAATTAACGCCACCCATTCGCAGAACTGTGCAGGACGCCCAATTTAGAGGACTTTACCGATTTACTGGAAGCAGGTGGTACGACATCCGTTTTTATATATATATATATATTTGCCTTATATATATATCTTAACTTTCTTAGTCTCCAATTATGTATTTTGCCTGCTTTGTTTTAGTTTCCGTTCCCTCGCCTGCTCTTCCTCTTCATTTTGTTGGGCTTGCATGCGCCCCGCTCGTAAACTGCGTCGCAGTCATATATCGTATCGTATCGTGTATCGTGTATCGTACCGTATATCGTATATCTAGCATATGTGCTTGTAAATGTTTATTGCATGCCCCACAGTCCCATTCCAAATAATTAACGTAAATTTGAAAATAATTTTTTTTTCTCCTCTTTTTTTTTTTGGCTGGCATTGAATTTATGGCCTTAATGGCGAACGGGCAACAGTCAAATTGTGGCTGCCATTTTCTAAGCATGCGGCGCCACTCCTCACACTCTTTGTCTCCCTCTCACTAACTCACTCACTCACTCGCTCATTAAGGGGCAACATTAAACCGGTGAGCGTTTGGCTCACCAATCGCGTGTTGGCCACAACACAGCTACGTCTCTGTCTGTGGCTGTGTGTGTGTGTGTGTGTGTGTTTATATGACTTTGGCCACATTTTCTGCTCACATCCTCTTTGCTCCGCCTTGCCTTGGCATTTTTTGCGTGCAACATTTGGCTGCGGCACGTAGCAGCGGCATTTGTTTTGTGCCGCCGCGCTGCACGCGATCTGATAATATTTTCTTTCTTTCATTTTAATTTTTTTCCTTTTTTGCCTTTCCTTTGGCATTTATAATGCTGCGTGCCAGGGCGCGGCTTGCATTGGAGAGGGGGATTGATAGGAGTGGGGAGGGGTGGGGCATTGGGGGTAAGCGGGGAATAGTTGGTTTCGAAGGCGTTGTACTTCTTACATATGCATGGCATACGCTCATAAAGTGTATTTCCATGTCGCATGTTTCCACTTTGATGTGCGCCATTTTGAATTTCCCTCTCTCCCCTCTCTCTTCTCTCGCTCTAGTGTGTGTGTGTGAGTGCGTGTGTGTTGCGTGTGCGAAAGAGTAATTTACTGATGCGAACGCATCGCATTAGTGGAACTTTAATTACGTCTAATGGAAATTCTACAGCTGATCTAATTTTCTGGTAACAAAAATACTCGCACATAAATATTTAAGCAATATGCCGATTTTAATTATTATTTGTGCAAGTTATATTTTTCTATTTTTGTATTTATATTTATATTATGTTTAACATTAAAAGCTTAAAAAATTGATATATTAAAATACCTTCGAAAACAGAGTTTACTAAAGTAAATATTGCATTTAAAACTGTTGCCAACATTTTATGTGTTGAAAATAAACTGAACCAAAAGTTGCATTTTATAAAATGAATTGAAAATGGCGCTTTTCTTCAAAATATAAGTCAATTTCTGCTTATACTAAATACTTTGCGAAATACTCAGTATCCAAAGCTTAATTTATAAGCAGCTTGTGGGACAATTTGGACCCCAATATACTATATACGAATATAAATCTGTTTGCCTCACCCCTTTTAAGGAATAAAGCGGCTAGTCGCAAAGGTGGTAAATTACCAAGAAGGATGCAAAAGGCAAACGCACAGCAGGACCGAAAAGAAAAAGAATAGAAAATGCGGAAAAAGGAAAAATAAAATAAACGTCAAATCGAATCAAATGATTTTATGATGTAATTTGAGCTAATATTTACGATATAACAGCATCTAAAACAGCAGCAAAATGCCAAATAAATGTTATTGTTATATTGTCGCTTGGGTGGTGAGCTTCCTGCTAGTTGTTGCTGTTGTTGTTGTGCTTTTGTGTCTGCTCTTATTGTTGTCTCTCTGCTTTGCCACATTTATGATGCTCGCATTCGCATTCGCACTCTCTCTCCTCACCCTCTTGCCCGCTTGCTTTCTCCCTCTCTCCCACTAGCGCAGAGATTTTTGCTCAACTTTAAGAGAACACATTGTTGAGTGTTGAAAAGTCAAGTGTGGCTGCTGCCAGTGTTGTGTATTGCAATGTCCCCGGAGTGCAATAACTAAAATTGCTGCTGAGTGTCAGACCATAGGCGAAGAGTGGTGTGGGGGATAGGGCGGCAAGGTTGCCCGAAACTTTTGACCCACACGCGAAGACAGCTTTAATTCGAATTTCGAAATTTAAATAGCAGCAGGCAAGAGAGTGAGAATGAGAGCGAAAGAGAGAGCGCATCAGTCTGTGCAGGTAATAAATGTCTCCCAATAGATTTCACACACACACATTGACTTTTTATTCTGGTCTGCTACTATTTTTGTCATCATGTTGGGCAACCACAGCGATAAGGATGTGACAAATTAACGCACAGCATGCGGCAAGCCACCTTAACATGCTGTCAGACAGCAGGACAGTCAGACAGGCAGACAGACAGACAAGCAACCACCAACTGTCCCGTAACTAACCGCAACAGTTAAACTGTAACTGTAACGGTAACTGTAGCTGTAATCATCAGTGTCCTTCATCTCCCTCGCTCTCTCGCTCTCACATACTCTGTGATTTGTCCGCTGGGAATTGGGCACATAATTGCCGCAATCTTTTGCTTCCAGTCCGACACTTTTGGTATCTATTTTGGCAACAGCTGTTGTGAAAAATCAACACTCCTTATATATATATATATATACATTTAGACATCTGTATTATGCTGCGGTCCCTTGAAAATTAGAACTTTTCGCTTCCAGAGCTGTTGCTAATTTGCACATAATTCCAATTTTACTAAAGACAAAAACAAATCATAATGTCATATAATCTGTGACAGAGAATATATATTCTTGTTTCAAGTAGCTTAAAGCAAGCATCAAATCTTCCATTGAGTTCGTTTATTTAAAATGAATATTATTGAATCAAGTTGGTTTTTTCCTCATAATTTTCATCTTACAGAAGATAATCAATATTTTCCATTCTTGAATAAAAGATTCTTGAATTAAGATGATCTATTTTGGTAGTTTGTTTTAAGTTAAATTACATTGAATCAAGTTAATTACAGTGCTTTCATGTTCATCTTCACCTTAAAGAAGATATTCCTGATTTGAAATTAATGACTTACAAAAAAGTTGCTTTTTACGATTCTAAATAGCAAAAAATTTCAGTTTCAGTTTCATAATTTACAATCTCTTGACAATCATTTATGGGGTTTAAGTTTGCTCCCATTTTGCTAGCTGCCTTCCCTCTTCAGTATATATATATATATTGTATAATAGTATTAGGTATACCCAGAGCTATTGGCATTTGATATTTGGTATTTGCACAATTTTCCTTTGTCGGCAACACAGCAGATACAAGATACAAACACGAATACATTTGTGGTACTCCAGTCATAAGCCATAAACCATTCGATTGTGTGTTGGGTTTGTGAATTATTACACTGAGATATATTATTGATAAGGTCAGGGGCGTAACAGGAGCAAGTGTTTTATTTACTTCTATTTACTTTCAAGTTTTTGCAATGTGGTTCAAAGTCGAATTTTATGGCTCTGCAAATGAATCAGAATCATCAAAATTGACAACAGTGCAAAGGTGGAAAATTTTATATAAAGTTGTCTATTCATAAATACCATGATATAGCTACTTAGAAAGGTTTAATGGATTGTACAAATTCTGAATGAAATGCGGCGCAAAACTCAAAACAGTATTGAACTGCAAGATAAACCATGAATGAAAGCGAATAGAACCGATAAATAAAATCCCAAAACAACTTTCTGAGAATGATGACTAGAATAGCTACTAAATTTTATCACAGTGTAATAACGTTACACGTTACAATCAGTGTGAATGAAAGGGCTACGATCAATATCCATAGCCAGACATGGACATACGTATATAGATAGATAGATACTTGGATACATTGTTAACTATAGACTCTTGGGTATCGCATTCGATGTACAGCAAATAGCTATTAAAGCTTATCGAGGAAAGCCACAGCAAAGCCCCAATAACTTCAGTTCCCCAAGAACCCAACGCTAACTGTAACTGGAGCTCCCAACTTGCATCATGCAACTCCTTCTGCATGGCTTGTTTTGTTGTTGTTGTTCTTGTTGATAGAGGCCTCAACTGGGATTAGGAAGTGTGGCCATTTGAACTGTGCCGCCAATGGAAACGATAGCAAACGTTCTATGATGATGATGTACGCAATGCCAACTTATCCATCATAATGGACACAGATATATACCTATCTACTATATGTGTGTATGGCTCTTTGCTTGCCACAAGTTGTAGCTGCAACGTTGAAATCCATTACAATTACAAAATCATTGTCACACTTAATTGGAGCAGTTGCTCCAAATGCTCTTTGCTTTCTAAATAAATTATTTGTACACCCTACCCACGTCAAGCCATACACCACCCCACACCCACCCCACCCCCACACTCTCTGCTCCACATAAAAAGTTGCCAGTGACAAAGTCATAAAAAATTGTCACACCTTTTTCTCCAGTACACGCAGCATTTTATTTAATTACGAATAAAATGTATTTGTACTTTTAAGTCTTTGCCTGCCACAAAATGTGTGTGTGTGTGTGTGTGTGTCTATCTATTTTCTTTATATATATATATATCTTTGTATATATGTGGATATTAGCACGCTTTATCTAAAAGTCTAACATTAATACCCAAAGCTCAGGTTTTTTTTGTTGTTTTCTTGATACCCTTATACAAGGTTGTTTATTTTGGCCATGAAGCAGAAATGGCATCGAAATTTCAGATAAACTTTTTGCTGCAAGAGTACTTAGAATTCGGCTTACTTAAGTCAACATTTTTTTTTACTCTGTATTGTTTGCAAAAATGACTTTAGTTTTTTGACGGGAGGGGCTTACGACTCTTGAGTTATGAGCTGTGTGGCTTATCTCAAAGGAGGAAAATAAAAGAGGCAAAAATAGCAACTCTTGTGAAGATCCATCTATCTAAGGCTGTTTGTTCAGACAGGAAGAAAAAGATGGAGATATAGATAGAGAGAGAGAGAGAGAGAGAGACGCTCTTGGTCCACATTAAGTGTGCGTATTTAGTCAGTGTGTGCGGATAATAAAACACTCAGAGTATGGGTTAGTAACTTTATAGTTTTATATATGGTATACACAATTTATTGGATTATGGTTATGGCCGTGAAGGTCAGAGATACAACCGAGCAGCAACCAATGAGCAACACCAACCACCAACAACCGAGCACCGAGCAGCGAGCACCACCAGCCCCAGCAACGTTGTGCTCCACTTTGGACTGCTCTAAATAGTGCTAGACTCTTTTTTTTTTTTTTCTTCTTTTTTTTATTATTGTTTACACTGCGCGCATAGCAGGTGTGAGAAATTTGTGCCAACAGATATGCCCAGATTAAATCGAGCAACAGATTTTACACATTAAGATTTTGTGCATAGAACATTTGTGTGCCACAAAAAAAAGGTAACACGAATTATGTAAGACAAATTTTCAAGTGTTTTATAGTCTTGGAATATTTTTGAATAACAGCTTATTTAAATCCGAAAATATCTATTATTAATAT
Source organism: Drosophila nr. medialis 2 BK-2023a (assembly GCA_035044325.1). Classification (NCBI taxonomy): domain Eukaryota; kingdom Metazoa; phylum Arthropoda; class Insecta; order Diptera; family Drosophilidae; genus Drosophila; species Drosophila nr. medialis 2 BK-2023a. The sequence continues at coordinate 893,742 of JAWNMH010000393.1, forward strand.
TTAAATCGGACTAAAGATAATATAATTTTAAATAATTTTCGACTCTTGCAGAAAGTATTTTTTGAGTTAAGAGTGGAAATATGTCTGACTATATGAGCTATATGAGATCTTAAATAGTTTGGGATTTTTTATGAATTATTATAATAACTAAATTCTTTGCTCTTTACAAGATTTGATATTATGTTTATTAATATTGTAAAGTTGATTTATTTTTTTATGGGGAATATGCACAGGTTATTTACTCAGATAGAACTATTTATTTGTAGTTTGGTTGTTGTTATTGTTGTTTCCACATCATATAAACAACAACAAGCAGAAAATGTGCACTTTAGTGAATAAATATTATTACGTTTTGTTCAATTTACACAATTAAATCCAACTTGATGACTTTTGTGGCATTTGTGGCATTTGCTTCGTTTTGTGACAAATATTTGTGCACTTCCTCAAATCAAATCCATGCGGGTTGCCAAGTCTAAGGCTGTATAAACAGTTTTGGGTTATTATCAGCATTAGTTGTCGGTTGGTCGGTCGGCATTATGGCACTTATCAGTTAGCCATGTTAGCCAAGTTAGCCAAGTTTTGCCACGCCAGTTGGCCAAGTACAAATAACACGCGCAAACCAAAAAGCCCAAAATGACTCCACTAAAATTGCAAACAGGCCTAAAGATGCGAGATTTATAGTTAGCCGACAGACCGCACAACTGTAGATAGATATGTCTAAGTAGATTACAAATCGTGTAGACTTAGCTGCGAATGAGGCTTTAACTGTGTTCTTTCTTTATATGACGATTGCCACATTTGACTAGGCAAACACACAAAATGCTCTTGCTGAAGCTGAAGCTCAAGATGATGAAGCGAATGCTATAAATTCATGTCTAAACAAAAGTGTAAAAAATAAATACGACTGCGCGAGAGCGACAAAAAGATAAGGATCCAGCGAATGGGTTCTATTTCTTTATTTTCAGCCTTTACTTTCGGGCAATTCACTTTTCTCAGGCAACTTTTTTTGAATTTTGAATCTATCGCAAACCTTGTGTTTTAGGCATCAAATTTAAATTAGTTTCGGAAATCGTATTTTTTTCCTAATTAACAATTTTTTTTTTTATTTTTTATTATTTAATATTATAATAGTAATATTTACCACATTTTAAATTAGTTTAAGAAATCAACTCGTATATCATTAGAAGGTGTAGCGCATTTTAAGGTCTTTAACACCTACACCTATGTCTATCTCTCTCTCTCTTTCTCTCGCTCTCTCTCTGTCTGCCCCCTTTTATCTGGTTGAACTTATCATCTGTGAAAATATTTGTATGTTTGTTCGCTTGTTTGCTCGATTTTAATTGTGGTTTACGTAGTACTACATAGAAAATAAAATGTACAACAAAAAATTAGAGCAAAATCCCAATGTAGAAGAAAAAAATTAATGTTTACATTTGAGTTGTTGGGTTAGTCGAGAGTTTCTCCTGCAATGTGTGTGTGTGTGTGTGTGTGTGTGTGAGTGTGTTTATCACGTAGGCAACTATATAGCATGACATGATCCCGTGGCCTTTTTCATGCCTCGTCTTTGGCTGTTTGTCATTTTTATTTGAATTTTGATTGACTAATTGCGCAGCAAAACCAAGCAAACGCCAAGCGCCACATTTTGGCCAGGTCTCTAAAGTTGATTCCACTCCTCCACTCCTCCGCCAGTCCGTTAGGTGTCTTTGGCGGCGCCCCAAAGGCCATAAGTTGTGTTGGCCCGCGAGTCGAGTTGAAAATTTTGATGTTTACCGCATTGGTTGACAACAACTTTTGATCGTTTACGTTCGTTTTATGGCCTATCTTAACTCAAATATTGTCGGCTTGTTGCACGACGACGATGAAGATGATGGGCAGCTGGAAGGATGACTTGTTTGCCCAACTGACTGACTGACTGGCTGACTGACTCAACAGACTGAACAGACTGAACACACCGAACACAACAGACTGTCACTCACTCACGTGGAGCTGGCTGGTGACGACAGAGCTGCACACGATCTTCTTGCCGGAGCCCAGAGAAATAACTACAGAAAATAATTAAATATTAACTATTTATTTACAGAGAAGAATGTCCAATATGCCATAAGGTATATTTGTATCCATTACAAATTGCAAAATTAATAATAAAATAAGTTGGTTTAAAATATTTTGTTAAGCTCCCATTTAAAATTTTATTTTTTCTGTGAATTATGTTAACAAATTACCCTGTACACTGAGAAAAAGGGGTATATTGAAGTTGTTCCTTTTCTCTGTTCGAGGTCAGTAGTGTTTTTCCCTGCTTTCCTTTTTTCTTGATAGCTTTCATCTATAATCTGAATGAATTATAAATATTAATTTTAAGCATGTTCTAAAACGTGTAACATATATTTTTTAAGCATGAACATTTCCAAGTTTTTATCAACTTTTAATGTATGAATTATCTAAGTTATTGTTATGTTATCATAGATATTAATAATGTGAATTGGCCAAACTAATAAAAGTTGTTTCTGCTTTTCAGGCAAAACGCGCACCAAGGACAAATACCGTGTGGTCTACACAGATTTCCAGCGGCTGGAGCTGGAGAAGGAGTATTGCACATCGCGTTACATAACCATACGGCGTAAAAGTGAACTGGCGCAATCGTTGTCGCTGTCGGAGCGCCAAGTGAAGATCTGGTTCCAGAATCGACGGGCCAAGGAGCGCAAACAGAACAAAAAGGGCAGCGATCCGAATGTGATGGGAGGCGGCGGCATTCATCATCAGACTGATTACAGCCAGTTGCTCGATGCGAAGACGAAGTTGGAGCCCGGATTGCATTTGCAGCATACGTTGCACTCAATGAATCCGATGGCTGCCATGAATCTGCCCGCCATGCGTCTGCATCCGCATCTCACGGCGCACAGTCATTCGCTGGTTGCGGCAGCGGCACATTCCCATCAGTTGCAACAGCAACAAATGTCGGCAGCGGCAGTTGGAGTCGGCACGCTCCCAATGTGACATGGTGATTACCAAGGAGTTGCAATCGGAGTTGAAGCGAATGTGTATCCAAATCACAATCACAACAATCCCAACAACAGCAGCAGCAACAACAGCAGCAGCAGCAGCAGCAACAACTACATGTTGCAACAACAGCAGCAGCAGCAGTAATTGGCGAGCGGCGTTAGCTTTGCAGCGTGTTCTAGTGATCTAGCGGTGGATTTAGCTTAAGTCTTACATTAACTATATATACTATATATACTATATATATATATATATATATATATGTGTACATCTATATTTTATATTTTGTTGAGGGTTGGCTTTTAACAGTCAGACTGTTTTTTCTGTTTCTTTTTTTTTGGGGGCAGCGGCGCCTTCTTGAATATTGCACGTTGTTAATTTTTGTGATTGTATATTCCCAGCTGCCCCTCCCTTCCCCCTGCCACCAACAACATACAGCCTGCCCCCTAAATACATGTTGTATTAAATGTCACAGCGCCTTATTTGTATTCAATTTGTTTTTTTGGTTTTAGTTAATGTTTATCAAATGTTAATTAAGAGCTGTTAGTTAACATTAATTAAGATATGTTAGTCGACTTTAACTGTTAGTTAAGAGCCTAAACACAAAAAAAAAGACAAATTCAATTCACAGTTACGCATAATATTATACTTGTATTTGTATAGCCGTCCCGCTCTGGCATTTATCTTTGAGAAAGCACAAAAATTTCATAATTTTTTAGTTAATATGTAAGAAAATCAAAAAAAAATAAAAGAGTTTGGTGCAATTTGATTACACACAAATAACCACACACATGTAAATATCTAACACAACAACAACAACAACAAAAGCAACAACAACTTTAACGTTTTTTACTTAAATGCTGTAATAACAATTAGTTAGTTAGTAGTAGTATTTTTAGAATAAATTCAATTTAATGTTAATAAACGACAGCAACAACAAATCCAACGAACACACAAATACATATGCACATTTAACACACATTTCGTGCACAACACACAAATTATATTATAAAGCGTTAACATAAGTCAAATATACAAAAACGAAAAAACAAAAACACAGTTGTTGCCTACATATCAAACATACATATTATTAAAGCACACGTGCATGTAATTTAATGTTTATTTAAATTATCGCAGCAATTAATTTATGTAAAAATCCATGTGCTATTTGAATAAAACAAAATAAAACACTAAAAAAATTCAAATTATGTTATTACATTTCTTGGGTTAATTTGGTTCAAAACAATAGCAACACCAGCAACAACAGCAGCAGCTGTTATGCTCCACCTACGAGCAAGAAGAAGCAGTGCTGTCAATTTTATTTATATTTGCCTACGCCTTTTCACGTCAATCGCCATTGACGCTCTCTCAGTCACTATTGCTTGCTCTGTTGCACTTACAGCTAAGTGCCATCTCGGGTTGATTGTAAAGTGCGCGTGTTTTTTCTATGGCTGAGCATAAGCTCAGTATTTTTCTTTTTTTAAAGTTATGTCAAAATAATTATTAATAATTAAGTGTTTGGAATTTTAACTCTTCGCTCAAAGTTAAGTATTGAATTGATCTTCAGCCAGCAGACCAAATGCAAGTTTCTTTTTTTCTCCCCTTCGATTTGTTTGCATGCTCTCTTTACTCCCGATGTTAGTCGCCGAAAAGCTCCTTATAATTCCGCCCGGCCTTAAAACGGATTAAGCTTACACCTAACTGTACCTATGGAAAGATCAAATTGAGCGACAGCCAAAGATCAGCTGATCAAAAGTAATTTAGCTTTTTATCCGCTTTAATTGAATTATCCGCATTCGATGTAAACTTTTTTATCCATGACACAACATCTCTTTCGCTTCGATTAATTTACGATGCACACTTTCCGATTTATTGATGGCTGCCAATTAATACATAGTAGTAGTGACAGTCAAGAAACGAGTCGCCTCGACTCAATCGCCTAAGAGTCAAGTATGTATGCAAGTGGTAGAGTCAAAGGGCGAGAAGAGGGGCAGAAATGTAAAAGTCAAATACATAAAAGTATAACGAAAGAATTAAAAATTTTTCACAGCAATAAATGCATAAAAGTCAAATATATTCACATATGTCGATATGGTGTAAGATTTATAATCGTTGGATCGTTGAATGCTGTCAGGCTATTGTCATCACTAATAGAGACATACCGAAAGACGAAACAGACTCGCAAACTTCAAATTTCGAACGTACGTTACTTTTCGGCCAGCCATAAACTTTTATGGGCCTCAAAAGACGTCAATGGCGCAGCTGTAAGCAGAAGTTACGATGATTGGCAGTGTCTGTGTTATCCTCTCTCTCTCTCGGGGTTAGCAGGGGGGATTCTGGCAATCCAATGGGTGCCAATTAAGCAAGCCGCCATCATGCCATAAAACTTTTCTCCGTTTGCGTGAGTGACCTTAAAAAGATCATTCGTACATTTTATGGCGGCGGCTGCCAACTGCATTTCTTATTCTCCTCTATTCTCTATTCTCGCTATTCAGTAGAAGAGCGATCATAAATCACTTTGGGATGCATTCCATTACATTCCCTCTCTCTCTCTTTTATTCATTTTTGAGAATGTCACAAAATGGCGCACAAATTACAAGCTGCAACATAAGCTGTGAATTCTCAATAATTCCAACCAAAAAATAAATGTGCACAATGTGTAATGCAGTAGCTAAAACCCGAAAAAAAGAAGTGAATTGTCGGCAAAAGTCAAACATGATATTTATTTCGAATGTATTCGTTACAGCCGGCTGAAGACCTAAAGAGTTAAAACCGAAACCCGAAAGTGAATTCCAATTTAGCTTCGAAATCGGCATAAAACAAATGCAAACAAACGCCTGCAATCTTCTGCGCTGCATCTTCTGCTTCTTCTTTTTCGTCCCTCGTTTGCCCGAATACCGTTCACTTTTTTTCGTTCGTTCTCTTTTTGGTTTTTATTTTTTTAGCATGTAGGTGTGAAAATATAGCGCACACTTCCTTTATCGGGGCAAACGGGCTTGTTTGGTTTCTGCGTTCTTTTGCTCTTTCGTTACTCATCTTCACATGTCTCTTTTGCAAGTCAAAATATTTTCATTTTTGCGTCAAACGAATTGGGAGTCAACAGCAACAACACCCGCTGATCTGAGGACGAACCGTTTTTACCAACAATCTATAAATTCGATTCGATACGATTTTCTGCTATACGCTTTTCAAATCTAGACAGGTTGTATATTTTCCATAGTTGGCACAATTTCCGATTTGCTTAATCTGCTTCGTAATAAATCAGGCGGTAGAGAGCCGCAGTTGGACACACTTGTTTTCATCCAATTGGCCGTACTTTACAAAAACTACGTATTTGAGCACAAATAACTTTTTATAGGAATGTTTCTTAAGAAGAACTAAATTTAAATGGGTATAGAAATGTGTATTTTGTTGGTCAGCCATATTTCTTTTATAAGAACGTTTCTTGAGTTGTATGTATTTGGTTTGCAACAGAAGAACTACATATGTAAGTAGGGTTAGCAACATACCTTATAGGAACGTTTATTGAGAACGAAATATACATGTATTTAAATATTAATGTAGTTGGTCAGCAAAATGTTGAATGGAAAGTTTCTTGAAAAGGACGACTTGTAAATATGTATAGAAATATGTTTGCAATTGCTCAGCAACTATTTTATAGGAAGGTTTGCAATGTGTAAAAATATTTTGTAGAAATTTTGCTTGCTAATTTCTATCAAATCTATTTAAAGTGTTTTACTCATAAAAATTGATCATCAGATCAAAAGTCGCACACCGTACGCCTTTGTTTATCTGTAAATTCCTAATTATTCCTAATTAAACAAAAAACAATCAGCACCCACACCACATTCACATGACACTAATATTTTGTTCAAGCGTGAAAACAGAAAGAAGAAGAAGAAATATTTGCTTGAGTTTTGAAATTGAAATGCAAATTATTTAGAGTCAATTTGTGGAGAGAGATCGCTCTTGCATGCAGCTTAAAAGTTTAAACAAAAGAAATGCTTTTCATATACCTAGGTCCAACCAGATCTTATCTCAAGCATGATCGAGATAATTAATTTATGCCTAGATACATATTTGCTTCTTCACGCGCTTCTTGCAAAGTTTTATCCGGTTATTTTTTTTCTTTTTTTTTAGGTTGTTTGCTTGTTTCAAGTTCAGATCAGAGGTGCGCAGACAATATGCGGGCTTTTATGCGGGAGTTTGATTAACACAATTCGAATTCAGTGTGTGTGAGTTTTTTGTTTTTGTTTTTAAATTAAGCAACAAGTTTTATTAGTAAGCATGCACTAATTAAACTCTCGCTGTCTGTCCTTTGTTTTTTCTAACAGTTTGTCACAGAAAATTGAAACTGAATTTTTGGTACTCTGTGGAGCAGCGTGGATCATAAAAAAGCCGCTAAAAGGTGTGGGCGATTTCACAAAAAAAAAGTTCCAAAATGAATAAACAACAAATTTGAGTTGATTTTTTTCAGCGTTTTGATTTGTTTATTGAATTGATTAGAGGGCGCCGAGCGCACGAGATGCAAACATTTGGTCGAGGGTGAAATTAATCAAAGCACTCTATGTGCCAATTTTTGCTTTTTTTTTTGTCGTATAACCAAAATTTGTATTTTAAGTTTGACAGTCGCTTAGAGTCAGTTAAATTTTGCTTTTTAAAATTCCAAATATTTCGCTCTTAGACAAAAGCTGCTTGCTGTAGATTGTAAATTTATCGTTATCGCTGCGCGGTGCTGCCACACTGTGCTGCCACACACCAAAACGAGCTAAATAATCACGCGCAGCTCACTTCAAGTCAAACAGAAATTGTGTTTTGTCATTGCAAGTTAATTTCTTGAATTTACAAATAAAATGGTAAGTAATTGGTCTAAATATCGTAGCAATTCATGCTAAATTAACCGCTTGTTTTATAGCATCAGCAATCGCTTAAGGTACGCCCCACCGATGTGCATGTTCTCAATGCATCCGGCCGGGCTGCTTTGCCCACGGAACAAAATTGTTTGAGTCAGTTGGCGCACGTTCATCGTTTGCGGGACTCTGAGCTTAATTACAACGATCACAGATACAACATCGACATGCAAATGCTGAGGAATCGCGAAGGACTCGGTGCACCCCTTAAAATGGGCATGGATCGCTTTGCTGCACGTCAAATCGGACGTCTACCCTTTCTGCAGTCCAGGTGAGCAGCCAAATAAATATATTTATTTCTATATATATATATTGTTAACTATTTGTTTCTTTTGCAGCCACATAATGGACGATGTTTTGACTGGCCGCTGTGATGAAATCTCGTTTGAGGACTTTCTCAATCTGCCAGAATACAATGAGAATTTGCGTCAACCCCATGCCGTTGTGGAAAAGTCAATGGGCATTCAGATTTAAAGGAACATATTAAACATTACCAACTTCTAGCGATTTAGCTGCTAATAAAAAAAAACAACTGGAAACAACAACTAATAAAAGTGATTTATATTAAGAGTTTAGAGTTTTCCCAATTTTGACTCGGTACTCAAAATGTCCTTGCGCATTCGATTTTAATTAAATTTGTAAATGTGTTCCTAGATAACCCCTAATCCTTGACTGCTTCGTTGGAGTTGGTCCTTCGGACCACAGACAGTCCTTGGCCTATAGACTCAAAGTGACGAAAGTCCTACAAACAGCCAAACTAAAAAGATAACGATAAAAGGACTTTTCTTAAAACAAATTTGTTCATAGCTCGGTAATATCCCGGTAGATACTGGCAACACCTATGCCAAACATTTGATTTAAACTTGAAGCTATCAACTGGCCAAAGGACAACCAAATCGTTCTGCAGTTTCCGAGAAAACTGGGATTTTCGGATTTCGACTCATTTTGCTTACTCTCTCCTGAAAGTATGCAACATTTTCAGTTGAACGAAATTTGGCCAATACTGCAACCAAATATGTGTCACTGGTGTGTGTGCATGCTAAGCTAAGCAGCAGCCTGAAAAAAACCTACAAGACAAAATATAAAATATTTTTGGTTCACATAGTTTTTGTTTATTTGTAACTTGATTTGTGTTTAGTTGTACAAAGTTGTGTAATTGCTAATTATCGCACAAACTTATTACAATTTACTCAGAAAACAAAACGTATTTGAACTAAATACTAACGAAATATTGGCAGAGCATGATTCGTAAATTAGAATTGGTTGTACTCGAAGAGATTCATTAAATTAAACATATATATATATATATAAAATGTATATGATATGCATACAAAAAGTTCGGTGTATCGAGAATACAGCTAGAGAGAGAGAGAACATTGGGTGACCCAGAAATGCAGTTAAAAAATAAACGTAATTAAAAAATATGTCATACAAATAGAACAGCTAGGGAAATCAATTTAAATAAAAAAAATATGGACGATAGGCATCTTTAAAAAATTATACAACATTGCATATAGATAGATAGATTTTAGATAAAGTAGATATTTCGATTGCGATTGAATACAATAGGTATCTAAAGATAGAAGAATTCGTTTGCTGCTATTTTTTGCACAGCATTTTCTAGTAAATCCAGTTTACCGGCACCCATTGCTCCTCGTGACTCATCTGGTCCAAGGTCTCCACAACTTGACGGAACGTCTCGTCAAAGTCTTCGTTGATAATGATCATATCAAAGTATTTCTCATATTTGCGCTGCACAAAACTGCTCTCCTCCACCGTCGAAATGAGATCGTCATCCTGTTCGTAGCGATAATAATAATAATATTGGGATGTGTTAAGCATGTTTTGTGTATTCAAGCAGAGATCGATTAACGATACTAAGGTGGCCTAATGCATGCAGGATATGATTGGGCGTAAGTCAATATTAGACGTCTCGACTTTTGAATCTCTTTACCTCATATAGCGATGCCAGGGACTCGAGTGTGCGTGCACGCCGGGAGCTGAAGCGTATGGAACTTTGACGATCGAACTGTAAGCAAGGATTTAAGGAATAAGTTCTAATCTACAACTAGCTAATATATATATATATATATATGTATATATATTTTACAGTACCGATAGATTTCTATTGGAGCCGGTTGCACGGCGATCGGCATAGATGGTCTTCAGTTGCTCCATGCCGGGTGCAGCGACGAATATGACAAATGGCATCAGTTCCTGGCTATTGTGCAGTATCTTCAATGCATTCGGCGCACAATCCAAAATGCACATGCGTCCACTGTTGATCACATCATTGATCGATTGCAAGTGGGTGCCATAGAGATTGCCATTGTGTTCGCCATATTCGAGGAACTCGTTCTGCTTAATGGCCTCGTCCATTTCCTCGCGATCCATGAACCAATAGCTAACGCCATTTTCCTCCAAGGCGCGCTTCGGGCGACTGGTGTCTGTTTAAAAAATATTTATATATAAAGATCGATTGCAGGTTTTTTTAACATACGTGGAATCACTGCTCCAAATTTGTCCACATCGCTGTTGATCAGTCGGTTCTTGAGCGTGCGTCTGCCCACACCGGAGACGCCAATCAGCACCAGAGTTTTCCTGCGAAATGGCGGCATGCGTGTCACCTCCTCATAGAGCAGCAACTCCGCCTTGTCGAACTCACAGTTCGCCACCGACCGATACATCGTCTTCCTCTTTCTCTTCGATATCTACAATAATAATTGTATCAATATACAATTATACTATCTTTAATTATTAAAGACAACGCACCCTCGTGCCACAGATGCCAATCTTGTGCACATAATCCGCCTCGGGCGCCACAAATGCCTTGCGCCGCTCCTCGAGCTCTTGCGACGGAATTAGTCCAATTTTATCCGACTCGGCGGTGATATTCTTTGCCTGCCACCAGTTTGGATCTTTTACATTAATTATCTGTAAGTTTAAAACGGAAATTAGTAAACCATTTTGCTCATATATAATTTAAAATTGAAACACACCTGCAAAATATCGCCGGATTTGAAGGACAATCCAATATCCCTGCAGGGCAGTAGCGAATCCTCCGATGGAGTATATGAGAACAATGCGCGCATATAACACTAAAGAAATAATTATTGAATTATTCATATATATATGGAGGCAAATCTGATTTATTAAGATTTACTTACTTTGTTGCAGTTGTTTTTGAATTTTGTTAGGGTCTCTTTACTGAACAAAACTATTTAATTTGATATATATGGGCATTTTTTAGATAAGAATGTTAATTTTATCGTTTTAAAGTGAGATCTCTCGATGAAGTAGTTTTCAATCTTCACATGCGCTTAACTTAATAATTTGTATTTAAGAATGAGAGAATGCCCTTATATACTTGATTATGTAACGATAAATCAATTATAAAACGTAAACAATTAAAAATTAACAGATAGACAAAAAACAATCTGTTTTGTTTCTAAAGCTTGAACAAATTCATGCAAAAAAGTAGCAAATTCTTTGAGTCTTTTCTTCATTTTGCTTAAAGCAGTAACAAATAAATAACTTACCGTTAGTTTCTTGCCCGATTCAAGATTTGTGATGCCATTCTGTTTTACCTGACCCCCACCAGCACTGACCGTATAGCGACCACTTTTGATCTCCTCATCGACATTGGCGCCGATCTTCAGCGTTAGATTCTCCTTGGCCCGCGACACCTCCACCTGCAGTTCATCGGGTGTGCGCACCGCCGTGCCGTTGACCTCGAGAATCACATCGCCCACATGCAACATGGCCTGTTTATCGATGACGCCCCCGGCCAAGATGCGTGCCACAATCAGCTGTTTGAACTCATCGAGTTCAACGGTGAGGCCCAGCGGCTGCTTGGGATCTCGACGTAGTCCGACCATTTTAATCGTTTCCACGGGCATCTTGCTGGTCAGTATGTTTTCCGTATAAAGATAGCCGCCCGATTGGCGTTGCGATGTCACCTCGAGTTTCGTTAGAGATCCACCGGCACTTTTCAAGCGTTGCTCGTACAAATATCCTATTTCATCGTGCGCACGCAACAGAGCCTAGTTTCAAATGAATAGTGAAAGGTAAAATTTTCTTCAGTTTTGAGTATATTACGTGAACAAAATATATATGCTTTACATCAGATTGTTTGTTTTATTATTTAATGCTCAATGAGCACATTAACAGCTATCTTTTATTACTGTTAGAATCGTTAAACTTGAGCTTAGACTTACACGAAAGTGAGGTTGGGCCAAGAGCTTGGCAAGCTCGCGAGATTCCAGGCGACGGGAGGGCGAAAATTTGCGTATGATATCGTCACAGATCGGCTTGTTGTTCAAATGCGCTGGCAGAAAGGCGGGCACGGGCTGCGGCTCCGTTGAATTCAGCTGCGTATGGTGAGAAGCACATGCAAATAACAAGACAGAAACAGAGAGTCGGTGAGTGAGAGGGGGTGAGACATGTACACATAATTAAATTAAAAAGCTCGCATTAAAGTCGGGAGTGGGGCGTTGGATAAAGCTCATCAACAACGACAACATATTTCATCTCTTTGCCCTGGCCTAGGTCAAGTCATCTTCGCTTCTGCTTAATTGACGTTCGCATCCGTTAATTGATAGCTTACGCTTCTTTTTTTTTGCATCTTTTCTCTCTCTCGCTCTCGCTCTCTTTTCCCCCTCATTTAACCCCCGTGAACTTTGGGCTATTTCACTTTAACTCGACGACATACTTTGAGTCTTAGGTCAAAAATTGGGTCGAATGTTCAAACTCAAATTTGGGTCGCGCCTTGCTCAAAAAGTGAATTTTCTTTCAGTTTTGATTTTATTCTCTTTCTGATTTTGCTGTAATTGCACTTAATTCTTGTCTTCCGCAGCGTGTTTTCTTCGCTAGCAGAATTTATTACTTTCATCGTCGACTACTCAACTGATTCCCCTGTCACCACCCATCCTTATTTGCAATTCCCGCACGTTAGTATGTATTATTATTATTACTGTGTCTGTCTCTTGCCACAATTTCCGCCCACAATACAACAATTCAGTCAGTCAGTCACTCATGCTATATTTATATGCTACAGCGAGTAATTCTTCCAATTTCGCTCGACGTGGATGACAAATGCACACGAAAGCAAAAAAGAAAAAGAAAAGAAAAAGGAGAAAATTTGAGTGGGTGGCTCAAAGTGTGTAAAATGCATTTATTTGTATTCTGTTAGAATGCCCTTGATGGCAATATTTTCAGTTATTGTGTACCGCATTCTAATTATCGACTGATTGTATTTTATTTCGATGTTATTTATTGCATTTGTTTATATTTAAAATTAACTCTTTAATAAGCTCTGTTGGCGCTTAGAAACCACAAAAGCTTAAGCGACCTAAACCTTTTTTTTGCAGACAAAAGATTAGCGCTGTCTCCAGGCAGTCGTTATTTCTGCATTTGTTTATTTACACATTGTCTGGCGAATATCGCATTACAGTTCTTCTTCCGCATGAAAAGCAGAACAAGTAGAAGAAGTAGAAGCCCCACGCTGAGCTTCCTAGCCCTAACATGCACAAACACACACAAATGACAACTGTTATTGACACTGAGCTTGGCTGTTGTTGCAAAAGGGCTTTCACCTTACAGTTTTGTTGTCATGACAAAAAAAAAAACACACACACATCAACAGGTAAATGGGTAATTAGCCAATTGTTTATTGTACACAGTTTAAAGTGAACAATGCAATTTATTATATTTTATTATATTTTTCCCCAACAACGCACTACGTGTGAACTGACATATCTTTAAAGAATTTAACCTTAAAATTGTATTATGTATTTAGTTAAGCGTTTTAAGCTTTAATTGAAAGGTAAATATTTTAATATAATTTGGATTTAGTGAAAAGTAAATATTTGTAAATTTTCACAGATATTTTTTCACTTTTCTTTTTGAGCCACTCCCAAAACGCGCGAGCGGGCCAAGAAGAAGAGGAGTAAGAAGAAGAGCGAAAGGTGTAAAAGTATCAGTGTGTGAGTAAGCCGGAGAGTAAGCTTCTTTCTGTCTGTATATATATATGTAGATGTTTGTTTGTGTGTGTGCATGTATATGTGAGCATGCATTTTGGAAATGCCAAAACACACAGTTAAGACGATGTTAGTTACACAATAAATAAATGGAGAGTCGCGACTACGTCATCAACCAACTGAGACATGTTCGAGTGCCAGTTGGCCAGGCTAAAATTGTGGGCTTTTACGTTCGGTTTGTTGACTAAGTAACCAAGGCAGCAAAACACTTGCTCTATTTACACACACACACACAATGCATATTTATTTGGCTTTAACTATACAAATTAAACGTTTAAATTATGCACTAAAAACGATCACAAGTGTGAGAGCGAGCGAGAGAGCGCATATTCAAAACTAACTGTTGAATATTTGTAGTCCCCGTTTAAGCCATGCTCAAATGAGCAAAGCGTACGCATAGACACACACAAGCACGCACATACACAAATACACAGTCGCCGCAAAGCGCGCGTAACAATTAACTGAACCTCACCTTAGCACAGCTCGTAAGTAACTGACTCACAGCGAAACAAGCAGTTTACCAAGCACAGTTGGGTGTGAGGTTTGCTAGCGCGAGAGAGAGCGAGGAGAGCGCGCGTTCTAGGGCTAGAGAGCAAGCTTGTCTCTTAGCAGTGTGTGCATTAGTATTAGTGCGTGTGAACACTTGTTATGTTGTTTCAACGTTACAACTGTACGCTGCGCTGTACTGGCTACTGTTAGCTAACAGCGACTCACAGCGTAGAGCATTAAAGCCGCTCTCTGGAGAGCTTTTATGCTAGGCAGCAGCTGCTGGTGCTGTTGCTACTGCTGCATTAGTAGGCCAACTACTTCTCTGTCTCAGTGCATTTGTTGATTTTGTTTTTGTGGCCAGAGCACGAACATAAAGTTAACATAAAGTTTTCATAATTAACACAAGCATGCAGCACACATTTACTTTTGAAAAGCCATTTTCAAACCGGTTTCCACTCTTTTTATTTCATCTTAGGGCGTTGTTATTATTGGTGCTTTCGATGCGAGTCGCTTTAATAGACATGGAATTTTGAGAGACATTTCTTTCCAACGTTTTTTCCTTTCTCGATGTTATTTTTCTTATCAGCGCTATCTCGTGACTTGTGTTTTTAATTACTTTCACTGCCTTCCCCAAGAACCAACGGGTCAATGTAATAATCTCGTTGTACAGCTCAACAAACCTAATGCTAATTCTAATTATCTGCGACACGCGACGTCGCTTTTAATTATTTTCTGTGCTTTGCATGCCATTTTTGTCGCGTGTTTAGCTTCTTTTTCTAACAAACAAATAATAATTTCTATATATTATTGTTTGCATTAAGGCATTTTGGTTAGTCGAAAAAATCAATATACCTATCAAATTATTGCGAAACTTTAAACACATGCAAATTGCGAACGTTTTCGCATGCTTAACAGTAGTTTAATATTCAATCTTTACTTCATGTACATAAAATTAGCACAAATAGTCGCTGCACAAATAAAGGTCAAGTTTAAGTGAGAAGAAATTGTGTTAATTGCTATGCCATAATGAACGATTATCATAAAAGCTCGTCGCGTAACGAGCACTTAAGTGCCATTCAGTGCTTCGCACTTAATGAAATAGAACAAAAGACATGGCGTGAAGACAGCCCAGCCCACATTGTCTGAGTGCTCCGATTTACCCAAGTGAAAGCTCTGTGAAATTGCAGCCCTGACCCTTTTTTTATTTACTTTCATCTACTTCAAATGGTAGCAAAAATGTAATCACAAGTAAAGTACTCCTTTAAATGATGTAATAAAAAACCAAAGCACACGTTTTATCTTCTCTACATTTGTATCTAAATGCTTACACTCAACAAAAAAAGTGAGCACAAGAAACAAATTGATTGTTTTTAATCTATTTAATGTCAACTAACAAAAGATTAAATTAAATTCGAAATAAAATTTAATTTGAAATAAATAAAAACAACTTAGTAAAAATGTATTGAAAATATAAGACTATAAACCATTATTTGACATGAAGAAATAATTTTCTTTAGTCTGTAAACATTTTCTTTGCTCTAACTGGCATTTAGTAAATTTCTACAATCATAGTGTTAACATTTTTGTTTTGAGTGTATGCACACAGCATGTTAAACCAACAATAGAGTAAACAATGATTTTTCTTGTCTGTTCGATTATGTGAAAATGTACTCGATTTTCCCCATGTTTCCTCATTCTGACGGAGAGCAGATGGTTGTTGTTGCCTTTTTACAAATCTGGATCTGGGTCATGCACCCAATAAAATAATACATATGTGTGTGTGTGTTTTATTTTATGTACTCACCATAAGTTCCTTATGCGGCGTTGATGGATTGATGAGCAATAGACCCTTTAGAAAGATTTCATCCGTGTCCGAGAGGTCAGCGGAATTGCGAAAGGCAGCTGGAAAAGTGTGAAAAGAAAGAAAAACCAGCTTATGGATAAGTTGCATATAAATTAAATGCATACAGAGCTCACTTAACAAATCAAATTCATAGCTATTTAAATTATTATTTTAGATATTAAATTTATTATTACCAACCACTGTACCCAAAAATTTGACAACTGTAAATTCAAGCAGAAGCTTAAACTTTGTCTCTGATTTGAAACGGTTGTAAGCTTAACGGTAATTTGACCGTTTGACTGTTCGCTTACCGTTATCGCTGGTATCATCATCAGCCATTTTGTTAGTGCTAGCGAGCAGCTCAACTTGATCCTGACGCGCCCGACGCGAACGTGCACTCCAACGCACCATGGTGGTGCCCCAGCAACCTTTAAATGCGTCGCCGAAAGGATTGCTGCGAAAGGAAGCAAGACTGACGTCACGCCAAAAGGAAGCTCACACACACACGCACACACTCACTTACGCACTTGCATAAGTAGCTGGCTGTGCTGCTAATTTTGGCAATGTCTCAACATATGCCCGAAACTAATATTAATAATCACTCTTTTATTTGCTATATTTTTTGTGCTGTTGTTGTTATTGTTGTTGTAGGCACACAGCGAAACAATAATTCCGACACGACTAACACAACAACAACGATAACAATAAAAACAACAAGTTGTAGAGGCGCGCACAAGTAAGACACGCCAACAGCTAGCAGCAGAGAGCGTTTAACTAAAAAGTCTTTTGTTGCATGCTGCCAAAAAGCTTGGGAAGCTCTTGCAAGCAACTACATAAACAACAGAGCAAAAAACCAGTTTTTCACGCGCTCGATTACGATAACGATGTGCCAGATCTGTTTCTCATTTTACTGGCGCTGGCAGCCCTACTGAATATTTTGCTCATCACTAAAAAGTAGAGAACGCGCGAGGGCTTCAGGCAGTATCAGAACATTCAGATACGGCGTAACGGGATCTAAAGCAGAGAGAGCGGCAAAAACTTAATGCAGTGATTAAACACCTTAATTACGCGCACCTCATTAATTTCGCTATCTAGAGTATATATTTTTATGACTGAAATATACCTCATATTAATATATTGATATTTTTCTTTTGTAATATCAGCTTCAATTGATTGTGAAGTTGGTAAAGGTTATCTGATTCAAACATAATGAACAATCTACCTTTAGTCGTGTACTGTGCTGATAATTTTGAAAATATTTCAAAAGAATTCCCGAAAGTCATTTTAAGCAACTCCATTAAAAACATCGATTTTTTCGTGCGTGCTCGATAACGCTATCAACTAAACATCGTGTAAATCTGCTAGTCATTAAGCTGCGCTGATAATCTGGCAACGCTGTTATGCAGTGCCACAGTAATCTAGCAACCCTAGAAATTGTAGCTCGTCACTAAAAATCGGTCGTCGGATGCTCAGGAAGTGAGTGAATTTCTATAAGTACAATAAACTCGAACGAAAAAAACAAGTGCAAATAATACAGCCGAATCCAAAAGACAAAAAAAAAAAAAAAATGCCGGACGCAGTGCAGCAGAGCTTTGTGCGCTCCTTCATCGATTACTTGAAAAAGCAGGTGGATGTCATGTCGCCGGATCAAAGTGAAAGCATCGAGGTCGCCATCCAATGCCTGCAGGCCGCCTTCGACGTGGGCGACGAGGAGCCCGAACAGCAACAGTTAACGGCCACCGAGCAGAGCACAACAGCAGCCGTTCCCGGCGCCGGCCCAACATCGGGCGGCGATGCAGCCATGCAGCCCGGCTCCAGCACCAGTTCCGGTGTCGTCAATACAAAGAACATTGACATGTTCGAGCTCTTCCAATCGCTGTACATTGAACGCAATCCGGAATCATTGGCCTTGGCGGAGTCCATCAAGAACGAGGGCAATCGCTTGATGAAGGATGGCAAATTTAATGAGGCATTGCTGCAATATAATCGCGCCATCACCTTCGATCCCAAGAATCCCATCTTCTACTGCAATCGTGCGGCGGCCCACATCCGTCTGGGTGACAATGATCGTGCCGTGACCGATTGCAAATCGGCGCTGCTCTATAATGTGAACTATAGCAAGGCTTATTGTCGCCTGGGCGTCGCCTATTCCAATCTGGGCAAATTCACGGAGGCGGAACATGCCTATGCCAAGGCCATTGAACTGGAGCCGGACAATGCCGATTATCGCAACAATCTGGAGGTGGTGCGCAATGCACGCAATCAGCCGCCACAGTTGTCGCACCTGAGCGATGGCCTCAACGCGATGTTGTCCAACCCCACGGTGCGCAATCTCTTCAATAGCGCTGAGATCGATCTGGAGCAATTGCAGTCGATGACACAGAATCCAATGGTCATGAATGCAATCGGGCAAATGTTTACGAATTTGGGTGGGGCTGGTGGTGCAGGCGGTGGTGCTGCTCCCGGAGGTGCACCTGGTGCGCACGGCGGTCAAGTGCCCATGCCCATGCCGAATGATATGCTGCAATTGTTCCAGAGCTTTGCCACACAGCTGGTCGGGGCCAATCAGCCGGGCACTGGCCAAAATCAGGGCGGACAACCCGGTGGACCACCCGGCCCCCAGCAGCAGCCGGGCAATCAGCCGCCGCCAAACATGTAGAGCTATGAATGGTTGCATCGTTGTCCACTTTAGTGTTAGCCGCCAACCAACCATCATCGATGTGTAATGGAAATCGTTTTGTTTTAAATGTTTCAAAATGACCCTTAAATACACATACATATATATTTTTATTAATGCTATATAAATAAATAAACAAAAACAAATGATTCCTTTTTGTTTCCAATCGAGAGGATTCGTAATTCTATCCTGATAAGTTTAAGAAACACAACTCTTTTTTTTTGGCTTCCAGCGGAACCGGTTTTCTAGTTTTTCATTTATTGAATTTTCAAATTTGATGTTCGCATATTTTGGTTTTAGTTGTTATTGTTGAATTTTCTTGGTTACGTTGTACAATTTGTTTGCAAATCTATGTAAACATAAAATAATTAATGATGCTTGTGGATAAAGTAAATGTTTGACAAGCATTTCTTTTTTTACACGATTTTACGATTAGATCTTTTTATATATGATGGAAACTTCATTGTTGTTAATTTGATTTGATTATGATTAAGATGAGAGTTATTGCAAATGGTTTAAGAACTATTTTATATGATTACAACTAGCATTGGATAGTTTGATAGATCGATAATAAAATGAGGCATGATATAATAAAACTATGTACGAGACAAACAAAATGTGACGCGACATTGTTTTGAGGATATCATGCGACAATTTGGCAAAAACGTGTTTCTAAAATACACTCAGCATTTTTTTGTTGTTGGGCTAATTCGAAAGATGAACAAAAATCAAGAGAATTTGCGGAATCAGTTGTGTTGTTATTGTTGTTGCTGAGACTCTGAAATATATAAAACAGTTAGATGGAAAGTGCACTCGATACTCACCCGTGTTGAACGTGGATATCTGCATCAATATCTGCAACGAACTTCATCTATAGCCAATGTTTTCGTTTTTATTATGTGGGGTTTAATTTAGAAGAAAGTTGTTTTTTTTTTTATTCGTGGAACCGAAACGCTACTAGAGAATCAATTCAGAATCTCTAAAATCGTTTTGTCTGTTTTCTTTTCTGTGTTTATGTTTAACGACTAGGAGAAGAGAGGACAGCAAAACATCGTTTGTTTTAATATCTGCTGTAGCGTCGATTCCTAAAGTTTCCACCGCCGCCGCCACCTCCTCCACGTTGGCGCGTGCGATTGTTGTTGCCATAGTTAGAGTTCACCTTCCCCGAGTATTTGCCCGATGGTGGCGAATAGAATTTCTGTTCATTGGATGGCCGCGTTTTCTTATCCTGCTGCTCCTGTTGTTGCTCCTGATTATTACCATTTGCGGTGCCCTTGTCCCCAAATGTGATGGGCACATGTCGTTTGCCCAGCTTCATCTGCAAACAATTAAAAACACATTTAAATCCAATAAGCCAAAGAATTGCTCAATAAGAGCATACATTTTTGGGCACAATCCAGGAGAGGACAACGTCATGTTTGAAGATAGGCGGTGAATGAAATAGATCTCGTATCAATATATTGATATTTGATGTTGTCTTCAGCGCCGTCTGCTTCAATTGATTCTCCTCCGTTTTCAGTTCCTCGGCGGACTTGCCTTTGAGTGCCTCCTCCAGCTTCTTAATGTAACTACAAATATAAATAAACAATTTCAGTTGATAATTTTTATAGTTAATGGTATATGTTTTATTTATTTACCCCTGTGTTCCGCGTGCTAGATATTGCAATCTAGCACGAAAGTCTTTTAGTTTATCGGCATCCTCGACAAATGCTAAATTGCCGGGATGCTTTTTGCCCAGCGTGTGCAATGCATAAAGCAAACATTCAGCGTGCGAGAACTGGAATGAGGGTGGTGTATCTGCCACTTCCTCATCGCTTAGCTTTGGCAACGGCATATATTCCTGTGTGAAAAAAAGTAATTAATTTAAACTACATTTACAATAAAGTCCACAGGCAAATCTCTTACCAGTAGCACATTGTATACGGCATTAATGCGTTCAGTTGCATTTTCCAGCTTGTCAGTATTGGTTATCATTTCGGCAAATACTTTTAGCAAGCGCAATTGTATTTGATCTTGTGCGACAGCTGTGGCAATCAAATTCCATGTGTTTATTGGCAACAATTTATCGCAAACGTACACAACAAATTGTGTGGATTTTATAGTTTTCTAGAAAGAAAAAAGGTCGAGTTTAGATTAATAAGGAAGCTTAAGCATTTGCCGGCCTTACCGAAAAATAGGGCGCCGCTGCTGTGGCACATTGTATGAAACGCTCAACAATCTCATCCTCGACAGCAATCGAGTCCGTATCGGTGCTATTTAGTTCTGCCTGTTCCGTGGCCAGTTTGACGAGTTCTGCATGCCCGGTTATTGTGTTGCCCAATTTGCTGGCACCCAAAATAGTCATACACAGATGAAATTCATCGGCTGTTACATCCTGCAACGCTTTCTTCACCTCCTCAACGATATATTCCTCGATTTCCTTGGTAATGACACTGGGGCCCATAGTCAACAATTTGGTTGCAATGAATTTGAAGCAACGTTCACGTGTCGGTTCATCACCAGTGGTGATCTGCTGGAATAGACCAGTTATGGAGCTCTTTGTGTCCAGTTTGATGATGCTTAGCAAGGAGTTATTGACTTGCTGCAACTCGGTTGCATCGTCCAATATTAGCAGCTGGGCGAGAGTGTCGCCCACGCGTACAGTAGCCTCTGCATTGCCCTGACAGAGCTTGGGCAAATCTTTGATCGCCTGTCGACGTATCTGAAAAATATGCGAGTATTTTTTGTTACATTTTATTTATACATGTATTTTTATTTATATTTATGTTGTATTTACCTGTGTATCATCATCTTCGCATAGATCGAATTGTGCATCAATCGCCGTATCTGATAATTCCGGAAAGTGCTTGAAAAAGTTGCCAATGAATTGGGATGCCAAACGCTTCTCTTTCGATGTGCCTTTTACGGCCTGCAATATTTCTTTGTATTCCGCAACATGCTGAAAACATGCAAAATACAAAATAATATTATATATTAAATTTTACTTTTTTCTCAATCAGCGCCGGCGCGATTTATAAATTTGCATGCATTTACACATACAAACAAACACACATAGAGAAAAATATGCGAGTGCCGTTCGTTTGGACGCGTTTTTTTTAATAGATTTACCTCAGTTATTTTATCACCCGCTTCGGATAATATTTCATAGCATTTATATAGACGCTCAATGTTGTCCATTGTGATTGCTTATTTATTATTTTATTTCTAATAATTACTTTTACAGTCACTCGTACACAGCAAAACGTTTTCCACGATTTTTTCCTCAAACAAAATGGTGTGTCTAGTCAGTGATGTCACTTCTAATGAGCGTGCTAACGATTACACACGCAGAACTACTTATCGATATTTAACTATCGCCAGCAAGTAACGAATGGTTAGCGGTAACGTAAAATACTTTATTATTAAGTTATTGCAATTGCAGTTACAAAATTAAAATTATTTGATTGCTTTTAAAGCCTGCTCAAAGTAATCCACCATCATTGGATAGGTCTCGTCATATTGCTGGATATTCTTGCGTCTGGCATTGTCGCGATAACGCTGCAATGCGCCTGATATCAACTCCAGTTTCTCCCGTTCCGCCGTATGCCCATCGAGCCATTCAATCAGCCGTTCATTCGACCAATTTGCGCAGGTGTGCGGCGATTGCAGATCCCCGCCAGCATGTCCAAAGAGAAGCAACAACACTATGTAACTGGGCACCAGGGAATCAACGCCCACTGTCTGCTTGACCAGCTCCTGCGAGCTCTGCACAATTAGCAGCGACATGGCGCGCAAAAGACGCGATGGTTTGCCGAGCTCCGCAAGATTGGGACAAAGTGATTTTAAGGCCTGCTCCATGTGCTGGCAGTCGTGTTTAAGGCGCTGTCTGCCCGCTCCACTCAGCGGTCGCAAAATGCATAAATTGTGTATGAAGAGCTCAATGCATCGCTTGGCCAGCTCCTGGCCACATTTGCCGGTCATCTCCTTGTCATCAAAGAGCTCAATGTGATGCGACCAGACGCGACTGACGAACTCCTGGTAAGGGAAGATTAGGATTAGACATTATAAGAAAAACTATGCTGCCTCAGTTCCCTTCAGCGCACCTGCAGCTCCTTCATGTACATGGATGGACCCGTTGTGGACACCCGATCCGCATTTAAGCCCGGCTCGCGATGCATGCTCAAAATAATGATGCTGATTGCCGATATAATCGATTCCATAATCTGTTGTAGAATGGTGCCAATTAGCAGATCCGCCTGCTCCAGTGAGCGCGCAATGTTGCCACGTGCTGTACCCGGCGTCTTCTCAAATTGCAGCTGCAGATCGCCCAGCATGCGACGCACCGAATCCTTGTAGTAGTAAAGGACATTCGCCAACTGTGTATTTTGTTGCTGCTGCAAATTGGGCAAATCGACGACCTGCTTGGAATCGGCGCCCAGTTTAATTTGTGCCTCCAGCTTGGTGCACAGCTCCTTGCCACAGGCAATGAAAACATTTGCAATCGCATTGCTCAGTCGGCTATCTATGAGTGCCGCACTCAGCTCTGTGAATGCGACCCTTATAAAATTATCCACCGTCTCATTGCCGGGCAGATCAACACCTGCCAAGCAGGCCTTCAGATTCGCAGCACATTTGCTGACATAGCCCACCTCCAAGGGGGCAAAGATCTCATTATCAAATTGGAATTCATTACTCAAACGTTGCTCCAAACCTCGAGCCGAGGTCAACAGCTTGGACAATCCCTCCTGCAGCGTTTGGTTCACGTGCTGCGAGCACTCATCGAAGGATTTCCGCAACAATTGCTGCACCCGCTGCCAGAAACGCTGTGGAATACATTGATCCGATGCCTCCGAAGTGTAGCCAAATTGATTGATCTGCTCCAGCGCCGTTTTCAGTAGCTTAATTTGAGTGCAGCTCTCGTAGAGCTCATCGTACAGCAGCCAATGCAACGATTTCCAGAATTTTGCACGAAAATTCTGTGTTGTTGTCAACTGGGGCGCTTTGCCGGGTCCACGTGTCGCGCCAGACTTCGAGGAGCCATTGGAGCCGCCATGCGTCGGCGAACGCATTGCATCCGCTTTATTGAGCACGGATATATCTGTGCCGGCAAAACACTCTTTGAGCGACTGCTCCATGTCCGCTATGAAAGTGGCCAGCAGGTTCTCCAGCGATTTTTCCAATGTGTTAAAATTCATAAAAATCTAAAAAATAAATGAGATTTGAATTTGTATTGCATATGTATAAAAAAATTAGTGCAAAGAGGTACCCTGCCAAGTCTTGGCAGGATTCATTTTAATGCCACTTCACGTTTACCTTCAGCGCATTGACGACCTGCAGTTGATTGCGTTCCTGCAGACCGGTGACCAGCTGCATCTGGGTTAGATTCCGAATCTTTTGCCGGGAGCTTATGACATAGGCACGCTCCTCCTGTATGAACTCAATGTCCTTCAGCTCCTTGTCCTCTATGAGTTGACCCAGCTCGAAATGCAGTTCTGCCTGTCGCAGCACATCCTTTGTGTTCTTCAGCTTGGCAGTCAGGGTGAGCAGAGTGCCCGCCGAGCGTAACATATGCGACACCTCATGCAGGCGACCCAACACTTGTGTCTGATTCTCCACCAGCTGATATTGGGTGTCTACTTGACCCTTAAGGCGATGTCCTGTGGCCCGCACTCGCTGCACATCCTCCGCGAGTGAGTTGAGTGCAGCATCGAAGCGACCGGCATGCGTTGCCTGCTGCAACAGTGCACCATGCTTGTCGCGCACCTGTTGATGCAGTTCCTCAGTCGTGTTTTGCAACCGTTTCGATAGCTCCTGGATCTGAACACCAATTGTCAAATGAGACATTCCCGACGTGAAGTCGTCATCAGTAGCAGCAGCTTCTGATGTGGACTTGGCCTTGCTGGGAGTAGGTGCATTGGCAGCCATCATTGTGGATACCCTAAGAATTAGTTGTTTAACAATTAGAAATCATAGTTATAACATTTTTATAAAAAAAAATAAAAAACGTACATTGCCAGTTTATGGAAATTTTACTTGGTAATTCTCCAATCGGTCTGGCAAATTTAGGTGATATTCAAGTGTTTGTTTTGGTTGGAAAGAATAATGGGTAATTGGAAGTATTTTAAAGTATTTACAGCTGATTTAAAAGAACCTGTTATTTGTAATTTAACTTTGTATTTTTCGAGTTCCTTGGGCAAATGTAGGTGATTTTTAAATGTTTGTTTTGCACTTGAAAAGAATATATTTTGCAGAAATAACTTTTAAAATTTTGCAGTTGGAGAAATATGATTTCATCCGTGGCTGACTCAAATGTCGACTTATTATATTCAATATAAATTTATATAATAAATATAATAATCACTTATTAAAAACCAATCTCTCAGATTCACTAACACCTAACACGAACGTTGTTAGTCTTTTTTTTATTATAACTTGGTATTTTTGCGAATATTAGGTAAAATTTAGTGCATTTGCACAAGTTTGTTTTGTTTCTGCTGCAATACAATATTGGTGTTTTTATTTTTTATTGCAAGCACTGCAATGTCGGACGACATTAAAAAGTATTTTAATGGCCTGCTGCACAAGTTCGTGTCGTTTACAGATAAAGCTCTTTTACACACACACATATGTCTTGCTAATTAGAGATAAATTTGTGTTGCTTGCAGGGTCAGCGGCCTCTACGTCATACAGATAACGGACCGGGATGGAGTGCCGCTTCTACGGGTCAGTCACAGCCAGGAGAAGAATGTGGATTTTGCGTTAATGCCATCATTTATACCCACATTCACAACAGCCTGCGATCAGGCCAGCAAACTGGGCCTGGGTCGTAATAAAACAATTATATCCATGTATTCCAATTATCAGGTGGGTGTGGGTTATAAATCAAGTGCTTAGCAACGGCACAACTTACTAACAGTAACTATGCTAAATGTGAAGAACAGTTATAATATTCACTGCAACTCTGTTCCCCTCCCCTCCCCCATAGGTGGTGCAAATGAACAAATTGCCGTTAATTCTGACATTTGTTGGTGCCGAGGATTGCAATACGGGACACATATTGGCCTTGGAACATCAGGTCGATGGCTACTTGGAGGACATAAAGCTGGCCGTCACAGAGCCATAAGCCAACAAATCTAAAACAACAAGCACTTTTGTACGAAATGCGAATGTGTAGTATATGTATATTGTATATTTAATAAAAAATGAAACTTTTTACTTGGCTTAAATGCAAAGACGCACGCACTGAAATTAATAATTGTCTACGACGAATGATGTGCAACGATGATGAGCGCCACCTATGGGGAATGATCAGCAAATCACGATGCAGTGCGACACTGCACGCCACTCTTTCTCTCTTTCGCAGTCCTTTAGAAACTAGAATACATTCGGGATTTGCATGAGAAAAGATTATTCATCATATTGTAGCGGGTTCAAAGTTCATCGTGTGCACTGGCTGTGGCAGCGAATGCATCACTATCACACGCAGCCGGCGTCTCAAAATCATAGCTATATTCACAACGATTCGGTTCGCTGACAGCCGTAATCCTTGGCTCAACCGCACAACGAATGTTGACAAGCGCCGAACGTTGTGGTCCATTCCAGCAGGCAGCACCTTGGGCATACTTTTGCCGGCTGTACTTATTATCTCCCTCACCAAACCACTGATCCCAGCGACCCAAAGTCGTCTCAGCACCGCCATTTTTGGGCTTTTGCGAGACACGATCGAAGGGACACAAAGTGTAGACATATTCCCGATCCTCGAACGTATAGCATTCCCCGTCGAGCATGGCCCACTCCTCGTGCGCTCCATAGTCCTTGACATCCTGCTCCTCAATCTCCTTCACCTCGTGCTCGATCTCGCGCAACTGTCGCTCCACCTCCTCCAGAGCTTGGCGTGCTCCATTCGCCTGTTCAATCAGACGCTGTGTTTCCGGATCATAATTGGGCGTCGTTGTTGTTGTCGCTGTTGTCGCCTCAAATTCGGGCAGCGCTTCACCCACACCCACATCAGGTTCCTCGTCCTCGTCGTCGTAGTGATCCTCTTCATCCTCCAGCTCCTCATGCTCATCGTGCTCATTGGTGGCTGCATCAATTTCCTGCTGCGTTTCTGCTGCTGTTGCTAAAAATTATGAATTAATGTCAACAGCAAAAAAAAGAAGGGGAGTCTTTGGCTTACGTTGCTCCTTGGCCAGTGGCGCCTCCGTGGGTTCCTGCTCCTCGTTTTGGGGTGGCTGGAACAGACCATCGGCCAGCATTTTCAGCGGCTTAATCCTGGGCCAGGCGAGCGTAACAAATGCATCCAAATCGACCCGTTCACGTTCATCGAGAAAATATTTGGCCTCCTCAACGGTGATGACTCCATTGCGATCTTTATCCAAATCCATATCGATCATCAGTTCGGTCAGCTCCACAAAGCCATCCTTGTTGGCGTCGTAGCGCACAAAACTCAAGCTGGCCTCCTGTCGCATCTGTTGCGGCTCCTGCTCTGCCTGAGCCGTATTTGCATCCAGTTCCCGTTGCTGCTCCCGATACACCTCCAACGCTTCCGTTTCCAGTGCCTCCGCATTTGACTTCAACTGCTCCTTTTCGGATTTGATTGCTTCCTGCTGCTTGATGCGTGCCTGCAGCTCGGAGCGACGTGCGGTGCGATCCGCTTTCAGCTGCTTGCCACGCGTAATCATCTCTTGGCGTCGCTCGGCACCTCGTTTATGTAGCTCCGCTTCGCTGCGTCGCTGGATGGCCGCAGCGGCGCCCAGTTCGAGGCAGGTGTTGGGACAACCAACGGCGGCTAATTCATCGCTGCCATCGCAACAATCACAGATGCCATCCAGCACTTGCGAACTGTAAATGTCGGCGGGTTGATGACCTTGGTTGATGCAATGGAAACGCATTTGGGGACAGGCCGCGGTGCCGGGCTCATCGCTGCCATCCGCGCAATCACAGTAGTCATCATTGACCTGCTCAAACGGTATCCGATTGCTGCCATCCAAACAGCTCCAGTTGCCATCCGACTGCGGCTGATAAAGTGCCGCCTTCGCCAGTGAAACGCCGCGTGGGCGGCGTATATTAGTATCTTTGTCGCCGTGAACCACTGCGACGACTAAGGCATATGCTATTAAAGCTAATCGTATTATTTGTGTGTGCATATTTAAGTCGTTGTCGCTGCGCTTTGACAAGCAAAATCAATTACGTGTAAATTTCACTCTCATAAATGCCGGTCAGCGGTTAAGTGTGTCGCATGTGCCTAACTCGAAAATACAAAAAAAAATTTGTGTGCAATTACAAGCGTTTATGTACTGTGGCCCACACACGACACATCTGGTTAGTCGAGAAGAGTCGATCGCTGTGTATACATCATACAACTGCTGCCGGGCAATTGCGAACATTTGCGACCATGGTTGTGACATGAGTAAATTCACTGGATCGTTAAAATTTAACAATTCATATTTATGTAAATGTATATATAGATAATGTAGATATGTCTCATACATATGTTTCTAACAAAAATGCAGTTTGAACAACCAGTTGCTTGCTCAACTCGAACCCAATTGCATCGTGTAAGCACACAAAAAATACCAAGTTATTGGCATGAGTTGGCAGCACTGGCCAAACAGCTGCCGGTTTGTTATTTAACGTTGGCCACTTAGAAACACAAGTCAAAGTTAAATAAAAGTGATATTTTATGGATTTCCTGACACAAGTGTGGGCCAAGGCATCGACAACGGAAACAATACCCGCCGCCGTCGTAGTGAACGATGACAAGCCCGTGACAGATACAAAGGAGAGCAGCACACCAAGTAAAGAGCCCAAGGAATGGGGTTATGATCTTTATCCGGAACGTCGTGGGGGGGTCTACAAACCGAAATGGTCGCGAATCCTGTTCGGGATGGAAGGAAAGGAGAGCATCGATCGCTACAAGTGCGAACAAAATGTGTATTGGTGTGTGAAAAATGGTCCGCTGGTCAAGCTGATGATGGGTGCCCTACGCAGTTCCGGATGTCCCATGGATCTGCGGCGGCACATCTCATGCGAGGTGTGCGATCCAACCGTGACCGGTGGCTATGACCCAGTGCTCAACCAGATTGTCGTCTGCCAGAATATGGCTACAAATAAGAGCATGGTGCATGGTGTCCTGACCCATGAAATGATTCACATGTTTGACTATTGCAATAATGATTTGGATTTTCGTAATGTGGATCATTTGGCATGCACCGAAATCCGTGCAGCGAATCTGGCTCATTGCTCCTTCCTCAGCGCCATGATGCAGGGTGATGCATCGCCATTCAATGTCAAAGAAGCGCATCAGGTGGGTGAAACTATTTTGTTGCTATGAATCTCATTAAACAAGAGTCGAAAAAAAACGTATTTAAAATATCCGTAGCGGTGACACAATTTGGGTTGCTGTATTGACTAAATTTCCCTCAGTTAAAAATTGATGCATACTTTTTAGGGCAACACAAAATGCTCTAACTCGACTAAATCCTTGCACATTTTCAAAGAATGTGGTGCAGAATCGCTAGGATGTAGTCTAACTAACTCAGCAGTTGCTTATTTCTTATTATCTAATAATCTCTAGTCTAATCAAACTTGAAATCATTGCAGAACTGTGTCAAATCAAAGGCACTCGCTTCTGTGCTAGCCGTGCGCAATATAAGCCATGAACAGGCCGTGGCTGCTGTGGAGCGAGTGTTTCCCAAGTGCTATGCAGATTTGGAGCCGATTGGTCGTAGAATACGGCGTAATTCAACGGATCAGCAGAAAGCATTCATGGAGGCGCCCATGTACGGCTACGATGTCTATTAGCACCGGCTACACACAACCAAATTAATTACACTTTTTGTTAATATTGGGCAATAAAGATATGTTTTAAGAGATGAATTGAACGAAGGTCAAATTATTCGCAATGCGTTATTTAACATTGAATTTGCCACAAAATAGCCTCAAATTAAATTAATATTGCACATTAGTCGCGAATTAAATTCAAGGTCAGGCCGGCATAATCAAATGAAATTTGTTGGCCTTATATGAGGGCGCTGCGTTTAGAAGTCGATTTTAGTTAACGTTCAAAGGCCATGGAGGATTGCGAGTTTATTGGCATTATATTGGAAATGATTGGCGACATCTTGTTTGGCTGTAAGTTTGTAAATGCAACTGAAATCATAATACATATACCATATATAATTTAACCCCTTTTGTCTAGCCAACGACGACTTTGACGATTCGGTGGAAGACGACGATTAAAAACATTTTGATTCGAGTCAAAATAATCGCATATAAAAATAATTAACTAAAACATAGCAAAGCAAATGGAAAATAAAAGTCAAAAGCCACAGCTATAAAAAAAACACACACACAGAGGTCGAGCAAGGTCAGACAAGCTGGAAAAATGGATTGCTGCGCTATATTCGAGATATTGATGGGCTTTCTGAACGATCTGTTTTTCTCCGATATCAGTGAGTTGCAGCAATAATGACAATTTTACTAGAATTTGATAATAATCCGTGAATAATTTGATAGCTGATGAGGATTACTTTGGCAGTAATAATTACGACTATTATTAAGATCAAATGGAGCACGTATGCAAAAATGCACTAATAAATTTGTTGTGAACATTTTGAAAAGCATTTCAATTGGCGCATGCAATTGACCCAGTTGGTCAATAATTGAGGTCCAGAGACTGATTAGAATAAAAACGTTTTGCGTTTCGGCCACGGCTCATTAAATAGTGAGTCTGGCATATAACTAGAGAAAAAAATATGGCCCAAATGATTGTCATTAGCTACAGAACGTTAGCCACAACGGACAATAAGCAAAATGTTCTGGGATTTATTGAGCGGCATATTGGAGTTTATATTAGGCCTGATATTTCCCAGTAAGTTTGAGCTAAATAAAAGGAAAAAGTTAGTAAAGGATATATTGTTAATAGGTGGCGACGATGATGGTGACGCCGACTCCGGGGAAGTGGAAACAACAACCTGATATGTGATGATATATACCATCGATTCATTGTTATATTTCATGTTAATAGTGCTTCAAATATATATATCTACAAATATGGGGAATATTATATATATATAACTAACGCTGCTTTATTACTATACCAGATAAGTAAAAGTAAGCCAATTAAAGTGTATTATATACAGTGTGTGTATGTGAGTGTGTGTGTGTGTGTGTGTGTGTGTGTGTGTGTGTGTGTGTGTGTCTGGTGTGTGACAATTAACCATTTCACAACGCTGGCCTTAAAACAGTTTGTAGAGCTTTTTAAGTTCCTGCTTTTTCCACTTGGGCAGCTCATCAAACTCATAAAAGGACATCTTAAAGACGGCAACAAAATCATCATGCGTAAGGTGAACCTAAAAAAGAGCAGGAGAATATTATTATATATATATATTATTATATATAGCTATTAAATCGAAACAAACCTCGCGCCTTAAGGGATTGATTTCGGGCGGCAGCATGTCCATTTCTTGCACCAACACCGGCAACGGATATTTCTTGTGTCCATCGAAATCCTTTTGACTGTTGTTCAGGAGTAGAGCCGAGTCCTGCTTGAGGCAATTGCTGGGCGCCACGCTGCCTAGTTTCTGGCGCAGCTGATCGTAGCCAAGAAAATTCTGTGTAAGAATTAAGCATTTGAATAAGAGTTGATGTATAGAAGGAAAGATTCCTTACCTTGCCCCGCTCATTGTCCCACGTCTCGAAGAAGCCCTTGAAGACATTCGGTTCGGTATATTGTCGCACGACAGCCAAAGCGGTCGCCGATCGTCTGCCAAATGGTGCATTCTGCACATAGCTCTGTGCAATCGATGTGTAACGCTCCCGCTCCTGACTCAGTGCCCGGGAGCCGAGCCAGACGTAGGCCAAGGTGCCTGTGTCAAGGATGTAAGTGCAATCTGCACACAGATCCTGTTGCTCAAAGCCCAAGATCTCCTCGCAGCGCAGCTGGGATTGCTGCCACCAGACGAGAAAGAGCTGAACGGGTGGGCGTGGCTTAAGGGGCACTGTGGTGTTTAGATAGCAATTATTGCTCAGTGTGGGTGAAATGTTGCCACCACCATTGCTGCTGCCGTTGCACATGCTGCCGGCGCCGCTGCTGCTGCTGCTCATTGTGCTGCTGCCCGAGGATTGGCCATTGATGACGAGGGTCTGATTGAAGTACATGGCGACCGATTGCCAGAACTCTTTGCTTTCTTTGCCCTCCAGCACCAGCGAACTTTCGCCCAGGAGCGCACCCACTGCTTTGGCCATTTCACGGGCATCACCAGTGCTGCTCTGACCACACCAGACCCACACATGATTCGTTTTGATGGCATAGCAATCCTTGGAGCTAATCGATGTTAGCCGATGCTCCTCCACAGCTTTGCCATTATAGCTGGCATCGCCATACACCTTCAGCAGAAACGTCTCCAGCATTATGTTCGTCTTAAAGTCCCAACTCATATTGTTATTCGAGTGCAGCAGCTCACTTCGCTGCCCACGCATGATAATCAGTTTGCCCTCGAAAAGTTGCAAGAAGTGTGGCGTCTCATCGAATTCGTATAGTTGCACAAACATGCTCGGCACTCCGTTCAACTTCTCAAAGCTGGCCATCGCATAGCTGTCGGCCTTGGCTATTGTCTCCGCTGACGCCTCCGAGCCGTTCCACTGATAGATAATGCTCTTTATGCCCACGGAAGCCAGATCGGCGGGCACAACAGTTGCGCACTGCAATATATATATGTATATAAGTTTTTATTATTGATATAAGCAACAGGTTTCTACAACAATTGTGCGCTTGCACAAAAAATGTCTATAAAAATATACTATAAAAATAAATGACACAAATTGAATTTACTTTCAGTTGCTGCAAGAAATCTTTGATAAAATTAATCTCCAAAATAAAGAAAACTTTTCGCTTGAGGCTTTCAAAAAAGTGTTGCTCTAGTCGAGAGAGCTCGACTCAAAGGTACTCAGTTGGTAAATATTTCGATATTTACGAAATCAGCTATCAATGAACTGAAATAAACTTGATCAGCGTTCGATATAAGAGAAGTAACATTGAAAATTGAATGCCTCGCTTTGGCTATTCATGCTGATCCACAATATATATGCACCATAGCAAAACCCACTCAAACATAATGCATAATAAGCCACAATTTGACGCCACTCACCTGAATGGTGTACTTGACCACATAGGAGGCGTTGGTGGTGAAGACCACAACTTTCGTGTCTGGCAGCTGATCCAACTGATCGCCACAGATGCGATAGATGGTGCGTTCGCCACGTCCATCGTCCACCAGTTGGGTGTCCGCAGCCATTTTGGGTCGCTCACACAGCAGCACAGCATCCAATTTGCCAAATTTGGTGGAGACGGGCTTGTGGCCCCGGGTATTATCCTGCCAGATGCTTAGCCAGTTGCCAAAGAGGCGCTTAAACTCGACGGGTTCATGGCCCTCGAGAACGCGCACCACCAAAGTGCTATTCGGATACTTCTTCTTCTTGACAAAGGCACGACCATTGCCCATGGCGGTGAGGGCATCCGCTTGGGTTGCCTGTGCACCGACCCACAGCCAAATGCTTTGGCCATAGTTGTCCAGCAAATAGACGCCATGGGCATCGCTCAGATCATCCTTGCCGGGCATGCCCACATCCAGTTGATCCAGATGCAAACGTCCGCGCTGATTGCATTTGTAAATGCGAAATTTATTGTTGCCATTGCTGTTGCTGTTGTTGCTGTTGTCGCTGTTGTTGCTGCTGTTGCAATCGTAGCTGCAATCGCTGCTCGACTTGGTCGTCTGATAAACCATACGTTGTTGCAGCGGCAACACCGTGTTCCACAGCTGCTTCTGCTCGTCGCTCATCGATTGCTCGTAGCCATCGTCCACAATGCAGAGTGTGGC
Source organism: Drosophila nr. medialis 2 BK-2023a (assembly GCA_035044325.1). Taxonomy (NCBI): domain Eukaryota; kingdom Metazoa; phylum Arthropoda; class Insecta; order Diptera; family Drosophilidae; genus Drosophila; species Drosophila nr. medialis 2 BK-2023a. The sequence goes on from JAWNMH010000393.1 coordinate 927,554, forward strand.
AGCAGCATCCTTGCGCTGCCTTTGCACCCAGGCCAAGGCGCTGCGACGCTCGATGGAGGCACTGGCGCGTCCGATCCATACAAATGTAATGGTTTCCATAAGTAGCACCATTATGTAATCCGAATTGAAGTGCGTCCAATCAATGTTGGCCAACTCAATGGCACGCAACCATTTGCGGCCGTACAACTGAAAGAGAGCCGTTTGCTGCGGCTGATTGACCAAAGCTCCGGAACGTACACTGAAATTGCCAGGAAAAGAGCAGAGATTAGACATTAAGGCTTGTGATTTATACACTCAGAAAAAAAATTCGTTTTGATATTTAAAAAACCGGTAAAAATGGTGAAGTTTTTCTGGCTTTTAGGTACAAGGCTTGTCCTAAGTCTGCTTGGTCTGCTTGCAACACTTACTCATAGCCATTCTTAAAGTAGGATAAAAAGCGAGCGCTCTCATAATTCTGGGACTCGCGATAAATGGACGCCACATTGCCCAGATAGGAGTCGAGCTCCTGGATTTTGTGGACGACATTCGAGCGATTCTGTTCGGTGACATTGCTGCCCAGCCAGTAGTGAATATACCGCTCCAGCGGCACATTCGCCTTCTGTTCGCGTGTCTACAAATGGAGAACTCCAGATTAGTGGCAGATTACAGAGAGAGATTAAGATTTGTACTTACGATGGTTTCGTGGTTGGCATAGTGTCCCACTAAGTTGGCTGCATAGATGATGTAGGCACAATTGTCGTAGAAGGTGCCATATTGTGAGCGAGCCACTGCCTCCAAACGATCCTCATCGATTTTCCACAGTGCAAAGCTTATTGCATGCTTGGGCACCTTACGGAATGTGGCATCCACCTTGAGGTCGGGTATCGTATCGGGACGCACCTCCTGAGAAATGAAAATACACATTTTTTAATATGAGATTTCTAAATTAGAGATTAAATTTAGGTATGACTATAAAATGAGTTAAATGGATTTTTGGCTAACTATTGCAAACAATGAATAGAAAATGATATCAAAAAATATTGCGATAAATCAAAGGGTTTAAATTAAGTAAAGGAAGTAGATGTAAACGGTAAATATATATATATATATTTATATACCATATGTTTAAACAGCCAAAATAAACCGAGTCATTATATGAATCAGACGATCTCAGGGAGTTTAAGGACTTAGGAACTTCAATTTGAAATAAAAATTGAAGTATATTTAATTTTATCGATAAATATCACAGTTGCCTAGAATATCGATATCATATATCATTTAAAAACTATTTTTAAAAATACAGCCTTCCAATTGATATATAATAGACCCTGACATATTATTGAACAATCCTGTTCAAAAATGAACACCCTATATAAATATAACAAATGAACACCCTATATATATATAAAACATGTACTAGAGTAAGTGTTCGAGTATGAGCGTGTGTGGCTGACCCATGCAGGCCAGCCTTGTTCATCGCGGTATCTGCCGCTGAAGTTGGATTCGCAACTACCGTTATTTGCTGGCGACGGGTTGCCGCCAGCTCGCGGCGCGACGGTCACCGCGATCTAGCTACCTTCATCGACGGTCGCCGCGACCCAGCCGCTGCTGTGAGGCCGCGATCTAGCTGCCTTTATCGAAGGTCGCCGCGACCCAGCCGCTGCTTTGAGGCCGCGATCAAGCTGCCTTCATCGACGGTCGCCGCGACCCAGCCGCTGCTGTGAGGCCGCGATCTAGCTGCCTTCATCAACAGGCCCTGATCCAGCTGCCTTCATCGACAGGCCCCGATCCAACTGCATTTACATGTATATTAGACTAAGCTTTTGTATAAATAAAGAGCCTGCTCGTCAGAGCGGGCAGTTCGATCCTACAAGTCGACTCCGTTTAATAGTGCATTAAACAAATCCATTAATATGGATTAAGAAACGCAGATTTTGTTAGCCAAAATGTTGTACGAAAAAACTAACAGCAAATCCATTACTACCATTATTTAAAAGTAGTCAGACAGATAATTGTGCTATAGTAATTGGAAGTTGTTGTGCAAATGAGCCACCCATAATACTGAAATTCTCTCCCCATCTCAAATCTCTTGCTTACAGATCGAATACTAAAATAAAATATATAATATAAAATTATATAAAACAATAGTAAAATCTTCTTAATGTGTACGCCTCTTCACCTCCAATCACATTCAATAGATAAATCCACTTTCGAAGCTACATTTTGCAGCAGTTATTAATGACGCCTGTCGGCGCAGCAGCAGCAATGGAAAACAACATGTTACAAGCGAACAAAACACCTTTCAAATGGTTTCACAATTGTATATTTCGAGCATGCGACAGATATTTTCAGTCCACCACTATATGTCCACTATATTTTGGAGGTCTTTCGTCTTTTGTCTTTGGTGGCAAAGGATGTGCTTGGCACCCCGAAACCAAAAACCAAAAAAAAACCCAAACCAGAAACCCGTATTTTGATGCTCTGCATTGGCTTTTCCCGACTGCGAGAGCGAGGCGACAGCGAATGATAGTGAAAACTGGACCAGACGTGTGACGGGCTGGCGGACAGGCAGGCAGCCAGTTTATGTTTGGTTTTTTATTGAACATTAATTTTCTTGCTTATTTATGGAATACGCTCGCTCTTTGTGACTTGCGTGGAAAGTGTTCGATTACCGTTATATACAATGTTTGAAGAGAGGAGGAGCTTGGAGGCTTCTTCCTCCCAAGCACGATAAATGAATTGCACTAGCTGAAAACTGATCTTTATCTTGTGGCGCTTAATTAATAAACGTGTAATTTTTTTTTCTGCTGTTTGCCTTTGACTGCATAATAATAATTATTTTGTATAAGCATATTTTTCATATGGCATTTTTCTTTTGTACTCTTGTGCAGTGACCAAAAACGAGTTCATGCTACACTGCCTCAGGGATTGAAGTTGAATGTGGAATTGTTGGGTGACGCCTGTTGCCATCGAGCATATCACCGAGCGACATAATTATAAATGAAATTGTCTTCTTTTCAACATCAAATCATTTTAATTATGGTCTGCAGAAATGGCATTGAAAAAACATAACTTGAATTGGCCTGCATTGCTTTTGTTTAATTGGGAAGTCGCTCTGATACAGACTGATGGCCGCTGATGACAACGATTGACAACTAACTCAAACCACATTTGTCACGGCCATTAAAAATAATCTACAAAAATAAAACAAAAAAAAACAGAAAACAAAAAAAAACTGGCACATTGGAGAGGTGCTCCTAAACGCTAGATGACGATTTGCCAGATGTGGTGCAAACTTTCACAGCTTTTGTTTTCGCTTCTCTGTTGGTTTTTCATCTTTTATTTCGAGCAATTAGCGTTAATTTAGCCCGCAGAAATGTTCTAGCCAAGTGGCAAAAGCCACCATTTTTTTTGTTGTACAGTTAGAACCTCAAAGAAAAAATCGTTGAGCAATTTTGTGAAGAACACAACAATCATTTGAATAATTATTGTTGACATAAACTGTGCACATTAAACAAATTATATATGTATATTATTTCAGGCACGAATCTAGTCTGTCTGCATTTTGATAACTTTCCAGCTGAGTCCCTTCAGTTCTCACCTTTGTTGTCTGGCTTCAGTTGTGGAGCACTTTTGCACTTTTTCCCTGTCAAAAAAGTCCTTTAATAAAGTATCCTTAATGAGCTCCTAACATGAAACGCACGCGAAATTTTGTCAAGTGCAATTAGATAAAACAAAGTAGAAAGCATTTGTGAAATTAAAAAAATTAATAATAAATCTGAGCACATGAATAAACATGACCTTAAATAGGCATAAGGCCGAACAGAAAAATAAAGACTCTGTTGTAAGGGTATAACATTCCCAACAGAATGCGTCGCCTTAACCAGGAAAAGATGCAGCGTCCTAGGGCAGCATATCATGAGGCCCAAGGACATAGAAACCCAACCCAACAAAGATTCTAGCATTCGTGCAGGAGTTGGGATTGATGGAAGAGCTGTAGGCTCAGTAAGGGGGCACAATAGACCTTATAGGTCTCAGTGCTAACTATGCCCAATTATAATAATAATAAGGGTATAACATTAACTAAAATAAACATGAATACTCTAGTCGAGAGTGCTCGACCAGGAGATATCCTGAAAGAAAATTAAAAGGCCTTCATCTGCGATATTCACAATTTAAGTTCTTTAGCTCTAATAGTCTCTGAGATCGGCTTTTTCATACATATATCGTAGATATTTCGCTCTGCCTTCTACACATTTTTCCACAACTTCTTCATAATCACAAGGCTTAATATATAATATATTATCTAATTCAAAAATAATACGATAAAACCATAAATCTTTAAAAAATATGACCAACTATTCTTCAATTATAAAGACTGCAAGACACCGCAAAAATATAAAACTCTTCTTACAAAGTCTCATTTATGAATCAGAAACACATAATTCGAGTAATTCGAAGCTGTTAAGCTGTAAGCAAATCGAAAGCAATAAAAAAGTAATATAACTAAATGTAATAAAAAACAAATCGAAGTCGATGCAAAATTATAGGAATTTGTTCATCCGGCTTTCATCTCCGCAATAAATAAGATTCTTAGCTAAATGCTGTCCACACAGGCAAAAATTATGAACATGGTTCTAATTGGCAGTGAGTGCAATAACAATACCCATAAATCGCCATAGATGCGGCATGATAAATGTCAGCTCGTGATTAGTGCAAGAAACAAGACAAAATCAAGTTGTTGCAGCGAGATACTTGAGTGTAGATAGAGATATATAGATAAATGGAGACAATGTGTGCAGCTAAGCATGCATAATGAAAAACCAGGTAAATACCGTTTCTTTTGGCGACAACGTTAGCTCCATGTTGACAGTTGCCGTGGCAGTAGTTGCAACAGTTGCAGCAGCAGTTGTGGCAGCAACAGTTGTCGCGTCTCTTGACAGATGGATAAATGGATAGTTTGATTTGGTTTCGTTGGCAGAGCACTGCAACAGGTTGAGGCAGGCAGCCTTGAACTAGTTTCCCAGGCGCCGGTCGACGCTGCGACTCCTCTCAAAGTGAAAATCCTTTTGCGGCCCCAAATTCACCAAACGAAATCCACATATATATATAACTATATATTTATATATATATATAAAACACTATTTTCGCGCGCTGATAACTTCACAATTTTTAAAATGTATGTCTATGTATTTTTATAATGTATTGGGGATTGTTTTGGAAATTGAATTGAAAAGTAAAACAAAGTAAAAGTGAATCTAAGTCAGGTTGATGATTGGGAGGCAAATGCCTCACAGTTTGTGCAAAACGCAATTGTGGCCTTTTAGCCAAGTTAACACACACACACAGAGACCGCGAGAGAGATTAGAGAGAGGAGAACCGAGTAGAAGTAGTGTTTTGGTAACAAGTCTGGCGCCTGGCGACGTCTTTGTTGCCAGAAAGCCAAATGCAGACTGGTCGACGCAAATGCGATGCGACCAAGTTTATGGCCAAAGAGACAAAGAGCCTACTGTTGGCCAACAAACTGGGAAGCGCTGCGCTTGTGACTCACTAGAGACCCGACTTTGTCTACACACCAACAACAACAAAATACGGCGACGACGACGACGACGACGACGACGACGACGACGAGACGCCGACTTCGACTCCAACTTCGACTCCGAGTCGAGTGGAACATGAATGAAATTATCAGTTATGTGTGTTGGCTTTTTTTTTTAGAGCTGCGAGCAGAGTGAGAAAAAGCAGAAAGCGCAGCGTTCAGTTTTCTTCTTGCGGTTTTTCAGTGAGAGGCGGCACATGTTGTATGCCGTCTTGGCCAAATGGCAACGGGCCCACATCAACAGCATGTGCAACATGTGAAATACATATGTCAGTAGAGGCAGGTCTAGAAAAGGGATAGTTGCAGATATTCTGTCATTACCCTATAAGTCGTTTAGCCAATTGACTCTGCTCCCTTTTTGAAGGGTATTTGCACTAGCTGATGTCTCTTGTCTGCTGAGATGCAGTCAGCTTTAGAAAATACTGAAAAGCATTTGAAAATGTAGCATGTATAAATAAACATTGAACATTACTTTATTATTATTATTAAAGGCAGCAAAATTGCAGTCTTAAACTAAACAATTTAGCTAAAGGGGTTTTCTTTTAGCCATGCAAAGCCATGCGTTGGCCTTTAGCCATATTACTACAATATATATAGATTATTTGCAACCAAAATGAAATTGAACAAAAATGAATTGCGATTTTGCATAGCTAAAAGTTTTCTTTTAAGCTGCCTTCAATAATATTTTGAACAAGTTAGTATGCGCTAGTCGAGAGAGCTCGACTGGAAGATATTCAGAACCCAGCTGTTAATTTAATATTCAACATAAATATACGTTTTGGTTAACAAAATCAGTGTTTTAAGATCGTAATGAAATTTGTACAGTTGATCAATAATATGTCGGGTTATTTTATATAGATTAATCTTTACGATTGTTTCATTTGTTGCCAACTAAGCTCAACCTCAAATCTCTGAGATTGGAGATGGTTAAATCGATTCGTCTGTTGATTTTGATCAAGAATATATATACTTTATACTTTTACATACTTTGGTACAACTCCATTAAACCCGTTATTCCAATTTTTCACGAGTTCAGTGTATAAAAAGCCAAGAAATATTTTTCAGAACTTGATTATTTGAAGGGCTTAATAATTTGTTCAACTGAAGTATATTATGTAAAGTGGAATATGCTGTGTTAAAGATATTGAGCGATAGATTAAATATAGATTAATAGATTGTAGGGAAGATATATTTACAGAAAGGTAATAAAGGAAGACGATTAATTGAAATACAATTAAAACAAAGGGTATAACAGCAAGTCATTCTGGGTACAATCGGCTTGTTTAACATTCGTATTAGCCACACTTGCTGCATTGACATTTTCCATATGCAATCAGGCATGGCATGGCGAGGAGGCAGGGAGGGAGGGAGGAAGAGTTAGTTAAGCATAAGATGCAAATATCAGGTTTCCATTGGTTTGTCAATTGTTTTGCTTCGCTGGGCATTTCACTCCTATGATCTATGCATAAGGAGTCAAGAGCTGTGGCAGACGTTCATTTGCCACCATCATTAGCGGGCAACGTGAGGCAACAACAATTGCCAATAGCTAAGCTTACTCTTCTTCTTTCCATCTTTCACCTAATCTCAATTGTGGAAAGCCGTTGAAATGTTAGCGAACTTTTGTTTATGATTTGTTTAACAATTTTGATGATTTTTTTAAGCTTAAATGTTTGTAATCGCTTTTCGGTAAACAGCATTTTAATAGGCAGTTGTGCAAGTAAGTGTGTGTTGTGTGTGTGTGTGAGTGTGTGTGTGTAAAGCGTATAAGAAGCTAATGGTAATGGGTTTAAAGAGTGCGCCTTGGGCTTGAACTAAGTAGTCAAGTATCTGTAACTCTGTAACTGCCTTTCAAAACAAACAATACTGCCCGTCTCTCCCCCCACACTTTCAGTCTGGGGTTTTGGCTTACAACATATTACCAAAGCAGACTCCAAACTACAACTCCAACTGCTTACCAAGTTCAATCAACCATTGAGGTTGAGGCGTCAACCGACTGTCAAACAAAAAAAAAAAAAAAAAGGAAAAATAAAAATGAAAGCAAATTGTAAAATGAAAAGCATTTTCTGCCATTGGAAAAATGTGCGACTTTTAGCATGAAAAATCCAACAAAAATATTGTGATGAAAAATGTAAATTTACAATTTATGCTAATTACACACACAATACAATTGACTTTTCCTTTTCAAAATGAAAAATGAAAAACACAACAACAAAAATCAAACAAATGCAACAATTTTATTGTTTGCTTTTTAGTTTCGGTCTCAGACGCGACTCGAAGACAACGCAAACAACAACCATTAACGACATTTACGTAAAGTTTAAACAATGCCAGAGCATTAAATGCATTTTTACCACACTTGCAACACCAGCAACAACAACATGTTGTAGAAAGAGGAGCAGCAACAGATTTACCGCTTTGATTTGTTGTATTCCACATTTGCTTTTGACACCGCTAGCTTTTAGGTAAACTGTGCCGATTTACTAGCTTTTTTTTCTTCTACCTAGCTCTTCTCTGCTTCTGCTTCAGCTTCTGTTTCTATAGTTGGCCATAAGCTATGGCAAATATGCCGCATTCCGCCCTGCTCCCCTTCCCTCCATCGCCAAACAAGAGCGTTCTCTCTGGCGACCAACGTTAATTGCCAGCGGTTTTTCTTTTACAGACAGACACAAGACAAGACCAGATCAAGTCCAGACCAAGATCAGACCGCAGACCAAGTCAAGCAGCTGTCTCGCCTCTTCAGCTGTTTCCATCACAAATGGAAATTAAGACTTTTGTGCTTTGTTTTGAATTGTTATGATTAATGATTTTGTAAGAGTATTTTCTAGCTAGCGGCTGCTGAATCAACTGAGTTATTTGCTGTGTACATCTGTATTTGGGAACACTACACAGTCGAAGAAAGCATATGGGACTCCATAAGGTGTATCTTAGAGTAAATGCAGTTTTTCTTAAGCAGATAATTATTAATTAGGCTTAGATAAAGCAAACAATACGAAAACCAAAGGTGAAAGAAAATTGATTTCGAAAGATGCGACGAATTTTACAGGCTGGTTTCGATTTGATTTGTATTGAAAGAAATGCGTCATTTCACTCGATTCGACGTCCACCGTTATTTATATCGATAGCCCACTGTGAGTCGCAATTTGGGAAGCGTAACGAAAACCGCAAACAGCTGACAACGAAAGAAGAAAAGAAAGCAAAAAAGGAAGAAAGCCACCCCAAAGATTAGATACACTTGCAAATTCGAGTCAACTTTTACTTTTACTATAAATTACATCATTTTTTTCAGATAACTTGATAAGCAAAAAAGTTTTCCATACATCTTTCGACAGATTGTTCCTATGGCAACTATATTATATAGTTAACCGATTTGCCTGCAGCAATAAATAAAAAAGCACATACATTATATATCGTTTCTTCTATGGTTGCTGATCAGTAATTTACATACTTTATAAGATCAAAAAACATAACTAAAAAATTATAAAACCCTCCGCAAAGGGTATAAAAATCAGACCCTAAGACCCTATGTTGAGGCTGCCTGTCTTCCCACGCCTAAAAAGAAACACGTCCACGAATTGTAGTTGGAGTTTGGATGTTGGAGCTGTGGAATTGGATGTGGGTGCTCGTCTCGTCTCGCCAAAGTTCAAAATAATTTGAGCATTATTACAGTGGGTGCCCCAGCTGAAAAGAAAGCCAAGCAGGCAGGGAGGCAGGTTGGCAGGCAGGCAGGGAGGCAGGCAATTGCACAAGAAGTTGAACAACAATTGTGCTTCGGTTGAACCATAAACACAACAATAACAACAATACCGACACCGACAGCTGCAGTTGTTAGCAGCTAACCGTTATTTAACAGTTATTTAACATGCAATTAACCTGGCCAAGTCGAAAAAAAAAATAGATAAATAAGGAAAATGCAAATATATGGGCGCGCATAGTCAAAGATAAAGCCTCCCTTCATCTCAAGCGAAACTCAAAGTACACTCAAAAAAAAAAAGAAAAAAAGAAGTACATAAATTTCCTAAAATTAGAAAGGTAGCCAAAAATCTCACATGTTTTGCATTTTGTTAGAAATACTTTCATTTATTAAACACAATTCACTTGGACTGCATGTTTTTGGTGAGTGTATCTAGTGTCTAAATGTTATGGTGCAATAACTTTCTAATAGACTTCCAGAGCGCTCTCCTATGGGAGGGTCATTCATCTTAATTATCACACGGCCCAAAAAAAAAAGGAAAATAAAAAAACCACCTCCAAATTAAACAAAATGTGGCTTTAATGGTCTTGGCTCGTTCATTAAACCCTGACTTGGTCCGGCCCAGAAATATGATCACATTGCGGCTAGCCTCCAAAAACAATCTCCATTTGCATTGTGAGACAAAAAATAAAGAATAAACCAAAAATTATTCGTTTGTACTAGAAAGCTTTGACCATTGGAAATTATTCCCACCTTTATTTAACCCCTTCATTCTCTCTGCCGTTCTTTCGCTCTTTCTCTGCGTCGGTCTTCATCTTCATCTTGTTAATCACCGGAAGCTATCTCTGGCGGCGCATCTAGAAGAAGCAGCAGCAGCAGCAGCAGCAGACACGCTTAATTACGAAAGCCGCGTCTCCGTTGTGTTTCCAGCTTTGTGTGTTTCGTGTTTGTTTTGTGTGTATTGTGTTGTGTTTTCCAGTTAAGTCTATTTTTGTATTCAAATTTGTTTGGCGTTTGATTTCATTTCCATTCATTTGCTGGAAGAGTGTCGCTTTTGTGTTTGCCAATTAGACACGTCTGTCGCTTTGTTGATATGCAGAGCAGTTGATATGTTTACTATCTGCCACCGAGCATACGAAAAGGGGCATCGAGTAACGGTAGCAATGTCATATTTTAATTAATTGACTCTCGAGCAGCAAGCAAATGGTTTAATTATCGATATTTCATCTACAAGGCAGATTCATGGAGTAAATAAATTGTGTTGCGGCATCTTTTTTCATGCTTCATGTCGGGGCAAAGTGGAAAAAATACGAGTGTAAATATCTAGGCTATGCATTGGTTTAGTTTCTCCGGTGTGAAAATAGTGTGGGAAATTCTGGAAAATGCATCTAAAACTTTACAGATTCTAATAATCAATTTATTGAAATAAATAAAGTGGAAATATTTTAATAAATACATATTTTAAAGTCGCAAATGATCAGGAATTAAGATATTTATTTTGTATTTAGTTAATTCGAGCTTCCTCTTTAAATATGTACCTACTACTCAAAAAAAAAACATCTTGAACTCTAGCAGAGTTGATTAGAATAGGAAAGACACGCTTGAAACAAATATCAACTGAGCTACAGCTGGAAACTCGCTTCGTGAGTGGAAGCGTTTTAATGGAAATGGAAGTCGTGATCCATATAAAACACAATTTCCATATACTCCATCCCTCAGGAAAAAGAATGCACGAAATGCATACGTGATATACAAACAAATAGTATATATAAACGCACATCTATGTATGTATATGTATATGTATGTATTTTTATGTACACACATCTGTGTATGTATGTAGGAAGTTTTTTTTTATAGAATTGCATTTTTATAACAAAGTACATTCAAAAAATTGTAGGGATATGCCTGATATCTAAAAGAAAATAAGTTTAATTATTGTGTATAATTATTTATGTACACACTTCATTCACGCTTATCTATGTATGTAAATATTTACAGTTTAATTTGATAGGCAGATTGGTTATGGCAAAAATAAAATAATGTCACTGGTCGCCAAAAAAAATCGTAATTTTTCCAAAACAAATAAATATTATACATAACTATTTAATCAATTTTTCAATTTGATGGGCATAATAGTTGTAGCTTGATAATCTGCTGCCCGATTAGCGCAAAATAGTGAATTTTCGCAACAAAAAAAAATAACTATAATAATAAAAAGTAATTATTTATGTACACACTTGCATTCATGTTTGCATATGCAAATAGTTAGATTAATTATAGAAAAATTATATAATCCCCAAATAGCGTTGTAGCTTTTCCGAAATATTTTAATGATTATACATAATTATATATTCAATTTGATTGTCAGTTTAGTTGTAATTATTTATGTACACACTTGCATACATGTTTACATTTTTATAAATGCATTTGCACAATTTTATGGCAATTGAGACATGCAATATACAAATGGTTTATGTTTATTTTCACACTCACCTGTTTAATGAAATTAAACGGCGGCATTTTGTACGCTAATTTGTTGTAGCTGGTTTTTGTTGTTGATTTTGCTCTCATGCAGAATGCAAAGCACAAAGCAAAATGAAGCAAAACTGCAAGCGACAATTTGCAGCTGGCTTCGCTTATTTCAGCAGCTGTTGCTGTTTTTTTTTGTTGTTTGTTGCAAATGCCGCTCCCCAATTACAGCAATATCAACAAATTAAACAATTTTAATCTTTTTCGCACTTCGCTATTTTTTTTTTCTTGCAGCTGTCACCACAACGCTATTTTCCCGCTCTGCTTTCCTAATTCGTCTTTTGCTGTTTTCGCAAATTATCCGTTACATGCACGAGAGGTGGAGCGAGAGAGAGACAGAGATAGATGGAGAGGCATGCGTGTGAAGAGTTCAGCAAGCATACATAATTAACGTCTGTTTATTTCTATTTCTTTTTTTTGCGTATCTCATAATTTGTTGCGAAAATTGTGCAGCGGAAATCAAAACCTCGACGAGTGCGCACTTTCCAAACAAATTAACCCGAATTGTGAACGGAAGCAGCCCCAATCCTAGTTTTAACAATTGGCAATGCGTGTGCGATCGCAGTTGGCTTAACCCGTGAAAAGTCGGCTTACAACTGAACATCCAACGGCATTTGGACTTCAATTGAAGCGAGGCTCGGTCGCATGTCAAAACATGCGTCGCAGTCGCTGCCGCAGTCGACGTCAGCGTCGCTCAGTTTTGTGACCCTTTTTGAACACTATACCAAAAAAGTACATATGCATGGGTTAGTGAGTAAATTTACCTAATGTGTGCATATATTGTGTGTAGATTCTTGGAAGTTCACGCTTTTGTGATTGTTGTTGTTGTTTTTTTTTATTGGTGCTCACTTAAAACCAAAGCTTCATCCACACGAATTAGAGGAATCACACGTCACGTCACTGACTGAGTGACGTCACTTCTTCACTGATTGTGATTTAGCAACAATGCACACTCACGCACGAGGACACGAGCTTCGGCGATGTCACGCAAGAGACGCTCCTTTGGCGCACGCGAACCCATCGCTGTGGGTCCCAAGCAGCTCTTCATTTCAGCGATGACACTCAACAGGTTGTCGTACACATTTACAATATTGGGAGTCCCATTGGAATCTGTGGGAGTGGAAGAAAAAGTATTTACACATCCATGTGTTATTCAAAATTTTGGTTTTAACAGGTGTAGTTACGCTAATTATGCCTATTCACAGTAATTTCTTAAATTTGTTTTTAAGTGTTAAAAATAATGTTTAACTTTTTTGATGTAACTCTTTCCAACAATGCCATTGGAATCTGTGAAAGAGTGGAAAAAAGTGTTAACACTTCCATGTGTAAATTAAATGCTTTGCGTTTAGAGTTGGATTGATGCTAATTGTACTTATTTACAGTAGAGAGGGATTTGTCTCTTTAACTTTTTGTAAGTCTTTCGTCGAGTCCCGTTATTTTGAAAAGTTTCTGTATTCCTTACCGTAACTATATTCAACAATGCCATTGGAATCATTGGAAGGGTGAATAAAAAGTGTTAGCACTTCCATGTGTAAATTAAATTCTTTGCATTTAGTGGTGCATTTATGCTAATTGTAATAATTTACATTCAAAACGAACTCTTTTTTCTTACCACAACTATTGCCAACAATGCCATTCGAAGCAGACATCAGCTGGAGCTGAGCCGTGGCATATTTGGTGTACTCCAGTTTGGCCAACACCTGCTGATACTCATTGGAATAAGCGATGACATCCTCTGCTTGCTGCTGCTGCTGCTGCTGTAACTGCAGCTGTTGCTGCTGCTGCTTTTTAATTCGTTTGCTGCGCTGCTGGAACGTAGAAGAAGCAGCGCTTGAGGCTATGATGGGAATAATTTCCACAATAGCCGTTGGCGATTTTTCGACGTGTTTGGCCCCATCCCTGTTCTCTGGTTGCTCAGCTAACTTCTGCTTGGGTGGAACGGTGGTTACCGTTAGATCGCTATACTTGGAACGAAATGCTTCCAGGTCCGTAAAGTCCATTTTGCTTTCTTTTTTTTTTAATAAATTTCTTCTTATAAAGTTGACAGTTTGTCAAGCTTGACAAATGATTGGGTTGTCTTTGACAGGTTGCTATGCTAGTGTTGGTAAGTTATTAAAAACTGAGACTCGCTAAAAACACTAGAAAATCCGATTCTAATTTGTAACATATAAATTTGCTATAAAGCAACTAATTCGATTTATGTTGGCGGCAACCAATTCATTATTGTATGTAATATTTTAATATATTATAACTAAACTTTTGCATTGTTATTGATAATAATATGATTGAGACCAACAATTAAACTTACTAAATCTATACAATAGTTTTGGACATTACAAAAATACATTTTCCTTCATTTTCATTAATATGATTGAGGCCAACAATTAATTACTAAATATATGCAGTAATTTTTTTTCACTAGCTGAAGTGTCGCATTGTTGTTGATTATAATTAGTCATTAAATCCAACACAATAATCTTTATATATGTTAATTTTTTACGCAAAAAAGAAAACCAAAACTAAAACTAAAACTGATGTGTCGCATTGTTATTTTGTGAGCTGTCGAATGCAGCACGCTGGAAGGGGAAGCGTATTCTACACAGACAAAAAAAACAGAGTACTTTCTACGCTTTATTAACCCAAATGGAGGGGTTACATTAACCACCTGTGTGTGTTTCCGCATATCTCATTTGCTGCCGAGGGGAATGGGGCAAGTGGAACTTAGCATGACATGCGGGTAATTTAACCGGCGAGCAGAGAACAAAACTTGATTCATAAGCAAGCCATTCTTTTTTTACATCAGTTTTTTTTGGCTTTTTAGCCAGCAGCAGCGAGAGGCGCTCAAGCGTGCTTCCCGCGTTCGTCGTTCTACCCTCAACATGGGGCATGCGTCATGCACTTTTAAGAATACACTCCAAAATTATTTTTTGTTCACTTTTTTTTATCTATCGAATTTCTTTTTGTTTGTACAACAAATTTGGAAGGAGGGGGAGGGGGTCAGGCTATTAATATTAATATTATTTGGCTATTGTTTAAATAATAGTTGTTTTTAATTTTTAATTGCTGCTTTGTTGCTGGGCTTGCAGAATTTCTTTGAGATGTTGTTGCGTTTGTTCGCCGCACTCGAAGCGATGGTAGTCGATGATGTTGACTCCGTGCTCCTTGAGCACCTCGCCCACCGTCTTGTCCGCATCCAGCAGATACTCCTGATGGATGAGGCACGTCTCATCGTCCTTATTCTCGGCCGGCGTATCCTTGTCGTATTCACCCACCTTAACCGGCTTCATGCCAACAATTTGCTGGCAAATGCCCTTTTGCAAATCCGGATCATCGACATCCAGCTGGGAGCGATAAGCGACAATTGCTCCATACTTGCCCACCTGGGTTATGTCCTGTGTGGTGCTCACATTTGTCGGCGCAGGATGTGCATAGCCAGCGAGGCGCAGATCATTGTTCACCTTGAAGCAGAGCGCACGGCGAATGCTAGCATTTTCACCCACGGCGCCAATCAGCAACGCCAGATGATCGGCCAATGAGCCGCCCTGTGGCGTCTCCAGATTTCTGAGCGCCTCTGATTCGAAACCAAGCTGAAAAACAATATGTGAATAGATTTTCAGAATATGCAGAAAATATTTGAACAAAAATTAACACTAATTTAAATAGTTGCTTTCGTTTCTGTCTTTTTTGCATTTGAAATTCAGTTTACAGTTGTTGAGCCACTTGTGTTATCAATCACTTCTCATGCAGTTTGAGAGTGACTATATATTTTAAAAGTGGATAACTACTAATAGATCAATTCAAAAATATACATTCACATATATAGTAGATCCATCAGATTTCAAATTACTAAAAGTCTCCAACAAAGGTCTATCCATATCTCAATAAAATATAAATCAATTATCTTAAAAGTTACTGCATTCCAGTTACAGTTTGAGTTTCACTGAATGCGTGTTAATACAGCTGATTTATGGTTACAGTTTGAGCGCCACTACACCCATGGACAAGCAGCTGCTAAGTAATTACATAGTTTACAAAATATATTATTTATAATATATAAATATTATAATCCAAATAGCTTTTGAGTCACTGTCTCCCTGGTTACAGTTTGACGTTCATCGAATCCACCCGCAAGCAGCTACCAACTTACCTTCCACAAATCGCCATCGAACTCCGTTAGATCTGTGTAGTGGAGCACAATGCGTGAGACATGATCCACGAAGCGCTTGAAAGTCTCATTGCGTGCTACAAAATCCGTTTCACAATTAAGTTCCACCATGGCGCCACGATTGCCGCTCACGAGCACGCCGACGAGGCCCTGTGTCGTAACACGATCCGAAAGCTTGGTAGCCTTTGACCAGCCCAACGATTGCGCCTGCTCGTGCAGCCATTTCTCTGCCTGGAAGCAGAGCAGAGGAATATTAATTGAGCACATGGCCTCTCCCTCTCTCTCTCGCTCGCACTCACCTGATTAACATCGTTGTTATGCAATTCGAGGGCCTTTTTACAGTTGGCAAAAGTGTAGCCGGTCTTTTTGCGGAGCGTGGACAAAGCGCTCTTCTGGAGGCCGTTGCACAATTGCCGCGTGGTGTGCAACGTGCGCTGGCAGAACTTTTGCAGCAACATTCTTTTATATTATTTTTTTTTTTTGTAAATTTACAGTTAGCCAGCTGGGGTTGCTATGGAATATATTAACTTGTTGCTCTCAGCCTGCTGCCAGTGGCAACAATTGAATTTTTGTTATTTTGTTAAATCAATTTCGTTGTGCTTTGCATTTGTTTTCAACGCGTCGGCATGTTCAAAACACCGGCTCTGTCTATCAAATAATTAACACATTAACGCGTTTGCGGCGCGCAATTAAAACATTAACTTATTAACGTGAGTTTTCCAATCTTTTCATTGCTTGTGCAATATTTATAAACTATATTTTATTTGATTTTGGTATTTTTTAGTTCATATCTACACTTCTATCGAATTGACACACACACATATATCGATGAATCGAAAGCGGCATTGGAAATAAATTGTATTCCTCCGGTATATAAGCGAGCAGCGTTGCCACCTCGCCGAACGTTGCGCGCGTATTTGAAAACCCAGCAAAATGGAAAAACAAAATCCGAATAAAACTATACCAAATTTTACATCGGTTTGCGGCGCCCGACGCATCTGCTCCAAATCGAAGATGCTCTACACCCGCCCCAAGCCCGATGTGCTGCAAAGCATACTGCAATCGAAAGCGAATTCTGATTACAAATCGCGTCGCTTGTGGTACGAACTCAATATGCCCGAATGTGCAAGTCATCTGTTCGATGGCCAAACCCTCTCCGATCTGCCCGAGAGTATGTCCTCCTCGAAGACCCAGCGTTCTCATCGAAGATCCAACGGCAAGCCCTCGGATGCCGAACACAAGGGCAAATCCAATTATATGATTATGCGAGAAGAACGCGAGAATTTTCGTCGCAAACTTGTCGAGCTGATTTTGCACATGGATGAGGATCCGGATCCGACACTGCACCGAATGGAAGGCGAACCATTTCCCGATCAGGGCGAACGGGAAGTGCTACGCTATTATTATTACATTAAGCATGGCATCGACACCATTCACGTCTCGACCATCAGCAAAAAGACGCTCCAAAGGTGGGCTGAAGTTTACGGATTTCTCTCTAATCTTTAAATTATTATCAAACTCTTCCGTTGCAGAATTGATAATCTTGTGCCGGTTCTTCTCAAGAAATGGGATTCGGCCTTTGTGGAGAACATTGCCGAGGTGCGTTCCGATTATGTGTTTGCCATGAAGAAGGCTGTGGTCGATTTCGTGCTGCGACACTCGGTCCTCGATCGCCTCACGCACGAGGGAAGTCCTGCCAAATTTAAGACTGCTGAGCGCAGGGAGATCGACAAGTTGATGAACCACTGGCGCTATCGGTAAGTGTGGGAGCAGCCCTCGCATTTTATAATTATAAATTGTACTTAATTCAACACTAAATTTGAAAAATCCGAATTTTTAATGCACAAAAGAAAGTGCCTTGATTATTTAATATCTTTAAATTTCAATTAATATCTCAATTATTAAATTAAAATACAAAAAACGGAAAGAACTTTAAACTAAATTATTATCTACTCCAACTCTCAACTAAAAAATCACACATTTTAATGCCAAAAACAAATTACAATTACAAATTACAATAATTATTTATGGGCGTTAAAAACGGCTGATTTAAAACCTAAATTTCTCAATTATTAAATTAAATTATATTCTCTATTAAAAAAAAAAACAAGAAAGCATTTAAATAATTTATTCTGCTTAAAAACTGGCTTAATTCGTATACTTATTTAACTAAATGCTTATTTATTTATACTTCCAATTAAAAAAAACACAAAAATATTAATGTAAAAATTTACCTGAATAATTAATTAACACCTTATTAAATTAAATTATTCATAATTTACGCTCATTAAAAACAGCTCTCAAACATTAAATTAAATTCTACTCTACTTCAATTCTTAATTTAAAAATTAACAATTTGAATACAAAAAAAAGAGAAAATACTTAAATTATTTATTCGATTTATTCTTATTATTTAAAGCTTTAATTCATAATTTTAACCAAATTATTTTGTACTCTAAGTCTTAATTGAAACACAATTTGAAAAGTACCTGAACAATTTTTGCTCAATTATTTAATTAAATTATAATTAAGAAAAAAATATGAATTTCCTTAATAATTTCAAAAGCAACAATTTTATTGAAAAAAAGAAAGTACCTCAAAAATGTATACTCATTAATAATTATGGTTTTAGAACCTTAATTTCCATTTATTAAATTAAATTATAATCTACTCGAAATCTCTAATTAAAAAAGCAACAATTTTTTTTTTTATAATTTAAAATTATAATATGAAAAAAATAAGTTTTATAAGTGACGCTCGTTCCTCAAGTTCGCAGTTATTAAACTAAAATAAATTTAACTCCAATGCAATTTTAATGAAAGAAATTACCCTCATAATTTATGCCCATTAAAAATTGCTTATTTTAATTATTGTTATTAAATTAAAATAAACAGCACACTTCACATTCAAGACCCCGAAATGTGGAGGCTCAATTATTTATGCTCATTAAAACCTTGAGCCGCCAGCTATTGAATTAAATTAAGCTCGACTGCAACTCTCACCGCAACTTGCAACAAATTTAAGGCAAAAATGAAAAAAAGAAAGTTGCTGCATAATTTATGCTCGTTAAAAACGGTTTGTTTTCATGCAAAGAAAGTTTTTTAATTGAAAAAAAAGTCGTTATGAACTTATCAAAGTTTAATAGAAAATTTCTTTGGTTCATGACATGCAATTGACATGCAATTACACACACCCACAAGCACACACACACACACAAACACCCACCCACACACTCACACCCACACACACCCACACACACCCACACACTCACACTCACTTCCTTTAGGCAGGATGTCTGCTGATTCCTTTGTATATATCTCACTTTTTGTGCAAAATAAAAGTGCTCAATTCGGCGCGCGGCAAAACTTATAAAATAACTTGACAATGAAAGTCTGTTGTATATTATATGTATATTATATATATATATATATAAGTAGCTCAGAGGAGTATAGGGATCTGACGTGACATTATTATGAGCTGGTTGAGCAACGCCAGAAATCGCTTTGCGTCTGCCAAAAAAAAACTTTTAAACCGCCAACAAGTGCACAATGTGGCTCAAAAGTCCTCCAACGGAAATGGGAAAGCAGCAGGGGTGGAAAGTGTGGTTGGGGGTAGGTGGAGGGGTGGCTAAAAGTAAAGTTCTCCAGTGTATTGGTTTGACATTTGATGAGCAACAGTAAAACAGCTGCGATACAATGTGGCAAAGGGGGCGAGATTTCATACACTGATCAGCAGTGGAAACCAAAAGGGGGTATATTGGTTTGTAAATGCAAGAGAGAGAGAGAGAAAGAGAGAGAGAGAGAGAGTGAGACAGAGAGAGAGAGAGAGAGAGAGAGAGAGAGAGAGACAGAAGCACAGACAGAGGCAGAAAGAGAGAGAGAGAGAGAGAGATAGATAGAGAGAGAGAGATAGAGAGAGAGAGAGAGAGAGAGAGAGAGAGAGAGAGAGAAAGAGAGACTGAAAGAGAGAGAGAGAGGGAGAGAGAGAGAGAGAGTGACTGAGAGAGAGAGAGACTGAAAGAGGGAGAGAGAGAGAGAGAGAGTGACTGAGAGATAGAGAGAGGCAGAGGCAGAGGCCGAGGAGGAGGCAGAGGAGGAGGCAGAGGAGGAGGCAGAGGAGGAGGCAGAGGAGGAGGCAGAGAGAGAGAGAGAGAGAAAGAGAGAGAAAGAGAAAGAGAGAGAGTGAGTAAACATATATAAATATTTTTATAAACTTTACATATTAATCCCAATAATTTTACTATATTCTTTGTCTTTGTCACATTTAACAAAATCTGCATTTCTGATCCGATTTTAATGACATTCTTACGGTTTATTAACTATATGTAAAAGGTATATTATAAATTAATATGAAGTATTTATCTTTAGAAGAGTGTTTTTAATTGCTATCGGAAATCGATTTGAATTAGTCACTCAATCAAAACGTGGACAGTTATCGATAAAATTAAATTAAGTTGATATAGCTCCCTTATCGATATTCGAAATTTGAAGTCTCTAATTCAGACAGACAGACGGACATGGCTAAATCGACTAGACTATTAATGCTGATCGAGAACATATATGCCTCATGAGCATATATATGCATCCTTCTGTCTGTTACATACCACAGCACAGCCTCAATATACCCTTCTGCCATTTGGAATGTGTGCAGGGTATATGAGTTCATTAATCACAATTGGGAATCTTCATTCAAGTTTCCTGCATGGTTTCCCATTATTTCTTAATTAATTATGAATTTAAAACTCTCAAGAAGAAGAAGAACAATAGTCTCAAATTAAGATAGACAACTTCAAATAGATGTTTTTCCGACGAGAAGTGCTTTTCACTACTCATTCCACTTTTCCACATTTTCAGTTGTGATTGTTTTTGGAGAAAAGAGTATTTCGCATTCGTTTTTATTCCTTTCCGTTTGAAGGTTTGAAGGCGTTTGTGGGCGTGCCTAAAAACACAAGTTGTTTGTAAAAAGGATATGCTTAAAAATAAATTGAACTTGCTGCTGACACTGAGTGGCTGATGGTAGGCGTATAGGCGTGGCACCAAAAATGCCTCTACTTGCAATGGAAAAAGTTTTTGTGGTGCGCCGCTCAAAGTGGGTCGTCTATCGACAAAGTTGTGTGTGAGTGGGGGAAAGATGCTTATTTATAGCTGGCAAGCATTTAGAAACATTTTATGTAGGCCAAGTTAGCCCAGTTAGTGGGCGTAGGCATTTACCATTTGCCATTTACCATTTGCGATTTGCGACTTGCGTTCTGCGTTTTGCCTCAATGCATTTGCCTAATGGGCCGCATTAAAGTAGCTCAAGTGAAAAGTTTGTTCGCGTTTTTCCCGATAATTTGCGTAAATTCTTTTTAACTTGCCCCAACAGATACGATGAGAATCGCAACCGTTTGAAGACAACACTATTTTGTATCCATCGAAGCGTTGCAAGCATTCTCGAAGTGTGGAGCATGAAGTACAGCTCCAAAACGTTGGTCAACATCGAGGAACTGATCAAGGTCGAACAGCCCTTCACACTATTCAATTTTCTCGTGAGTGTTTCCACAGAAAATATTTTTCAATGTTTCTTTCTTAAATATCGAATAGATTTTTGTATTTTATTATAGATAGATATTACAATAGCATATTAACTTGAATTAATATAAAACTTAATTTATTTTATATACATATATTTCTGTAAAGATTTCGATGAGTTTTAACTCTTTGATCTTATCGAACCCTTGCAGCATGTTTGTGGGTCGCATATTGATGCCGGCAAGACGATGTTGGAGGAAGTGTGGTACGGGGAGATACACACGACTCTGTTGCGGGCCAGCAAACGTGGCCAATTACCGGATATACGGCGGATGACTTTGGTCAAAAGGTTTTTCAACTGTGTTGCCGCTTTGATGACCCAACAGCTGGAGGACATTTGCATACGCAGTCTGAAAGCCTTTGCCGATTATGTTTGCGATTTTGGTGTAAGTAGAAATGCAAATTGAAGTTCACTTGCCGATTGACTGACTGATTGACTGACTGAATGAGCGATTTAACGATTGAAAGCTTGCACTTGTGCTCATATACCATAACTTTGTAGGGGGTATTCGCATTTTATCGTGAAGTTGGTAATGGTTTCAAGGCGAAATCTTTGACCACGTAAAGTATATACATATATATTCTTGATCAGCATCGATAGAGAAGTTGCTATAACTTGGTTTTCCTGCTCTAATAGTTTCACTTAGTGTTTAAAATCAGACTTATCTCAACTGCTTAACTTTCCCGGGCAGTACTCGAATCCTGGATTTGTGATCTCCTGCATATTGGCTGATGAGGATACGATACAGTTTACGCCGGGCTTTGCCAAGATCCAAAGTGAATTGTTGCGCGTCATCGATTCGATTGTGCACTCGGTGCAAATGTTGCCACGGATCGAGGGTAAACTGTATACGGATCTGAAGATCTCCAAGAAACTGTTCCTCACGCCCACCGTGCCGGATAGCATTGTGGCAGACACAAAGAATCGGATATGCTATATGCTCGAGGAGCAGCGAATTGGTCCAGAGTTAAGATTGCAGGATTTTGATGCGTTTATCGACTTGATAAATAGTGCGGATTCGGAGCGATGTGGTCGCTTCATGGAGAGCAATGCCACCTTCGAACAGTACACCGAAGTGGTATACGAGTATCGCAAGAAGGAGGATCGCATCGCCAAGGAGGTGTGGGGTGTCATCCGGATGGGTCTCTATGAGTTCCATCGGGATACGTTCATAACGCACTTGGAATTGTGTGCGAGACAGCTGCAAATGAATCTACTTGCACGCATGGTGACCGATCAGCAGACGAGGATCTCACGGCTGGGCAAGGAATACGATATGATTGCGAAGAAGGCGTTGACGGTGCCTAAGGATACGGCCGAGCTGATGGAGCTGAAGGCATATGTGGTGCATGCCGAGGAGAATCTGGTGCCCGAAATGGAAGCACGCCTCAAGGTCAATATGAGTGAGATTCTTTGGCTAATGGATCACACGCTCTACTCCCCGCTGGAGATCAAGAACAACAGCAACTCTTTTCAGTGGTACTTGAAACTGGCCTCCGTCTTTGATCAGCATCGTGTGATCATTGCCGAGAAGGTGATCGAGTATCAGGAGCTGCTCAAGAAACGCATCGAGATGTTTCGACGTGAACTCCAGAATTATTTCGATCAGGTGCAGCTCTACGATACTTGGGGCGATATTAAGCAGCTGTCCAAGTATAAGAAACGTGCCGGCATCCTGGATCAGAGGCTCGTCAACGCCATGGATACCATCGATCAGATTAATGAGGAGGAGACTGCTTACGGCTGGGATCTATCGCAATATCCGGTGCGGAAGAAGGCGCATGATCAGCTGAAACCGTATAAGAATCTGTTTGATGCTGGCCAGGATTTCATCGACAAATGGGAGCTGTGGATGTATTCGCAGGTGGGCTCCTTTGATCCCGATGAAATCGATCAGGATGTGGCCAACTTTTATCGCGTCATTCAAAAGCTGGAGAAACAAATGGGTGAACATCCCAGCACCATGCAACTAATTCTCGATGTCAAGGAGCAAATGGAACATTTCCGTGGCCATATGCCAATCATTAATACCCTGGGTAATCCGGGCATGAAGGGACGGCATTGGGAGCAAGTCTCCGAGATTATTGGCTTCCCCATTAAGGTATCGCCGGAGCTAACGCTGGAGAAGATCATCGAGTATCAGCTGGACGAGTATGTGCCCAAGTTTGAGGCCATTTCGGAGAGCGCCACCAAGGAGAACAATCTCGAAAAGGCCATGGCCAAAATGGCCAACGAGTGGGAAGGCGTCGAGTTCACCATTTCGCCATACAGGTATGACTCGAGATATTCAGTTCAAAATATGTTTTTTAATTTAATTCCTTGCTTTGTTTTTTAAATATTTTAAATATTTAATTATCATTTGAGTTAAAGGCTTAAACTAAAATTCGTTTTAAGCTAAAATCAGCTTTGAAAGTCAAAGATTTAAAGATTTTTTGAAGTTCGTTTTTTCTTTTTTATATTTTGAAGTAAGCGTTTTTCAGCATATTTTTAAAATTAAGTGGAAATTTTTGCCTTTTTACCTTTTACTTCATTCTAATTTGACTTAAATTTATTTAAGTTTATTTTGTTTTCAACTTTAAACAAGGAATTGATATGAAACCACAAATTCGCCATTTTTTTGCGATTGCGCTTTTTTTTTTTTTGGCTGGCACATAATTGAAATGTCTACCGCAGGGATTCGGGTACCTTTAAACTGTCCGCCGTGGATGACATCCAAATACTGTTGGACGATCAAATCATCAAGACGCAGACAATGAAGAGTTCGCCCTACATCAAACCGTTCGAGGCTGACATACTGTGAGTACGACAGCTCCTCCCTCCAGCATGTGTGTTGTTCCAGCACTTGTCTGTGTCACAAGCACACACGCACACACACACAATAAACAAACACACACGTGATTCTCATTTGTTGTTGTTGTCCTTTTGCAGCAAATGGGAGGCCAAACTGATGCTGCTCCAGGAGATACTCGATGAGTGGCTGCGCGTCCAGGCCACCTGGATGTATCTGGAGCCCATCTTCAGCAGTCCAGATATTCAGCAACAAATGCCCGAGGAGGGTCGTCGCTTCAGTGCCGTGGATAAGGTTTGTTCATTATAGATAAATCATATTAAATTTTTTGTTGGGTTTTGTTAGGGCATGTCTTAATGTGTACCCTATCAAAAGAATATTATATTCGTATCTGGTTTTGTGTTTAGGATGATTCAAATTAAAGCTATATCTCAGCTTGATTAAAATATTAATACACAAATCCTTTACTTTACAGATCTGGAAGGAGCTAATGAAGCAGGTGGCCTCAGATCCGCGGGTCATGACCGTTGTGCAGATCGAAAAGATGAACGAGAAGCTGAAGAAGGCATACACACTGCTGGAGATCATTCAGAAGGGACTCAATGCGTACTTGGAGAAGAAGCGTTTATATTTCCCGCGCTTCTTCTTCCTGTCCAATGATGAACTGCTCGAGATTCTATCGGAGACAAAGGATCCCACACGCGTACAGCCGCACTTGAAGAAGTGCTTCGAGGGCATGGCTACACTGAAATTCACCGAGGAACTGGAGGTGACTGCGATGCGTTCCTCCGAACGGGAAGAGGTCGTTCTCGTCGATGTCATATCCACGGCGAAGGCACGTGGCCAGGTGGAGAAATGGTTGCTCGAGCTGGAGATCGACATGAAGAAGAGTATACATCACAAGATATCGCAAGCGTTCTACAGCTATGTCAAGATGCAGCGCAATATTTGGGTGCTCTCCTGGCCGGGTCAGTGTGTCCAGTCCATCTCGTTGACCTATTGGACACTGGAGATAACCGAGTGCTTCTTGAGCGAGACACCCAAGGAGAGCCTCGCCAAATATCTGCAAAAGTGCATGAATCAAATTATGAAAATTGTCGACTTGGTGCGTGGAGATCTCAATACCCAGAATCGGATAACACTCGGTGCACTGGTCGTGCTCGATGTCCATGCTAGAGATGTGCTCGCGGAGATTGTGGAGAAGGGCGTGGAGCAATTGCAGGACTTTCAGTGGTTATGCCAGCTGCGCTATTACTGGGAGGATAACAATCTGGATACCCGCATGATCAACTGCTCGCTGCCCTATGGCTATGAGTATCTGGGGAATACCACGCGACTGGTGGTCACTCCATTGACGGATCGCTGCTATCGCACCCTGTTTGCCGCTCTCAACTTGCATTTGGGTGGTGCTCCCGAGGGTCCGGCGGGTACGGGCAAGACGGAGACAACCAAAGATTTGGCCAAGGCGGTGGCCAAACAATGTGTCGTCTTCAATTGTTCGGATGGTCTCGATTATCTGGCGCTGGGCAAGTTCTTCAAGGGTCTGGCCTCGTGTGGCGCCTGGTCCTGTTTCGATGAGTTCAATCGCATTGATCTCGAGGTGCTGTCGGTGGTCGCCCAGCAGATTATGACCATACAGCGTGGCATCAACTCCGGCTTGCCCACTTTGGTCTTTGAGGGCACCACTTTAACATTGGATCCCACTTGTGCCGTCTTCATTACCATGAATCCGGGCTATGCGGGACGTTCCGAGTTGCCCGACAATCTGAAGGTAAACTTATTTATTTAATCAGCATTTTTGTTTAAGTGATTTTAGCTTGAAGCTTTTTAGGCAAGCTTTAATTTTGATTGCAGACAATCCTTTTTCAAGGTTATCCAATCTTAGCTTAAACTTAAGCCTTGAGTTCAGTTAAGCATGGAGTTTGACTTCGATTTAAAACTCGATTTAAGCTTAGGCTTAAGGCTTGACTTTAATTAAGATTATATTAGCTTAAGCTTACTTTAAATCAAGCTGACTTACACTTGAAGCTTTGAACAGCTTTGTGTAAGCTTGAAGTCAGCTCTTAATTTATTTGTGTATGTTCAACAACAGTCCCGAATAGTTCTAAGAGCTTTAGAGCAAGTATCAATGTGCTTTCAATGAATGTGCTTTCACTTAATGTGCTTTGCTTAAAACATTTTTTCGTCAAGACCTTAAGTCCCACTGTAATTTTTAAGACAGCTTTCAATTTAATTCATTATGCAAAACAAATAGCAGCATCTTAATTTAAGCTGATATTAATATTTTTGAAATGCTTTTATCCGGCAGGCTCTGTTCCGATCCGTGGCTATGATGGTGCCGGACTATGCATTAATTTCGGAAATCGAGCTTTATTCGTATGGCTTCCTGACCGCCAAACCGTTGTCTATCAAGATTGTGGCCACTTATCGCCTGTGCTCGGAGCAGTTGAGCACCCAATGCCATTATGATTACGGCATGCGAGCAGTCAAATCTGTGCTGAAAGCAGCGGGTGCATTGAAGCTACGCTATCGCGATGAGAACGAGGATATTCTAGTGCTGCGCTCCATTAAGGATGTCAATTTGCCCAAGTTCCTCAATCAGGATATACCATTGTTCCAGGGCATCACCTCAGATCTGTTCCCGGGCGTTACGCTGCCCGAGGCGGATTATGTGCTCTTCAATGAGTGCGTCCAGAAAGCTTGCGAAAATCAGAATAAACAGTGCACTCCTTTTGTCCTGGAGAAGGTCCAACAGGTGGGTAAAAACTTGAGGATGATCTCTTTCTCTTTTTTAATACTATTTCTGGATGAATATATTTTTTTGGAATAATTTTTTTCTGTGTACCCCAGCTCTATGAGATGATTGTGGTGCGTCATGGACTGATGTTGGTGGGGTTGCCATTTGGGGGCAAGAGTACCACATATCATTTGCTCGCCGATGCACTGGAGTGCATGGAGAAGAAGGATGGTTCCGAGAATCGTGCCATCTATACGGTTATCAATCCGAAGGCTATAACAATGGGTCAGCTTTATGGTCAGTTTGATGCCGTTTCGCATGAGTGGAGCGATGGCATTTTGGCTGTCAATTATCGCATCTTTGCCGTCTCCGAGACACCGGATCGCAAGTGGCTGATCTTCGATGGACCCGTCGATGCCATTTGGATTGAGAACATGAACACTGTGCTCGATGATAACAAGAAGTTATGTTTGATGTCCGGTGAGATTATCCAACTGTCGAATACAACTAATCTGATCTTTGAACCAATGGATTTGGAGGTTGCCTCCCCTGCAACGGTTTCACGTTGTGGCATGATCTATTTGGAGCCGAGTTCATTGGGCTGGGAACCGTTGGTCACCTCCTGGAAGAACACATTACCCGTTTCATTCCACAGCGTCAGCAAGAATCTCATCTCATCGCTGATCTCCCGATTCTGCCCGCTGCTCTTGTTCATCGTGCGCAAAAGTCTGCGAGAGATTGCGCCCACTTCGGATACGAATCTGATGGTTAGTATGATGAATTTCTTCGAGTGTTTCATCGATGATTTTCGCGACGAGAAATATGTGGCGAACCTATCCGATTTGGATTTTCGTGCTCAAACCGAGGGTATATTCCTGTTCTCGGCGATTTGGTCACTGGGTGGATCCTTGACGGCGGAGAGCCGAGAGAAATTCAATTTGATCTTTCGTGCGCTGATGGAGAAGAACGTCTCGCAAAGCATATACGATGCATATGGTGTGCCCGAGGAGCTGTATGTGGAACAGTTGGCGAAGCCATTCATCTTTCCCATACCCAAGAACGGTTCGGTCTTTGACTATCGCTACATTAAGGAGGGCAAGGGCAAGTGGAAACCGTGGCAGGATGATGTGAGTGCGGCGCCACCACTGCCACGTGATGTGCCCGTCAATCAGATCATCATCCAGACCAATGAGAGTGTGCGTATCGCAGCCATGCTCGATCTTCTTGTGCGTCATGGCAAACCATTGATGCTCGTCGGGCCCACGGGGACGGGCAAGAGTGTCTACGTCATTGATTTCATGCTCACACGCATGGATCTCAGCTTCTATAAGCCGCTACTGATCAGTTTCTCGGCTCAGACGTCGGCGAATCAGACGCAGGATATTATCATGTCCAAGCTGGATAAGCGCAGGAAAGGCGTCTTTGGGCCACCGTTGAATACCCGCTTTGTCATCTTTGTCGATGACGTTTCCATGCCGCTGAAGGAGAACTACGGCGCCCAGCCGCCCATCGAATTGCTGCGCATGATGCTGGATCACATGATGTGGTACGATCGCAAGAATATTGTGCCCATGAAACTGATCGACTTGCAGATGATTGTCGCCATGGGTCCACCATCGACAGGTAATACTGTAACGCCACGATTTCAGCGCTTCTTCAATGTCATCTCTATTGATGACTTCAACGATGATATTATGACTACGATCTTTGGCAAGATTGTGCTCTGGCATTTGGATGCGAGGTGAGTAGTGAAATGTGAGCTGTGCCTTATGCCCTGTACCCTTTAAAAGTGCCAAAAAGGGGGTTTTAGTTTGTCCGTTTGGTCTGTCTGACTGAGCATCTCTGAGAGCTACAGCTTAGATTTTTTAAAGTGGTATTCTCTTAAATGCCGGAATGAGCATTTATAAGATTAAGAGAGCTACACTCAGCAAAAAAACCCATGATGTTGGGAAAATAAATCTCAATAAAAAGTTATTGACAAATATCAAAAAAGTTAGTTAAATTTATCTTCACAAATTAAATAAATAAATAATGAATTTTGAAGTCACCCAGTTTCACAGCTGGGTACAGGGCAACTGCCAGTCGAGCACACTCGACTGGAGCACCACTTGTTAATCTTTCTACCCACTGCATGACACTAATTGCCATTATTAACAGGGGTTTCTCGAAGGAGTTCGATCCGTGCATTGATGAGATCGTCAGTGCCACACTGAGCGTCTATAATGATGCCAAATTGAATCTGCTACCAACTCCGGCGAAATCGCATTATCTGTTCAATTTGCGTGACTTTTCGCGTGTGGTACAGGGTGTGCTGTTAAGTGTGCCCGAGGCAACCGAGGACATGAACTCGATGCGTCGCCTCTGGGTGCACGAAGTGTTGCGCGTCTATGGGGATCGGCTCGTTGAGGATGCGGATCGTAGTTGGCTATTTCAGAAATTATGCAGCACCGTGCAGGAGTGTTTCAATCAGGAAGCGTCGCGACTATTTGGCCGATTTGTGGGCAAGGGTAAACAGTTGGAGGAGTCCGATTTTCGGCAATTGATCTATTGTGATTTCACCAATCCGAAAGCGGATACCAAAAACTATATTGAGGTCCAAGATGTGGAGGAATTGCGTAGCGTGGTCGAATCATATTTGGTGGAGTACAACAACATGTCGAAGAAGCCAATGAATCTGGTACTTTTCCGCTTTGCCATCGAGCATTTATCGCGCATATGTCGCATCATAAAGCAGCCACGTAGTCATGCTCTGCTCATCGGTGTCGGTGGCTCCGGGCGCCAGAGCTTGACTCGACTGGCTTCGCATATATGCGACTATGAGCTCTTTCAAGTGGAAATCACTCGATTGTATGGGCCATACGAGTATCATGAGGATATCAAGACAATATTGCGTAAAATCGGTGCATCCGAAATGCACGGCGTATTCCTCTTTACGGACGTTCAGGTGGGAGTTGTTTCTGTTTTTTTTTTTTTACTTTTGACTGGCTCAAAATTTGTAGTGAACATTGATTTAGTTGGGTATTTTTATATATTTGTGTTAATGGTGTGTGTTCCCTGAGACTTGTAGATTAAGGACGAATCGTTTCTGGAGGATATCAACAATCTGTTGAACTCGGGCGAGGTGCCCAATCTGTTTAGCAACGAGGAGAAAATCGAGGTCGTCGAGAAGATGGCCCAAATCGACAAGCAACGCGACAAGTCCGTCCAAACCGATGGCAGTCCCGTTGCCCTATTTAACTTCTTTGTTACGGTGGGAGCTACAAAACTTAATGCCGATCCCTCTAATCTGCTCTAGTTTGTACTAATTAATCTTCTGTGTACGTCCATTCCCCATTTAGACCTGCAAGGATCAGCTGCACATTGTGTTGGCCATGTCACCGATTGGCGATGCTCTCCGCAATCGCATACGCAAATTTCCCTCGATTGTCAATTGTTGTACGATCGATTGGTTCCAGCCCTGGCCGGAGGATGCCCTCCTTGCCGTCTCCACACGTTTCCTGGCCGCCGAGCAGCTGACCGCTTTGGAGCGCAAGACAGCCATCGATATGTGCATGGAGTTCCACACATCCACACAAGAATTGTCCGCAAAGTTCTTTACGCGTCTGCATCGCTATAACTATGTGACACCCACATCCTACCTGGAATTGATACAGACCTTCAAGGCGCTGCTCAGCCAGAAGCGAAAGTGAGTATAAAACGAAGGGAGAACCCCTTAGAATTTAGAGAACCTAGTGATATATATATATATAGTATAATATAGGCAGTTTTTATGCCATAAACCGAGGTACAATTAGTAGAAAAATTAAGTATATCATAAATCTGGGAATATTAAAATGTAAAAGGGGGTGCTGGCTTTGGGAATGGCTTCATCTTCACATCATTCACATTCATTCTGTTGTCGACTCTTTAACATCACCCATAAGCTTAGTCAGCAATTCGTTCTGAATAATTTGTTCTGAGCTGCTTAAGATGCAAACGCTCTCCAAACTTGTCACTTTGTCGAGCTTCTCATTCAACTGACTGAGTTTACTCATCATGTCATCCAGCACTTCTCTCTGACGAATCTGTTCTTGCCTGTGAATATGGTGTTAAGAATCTGATAAGAATGTTTTCGAAATACAAGTCGAATTTCCAGCACAAACCTAATTTCTTCGAGCTGCAATTGCTCAGCTTTGTTGGACATGGAAATGGAAAAATTCAGCAGTTTGTCATCTTCAGGAACACAGTCCACTGCACTCTTGAGCACACATAAGAGAAACAACGTGCAAATAAATTGAAACAACATTCTGTTCTGAATAATATATATATATTATTATATAATATATAAGTACTTTAAATGATCACAGATCACTCATGACTAAAGAAGCTGAGCCGCTCGCTGTCCAATTTGTAGGCAGCTTACACTCTGCTTCTGGGTACTATACTATATAATATTCTAATCTTTTTCCTAGACACAGATTTTTGGAAATCACTAATCTGTTTACTCGCACACATTAAATATATATATATATATATATGTATATATATATATACATATTCTTGAATGATAAGGGCGCTTTCTGGCTAATCGCATATGTGCAGCTCTAAAGAATTCGTCCAAAGTACTCTCTTCAACTGGAACCACTCATAATAATTATATAGCTCATTAACCTCACACTGTGACCAGGTGAGAGTATCTGATAGATTATGGGAAAAGGCAGAGTTTCCTCTAAATCTGAAACAAGAAGAAGCAAGCGCTTATTCTATGTGCTGGGTGGAATATCTGAGTCGTCAACGATTTATTTAATGAAAACTTTAGCTAAAGGATGACTCCTAGTCGAGCTGTTTTCTTACTTGTTATAGTCTAGTATTGAAGCAATAAACAAAAGTATTTAGCACGGTTTCTTATCATGTATTTTTGACATTGAGATCACCTCTATATACCACCGTCATATCTCCGAAGAATCAATCTCACCGTTTATAAGCTTGTCATTGTTCTACGATCAGAAAGATAAGGAAGATTTATCCACAAAAATCTACTACGGTAAGAAGTTAAGCTTATATTAGTATTCCAATGAAGACCCCTAAGGGCAAATAATATAAATTATTTTTTTACGGATTCTATTCTGTCCTGATGAACCTTGTAATTGGGTGACCATATACAAGATCCATATTCCAGAATAGGACGCACAAGTGAAATGAACAGCGGACAACTTAGATATATCTCTATAATTTTGAACATTTGATTTGTTTCCTTTTTTAAGGAGAGGAATAATAAATGATTCTTTCGAAATATCTGGAAAAGAGCATAACTCCACAGATAGTTCAAAAAGTTTAAACAAAGGCTTCAAAAGACCATCAGCTCAGTACCTAAGCACACAGCCAGGCACACCAACAGGTCCCGGTAAATAATGAAATCTAATATTGGGAATCAAGAGATTTATAATATATATATATATAGGTATATTATTTGTAAAGTATATTGACTGCTTAATTGATGCTTATCAAGTTCACATATATTTTATTTTGTTGAAGCTATCTCATTCAGTTCCCATTTTCAAGTTTATAATCCAAACTCAATTTGACAAATCCCATCTTTACCTCTCTATATAGCAACATAACTACGAATCGGAATCGATATTTGACTGGCATATCGCAGCTGGATATTGCTGCGCAGCAGGTGGCCGTCATGCAGGAGCAGCTGCAGGCGCTGGAGCCGAAGCTGAAGGAGGCCTCCGAAATCGTCGCCGAGCAGGTGGCCAAGGTGACGGCGGACAGCAAAGTTGCCGCGGAGCAGCGGGAACTGGTCAAGGAGGATGAGCAGGCGGCCAAAGTGCAGGCAGCCATTGCCCAGGAGATCAAGGATGAGTGCGATGCCAAGCTGGGTGAGGCTTTGCCCATTTTGGAATCAGCTTTAGCTGCGCTAAATACGCTCACAACGGCGGACATAGCCGTGGTCAAGACCATGAAGAGTCCGCCAATTGGTGTGCGCATCGTTATGGAAGCCGTTTGCATTCTGAAGGATATGAAGCCGGACAAGGTGCCAAATCCCAGTGGTGTGGGCACAGTGGAGGACTACTGGGGTCCATCCAAACGTGTGCTGAGCGACATGAAGTTCCTGGACAGTTTACTAAACTTCGACAAGGACAACATTCCGCCGGAGGTCATGAAGAAGCTGCAACAGCGCATTCTCACCAACGAAGCCTTTGATCCCGACAAAATTAAGACGGCTTCGACGGCCTGCGAAGGACTCTGCCGCTGGGTCATTGCGTTGTCCAAATACGATGTGGTTGCAAAGGTTGTCGCACCCAAGAAGATTGCCCTCGCTGCCGCAGAGGCCGACTACAATGCGGCCATGAAACTGCTCAACGAGAAGTTGGCCCAACTGGCGCGCGTCGAAGCCAATCTGGCCGCCATCCAGAAGATACTCGACGAACAGCTGCGACAATATGGGTGAGTAGTAAGGGGAGTACCATTAAGGTATTACTTGCAACTTGCAGAAATTTATTTATTTTCGTACTTGGAATCAAATCAATATATAGATATATATATATATATAGACAACAATTATAATTATTATCTTCCACATTTAGTGTTCTACTGGCTGAGCATGAAGCGTGCACGAAGAAGCTGCAGCGTGCGCAGGAGCTAATCTCTGGCTTGGGTGGTGAGCGGTCACGCTGGTCCGAGACGGCCAAGATGCTGCAGGCCAGCTTTAAGAGCGTGACCGGAGATGTGTTGATCTCGTCGGGAGTTGTGGCGTATCTGGGACCGTTCACCATTGATTTTCGGCTTACGCAAATACACAAATGGGTGGCAAAGTGTCTGGATTATGGAGTAACATGCTCGCCGGACTTTCAGCTGGCCATTGTGCTGGGCGAACCGGTTGAGATACGTTTCTGGAATATTTGCGGACTGCCAACAGATGCGTTCTCCGTCGAGAGCGCCATCATGATGAAGTGAGTATGCGTCTACAGTTTGGCCAAAGCCCTCAAATATATCATATGCGTTCGGAATAGTGAATCGAGGCTGTTAGTGGCGGAAAGTGCCTTGAGGCATGAATTGAGTGGCTGTGGGTTGAGCTTGCCTTTATGATTTATTAATATTAATGTCAATTAGGGTAAGGATATTAAAATTGGGTCAAATTACACACAGCTGCATATTCCCTGGTGGCACAAGACATAACGCTAGATAACTTCCTTAAGAGCCAAGTAGCTACTCAAAGTCGTTAGCTTAGATATCGATGCAAAAAGGGCCCAAGATTTCATTAGTCTGGCAACAGCTGTGGGCTTCGTCACTGTAATCATATACATACATATATATACATATGTATAGATATATATATATATATATATATATGCATTTGCGTTCAATTAAACACGACACGCTAATTATGCCTGAGCGCTTGTCAAAAGCACGAAATTCGGAATTCATTTAATATACACTTTCTCAGAGCTTAAGTGTTTTGCAATGCATTGTGTAACATTTCAAGAAATGTTATTTCAAGCGCATATAGTATAAATATTATTGTTATTTATTTATTTAAATAATTATGACGTTCAATTCGAATAGATTAAGTAAGTATAAAATGCAGTCAGACCAATCCTTATTCGAACACTGCTCTCCTAAAAGTATTTTCTTCTTTTTTTTATATGCAATTCTTAATACTCTATCGCTTTATAACTTCCGTTGCTAATCCTACGTCGCTTAGCTGACCGTGAAGTAATTTGATTAATGTTCTTGCCGCAAGGGTATTAAATTTGCGGCATAATGCAGTTGCCGATTTCCTTGCCTCGCATTTCTAATTACACAAAATGTTTGAATTCACGCATATTAAGAAAATTAAAGATATGCCGCATTTTCGCCGTGGCTAGTGTGAGAACAACACCGGATGCTGCACACAGTAGCAGAGGGTGTGTGTGTGTGTGTGTTGTGCCCGCATGTGGCCAGGACACAGGAGTACCGCAGGATGCTCCGGTGGTTGCTTCAACTCAAGGTACAAAACTAAGGGCTGACTGCGAAGATGAGGGAATGGGGGTGGAGATTGGCGTGGATTTCTCATGCTTGATGCGTGTGTTAGAGAGAGAGCATTACGCATCTGGTGTGTTTTTCGTTGGAGGGGCGAAACGTCGCGTTGCCACATGCCACACACTCCACGTCTCATGCCCCATGTCTCGTGTCGATTTAATAAAGGAAATTCTTGGGCTGTGAGTGTTCAAAGTAATTTGGAGCATGCCCAAACATACCTGAGCTGTGTGTATGTATGGTATGTGTGTGTATGGTGTGTGTATGGTGTGTGTGTGTGTATGAAGTATGTGTGTGTGTGCATAAGTCGCTGCTGCACAAAGGATAAGCAATTGATTAATGTGCGCCCTTTGCGCATCACGTTTAATTTGAACCCATGGACATGGCAAATGAATGATGTTGGTGGGATTTGCTTGCTGCCAGTTACTATCAGTTGCCACTAGCAACTTCTTGTTTGCATCTCCTTGAGGCACACAAGACGAATGAACTTGTATTTGTTTTTGTCTTTCACATTTTTTTTATTTTCCTACACTCTCTCTAGCTGGGGGGCGGTTGTTGTTATTCAGTTGTTTAGTGTGTAGAGCATTAATGGAGATGAGAGAGAGATATTCATTCAGGTATGTCTGCCATTTCTAAGCTAAAATGTTGCTAACTTGCTTAAAGCTATCTTGGTCTACATTTATCTCATATCAAATGTTGCAAGCAACCCAAAAGTATGTAGTTACGGCAATTTTAAATGCTGATTTAATCTAAAGAACAAAACATGACCGAAAGGCATGAAATAGGCTTGAAAATTGGTTCAGTTTGGACATAGTTTATCCTAATCCAACATACTATAACATTTGAAAATGTTTGAAACTAATTCGAAGTTGAATATTTAATGTCTGCATAAATTTCATTTATTTAACTTTTATAAATAAAGTCTAAGTTTTTAGCACTGGGAAAGAAAAATTCCTATAAATATCAAATTGTTTCACTTGTGAAAAGTTTGAACCCGTTCCTACCATTGATTATGTCGCAATTTCGATCAAAATAATGTTTCCAAAATGAAAATCTGTATTTTTCTTGAGAACAAATCATATTACAATTTTTGAAAATACTAATTAAAAATGAATGTGGAAGGGTATTTAACTCTCGGCATCAGAAAAACAAAGTTTCTTAGTCTATGAAACCCAACCCTGGCAGCAATTTAAAACTTTTCTGTTTCGTAGTTTTGCAAAAATAGCAATTATAATTTAAAGTTGTTCAATATCCTGAAGGGTATTTAATTCTCGGCAAATTCAACTCCAGTTTCTTGTTTTTCTTTCGATTTTCCTCTTTTTTGTTTTGGGGCTGACACATCGCCCACATCATGATGAGCCTCCACCACCCATCGACCCGCACCTGAAAATGGCAATTGGATCGTAAATTGCTAATGTGAAGGGTAGCAGGTGCAGACTCGATGTGGGTTTTGGGTACGGTTCGGGTCATGTTTCTTTGCATAAGTGTTTGATTAAATAATGTTAATTTGGATGAGGACGCATCTATGCGAGAATTTCCCCAAGAGATTTGCATTTTAAGCAGGCCGAAAAAGAAAAACATTAACTTTAAGCTGAAGGCGCTGCACAAGTTTGGCTTTAAGGCTCCCATTTGGTTTGCAATTGTGGGAAATTAAGCAAAACTTCCGCACATAAATGTCTAGAACTTTTTTGATTTGCCAACAGATTTCTCTGTATTCAATGCCGTTTTCTTTTTATTGCATGTACATTGTTACAATAATTTTTTGGTTATTTTATCTTTTTTCTTATATCTTTCATATATATAAATTTTTTTTTTGTTTTGCTCAATCTCAATGCTTGCTGGACCCTGTGGCGTTTTTGAACTGTGGCAACTTTTTACATTCCAACTGCCCACCACACTTGCACCAGCAAAGGTTCTTTTAATGCCCTGTTGGCCTGAACAAATGGATTAATATAATTTCGCTCTTTTTTTTCTTTACTAACAATATTATAATCACATTTAAAATTGTTCAATTAATTTAATTATATTACCTATAATTTAATTGGCAATATTTTATACGGATAGTTTCAGAGCTGTGTACAGCATATGCCTTAGTCGAGCACTCGCGACTATTGCCTTCTACTCTTTACGTATTTGCATACTCCAATGTATTGTCCGACCCTGGCCAGCTATATACATATATATTTATACAAACAGACAGATATATATATATATATTTACAGACCGTGTAGTCATTTTGTTTGGCATGTAGAATGCGCATTTGTTCGCTGACATTTTTCGCAGAAGGGCGAAGGAGCTGAGGAGGGTTTGCTGGTGGTGTTTGGGTGGCTTGAAATTGGCTCTTTTGTTTTTGCATCAAATATTTTTCATTCATCAAGTTTTCAATTTACAAAAATGTTCATTCATTCGCATGAACAATTTGTATTCGGTGTGAATTTGTCATGTGGTTCATGCTGTCGCGTTGCCAGGCGACCATTTATTCTTATTGTTGTTGCATTTGATTGTTGCCTGCCTATTGTATCTGCGTATCTCTGAATGTCTGTGTATTTGAGTATCTGTGTGTCTGTATATCTGGGAGTTATCGCACATGCATCCAGGAACTTAAACAGTCACTACACAATACTTATTTATTTGTGTATACATATATACATATATAGTACATATGTACATAAGAAAAACATTATTTTTGCTGTGTACATTTTTGTATTCCCATTTTGTGTGGCTTTTTTCACATCAGTTCATTTCTGTATATTGCTTATTATATTTATAATTCCAATAGCATTATTTACGCTTATGAAATATTGAGAGTTTATTGCATGTATACTTTTGCGGCAATTGTACCCTGTAAATGTATACGAAAGTGGCATATGCAGCTACCATAAATTAGCATATATCTTATATTATAGATAGTTGATCTGGGAAGCACTCAAAAATCAATTGAGAAATTTCTATGAATTTCATGTCTAATCTAAGCTCAATTTTACTTTGGGTATTGATTGATCAATCATTTAGCATTTATGAAAGTCGATTCTGTTGAATGATTGAATGAATGAATGAATGATTCTGAGCTGTTGATGTGTGCAAATTAAATGTTAATTATTTATGGATTAAAAATATTTCTTGTTGGACTGCATTTATCATGCAACCATTAAATGCGGCAGAAGGGGCACTTAAAAGGTTTTTTTTTTAATTAACAATTTTCATTAAATTAACAGAAGCCCATTAAAAAAGGGGATTGATTTTCGATTTAATAAAATATAAAATAAAGATAATCGTATTACAAAAATAAATCAGGCAAATTGAAGGTCTTTAATAACTTTATATTCCCCACTTTACTTACTCGATTTAACAGACTTTAAACTTGTGTTGTAATATTCCGGATTATCAGCAATCTTAACAATTGCCTTTATGCTTCCTTTGATAGAAA
The DNA here is from genome assembly GCA_035044325.1 of Drosophila nr. medialis 2 BK-2023a. Taxonomy (NCBI): domain Eukaryota; kingdom Metazoa; phylum Arthropoda; class Insecta; order Diptera; family Drosophilidae; genus Drosophila; species Drosophila nr. medialis 2 BK-2023a. Next base: position 966,044 of record JAWNMH010000393.1, read on the forward strand.
TGCACGTCGCTGGCCGCTGATGATTGATCCGCAGGGACAGGCCAATAAATGGATTAAGAACTATGAGAAGAACAATAAATTGTGTGTCGTACGACTGAATCAAGCAGATTACACCCGTGTCCTGGAGAATGCTATACAATTTGGTTTGCCAGTGCTGCTGGAGAATATTGGCGAGGAATTGGATCCCATACTAGAGTCCATATTGCTGAAGCAACTGTTCAAACAGGGCGGCACAATGTGCATCAAACTGGGCGATTCTGTTATTGAATACAATCACAGTTTCAAGTAGAGTATGAATGATGTATTTGAACTATAAATAATAGCTATAATGCCTTCAACAGATTCTACATGACAACCAAGCTGAGGAATCCCCATTATCTGCCCGAGGTGGCTGTGAAGGTGACGCTGTTAAATTTCATGATTACAACACAAGGATTACAGGATCAATTGCTGGGCATAACTGTGGCAAGAGAACGACCCGATTTGGAGGCCGAGAAGAATAATCTAATCGTTCAGGGTGCCGAGAATAAGCGGATGCTCAAAGCGACCGAGGACCAAATATTGGAGGTGCTCTCATCAGCTGAGAATATTTTAGAGGATGAAACTGCTGTGCAGATACTGAGCTCAGCCAAAGCCTTAGCGAATGACATCAATGAGAAACAGGTTGTAACAGAGGCAACCGAAAAACAAATTGATTTGGCCCGACTCAGCTATGTGCCCATTGCCGAGCACTCGACAATTCTATTCTTTACCATAGGTAAACTAACTGAAACCTCTCCACAGCTGTAACTACTTTATTGGTTTAACTTGTCTTGCAGTTGATTTGGCCAACATTGATCCCATGTATCAGTACAGTTTGGCTTGGTTCGTTAATCTGTACATGTCATCCATTGATAATACGGAGAAGGTCGATGACATTGAGGCACGCCTGAAGGACTTGCGGAATCATTTCACCTACAGCCTCTACGTCAACATCTGTCGCAGTTTGTTTGAGCGTGTAAGTACTTCCCAGCACAGCACTCAGCTCAATGCCAATTATCTTCAAAACATGGGTTTGGTTTTCTATTCGATACTCTGTTATCGAAGGCAAAAAGGAGCATATTAGTTTTATTCGTCATGCTGTTTGTCCCTTCAAGCTAAAGCCTTGAAATTTTTAACATATAATTGTCTGTGTCTGTGCTAAATTTGGAATGCTGTGTCCAATAGTAGGCTAGGAAATCGATAAAATCGATAATCGCATATCGATAAACCACTTATCTTCCATAATTTTAATGCTACAGTCATTTTTTGGAAGCCATATCTTTCGCAATTTAGGATTTGAAGTTACCAAATTACTCCTTCAACAATTTTATGCTCCTTTGCCTGTTCTTATCAGCTGCTTTGGTATCTGAGTATTTCGTAGTCGGTTTAAATGTTCTCAACTATTTTTATTTTGTGGGTCACCACTAAGCTTTATATATATATATATATATATATCAAACTTGTGTCGTAATTGCGATTTTAATCCCATTGCGTTATATTTGAAGCGTATTTGCTAAGCGCTTGATTTTCTCAACGGCTGCGTTTGGTTGCGCTTCACTGCGCTATAATGATGCCTTAGCCCCCTGCACGGACTTTAAGGAGTCGTGCCGTAGCTGTCACTTCCATTGACAGCGGCCCAGTTTTTTTTCTTTTTTTTTCTGTACCTGTTCCCAGGTGTCAAGTTTTGCCCAAGCACTGTGGAATTTCTAAATTGGAATTCAGGCATTGGCTTTGAATGTGATACGGAGAAATGCATTCATTAGATAAGTACCATCTTTTATGGCAGCGACTTAAGTTTTCCAGTTGTGGGAGGTATTCAGTACACATCCCTCTGAGTTCATCTGCTCTTCATGTATATATATACATATACAACTTTCTTTTACCCACTGTGGCACTTTCACTGTGTGTGTTTAATATAATAACATTGCCGGGTCTCAAAAGTGTGTGCAAAAGGGCAAAGTAGAAAAAAAACAAATCCAAAAAAAAAGGAGAAATTTCAACAAGGTCCTTTCTGGCCTGATGATGTTTTCAGTCAATTATGCGATGTGCCCTCTGCTTAGCCTTTTCCATCGGTTCCCCTTTGATCCGTGGCCCTTGGCTTTTAATTTGCTTGGCAAAAAAAAGGAAAAAAGAAAAAGTGAAATGGCATCTGGAGTAATGCTTTGATTGCCCACCTAAACACATATATACCATATATATATATATATATATATATACATATATATATTTGTGTTCGCATTAAAAGCTAATAAAATTGTGCTCTTATGACAGGATAAGCTCTTGTTCTCTCTCATATTGAACATCAATCTGCTGAAGCATGAGAATTTGATTGACAACTCCGAATGGATGTTTCTGCTGACGGGCGGCGTTGGCCTCGAGAATCCCTTCAAGAACCCCACCAACTGGCTGGGCGTACAGAATTGGGATGAATGCTGCCGCCTGACCAGCCTGACCAATTTTAAGGGATTACGCGAGGATGTCACTGCCAATGCGTCCATTTGGAAGGAGTTCTTCGATTCGCGTACACCGCAGGATAATAAATCGATACCGGCGAATTGGCAACGTTTGTCCATGTTCCAGAAATTGCTATTGCTGCGAGTCTTTCGACCCGATAAACTGGTGCCAGCGGTGCTGAACTTTGTCTCCATGGAGATGGGTCCACGTTTTGTGGATCCACCACAATTTGATTTGATGGCCTCGTTTGCCGACTCGCATTGCTGTGTCCCAATGATATTTGTCCTAACACCCGGCTCAGATCCAACGGCTACACTGCTCAAATTTGCCGAGGATCAGGGTTTTGGCACAAATCGTTTGTTCTCCTTGTCCTTGGGTCAGGGACAGGGTCCCATTGCCACCAAGATGATTGATGAGGGTGTCAAACTGGGCAATTGGGTTGTGTTGCAGAATTGCCATTTGGCTGCCAGTTTTATGCCACTGCTGGAGAAGGTCTGCGAGAATTTATTGCCCGATTCAACGCATCCGGATTTTAGATTGTGGCTCACCTCGTATCCGGCGGAACATTTTCCGGTTGTGGTGCTGCAGAACGGCATCAAGATGACCAATGAGCCACCCAAGGGCTTGCGCTCGAACATAACGCGTTCCATGCTAAGTGATCCGATCAGCGATCAGGAGTGGTATGAATCCTGCACCCAGCCACGCATCTTCAAGCAGCTGATCTACGCGCTGTGCTTCTTTCATGCGGTGATTCAGGAACGCCGCTACTTTGGACCCATCGGCTGGAACATACCCTACGAGTTCAATGAGACGGATTTGCGCATCTCCCTGATGCAGTTGCGCATGTTCCTCAATCAGTACGAGACGGTCAACTATGATGCCCTACGCTATCTGACCGGGGAGTGTAATTATGGTGGTCGCGTCACAGACGATTGGGATCGCCGCACACTCAAAACGATCTTGAATCGATATTATTGCCCCGAAATTATTGATCTGGAGAATACATATTATTTGGATGAGACGAGCTTATATTATGTGCCTGTGATGAAGGAGGCCGAATTATATATAACATTTACCCGTGATTTGCCACACATTTCGCCACCATCCATATTCGGTTTCCATGCCAATGCCGACATCATGAAGGATCAACAGGAAACGGATATGCTGCTCTCACACACACTATTGACACAGGTAAGTTGGACTGTTGAGTGTTGTAAGTACTTGGTTTGTCTTGAATTATGCTATATATAGTGTATATATGTCTGGTATTACAAATTTGCTGCTTTATAATCTGCTAAACTTTTGCTTGCCTACACAATTTTATCTGCCGCTGCTTAAAGGAACGCTGGGTAAGTGAAATATTTGAAGTTATGAATTTGTTTATCCTTGCAGAATATATACCCATTTATAAAATGGGAAAAGGGTTTTAATGAAGTTGTGTAAAAATGAGTCAAAGGCAGAATGAGGCATGTGTGAAAGTTAAATTTAAATTTAATATTTTAACTGCCACAGTTGTATATCGATACTAATCGATTTCCGATAAGAAATAAAGATACAATTGTAAAGATGTAGCCTGATATATATATATATTCATGGCCATTGATAAATTATCTGCAAAAATTGCATTTCGATATTTTAAGAAATTCAAATCTTGCTAAGCAAAGCGTATTTTCAACAGGGTATCTTTTAGCCGATCTGTTCCGACTAACTTAAACAGTCTAACTGGCCTAATTCGGTCTCGAAATTTTCATCTACATTAAACTTAAATTTTATTGATTAACAACCGATTTTATATAGCTATCCGTTCGTCTGATCTTTAAAATGCACTTCTTTTCTATGTCTGCAAGGGTATTTCAACTTCGGCGAAGACCGAAGTTAACTCCTCTTTCAAAATGATCTTTAAACACATATTGTTTTGCTCCCTGCCTGCCGCACAGGATCTCCATGAGAAGCGCGTAAGTTGTTTGCTGTGCAAAAGATATTTCTTGTATTCGCTTTTTTAACTGCTTGGTTTTTTGTAATTGCTAAAAAATGCTTGCGCTTTAGAAACTGGAGAAGAGCCAGAGACTCTATGTAGATGTGCTGTCGCAACGCTTTCCCGAAAACCTCTTCCTACCCACTTATCCCAACACCTGTCCCCCCTTCCTTGCACTCTACAATATGCCACTGAAGGACACCAGTGCTTCGGGCGACGACAGCGAAGGCTCCAAGGCACTCACACCCGAGGAGGTGGTCACGAATGTGGCCACCGATATATTGGATAAGTTGCCCAAACTCTTCGATCGGGAGGCGGCCCTTTTGCGCTATCCAACACTCTATCATCAGAGCATGAATACGGTGCTGGTGCAGGAAATGGTTCGGTTCAATGTGCTGCTCAACACAATACGCACCAGTTTGATAACGCTGAAGAAGGGCATCAAGGGTAAGTCTTTGGCATATCTTAATAATATCTGTACAACTTTCAATAGTCTTAAGAGCTACACACAATTTTAGATAGCTTTTATTCCAAACAAGGAACTATTAGTTATTTATTTTATATACCTTGAACTCATCAAAAATATTTTAAAACTTGTAATGAAGTTATGCAACACCGGCAGAATGCAGCATCTATGAGCATATAGGAGATATGTATTCCTGAACAGCATTAAAAGCATTAATATTATGAATAAGAGAGATTAAATGTACAATGTAGATTTTCGTAAACCTCTTACAGATCAAATTTAGTTCATTTGATCGATAACTTACTACAATTCGCGACTATCGATACAAATCGATTTTCGTTAGCAATACAAATCTTAATTGTTGTTAACTATTGCCTGACTAGCGGATTCCCTGTAAGTAGTAACATAATTAACAACTGAATTTAGGGTATCAATTAGACGCCTTAGTCCTAAATTTAGTTCTAGTCCCAACTTGTTTTAATGTATAAAATAAAATAGTGCTTTTGATGCTTGCTCTTGATAACTAGTTAACTTTTAATTTGAAATCATTTTTAACAAAAAATTAAATTGGCATTTATTTGCGATGTGAATGGAATGAATGGAAGCGCGACTGTCGGTTCAGATTGGAATCGATGTCGACGTCTTCGGTTATGGGTCGCAATTCATAATCACTTATCATGCCACTTAGCTTCCTGGTTTCGAGCTTGGACTGGAAATTCATGGTTCTCCGAGATGGGTTTTGTAGCAACATGTCATCGTTCTCATCCATCAGCGTTTGTCTATCGGCCATCTCCTTCTTCTGCTCCTCCTTCTGCTGCTGCACCTCCTGCTGCTGCTGCTGCTCCTCCTCCTCGTCCTCTTCCTCTGGCATATTCCAGCAGCTGCGCTCGTCATCAGCCTCATATTCGGTATTCTCCTCCTCGACCATGATCCTCTCCTCATCGGTAGCATTCGAAATGATATCGCTTAAGGCACCAATCAGTTGATCCTCCTGCCGAGTTTGCGTTTCTTGCTCACCAAAATTGGTGCTTGTTACCCCAATTACTTGGTCATTATACAGTTGCTTCTCGGACGCCTGTCGGAACACTGTCAAATTGAGGAATTGTGAGCCGCCAATGATTTCCTTAGTATCATCGTCCCGAGATATCTCATCTGTAACCAAATCTTTGGTGATATTATCGATCTTCATTTTCTTGAGCAGCGAAAGGAATTGAGTGCGCCCGTATATCGAACCAAAAGTATTGTCACCTAAAGTATTGCGTTCCCTTATCCGAAGGATCTCCGACTCGATATCATGAATCCTGTCTGTGGGCGAGATTCTCGTTTGTGAGCATGCCCAGCGTAGATCGACGGGCTCAATGATGGCCGGTTCCTCATCCATTCGCTCCATAATTTTAGCGAAAATGTCATCAAAGAGCGTCACACAATTCTCATGGACAATCCGCTCCGTTGGGGTCTTCCAGCGGCGTCCTGGCACCGCCTGCCTTATCATCTTCCTAATTATGGCCTCCGCTTCACGTTGAGGCGGCTCCTCGCTTTCGCTTTCCGTGGAGAAGAAGAACAGATCGTTGTCAGTCAGGCGATCAATCATATCGCTTGTAATAACGCTGGCTATGTCGTAGGAGTCCACGCTCTCCCAGATGTGTGGAAAGAGCACATCGTCAATAATATATTTGACTGTCAGCATTTTCTCGTATTTCACGAGCAACACATTCAAATCGGGAACGACCATGTCGTTCAGCATATTCCGTAGGGATTCATAGGTCAGTGGCGTTTGGATTAGCTTGAAGCTATCCAGCCAACGCTGAATATCCGCATCGATTTGTTTGGCCATCAACGTAACCGTTTCGGCCGCATCGCATTCTGCAATATGGGCCATGTCTGTGGTCAATATCGTATCGATATATTCGCGGGCCGTCTCGGTGTGCACCACATTGCACCGTTGGAACATTTCCTCGTAGATCAACCGCATATCGTTCTCCTTCTGGCGCAGACCCGCCTCGGCTGCCTCCCGGCGCCAACGCTCCGTTTGCGTTAAGATCGCGAAGAAGTGGAGTTTACGTTGCTCCCTGAGGCGTTCCATCTCCTCGGATAGGAATTGCATAATCCAGCCAATGGTGCTGCCCTCGTGCATATGCAATAATTGCTCCAGATCCTCACTGCGTCTTTCCTGCAACAATTCCTTGGCCAGATCTGGCTGGCGACGGCGCTGCTCTTCGTACTCGAGATGCTGCGCGAAGGCCAGCTGTTTTTGTTTGCTGAGCGAATCCCTTTCCTTTTGCTGCTGAACGGAAATCTTGCGTGGATCCTGGAAGTAATCTTCAATGTTGTGCATCTCCTCATAGTTGAAGGACGGACGTTCTGCGTCTTCGGAAAGCGGTTTGGGCCGTCGCTTCAGGCATTTGGGCGTTGACTTCTGTTTGGCTGCCTGCGAGCGGAGTGTCTTCAGGGATTCGTAGAGCTTCTTCAGATGCTTGTCGGAGCAGAAGTTCTGCTCGTACTCCTTCACATACTCCTTGGGCTTGGACCATTCCTTCAGCTTGGTGAACGGACACTGCAACCTATCCATGTCCACACGCTTCTCCAGATCATCGATGCGCATATCGAACGCCTTCCTTCCATCGCCCACAAAACTGCGTCGTGCCGGATCGACACCATGTCGTATGAGTGGTCCGTAGAACTCTGAGCAGGGCGAGCCCAGGGCATACATGGGACTCTGTTTCACCCAGCGACGCGATACACCCGAGTTCTTGATCTGCAATCGTCGCATTGCCCGCTGATATTCCACCTCGTTCTTGGCCAATCCTCGCTGGCGTTTCTGTTCGATGCCCTCGCAGGCGACCTCGATGCGGGTTTTGGACTCCGCGTGCATTTGTTTTTCGCGCTTGTCAAACATTCGTATGACGATCTCCAGTCGCATCATCTGACACTCCTGTATATACTCCTCCCGCTCCATCCATTGTTCCCACTCGAATGCCTCCAATATGGGACGATATTTGCTTTTGATCGCCTTCTCGCGAGCCTCGTGCAGCTGGCGCTTGAAGCTCGTCTTTAGCGCCTGGTTGAAGGACCAACGTTTACGTGCACGCTCCAAAACTTCGACCTCATTTAGACCGGGCGGCTTGTCGCCGGGCAGCAGCGTGGCCAGATTAAACAGCTCCAGATGCTCAGCCTGCTCCTTGTCCACAATATCCGGCAAATAGGCCACTGTCTGCGCCGATGATTCCCTGTGTTTTAAGTTGGTGATTTAGTCTTGAAATATTTTATTTATTTAAAAAATATTTTAACATTAATTTTTTATAAATAACTTAAGGTAAATATTTATTTATTTAATTAAGCTTAAGCCAGAGAAATATTAAATAATTTTCTCTAACACTTAAAAAATTGGAAAATTTGATTAATTAAAAATTTTTTTTCTGATAATTTGTAATATTTTTTATAATGCTTCTTTAAAGCCAACTTTTACTTTGTATCAGATTTTTTAATTTTATATCTTATCTGTAACTATTAAATTAAATAATAGTGAGCTAAAAATTATAATTCAATAATAATAAGTAATACTATTATTCAATTATACATTCGAATATTCAAGTTATTATTTGGGAATATTTATTTTTATTGTATTATTTCTTGACATACCTGTAAAGTGTCTGTGTGGTTTGATCCTTGTAGCGTCGCTTGTCCACATAGGTGGGAAAATAGTCGCACTTGGTTGTGTAATCCTTGACGCTCTGCAGCGACTCCCTCATCTTCACCTCGAACGTGTGCACATCGGTCTCCCGATCGGTGAGGAAATCAATGCCCGGCGCCTTAAACTGACACTCGCTGTCCGTGCGCGCCAACCAGCCCACTTTGCGTTCCGCCGGATTATTGGCACCTATTTTTAAGATGGCCTAATTGGTCATTCTCTGCTATAAATATATCAACTTAAATAACTTACCGCCGGCTGCGCGTGGATCACGCGAGGGATTTGTTATCAGACACGATGTGAGGCCTGTTTGCATCCCACTGTCCTTGACCGTGGTCTGTTGCGGTGTCTGCTGCCTGCTGAAGGTCACACGCTTGGCGTGCTTTGGCTGCTGTTCCGCCAGCAGCAGCTGCTGCTCCTTGGAACTGGAGCCTTTGACCCGCTTCGCCTGCTCCCCGATGCCGGTTGAGGAGCTGTGCATTGAGGTGGCGCTGCTGTGGCGCATGCCTCGGGTCACGTAAAGGACATTCATGGTGCCCGGCTCCAGTGCAGGCATTATTTTTTTGTTTCACAATATTTCGAAAGAGGAAAGGAAAACTTTTGCTAATCACTTAAGTGTTGCACGAGTGCAGAACGTTGTCTAATAGAATTTATTGTTCAGCTATCGTAATTGGCAGCGTTGTTGATTATATTGACAAAGTTTTCAGCGCCTGCTATTTTTATTTAATTTTTGTTTCTTATTTGTTATATATTGTTAATAGGTCTGGTGGTCATGTCCGCTGCCGTGGAGGCGGTCTACAAATCCGTGCTGATTGCCAAGATTCCGGCCATGTGGGCCAGCAAGTCCTACCCCAGTCTGAAGCCACTTGGCAGCTATGTGTCGGACTTTTTGCGACGTCTCGAATTCCTGCAGGTAAGTTTTCGCAATCGAGCCAACAGTTTGTCATGGCAACCAAGGCACTGCTGTTGTTGTTGTCCTGGCAGCAGTTATGTTTACTAGGCCACTTGTCCCAGCTGTGACCCTATTTTTATACGCTGCACGCCTCAAACAAAATGTGTTCGCTTCAAAGTTCAAAAGATTGTTTTTTCAATTGGGCAATCAATAAAAAAATTTTATTTTTACATATTTTATTTAGAAGCAAAGTTTTTATTTAATTAATGTCTGAAAAATCGATATTCTAGCAGACCTGTCTAACCTGTTGTTATTTTATGCTTGCAGCATTGGTATGACCATGGAGCACCGTCAACCTTCTGGCTATCGGGATTCTTCTTTACACAGGCTTTTCTAACGGGTGCCCAGCAGAATTATGCGCGGAAATATGTGATTTCCATAGATCTGTTGGCCTTTGACTATGAGGTCCTGTCGCTGGAGGAGACACAAATCGCCGGCACTGCGGCGCCCGATGATGGGGTCTTCGTGTATGGCATCTTTCTGGAGGGCGCCTGCTGGGATCGCAAAAAGAAATATTTAATGGAATCGCGTCCACGCATATTGTTCGATACGATGCCACTGATATGGCTGAGGCCCCTCAAGCGCACCGATCTGCCCGATCGTCACAACTATTTGTGCCCACTCTACAAGACGGCAGAGCGACGTGGCATCCTTTCCACAACGGGACACAGTACCAATTTTGTTGTGGCCATGCTACTCGATTGTAATCCCAACACACCAATCTCTCATTGGATTATTCGCGGCACGGCACTTTTGTGCCAGTTGAGTTTCTAAATTTTTGCGGGTGTTTTGCAATGTTCGGCGCAATACTAGAGTACTCTATATACATATATATATATTTTTTGTGTGGCATGTAGTTGGCTTGTGTTGCATGCATTAGTAAATTGTCAGCTATGCGGCAGATGAAGAGAACTTCTCTGCCGAATTTACGCATTTTCTTAATTGAAGCTCAAAAGTAGTTTTTATTGCTGATTTGCAGAATTTCGAATTAAATAAAATGATATAGTAAAATATGAATGATATATGCCCTGTGTCTAGGTTAATGATAGTGTAAAGATGAATGGAAAATTCGCTGAATAAATTATTTATTATTCGAATATTTTTAGTTTTTAAATTATTCACTTTTTAAATATTAAACAAAATCTGAGTGATTTTGTTGCCTCCAAATATACACTTCAATTATTTTGTTACAGTGTATGCACACTGTCCGTTTGCCAAAACTTTTTCAGGCATTCATCCAACTTTACAGTAAATCCTGTTCCTTTGCTGACTTCGAGACACAAATAAATGACCAAAGCAAAATATGCCTGGGATTTGAGTGAGATAGGAGTTCATGGGACGTTAATCATTTATTATCTGACATGACTGTGATTATTTTACTTTTACCAGGGTTTGCCAACCATATTTCATCTTAAGCCAAGAGGGCGGCGCTTTTTTTTCCCCCCCCATTTTCTAATTCAATTTTAAATTGTTGCACAGTTTTTGTGGGGCAACTTTCGCTCGAGGGTTGAGCCCTCTAATTTCGCATAGTAATTTATGTGCAAAGTTTTTAGATGAAGGTAGCACAGTGTGCTTTTGACGATTATACACACAACACTGGCAACATTAATTCGAATGTCTCAAAGTTATGGCAGAAGGTAAAGTAAATCGAGCAACTACATGTTAAAATTACTTCAATTACGAGCAGTTCGCTTTCACCTTTGCTGCTTATCACGCCCATTAATTATGGCGCTCTATCACTTGAAAATGCTTTCGCTCGACTTGCCCATTAATTACCACTTTCAAAGCAAAAGGAACACCCTATTTATCAAGACCCCCCCTCCGCTCCCCTGCCCATGTTGTGATGTGCCCCTTATCTGCTCGCTCAGCTGTGCGTGACCCCATCAAAGATAATGATGCTAATTAAGCAACAACATTTTCACAAACTGTTTAAAGCGATTAGATAATGTTCAAATCTGTTGATGTATGGGTAATATGTGCCACCACCTCTGCAACCCAAAATAGAAGCTGTCTTCGTCTTGGATTTGGATATACCCTGTCTACATTTAAATATATAATGGGGTTGGTATTAAGAAGAGTTCGTGCCTGAAGTGAATCCTATAAAATTGTCTGGGTAGCCATGGATAACTGCTGATTCTTTTATCTTTCTGATTGCGTCTCACTGTAATACCTTTGATCTTAAGAACTATTGGAGCTGAAGCCTTTAAATATGTTAAGTGGATATGAACACAAAATAAAGTGGGGTTTGCAATATCTTTCTTGTTTTTTCACAAATTAAATAAACATCATTATTTTTCGCATTTTTTTGGGCATGATTATACATTTACTTAGGCTTAAAAATTGTGTATTATTTTCGGTTTTTTTTTATATTAAAAATTATTTTATTTTATTTGTTGCCACGTAGATACGTTTATTTCCATTTTAAATTTGATTGTATTATGATGAGGAAGGCCCTGAACCGTATTGTGGCGTAGGAAGACACACAGTACGGCTACAAATCAGGGACGAAGAAAGACAGATGCGGGAACGGAGCTGGGCAGAGACACCAGGACTCCGACAAGCGAGAAGTCTCCTAGGTGGCTATAATCAAAAGCGATTTAAGCAAATGATATCCATGGGGAAGAATAGACTCAGAATACTCACAGGTCTATTGACAGGACACTGTAGACTGAGAAGTCACCTAACCAAATTACGAGGAGGAATCCTCGACGCACATCCTAACAGAATGCGTCGCCTTAGCCAGGAAAAGATGCAGCATCCTAGGGCAGCATATCATGAGGCCCAAGGACATAGAAACCCTCAACCCAACAAAGATTCTAGCATTCGTGCAGGAGTTGGGATTGATGGAAGAGCTGTAGGCTCAGTAAGGGTGCACAATAGACCTTATAGGTCGCAGTGCTAACTTTTCCCCAATCATAATAATAATAATAAAGAAGAAGAAAAAAGTAGCTAAATATGATTAATTTTGTTTTACAAGTTTGCAAAAATTATAATCAGTTTATTGATGCATATACAATATTGTATATAAGATATATTATTACATTTTATATTCATACACATTTTATGTTCATGGTTAAAGGTTTTTGTTGATATATAGAGATTTCCGCATGCCAGCAATTAATGTAGGTAAACCAGGCTATATATTATTCATCATCTGTGTAAGGAGGTAGCTGATATTCCAGCTGCTCTCGCCACGTGTTCCTTGCTTGTGTTTTGTGAGTGTTGAACACTGTTTTGTTGTTGCTGCTCGTTTTATTTTTCATTCTGGGAAATAATAATGCGTATTTATGAGCAAACAACGAAATTATATTTACTTGCGACGCTCCGCCAATATTTGCATGCAATTAATTTTCCACTCCCCAGCGACAGCAACAACAGCAACACTGTCAAAGAATCAAACGAAGCGAAACACCAGCATCCGCATCCGCATCCGCATCCGCATCCGTATCGGCATCCGCATCTAAAAAACCAAAACCAAACTCTCTGCCAGTTACAATCTATCGCGGACACCCACAAGCCCCAACTTTTAGAGACGTTCAATTCCCCCAAAACACAATTTATTCCAGAAAGTATTCCGAACGAAGGAATCGAAGAGAAATCGTTGTTGCTGTTGTTGTTGTTGTTGTTTGGGTTTTTGTTGTATCTGCTGATGCTGATGATGGCGCTGAAAACGCTGCTCAAACTTTGCCATTTCTGACCCGCCTCTTGCTCTGGCCGCGTCACGCCCCGTCTCCGGCCATCATCTTGTACGGCTCTGTCCAAGCAAGATTTTCGTTCAAAACTTCGTTTTTTAATTAAATTTTCAAGCGTAAGACAAATAAAATGTGCAAAGTCCTGCATACAGATTGGTCAAATATTAGGCTGCGCTTCCAATTCCCCCCCCTAGACAAAGATGAAGCTATTAAGCTAGCTCCACATTTCAGCCCATTTCCTTTAATAGTCCTACGATTCACACATTTTCAGTATTAGATTTGGCCTGCTTGATTATTTCATATGTTATCAGATATATATTTGCAGGCACTTACATTAATTTATCGCTTTTTGACGTTACACAGACATCTCGTAAAGCCCATTTCAATGGGTTTGGGTTATGCCCAAAATAAATTAATGTTCTAAAAACACAAAAACAAGAATTGTAAATCAATATTTATGTGTGTTGCTTGCGAGAGGTGTTTCCACATTTAAGCGAAGCCTGCAACACGTCGAGGCTGCTAACAATGATATATATATATTATTTATATATATATATATGTCAGCTTTTATGTGAGCTACTTTTTAACATCCAAATTCATATTTTGCCTTTTGTAACCCTGTTAATTGTTGTTAATTTTATTTTTGCTTTTAAATTTATTCGGTTTTTTATTTTGTTATTTTAGATATGAAGTTTACTTAACCGCAATTTGATTACTTTTATTTACAGCTTAAATGCTTGCAGTTATTTTTTTTTTAACTTTTCCAAGAGTATTTAATCTTCGTCACCCAGTTTTCTTTTTTTGTGGATTCGACTTTTCTTTTTTTCGGCCATTGGCTTTGTGAAGCTTTTTTTCGCGCTTATATCGTTAAATTTATGACATGAAATGTTTGGGCATTACTTTTGGAGCAAGGGGTTTGGGGAAGACGGGGGAGGGTTACGGGGTTTCGGCTCTTTTTATCTGCAACCACGTTTCAGGCAAAGGTATGCCAGCGTTGGCTGTGCTCGTTAGGCGTGGCATAAACATAAAAAATATGTTTATATACATATATATATATGTATCTGTATGACAATTTGTAGATTTGTGCGCAGGAATTTACATTTTTTATGTGAATTGTTGTCGTTGCTTAGTCATAGTTAAGTTTTGGGCTGGAAATGTAGCTTTAGAGATTTGTATTCGCATATTGAACGCATACATTTTGGGTGCCGGCCCATTTATCAACTCTGGGGCAAAACACAAAATTGCACTTATGCAGCCAGCAGCCAGCAGCAATCTGAGTGAACCATGAAACCAAGCAGCCAATCAGCCAAGCAGCCAAGCAACCATAACCAAAAAGCCCAGTCAAGTGCATGTGGTCTATACAAAAAGCCAGTTTCACATACATACACACACACACACATACATATAAACATATTCAGGACGCATCTGTGTGTGTGTGTTTCGTCCTGCGTCCCTGCGATAGCTACAACCGCATAAATTGCTTTAGCACCAATGGGATTTGTGTCAAAATCAGACCAAAGGAAAAAAGAAAAGAAACCGAAATGAACCAAAGCCAACTCAAAGACAAGACGCGTCCGGTCCAAAGAAGCAATCTTGTCTGCCATTTAAATGATAAATTTAAGTTACCCTAGCTGCCACACTAAGCATTGTTGCAGGCTCGCATTTTAGCTTGCTTAACTTTAGAATTTTGATGGCTTCGAAATGATTTATATTTAAGCTTCGCATATCCTGTGCCCTTTCCCTAGTTTCCCTGTTTGATTTATTTTATGAGCATTCCTTAAATAGTTTTTGTGGGCTTTTAATGGCATTTTCTTAATGGCAGAGAATTACATAATTTCCCAATTATTCATAGATCTCATTAACCTATTTTGTATACTCTTCATTTTTATAATTCTAAAAGTTATCGTTGCACATTTTTCATCTGATCAAATTAAGGCTTCTTCCTTAATTTGCTGGTCTTTTGTTTGTTTCAAGTTGTCTTTGCTGAGGATCATAAAAAGTTTCTGGTCCTTTGCGATGTGTTGAGTATTTTGGAAAGCAAAGTGCTAGACAAATTTAACATACACTTTGCAACTATACGAAAATCAAGAGAAGAATGCGAAAAGTTTTGCCTTAATTTTGAGCATTTGCTCTTAGAGTTAGAGCTAAAAGTTTTCCTACTTGGTTAAGCTGCTGGCAATGGCGAATCCACACACAAAACAACCCACGCATGTCTGAATCTGTGTGTGTATGTGTGTGTATATGTGTGTGTATATGTGTTTGTATATGTGTGTGCGTGTTTTGCCATATTACTCGTATGCTGTAGCAAATCAGCTTACAACTTAAATTGAGGCACTTTCGTTTAGCTTCTCTTTGCATGTTCGTGCTTTTTGCGCACTTCCTTGAGAGCCTTGAGCGTCAGCAGGATACGAGTATCTGAACAAAATCTGTGTGTGGGTTGAGTGTGTGGGTGGGTGTGTGCGGGTTGAGTGTGTGTGGGTGGGTGCGTGTGTGTGGCACAGGACGTTGGTTAGCGGGTAGATAAAGCAAAAAAGAAAACCAGCCTCTGGCACAATTTAGTTCCTGCGGGATGTGACGAAATTGTTGTTCTTCTTCTCTTGCTCTATTTACCAGCCTATACATATATTTGACAGACTGTGTCTGTGGGTGCGTGTGTGTGGTTGTGTGTGTGGGTTTGTGTGCTGGTGAGCATTAGAAATAAATCAAGGGATTTTTGGGATTTCGTCTTTTTGCTTAGCCTCGTTTCTTTCTTATTCTTTATATATGTAATACCCAGTGTGTGATCAAGATAAGGTATCTTGGAGCGAACCCTATTAGAGTTTATATATAGACTATATAGACTATAGACTATGTATATAGACTATATGTTTATTTTAAGTTTATATAAGTTTAAATATATTCAGTCTGTAAATGACGAATATTTGTATCACGCTTTTATAGCTTTCTGATCTCATAAGCCCTTACTTGTGGTAACTATTTTTCCTTTGTCAAAATATCCTGAAAATCGAATACACAAGTCCGTAATGCTGGACCTGCTTTCTTATGTACAGGATATCCTTGAGATGGATACTCTCAACGTGTTCTTAATTTTTCTTGGTTTGGGTTTCTTGTCTGCACATGTGCCGGGCGACTCTCTTTCTCGCTCTCTCTCTATAAGCCCCCTCCGATTTATGTGGGCATTAGTTTGGAAAATTGTTTAGTCCACCGCAAACCAAACCCCAACAACAAGTTGTCGTTGCAGGGAAAATCAAGTCACAAACTCAAATAGAAATGGAAACTTTTAGGACCATGCAATTATGAGCATTTTTGTTCGCAAGTACGTACATATGTACATCTAAAGAAACTGTCGAGAAATTTAAGGTTATTTATGTTGAAATTGAGCAATTTGGTTTAATTGAATTTTAGTGTTTGTTTGTGGCGCTTTCACGTGCTCTTGACACTAATTAAAGACCACAAATTTCAGCACTGTCGAGTGGCAATCAGCCAGAAAGGCGAATTTCTGTGCATAATTGATAATACGCTTGGGTTGACTCTGTAACTGACTGAGATGTGTGTGTGTGTGTTGTGTGTGTGTTAGAGTGTGTGTGAGTGTGCATCTGTGTGTGTGCGTTTGTGTGTGTGCGTATGTGTGTGTGTGTGTTCGAGTGTGCATGGCCTCTAATTAGGAATGTGGAAGGCAGACACTGACATGGTGAATGCTTTTGATGTCCTGGCACAAGGAGCTTTGTATTGGGGAATGTGTATTTTGTCCCTTGGTATTTGTGGTTAATTAAATGTAATGACATATTAGCACAATAATTTCAAAAATTATTCATCATGTGTGTGCGTGTGTGTGTATTTAGAATGTAATTATAACGTCATTTGCTGAAAATGTTGCAGTTTCCATTACACCCCATCAAGTGCAAATGAAGAAGAAAATTGCATTTACTTTGTAATAAACTGTCAACATTAATAATTGTGGCAAAGTCTTATTTCAAGGTTTCGTTTTGTGCAACAACAGTTGCCATTTATAACAGCTACGAATGCTACAGTCGAGAGAGCTCGACTAGGACATACCCAAGTCCTTCTTCTTCACGTCACAAAAATGAAATTAACTTGATCTGCTTATGCTACACGAATATCTACATTCTATTTATAAGGTCTGTACCTATTATGTTCTCTGAGATCTTTTCATTCATCCCGACAGGCAGACGAACATGGCTAAATCGACATGTCTCTTGATGCTGATCTAGAATATGTATATACCTTTTGATATCTTAAATATATACCTTTTTTCTTATGCCTGTTACAGAATTTTGCATAACTTAATTATACCCCTTTCAGCCATTTTCAATGAGGGCATATTTAAATATGTATATCACGATATTCGTATAAACAAATTGACTTGCGGCTTATTTTGACTACTAATTTGAATTCTTGATTATTGAAATTGGAATGCGGCACATGTAAGTGGCATGTAAATTAATTTGCTGATAATTGGAAATAAAGGATATGTATTATTTGGATGATATCTGAATTGTATTATTTTATCATGTGAAAAGCAGCGTTAAACATAAAATGTAGAAATATGTAATGTTTTATGTGTTACTATATCATATATATATATATATATATATATAGCATGCGATAAGTTAATCTGATTTATATCTGAATGCTTTTGAATTTTAATGCTTAAGCGAATTGAATAATATTAAATGAGTGTATTCAAAATTAAAATCAAACTCGAATACAAATTGTGCAATTGTTTGCCTGTCACTCAGCTAAACTATATCGTGAAATCAAATCAAATGCCAGTCGACAGAGTCTGACATTTAATTAAATAAGAGTTCGGACAAATCAAAAAGGGAGGGCACCCAACATGACCAATAACTTTGTACCTATGCTCGCAATATTGCTGTTGCTCGATGCTGGTCTTCTGCTTGGTATTCGTTCACTTTTTACAACCCAGCTGTGGGTATATATGTTTTATCACGCACTGTGTAAGGGGGTGTGGCTCTGAATTCACTTGCAAAGCCATCAAATATGCACATATATTATTACTCTATTGCGGTTCAGATTTAAGAATCAAAATCAACGATTTCTAAGCTATGCTTTAGCTGGCGAAAGCTAAATAAGTGTGAAAAGGATTTTTATAGTTTTTAAATAAAAACTTAAAAAAAAATCATGTTATCAAAATTTATGTTTAATTTACCTAGTATGCATAAACATATATAAAAAAATGGATGTTTAAGAATAATCCCATTATAAAATAAGATTTTTTTTCATATTATACCAATATCAATAAGATTTTGACTATTTAAACTATTTTACATTCTATATGTAATATATGTTGTCATATCAAAGTAAAAGGCAAGTTTAAAAATAATTCCATTATAATTTGGCTTTTTTCTATGAGTTTGGAGTATTTTGTATATGAAATGTAGCATTTCTAGTGTATTTAGGCTTCGTTGTGCTGCAGCTAAATCAGTTCTTGATGATTTTGCTTGAACTTTTTTCATTTATTTGCGATGCTGGTCACAGCTGGCTGAACGCGCACTTTCTTCTTCTTCTTCTTTTTTTTTGTTTGCCATTTGCCTTCTCGCACTTTGCGACAGCTCATAAAATGTGAGCGACACGCATTAAAAGTGTATACGTGTGTGTGCGAGTGTGTGTGCGAGTTGTGTGCGAGTGTGTGTGTGTGTGTGTGCTGCCTGTAACACTGAAGAATGGCCTGTGGGTGCGGCTGCTCCTGCTCGTGCTCCTGCTCCCTGTTACGAGGCAATATTATGATGAACATGAAGGGGAGGAACAGCAATATGAAAATGAGGCAAAATGTACGAAGACGCGATTTTTGCTGCCGCCAGGCAAAAAGGTCCTGCATACTTGGATAAAAAAAAAAAAGCGGAAAAATGTACATTTCCTAATAAGCAGAAAGCTTTGAGATGCCTGGCGGCAAATTTGTGACCATGTGCTCACCCCGTATAATAAAAGCGGATTGGCATGCACTAAATAGCCCAGGCATTTACTTAATTGACATCTGTGCAGAGGCATCATTAAATATTTGCTTATTTATTCGAATTACGCAGCAAAATTCAGCATTCGATTTGAGGACAATTGCAAATACTTTGACATTCATCTGACGTGTGCAAAAACCCAATTTGAATTTTCAATTCCGCACCAAAAAATGCCGACTTGTGATGTAGTCGTAAAAATAAATATATGCACGAGTATTGCTCGGAATATGAAAATGAGATTAGGCTTAGGGGAATATGCAAAAATATAAAAAAAGCATATATCATGTTAAAAGCAAAAAAAAAGGGTTAAAAGAAATTGAAATCGCTTAAGGTAGATACCTGTTAGATAGATATATACACTCAGCGAAATGCAAATAAATGCCAGAGCTTGCCTACTTAGAAAGTATGGATTATGAGAGCAAACATACTGAAGTACGGGTTCAATAAAAAAATGCATGATATGGGTTTACTTATTTATTTATTTATTTATTGTCAACTAAAAGTCAGTCGACACAAAAGATACAAAAGCTTAAAAAATGTAATTTAATTTAAATTTAAAAATATAAAAATTATAAATATAATAATATAATATAATAGAATGATTAAAATGATTTCTGGGGTTATTTAAAAGCAAATTGGTCCAACATTTGTTGCGTGAATTGGGGAAAACCCAGAAAAAACCCAATCAGACCAAAAAATTATTAATGCTGCCTTTTTAAGCCGATTCAACAAAAAGTGTTAATTTACAAACAGATTTTTTAAAATTGAATATGGCATTTTTTCTTAATGATAAAAAGCGATTTTAGTTTTAACTAATGGAAACAGAAAGAACATTTAACAAATAATATTTTCAATTTTATAAAGAAAACACAGATGTCATTAATTGAATTTCGCGGAGTGTAAATAAAATATACATTTACTTTTTTTTTGACAACTTTGTGAAACGCAGCTTAACCAATTTTGGTCGCCTCAGGGTATAATAATAGCAATAAAATTGAAAACAGAAATTCGCCAATTTTACATTTAAATAAATTGAATCGAATAAATGGAATTTTTTGTGCGCAACCTCCAACTGTGCGTACTTTATGGCATATTAATTATGCGGATATTTTCAAACATACTTTAGGCTGTTGAATTTCACCTCATTTTTTTCGTGCATTGTTGCTGGCTGCCATTTTGTGTGCAATTAAATTGCGTAAGCTCTTATTGCTCCCGGGCGTAATTGGTATTTATATATACATATATATACACACATATGTGTGTGTGTGTGTTTGTTTGTGCATTATCATTCACTTTTTGTTATGTTTTCCTTTTTGTTTTTTTTATTCTTGTTTGCATTGAGCGTTTTTAAATTTAATTGGTTTTACTTCTGTTTTTTTGGTGTAACGAGCCAGTTGCTAGGCAACCATTAATGCAATGCGGTTGCATACTTTTTATGCTCACTGTAATTGCGCGCCCGCATTTATACGTTTGCGTATTTATTTAAAATGAAGTGTTGCTTCATTAAATATGCAAATTATTACGATTTGGTTTTGTGCAACGTTCATTTTATACATAAACTCAAAAACAACGCAAGCGAATTTGTTTGTGAAATATTTGCAACTTCCCCTTCGAATGAAATGCGCTTAGACAAGCAGAAGGAAATTCAAAATAATTTCCGAATTGTATTCATTATCAAGTGATTTCAAATGCAATTCGTGCTCGTCAGGAAACTCACAAAAAATACCTTTAAATATTACCAAAATTAATCATAATTTAACTCAACTTTATCTGCGTATGTTAAACGAGAAATTACATTTCATTTTGAAGTCTTTAAGTCTGAAATTGTCGTTTTCATTCAGATGGACAGAAGAGCATGACTGTTGATGCTGATCAAGAATATATATATTTTAAAGGGTCAGAGATGCTTAC
The DNA here is from genome assembly GCA_035044325.1 of Drosophila nr. medialis 2 BK-2023a. Classification (NCBI taxonomy): domain Eukaryota; kingdom Metazoa; phylum Arthropoda; class Insecta; order Diptera; family Drosophilidae; genus Drosophila; species Drosophila nr. medialis 2 BK-2023a. The sequence continues at coordinate 987,196 of JAWNMH010000393.1, forward strand.
TTCTGCCTCATATTATTCAATACATACGTTTCAGCCATGTTTAATGAGTTTTACAAATTTAAAAAAAACTGGAATTATTTAAAAGTTGTGCTATGCATCCAAAATATATAATTTGTATTTGAAGAACATTAGCCCAGTATTAAGCTTGTGCCACAAATTATACGCTACACAAAATTTGAAAAATATGCAAATGCCAAAGATATTTCTGCATAAATTGTTGTTCAAAGTTGTGTTTGAAGCAGCTTTGTGATGTTAATTTTAGTGGAATATGTATATTTGAGAATGCTGTTGGCCATTTTGTGCAGTAATAATCAAATACGGCGATGACTCATATATGGCAGACGGGAAGGGACAGATAGATCGAAAGTGAGACGAAAAGAGGTAGAGTGCTGGCCATAAACATGAAAGGAATTGGCTTAAGGGCTTCGGGCTGCCATTGGAAGTGAAGCCATGTGAAGCCAATTTATTTGCATTCTGTTCTGTTTCTGTGCTCTGTAGCTACGGCAACATTTTTATGAAGCGCGAAGCATTAAAAATCATATAAAATTTCCCTTTTGACAAAGCACAAAGGGCAGACGAAGCTCTGGCCCACAAACAAAAAAAATACTGAAAACCGAAAACCGTAGTCGTCCGCACTATTAAGGCTCTGGGCTATGCTAGTGAGAGTCTGTCTGCCTGTCTGTCTGTCGGTCTGTCTGTCTGTCTGACTGCCCTTGCCTTCCTGGTTCGCACAGCTGCCATTTGGTGCACTGAGACCAGCCAGGCATCATCATCAAATGCAGCACACGCCGGGCCAGCAGACAGTAGTCGAGTAGTCGCGTAGTCACCCTTCCATTCCATCCATCCCGTCCATACATCCATGCTATCCATTCACCCACCGTTCCACCCATTCGACCAACAACAACCTTTAGCCTGTTCCAGCGACCCTCAACCCATCAACCCCCTAATCGTGGACAACCCCCGCGCTGTGCGCTGATTATAAAATGCAAAACTAGCTTTTCCCAAAAAACTTGTTTTTTATGTTTACATTAAATTTATTTTCCAGCTCTTCATCTCACTCTCTTTAAGCGCCTCAAATATCTTCATGCATAGAGATAATACTACGAGGGGAAAAGTTTCGACTTTTTTTTTCCCTGTGTTGGGCACCCTTTAAAATCCTTTTTGTTGTAGCTGATAAAGTGTGTGTTGTTGTTGATGTTGTTGTTGTTGTTGATGTTGTTGTTGATGTTGTAGTTGTTGTTGTTGATGTTGCTGATGTTGCCATGGTAGCTGTATTTCATGTGTTGAAGTTGCTGGCGCAGTGATGTTGCTGCAAATAATTTGCTGCCTGCTGCTATGTAATTTGCCTTTTGTGGCAGTGATTCGGTTGCGGCAGTGCACAGTGGAACGAAATCTGATTTATTTTGCGATTATAATTGGATACAAAATCTTAAGTCGATTGAAAATAATTGTTTGACTTGAACTATTTATTTATTATTATGACAAACAGAATGAACGAAAGTAACGAAACCAGTTTGACTTTTGGGCAAATTAAAAAATAAATTGCATATTTCATGAAAAAATTAATTCTGTGTGCTTAAATTTAAAGAAATTTTGATTTTTTAAAAAGTAAAAGTAATTTTAAAAAATAATTTTATTAAATATAAAGGCATTGAAATTTAAGCTTATTTTTTTTTTATCAGAAAAGGTTGTCTCATGAGGTTTGTATTTCCTGAATCTGAATTCATGAATATTTCATTTAGTAAAAGTAAAAAATCATTTTTCAACTGAGAAATGTATTTTTTAAATAAAAAATATATATGCTTAATAAAAATTTAATATTTCTGTAAAAAACTCAACTCCGGACAAATTGAATATTAAGCAATTTGTAATTTATAATTACGCCGTATTGTGTGTCACAGTGAATTGCAATCGAGACCGTAAAGCTAATTAAATTCAGTCCATCGTTGGTTATGCATCGCTTGTCGTTTCGAATTTCTTCTAGTTGCGCTATTCAATATATATATAATTATGGTTAGTTGATATTAGAGTGGACGGTTGATGCTGTCCGTGTGGGTTTCATCTGCAGCTGCACAGACACACACACACATACACACACACACACACACACACACACACACACACACATTGTTTGCCACCCACCCATCCACGCAAAAACCATGCAGGTTTCTCTCTATAAAGTGGCTGAAGCAACTGCTGTGCTGCTATGTCATGGGTTTTGCCACACAAAAAAAAGTTCTTCTCGTATGAAAGCTTACTTACACGCACACGCACACACACACACACACACACGTGCAGAGGTCGTGGCCCTGGACCGAGGTGCTTCCCACCACTGTCACTCCCTGATCCCCGGCTCCCTTCCGTAATCAGGTTGGTGCACGAAGTCGACGTTTACTTTTTGACTGCCAGAGGCAATTGCTTTATTAAGAGTTTCTGCTCTACTTGATACGAGTACAGCGACGACTTACCCACCTACCCCTCCCCTACCTTCCCTTAAAAATGTTTGCACCCTGCAAATGTGTGTGTGTTTTCGTGTGTGTTGGTGTGTGTGCTTTCGTGTGTGTGCAATGCTAAAGCTTAATCTTACTTAGTTAACTTTAAATTAAATCTTGATATTCACATATCGTTGACTCAGCCCTCTGCGCTGCTGACCTCTCCTTGAACCCCTGCCCACCCTCCGCACTTAGCCGTTGTCTCGCCACGTTGCAAAATGGGCGTGGCAGCAGGGGGCGGACGGGGTTGGCGTTGTTTTAATGTGCTGGCGTATTGCTTTGGTCTGTGTGTGTGTTTTGTGTGTGTGATGCCAATTTTAATGCGGTCCCCGTGCACAACATTCTGCACACACACACACATACACACACAGACACACATACACACACACATTACATACACTGTGGCACAAATGAGGGTGGGAAGGCAACTTATGTTTTTGCCATCAGGCAGACGATTTCATATTTTTATTTTAATTTCACACAATACATGTGTGCAATTGTGTGTGTGTGTGTGTGAGTGTGTGTGTGTGTGCCATAGAAATTTTATTTTAATATTTTTTTAATGAGCATGCTAAAAATTTAATACATTTTCGGTATGTGTATGTTTGTGGCTGCAGTACTCTTTTTGTTATACCCTAAAAATTAGTAAAAAAGGGTATGAGGAAGTTGTGGAGAACTAAGTAAGGAATATTCTTGATATATGTCTTTATACATGTACCGATTTCACAGCTACTCTAATAGCTAGAGATTTTGGAATGTAAGTTCTCTCACTCAGCTCAATTTTATTTCAATTAACGATAACACTCTTAAGTATCGATACAAATCGATTACTGACAATAATAAAATTCAACATGCTAAAGATATATCTTTCTAATGGGGTATTGACATAATTATATAAAAAACAGAAGAAAATTGTTTATTCATATTTAGAAAACTATACACACATACAGGGTATCTACCAGTCGAGCTCTCTGGTCTAAAGCTTTCTTGTTCGCTTTGTTGTTTTCTGCTGTTGTTTCAATTGCCGTTGCTGTTGGCTTCACTAGCAATTCTCGCTCTCTTTTATTATAAACTTGTTGTTTTTGGTTTATTTTTTGAGGTATTTAATTTTTATTTTGTAAATTTTTTATTACATGCCACTCGGCGTTATCGCATGTGGGTTTAACTGTTGAGGTTTCTGCGGGCTCTTTCGTTTAATGCAAAGTTTGCCCAGCAATTTCCATCGCTGTACAGCTTGGCATCTGGGCTATTTAAAGCGAACATTTCGCACATTGCATATGTGATGTATACTTTCATGATGTATACTTTATATTTCATTTAACGGAATACCAAAGAATGTATTAAAATATTTGCTGTGAAGGTGGTGGGTGGGTGGGTTAGCAAATGTGAGGGTGGCATCTGTGTGGGTTATGGCAAAGGGGAAAATATATTTTAATTTCGAAATGAAAGCAAGCAGATATTAATTTGAGCTGGATTATCTTCGTTGCTTTCATAGCTGAATCCATCTCTCCTTTAATGGTATATTTTTCTGATTAAATATGCCTATGGAGTGATTAAAATGTAGATTGTAGATTAAATAATAGAGAGAGAGAGAGAGAGAGTGAGAATGAGTGACAGGTATAGAGAGAGACAGATACTGGACTCATGCTAGTGATTTTAAGGCAAGCCCAATAACAATTATATGTATTGAGTTTGCATTTTGATAACAATTAACAATTGCTTATCTTATTATTTATGATATTCGAATTTTCAACTGTTGCTGTTACTTTCCTCCATCAGCACATTATCTCACTAGGCTACAAAATCATTCATTTCCGAATTGTATACTCCCACTTATCTAACTGTTCCTCATATTTGTTTATACATTTGAAATGTTGTTTTATAAACAAGTCTATTATTTGCATAATTTCTCCAGATTGCATCCCTTTATTTTTGTACATTTTCGCAAAATTAATTTCCGCTGGCAAATATTGTTTGAGTCAACGAACGGAATTTGTGGTTTTTGTGACACATTTGTATGAATGTATTTTAGTTGGTTGGAAATTTCATATTGCATGCAATATAAATAAACCATTTCCGTTCAAAATATATTCAATGAATACATTTTATTTTATTTGATTTTAAGTAAATTATTTGGTAACTCAAAACGGTTAAATTTGCTTGCAAATTAAATATATGGCAACTTTGATGTGGTCAAAAGCCACGGGAGTTTTCCGTAAAGGAAAATGCATGCATTTCTGTAAACTGCTGTTGAGTTGCGTAAACTTTTCAATTAGTTTCCAGTCTGACTGAAGCAGAAGAAATACCTTGCTGAAAATTAATTAAAATGCGCAAACATACATACATACATCTACTATATTACTCTGAACTCGTGAATATTGTGGGAGTGGATATATTAAACTTGTTCAAATATCTGCACAGATCTGAACATAACAAAATCGGTTTTTGGCTATTCATTGTAGCTTTTTAGAAACATTCAAAGTGTTTTTCATTTTAAAATCATTCGTTTATCGCCACCAATCGATAATTATCGATTACTAGTCCCCGTTGAGTTTGAAGCCACCCAATGACTAAAGATAGAACAAAATAGATTAGTTTTGGTATACCAATCGAAAACTTAATTTACTATGAACTTCACCAATTTCTTTCCAATCGATATTTATCGATTTCCAAACCTCATTTACTTTTGAGGTTAAGGCTGACTGCATACTATTTAATTCAACCTCTGTAAGTGCCATTGATGACAAAACTCGGCACAGACCTCTGTCATTTATATAATTTTAGTTGAATTAACAAACGGCTTTGTATTTATTTGTGCGTCTATAAATGATGTTTGTATTGTGTATTGTATAAGGACAAGAGGAACACATACAATGTGTATCGGTGGCAGTCTTAAGAGTTTGACAGCTGCGTTGTTTACTCCCACTTAATGCGGATGGCATCTAACACATGCATTACGCTAAGACCATTTAATTGACACGTCGATAAGATGGAAAATGAAGCGAGGCGCAACTGATACGATGTCAACCTTTACACACACTGCTATAACTTATATAGAGGATAGATTGGTAGAAGACTGCTTTTGTTAGCCGTCTCAGCAGCCGTCTCTGACAGCAATGGCAACAAATTTGCTGGCAACAATTTGAAGCGCATTCATTTGTTGGCGCCTTTGATGCTGTCTGGAATGGAAAGCAAAGGCAAAAGCAAAACGGAAAAGCAAAGCAAAGCTGGCAAAAAATAGAAGGAAAAAAATGAAACTTGCCAACTAATAGTATAAAACGTAATGCGAATCGGAATCGGATTCGGAATGGTGCTGGGAATAGAAATGACAACTGGAGGAAGACCATGTCGAGTGGGTGTGTAATTTCTTGTAAAGTGCTCAATGAATCGAAATTAATTAGTAAAGGAAGCACAAGCTGAAACGAAAGCGAAAATCCAGAGAAAACGAGAGATGGAGAGAGAGAGAGAGAGAGAGGGCGAGTGAAAGAGGGAGAGAGAGAAACCAGCTAAGCAAAGCAAAAAGCAGCTTCCAAGCAATTTGTAACCTAAAGGAAACAAAGTTGAGCAAAATAACGATGGCAACATAAAAATGGAAAAACAACAGCTAACGGCTAAACTAGGCACGCCGAAGACTAAATATTCTTGCAAAATGGATTTAAACTATTCGCAAATAAATTTCACTTTAAAATTCTGAAAAAGAAAATGATATTTCAATAAAAAATTTATGTGAGAAGCAGTCCAATGCTCAAAATAATTTGTGAAAAGTTTGGTGTGCACATCTTGGTAAATATGATTTTTCCATAAAAGTAAACATTTTTCAAAAGATTGTTAATATGGAAACTATGAGGTTGAGTAGTCCGATCATGATTTATATTTTATGAAATTAATATATATTAACTTTTAGTTAAAATCTCAGATAATACGGATTTTGTATAAATTTGATTTGGATATCTTGGTAAACACATCATTTTTGTATACCAGATGGAAACAAACAGACAGACGGACATGGCTATATTGACTTGTCTATTAATGCTGATCAAGACTATATATAATTGATGGAGATATAGACGCCTTCTTTAGTGCGTTACATGCCTGGCAACATAGCTCTGGCAACCCCTGCAAAGGTATAAAAAATGGCAAAGAAAATTAAGATTTCCGTTTGCCCTTATAACCATTGCTATTATTTTTCCTTTTTTTGGCGTCCTTTCTTCTGGATGCGGTGGGTGGCGAGGGCAGCGATGGGTGGTTGAACAGTTTTACACATTGCCCACGCTTTGAAGTGTGGAAATTTAATTAAATTCAGCTGGCACAGTAGAAAAAATCCAGATGAAATAAACTAGGCGACAACACACAAAATTTTTGCTGAAGGGCGACATTTTTGTCGTTTGTCCTGGAAATTCGCACTTAATTAGAATTGCGATTATGGGGTCCTGGATCTGTGAGGCTTTGTGCCGCGCACTTCTCTAAGTAGTTGCCACATTTTTCGTAGCTTAATTAAATTGCTGCTGTAGCAGCTTATTTTATTTTTTTTTTTTAGCTAAAATACTCCGCCGTTTCTGGCTTAGCCGTATAAATTTCACATTTAATGGGGCTTAACAAAGCGCAATTGCGATAGCTTGGAATTTGAAACACCTACAATGTTTGCCAAGTGTAGTTCCACAAAACACATTTTCATTCGCAAATTAAATATCAAATATAAATTTTAATTAGCAAGCATTTTAATTGCTAATAAAATAATTGAATTCTATGCAATTAATTAGACAAATTTTATGCATATTTTGCATCGACTCGTTGCAGCCACTCGTTAAAATCAGTTTGAAAATGGAGTGAAATGGAGTTAGTTGAAGTTGGCTATAAGTAGCATTATATTTTTTGGTTGAAACAAAGAAACAAAGCCACTTAGCATCGTCAAGCTAATACGTTTTGAGTAGTTGGCCAGGTAGCCATTAGCCAAAATAGAATGAAGGCAGCAGCTAAGCCAGTAAACTACAAACATTGTAAAAAAGTAAAGCTGAACAACTTTTAGCAGATTTCGTCTGCATTTATGTTTCAGCCAACTAATGGCTGCTTGAGACGAGAAAAGCAATGAGATAAACTAATCCAAGAAACAAAAATAAAACCTGAAAGCAAGTCTCAGCTTTGCACAGAAACTCAAAGTTTTCGCACAAAAATAATTGCGTCTGCTCCGCACTAATAGACATGCCCATAGACGAATACCAAAAGAAAAGAAAAAAAATGAAAAGAAAAATAATCCAAACTAACAACTAAAAGTGTTGTTAAATGTTGTTGTTGTGTTTTGTGGCTGTGTCTTGGCAACTACATTTGCGGGCACTGTGGCATATGCGCTTTGAATTATTTATTACAGCATCAGGAGCAGCAGCAGCAGCAGCAGCGACTAAGTAATTATGTGTAACGTGGCGTATGCGCCATATTTGAAAGCAAGTAGAAAATTAATTAGTTTTGCAGCAGTTGAAACAGCAGCAGTGGGGCAATCTTTTGTGTGTCTATGTGGTTAACAAGTAAAGCTGATAATGAATCGATTTCTTTGACAGCAGTGGCAGCAACAGCAGCAGCAGCAGGTGCACGCTCCTTAGCCAAGCTAAGCTGATTTCACTGTCGGTTGGCCAGCTCCAGGATGGCAAACAAAACCAACAATGCCAAAATAACTAACTCAAGTTGCTGCTGTCTCCGCTAGGGTCTAACAGCAGGATAAACGCGAAATCGAATGTCATTAAAATAAAGACAACACCAGGCAGATGAGAGAGAGAGAGAGAGAGAGAGAGAGGAGAGTCGGTTTTGCGCCGAGTCATTGAAGATGCTTCACAGCGATGGCTAAGCATCATGTTGAGAGCTCATTAAAACGAATACGAATTTAATGGTACTTAAAGCGGAAATTGCCTGGGAAGTTTCCGCTATGCCAAGCACACAACAATAACAACAAAAATACAAAAACCAACAGCAACAATAACAACAACAACAGCAACAACAACAGGCACTCAACAGCAGCAATAAGTGGAAGCAAAGCAAGTCAAGCCAAGATCGAACGCTCGTTGCAAAGCTTTCACGACCTGCAAAACTATTAGTGGCACTAACAGCAGTTAGCCATTTCACACACACACACTCACACACACACACACACACACATTGGCAACAGCTCATATATATGGGCGTATTCAGTTTTTCCGTTTTCCTTTAATGTTGGTTGCTGTACGCCAAATGAAGCCAACGCCGTTGCACACCGGTGCAAAGCTGATGCATGCAACAAATTAACAAAAACAACAAAAACAAAAACATGCATGTGCAGAAAAAATGTGGTAAGCACCAAAAAAGAACAATACAAGCTGGGACTGACTGCGCGAATACGAATATTAAGTGCCCTAATTTGGGCTTAACAATCATCAGATAAGCTTATGTAGAAAGTCAAATATAAATTATATATAACATAAGTAAAAGGAAATTATAATTATTATTAACGAATAGAAGGTTCTGACTTATAATAATATATAATATAATATAATAAAAATATATATAACTTATATTTGAATAACATTTTAATATTTTGTGGTCATTTATTGTTCAAAGATAAAAAGGTAATTTCTGAAATATTTGCAAAAGAAAAACGTATAAATATATGTTCAATTATACAGATTATCGCATGTTTTTTTCTATATATATACTATATTATAAATATCATACTTAATTAGAATTTTAACATGATAAAATCAGGCTGATTTAATTTGAACAACATCATTGTCAGATTTTTGTATAAATACCGATTTAGTTATGCAGGGGACAATATTTCCATACTTCTTTTGTAAGCAAACTCAAAGGAAAGAGTATTTGAAACCGCATATGCGGATAGCTGTTGTTGGAGCAGTGCTAAGCAACCGAGTGAAAGAACGACAACTGTAACTGTGCCGTGTGCTGAGTATGCGAAAAAGTTCGACGCCATTTTGAGACGACGCACAAAAGTATGCTATAATTGAATGTCTGTTTGTGCGTCAGGCAACGCAGGTGTCTACACCCACCTACTGTTAACTTTGTGTGTGCGTGAGTGTGTGTGTGGTTACATTTAGATGAGTGTGCGAAATGCTGGCAAATGTGGCTGCACATATGCATGTCAGCAGACCATAATAATGCCAATACCATTCTCAGTACTTTGAGTTGTCAATTTCAGCTTTTTGCCAGTAATACACACACAGAGAGAAAAAGGGGGGATAGTGGAGAGACAACGCTGCAGGGCACAGATTATGCTGCGCATTAAGTTTTGGGCATATGTTCGTGCTGGTTTGCGTTTTGCATTCCACTTTACACGAAAACAGCCAACAGAAAACAGCCAACAGAAAACAGCCAACAGAAAACAGCAAACAAAAGAAAACCAAATAAAAATCAATTGAAATCGTTTTTGCTTGTTTCAGCTTAGTGATTTTAGCCAAACTGCCTATGCTGCCAAAACCGTGAAAGCGAGAATTGCGAAACTCGCCATATACATCATTGAGATGAAAATTGATGGCGAATGCCGAAACGGCTTTGCAACCAAGTCGAATGTGTGTGTGCTACTCTAATTAATGAAATAAGCTCCATTAATTGGCTTTGACAGAGCCAACGATTTATAAATGATGCATATTCATCAATTAGCATTGAATACTGCTTAAAATATGTGAATTGTGTGTTTAAATACTGCAAACAGTTTAAAGCACCAAATTGAAAAGGAGATTTTGACCTGAAAGCAATGGAAATGAATTTAAATGGTAGAATGAAATTGTGCAAAATATACATACTTATAAAGATAACATTGCAGACTATATAGCCATTATATATATGTATATATATTATTGATCAAGATAAGGTCATAGCTATAGCTATATCTGTTTGTCTTTAAGTGAACTAGCTCCTTAGTTTAGACTGCAGATATCGTTCTCGCCAGGAAAAGTATAGCATAAAACTGCAATAGGAAAAATCTGTCAAATAATTATTTCTTGTGAGAAAAGCTATTCTGTTTGCCGAGCTCAACACTTGTGCTCCACACATATGCACAAATTATTATCAACATCGGACTACTATATCAAATAGCATTCATATGAACAATAAGTTTGGCCCTTACAGATATACACAAATGTCGCCTTGGAGATACATTAACTCTGTCCACAAATATGCGAAGCCCAACTAAATTTATGCTTTCTTCTAAAGATTAATTTCGAAATGCGATAAGAAGTGAAATAAAACCTGAAAAAATGGACTAAGTTTATAATTGCAATGGTAAACATGGCACGCAGCGAACAATCCTGAATGGGGACTCCTAACTCACTGAATTAGATGATTCGTTCATATAACAACCGACAGGGTTTCACACACGAACACACACACCCACTCAGACAATCACCCACACCCATACACACAAACACACATGCGCATACAAAAAGCGGACTTTGAAGTGCACTTAGTTGCCAAAAAGTTAATAAAAATAAGTGCCTCTTAGCCGTTGCCAAGTGCCAGAGTCCGGCTGGCATATGAAGTGGCCGAAGCCCAGATTCGGACCCAGACCTGAACCCAGAGCTAAACCGAACCGAAACCGAAGTAATTTAGATTTAGCTGGCAAACAGCCTTTGGCTGCGGAATGTTACCGACCGTTGTTAGCTTGAAGCACTTTTTGGCATAAGAAAAATAGCACAGACTTGGAAATATAATAATAACAATAACCGAGGCAGCCAAGCAGAAATGTTGATAATAATTGTTGTCACGCAGCACAAGCAACTGTCCAAAATATGCAACTTAATTTAAGCAAATTGTCAGTTTAAATAACTGAATTCATTTCAAATAATTTATGATTGTCTTCTTTTAAGATTTCGAGCTGAAAAGTTGATTTTCAAGGATAAATCACAATGAAGAACAATTTAGAATGTTTTTCCGTTTGCTACAGAATTTTTTCAATATTATTTGTTTTCCATTTAAATATTTTTCCTTTTGCAAAAACAGTTGAAATACTCAATGCGGAACCAACTTGTATAAGCCACTTTTAATCAGTCTTACAAATTTCTAAGCGCTTCCCAAACGGACACATTTGAAAGTGGCTGTTATTTGAAACTTGTCACATCAAATCAGTCTGAAGAATGTGGCTGCTACGTGTGGCACCTATGCATGCGACACTCGGCAAATTAAATAAACAGCTATTTGGCATGCATACAGCGAAATGTGCAATTACATTACACGAATGTGTGCACTACATATATGCAGCACTAACTGGCGACATTTGCAGTCAACGGACGTTGAATTTCCATAGCACATCATTTCAAGCAGTTGTCGCGACACGTTGTACAATTTATCATATATGTTCTGTATATAGATGTTGACATGCCAACTGTCATAGCTGCAGGTGCCGATGCCTGTCACTCACTCACTCAGCCAGCATCAGCATCATCATTATCATCATCATCATCAGCAGCAGCAGTAGTAGTAGCAGCAGCAGGACCTAAAGGCTCAGCACTTTTGCATTATGTGGCATTTTGTATTACATCTCGCAATTCACAGCTTACAGCTCACAGCTTACGGTTTACTTGCCACTTGTCACTTGTCATGCCGCTTTATTTGCCACATTGCAAGTTTTTGGCCGCTTCGTGTTTTTTGCCATCATTTTCCTTGTCCCTTGGCATTTGCAGGTTTTGCTTTTTTACATACCCTGTGCTCAGAAAATAAAATGGGTTGTTGGTTGTTGAAGTGTAGAAAAAACTTATTTCTGTATCGGATTTTTTTTACTATATTCACCCCAAAATTTGAGCAAAAACTTATTTTAAGCTTAGAACAATAAGCAGAAATTATTTGGGAATAATAAATTTCGAACAATCTTAATCTTAAACTGAGAATTTAACACTCAAGTAAAGATCTGTCAATTTCAATCAGGAATGTGTGCTTAAAAATGTGCGAAAGAGGAGCCTATTTGGACTCCAAGCTGAACACAGAAGCAGAGATAATGACTTGGCTTAAAAAACAATAAGAACCTGTGTCATCCAGTGATGGAACTATCCAAGCTCCAGCTCAAATCTTAAGATCAGAAAAGGTTTCAGCACAGAGTGTTCGGTTGCCCAGGAACCAGGAACGATCTTAGCATCTCTTGGACCTATCGTTCAGAGCATTCTACATTTCGGAAAGTCTGTTATTTGAACTCTCATTATTTATGTCACCAAAAGAAGCCCAATTGCAAATAAAAATATATGAATATATCTATAAATACATATATAACTATACATATTATTCAAAATCAGACGGAAAAATACCCAACCGGACACAAAATACTCAATTCAAAGTTGTTCATTTAAAAATAATTCAATTCATCGAAATCTAAAACTATATTATCGGCTTAAGAGAAATATATATAGATATTTATCAAGGTTGTTCATTCTAGAAATAACCTACTCAATTTTGGCTTCGGATTTTCGTAGCCCTGTCAAACAACTTAATGGAAAGTTGTTCACCCAATCTGAAATCTGAGACTGAGAGAACAAAAAATGTAAATATATGCATTCATTAATGTTGCTCATTCTAGAATGAACCGACTCAATCTAAGACTATATTCTTGGCCTTAAAACCTTGCAGTAATATTAACTTTATTTTTTTACTTTATTTTGACTACAGGCACTAAGCAGACAATATTGTCTACAGGGCATGTCGTAGCTCTATTCTCGTTCCTTTATTTTTGTGTGCACTTCATCAACAGTTTTGACACGTCAACTAGCGGACAGTAGGGTGGAACTATGGGGGCGGGTAGGAGGGGATTCGAGCAGTCGCTCAAGACGACACTTAATTATGTTTTCCACTGCAGCAGCAGCCGCAGCCGCAGCAGCAGGACCAAGTTTTTCCTGTGCAAGAAAAATGGGTAGAAAATGTCAAAATGATTCGCGCGCTTGTTGAGAGAGCCTGCCTCATAAATTATTGAAATTGCCCGACTGTCATGGCCATAGTTGCTTGTTTTCCTCTATTGTGCTTTAGTTTCAGCATTTTTCCAGCTTCACTCAATTTGTGTGTGTGTGTTTTTTCTTTTCTTCCCTCGTTTTTCTATATTCTGTTTGGCATTTCATTTGGCAGCAGGTGCATTGTGGCAGACCCGTCTTTAACAGAACTAAGCAGGGCAGTCAAAAAAAAAATGGAGAAAAAGAAAAAGAACTTTTCCACTTTTCGCAGCAGCAAGCAAAATGGGAAAATGTTGTTATTGTTTTTATTGCGGTTGGGTCCAAAACTATTGGCCAGTGTATTGTGCACTTTTTGTCCGAAATGCCAGAAAGTTGGCGAATCGGGTTGTTATGGTTGCAATAAAATTTATTTTGTTTTCGCACAACCTGCCAGTGTTTTTTTCACCTGTGTGTGTGTGTGTGTGTGTGTGGGGTGTGCGATCCACTCAATAAATAAATAAACTAGCGAAAATAAACCCCCTTTCAAACTTGGATTCGGTTGGCGAATGTTTTGAACTGATGCTGGCAGCAAGTCGAGTTTACATGACAATTTGACAGCCAAGTTTCTGATGAGCTACACAAAAGTTTAATGCCAAAAGCATTATTTAATTATAAAGCTTCAAATGGAGTTTTCAAGAAAATCGAGTTATTTAGTTTGTTGATAAGCTAAGGTCAAATTGGAAACAAGAACAGCAAAGTATTGACATTTAGGACCGGCAACGGAAATGGGACTCGATTGAGTTGCTATCACTAGTTCAAATAGTAAAGTTATGTAACCAAATACTGGAAAGAACCTTTACACTTGAACTGAAGTACGATTCGATTTAACACCTTGGAATATATGTAAAGTGTTGGGCAAGTGTTTGAAAGGCTATTTAAAACTTTGAGATTATTATTAGTGGGCTTCAAGCACTGCGAACCATCAGATCTATCGTGCCCCCTTCTGAGTCTATATATTTGTTGATATATCTATATACTATAATGGCAAATAAAACACGGCTAAGATAACTGTAAAAATTTAAACAATTTAACATAACTATGCAGTTTGGTTTTTCAAACAATTTTGACTTGTGTTGATATTGTGTGGACAGATTCCAAACAGTTATGAATCACTTGTGCTTATCAGAGGGCTTCTTTTGCTTGAGGCCATCGCCCGAATCTGAAGGTGAATTTGTGGGATGTGGACGACTACTGCGATAACGCCGCATTTCGATCTCCACCAGCTGTTTTTTACGATGCGAACGCAAACGATCCCCATCCGCATCCGCATCAGCATCCTTTGTGGCATGCGGCAGATGAGTCCAATCCCAGACGTGGTCAAATTTATGATTGAGCGAACGGAAGAGTATGCGAAATAATTGCCTCAAATAGACGTAGTCGGGCTCATCCTGGAAGCGCAAGTTGCGCACGTATTTCATGAAGAGTGCAAATTCAGTGGGCCACGTCTTGCAGATATCGTCGATGCACATGCTCCGCTTTATTTCGATTAATTTCTCGTATTTCTGCTTTTTGGTTGCAGCCGGTACGCCCTGCCAGGGCAATTTGCCCATTTTGAAGTACATGATGCAATAGCTAAGCGATTCCAAATCATCGCGACGCGACTGCTCGATACCCTGTTGGGCATTAATCGAGGCATACCGAGCTGTGCCGGTGAGTACGCGATCCTCACGATACGGTATATGTGTGTTCGTCTCCCGATCGCGATACCGCTTGGCCAAACCAAAATCAATAATATACAAACGATTGCACTGCCGGCCCAGACCCATCAGAAAGTTATCCGGCTTGATATCGCGATGGATGAATCCCTTCTGATGCACACGCTCCACACGCAACAGCATCTGATCGCTAAGCATGAGGATCGTCTTCAGAGAGAAACGACGTTTACATATGTTGAAGAGTGCCTCCAGCGAGGGTCCCAGCAGGTCCATGACCAACGCATTGAAGTCCTTCTCGCTGCCATAGTGCTGCAGTGTTGGTAAGCCGCCATTTTGTCCCATTTGCTCGTAGACCTTTGCCTCGAAACTTAATAAGTGAATTTTCACATCGATTCCCTCGAGCTTGACGGCCACATCCTTGCCATCCTTTATATTATAGCCCTGATATGTGACACCAAACGAGCCACAGCCAATTTCCTTGACCAGGCGATATTTCTTGCATACTAAACGATTCTCGAGCACCAGATGCGACAGATTCGCCCGGCCAGACAATTCCATCTTCTTGGTCATGATTAACTTCTAAATAAATATAATTCACTAATCTACTTTCGACCGTTTTCATTCAAAGTTAGTTTTGTGATTTGTGTGTAGACAAAGCGAACGGCTTTTCTTAAAATGTATTCAAAATCCCAAAAAATATATTTTTGGCACACGTTTTTCAATGTGCCTGCTTTGCAAGCCGGAGAAAAACGGAGTCTAGGTTCGTATGGAAAACAATAAACTATAGTAAAAATAAACATTTATTTGTGAACCGTTAGTCGGTTGTAAGAAATTTAAACAATAATAAATTGAGTGATAAGTGAGTGGAAGTGAGTTCTATTCCCACTCCAAATATCATAAGTAGAAATACTTAAGCACAATTATATTATTTGTTTGTTGATCAAAATAAGTTAAGAAACTTGTAAATATAAATATATAATTATGCTTTCAATTGTAGTGCGCACTTTGAGCTTCCAATAATAACATATGCAAAGCCTAATCCGGAGGAGAAATCATTATCATAAGCAAAACCGTTTTTTGTCAAAGTTTCCCCCGTTCCTTGAAGTAATTTTTGTGGGTAAGATTTGCCTCTGAAAATCAGAGAATTTTTGACCAAGTCATGGCAATGAAAGTTTTAACCCGTTTCTAGAAGCATTCTTTTACGATCTTAACCTAGAAAAATATAGCTTTAATCTTGTTGTTTTTTTTTTTGAAAAAGTTTTGGCTCTGGGATGCCTTGACCCGATTTAATTTGAAAGCGAAAATCCGATTAGATGTAACAGTAGTGCGATGTGGATGCGTCATGTCTGTTTAATCCTAGTTGGCCATTCAAACCAGCCCAAAATCCTGCAATCACTATTTTTGGCAAAAATTCAATACATAATTTTCCATTTATAATTGTTCCACAATTGAGTTTGTTTTGTGTTTACGCAATTAAATCATTTGAAAATGAATTTGACAGCATTTAATACTTTTCGCCAGCTGTGACAAGCTTTAAATAAAATTCAAGCTTAATGCAGCATTTTTCGAATTAAATTGAAAGCTTAAAATTTTGCAATTAAAGCGAGTCAGCGAAAAGCGGCAGCAAAATAAATAAATAATGAACGGGAAAAAGCAAGGAAAGTGAAGCATTTATAAAGCCGCTTAGGTTCTTCAATCATGGAAGTAATAAAGTGCTGATGAGGATGGTGTTGTTTCTGGTGTTGTTGTATCTGCTGTTGTTGTATCTGTTGTTGTTGTATCTGTTGTTGTTGTATCTGTTGTTGTGTTTCTATCTGGCTTGTGGGTGTATCTGTGTGTGTTAAAGCTGCAAAGCTGCATCAGCCGTTGCAACAAAGAACAAAGCTCCTTAACTTATACTAAAGGCATGTCTGTCTGAGTGTGTGTGTTTGTGTGTGTGTGTGTGTGTGTGTGTGTGTGTGTGTGTGTTTGCAGGTGCATTAAATACTATTAAGTCCAAGCGTTCTTCACTTGGCAAAGTCCATTGTTAATAATTTTGTAACAAAAGGCCACGCTGAAACAATAACTAAGCGCGCAGTAAGTAGTAAGTAAGTAGATGACAATGCCGTGGGCGTGGCCGTGTGGGCGGTCAACTGACCAAAGTCAGAGTTGCTTATATATACATACATATATATGTATATGTGTATATATACATATAGACACAAAAGTACTTTGGCCAAACCATAGAAATTGACATAAAAATAGAAAAATAGCTTAAGAGGATAGCGACTGACTGGAAGATACCCTCTTAAAGATGCACTGAAATACAATCCAAACATATTTGAAGTTATTCCGAAGTATTTTATTGTAGTTATAAATATAATAAATAATTATATGAATATATTGTATTATATTAAGTAGATCTCGCCTGTGAAAGGTAAGTGAGAAGAAACATATTAAATTTGCCCTTGGCTATTGCATATATTTATACATACATATATGTATACATATGTATATATATAAAATATTTTATTTAAAAAAATGCAAAATTCCAAAATTTTATTTCTCAAATTAAAAATATTCGAACGGAAAAAATAAAATTTTAATTTCTGCTTCTTTATTTAGTTCGTTGTAAATACCTACGGACAGATTGATTATTCCCCGGGTTTTGATGACAGGTAGCAATTAATTGTTTTTTATTACTAATTTATAATTTAATGCAGCCAAATTGCAGCTATTAAATAATATTAATATGTACAATATATATTATGCTATATATAGGAATGTTGAAGCTGTCTATTCTGCCTACTTTATGTTACCCATTTGAGCTATTTTTAATGTCTGTGCAGGGTATGAAAAGAAGGAAAGAAGAACTAAGAAGCAGCTAAAGAAGAAAATGACGATGTGGCAGCAAATAAAATAAAACAAATATAATGAGATTTTCTGAGGCTGGAGCAGCAGCAGCAGCACCAGCAACAGAGGGAGCTGTGGCAGCAGCAGCAGCGAAAGCAAAAGAAACGGGCCAAAGCCAAAGCCAAACACAAGCGTTGCATACTTATCAGCGCTGGGCAATGGTGTGGCATGAGGCGCGAAGGACGTGCACCAAAATGGCGGCGGCGGCGGCGGCCGCTATCTTTTGTCAGTGACTGTGCATGAGTGCTATTTGTATGTGTGTGTGTGTGTGTGAGAGAGTGTATGTGTGCGCGCACAACAACTAAGTTTATTTTAGTTTTAACTATTTGCCCGAGCCAAACGGCACACAGCAAAAAAGCAGCATCTGTAACAGAGTGTGTGTGTGTTTGTGTGTGTGTGTATGTGTTTGTTGTTTGTACATGTCAAATACTTAATGCCACACACACTTACACACACACATTTATTTTCACTTTTCAGCAGCACAAAGCGACGGCGCACAAAGGATATTATAAATTACATACTCTGTTACATTTTTTCTCTCTCTGTCTTTTTCATTCAGTCTGTGCCATTGGCAACTAAAAAAAAAGAAAAGTTTGTGTGTGTATTATTATTATTATAGTTGTTGTTGTTTTTGTTGTTGTTGTAGGTGCGGTTGTTGTTTTACACTAGTTTCAATTTGGTGTCGTCTAAAGGCCCTTGCTATTATAATTGCAGCAGTTTATGTTCTTTGCTATGCAAACTTAATTCCATTTCGCTGTTTATGTGCTTCAAGGCAAGTGCTTATGTACTTATTTCAAGTTAAACACCCATACAGGGTGTCCAAGCAATGCCGATTCCCTTTCGTTTTTTGGCAGCAAATTTGTTTTCTTAATTTTTTATTATTAAATCAAAATTGCTCCCCATTCAACGATGTTTAATATGAAATTTCTCAAATACAGGGTGTGTGATGAATGGGATTAAGAGTTCCATAATGAAACAAGGTTAGTGATAAATGGGATGTTTGAAAAAGAATGCAGGGATAGAAAGGATGAAGAGTTCTATAGAGATAGAGGGTGACTGATTCATGGGATTAAGAATTATATAGCAATAAAGGGTGTGTGATGGAAAGTAAGGCGACTGCTAGAATCATATAGGGTGTTTGATGTATAGGTTGAAGATTTCTAGAACGATACAGGGAGTGTAATTGAGGTGGTAATGAGTTCTACAACTATACAGATGAGTGATGAATGGAATAAATAGTTATTTATGTATACAGGATGTTTGATGGAAAGATGAGTACTACAACTATACAGGGGTATTTAGATATATCTGAGTAGTTCTATAACGAAGCATGGTGAGTAATGAAAAGGATGAAGAATCCTAAAAAGATGTATTGTGTGTAACGTTTAAGATGAAGAGTTCTAAAACGATACAGGGTATGTGATGGAAAGGATGAAGCGTTCAGTAGTAGCTTTTTTTTGTTGGGACATTGTTATTCAGTGCGTACATTGATTTTGCATTTATTAAATCAAATTTGCTATCTATTAGAAATGCTTTGAATACAGGGTGTGTGTTTAAGGGTTAATGTGAACGATCAATCGCTGATAACATTTTGTTTGCGCAACAGCTGCAGCACCCTGTTAATGGCAATCAAAGAAACAGCAGCAACAACAACAACAATAACAACATGGAGCAGCAGCAGCAACATCGTCAAGCACGAAAAAGTGGTCACCCCACACACACAGTCAAAAGTCTGCACGTCTGGACGCTTGGGATGCGGCCAGCGTCGCAGCCAGCGACTGATGCTGCTGCTGCTGCTGGCAACGACTGTACCCTCAACACAGAGACAGAGAGATACAAACTGAGTGTTAGAGAGAGATAGCTTTATGGAACAGAGTGTGAGAACTGAGAGCAGAGAGCAGAGCAGAAGTATTTTATATGTACAGATGTACATATGGCAGCATATGGCAACATTTCACGCGTTCACTCAATGAAGCACTCAACAGCAGCAGCAGCAGCAGTAAAAACAACAGCAGCAACAACAACATCAACAAAATCATCAACAGCAGCAGCAGCAGCCGCAGCAGCATCGACAGCAGCAGCGCAGTCGGCAGCAAAAGTTTGAAGTTTCTGTTGACGTTGGCAGGCAGTAAAATTTCATACATTTTCAAAGCACATACACACACATACACACCACCCCAGCCTCATTTCTGTTTTTTTTTTCGGTGGGGTGGTTTCTGTAGCAGGGGCAGCGACAGCAGCAGCGACGGCGACAGCGACAGCGACAGCAATGTTGCCGGGACTATAAAAATGGATTTTTATTATGCTGCTGCTGCTGTTTCCACAGCTCCTTTTTGTTATTGTTGTTGTTGTTATCTTTTGCGGCAGAGTTTTACTCTCACCTTGGGCGTAGGTAGAAGCAGCAGCGGCAGCAGTAGCAGAGATGCTGTTCGCACAACTTTCTCTCCCTGAGCTTTTTTTTTTGGTGAGCAAAGCAAAGCTTTAAGTTCTGCCCAGGCTGCTGCAAAAGCTTCAAAGTGCGTGGGAGAGATGAACAGAATGAGAGGAAGAGAGTGAATGAGTGAAACATGACTGTGGGGAAGGGGAAGGGGGTGGATGGAGTAGTATTAGAAAGTAGCATTTCATTAAATAATTGCAGACAATATGGTAAATAATTTGAGAGAAAGTTGCAAAATTAAATTTAAATTGAACTTTTATAGGAGTTTAATTGAGGATAAAAATAAATTCAAAAATTAAAATGAGATAAATAAAACCCAAATTTCAAATTTAATTTAAAAACTCACTCAATTAAAGCTTTGCTGATGATGCCGACTCATAAGCGAAAGCCGGCAGCAACAGTCTGCCTGTGTGTGAGAGAGACTGCACTCAAATACACACAAACACACGCACGCACATACAGACGAGCAGCTCTTGTACATAGTCAACTATGTAAACAGAAGTAGAAGCTTTACCAATGCCCACCACCAAAAAACAGGACACAACTGGGATTAAGTCGACGTGGCTCCGAGCAGCGCTGCTCAGATGCTGTAGTATGCTGTTTGTGTGTGCGTGTGTGTGAGAACGTATTATGTTATTGTTGTTGCTTGTGCTATTTTGTACATAAATCACAAGCAGCAGCGGCAGCAAACTGAGAGCGCTTTCTGCAGCTGCAGCTGTAGACTGAGGCGGCGACAGAAGCTGCGGCAGAGGCTGCTGCTGCTTCTGCTGCTGCCGTCGTATTTTGTCGTAGTGTGCGTGTGCCGCCATTTGGAATTTTTCGAAATTGGGGTTTGCTACAACAAACGCAATTCGTAGTAGACGTTTGGGCGTCAACTAGTGCGCTTGGTGCTGCGCTTACACCACGCTCAGCCACGTTTTGCTACGGCTAACAAAACAGTTACTGCTGCTGCTGCTCACACGCACGCACACACATACACACACCTATATATGCACACATAGAGAGAGAAAATGAAGAAGAAGCGCACACTTGTCCTTTTGACAAATGGCTGGCAGGAAAAACGAAAGAAAGCAAAATCAGAACACACTCGACACTGGACCAAGCGAAAACTGCACAAACACACAACACACACAAAAGGACAAAGCACAAAGAATAAAACCAGACACACACACACACATACACACTCATACATATACGCACACACATACTCGATATCATTCAACATAATTAATTACACAATTTTTTACCGAGCTGCATTAAAAAAAAAACTGAAAAGTAACGAAATCAATCAAAAGTGAAACTCTGTGCAAATTTAAAATACAACTAATAAAATAAATACATATAATAAAATTCAAGTAAAAAGTGTCAACGACCACGCAATTAAAGATTCAACAAGCTTAAACTGAGTAAATAATTAAAAAATAAAATTCAATTAACACATTTAAAAAGTGCGCGCTGTAACGGTAATGTTAATGCTAATGGGTATGTACTTGATGTTGTAATGGAATATACTACTACTACTACTACTACTACTACTACTTCTACTACTACTACTACGTCTCCTATATGTCAATGTCTGTCAATTTCTTGGTGTTGTCCATGTTAATGTTGTTAATGTTGTTCAAAGTATCTGTGTTTATATTAAAAAACAAACTTATAAAGTGAGTATAAATTGTAATTTCTATATAAGCATCACAAATAGAAACTAATATCGACTTCTATTCATTATTGCAAAAATATTTTAAATATAAATGTATTCAAATATTTTTATTATCAACCGAAAAAATATATTTTTTAACATAACTTAACTTCGAATAAGGACTTCGGATTTTTCGGATTTTCCGTTGGTATTTTGTACAACCATTTATAATTATTTAAAATTAATTTAAAAATGTTCTCAAATATATATTTTTTAAGGCACATTTTTAAGGTTTCATACATATTTGGTTTGCTTAAGAATTCTGTCTACATGTTTTGTAAAGTATCATTAAATATACAACTAAAACCAAGTATTAAAATTTGATTTGGTTACTTAAAAATGTTATAATTTTTTGCTTACTTAAAAATATGCTACCCACATATTTTCCAAGAACCGTAAAATATTGTACTTAATTAAATTTTATAACGTTTACAAATATGTTTAATATATCAATTTTCCAAACGAAATTTAATTTTTAATTGCTTAATTTTTTTGAGATTAAGATCTTTTTAGATTTAATTTTTTACTCTTTGAAAGTCGTCAAAGAGATTCTATATTTTACAGCTTAAGCACAGGAATGGATTTAATTTAAAATATTATTTATGAAAATCCATGGAAAAAATGTAAAGCCATAAAAAAAGTAAAAAGCTTGTATTAAACTCTATGCGAGATTTCATGTAGTTGAAATGAAGCTTTTCTAATTTCTCAAAATATATATTTATCTGCAATTCTTTTGGTAATCGAACAAAAAACCCATTCTATAAACTTCTTGTTGAACAGCAGTGAAAATATTTGTGTTCAAAAATGCGAAGGGGGATGCAGAAAATATGCCACTAATAAATAAGTTGCAGAGTTGCCGTTGGGGCATTTTTGGTGAGCTACCCAAAAATGTTTGCTAGTCTCTTAGTGGGTGTGTGTGTGTGTGTGGGTATAGTTGTGGTAGTCAGTCACACGCCCTCGCACACACCCACACACACACACACATACTAATACACTTAAAGTCTCTCTGGACGGCATCGTAGTAGTAGTATTAATGTGTGTGTGTGTGTTGCTTGATGGCGGGTGCTGTCGTAAAATCGAGTTCATCGTGAATTCGAAACGAGTATTCGCAGCAGGCAGGCAACCCTGCGAATCTCAAGCACAGACAAGAAACAGGCAGCCAGGCAGCCAGCCAGGCAGGCAGGATAACAGCAAGGATACAAGCGAGGCTGGCGAGTGTCATGCGTCGTACGCGATGTCAAGGACCGCACCCAAAAAATACTCGTACTTTATTCACATTTTATTTTTATTCTGTTCCCTTGTGCCGTTCTCTGCAAAAGGATGCTGTTAGCATGATTTGTAGTAGTAGTAGTAGTAGTAGCTTTATGGCTGTGTGTGTGTGTGTGTGCACAACTGTGTGTGCATATGCGAGCCTTAATGGCAGGTTGTTGGCATTGCTGTTATCGTTGCTATTCTTGTTGTTGTTGTTAGGTGCGCGGAAGGAAATTACATTTTTACGCTGCCCGCTTTGTTGCCTCCTTGCAACACAAAAAAAAGAAGAAAACTGAAGTACGTGCTTTGCATAAAAAGCGTTGCAAGTATTTCGATTTATATTTTTTTTTTCATTTTTATTTTTTTTTGCATTTACATTCCAGTTGGGTCTGCTTTATCTCTTACGCTTGGCTGGCGTTTCAAATTGGTTGCCTGCGCTTTGTGTTTTTACTACTTTTTGGCTTTTTGGCTTTTTCTTTTTCATTCCCATTTTGAGTTTATTTGTGTGGCTTTTTATTTTAAGCTGAAAACTTTTTGCCAAATAAATAGCATTTGACTCTTGGCTGCTTGGCAAAGTTTTGTCAAGCAAAGTAAGACTACTTGAGGACTTGCAAAACTGTTAGGGATTGCAATGAAAGTATTTGAGTTAGTCTAAAGCCGCTTAGAATATGGTAAAGCAAGGCTTAGAATATATGTTTTAGGGTAGCATATTATCCTTATATTATATAAAATACTGTACTATAAAGATGTGTAACAAAAGCAAAATGTTCAATATTGGCGTCTCTATTATTAATATCACAACATATAATATCATATAATATTAAATTAAATACACATTTTATTAATCTCTTTCAATATCTTCCCCTGAAGTCTATCATTTGGAATCTATCTGAATAAAAAACTTTTATCATTGACTTTCTCATTGCTATTAACATATCAAGGACAAACTTGAAATGAGTTCAAGGTCGCAGCTCTTCAAGCTAAATCGCTGCCTTAAATTAAATGCTCATCAAATTGGTTGCTTAATAGATTTTTGTACTCATTACAACGACTTGAGATAGAGAGAGAGAGAGAGAGAGCTTAAGAGTCGCACTTGCTGCTGCTTCAGCACCTTTTTATAGCAAATTAAACAAACAAGTAGCAGCCCTGACATCTATGGGGGGCAACAAGGCAACAAGGACTTTTAAAAGCTCCTCAGCACAGCTAAGGAAAAAGTAAAATCTGTAAAAAAAGGCGAAGAGGTGCGATGACCTCCAACACTTTCATCTTCTTTGCGTGCAAACAAGCTGCTATCTGTATCTCTATCCCTTTCTCCGTCTATCCCTCTCTCTCTCTGTCTCTCTGTCTCTGTGGCAAATATGGCAAGACGTGGTAACCATTGACATTAAAATCATGTTTAAGTGCCTCACATGACAGCAATGCGACAGCGTTGAGAAGAACAACAACAACAACAGCAGCAACAGCAGCTAATTGCCAGCCATTGAGACAGTTTCCCACTAAAAGGGGGATGTGCAGAGAATCAGGGGCTCGACTGTGAACAGGACACCATTTGCATAGCTGTGTATATGCCTGTGTGTGTGTTTTTGTGTGTATGCATGCATAAAAGCCATAAGAGAGACGCGCAGAAAAATTTCTATGCCACAGCAGCAGCCAGCAGAGCAAAACTAAATAAATTCGCTTTATATATACACTGTGTGTACACTGAGAGAAATTGTGAATATTTTTGTGGATATATATGTGAAAGTCTAACTGTGTTTGTTATCGATATATTGAAATAAAATTGTTTTGGCTAAGGCATACGAGAACATAGATTCCAAATTTGATATCTATAGTTTCTGAGATCGGCTTTTTCGAACAAAGGTACAAACTGATTTGTTCAAATTGAAGTGCCTTTTGATGCTGGTCAAGAATATATATACTTTATGTGGTTGGATATGGTTGCTTCTGCCAACCTTTTTAGAATTTTCTTCGATTTTACAAAAATATATCTTTTTTTAACAAATCTCAAATGACTCCTCAGCACTACTCAGGAAAGTATCTTGTTGCTAATAATTTACTATATTCAACATTTATGATCCTCAAAATATTATTTTTCCCGAAGATATTATAATTTAGCTTGTTAGTAATAAATCGAATGATAGTTCCTATTTAACAATTCAAATAATTTTCTAAAACAAACTTCTAACTTTGTAGATTTTTAACCACTCAGTTCGTTTGCTTTTCGTTTGGGCAAACATTTTATTTAGCAGTGTATAACTGTTGTTCAGTTATTTGCATATTCCTTATGCATACTTTAGAATGCTAAGATTGCTGGCGAGGAGGCAAAGGAAGCAAAGGGGGCAACAAGCGTTTATGATGTGACGCGTCATTTGCCGAGTCGAGACACTTTTAGCTTAAAGCGTATGTGAGGAGCTGCATTATTATATTTATCCCTCAGTTTAGGTGTGTGTGTGTGTGTGATAATCGATAAAAAGGCAACTGGCAGAAGCAATTTAAATAGCTACAGCAAAATCAATAGACATGGTGTGTGTGCAGCAGCCCACAGCTGTTTTTGGCATGAGCCAAGGCCTCGCTCGACAGCTGCTGATTTTGATGCAATTTTCATTTGCCTCACATTTTCCCTATTGCTTTTATTATTGCCTCTAGTTTTTCTTTTGGGCGCCAATTTGAGCTGAAAACCTTTTGGTGAATGCAGCCTGCTGCAAATGTGTGTCACGCGCCAAAACGGCTGTTAGCTGATAGCTGAATGTCCTTGCATGTCCTGATTGTTCTGTACTCGACTCAACTCTATTCAATTTGTTGTGCGTTGTTGTTGTCACTTTGGTTGTTCGATCAGCTGCTGTCGCCGTTGACAACAATACGCATTATGCTTTTGTCTGCATTTGCTTGCCTCCTCTCTCCCCGCATTTTCTCTCTGCCAAACAAATGACTCTTATTCGCATCGACATTTTCCAGATGCGCCCTGATTGTGTGTGCCTGTGTGTGTGTGTGTATTAGTGTGTGTATTTATTATTGATAGAATAGTAACAGTTGTCGCTATTTGTATTGATATTTATAACTTGGTTTTCTTCGAAACTCAAGCATCAACAAAACAACAATCTACCGAAGTAAAATAATTGATGCTAATTATGGGCAATGGGACCATTATGCAAATCTGATCAACATCTATCATATATAATATTAATGGTAAACTATAACAAATAAAAAGAAAATAGTAGAATATTGAAAACCAAATTAAAAAGTAGGAGTGCTCAGCCATAAACTCAGTCTTGTTAGTGTTAGATATTCAAACCAGCAAACTGAAAGATGTATGACTTGTATTATAAATATTAACTTTCAAAACTACGATTTATTATTACTATCGGATATCGATTTGTATTGCTACTCGCGAAGCATCTATCATGTACTGAGAACTGCTACTGAAACTTTTAAGTCTTTAGCTCTTATAGTCTCTGAGATCGATGTGCTAATTCAGATAGTCGGACAGGAACTGACTTGGCTGTTGATCCTTATGGAGTCGAAGATGCTTTCTACTGCTTGTTACGTGCATTTGTTTACCTTCGGTATTATCTTTGATTTAAATCATAATAAAATAAAGATCAAATATTAGACCAAAAATAAATAGTATCTACTTACTAAGATCTCAATTTTAGATACATAAAAAATCCCTAACAGCTAATTTTAATCTGTATAATTCTCTTAAATATTTATGTCCGCCTAAATATTATTTAATAAACTTTTCAATGCAATAATTAGCCAGATAATTTGAGAAAATCATGACATAATCAACAAATACCTAACTACTTAGGCCTTGAAAGCTTCACATTGTATTCAGTTTATGACGACATATACAAAAGTAACCCTTCTAAAACTGTTTCGCTTATCAGCGTCAAGGAATCAGCTTAATAAAAAAGTAGCAATAAAAGAATAAAAATAAAAAATTTAATTAACACTTAACAGTTGACGAAATTATTAAGATTGTGAAATCTACCTTTGCGACTCTGATCGTAGTTCAGCTGCTGCTGCTGTGCAGAGATGGGTGAAGAAAGAGAGAGAGAGAGAGAGAGAGATAGATAAAGTGCAGCGGAAATAAATCACGAGTTCCATTGATAAAAACGCGCGCATAAACAGGATATAAAAATGCATTTGCAACGCCGTAAACGCCAGCAACAATATAAAAGTAAAACACACACACACTCACACAAACATCAACACACACACAGATGCACATAATCATAAAAATCGGCAAGGATAACAATAACAGGGAGCAGCGGGCGCTCTCGCTCGCTGATATGTCCTAAGCCCAATGCACGTTTCAATGAATTTTGATATTTTGCTTCTTTTTCTATTTTTTTTTTTTTTGGCAGCTGCCTGAACAGGATAACCCAAAGCCAAAAACCAAAAACCGGATTTCACCACTGGGCGGAGGGAGAGCAGCAGCAGCGGCAGCGGCATTGATCCTGTTACGGTGCGCCGTGCTCGGGGATCAAGCAACCCCTAAATGATGTTGGGATCGCGACTACTTAAGGCTCTGCCCCGGACTGAGAATGGAGAGTTTTATAGCGCGGCGCATTCAGCAAATCGAGCAGTTCGATCGCAACACTGGCAACGAACACACAACGCATCTCCCAACGGTCCCAGTCCCAGTTCCAGTCGCAGTCCCAGTTCCAGTGGCAGACCCACTTTCAAGACGTGAATGGTTTCCAAGTGGCTCACAAGAAAGAAAAAAAAAAACCGGTTCGGTGCGGTTCATTTTGGGTCAATGCCTCAAGCAGCGATTCCTTGTGCGAAGGACATTCGCCTTTGCGATCATCAGCTGATTTTGTACTCATTACGCAAGTTCCTGTTTCGCGTGCGCACAATTCGTGTGTGTGTGTGTGTGTGTATGTGTGTGCTGTGTGTGTGCCGTCGTTTGGTACGTTTTTCTCCTGGTATCCACTGTAGGCCTCTATGTTTTTTGACCATAAGGCACGCGGTGAATGCCAAGAGCGAACGAAACTCTACACTTCCATTCAAATATAAGCAGCAAACGACTCCTTCAAAGTGTGTGAAGTGAAACTCAAGCAAGCAAATAAGGATCTTTGTTTAAGCATAAACTTGATTTGGTTCGATGTGAAAAGTGGTGCATATGATTCGTGCTTACCTTATGAATAGAAACCTACAACATCAATTGAGTGAGTGTGTTTTAATGGTTAAGTAAATCGGACAAATCCTAAACACAATTTACAATCGGATTTTGCATGGAATTTTTTACAATTTGTGTAAAATTTAAATCGTGTACAATTCGCCTTTCAAGATTGCATTACTTCGAATATAATATACATATAATATAATATATATAATGGTATAACGTAAAGTTTACAGAAAACATGCACCAGTAATAAAAAGATTCGAAAAATGGATCCTCTTTTAAAATACCTTTTAATATCTTTTATTGAAAATAATTTTGAAGCTCGATGAAAATTGTGAATTTTGTATACAAAAATAGGGAAAGAGAGATTTTAAATTTTAGACGCAGTTTTAAATGTTATGAAAGTATGCGAAAATACTAAGAGTATATAACGTACAAATGTATTTGAAGACTTTTCAGATAAAGAGGATGAAAGATAGATTGCAGATAGAAGAAAGAAATGTTTTTGAAGATTGTATTACATAAATGTTTTGAGTAGGTATTTTTAAAAAAGTAAGAAAGATTAATTGAATATACTTGGGAACAAGTATCTAAATATTCTAAATAAGTATTTAAGAAACAAAATAAAGAAGTGACTAAGTAATTAACTTAAGGGGTGGCTTGACTTTCAACTCAACTTAGTAACATCAGCAAAGAGTCGAAGTTAGGGAAAAATTAAACAAAAAATGAAGCAAAGTGCAGGAAAGTTCATTTTTCGTTGAACTCAACTTAAAATGGAAAAAACTCCGAGAGGAAAAAATATAAATACGTGCTTATAATAAGTAGATAAAAGTTTGCGTAAAATGTAAGTTATGAAAGCGGGTTTCCATTAGGCAGCCGGTAAGCTGATTAAAAAATACCTAAAATAATTGATGCGGATGCCAACTAAAATATGCCAATAAACTGTGCAAAGTGGCTTGGCGAAGACGTTGACGACGAAGCACAGGCGGAAGATGATAATTTCTTTGGGCGGAAATTAATTTAACGTCAGCTACATGCAAAAGCCCTTGCACAAATATGCATTAGCCGGGGCTTAGCTGCAGCTGCCAGAGTAAGGACGAAGGCTGTGGAATGCACACAAGGACAACGGATGCGGAAATGTGCCACCTCACAAGAAGGTGCAGTGTGAAGAGTGGGGAGCATTTAACTGTTTGCCAGACGAACAAGGTTGACAAAGGAGAATTTTATATAAAAGTAATAAAAAAAAGGCCATGGGCAAAAAATTGCAATATGCAACGTGTTTGACATTTAACAACATTTGGAAGCATAGTGAAAAATGCCCAAAGGTAAAAGGCATGCTTAGAGAATTTAATATCGAAATATTTTAACAAGACTGACAGCAAAAACAACGAATCAAAGAAACTAAATCTCCGAGCAAACAAAATGTATGTAA
Source organism: Drosophila nr. medialis 2 BK-2023a (assembly GCA_035044325.1). Lineage (NCBI taxonomy): Eukaryota > Metazoa > Arthropoda > Insecta > Diptera > Drosophilidae > Drosophila > Drosophila nr. medialis 2 BK-2023a. The sequence goes on from JAWNMH010000393.1 coordinate 1,017,128, forward strand.
GAATGTGGCAAGAAAAGGTAGACTTTAAAATGAAATGTTTGACTTGAAAATACCCTATAAATGGTATCAAGTTTATTGGAGAACTAAAAACTGAAAGCAATTTCTACTTACATACATGGAAAGATTATAGTTTCCTTCAAATTTGTAAAAACTCAGCAAATAAAATATTGAAAGTTTTGGTTTTATTTAACTAAAATATTATTATTAAGTTTAATTTTTGAGGTGTAAATCTCAAACAGACAAAATAAGTAGAAACAGGCATGCAAATCTGTCATCTTCTCTGGTTATAGCTTAACATTTGTTGACTTAGTTAAATTTGAGTACAGGATTATATTTAGTTCGAACATAGCTAAACAACTAACTAACCCAAGCCAAACTCATGTTTGCATGTTAACAGGGTATATAAAATGGAATTGCTTCTGACACATGAACCAGCCAGGCGTACTAAAATGAGGCAGAGGCAGTGGCAAAAGCAGTGGCAGAGGCAGTGGCTGAGGCATGAGTGGAATGCAGCATTAGTTAACCCATAAGTTGTAAAGCATTGCAAAACTATATGCACATGCATACTGTACATATATATATATATATATATGCTTACTTTATGATAAGTAATTGTGTGTGTGTTTGTGCACCCATCTAAATGTTGCTCAGTTCTGCGACGTTTAGGCTCTGTTTGTGGCAGTGATAGTGTATTATAATTTGATGTGCAGCTTGCAACGCATTGAATGAGTTAAGGTACATATATTCTTGATCAGCATTACTAGTCGAGTCGATATAGCCATGTCTACCTCTCTCGTCTGCTTATATACAAACTAGTTCCTCAATTTCAAAGAAATATATTGAAGAACCTTTGATTACAGTCTTCTATATACAAAAGCTGCCTTAGAAACAATCACTCGAACTATGAGTTAATGTATGGAAAACTGTTATGTTTTCCTAGTTTCCAGCGAAATTCAGTTATCAGCAATTTGAAATCTATTTCGATAGGGTATCTAAGCTTCGGCTTGTCACTGGTTTTTTCTTGTGCTTTTTTAAGCGCTTTTTTATGCACAGCTTTTGCGAATTTGTTAGCACATGAAAATGCAGCAGAAAAATATATTCCACAGCCACGCACATGTGGCACATGCATCACTTGGGGCACTCGTTGCACATGGGGCATATGCAACGCATTTTAATATACAGTTGTTGATGCAGTGACATATTTTTGTTAGCAATATCAAAGCAAAATTTAATAGCTGTTCAATGCAGATTACTGGCTATAATCCTTGTGGGCAAAAATGTTTGCAAATGTTTCCTTATGCAAATTTCTCGCACAACTGCTACACACATACTTTGCATATCAATGTGTGTGTGTGTGTGTGTGTGTGTGTGTGTTGTGTGGTTGCTTTCAGTCAGGCACAATCGTTTTGATTGCCATTTGCATAAGCAGTTCAATTCAATTGCGTGCGGTTTTCACAAACTTTTCCAGCGCTTTTCAAAGCAAATGGGCATCTGTGTTTGTCAAGCTATAGATACACAAGCACACACAAACACACACACACACACACACACACATGAAAGATGACTATATCCTACGATTATATAGCTATTGCCGTTTGTGGCCGTTGTGCAGTGCGAGGTCATTCGATTTGTTCATGCATGAAAATGTTCGCATTGCACTCATAAGAGCGGAAATTGGAAATAAATAAATCTTGTACAAACACACACACACACACTCTAACACACACACATGCAGCAGCCAATAGGATATTGCATTTTGAGCATCTGCCAGCTGCAGAACAACAAAGTGCATTGTGGCAAACTGCCTGCTGAAAGTATCTGTCTTCAAATTACACGAAGCACAGCATTTAATATTATATTGGACATGATTAAAAAGACAAGACAAATTTGCCACATTTATGAATTTGCACTTAACGAAATGTGCATTGAGATTTAATAATTGTGCAACTAAACATTTCTGAGATGTAAGTTGAATGTTGAAAATGAATAAATGGCAAACCAAAGCCACATGCCTGATTTGTTTGATAAGTAACAAATTCATTCAAAGGTGTGTTGAAATAAATACAAAATAATATTCAGCTTATGCATCTTGAGGTTTTAATCTTCAAACGTATTCATGGCTCATTTAATTCGTAGTAATTACTAAATATTAATGAAATAATAATCTAGAGAGACAGCTCGACTTGGAAATACTCTGAACTGTAGCTGCTCAGTATAGCTCGTATAAGATTTGATTGTATATCTTTTTTTATATTTTATATATCTGAGATTTTTGTTATATGACTGGTTATATAAAATATATCAATTTTCATCCTACATTCTTATCTTTCCGCAGTCATCGATAAAATGAAATAAATGTTAAATTATATTCATAAACTTGAACTCTCTCTATTTCTAATAGTCTTCTGTCTGCCACAACCCTTGGCACAACTTCCGTACACACTTTTCTCACATTTTTAATGGATTCAGGATACAACAACATAAAGCAAATGTGAAGAGCAAATTGATGCCCAATTTAACATACTAAATGGCAAATTCAATAGAACTTTAATGCGTTCGCAATCTGCTTAAGTGCCACAAATGGAAAACTGGAGAATTCGCCAGCTAAGCAAAAAGCCTTAGATGGGCATTAGGGCGTTAACACAAACATAAATTCTCCAGTGATGAGAAGCGTATTTGCTTCGTTTTCACCATTTTATATATTTTGCTGGGCTATAATAAATCTGGCGCCTGCAATGAAATGCGACACGAGATATTCAATTCAATGTATGCATTTAGATCTAGAGTCGAGGGGCACGGGCCAAACGGGTCACGTTTGGTTGTCGGGGTTAGACCGAAACCGGGCCACGTTTTTGTGTGTGTGTGTGTGTGTGTGAGTGTGATAAAGAAAAGTGGCTGAAAATGCGGAAGAATAATGCGACAGCACGAACAACAGACGGCTTGGTTGGTCCTGGCAGCTGGGTGGGTTAAGCGGGGATGCTGCTGCTGCATTACAATGGCAAAAAATATATAGGCTGACATAGAAAGAGAAGTACAGAGAGCGAAAGAGAGACAGAGAGCGGGAGAGAGAGAGAGAGAGAGAAAGCGACAGAGGGCGGGCGCCGTGGCAAACAAAGGGACAGACGTACAATTGAGACAATGCAACGCCCGCAACACGCAACAAGAACAATTGCAATGCGGCAACTAATATTTTATGCGTAAAAGCAACACAGATATTTGCCATGCCAACGAGGGTCGTTCCATAAATTACCAGATCTAAGAACATGACTAAAATAAACGAGACAACAAAAACCATTTGGACTCTAAAGAGTAACAACAAGAAGTAACTGCAAAAAGATATCAGCAAAACACTCATTTAATTTATACTTGTGTAGGGTATTTGCATTTTATTATCAAGTTTGTAACGCATGGAAAGAGACTTTATCTAACAAATATATTCTGGATCAGCATTACTAAAAGTAAAGTTTTGAAACTATGTTGTTGAAATTTACCATACATCAGTCTTTTTGTTTCGGGCTGCATATTTGTAGAAGTCGACTGGATCGAGTCACTATATCATATAACAGTCATAGGAAAAATCAGTTGACAGATGAGTTGATATATGAATACCCAGCTAAGCGCACCAAACTGAACTATTGTAGGAGTTATTATGTTCCTAATATTTAGACAAAAAGTAGATAAGCATCGAACTACCATATCATCAGCATTATCATCTATCTGCCGATATCTTTCGTAGGAACAATCACTTGATTTTTGAATTTAGTAGTGAAATTTATATGTCGGCAAGTTGTATGCTGTCTGGAAGGGTGTCTCAAAAGGAATTTCTTTCTGTTTTGATGAAAGTTCAAAACTATCTGTGAGTAAGCAAATTTTGTTTTTTTTTTATGTCAGGGTTGCCATAGTTAGCAAAGATTAAGTAATTAATGGCTCGAGAAAACTAAAGAAAACAGTAAAGCTAGAGATGAGAAAGTCCTTAAGCTGAGGCGGAAAATAGCTTCATTTGCATTGTACACTCAGAATTTAATAAATAATAAACAACTTGTTTCAATTCAGAAAGAAACTAGAAGTAAGCACACAGCAGCTTAGTATTATTTTATTTAGTGCACAACAAAAACTGTTTCGTCGCTACATTTTCATCTGGATGATAAGTAAATATGTCTTCTGTGATATTTCGAGCACATTTCCAGTTCAAGTATCTATTTCCCTTAAGGGAGACTGTGTAGGAAACCACTACCGAATGCTGTCAGAGTATTTAAGCAGCGTCACGTGCAACTTACATGCCTTTTGCCCTTCTTTTTCTACTTCTTGTAGCTGTTTCACTTTTTTTTCTCGTTGATTCTATCTCTATTTTTTGTTCTTAACATGTTTGTGCAATTTTCCATTAAGGGAATTAGTTGCCGAGCGGCAGCGTGGAATATAAAGAGAAGTGCAAAGCACTGCTGTGCATAGACTTCAAAAAGTAAGAGTCTAAGTAAGTAGATGTTTGGTATGTGTACGTAAGTAAGTATGTGGAAGGGGCATGTACTGATTTATAGAAGGTGACAGATGTGGACGCCGAATGATAACAAGCTTTGCCCAAACGTTCGCAAATATTCTATCAAATGGTTGGGTTCTGCAAATATTTCGTTTGGTTTGTTGTTGCCGCAGATTTCTCGTTGCTCGTTGCCTCGTCGCACATTACAATTGCAGCCCTTACTAACAAGCCCCGCCCCCTTTTCCACTAGCCGCCTGACTGTTGTAACAGCTGCAACTGATGTGCATGAAAAGTGGTTTTCGCAGCGCACCAAATACGAGAAAACGCTGGCAAAAGCCACAGCCCAGCTCAGCCTCAATAGGAAAAACAAGTGAAAATGCTCGAGTCGAGAGCGCTCGACTAGAAAATATCCTCAAATCTAGTTTTAACCATCTTCATGGCTGCTGCTGTGTAATTTGGTACATATGAAAATATATTTTTCTTACATGTTTCTTAAACCTAAAAAAATGTTAAAATTTTTCCATATAATCAATATTATTTCCAGGTATTTAAAAATGCAATTAGAGCATTTAGATATTATTTATTTTTAATGCTGTTTGAAATCGGTTTATATCGATATTTGAAGAACGGATACAGTTATCAATAAAAGAAAATAAACTTTATCTGAGTTTGGTGAATGAGAACGGCTTATCATCTATACGAACATACAGACATGGCTATGTCTATATATTTATATATGGATATGTATATATATTAGAATATATGTACTTTATGTAATTCCAGATACATCCTTTTGCTTCAACTTCATCATACCTTTTTCACCCGTTTTAAATTTGTTCAGGGTATAAACAGAATGAAGAATATATATATATATATATATATATATATATATATAATATATATGAAGAGGGCAACGAAAATTCGTCGCTATGCTATAAATTAAAGTGTTGTCAGCGTCTCCATACCACATGCAGCACTGTAGCATGTGTGCAAAAGTTTACACCATATTTATTATGCATATACATATACCATTTATATGTATTTCGTTGCAGAGGAAAAACCTTACACAAGCTTAAGCTAGAAGCAGAAAAGCGTATGCGATGATTTAAAGGAAGCCTGGCAATAAAGTTCAAATAAACTTTAACAAAGTTAATGGCATAGAAAAATGTAAATTTTAGTTAGGAAAAGAAAACAGTTTTTATCCCACATTTTCAATGGACTTGTCCCCAGAATCAGTTACTCTTTTAGCTTTAAAACTGTCCACATGAAACACATTCTCTAACCAAGTTTCGTATTGTTTGTTTTTTGATTGAATGAAAAATGGTTTTTATGACTAAGCTCGTTTTCGATTTGTTCAAATATTTTCCAATCAATTTGACGAGTTTGAAGTGCAGTAAAAATAACACTGGCCAACTTTTCTAGCACATGCCAAGAGCAAAAATAACACAAAATGCCCAACTGTTGTGTGTGTGTGGGTGTGTACATTTGGGCCATGCAATGAATTTATTAAAATTGGTTCAGGCAACAAAAGGCAGCTGTAACAACAAAACTTTGCTTTCGAAAAGCTCGATAGCAATTTAAAAATTGCAATTAGATTAATGGGCATTTGAGAAACACGCTCGAAAACGATACTAAAATTATGTAATTGAATTAAACGGTTAACGCAACACAAGTGAAATCAAAACAACAACTGAAAAACAGGCAAGAGCAATTATATTCGAAATGCCGAAGATAACATACACTGACAGGCCGGAGTCAGACTGCCGATATTGCAAGTTCATTATATATATGAAAAATCGATAGGTTGTTCCTATGGGAGCTACACAATATAAATAAATAAAAATCTGTGGTAAACGAATAAGATATAGTCACCCGATCCGGCTGTCTCCGAAACACTTACTGCCTGTAGCAAAAATACGAATTGCAAACCAATTTCATAAAGATAGTTTCAAGAGTGAGGCACTTGTTGGGATATGGCTATATCTGCTCGTCTATTGAAGCTGATCAGAATTATATGTATTAATCTATAGACTCGAATCAATTTATAATACTCTCTGCAAGTGTATACGTATAATATGGAAAATTGCAATTTTCAGTTTTTTATTTGAACATTTTAATTTAAGCACGTTTTTGGCACAACAGAATAAAAGGAATTGGTTCAATTAAATTTCGGTGCGGCCTAATGAGCCCTAAAGCGCATTTGCAAACGCCTTTGCCCAGCACCATATATACATATATATTTATATATTTGTACTTTTGTACGTGGGCATGAGCTTGAGGTCTTTTGGGAGTTTGGGGCATGCCACCGCAGCAATAATAGCCAAATGGAACCGAAGCGAAACGTAACGAAACGAAACGAAACGAGACGAAACCAAATGAAAGCGTAGCCTGTGCTAAAATTGCCAACGTTGCAGGTTCAGCTGCTTTTTTTTTTGTTTTTTGTATTTTTGAACACAGACCCTGACTCCGATCCGGATCTGTGTCCGTGTCCGGATTTTGGGCAGCCATGTTGATTTCATTTCATTTAGCAGCGCAGCGAATATTTGCTGCTATATACGTGAAATTCTCATTTTGTCTTTGTCTCGCTGTGTGACGTGTGTGTGCTGCTGTATATGTGTATGTGTGTGTGTGTGTGTGTTGGTGTGTGTTGGTGTGTGTGGTTGCCTGGGCACGCCAACGCGAAAACATTGCGAGCAATGGCCGCCATCGCGTTTGGCATTTTCCAATGGCGTCTGGCTGGCCATTAGTGAAAACACCGCAACAACAAGGCAAAAAAGAGGAAGAAGTTATGGCAATCAATATTACGAATTATATATACTCTACAATATATACAAGAATTCTTTAATATCCTATTTTTTTTAAAGTTAATTTGTAATCTTTTAAAATGAATTTTAGTTGATTTTTGAACTTATATTTAGCTCTAATCAAAACAGAAATTCTTTGGTACTACCAGATATCAATATATGTATATAGCCCCTCAATCTGAAGCGTTTCAAACTAAGGGTTTCCGTTCCTGTAGTGGTTATGAATTAGTTGTCAATTTTTTGGGTATTCGCTTCCATTATGGTGCTATATGGATTAAATAAATCAAATAAATTATGAATTTCGGTTGTGGCTTTTAAATTTAAATCGATATAGTTGCGGTTTCGGCTTAACACTCATACCACACCGTTTTTTCAGTATTTATTTGCTAAATAAATTATTCACCACATTAAGAAAGATATGTGCCTCAACAGAAACCAGTGAAAATCAGTACTTAAAATCTATTAAATGACACTTTAACTTTGCCAAGATTTTTGACAGCAGATTACCGATTCTGTTCTGTATATTTAAAGCATATGTATGCCTTAAAGCAAAAGACCTCAGGCCATTAGTTATGCCCCGCTTCTGTCAATCAATGGTAAACCTGATGAGAAAGCTGCAAGGGTCTGATGCATTATAGAGCAAGAACACGTAGTTGCCCTAGACCTGGTCACAAAGGTGGATAGATAGATGGATGTCGTACGCTTGGGAAAACGTGCACTGAACTGTAGGCAGCCAGGCAACAAACAACGGCAGTTGGCCAACTTTCAATCGTTGTTGTTGTTGCTGCTGTTGCTGTTGTTGTTGTTGCTTAACGACAAATCGAAAATAACAACAGGCCAACAGGCAAACATCAAATATGGCGACGGCACTCAACAGCGTCACACTCAAGGGAGAGTTCTGTGTTGCGGTCTCCGAGCTACTGACTCTTTCAGCTTCAGGTCCTTACACCCACCACCCTCCGCAAAGCTCTGTCTTCGACTCCCTCTCTCCCTCTCTCTCTCTCTCTCTGTGTATCCCCTTCTGCCGCTTCATTCGACTCTTCCTCTCGGATGGAGTGCGGAAAACAGGAGCAGGAGCAGCACTCAGTTGCCCAAACTCTGAATGTTTTGGTAGCAAAAGACCGGCAAAAAGCAGCAACCGGTAAAATCGAATGTTCACTTTGCACACACACGCACATCGCACACACACACACACACACACACACACCACACACACATAGAGTACACACTCTCTCTTTGTCAGTTTTCACTCCCACGCTTCACACACGCACACACACTTGAAATTTTGCACACATTTACAATATTTGTAAATGTGTTGAAAATCGTTTGCACAACTCTGAGCAACCAACACACATGTGTGTGTGTGCGTATGTGTGAGTGTGTGTGTGCGAGTGTGTAGCTTGCTCATTTGTTAAGGGGAAATGGCCTTTGTCTGTCTCAGTCAGCAATTGTGTGGCTGTGTGTGTGACTTCGTCCTGGCCGTGAGCGCAGCCATGTTTTTTTTTGCCCAGAGAGCTACAGCGCGCAGGCGCCATTGCATACACTGAGCGAATGCCGGCCGTGTAAAGTGCGGAAATCATCCACAAATTTAACATGCCATCTATGCTATATATATTGCTTCGATATTGATGCATTTTTGCAAAGGAGCTCGCATAAATATTGAGTTTGGTTTGTATTAAACGGTAAAGAACAAAGTTGTTAAGAATTAATTTTGCGTCCAGTTGTTCCAATGGAAGCTATGGCATACTGTCATCCGCCTCCGAATAATATATAAATAATAAATAATAAAATAAATATATAAATTACACATAAAAATTGAAATGCTTTCGTAAATACTCTGAGGCAGAGGCAACAATCTTTGTTTAAAGCGTTAGTTGCTCGTTAGTTGAATAATTAATGAAAGGGCTTTGCTTGTGCCTTAATTTAAAATGGGGAACCAATCATGCTTAAGTCGTTGTCTTAAAATGTACTCTCCGCTGCTAAGTGCTGCAGTTGGTCTATGCATTTGAGATGCAGTCATTACAGCTAACCGCATTGGTAATGCACCTGCCACACCCCCACATGCCAGCAACTAAATGCAAGCAGCAACCACTTGAGACTCGCAGCGAAGGCTCAAAGGAGCTCAATGCTGATGCTGCTGTTGCTGTTGCTGCTGCTGTTGCTGCTGCTGTTGCTGCTGGCCTTGTGGCTGCCACCTGGCAACGCATCTGAGCGACGAGCTGTGCTTGACAACCGCTTTTATAGTCGGGGCACCCGAAAATGCTCGATGACACCCGTGTGGCTTTTGGGCTGCGCACAACAGGGCGTATGAGCAACGGCCAGCGAACACGAACAGATACGAGACGACCAGGCAGGAGCATGTTATACATATATAAATATGTATATATATAAATATATGTATTTGTGTGTGTGTAGTATGCGTGATGCTCTCTCCCAGATATTGCTATGGCAACCTTGACTACCTGTGCTCATGCCCCGCCAGCTTAACCCCGTGCCGCATCCTACTTGAGTCCTTTTTGGCCCGTTGCGAATATTTTTCGTCGATTTCGAGTCCCTTTTGTACAGTTTTCGGGCGTACAGACTTTTGGTTTTAATGGATCGATGACTGTTTTGCATTACACACACACAACGAGTCAAAAAAGAAAAAAAAACTGAGAAAAAGAAACTTTTCCATGTGGCAGGCAAAAGTTTTCCTTTCTGGCATGTGGCAACAAAAAAATGTTTTCGTATATATAGACTTGATATACCAATATATAAACCTATATATATATGCACATGCGAGTATGTGGCTTGCATATTTGTATGTGCTAAGGTTGAGGTTGTGGCACAGGTGAGGTGACAAGCGTGTGCTGATTAGATTTTAGATTTGCCTCAAGCCAGAATGCCAAGAGGAGAGATAAGGAGAGCAAAGGAAGCCAGCTTAATGCTTTTTACGCATTTCTAGGTTAGCTGGTTATTCTGTCCCTGTTTCTGCTGCTGCTGCTCTTGTTTGTTGTTGCTCGGCTTTTCATTCTGTGACTTTAAGTGCTGATAAGTTGATATAACCACTCAAGACACTCAAGCTTTAAATTGAATTGCAAAAAAAGTGAATAGCAATTGTATTTGGCATATGGCATATGAAAAGGTGTTTAACTGAAACTGGATCCGCGACTGTACTCATTGTAACTCAGAGCCGGTATAGAAAACTTTTTACAGAACCAGTTAGAGAAAGCGATATTATGCCAAACATCAATTTTAAATTCAAATCATTGCCAGAGCTCTTCTTATGCTTTCCGTACATGAACATATATACGACTCAGTTTGACAGCCTGATAAATTACGCTAATGTATTATTATTTATGAGATTTATGCTTAACATTTGCTAATAGATGAAAATAATGACATATAGCTGCCAGATGGGGCAAGAATTCGTATGATATATTCCTAGACACCGAAAATTATTTAGTTTCCAGCTCTAATCGGTAAAGCATATATATGCGGATCAATATTTGGTTAAATGATTAAAAAATAAGCGTGAAAGATTTTTACGATGCACCGTTATAAGGTGTTAGTTGATAATAATTTCAGTTTCGATTAATAATCCCTACAAAATTATACATTTACTTTCGGAATTCGCTTCCACTTCTGAATTTGAATTCGTAAGTGTTATTTTCTTTCCTTTTACATTTTTACCTGTTCACTTTTAATTATTTTTATAGTTCAATTTATAACTTTCATTTTATATTTGTATGTTTGTATATTTTGTATGTTGAATAAATAAATAAATTGTTTCGGTTTCGCTGTGACACACTTGCTCTTCAACTTGCTTTATAGCAGCCTCTAAAACTTATATGCAAGTTCAGTCAATTCCGAGTGAGATTCCCAGAAAATTGCAAGCACAAATTGCACGTCTAACATCAAGGATTCCTCAATCGAATATTCACTGCACACACACACTCTCACACACACACACACACACACTCGATTTGCAGTTGAGTAAATGCAAATAAAATATACTTTTCAATGGGAATAGATTTATTTATCTACGGTTTGTTAGCCAGCAGAGAACAAATACAACAAATGCAACAAATACAAGTAAATAAATAATAAAATATACAAAAGAATTCTCAGCTGCTGCAAAGATTGAAATGGCTTACAGCTCGAAGGGGTTACCTAGATACGTAATCCCAGCTAACCGAGAGTCTCCCAATTCTATTGCATTGCCACTCAATAGAATATGTTCCCATTTGGAGCTCTATATATGTATGTATGTGTATATACCCCATTGTAGGCAGCTTAAAGTGCTCTTTATTGGCTAAAATATTTGATTAGCAAATATTTTCGTATCTTCGTATTTATTGCATTGTTTGATCTTTACGCAAGGAATTTGTAATATGCGTAAATCAAATGAATTGCGAGCAACAGCAGATGGCTAAAGGATTCACATTGCCAGGCCCAAGCTGCATGTGTATTCTGAAATTCAATGAAATAAATCGTACATTTTAAGTAAGTGCTAAATTTCAATATGCCGACGTTAACCAAATAAATGGCAAGTCGGGAGTGCGCGACTTCGGAGATACCCTGAACCCAAGTTTTTAGCTAGATGCATTGATAGGAATGCTGGAATTGGCTGTTGTGAAATTGGTTAAAGATCAAAATACTATTTTCTGGCAATTTTATTGAATTTTTTTCAGATAATCCATATTATGTCAAGGTATGTACATAGTCAATTAGGTAGCTATACATATTAGATATAGATTTATTTCGATATTCGCGAAACTAGAATTCTAGAATAATTTATACACCAATTAGACGGACATAGTTAAATCGAGTCGGCTCAAGAATATATGTACTTGTTACAGTCGGAGATGATTTGTTCCGCAAGTTACATACTTTAAAACAATTTCATTATACCCATTTTATCCACTTTTACAGGTTTCAGTGTATACACAAATTGAATTGAATTTTGAAATATTCAAATTTCAAAGGATGTGAAATAGTTGTGCAATACGTGTAAATTGCAAGAGAATCGGTAAATGAAAAGGTTGATTTATTTTATTTAATTATATTTTAAAACCCATGCTTTGAATATTTAAAATAAAAAAAAGTCACTTAACATTTAAAGCTTTAAGAGTAAACTTTGAAAATTTCTTAAAATTATTGGAATACTCAACGTTTTTATGGGCTGCTTAATATGTTGTTATATGTAAGCAGATATACCCACTGAGAAAACAGCAAACTGGCAACAGTTTAAAATATTCGGCTAATAAAAAGTGGCTTTGTCGATTGACAGCTTTCAGAGTTAACCATTTTGCCATATGCCAACAACGACCAACCGAAAGAACTCTAAGCCCATTACAGAATATGTCAAATTATATTTTGGGCAAACGGTGTCAACCAAATACGACAACATTGTAGGGAGCTTAAGCCCACAGAGTGAACTTTTGGCATAAGAACCCATACTTAGATACAACATAATAATAACGGAGGCAAAAAACTAAAAGCGCCAATTGACGACGAAAATTTTCAATTTGTCTAACGAGTTTGCGGACAAAGTTTGGTGCACATACGCTTGGGCCCACATAAAAGCATCTGGCATGGCTACAATCAAAGCCATCAAATGCATAAAGGCTTAGTGGCAACTTTGGCAACCACGCCCACACACACGCACACACACACACACCGAGAAACCCACCCCAAAACATTATGTGTGGGCTGCACTAATGGAAAACAATTTTCAAGCGTCACATTTTCAGCGCTAATGAAGTGAGGCTCAGCGGCAGAGGTAGCAGCAGCTGTGGCAAGCGCAGGGGCAGGGGCAGGAGCAGAGGCAGAAAACACAAAACTGCAGCTGGGCTATTAAAAAACTTTTAAAGGCTTCAGTTATTCATTTGCAGTGTTGCATAACGTTGCGCTGAACGATATCCGAGCGGTATATGAATTGGCTTAATTCGCAGAAAATGGCAAAGCATCCTTGCAGCAATCATCATCGAAATCATTATAATCATCATGAACTGGCGAGGCAAGCATCCTTGCAATGCCAACAACCATAAAAACAAATACTTATTGCATCTCTGCTTGTATATACGTATGTGTGTGTGTGTGGCGGGGGGGGGGGGGGGGGGGCATAGTCGAATCAACTTTTTGCAAATGAATAATACACAATTGTTGCTTGCCACAGTTGCAAGTCAAGAAATCAGAACAGTTCTGCATTTGTACTAGCAAGACGAAATTTTGATGCTCTACCAACAATTTCCATATGTCAAACAGCTACAAAATTAAACCATAATCAACAAGTATTTTTTGTATATAGAATAACGAAGCAAATTAAAATCAATGTTGTCTAAAATCCAAACGATTGACAAAGTGGAAATGCTGCAGTTGAAGGCAGGAAATGTGAATGCTTTTTTTTTTGCAGCCGACATGCTCAAGTGGAAAAAAGCATTGCGCATACGCCCGAGTGCACTTGGTAATAATAATTTGAGCTGGCTGACAGATAAACAGACAAAGGGACAGACAGACAAACAGGTGGATGGGAGCAAAGGACATTGCCAAACACAAGCGAAGCGAAAAGCATTGAAACTGAAACAGAAACAGAAACAGAAACTGTTGTCTAAAGTCATCGGCAGTGAATGCGGGCTGACGTAAATCACCAATGGCTAAACAACTGATGGTCTGACGTACAACAAACAATGCAACAAGGAATGAGATACACGCAACCACACACACACTCACACACACACACACTGCACACACACACAGACATGTGAAGCATAAGCCGCTGCCATGGCTACTGTTCGATTGAAGATATATGAAAGCTGCTGTTGAGTGACTGCTTTTAAGCCTGAGGCTTTCGGCAGTGTTGCCAAGGTGTGGTCGGACTTTGGCTTTGCTTTTGCATCGGCAGCAATCAATAAGCAAAATACAACAAAGCACAACACATGCAAATCCACACAAGGCAAGAGTACAGTTGCCATACATATGTATCTGTGTCCGTATCCGCATCTGTATCTGAGTATCTGTCTATCTGTGCATTTGCAGCATATCCATTAGGCTTATGCCTTTGTAATCGATATTGTCTTCGGGCCTCATTGCATTCAATTCATAATGTATTTCATTTAATTAATCACTGACCAGCCTCTGTCGACTGCACTTTGACTTTGCCGATGCAATTCACACACAGCGCACCACAGGCTTGTGGTTTATTTTGATAGAACATTCTCTGTTGCTTTGGGGTGTGCAAGTTGCACAATTGGCGTTGTTATCACGACAGGCCAAGCAGAAAATGGTTTAGAACATTTTCTCGCCTGGAAATATGCTTTGTTTGGCAAATAATATGACAATGTCTGTCTGTAGGCGTCCGTTGCATCTGTCGACAAATATTTATACTTCGATATTCATATCCATTTCCAAAGCTTAGCAGGCTTTATATTTTTGCTGCATAAATTTCAATATGCATTGCTGTTGATGAAAATATATCACCAATATTTAAGTCTGTCTAAAATTAAAGAATAACGCATCAAAAATGTTTTTCTAGCTTGGCTATTCTACAAATTGTTTGCAGGAATTTGTTTATTTTATGCAATTCAGTCTTTAAAAAATTTACAGATTTAGTTTCAAATGTATGGAAAATGTTCCCAATGTGCTCCTAGTTTAAGACATCGTGTATTTATTCTTGGGAATTCAGCTTTTCCGTTTTTAATTGATTTGGTTTCAGATTCTGCTCTTTTTATGTCAAATCGTAGATATTTTGTTGCCTTTGCAGTTGATTCCATAATTAACCACATCAGAGCATTCTTGCTGGTATGTTTATCACCATTTGTTGAAAGTCTTCTCGATAGTTGCCTTTTCCATAACCCAAAATATCAAAGCAAAGCTCAGACCAGAATCATTAGTGTTATTTTTATGACCAGCACTGTAAATATCTACATATATGAAGTCTTTTATTGTTTTGCTTTTGATATTTCTTATTAGAACTTTATCAATATCAATATACATTAAGAAGTAACTTGCCGCAAATAGTTGTGGCACGAAGGCAATGGGCGCCACTTTATGCGGCACACAAATGTCGCAATCGAAATCAGAAATCATAAAATTAAATGCTGCCGCAAACAGGAATATGGAAAGTGTGCGAAAGGAAAATACAATTTCAAAAATTTTATTACACTTTCCATTCTGTTCATTTTTTTCGGTTGCACGCTGCGACAGCTGCGTCGAGCGAGAGAGCGAAAGAGAGGGAGAGTGGCCGAGACAAAGTGAGAGAAAAGAGAGAGAGACAGAGAGAGAGAGAGAGAGAGTGAACTGAATATCATAACGTAAAATGAAAATGGAAATGAAATTAAATGTTGAACATTATTTATGACGCTGCGCATATCAAATGGCATTCAGGCAGTCCAGGCAGACGGTCAGGGGACGGGGGACACAAGGACACCACCCTTGCGGGCCACGTGCACCCCTTTACAAGCAAGCAGTGGCACAAGCCTACCTTATGCAGATACAGATACAGATGCAGATGCACACACAGCGAGTTACACTGCATACGTGCAAGGATTTTGTGGAATTTATTTTGTTTTGCATTTACATATTTACTTTTTTTTCATTCTCACTATTTGTATCTAATTTGCATATCGCCGTCGACATCCTTGCTGCGCATCCTGAAATGCGCCGCCATCACCATCGCCATCGCCATCGCCGAGTGGCTTTTGTTGTGCCCCGTTGTCCTGACAACCGCTGGCAAATTTGTTGCTCTTAGTTCGCTTCATGCTGCACTTGCGTAGCTTCGACTACCCTACCTTTATCTACTTTCCTACCTACCAAAGTACCTCCCTTCCCCCCTCCTTCTCTATGCATGCTTACATACATATGTATGGACTTTTCCCTCTCCGCGTGTGCATCTGCATCGCTGCATCGTGTTGCCATCGTGACTTTCCCATCAACCATCACTCCTTGCTTATCCCCCTGCTCTGCTCTGCTCTGCTCTGTTCGCCGGCATGGCTTCATTTCCAAGTTTATTCGGCAACTTGAAGTGCAAAGTTAAGTCAACTTGGCCCGCAGCAGCAGCAGCATCAGCATCAGCAAGAGTGCGCACAAAATGCCATTTCCGTTTCCGGCAACTTTTACAAAGAACAAAAGCTGCTGACTAATACGAAAAAAAGAGTGTTGTCAAATTATAGTCAACAGTTTTATGTCGAATTTACAATGCCCTTATACAAATAAAATATAAACATTTAATGCCAATATTTATATTAGGATACAAACTGCTATTGACCGTTGTTATAAGTTGGTTTTTTAATATAATAAAAATGATCTATATACATATACATATATGATCTATATCCCTTACAATTTAGATACTTTAATGCTTATAATTTTATTTAAAGGTGTAGGCCATAAAATCAGAGACCATTAAGGATTCATTATACTAGGACATGCAAAAAAGTATATAATTATTTATAGTATATAATTGTTTATGTATTAATGAAGTAATTTTGAAAGGTTGTGAATTAAAGCGAACTCTCAATGAGTTGTAGGCCTTAGCTGTTATTGCTCTTTTAAAAAAGTTTGCTTGAAGTCGAAGACTAAAAGTTAGCTTTGTATAAAATTAAATAAATAAATAGTAATGAAATCAAGAGAAGAATCAAAAACTTTGCCAATTAGTGATATAAATCATGTTTTCTAAAGTTGTTTAATAAGTTTACTTCCTGAGTTCAACTCCTATTTCTAAAGTACTCTTCGCCTGGATGGAAAGCTGAATCATTTTCCGGTCTTAGATTCCGTTTAGTATTATAATGTCTATTGTATATTAATGTCTGTTAACTGGTCATAAAAGAAATGTCAACTTTCAATTCCGGTTCCGCATTTCAATAGGTCAAGTGGTGCGTTTCACACATTAAACGTGCCAAAAAGAATCGAATTGTGTGCATACTTTAGGGAAGAGTAACGAACAAACGAGAGACCTTCTATCCCCTGCATTAATTTCATTCAAATAATATTTGTGCTCGCGTGTGGAGCTCATTAGTAGCTGGCAACAACAGAAGAACAGAAGTCGAGCAGCGAACAACGCACAAAATACAAGTAACACTGAATAGCAACCGGAAACAACACACACAAAAGTGAAGTGTATGTGGCATTGGATTAAGCGCACTTTAATCAAACCAACGACAAGTTCTTCCCCCGCACCTGTTGTCTGACTTATGACACACGAAAAAGTTGCCAAGCGACATAAATTAAATTACATCTTTCCTGCCTGCCTGCCTGTGTGTGTGGGTGTGTGTGTGTGTGTGGGTGTATAGTATAGTATTAGTATTCTTTTTGCTGCCTCTTGTGGTTGACATTCATTTGTGCAAATTTATGTTAATTAGAATTGAATTTCGAAGCTGGCAAAGTTTCCCGTTCGACTTTTTCTCCTTAATTTTCAAGTTGTTTGGGTTGTTGCTGTTGTTGTTGTTGCCCTTCCTCGTTTGATTCAATTTATTTGAGGCTGTCAGGACCAAGTGGGAGCAGCAACATCAGCAGCAGCAGCAGCAGCAGCAGCAGCAGCATCTCTGTTATTTTCAATCTCTACTCAAAAGACGACTTCTCCTCCAGCTTCTACTGGCTGTCAAAAACTTGTCTTCCCGAGCTCTTTGTGAATTTGTGGTTTTGCGTAATGATTTGTGGAATTTCTTTATTGAAATCATTACTTCGGCTTGCCAAAAATTGTATGAATCTTACATCTGGCGGATTATTGTTATTGTTCGCTCTTGTTAGTGGCATTTATCACAAACAATGTTTTCCAATGAGTGAGAAATTAAGATTGATTTGAGTTGCAAATTAGTTACGAGCTATGCTTTATTTGTTTCCTTATTATTTTTAATTTACAAAATCGCTGATGCAGATAAAGAGGTTTGACGAAGTAACTTAACGTTGAAAATAGTTAAATCTGCTTTCAACTTCAAGATATAATATACATATTTTTTTTTCTACATAGTTGAGCTTTATTTAGCTCTGCTTATTTGAAGTCTTTGTTGTGAGCTTAACTTGCTTATTTACCTTAATATTCTCTCAAGTTTTCGCTCTGTTCTCTGTGTCTCTTTCGTTTCCCGTTCTAATTGCTGCATTTTCTAAAATGTAAATGCAACATTTCCAAGTGTACACAGTAAACATCTATCTACATACATACATATTTCTTGCTACTCCACAATGCATAATCACTGAAGCTGCTTGCCAGATGATTTTGCTGCAAACAAACTATGGAAAATAAATAAAAATCGAAGCAAGCAGCAGACGAAGGAGAAGAAGAAGAGGAGAGGGGCCAGGGGATAACTCTCAGCTCGCTTGTGTGCATAATTTTCCTGAATGCCGGACCTGCAGGAAATGGCAGCTATTAGCATTTGACTGCTTCACTGATGATGTTAACGATGTCAGCAATTCCCTGCCCGACCCCCTTTTCCACCACCCAACACCCACCATCCATCACCCACTTGCCCCAACCCAAACACAAACCCAAACTTCAACTCGAACACAAGTTCTGAGTGAATAAGAAAAGGATATAAAAATCCAGCATGTTATATGCACATCAAATTTGTGGTCCGAACTGGCAAAACGGCGCAGTCCTTACGCTGGCCAACAGGAGTGAGTCAGGGCATCATGATTCAGTATTGCACATTTTATGCGCTCGACTGCACATTGAAATCAGACCGCAAAATAAGAATTGTATTTGCCCTTTCAGAAGGCATTTTAATTTGGTCTTGGAGCTTGTAACGCATTCAAGGAGATGTCTCTGACCCCAGAAGGGGCATTATTCTCACTCTCTCTCTGCTTTTTCTCAAATTTTAATTTTTTAGCTAAATTTGTTGCAGGCAGTGCAGGAAAAACTATACCATAATCAGTTCAGAGCTTAAAAAATGTTCTCTGCTAAGAAAATCGTATTCTTCTGCTTCTGCTCGTAATTGGAGATACTTTGGGCTGCTTCTCAAAATCCCTGCTGCTGCCTAAAGAATCCCTGTAACATCACATAACCTCCAGCAGCTGTTGCGATGCCTTCAGCCGAAGTAATAGCCCAAAAATAAAAATAAAATCAAAGATCCGCAGCGCATTCAGTCCTATCTTTAAAACAATCACGTAAGCTGGCCAACTAAGCCATATTCATAAAATAAAAGCAAATAGTTACAGTAATCTTCCATTTCACAAATAATTCCACTCGTAAAACTGGCAGTTGAGCATTTTGAGGTCAGCAGCAAATTCTCTTTCTTTTCTAGCACGAGTATCAAGTAATAATAATCAAAAATTTGACACAACTATTTGGAATACTGTTGCCAAAACGTGACCAGGCAGAACGCCACGTCAAAGCCAAAGATCCTTATAATGAAATAAAATAACAATGATTAACACCCGAAAGGCGGCCAGGAAATGTGCACGTAAGCGGATACAATCAATATTCCATTTGGCCAAATAGAAAAAACGCTGAGAAGCGCACAATCAGTCATTAACATTGTTGCAAAAAGAGAAAAAGGAACAAAATATTGGAGGGGTAGATTCATCCCTAAAAGTGCTGCCCTCTCCCTATATTTGCTGACGTCTACAACGCAATGGTCATTGCTTCTGATTTTTTTTTTTTTTTTTCGTGGTGGTTGTTTGACACTAGCCAACTTTGGGTGGTTGAGTAGCTGGGTGGGTGGTGCGTCCAGCAGTCTAATCAACATCAGCATCAGCATCCACAGCCAAAGCCAAAGCCACACAGCCACATGCACAACAGCGTTAGCAATTTGTTATGAATTCAGTGCTCCGTTCTTGTCACTTTCTGTTGCTATTTAATGGATGTTGTGGGCGTGGCAGACGCGCACCCCAGCAGGACAACAACAACAGCGGACATCAGATTGGAACAGACCGGTCACGCATGTGTTTATCGTCTAACAAAACATTCACAACAATTTTCTAATGTACAATTTATACAAATACAAATTTAAATTTTTTATAAAAATTTAAAAAAAATCTCGAAAATAATATTTATATAGTATATATAGTATTATAGTATGCTAAGTTTATAAAATGCAAATCGTTATCAATGACTCCCAGATTTGTTCATGTGGAATACAATAAAAATTATTGTTGAAAATATAATAAAAATTGGATCCTAGACGACCTGCTTACAGCACTCAACTTGAAGTGTTCACATTAATTTACTTGAACCACTTTTAATATAAATAACAATTTGAATTTATACACCCAGAAAAAAATGGCCATGCATTTTAGAAAATTTTCCTCTACTGAAAACCACCCTTAAAACTAAAAGGATTTTCTTGTTCTCAGAATTAATTTGTAAATATGAGAAGAACCATTTCCAAACCTTCCAAAGACTTAATATCCCTACTATTATAATTGGACCCATATTTTTTCTACATCTTAGATAATGTAATAAGGAAAAACAAGGCTTTTAAAAGTATACTCTGAAAATTGATTACTATCCTTTACTATCAAAGGCATGGCGAATTTCTAAGCGATGTTTCTTCTGAGTTGAGTAGATATTTGTACATATTTTATTTGGCATATGATTCATACATAGGCCACACGCTCGGGTACAAAACTAATCTGTGCGTTCGCTGAAAGCATTAGAAACCAGGACACATCATTAAAGGCAGACCAGCAGCAGCAGTCCCAGACAGGCAGCAGGAGCAATCCCAGTGCATTGGGTTGCTGGATTAAACCACCACCCAAAGCATTTTCCATTCGAGTCCAGCCCAATCCAACGCATTGTGCATACTCACAATGGGTTCGGTGCATAATTCATCACAATCAGCAACAGGAACAACAGAGCACAACACAAGAGTTGACTTCAGTTGGAAATTTCCAAATTTAGTGGTTACCTTGGCAATAAACACACACACAGACACATACACAAATGCATGCAAAGTGTGTGGCAGGTAGGAGTGGCAGCATCAGAAATGTGCGTATGTGGCATGAACTCTGAGTGTAATCCACGAGAGACACAGAAAACAGCAACGACACATGTACATATATAGGAGGAGGGTTGTCTGTTGTGTGGGTAGACTTACGCAAAATGCGCTGACTCAGTCCCTGTCCCAGTCCCAGTCTAAGTTATCGAATTTGTGAGCACTTTCATTGCGAAACTTGTCAAAAGTTGTAGCCTCAATTGCAGATTCCGAATCTGTTTCTGATGTTTGCCTTTGTTCCTTTTTGCAACTTTTCTGCTGCGTTAACGCCACAACGCTTGTTGTTTGTATAACATTTCGTAAGCATTTGCAATGATCTAAAAATATATAAACAGTATAGAACAATTTAGCAAGCAGACAACAGGCCATTATTCGACTAGTCAATACTCTGTAATGGCCAAGAATCAGGCGTCTCTCGACTTGGCGACTTTCTCCTGCAAAATATGAAACTTCCAGGTTCATTATCAAATTTGTAGTAAAGCAGATGTCGTTATCAGGAATCTGTTGACAATAATTATATCCGAAACTTATAATTTTTAATGTCTGCAAACGCTTAAATTTCAAATTGTAAACTTGAGCGTTTGCATATTATCAAAAAAAAAGTCGAATCACATATATTTTTTTAAATATTTAAAACAAGCTATAAAGAAATAATATATTATAACAACGTATGCTTTCTAATATTATATTATATTTGACTTCTTTTGATTTTTATATTGACTTAACAAAAAGCACACCTCGAATATCTCACTAAGGAATAGAGAACCCAACATTACTTTTTAAGATCTAGAGCTTCTTGTTTAGTTCAAATTTAGTTAATAATATTTATTAAAATAACAACAGGCAATTGTATTAGATTTCTTATTAATATTATAATCTTTTAAAAGTTAGGCATAGTTATAAGAAAAAAATATTAATTCATCGAATATCTCACAAAGAATGCAAAAATGCATCTTCTACTTACTACTCAGTTCATTGTACCCGCTGTTTAAATAACAATTTTAATGAGCATTACTTCTAGTCTTAAGATCTATTTTTTTTTTGTTTTTATAAATATTTAATATAAGCCCTTGCAACATTTTTTTTTTATTGATTATTCAATTAAGAAAAATTGAACAGATTTTTGTATTAGAAAGCAGAATTTATTATCTTAAATTTGGCTGATTACAAAATCAACTTTTATACTTACTACTCGGCTCATTATACCGTCCTTGTAGCTAACACTTTTAATGGGTATAGCGTATAAAACAGAAACGACAATAAAGTCGAGAAAAACCACCCCTTTTGGGAGAGGCAACGATGACGGTGACGATCGAAGTGGAGATGAGTTGATGCTGCGTTTGATGGGGTGGCACATTCGCACTCACATTCCCTACCCAATCTACCCATTCACATTCGTTGCCTCATTCCTCATTCCTCATCCTCATTCCTCATCCGGCAGCATTTTAATTCGAATTGCTGTTGCAGGCATTGTTATTGTTGTTGCTGCTGAGCTGCTGTTGCTGCTGTTGCCGTAGAGCACTCTTTCTATAACTGCTTCGACTGACGACACGACTCTGTTTGGTTTCCATTTGATGCTGATAAATTGTAAGTGCGTTCGCTGGGTGGAGTATTGAGTTTTGGTTTGGGATTGCAATTGGGATTGGGATTGGGATTGCGAACTGTTCTGTGCTCTGGGAGTAGTAATAGCAATGGGTTCATCTCACAGGGGTGTTGAGGCAACAATGCAAAGGATGTTGCATACATCGCATAATTTGATAAAATATTGCACGCTGTTTCATTGTTCCACGGTTCTGTCCTTTTTTCTCTAGAAGGGCGCCCCTCTTCTGATGAACATTAGATGTAATCAATAAAAGCTGAAAGACCCGCACAAATGCTACATAATTATAGACTAACTGATTTTATATAAAATATATACAATTATTTTAAACACTTTATTTGCAAGCAGCTAATTTTATAAAGACAAATTAATCACATTTTAATTCGATTTAGGAAAGCGACCAACACAAATACAGAAATATTTTCCATAGTTTCTCTATCAGAACTTTAAATCGATAACAAATCGCAAAGTGGCATGGAACAGTTGTGTTGCACACAGTGCTACTCAAAAGTAGCTTGCCTTGCTAATCCAAATAAAGCTGCTGCTGCTGCTGCGTGCAAACATTTGCTAATGTGGCAAGACAAAAAACTAAATAAATGAAAAAAAAAACCAAGCAGACATGTTTATGTCCGGGAAAAGAGCTTATATTGAAGAGGCAAGGCTGCTCAGGAAATGAGATATAAATATTTTGTTGTATTTTGCGAGAGGCTTGCAATTTCCCCAGCGTACAATTGACACATCCTTGCAACACAAATAAATATGTGTGTATGTGTGTGTGTGTGCTTTTTTTTGGGATAGGGGAGAATGGCTAATCATTTGGAAGACATAGTGCACGCTCGTACCTTCAGAACGATGCGCTGGGGAATCATTAGAAGCAACTTTGCAGGCGGCCCAATAAATATGGCATGCGAGTAAAAGCCATCATCGATAATAAGGTGAACGAGATGAGAGGCCATAAAGAAAAACTGCAAATGTTGCCAAATTGGGTATGGCAAGAAATAAAATGCTAATGATTGATACGCTTTTGGAAGCATTTTCCTACCCCATGGAGTGAAAAGATACTTTTTGGGGTCGCATTCTAAAGTTGGGCTGCTGGAATTTAGCATTTGTAATTACATGCTCACAAAAGGAAACGTCCCAATTTTGCTGAAACAGAACCAAAAAGGAACGAATGAAAGAACGAATGAATGAACGAATGAGTGGATGAATGAATGAAAGAATGAACGAATCATGCGACTGATGAATGGACACAAATGTACAAATCTTAATTATGCAAATCACGGTCGTGCATAAATTATGTAAATTTTAACGAGATTCCTCATGGTCCCGTCCACTATCTACCCCCATTTACAAAGATATATATATATATATATATGTATACATGCCTAAATATATATAAACAGTGCTAGCAAAAATGAAATTATATACAAATTCAGAAGTTATTTTATAACCTAATTTAAGAGCAGAATAAAAAGGAAAAAAATGTATCTGTACAAATTGTAATTAAAAGCCAACTTTCGAAATATTTCAATTCAGAAAAAACTGTAAAGAAAAGGAAATAAATCGCTGAATGAAGCAAATGAAAGTGAAAAAGAAAATGAAATTTAATTTGAATCAGGTATTTAAAATTGGTCTGCTGATTTTATCCAAAGCATAAAATTTAAAATTGATGAAAATAATAAATGAATAAAAATTCAGATTGCAAAAGTAAAGACAAAAATGCTGTCTGAGATATATATATATATATATTCATGTTTATGCAAATTAATCTGCGCCAGCAATTAAAGTTAAAAGCATCGATTCCTGTAACAAGCATCGAATACTTTTTGGGCGCTGTACAACACTGGCCCCGCTGAATCAACGCTAAATGTTTGCCTGGCATTGTGCCCAACTTTGAACAATGCGATAACATAATTTACAGGCACACACACAACACACACGCACACACAACACACACACGCATACACACACACACGACTCCGGGAATGGACCCGCACATTCATATATCAAACTACATGCAGATATAGTTGTTGTTTTTGTTGCTGGGCATTCGAATTCGAATTATGATGCATGAGCGAGCGAGGCAAGCGTTCAACCCCCAAAATGGGCGCAAAAGGGGAATGGCTTTGTAACGGGGCAAGCAGCAGCAGCAGGCGGCGGCGGCGGTGGCAAGCATGTGATTAGATTCAGTTTCAATGGAAATTGAAATCAGAGACAAAGCGAACCGAACCCTGCCTGCCTCCTAACTCCTAACGTAAACGGTGGCAGGGTTGCAAAAAAAGAAAAAAAAATGAAAACAAAACGATGCCAACAAGAATCTTTTGGCATTAAAAGTGCTGCGTCCACCGATTCATAGTCACTTGTTGTATACCCTTTTACAGGCTTTTGTTAACTTCTAAATTTGTTTATTAAGATTTCCAGCAACTTGTTTTCGATAACCCACAAATAGTTGGATAATAATTTAAATTAATTTAATATAATAAAAGTTTGCCTGGCTATAATAGTTTTGGTTGTAAGTTCGCTGTTGGTGATGTACACTCCAAAAATCACTTAGGAGCTTAATTATGTAAAAGATATTAAGAAAAATAAATGTGAAAATGTTAAAAATATGCCACACCAAAATAAGTTTTATAATCGCATGCAAAATCGAGTAAACCACTTCGACCACCTTTCTGCACCATTTTAGCTAAAGATTACTAAAATTTAAACTTCCTCGAATCAAAAAGCGTTTGAGAATTCTATGATAACAGATTGGATGTACAAGTGACAGGTTCTTATGTTCTCCAAGCTTGATGCTTGAAATATTTCTACTATTTTCTAGTCGACGAAAAAATGTTTTTAATATTCTTTATGATTTAATTATGCTAAAGTTGATTAGAAGATTTTGTATATGAAAACGGAAATTGAAGCACGCCTGTATATAAATCGAAATGCAGACAAACCAATGCCAAAGCCTATTAAAAGGGTATTTCAACTTCGTTGTAAGTTTGTGAAAAGTGATTTTCCATCTGGCTGGTGAACTGGTATTGGTTTGAATGCTGCGTTACGAGTCTAAGGACAACCACTAAACGTCAACCACCAACCGACGTCAACGCCAGAGACCAGAGCGGCATACATTTACACATTTCATTTGTGTGTGTGTGTGTGTTGTAAGTGTGCTCGTAATATTCTTTCACTGCCGAGATTAACACCAGGCAACGCAGACGTCGGCGACGGCGAGGCACAAAAATTATAATCGGAGCTGCGTTGCTGGCGTTGGCAGCATCAGCAGCAGCAGCAGCAGCGAAAAATTGGAAAAATCGTTATACGTTGTACGTTGGCATATACACCACAAAATCGCGGTTGTGTGTTGTGTTCTGTTGTTTTGGCCGGCACCCGCAACTCCTGGCACTGGCAGTGGCAGTGGCTCTCACCACTCACCACTCACACTCACTCGCGCATCGAATTCGAATCCTGCCACAGCATCAACGGCAACGGCAGCATTTTAATTTTGTGGTGCGTGCCTCTTAATATATACTTTACACATATATTTATGTATACAAATATATACATATATATGTATATATATATGTATATCTATATTTATATTGCCGTCTCGCTCTGCTGCGGCATTTGTATTGTGATTGTGATTTGTGGTTCATTTAAATAAATAATCCTTAAAGTGTGGCATAGTTATTTTGATATGAGCCGAGTTCAAAGTGAATCCCATAATTCATTTATAATAGCACTGAATAAATTATATAAAAGTGTACAAAAATAAATTTAACAACTAACTTATATCCTAATTTAATATTATATAAAATTAAAACTATTTAAATGTTTTTATAATAAATAAATAATAAAAATAAAGTTTCGGAAAAGTTTTACGTAAATATATATTTAAAACTCAGTGAGTTATAATAAAAAAAAATCTGAAACAAATATACAAAAAATAAATAATGTAAACAAAATCTACATTTGACATCTTCCATATTAGTTATAAACAAATTCTGATAATATTAAGCACATAAATTAAATACTTTTGAAAATTCAAACAAATCAGCAAAGTAAATCAAATAATTTATAAATTTAGTTGATATTTGGTTTAAAAATTCGTTCATACACAAAACGCCCTCTATTGAAACTTTGTGCAAACTGAAGCTTGCTTAGCTGACCGCCAGATGGCCGCATATCTGGAGCGTTGAGTGGGTTGACAACCCTGCTGAGGCGACTACCCTCAAATTACACACACTGCAGCCAGTTCTTTAAAAGGGTATTTTTTGCACTTGCAGACTTAAAAACAAGACGTGATTTTTCAAATGGATCCTTCGAATTTGGCATTCGGATTTCCAGGACTGCCTGGCCATGGACACATGCCGATACCGCCCACGGCCAATATGCTTGGCGGGCACGGGCATCCTGCGCCCACGGCCAGCCCGCCGCAGAGTGTGCCCGGACGACGCACTCCACTTGGCTCGGTGGGTCTGGGAGGCTTCTACGCCCAAGGCATGGGCATGTCCCAGCAGCAGCAGCAGACGTCCACGGATGAGAACAAGCCGGGACCGAGTGCAGCGGATAAGCCGCTGAGTCCCACTGCTCTGGCCATTGCAGCAATCAGCGGTGGCACCACCACAGCGGCCATGTCCAGCATTGGCAGTGGTCTGGGCGGCGGTCCAGGTGGCAGTGGTGCCAACGGTGGCAAGCAAAAGAATCGTCAGGGAAAAACGGTGCGACTCAATATTAATGCCAGGGAGCGCAGAAGAATGCATGATTTAAATGATGCCCTGGATGAGTTGAGAAGGTAAATCGGATTTATATATATGCATATAAATATATACTTAGATATATGGATAGATGATTTTTTGATTATACTCTCAGAGTAGAGGAGTATAAAGAAGTTTAGTTAAAGTATGTAATATGCAGAAGTTTGCATTTCCAATCTAATTAAGTATACATATATATTCTCGATCAGCATCAAAAGTCGAAGCGATTTAGGCATGTTCGTGCGCCTGAATAAGCTGATATCAGAATATATTAGTGTTAGAGACTTCAAATTTGGCATATAAGCTCTTGTAAAAAAAACGGAAAGTTTATATAAATTTATCGATAACTTCCAACGTTTTCCGTATATCGATACAAATCGATAAAGATATAGCCTTCTAATGGATATACAAACTAAACTACCCAGACATATTATTGATCGATGGTGAACGTCGATTTTAATCAAAACTTATATTCATATTGAACAAACTATTATCAGCAAGTCAACTATGTATGTACTTAACATCTAGGTCAGGGTATTGCCTAGTCGAGCTGCATTAATTTGTTCACATTTATATTTATATATTTATTTATTTATTTGCAGTGTAATTCCCTATGCGCACTCACCTTCAGTGCGTAAACTCTCCAAAATTGCCACCCTGCTGCTGGCCAAGAACTATATACTGATGCAGCAGAATGCGCTGGAGGAGCTACGCAGGTAAACAAAGACCTAAAACCCATTATTCTAATGAAATATGAATGTTTTTGAATTTAAATTTGCAGACTACTTGCATATATACAAAGCACTACGGGAGCAGCTCCTTTGGATTTGGGCGCATTTCCGGCAGCGGCCAAGTTGCAGGCGCTGTTGCAAGGACCTCACAATGAGCCACCAACAAGTGGCAGCAGTTAAATAAGGCTCGCAACGAGCTAATGCCAATTAATCAGCGAAGCAATACGAATATATATATATATGCATATATATATATATATACACATATATTGAAGTCAATTTGTGTACTAGTCATGGAAGAGCAAGAGAG
This sequence comes from Drosophila nr. medialis 2 BK-2023a, assembly GCA_035044325.1. Taxonomy (NCBI): domain Eukaryota; kingdom Metazoa; phylum Arthropoda; class Insecta; order Diptera; family Drosophilidae; genus Drosophila; species Drosophila nr. medialis 2 BK-2023a. The sequence goes on from JAWNMH010000393.1 coordinate 1,045,699, forward strand.
AAAGTGAAAGTGAGGTTGAGAAAATGTGTTAAGTGATATTTAGTTCTTTTATAAAGATAAGCATTCCTTTTATGCATTTACATACTTTACGATAATGTCTGTATAGATTTTAAGACGACTATAATCAGTACGACAAATAAATATGCGTTCACGAACAGCAATAACAAGCAGCAGACTCTACTCCGAAACTATTCGAAATGGCAATGATGACGTTGACTATTTTTTTGTTTGTTATTGATATTCAATTAATTGCGAGTTAGTTTTAGACTTAAGATTAGAATTTGCAACTTGGCGCATTTCTATTGTTTTGAAGTGCATTCTGAGTCGGGATTTAGAAAACTTGAACTGTTGAATAATATTATGTCTAGTGCAAGTTGCAAAATTTGACAGCCGTAATGAGTTCGATGTGTTACAATGTTATATGGAAAAAGGCCTTTCGCTGATTTCATATTCTTTTCATACCTCTGCAGTGGCTTTATTAACGATATATTCCGATGATATATACAGCGATACCCGATACAAAGCTAAGCTAGATATTGTCGAAAGTAATTGGGGATGCTTGATATATGACACAAGTATAAAGAAAACCATTTTTGACTATATCCGATCTCAGCCATGTCTTCAAAATATCTTGCAGCATACAGGTGGTTAGACACACTACCTTAATTTGCTTTTTAAATCCAAGATCAATTTAAAATAATTTTTACTTTAAAAAGAATCAGAATTTTACTTAAAAATATTCTATATATGTGCCGCAAAATGAGAGACTGCATTCTGTTGGCTTGTTTTTTGCAATTTTAAGTATTGATTTACTTATTTTAATTACAGTATAGAAAATTATTTTATTGAACTACTTGGTTTGGGAGCAGTGAACAATGGACAATATATTTAAGGGTAGACCTATTCAAGTGGCGAGCATTGTACGCCAATTTCAAACGATACTAATTCAAAATTATTTGCCTACCAAAATGATTGGCATCCAAATCGAAGGCAGATTGTCAGACGGACAGGGCTGTATCGATTCTTAGGTTGATGCTGATCAAGAATATAGACATGCCTCTTGGCGTTGCAAGCTTCACAAGAAAATTATAATACTCTCTGCGAGGTTTTAAAGATCAGTTAAGGGATTTAATTAAACACGCCACGTATTAAAAACGCTGTTTCATGCATATTGTTTGGGATTGATATAGATTTAATATTTTGACGTGTGGAACAGGCACACTTAAGTGCTCAAAACAACAAAAATGTGCAGCCACAACAATAGCAACAACAACAACAAGAACAATAACAATAACAATAACAAAAGCAATGTTATCGCATCAGCAAGTCTATAAAATGCTTACATATATATTATACTATATTTATATGAGCACAGATTAAAAAGTAAGAGCTAAATAACATGGGATTACACAGAATGCGAAATAAATAAACACATAACAAAAAACAAAATGGGACGGCTAACAATGCAGTTAGGAAGTGTTTGGTTGCCAATCACTCTGGTATGCCCGAGGAGAGGATCCTGTGCTGGCTGGTGCGAAAGATGCGTTGTGCCGCGGGCAGTTCACCGATGAGGAATTGACGCATTTGCTCGACCGCATGACGGGAATGGCCGGTGCCATGGAATGCAATTGTCGCATCTCGTCCGGCATGGTCCATGATGACGTCATCGCCACCAGGATGTTCGCGCAGGAAGTGTGTCACATCGTAGACCCGATCATAGATGACAATCCAGCAATCTTCGTAGCTATCATGATGTGCCACCTCCTCCAATGCGATTTCTTTCACCGATTTCACATCCAGTTTCGTCTTGGTCTTCTCGATCAGAATCAGATCAGAGCCCGGCTTCGATTTGATGGACGATGGGGTCAGGGGTCCAAGGCGCAGATTTTGCAACAGATTTGTCAATGCCGATGCCATTTTGGTTCTGGTCTTATGTTTCTCGTCTGGACTTTCACTTTTACTATTACTACTACTATTACAACTACAACTACTATCGCAGCGTGACGTCACTTTGTGTGGCAATTGGAGCGTCAACTAGTCAAAGTCTCTTTCTCTCGCTTTTGTTGGTAGTTCGACTTGTGTTCCAGTCCGGTTTAGTTGCGCCTCATGTGGCTACTGGCAATCGAGTGTGGGTCTCGCCGGCGGCTGTAATCGCTTTATAAGTGACAACACGTGAATCTTTGCCAAGCATCGAGCGCTGATAAGGCTTCCCTTGCCACTTGCCAACGTCGATTGGCGGCGACCACAGCCAGACAAATTTGTAACAATATATATATATATAGAGAGAGAGAGGGCTTGTGCGACAACTATCTGTTGGAATTAGTTTCAAATTAGAGCTGGTTGTATAATGATAAAGCTATTTATAGCCTATATAAAATGAGATACGTTAACATCATCTCCAAAGAAGACGTCACAAAAGCGACTTATGATCACAGAATAGAAGACCGCCACTAAATTATCATATTAAGAGAAAAAAATAAATAGTTAATAATTTGCCTGCCTTGTGATTAATGCCTTATAATTATTTATAAGTTTTAAACTTGTAGCGGTGGGATAAATAAATGAATAAAACTCAATCTCAAATAAAAATCTGAATGAAAATAGGAAGTAGGAAGCCAATATACTCAACGCTCTTCATCCGTATTTGTAAAACAAACAATTATTTTTCATTATTGTGTACTATATAAACTTGTCTCATTCAGACAATATTGAATGTGTCCAGGGAAACATATATAAAAATTGAATAAAACGAAAGAAGGTTGTTCATACAATACCCTGAGAGCCTTGAAAACCAGTAAAGCGGGTGTATTGAAGTCGAGCAAGATTATGTGGCAGACAGAAGGAAGTGTCTTCAAGCCCATAAGGTATATATATATATATTCTTGATCACCATCAAAAGACGAGTTGACCTCTAAAGTTAAAATTAAGATTAAACAAAAATAAAATCAACATTATCTGTCAGTTGATATCTCTTCGACATTTGTCGCTTAGCAAACTTGAGACTGGAATGCAACTTTCCACAAATAATTACAGGGCAGCTGTAAGTGAAGCATGCCGCATACTTCAATATACTAGATACCATTTAATCGAGCATTCCAAGTACGCTTGAGTTGCAATTATTAATTGAAGTTATGCTCAGAATACAAGGTTTAACAGTCAATCACCTTCGATTCTTATCAGTGAATGCATTTTGATGAATTGCATGCCGTAAATAATGACGATAATTATTGCGAAAGGTTAACTTAGTATAAATAAATATAAACAATGTAGAATGTATAAATTACTGATTATTGGTTGTTCTTTGAGCTCACAAGCTCATGCCCAAAAATATTTAATTGAAATCTAGCTGAGATTATTCAAATGTTATTAGCTGCTTATTAGTATTTGAGTATTTGAGCATTTGAGTTATCGCCCCACGAGTTCACTTAAGACCTCTTAGGCAAATTAATCTTGCAACCACAAAGAACATGAGCTCAGAACTCAATTTAGATTATGAACTGGCTTCGAAAAACTTGCTGCGCACATATTTTATTTTGACACATTTTAAAGTAATCTATGATTATTCATTGAACTTTGAATATTTTTTGGAACTTTCTCATGCAGTAGCTGTGTGTTATTCACAAATTGAAATGAATGAATTTATTGTATACCCTACACAAATTTATTGTTAGTTGTATTTAAAGTAGAGTAAAAGAGAATATTCTTAAGACTATATTAGGCTTATATGGAATATACATATATGAGAAAACTCTACTTCTCCATCTACATCCAAAGTTCGTTAAAATAGTAAATATTATCGCGACATATGTTAAAATTGCACAAAAATATTATTGTTGCTGAAAATGAAACAAAAACAAGGGAAAAATTGCACAAATACTTACAAAATATTATTAACAATAAATTTATGTATAAGATTCATGAATAAAATGCGCAATTGCCTGTGTTCAAGTGTGAAAACTGAGGCAACTTGATATGTGCTCGCAATGTTAAGATCAACGCACAGCCGACCGCAATAAGCTCAATGCGTAATTAGATGTATAATCCAATCGAAAGTGTTGCTCGAAGATTGTGTGTGTGTGTGTGTGTGTGTGTGTGTGTGTGCATTTTTAAGTGGGCTACGTGACTTGACTTTGACTTGGAGGTCGATACGAGCATTAGTTTGTTTGTGTCGACCAACCACAATGCATATCATATTTCTTCGTACATTTGAACTTGAAATAATGCCAACTAAGCGTCCAATTTTTTTGTGTGTGCCTGCCTGGTATCAGCTCAAAAAGATTTAAAAAAAAAACCGTACATAATTTGCAAATTTCTTTATAATTGGATTAGTGGGCTATTTTTTAATCCGGGTTTTTTTCTATTTCATTTTAATCTGTGTCGTTAATTCTAAAATAAGATCGCCTAAGAAATAAGTAATTGATATTTTTTGATGATGACATGTTCTTTATAAATTTCTACATAAGCTAAATCGATTCTGACTATAAGCATTTTGGAAGCCCATCTATTTATGCTATGTAATATGTAATAATCGTTTCCAAACCATTGCTGTGAATATAGGGTAGACGTATTTCTATAAGGTGATTAAGTTCGCTTATCAAAAGCGTGCGAAAAAAGCAATTTCAGAGCAACAGTTTGTAAATTAATGGGAATGCCCGACAAACGTCGTTAATCCAAGCTCAAGGCTGTAAATAATGGGTAAGCGAGTGAGTCAAACAAAGTATATACGTATTATTTCTATATATATACAATCTGTAAAATAATTAGGTGACTAATAAATCTGGAAGTCTAAGAAACAATTAAAGTTTGATTTCTACGCAATTTTCTTAAATAATGTTCTCCCTTTTAAATCAACGTGTTACTCCCACAGCTAACTTATGTGAAATAAGGTTTGCTTGGTTTAAGTAAAATTTGGCAAAACCTAAAATTAAGAAATAAATATCCTATTCTAACAACTAGGAAATATGCCTTGGAATTCATGGAATTGACTAAAATAATTAAAATTTAACTTCATAAACTTCCCTTTTAGGTTAATAATTTAATTCCAAGCCAAACTGTGGTTCATTCATCATCATTAAGTTACTTCTACCATAAGTAAAACAACAAGTAAATAAAGTAAATAACCATGTGGCAACGCCAAATGTAACTGTTAACAGCAAAGTTTTTTGTATTTCTTGGCGAGCTTTCAACAGCAGCCAGTTGTTGACATTGAGCAACAATTGGCTTGGCCGTGAGCGAGCTTTTGGTTAATGAGACAGCTGTTGCTTGTGCACCAAGCTTTTGCCGCTAACTTTTCGTACTCACAGTAAACGTTGCATATTGTTTAGCGTTTAAAATCCCCAAAAATGCCGGTTTATGATTTATATTTAGGAAAATTATGCTAAACCAAAAGATAATCAATTGAAAAATATTTATAGAAATCTCTAACAAAAAAAAAACATGTTTAACTTATCTCTGATAAGAGTAACTGCCAACAGATAGGAAGCGAAACTTTCTGGCTGAGGGCAAGCATGTGTGTGTGTGTGTGTGTGTGTGTGTGGCTTGGTGTATGTGTGTGTGTGTGCTTATAAACAGCAAAATGGAACTGTGTGTAAAATTTTGGCGAACAACAACACAGTCGAGTTCGAGCAACGCGCTGGCCAAGTTGTTGCTGCTCTGGAGACGCATCATCAAAATATAGATATATATATATGTATATATAGATTGAAATATCGTTTATCAAAGTGCCCAGTCTCTGAACTAACGCAATTAAATATTAATGTACGCAGACAAGTAACTAAATTACGTTGGAATCGGTTTTCGAAATACGAGCAGAATGCCGCGTTCTGTGGATTGCTTTTAGAGCATATTGCGCATACGACACGTCGAGCGCCAGGATAAGTCAACATATTGTTGCGAATTACATTTGCGTGCTGCAATTCCGAGCACATAAATTGTTTAGGTTGTCCCTTTGACTGCGTGTGCGAGTGTGTAACATATTGCTAAACAAGCACAAATAACGGGTGAGTGTTTAAGCTTGCTGCTTCAAAATATTGTGTGGAAATCTTTCATGTGCAAAATTGAGTTTTAAAGAGGGGAAATTGAAAATAATAAATGTTGCACGCAATATGTTTTCCCATCAGCTTAAGCAGCTGAAGCGAATAATGACTCCGATTGTGGCAAACCTTTTGTGGTCTTAGCGTATTAAAGAGAAAAAATTGTTATCTTTGTATGTATACAAATTAATGACAAGATAATGAAATTGAATGCGTGCCATATCAGGATGCTTACATATTCATTAAGGTATATTAAGGAACCTGATTACGTGCTATATCCTAAGCGGTGCGCTTATATATTTACTCTACATTAGTGAACCTAACTACGTGCTAAATTCCAATCAATGTGTAAAGTCTGAATTAAGTTGGGTTTCGGATCCGGATTCGTTTCCGGTTCTGGTGAAAGTAATAGTGAATTTATACATTTTGGCTTCCTTATTGAAACCTTGCCTATATTGGGATCAGTTACTGGTTTCGAGTTCCTGTTCAGTATCTATCTATATATCTTGATGAAACGAATCTGCTCAGACTAGCTCACTATATCATAAGAGCGATACTTTTTGATTACCATGTTATCCGAACTAAACTTCTGATATTTGTAGAAATAACTATCCATATTGGACTACGACATTGTTTTTCAACTTTCTGCTTAAAACATTTAAAAAGTTTTGCTAATCTCATAAGAAAAAATGCCTATTTTGCGAATACTTTAAAGTAATTTTCCTAAATCCCATAAGACCGATGCATAGAGCCTGTCTTTAGTTCATTTAAATATATAATCTGAAGCACATGATTTCATAAATTTCCCCTGACAAACACAACAATTTTCTTAATCCCTCAAGAGAGCTTGACTAAACAAATGTTTAGATTGCTTTTGACTTGTACAACTTTATTTGGAGTTCATTAAAGTTTAATTCCAATTAATTGAAACGCTTAGCTAGTCGCGACAAAGTGCACCCTTAGCCGCCTACAGTCACAAAAATAATTGAATATTTATCAGTTGATTGGGGACTCATGCGTTCAGGCAACACGCATACGCAACGTGGCCCACGTTGACTTAATTGACAGCCAATTCATAAGCTCCCCGACGGGTAGTCGAGAATGGTAGTCAAGGTGGAGCGTTGAAACAAAATCCTTTCTCAACCTCATTGTTGGAATGTGTCTATGTATGTGTTTAGATATTTATGTATGTCTGTAAAGGTAATCTTTAACTGATGCGAAAGATAGATATTGAAAATTGCGGTAATCGATTTTAATCGATATTTCTGAAACTGGAAAAGTCAATGGTAAAGTGAAACAAACTTTACCTGCTAGTACATAGTTTTATCGACTCTGAGATCGGTTTGATCATACAGTCATAAGGACGCATCTGGCTTGATTGATTATTTATATATGTATGTATACATATATGTACATATGCGTGTTATATAGTTTTTGCGCAATTTCATTATACCCGTAATACCTGTGTTTATGGTATATTCAGAAACATTTTTCACAATTTAATTTGATAATGTGCGAGGGTGTATAAGAGCAAACGTACTTTGTTTTATTTCCGATTTTACGGAGACGTCAGAGCAGCAAGGCACATGCGAGGCTGGCAGGTGGGCGGGCGGTCAAAACATATATTACTCAACGCCTTGTTTCGGTTTCACTTATGTGGCACACCGTTTAAGTCCCAGCACAATTTAGGGCACATGTCTGGCGGAGATTTGTGTTGGAAAACAATGAAGGCTGGCCTCGAGCAGAGAGGGAGAGCATTTAGTGTTTACCTTGGCCCTGGCCACTCAAACACGTACATACCCTTGAAACTTACACTCACACTCGTACACAAACACACACACAAACACACACACAAACACCCCCTCTCGAAAGTCGACCTTTTGTAGGGCGAAAGCAGTGAGAATAATAAAATATTGCGCTTTAGGCTGCATTTGCAAATTGCATTCATATAATATAGATACAGTCAAGCTTGGCTCGGCAGACCCATGAATATTTATCGCTTGTCCTGGATTAATGCATTTTTAATGCGAAAAAACAGAGTGCGATAAGGACTTTGATGGGCTGGCGCCTGACATCAATAAAAAGTGAGGGTGGGCCAAGGATGAGAGGAAGGTGCAGGATGGGGACGCGAAGGTCAACGCTGGAGGCAGCTGCTCAATATTTGTTGACATGCTGAGTTATTGGCAGCAGCGCTCAGAAATTTGCGGCTGCAACTTTTGCCTTTCAACACGCACACACACACAAGGCCCCAAGCGCTTGTTTATGTGTATGTGTGTGTGTGTGTGTATTAATAGCCCACTTCTTATTCTCTTTGTTTCCTTATGGTGTGTGCTGTGTGTGTGTGCAAACAACAAGTGTCCTGGCATATTGCTCTTTAATGATCAAGTTTCTTAATACACTGCTAGCAGCATAGTGTTTCAACTAGTGTATGCATTATGCATTATGCAAATGTGGGTGAATAAGTTAACCAACACTGTTGCAGTCTAAAATAGGGTATGTGTGTATGTGTGTGAATATAACAACCCTGTGCAGCAGACTAAAATGTGTTAGGCATTAAATTAATGAGAATTTATTACAATTTATTTTACTTATTTGTGAACACAGCACATCAAGCGAAATATGGAAAAAATGCAAATGTAATCTGATATTTTTTCATTATAAAGTAAAAAGTGAATGTGGATGCCGTCGCTTTTTTCGAGTATAATGCTGCATTAAATGTGACTCGGGGCAGTCTTCAGCGAGGAGTATTCCCAGCTCTTAGAGCAGCCAGCTGAACGGACTTCAATACTGTGAAAATGTGCGGAAATATTTCTAGTCAAGATTAGATTTCTGGCAGTAGCTGTTGTTAAACAATGTTCACTGAATCCAACAGAAAATGACTGCCAAAACGATTTCATAGTTGAAAAACAAAACGAAAGGCTTAAAAAACCAAGTTATTTTGCAATTTAAAAACCGTTTTCTTAAATAATTTTCAATTTAAGCCCATTCATTTTAAGCACAAAGTTTTTTTAATTGGCATAAAAAGTTGCTGTTCTTGGAATGGAATTAAGTTTTTAATCTATTAACTTGGCTAAATAATAAATAATAAATAAACACGTTAAATGCAGTTTTATAAAACTAGCTTTAATTTTCGCTGAGTGTAATTGCACTCCATAGTTTGTTGAGGGTATTTAAGCGTTGGCACAGCTACTTATATCTGTCACTTTATTTATTTGGGCAGCCTTATTATTAAATTGCTGTTTATCTTGCTATTGACAAGGCTTAGTTGTTTTTCCCTTCTGCCGTTGTTTCTGTGCTCAGTTTCCTTTGTATTTACATACATATGCTTGTTGCCCATTAAATTACTCATATTTCATTGCATGACATTTTCGTGGAATCAGTTTTCCCTTTTTTTTCTTCGTTTGCCTTCAACGCACTTGAGAAAGTTGTTAGCTGTTTTTGACATGGCCGACAATGAATGGAAAACTTTTTACTTTTCAGCACAACGAGATTGTCAAGCTTAATGAAGTGACAAAGTTTTTTGGCGAATAAGCGGCCAGAGACCTAGTCAATTTTGGGAATCCAATTTAATAATATATTTGGAAAGCACAAAAAACGAAATTAGATTGCTCGAGTGCGCGACTGGGAATATATCTGAGACACGCCGTGCACAGCTTCAAAATACATGGTATTTAGAGTAGTTTCTTTAATATGAATTTCTTTATTTTTTTCAAAAGATTAGAGTTGAAGAACAGTTGCATGTATATATATTTAAAATGGTGATTTTCATTGCCATTGAAATCGATTTATATCGATATACGCAAAATAGTGAAAGTTATCTATAAAATTAAATAGGCTTGATATACATACATATGTATGTGTATCATGTATGAAAACTTATATTCCAAATATAAAGGAAAATGGCTTTTGATGCTGTTCAAGAATATATATACATTATATGGTCGCAGCAGCTTTCTCTGTCAGTCTGTTATATGCTTTTGCCCTTTTACCCTCTACACCCAGTTTTTAATGGATTCAGGTTTCATGATAGAAACTTCTAATCAAAAAGTTAATTCCAGGAATACCGGGTATTCACTGTATCAGGCAGACTGTGCGGGTTTCATAAATTTTGTTATCAGCATATCAATTTACATTTGTGTCCAAATTGAAGTTCTTAAATAGCCAAATTGTTGCAAAAGTGAATTTAATGTTGCCCCAAAAAGTAGGCAGCATAAAATGTGTTGAAATTTCAATTGCTCATTCTGCTGATGTTGGCAAATACAGAAAATATATATGTGCTTAGCACTTAACGGTAATACAGCAAATTAATATATAGCTGCTTGACATTTACCGGGATAATACAGGAAATATGTGTACATATATCTGCTTGTAGCATTAGCTGCTTATGGCAATTAGGATATTCCTCATTGCTTCACATCCAACAAGCCATAAATATTGATTGGCTGCTAATTACACAAGTCTATGGACAGCATCCAGTCAGACAGACAGACAGACAGACAGACAGTCGGTCAGTTGTTGTCATTGATGCTAGTCGAGGCAAGGGAATATTCACTAATGGAAGGGCACAAAGTCAATGCCAGTGGCAGGCAAATAATCAACTCGCGTAGCAAAATGAGCAACAACAAAAAAAAAAACAATCTGTTGGCCATGTCAGCAACATATTAACAGACTAAGCGACAAGTTCAGTCAGATAATGATGTTGTTGTTGATGCTGTTGATGCTGATGTTGTTGATGTTGATGTGTGTTTGTGCTTGTGGGTCCATATCATTATAGCAGCATTACAAATTGCTGATGGCCAGATTGCTATTGTTTGTTGCCTGCTGGCTGCTTTTCGACACCGACACACACACATAAGTCTTTGAAGCCTTCATTAAATACGGCGTCTACGTGGGCGTATACTTATCGCCACCAATTTGTAGCTGGAATGAGCTTTGAGCCAAAGGATATAATTCTCACGTTCACACCTTTGGGCCACATTCGTGTGGCAAGTCGTTTATGGTGTGTGTGTGTGTGTGTGTGGCAAGAGAAAAGTGAAAATAAAATAGCTGAGCTGAGCTGAGTTGAACTGATGTGGCAGCTGTTCTGTATGCGGCTCCTTTGGGTCCGCAGCACACACTCTGCTTTTGGGGCGACACTGAAAGCGTGGTAATCTAATTATGTCATTGCGCTCCAGCAAACAAGCTGCAAACTTTCTACATCTACACTTATATTTAGGATGGCAAAGGCAGAGAAGAGTTGGCAGCAAGATCTTTTTAATCCTTACAAAGACATGCGTTAAAAATATTTGCCACAATTTTATTTTAATTCTGATTATGTATGTTGAAAAAGTGCCAGCTGCCAACTCGTATCTAATATTTTTATTTTTTTATTTTATTTTGCCATATTAATCTTTGTCTCCTACTTTCTCTTCTCACTGCTTTTTCAGTCCTGTACTCTTCTCCTACTTATAGTCTCCTTATAATCCTCTAGCGTTTCTCTCTCCTGCTCTCCCTCCAACTATGTTATGGTAATCCTGTTTAATATAAATGGTCCCACTTAACCAACAATTCCTTCAACTCCCCCTACTCTCCTACTCTACTCCAAATCTCTGCTCAATTCAACAACAACTGCGCTGTTTCCAAATCTTACTAACAAATTTCCTTAAAAAAAATCTCTTATCTGCTTTTAAACAATTCTGTAAGCTGTTCTGTAAGCAAAGGAAGCTGAAAACTTTTTAAAGTGTACATTAGAAAGCATAATAACAGCAATTGTCTCTGGTGAAAGTTTCATGCTAAGTGCAAAACAACTCCTCCCCCAATGCTCCCCCTCTCGAACACTTCTGCTCCTAGACCAGAGTCGACCACCAATAACAATTCATGGCTCACCTCTGTCCTAGACCACCCTAGCTCAATTAATCCTCGAGTCCCATCTGCATCTCCTACCATATTTTTTTCCCTCTCTTTTTATTCCACACTCCTACCACATCCTGCTGTCCTACTATGCCCCACACTCACTTCTACTCATCTGCAGAATATTTTGCAAGCATTTTTGCATTTTTTACCACTGAGTTTTTTTAATGACTATTTTTTTAATGTTAAAATGATGCATAAGAAAATATTTTTTTTTCGAATAGGTCGAATAGAATTGATTAAAAAATATTTAAAATAAAAATACTTAATTAAATTTATCTTTCGCTGCTCCTGCCTCAATGAATGATTCGAAATTCTAGAACTGTATACAGTAAAATAAGCTAAAAGCCACAAATTGGTTAGTTAGTTAGTTGGCCAGAAATGCCCGCCCCTTAAATGTAGGGTCTGTTCTGATGGACAGACTGGTAGCAGCTGGAAGCAAGACGGGGGGAGGTGGGCTGATTGCGGAGGGTCGCTTTGTACTTTGTATGACAAAACACTTCATTAGACTAATGAGCATAATTTGGACCATAATTGTCCAATTTGATGTCACTTGCCGCTGGCAAAATTGAATTCCTTGATGAAAAGCGAAAAAGTTGTGTTTCGAAATTTGCCAGCGCAGCTGAATGAAAATTCGAATTGGAAACGAGGCACGTGTAATACATCTTGTGGCAGGGAGTCGCCCTTGTGCCCAACCCCCCTCCCCCCCCGTGCAGCTTATCGATTAGATAAAATTAATTTTAGTCAGCGAGTCAATAAATTCAACGAGGCTGACAGCCAGAGCTGGCCAGCTGCTCAACTGCCCTTGACTTTGTACGGACCGGAAATAGTGGCTCTTATCTGACTGCCTGTCTGTCGCTATGTCTGTCAGTCTGTCATCAGTCCAGCAAATGTGAAAATGTGATAAAAACCTGAAAATTGTTTATAAAGCCAGCGCAACAATGTCGACCAAAAGTCACTAAACAACATTTAAATTTATGGCAACTGGCATAAATCGCTCGGCAGCACAATACATAACCATAAATATATATATATATAATAAAAATACAAACATTTCCAGCTAAAAGGCTCTAAAATGCATTAAAGTTTGCCTCCACACACGCACACACACAACACACACGCACACACACTCCACACATAGAAACTGCGCCACATGTGTGATTCGTCAGAAATGACACATGAGGAATTAGTGCTGGGGGATGATTGCTGCTAGTACAGTGTAGGCGAGGGGGAATGGTTGTAGGAGGGGTTGGTTTATTTTCGCTTGACATCGATTTACAGCGGGCCGCCCACGATCCGATCAATTTGACATGATTGCTTTAGTCCAGATTTATTTGCGATGCGTGGGTGGCTCAAGGTAAAATTATGCCTCTGGGGTTAACCGATTGATTGATTGAAGCAGACAACTTGTTGCTAACTTTAACAAAAAATAAATAAATACAAAACTTAAAAAATTATTGGATGAAATGCATTAAATAAGTGCAAAATTGAGAGTATGATTTCAAATAATTATCACAAGCAAATAAATTTATAGCGTACATTTTATTTTGCATAATGTTGATGCATTTATCAACTGGAGGCATTTAGTCAATATTTTATTTAATTATATTAAATGTTTTACGAGCAAGACCAGGGAACATTTTAAAACATGTAAAGTTTAACCACATTATACACTGCTAATGAAATTATAAGAGTATATTCGTTTGGAATATATATTCATTATATAAATTGGGAAATCGATAGCACAGATAAGTGCGAATCAATAAAACCACTTTCTACCTCCAATTAAAATGACGAACGTAGATTTCTAGGATTATATTTACCATTATCGATCATAAGAAGTTTCCTTGCCACATGTTTTTGTGGTCTCTGGCAACAGAGTCGTTTACAGTCGGTATCGCTCTCAACTTGTTTCTCTCTTGGTTACACCAGCTAGCAGCCTCATAATTAAATTTATGATTATTTTGGGTATTTTTGGCTTTTTGGCTGAATTTCAAAAGAGAAATGCGCCTTTAATACAAGCATAAATCATTCTGGCAAGACCCATCTTATAAATCATGTACACAAGACCTCACCATCAACATCCCACACACACACACCTACACACACACACGCACATACAGTACGCACACCTCATTCAATTGCAATTCATTCGGCTGACAAGCAAACAGTTGCCATAAATAAATAAACAACTAAGAAGCAAATTGGCCAAAAAGCGAGAGAGAGTGAAATAAAAGAAGGAAAAGGGGTAAAAGGTTAACGGTTAAGGTTCAAAGTGTTTATTAATTAACAAGATGAGGCAATAAATTTGTCGAGCTTAGAAAGTTGTTATCAGCGGGTTTTCTTTGGCACTTTTTGTTTGCTTAAATTTGGCAGCAATTTGTTTTGCTGCCCGCTTCAAGTTGCTCACTTTGGCAGAGCTAATTACGAACAAAACACCTGCTTGCCACCTGCTGCTGCTGCCTGTGCCAGCTTTGCGGGAGGCAGGTCTTGCCTCAAGACGCCAGCACGTGCCCGTCAGTCCGAGGCAGGTCCCGCTTCCTACTCAACTGGCAGCTGCCTCGAGCAGTGCAATTAATAAGCCAAAAACTGAGTACACCTGAGCGGGGTTCCCTTGGCCTATACGTGGAGTGGGCAGAGTGGATGGGGGTGGGTTAAGGGGCTTTTACCTTGAATGCCTAACCTTGATTTATTCATAGGGCGTCACCTCACTCTTTTATGCTGCGACCTTTGCTAATGAAAGTTTTATGCCCAAGTAGTTGTGTTGCCATTAAGCTGTGCAGGACACCAACTAATTGAGTTCCTTCTTTTTATACCTATTTTTATTTATATATATATATACGTATGTACAGTCAGATCAGTATATATTCGTATACTCTTTAACTTAACATTGAACTTTAATTTTTGTCCTAACCAAATTTTTTTTTGATTTTTACCTAACCTTCTGCGAGTCTCCTTCTTCTTGGAACAATAAGTCAAACACAATTGGCCCTCTCAAATTAAGGCGAAAAGCAATTAAAGCCATTGTTAAGAACAATGTAGGACGAACGGTTTATTTTTAAATGAACTTTAGTGCAAGTTGTAGAGCTAAAGAAATTATAGTAGAAAACACTTGTTAGATGCGAGTGTACGAAGAATTACCTCTGTGTAAACTTATCTTATCTACAAAGTTTCAGAGAATTGCCCAACTTATTTTATGTCTTACTCTTTATCTCTTTCTCCCACTTTCTCTGTGCTTCTTAAACGTTTTCCTTGGCAAATTAATAAGCTAAAAGCGCTTAACAATTTCTTGTTTGATTCGATTTCTTTTCGATTACATTTTATATTTAAATGCAGCCAGACTCATTATATCCATTAATTTATTAGTTAGATATTATTTATTATACATATTTATTTATATTTATTTATTAATATTTATATTATATCATATTATATTATAATATATATTTTCCTTCCTTAAATTTATTAAATATCTCCCATTCCAGGCAAGGTTGGTTGTCATTTTGCACAAGCCTCGAATTTAGTTGCACAATATTGAGGCATATAAATTTAAGGAGGGTATTTCAAATGCGTCATATAAACTATATATATCTTCTTTTTGATTTGTTGTCATTCGCAGAGACGGAGAGAGGGTGAGAGACGGAGAGAGATGGACATTGTTATACGTGAGGAGGAGCTGTCGCTGACGCAGATTGGCGTTTATGCGTCGGTGTCGTTCCTTGTCGTCTCAGCGGTGGGTGCCGCCCTGTACACCACCTGCTCGAAACGCTATCGTCTCAACTGGTTCGAGCAGAATCTGCTGGAATCTGCCAGCGAGAACGATGAGGAGCAGCAGAGGTAAGTAAATCTCATTGCTGCCACAAAAATATTCTTTGCGTAATGCGTCATTTTGTGGAATTTGCAGCCGTGAGGCGCTTGTCGCTGGCGCAGTCGGTTACAATAATGTGGACAATTTGCATGGTGGCAAGTTTAACCCACACAATAATGTGGGGAATTTGAGTCCCACGTCACTTAAGTCGGAGGATGCTGATCCGGCCTTTTGGGTGCCCGCTTCGGTGACTTCATCGTCAACGGCAGCCGTGCAACAGCAGGTGTCCAATGCCACCAATGCCGCCGAGTTGGATTCAGCACCGGCCACGCCCACACCCACCTCGCCCACAGGCAGTCTCAAGTCGAATACGTTGTCCTACTGCTCGACAACATCGGTGCCCATCGCCCGCTCCGAGAAGCACGTTGTCCTCGCCATGAATCCCACCAGGCCCAGAGTCTCCTCCATGAACGCCAAGCTGGATCACACCAAAATAGACATGACCCTCTATCGCAGTGTGAGTAAAACATACCACAGTTCTAATATAGTAATTCCAATTTCCAATTAAGGAGTGATTAGATAGGAACAGCTTGTTCAACTGGAGGTGGTTTTGTTGGTTGGATAATTGGTAGTAAAGAGTTTGAAGCGACTTGAGTGCATAAGGTAGCTGGAGTACTTTTTAGGAGTTGTCAGGAGTAAGATTAGTCAGTGGTCCTCTGGGACCTCCTCAGTTGAAGTCTTCTCGAGTTTGAGTTGTGCTGAAGTTTATCAAACTGTCTCCTTGAGTTTGAGTTAACACTTACTAATGCAGATTCTCCAATCCCAAGTATGACCTCTATTCATGGCTGATTGTTGGGGTATTCCCATGAGAATGATCAATGGGAAAAGTGATGAACTTAAAATGTATAAGTTTCGATGAGAAGTTGAATATTTGTTTAATAAGCCAGTGCAATTTGCAAGTAAGTTAAGAATAAATAATTTCTCTGAAGTCAGCCCCAAGTATTTTTAAGGTATTTCGTTGGGCTGGATTTTTGCCAGAATTAAATTGAAGTCTCTTTTTACAATTGAGAATTTGTTGGGCAAGAGTTCAAAGTTCTTTTTGAGGGTTTAATTGTTTTATTTGCTTACTGACTTTAGGCACCCAAATTATAATTATTTTTGTAGCACTCGCAGCCGAAACATGCTTGCCCCGCTGCACCGCTGAATGAGCTGCGTGGCAATTTGCACGTGCGCCTCAGCTATGATCCTGTTGCTGGTCTGCTCAACTTGCGTCTGCTGGAGGCACAGAACTTGCAGCCGCGTCAATTTAGTGGCACCGCCGATCCCTATGCCAAGATACGTTTGCTGCCCGACAAGAAGAACTTTTGGCAGACGCGCATTCACAAGAAGAACCTCAATCCAGGTGAGTGTAAATTTCAGACGAGCTCTCTCGACTACAATATTCTAACTTTTATTTCTGTAACTTATTTTAAAGCTAATATTAGTTAGTCTTCTAGCGCGCAGCTTAATCAAATTAATATTAACATTTTAATATAAAAATTAATCACTCAATTCCCCTCTGCACTCCTTCAACAGTTTTCGATGAGCAGTTTGTGTTTGAGGTCAACGCTGGGGTCATCGATAAGCGCAGCGTGGAGATTCTTTTGTATGATTTCGATGCATATTCGCGGCACGTTTGCATTGGTGGCACCAAGCTGCAACTGGCCACACTGGATTTGAGCGAGCAGCTCAGCCTGTGGACGCCACTCACATCGGCCTCGGCCCAGGACATGAAGGTGGATCTGGGCGACATAATGGTCTCGCTGGCCTATCTGCCGTCGGCGGAGCGTTTGATGGTTGTGCTCATCAAGGCACGCAATTTGCGTATTGTGGATGATGCACGCAACTCATCGGATCCTTATGTCAAGGTCTCGCTCCTGGGGCCGAGTGGCAAGAAGCTAAAGAAGCGCAAGACGGGCGTGCAACGGAATACCGTTAATCCAGTTTACAACGAGGCGCTCGCTTTCGATGTGAACAAGGAGACGCTCAAGAATTGCCTGCTGGAGTTTACAGTGATCCACGATGGAGTTTTGGGTGAGTAAAACTATTCAAATGGCGAAAACTATTCTCGCTCCAAGTGACAAAAGAGGACAAGTACATAAGCAATATCGAATAGAATATAATTTCATCAAGAATATATTCTTGATTCAATAGGCATAAATCTAAACTGAAGAATTTATTCCTGGTGAATCTTCTTATTCCGAAATTATTGCATATTATCCTTAAGGATAATCCAATTTGCTAATGAATGCCTTCGCAATTTTCAACACAGGTTCCAATGAGATATTGGGTCGTGCTCTGATTGGCGGCTCGGCCGAGGTGCCGCCCGATGAGAAGATATTCTTTGAGGAGATGTTTCGAGCCAAGAACGCAACCGCTCAGTGGGTGCCGTTGCACGAACCGGCCAATAACTTGGGTGCCACAGCGAAGACAACAACCAAACACTAAAGCTTTCTGTTAACGCCGAACAGACACAAGTGTTGCGCAACTGTGGTTTGCGCCTCAACTAACAGAGGAGAAAGTTTCAAGGCTCCAAACAGGATTTCACTTGGCTACAGTTTTTCTGGTAACTTGCAGGGATATATATAAGAAGAAGAAGAAGAAGCATATGCTGAGAAATAGACAGTACCATATAAATATAATTTTATATATAGAAAAGCAGAGAACCGTAAATTTGAAATGAGAAGCGTTAATTTACAATATTTTCATAGTTGGTTTTTCTTTTATTTTACTTTATTTTAGTATAGTTTTTTTTAGAATACATTAGTTTGATTTAAATCTAATATCTATAAAATATTAATTATAGTTTAAGGAACTTTATTTATTTGTGAAACTTTATTTTTGGCGAGCAAGAACAAAATTGAAACTATTCACAATTAACAAAGAAAACAACAAAAAAGAAAAAAATCAAATACTTAATGTGCTTTCCATTGTATCAATTACTCGTCTAATCAAAGATATATATTTACATACACATATATATAATCAAATATATGGAAAATACTTGAATGTGCTAAATGTATGTCAAAGGGTACCTAAGATGCAATTATATATATTATACATTATATTTGCAAGCTATGACTAAAGAATATATACAAATAAATGAGGGATTTTGAAAGCCAAATACCATAAGAGATAAACTTCAATCTATATTAAATATATATACACACTATATAAATTATACACACACACTGCAAGTTAGATAATCAAAACTTACAGCTTCCGATTTTGAAATACTTTGGATTTTGCTAAATGTTTGGTTTCAGCAAAACACAAATAAAACGGGCACAAAAGTTAAACAAAACTAAAAAGTATTTATTTTTCGCTTTTTGCCAATACAAAAATATTTTACAATTATTATATATATACATACCTATATATGTATGTGTAACTTATAATAAAAGTTACTATTTCTTTGGGGAAAGAAATTCAATAGTTTAGTTCTTAGATTGAATGCACTAAATATAATCAACAAGCATGTAATAATTATAATATAATAAATATTGTTTAAAATAAAATAAAAACTTCTCCACTCGAAAACGCTGGCATATCTTTATCTTTATATTCCAAATATTATGTATTATGTACATTATATAATTTATTTTATAATTTCCTGCCCAGAACTTTACCCATAAGTTAAAGGCAGAGTTAATATAAAAGTTTCTTAAAAATTCAAGTATAACCGCAAGCAACCAAAAAAAAGAAGAGAGGAATGCCCTCAATGTCGTGACTTGCCCCAAAATCAGTCCCCGCCAACCCTGAGCCTCTCAACTACTGCAGGTCCCTTTTAACTTGACTTATTTGGCAAATACTTGGCAACTTGTTGACCAACTTGGCGTAAAAGAAAGTTGCCTTTGGCCAAGCCTTTAACTAATTTTCCAACATTGACTGATACATCTACTTGGAGAAGAAGGGTGAGAGGGAGAGGGGAGGGGTATGAGACGCCACATTGCTTGCTAAATTGTGGGTGTCTCAAGTCTTGGTCCCAGCGTGAGTTCGAGTTCGAGTCCTAGCCAGGGAGTCCTTGGAGTTCTTCGTGTCTCTCAAGTTTAACGCAAATTTCCTTTCAATCAAAATGTGCTTTCATTCAATTTAGAAGCACAGTTTCAAAAGTACACTAAAAGAAATTGTCATGTCACTGAGTCTGAGAAAGCATTTTTTGGATAAATATTCTTTAAGAAATTAAAGAGAATTTTTAGCTTAAATCAAGAATTTGTAGAATAAAATATTCTTATAAAATGAAAGCCAATTTTAGGTAAAAATATTAACTTAACAAAATTAAAGAGACGAAAAACTATGAATTAAAAGCTATGTAATCTCTATTGTCAAACTGACTCGTATTTCGGTTCTCGTTCCGGTTCCTGAATTGTTTACATTTTTTTTTCGGTATTGGGTTTCATTATTCAGTAATTATATTGGTTTCTGTTACTGGTTCCTTCGGTTCATGTTCCGATTACGGATATGCTCTGACAACCTGGAAAGAAACACTACTTTTGTAATTACAGCTTAACTTAAAGCGTTTGGATAATACGCATTAATTTTTCTTCAAGTGCTTGCCTGAAAATCGAGTGTAAGCTGGCCGAAAGTGCAATGGGTGTGGTAAAAAGAAAAGAGCAAACTGTGAGCAGTTGCCAACAGTTGAGATGGCGCCTAAAACGCAGACTAGACGCAGCCCAACTGCTTATCGGCAAAAGCGGAAAACTCTCCTGATAGATTGTCAGCTAAGCACATATATATTTATATGTTTGTATGTTTATATCCGCATTGGGGATAGAAAGCCATCATTGGAGATAGGGGAATTGTGTGGCCAAATATCTGGCTTGTGTTAGCAATTTTTCTCACCCGGTAGTTGGCTTAATTTTATATTTGCAGTTGTGTTTTAATAAAAATCGAACTTTAATGAGAAAGAAGTCAGTAGTCGATAGAGCTCGGGATGAAATACCCTATAAATATGAATAAACGATTTTTTGAAGTGTGTTTCAACTGATTTTGATTAAATGTTTAAGTATGATTTCGATTGTATTATTTAATGCCAAGATATACAGACGGTTGGAAAGATATGTGTTTAAATTGTGGCTCTTAGAGCTATCGGTAATCGATTTTAATTAAAAGTTATCGGTAGATTAAAGTAAAATTGTTCTGCATGTGAAATACGAGAATTATTGCCGAAATTATTGCTCTTTTAGTTTCTGAAATTTGCTCATTCAGACATACAGACATATAGACTGACAGATGCTATATCGGCTAGGTTGATGCTGATCAGCAATATATACATATATACTATTTGTGGTCGAAGATGCTTTCTTTTACTATCTTACTAACTTCTTTCTCATTAATTCTCAATCCAATTAAATATGTAAAAAAAATCGTAGCCTCTTTGAATGATACTCAAATAAGTTCCCAATTAAGATAGGCTTCATAAAGAAGCTGCAATTAACTACAAATTGGGATCAATAGAACTCGCATTAATACGTTAATTTATTTGTTGCCACATCGCGACAGTTTCAAATAAAATCTTGAACAGACTGCACACACACAGACATTTACACACAGACACACACACACATCCATTCTTATTGGCCATTCAATATATCAGCTATTTTTTTTTGTCTGAGTGTTTTTCATTCTTTCATTCCCAAATTCAACTATCAATTTTTGGCTGGAATACTTAGCCTCAAAGTCCATTCACAAAAAAAAGTGAAGTAACTGTAACTGCTAACGAGCGAATTCCATTTTTAATTTCGTTGAGCTTCTTTTCTGTCTTTTCTGGTACTTTTCAGCTTCTTTTCTGCTGCTGTTCTCCGTTTGCAAAGCTTGTCCAACGTAAACTAACGGCATTTTCCTTTACTTATTTACACAATCAATTTCGTGCTTTTGTGATGCGGCAAAAGACTAACGACAAATGGCGTTGAGCGCACGACTTCTTCCAATATTTCCACCAATTCTCTATCCCTATCTTTCTATACACTCTGAAAAAAATATGCCATGCAACAAGTAAAGTATTCTTTAAATCTAGCCATTTGAAATGTGATCAGGTTCTCCTGTTTTAAGATTAGACAGAAATGATATACAAAATAATTTGTATTTGCCTTAAGTTACTATTTTTTCTCAGTGTAGACTGTTGCATTTTGCTTTTTATATTGGGTATTTTTTCGTATGTTTCTCCCATAGCTGCTGTCGTTTGTACCGTTAAATTCGGCTTCGCTTTCGCATTCGCATTTGGTGTTGGTGTTGGAGTTCTCCCCCTGTCCGCGAGGGAAATTGTAGTCAAAGCGCAAAAAATGTCAGATTGTTGTTTTAGCTAGCAGCCCCCGCCTCCACACTTCACACACACACACACGCACTTGTCGCTTATGGCTGTGCATTACAATTTGTGTGTGTGTGTGTGTGAGTGCAGTTAGTAATAGTTACAGTTCTAGTTTCTTGTTACATTACCCATTTTTCTGATACCCTTTAAAATAGGGTATTTTGGTGTTGTCGCGCATATTGAACAGAGTTTACCAGAAGTGCGTATTTTTCAGCTGCAGTTAATGAGTCACACCCTGTATATATTTTCATATCGCCTTAAACGCTTAGTTTTTTTTTTTATTTTTAACAATTGAATTTATATGTGTTTATTTATTTTAAAGGGTATTTCATCTTTGGCGAAGTACGTAAGAGACAGTTGTTGCCCCATCTTCCTCCCACACACTCTCTGCAGCTTAGCAGTTGTTGTGCTCCTTTTGATGCTGACCGCATTCGTTCTCGTCCTCTCTTTTTTTCGTGTTCCTTTTTGGTGGCCTTTTATTGTTTATGCAACTGTCAGCAGTTTTCGTCGAGGAAGTTTTCGTCTCACAATTGGAGATTTACTACACATCGTGTGTATGTATGTATGTGTTTTGTTATGTATGTTTGCTTTGGCTCAGCTTACATGGACAATGTACAAAATGTGAGCGCGTTTTCTTTGTGTGTGTGTGTGTGTGTGTGTGTGTGTGTGTGTGTGTGTGTGCATTGTTTTATATTTGTTATCATTTCCAATTGTTTCTGCGACTTTTGACAGCTAGCAGATTAGCTTGGCGACGCCGCTGCTTCTGCAGAGCAGCAGATATCAGTAACTCTTTCGTTTATTGGCAAGAGTCTAACGGAAAATGTCCAGGGAAATCAGCGTTGAATAGATGTGCAATAGGCTCTACCCCCTTCCCCCACCGCATCTCTTCATCGACGAATGCAGCTCATTTTTGTTGGGTTACCCGCAACGCATTTGACAGATCTGTGGAATATCAAATTTAATAATCATGCAGAAGACATCTTTGGACTGCCGAGGCATATTTATGATTTATGTGCGTTGCATGCAACTTCAAACTCAAAATTTGTGCAGCATGAAATTGTGATGAGTACTGAGAATTTAAAATAAGATAACATATTTATTATTGTTCATTTTGTTATTTTCACTATTGTGAATATAATTTTTATTCGATATTTCATTTTTTCATAATAATTATTATTAAATTTATTACTATTACGAACTGCAATCGCTTTTCGAGGACTCTACGAAATCCAGCTCATCCTCGCCCACTTCTTACCTAGCGAATGACATGATTTCTCCAGCTGTGCTCTATGACACAAAAAATACGTGTTAACAGAAATGATTAAGTAATAGTTACTTAGGAAGTCAAACGGCATTTCGAAAGATCCGATGATGCTGGTCAACAAGAGCCATACATACTGCTCGAAGCTAGAACCGTTTGGGAATCACATCTACCAACGAAGGTATCGGAATACCAAAATATGATAACTTGATATCATTTTATTCACTGTTTCATATGGCGCCAATAAGTTAGTTATTTTTGCGTTATTTCCGCTAAAAATGTTTATAGAAAGTCATTTGATGTGTCTGCAACATGCTGTGGCAAGTGATTTTAATTTTTTCCTTTTTTGTTTGTGGCACAAAAATGAAAATTAATTAAATTATTTACTGCTAAGCAAATTTCACATCTGCGGTTTTAAATGCTATATGCAATGCAGCAGAAGCAGCAGTAAAAAGTCATCAATAAACAAAATTTATGGCTAAAAACACAATTGTGCAGCGAACATGGAAAACAACAATAGTGACAACAACAACAACAACAACAGCAACGGGTACAAACAACAACAAAGTGGGCCCAAAAATGGGGCGCCAAAAAAGACGATAACTAAAGGCAAAGCCAATTAAAGACACGCCTCAACAGCCAGCAAATGTGGGCGTGGCACAATGCTATAAAACATTGGGCACATTACCCAAAGCATCCCTCTGACCCCTTTCCCCTCCCCCCACTTCTCGACCATTCGACTCCTGAAGCAGGAGTCAAAATAGTGACGAGTAACCAAATTTCCGCACCCAATCAGCATATTTAAATTGTGTTGTGTGTTGGTGATTGAAATGCATGAGCTACAACACACACACACACACACACACACATGCAACGTAAATAGGACAACATTGTTGGTGGCGACGCTGTGCATAGATCAGAGGGACACTCTGGTCACACTGGCAAACATGCATTTTTACCCCAAACACAAAAAAAAGTCGGCAACTTTTTGACTCACGCTTTAAGCGCCAGCCAAACAAGTGATGCCAACTAACGGCTAACAAAACAGCTGTATAATGATGTAAAAAACAGCTAAAAAAAAATTAGTTGCAAAAAGGAAAAATGTATATCATTTTGCGATTTAAAACATTTACCTATTTTTTTAGTTGTGTAAAATTAAAGAAGATTCTTTTTTTTTCTCTTCTCTTATTCCAGCGCTAAGATCCACAAAATTTTCCACCTTATTTGCAAAATTTTAATGTTGCACTTTTGGCAAAGAACAATTTTAACAGTATATTTTTAACAGGGAAAATCGGGACAGTATCGAATTTTCAGTTTTAAATGCATTTTCAAATATATGGTCAATGCACGGCTAAAATTTTTCCTCCTCAATTCCTCGAATTACTTTTTAACGTGAAAATCAAGCAAACGTCGAATATCCAACTTGCAGTGCATTTCTAGTCCAGAAGTCAAACCATTACAAAATTACTTTAACCAATTTATGGTTTTTAAGCTTCAGTTTCAGGTTTCACATAAACTGACATTTTTTCCGCTAATTGGTCAGCACTGGCTTACAGCTGGCAACTCTACTGGTTGCCATTCCAATTCCCATTCTCCCATTCCATTTGACCATACCGCATACGGGTTTCCAGGCACATTCAGATTCCCATTCTCATTCCCATACCGATTCCGATTTCGATTTCGATTCCCGTTCAATGCTGGTCAGCAGTTTCGTTTTGATTGTGCGATTTTCCATCTATTTTTTGGTTTGCCTTTTTCTCTCTACCTTTTTTCTTTGTGTGTGTGTGTGTGTGGAGTGAGTTGGTCAACCGCTGTCTAATTGCTGAGCAACGACTAAGCTCGCTAGCAACACAAGCCTCTTGCTGGATGCCAAATGCCGCCTTATGTGCCCTGCCAAGGTGCATGGCCTCGTTTCAATATTGTTTCCCCCCCCCAACAAGAGAAAAGGGAGAAAAAACAGCTATGGTCACACTGACTCGAACACTTGAAGCTATTAATTTTTAATTGGAATTTAGGCGCAAAGTCGTAAGTATATTTTGTTGTTTGCGAACTGGAACTGGAAGTGATCCCTATTAAATGGCTTCCGCAAGTATTGAGAAGAGGCCAAAAAATCTGAAAGAAAACATTGCTGGAATAATTTCGGTTAATCTCTCGTTCATAAGCCTGAAAGTCAAGAATTTCCCTTTATTAATCATGTAAAAGCTTTGCCACACTTTGTACCCATTTAGCTGCATACAAACGGAGATCAATTAATTTCCCCACAAATTTTGATGTGGGTTTTTAAAGAGAGAGATTTGAGTTATTTGTAAAGAATCGCTCTCTGAGCTTTTCCTATATAATGGGTTTAACTTTCCAGTCTGCCTCACTTTTATTTTTGTGCCACAAAAAAGAGTTATCTCTTATTTGAGTTTCTGCAGCGTGTTCGTGTCATGACGTCACAACACGTAGCGCTTCAGGTAAATTTTTGGGTTGCACGTGTATTCCTTTAGCGTCAAAGATAAAAAACGTTTGACAGCCTCAAAAATCTCGAAAAATGCGTTTCTATTTTTAGAGGTATGTTTTTAAGCTTTTTTTTTTTGATAATGTTGACAGAGCGCTTGAAAATTTTGAAATATTTCAGGGAAATGGTTTTAAAGAGTGGCACAAGCACTTCTTGCTACTTGAACAGGATCCCTTAAATATGTTTTTGTATCGTTCACAGTTTCAGAACCTAATTTGTTTAAATATTAAATATATTATTATTATTATAGTTATTAAATGCAGTCCAAAATCTTAACAAGTGTCGACTTAAACAGAATGGAAAACTCTTAAGAGTCTTTTTTCTGTTGTTCTTTGTGGTTTGTTGTTTTTCGAGTGTTTTATCAAATTATCAAGTTTTGGGCGACATGAATGCTGAAAGTGTTTTTGCTAAACTGAAATACAACTGAACAGTTTACCTGCTATTGTCATATGGTGTGTGTGTGTGTGTGTGTGTGTGTGTTGTTATCAGCTAACGACATTTGCTCTTGCAACCCATCTAAAACATTCGGTGGCGATTTGTGTTAAACAATTTGTAGCTCATGTTTTGGTTGTACTTGTTGTTGTTGTTGCTGCTGCTGCTGCTGCAGGCGCAAACTGATTTAACTTATCGCGCTTGCCACGCGTGCCACTCATGTGAAAACAAGCAGTTGCAAGGAAACACAACACACACACACGTTGTCATGGTCGCGCAGTAACTGTTACTGTTACAATTACTGGCAACATGGTCGCGCCACAAGTGTGGCAGACAGCCGAACAACAACATCAACAACAGCGGCAGCAACAACAAGTTTTCATCGCGCCCATAGGATAGGCAACAGTAAATTGGTTTATGTTTAAGTTCGAAATTGTATCTGACTAAATTAAATTTTAAAATCTTTTCTATCTTTTTTTTATTTAATTCTTTAATGTCATTTTACACAATAAATACAAAAAGTAAAAAACTAAAAACTTCAGCAACTAAATGTGAAACAAATTAAAGTCAGCCTTCTTCCCTTAAGTCAGTCAATGTTTAACTTACTTTTTCTTGTTCCTTTCGAGGGATAACGGCACTTTATCAATTTTGCAGCTCGTTTCAAATTTATGTTCTCTGGCGCAGCTTGAATAAACTGAAAACTGTATTCGAGCCAAGTCTCATAATTTTGTCATTTTGCAATTGATACTCAAACATAGGTAAGGGTGCGGGGTAGGTGAGTCTGACCATGTTGTGTATACACACACACACACACGCACACACATTAAACATAAGCCTTGAAGTATGCTACACTTGTGACCTGTTCCCTTTTATCCTGCTAACTGGCTACATTCTATTCCAGACAGTCATAAAACATAAATCTCAACAACAACAACAACAACAAATCACTAACAAGTAAAAAGTTGGAAAGACGAAAAAAAGAGGTTCAAGAGCTCGACAAAAATTTGAATTCGAATCCGAAAAACCCGTTACCCGTTACCCGTTATCCGAGTGTTGCCAACTTTTGTTGCTGTTGCTTTTTCTGTTTGTTGTATTTTGTTTCTGTTTTGTTTGGGTTTGTTTTGTTTTTTGTTTTCTGTTTGAGTTTTTCTCGTGTTTGCTGAATGCTCAATAGTCATAAATTTTTGTACTTTGTTTTGGGCGCAACGAGCAAAAAGAAATTTAACTGCATATTTTTCGTAAAATTCAATTTGGTTCCATTTGCCTTCTATGCAGTGTTTTCGACTTGCACCGCACACTGAGAAAAATAATCAAGTTTCGATACTTGAAATTGATTCACCTTAAATGGAGTTGCTTACACTCAAAAAGTGTTTCTCAGCATTTAGAAGGAAATATTTAAAAATAAACATTTTTAATTTTATTTGTTATTTATTGTTGGAATCCCTTTTATTTTAATTTATTTATGGTGTTTTTTTGATTAATCAAATTCTTACTGAAATTTGTTAAAAACTTTATTTCTAAAATTTAGAATACATTTTTCATAATTATTTGGTTTTTGACAACTTTATATATTTAAATATTAATCAGTTTGCTTTTTTACTTGTTTACAACTAATTAATTTATTTAAACTTCGAATTAATTACTTAAGAATAAAATTAATTTCTTATGCAATAACATTTTACATTTTGTAAATGATTAAATGAATTCTTTAATTAAAATTCAAGTTGTGCAACAAAATACTTAATTTAATGTAAATTTTTGTGTGTGTCTGTGAATTTCTAGCTTGTGCCTGTGCCCCTACCCCTCCCCCTAACCCCCGCCCACCCTTGCGTTGCTAGATTGTCAGAAAGGTCATAAAGAATATTTGAACGTAGAACGTGGTAAGCAAAAAATGAAAAAATTCGACTAATAACAATGTATTCTACCTCTCTCTCTCTCTCTCCCCTCTCTCTCTCCCTCTCTCTCTCTCTCTCTCTCTCTCTCTATCTCTCCCCCGCCGAAGAAGACCACGCCCACACAATTTTATCGCGCTGCCTCGAAACGGAATGAAATGCGACAAGAGAAGGAAAAGAGGCGAACGTCCTGGCAAATGTCCTGGCAAATGTCCTGGCAATCGCCAAAGTCCAGCAAAGCAGTACCCAAAACTTGTTCTTCTTGTTGTTATTGTCCCATTTGTTGTCCTTGCCACAGTAGAAGCAGCAGCAGCAGCAGCAGCAACAACAGCAGTGGCAGCAACCGCAAAAGCCGCAGACAAACTGTTTGTTGGCCTGTGTGGTAAGGTGAGGGCGAGGGTGGGCATGTGGAAAGTTATCGTGCATTTGGTTTATGAATTCGGTTTTAACTGTAAGCGTTCAGCTGGAAAATGCCAGCTATTCTACAGCTGTCTGGCAGTTCTACTCCCTACCTGTCCCTGCCACGCTCCATTGCAATTAGAAAAAAATAGAACTTTTTGTTGTAAGCATTTTTCTATCAATTTTGCAGCTCGCTTTAAGTATGGCTGACCCTTAAAATGATGGCTCGCTTCAATTCTTTTTTTGTTGCCTGTTTGTTTTGGCCACACAGCATTTTAATTGGTCTAATTTTTTTGTATTTTGTTTTTTGGTGCATGCCCAAAAGAAATTGTTTACATTCATTTGGGTAATTTACAAAGTCAAACAAATGCCGCCAATCAAGTTCAACATTGTTAATTAGTCGCGCATACTTTTTTAATTACGCGCATTCAAAAAAGTATTTTACATATTTTGACTAAGAAAACTTTTTCTTTTTTGACTTGATTAAAAAATACGTTTTTCTTGTGAAATTTCTTAGTTTGAATTTATTGAAAAAATGCCATTACTTTAAGAATGTTAATACAAAAATTGAGAGAAAGTCTAAAATCGAGAAAATTTTGAATTTGCAATCATTTGCTGATATACATAGGTTGTTTAAGAAGAGCTCGACTGAAAGATACCCTAAACACAGTTGTTAAATTCTTCGTAGTTTAGGTTTGTTTAATATGAAAAAGGTTAACAAAATCAATAATAGTAATAATAATAAAATGGGATCTATGTGCATTATTTCCATTGATTGGAAAGCGAAATATAGTTGCCGGAAAACGATTTATATCGATAATCGCGAAACATTTATAATTGTCGATAGAATTTAAAAATAACCCGAACTTATATTCCAAAATGGAAGTCTCTGATAATCTCTGAAATCGGCTTGGCTATACAGACTTGGTTGTTCCTGCAGATCGAGAATATGTATATTTTATATTGGTTCGTCCTTGCTTCATTTTGCCTGCCACATAATGTCGCTCTAGATCAGTAAACCCGTTTTACACATTTCCAATGTGGAAAAGGAAACCATTTAGTTAATTTGCCTGATTTTTCGCTTGACTTTGGGTAATTGTGACATTCCACATGACTTGCATTTTTGGGACTACAGTTGAAATACTTGAACCCATTTGAATAAGTCCTGAAAGTCGCGCACATTTGCACTGCTAACCAAACAGGAAATACGACGAATACTTGCGCACAGATACGGATACCACAAACACACGCACACATACACACATACACACATACACACGTAGACACAATCGCAGTCACACATGCGATATTCAAATGCAAATTGACTTCGCACACGCCACACAGCTCTTCAGGTTTTTCTTCACCCTTTTTTCCACCAACTCTGATTCGTCTTACTCTTGGATTTGCTAGCCTTTTTTTCATACCCTTGTGGAAGGTATTATGATTAGGTTGTAAGGTTTGTAACGTTATAAATTATATATAAACTTGATCTGCTGCTTGCATGTTTATCTCATTTTTTAATCTTGAGAAAACTTTGACTATTTTCGTCCTTTTTCTGCAGTCAGAGCTTTTAGGAGCTAATAGTATCGTGTCACTATTAAATTTAGCTGTCATAGGAACAATCGGGAGAAAGATGAGTTCTTGTAATAAAACCCTTTTGTTTAACTGAACCAAACTTACCAATACATGCGTTTTATTATGTTTCTCACATTTTAACTGATAATCATGCAGTTAATAATTACAATATGACCAATTATTATTAAGATCAGACAACTATATCATTTGGCATTCATAAGAACAATCTGTCTGTTTTCCCAATTCAAAATTTAGTTTATGTCGACTTAACTTCCATCCGCAAGTGTATATAAACTTCGGTGTGCCCAGGAAAGAATTTCTTTCTTGTTCTGAGCTAGTTTTGAGTTTCGATAAACTTTTTTTTGCTGAACAAATATTATGGATTTTTACATGTTATGGTTTGTTGTTGTTGTTGTTGCCACAGCGTTCAGATTATGCGGCAAAAGGGTTAAGCAGGTGCAGGAGCAGGAGCAGGAGCAGGAGCAGGAGCAGGAGCAGAATGTTTACGATGATGATTATGATGATGATGATGATGTTGTTTCTGTAGTAGTTAGAAATCGTTTTGCATTTCTCAACGCGCTTGTCAACTGTAAAATTTAGGTAAAAATAACTTTTGCCACTTGATCTACGCAGCAGTTGGCGAAAGTTTTACAATCGACATAGTTTCGGCTTGAGCAACATGCAATTTGCCTAATTAGCCAAGAGTTTCAAGTAGCTAACAATAAAAAAACAATTAAAAACAGTCTGCAATCTGAAGTTGTATTGCATAAATCGAAATGCAGGCAAAAACAAGTTTAATTGGTAATAAAGTTACTGCACTTAAATCACTTTATGATATTGGCAGCAGCTAATTATGTTGTTAAAGAAGAAAAACTAAAAAATATTTTGTAATTTTTAGATAACTTAATTTATTTTCTCCGCTTTGAGTTTTAGGTGTGGATTTGTAGAGCCAAGATAATTTTATTAAAATTGTTATTAATTTTTATTATATTTTACTTTTTCTTGGCAGGAGAGGTTTTTAGACACATTCTTCATGGGCTTTGGATCCATGGCCAATTGTTCCACTCTTCAGTCAGCCTCGACAAACACAAGTCACAGCGAATATCCTGTTGAAACAATCGCACTTTTTCCATGTTTTTGTATGCTCAACTCAACGCTTGTCAATCTTTTTCATAATCGGACATCTCAACTTAAGTTTAAAACACTTAACTGCCACTTCGATTGTTCAGAGTATCAAGTTGTAAGTTTTCCAGCTTTAAAATCCAGTTGTGCCGCATTCGGCTTTAAGCATTTGATTTGTTGCGCGTGTCCTTGCCACAAATAACCCTTGTACTGGGTGCCGAGTCATGTCTGATGTTTAATGCCTGCGCTGCCAGTTGTCTCCTTATGGCCATTTTGCTTGGGCTGCCACACACACTCCTACACACACACACACACACAAACACACTTCATTTGCGATAATAGTTTGTTAGGCCCAGTAATAACAAAAAGGACGCATCAAACAATTATAGTCCCGCCGCTCGCTGACATAAAAACCTTTGACAAATTTGCTTTGTTGCTGTTGTTGTTGTTGCTCCTTCTGCACTTAAGGCGTTCTTTTGACAACAACAACAACAACAGCGACAACAAACTAACTTGCTAATGAAAAGTTTATGTCCACGGGGCATATACTTAGAGCACCATGAATGGATATTGTCGCAGCGAGGCACCATAGCAAAAACTGATCAGTTTTTGGCCAGAAATATAGAATCCTGAAAGCAGACATTCTAAAACTTAAATATTAAGGATTATCAAACAAATTGACAATCTAACAATACTAAGAAGTGTTATACGATTAAGCAAATACTGAAGATTAATAATTTATATGTGAAAGTTGGAGTTTTTTTAAAGATTTTTGCTTAAGATTGAATTAATTTATTAATTATACAAGATAGACTTGATGTTAAAGTAGATATGTTTTTTTGTGGGAAACTTACACCATAAAACCGATTAAGATAGGGGTATTTTCCGGAACTGTGCATAGAACATTTATAATTTATATTTATT
This sequence comes from Drosophila nr. medialis 2 BK-2023a, assembly GCA_035044325.1. Lineage (NCBI taxonomy): Eukaryota > Metazoa > Arthropoda > Insecta > Diptera > Drosophilidae > Drosophila > Drosophila nr. medialis 2 BK-2023a. The sequence continues at coordinate 1,077,879 of JAWNMH010000393.1, forward strand.
AAAAATTCCAAAATCCAAGCTAGTAGATTGAAAAACATTGCCTTATCTACAAGACATATTATTCTTAAATGAGTCGAAAAATATTACTAATTAAAGATTACAAAATTCAGATAAGAATAACCAAAATCATTGCAGCAATTTATTTTTGTGACAAAAAGTGTTAATTTGTCCCATGGTGACAAATAAATGCAAGCAAACTCGGCTTCAGCTGCTGCTGTCGTTGTAGCTGCGTCATGTTGCTGCTGCTGCCTGTCTGTTTAGTGCTAATATTATTTACACCGAATAGTACACTGAGTGTGGCAGGAGAGGAGCGCGGTGAGGGGAGGCGCGAGAAGAGAAGCAAATGATAGTGGGACATAGACACAGCCGCACTTTATGTGAATGACGCCCACAAGGCATCAACTGGATTTATAACGCATACGCAGCGTGGCCAGCGCACAAAGATATGCAACAACGTTTTCTATAAAAGAGAGTGTGTGTGTGAGTGTGTGCGTGTGTGTGTGTGCGTAAGTGTGTGCGTGAGCGTTACTATATTTTGAAAGCAAAATGTGTCAGCCGCAAGCGACACAAGCATTCAACAATGCCAACATGAGCGTGACGCAATATACGCTCACAATTAACAAAGGGTAGGGGCTGAGGGCGTGGTTATTTTATTACACACACACACACACACATTTCTGAATGCCAACTGTTTGCGTGTGTGTGTTTTTGGTCGGGTTGTTTGCCCAATAGGCCTGAGCAAAGTCATTAGAAAATTTCAATTATGTAAACAACAACAGAAACTAAAACCAAAATCGCAAATATACATGAATATATGGGGATGATCGAAGTGCGATAAGCACATATACACTGTGCAAATATTTGGCTACTCTCGTCAGTGAATTTTCCATTTTCTTTTTGCATATGCTCATTGTAAATTGGTGATATAGTCAGAAAGTATGTAACGGGCAGAAGAAAGCATATTCGACGCCATATGGTATATATGTATATATATTCTTGATCAGCAGCAATTTTCGAGTTGATTTAGCCATGTCCGTCCGTCTGTCTATATAACAAACTGAGCTCTGATAGTATAAATACTGAACACTATATGGAATTTAAGTTCTGGTGTACAAAATCAAGTTTCTATTATTTTATCCATGACTTCATTCGTTAAGCGACTATCGATAAAAATCGATGTGCAATGACAAAAACAGCCAGGATTTGCCAGTTATAGCATATTCATTGAGTTTTGCATATAGCTTGGCATATTCTCCATCAACTGCAGAAATTTCACCTAGAAGAGAAGAGAGCAGCAAGATAAGCGATGTAGCAATCTTGGGCGTGTATGCAGAGAGAAGAGAGCAGCATGATAATCGAAGCACTTTTACAGATTTGCGTATACAAACTTGTGTTAACTTTAAATAACGATTTCTTATCTCCTATGTTTCAACATTACGCTTTGCATGAATATTTATTTGCACACACACAAATTCGCTCAGCTCTGTCACACACACATAGACACACGCATGTGTGTGGGTTTATGGCACCGTTGTCAGGTATTTTACGAGCATTGTATCGATAAACAATAAAATCACACACACAACACACACACACACACCCCCTTCAATCACCCCTTTGTGCAACGCTGTTAGAAATTTGTATTTTTATTTTCATTTTCATTTTATTTGTTTTGTTTGCCTTTTTGTATGCAGAATGTAAAGAAGGGAATACCACGCCCCCCTCCCAACCACCCCTCCCCAATCCCTACGCCTTCATTTTTATTGAAGCACATCGAAATTGAAAAGAGCCTTTTGAATGAATGCAAAATGTGTGCCGCTTCTGCCTGGCTGGCTGCCCCCTCCCTCCTTGGCGAAAAGTTATTATGTGCTGCGTGTAATATTTATAATGCAATAAATAATTTTATTATGTGCCGCGAAAAGAAATAGAAATGAAAACAAAAACAAAAACAAAAACAGAAACAGAAGCAGAAGCAGGCTGAATGCACAAATAAATCACAAAGAAAATATGCAGTCGCTGATAAATGCTGCATAAATTGAAAACTTTCAAGGGGCAAATGAGTTTCACAATTTCCATAGACCCTCCTCATTCATTCATCCATTCGTTCCATTGCAATTTAACGCTTCCACATTCCTGTCGACAGCCACAAAAATCCACAAAACATTGTTAGCCCTAAGCCCAATGACTCACTTTGGCAACGATATACGTATTTCTGTATGTTTGCCTGTGGGTCTATATGTCTCTATATATGTATATAGCTCCCATAACTCCAGGTTTAGCTCTGGAGACAAACGATATGCGAATTTAAATGCGAGCACCTTTTAAGGCGTGCCAAACGTGGGGCGAATGTCGAACGTTAAGCTGGGGATTTGTTTAATGGACTTGAGCTTGGCTAAAAGGTGCGAATATCAATGAGGGTAAACAGCTAACAAGTATTTGCAACTGCCTCTTTTTTCCTAAGCTAAATTTGTGTTTTCTTTGTCAACCAAAAGTTAAAGTTTGCCCAATGCTTAAAGTCGTCCAAAATATTTAACAGTTGAATTAATACAATTTGCTGACAAAATTGAATGTTCACATAAAATGCTCTAAATTTGTCAGTCTTCATGTAAATATGACAAAATTGATTTGCTTGTCAAATTTGACATAAGCTCATCAGATATTTAACATCAACTTAAGACAAAAATGCATTTCAAAGTTAAAAAATTAGCTTGTTCGCAAATTTGTCAAATATTTAACACTGCAGAAGTGATGAAATCACTTACATGTTAAAGTAGTTGTTAACTTTATATGACTTTTAACTTGCGTAACTTTTTGCTAACTGGCAAAATGTTTTGTAAATTGAGTAAAAAGAAATTTTCTGCCTTCAAATGATATGCAAATCTTTTGTATCTATAGCTTTAATCCACTTCACGCTCGACAGCCTGCACTATATATGAACTGTGTATGTTATTTTTTCATTTCATCAAGTGAAATTGCCACACACACAAAAACACACACACAGAGAGAGAGAGAGAGAGAGAGAGAGAGAGAGAGAGGGAGAGATATAGATGGGGAGAGGAAGCATGCAACTGCATCTATATTGATAAATAATAATTTGTCGCAGCTCTCACTCAAAGCGAAAATTTAATTGCTTGTCGCTGGGCGGGGATCAGGCCAAACCTAAAGGGAACTATGCTGGTAAGGGTGGGTGGAGGGAGGGGTGGGGATGCTGCTGCGGTGTGCGAGAGCACCGAAAGCGGGGCTAATATGCAACACTGAAAATTGTTTGACTAGGTGCCTGCAAACATTTGCTTCGCTGCGGCGTTGCGTATGCGCCATGGGCGCCAAAGATAGATGGATGAATGGATGGATGGGTGAATGGTTCGGTAGATTGGCGGTTGACTGGGTGGCGCGGTGGATGCACCAAAGAAAATAAAGCAAGTGAAGAAAACAGAGTGCGAAAAGAAAAATTACATTATATAATAAAAATTTCAATGTAAATAATGAGCACTCCTTAGGAAAAATCCCATTTTATTTCTTTCCTCGGTCCTTTAAAAAATATAAAAAATATATGGAATGTTGCAGAATGAACCGCAAAAGAGAAAGTGCTCGTATGAAAAATATGTAAATACAGCATTAAATCAAATTAATGTTATATGTTGGCAATTTAGAGAATATAAAAAGAAAGGAAATGGAAAGTTAGGCGTTAAAAAAGAGCAAAAACATAAGAAGAGAGTCAAAATCAAAACAAAAATAAAGGAAAAGAGAAAAAGAAGTGTCAACTCTGAGGAGAAAAGATTTATGTTCCACAAATAGGATTGTTCTGAGCCAAATCAGTTTGTAGAGATTTGATCTGGAGAGAAAGAATTTCCTTGATAATAGATGGTGTGTGCTTTTTTCACAGTGTAGAATTGGCAATCAGACCCAGTGACTGGGTTTGGCTTCCACATTTGATTGGCTTCCACATGGCTTGATTAATAATGGTGCGCTTTTGTGCCGATATTGACAAATATTACACACCGCAGACATAACGACGACGAAGACGACGGCGATGACGACGACGATAACGATGTGGAAAAGTCGTCCTCCTTTGGAAGAAGGACTTCAGTTTCACTTGTCAATTGTCAATTGCCATGTCAGCAGCTATGGAATTAACGGTATTCAACTCGCTCGCTCGCAGGCGCAACGAAATTCTTTCACATTTTAACAATGCGTGCTGCAGATGCCCCACTCCCCAATCCCCAATCCTTCCTTGTCCCCAGTCATAACTTTGCTGACACTTTCAATCAGCATCGGCTGCAGAAAGAACTTCAGATTTCGCTCAATAAATGTCATTAGATTGTCAAGTGCATATTAGAGCAATAATTGCGGGACGTGCTCAGCATTTTGCAGCGAGTGAACTAAAAAAAAAAACAGATTGTAAGATGTATGTGAAGAAAATTGATTTTTTCCCGACATTTACATATCAATAGAGCCAAACTAAAGGCGCTGGGGCAGGCTTCACATACTTAACCAATAAACATCCGTTGAAAGAGGTAAACTTTTAATTTATATACTTCACAAAAGTAAAAATGTTTCTTGCCCCTTCAAGTGTTTATTATAAAATTGGGGTGGTAAAAAATACAGTTCAGCTTAATTCATATGAATCTATAAACTACCTTCAAATGCTTTGTGTACATGAAATCGATTCCTTGGGGATATACTTCAATCACAGAAGCCGAAGATTGAAGTAATTTTTGAAGCTCTGAATTGATAAAAGTGTTTCCTTTAATGCGAATCTAATAAAAATATATAAATATTATTATATTATTATTAAATAAAGTTAATTGTGAAAAGTTCAAATATCTTTAGTTTTTTTCAAGTCTTAAATATTTAAAAAAATAATTTTCAGTTTGACTTTTGGTTGCAACTTGGCGCCACTAACAACTTGAGGTCACCTCTTGTGTGCTAGTGTGTTGTTTATCCGCAGTAACCTCAAATGGCACTTTTTATTGTGGCTGCCACACAACAATAACAACAACAATAACAACATGGAATTAAAAACGTCACGAGTTCTTCTTCAGCTGCTGCTGCTGCTGCTGTTGCTGCTGCTACTGCTGGTGCTTTCGTTTTACGCGTGTGTGTGGCACTCAAGCCAAACCATTGCCATTTTATGAATAATTCATATCAACACACACACACTGGAGACACACACACACACACTGGAGACACACACACACAGATAGCTGAAGCAACTCTCAACACAAACGGCACGCATACATTTTCGTATTGACACTCTTCGCGTTTGGCCTGCTCGGAAATTCACATTCTTTTGGCGAATACTCATCATCGTTGGCTGCTCGGCGTTCGACACTCGACTCTCGACTCTCGGCGTCATTGTCTCTCGGGTGTTGCCGCCTTTGTCTGCGCCTGTCACTGGCTTCAACGCTTTTCGATTACCCTGTAACTATACAGTAATGTGAGTCAGTGTCTGTACTCTGAAAGGGGTTTGGGTGTAATATTTATTGATTATTAATATTAAGAATTTATGTTTAATAAAAATACATTAAGTCATTATTAAGATTAACCCAATTGAATTAAATTAATATTTATTTTTATACCGATTAAAATGGGGGCAAGCAGAACAAAGCAACTCCAATCCCAAAAAGTCACAGATTCTTTTTTGTCTTTTGGACTAACAAGAGCTGCGTGCAGGGTATCTGCTGGCCGAGCAGTTGTCAGGCAAACCATTGCTGTTTGTTTCGCTTCTGTTCATAATGTTGTGTTTGATGCCCTGGCTTTGTAGTTGTCTCCAGCATTGTTGCCGCACCAATGCTTCCTCGTTGCTGCTTGCATTCCAGTGCCACATTTCTCTCTGCTGTCTGTATTTGATGCTGTCTTTGAAGAACCTCAAAGAAGCCGTTTCGCGGAACTGAGTCTGCCACACCTACACACAGAAATATTTACACACACACACACACACCCCTTCGCATAGCTTATTGGCTTGGTGTTGCACATCTCTAGAGGCTGGCCTTAAAAATCTTTTTCCATTTTTTGTGCCACTGCTTTTCCGCGTGTGCCGCCAATTGCCAATTGGCCAAACCGCTACTTTGTGGTTGTTGTGGCTGCCACAGCCAAAGCCACTGCACTTGTTTTTGTCGTTGTTGCTTGTTGCCAAATTTGCTGCTTCACGCGAACTACAAAAACAGCAGCAGCAGCAGCAGCAGCAGCCACAACCTGAAAAACAGCAACGGCCACCAAAAATTAGGCGGCAATTTCGACAGGCAGCTCAGGTTGCCGCGTCCACTCAGCGACTCATCATGCTCTAAGTGCTTGAGGATTCAGTTGGTTTTGCCATCAAACTTAACGAGGCGAGTTTTACAATCGGTGTAAATTGTTGAACGAGTTTGCTGTGGTGTGGGATAACTGGAATTCCAGTTGAAATATTTTATTTCTATATATGTATATAAAAAGTATTTTCTTTATAGCCCTAAAAATTAGTTAAAATCAATAATGAACTTTTGCAAAAGTAAAAATGAATAATGCAGTTGCCAAAGTCAGTAGAAGGCATTGATAGATAAGCCCTAAAGTATATATATTCTCGATTAGCGAGACGATTTAGTCATGTGCCTCTGTCTGAGGGATTCATTTTTTAATAACACCCTTCGTTTAGAAGATATGTAAGACAGTTAATAAAGAATTCATTTATGAATTTTAATGCTTAAAATATTTTTTTTAAGTAAGTTTAAATGTCCAGTACCTCCACATCTAATTAAAAATTTGCAGTGTATTTCAACTACAGACGCTTTAAATTTGAGCTCAAAGCAGGCCACTTTTCGATGCCTGTTTGGAACCATTGTTTTCGCCGTTAAATGAACTTAAATTCCAAATCGACCTCTGCTTTTACACACAACACACAAGAGCAACACACACGCGTGTGTGATTTCAAAGTGTTGCCGTTTTGTTGGCTGTTGCTAGTTTTAGTGTTGGTGTGGTTGGCTGCTCGATTTAATTGCAGGCTCCATTAGAAAGCTATTGACTAGCCAGAATACCCGAGGGATTGTTGCTGTCCATGACTTTGCTGTTTTTAAAAAGCTGAATTTCATATTGGCTAATGTGTTGGGGAGTGGATTGTGGGGGGGGCGGGATTGAGGCTGGGAGGGGTGCAGTCCGTTTTGGTTGCATGACATTGCACAGAATTAAAAACAGTTTTGCTGCTGTTATTTATCATTATTGGCGCATAATTAAAACAGAGCAACAATTTTGTAAATTGTTTTTAGTTTAGCTTTCTGATTCTGCATAGATTTTGATCTGCGTGTGTGTGTTTTTAGGGGATGTATTCCTTTAGTGCTGCATGACACACTAAAAATTGTAAATCACAAATATTTCTGGCCCATTTATCAATTAATTGCCAAGAAAATTGTGCTAAATATTAGTTAGATACAAATATATCTCTTAATATTTATACAAAGTATTAACATTTTAAAGTTTTACTGAACATTGTTATCATTATCTATAAGTCTTAAGTCTTAATTTTTAAATTTTTCAATTTTATTTTGAATTTTTTTCGCTTTTCTATTGGAAAACATTTTCTGTGTTTTCAAATGTTTACATATGTAAAAAAGAAGAAAAAAATAATGTAATTAGTTTTTTAGAGTTCTAAAAATAAGTATGAGAAGTGGTAATTGAAATCAGATGAATGCAATCAAGGCCATTATTCGCATTGAGAAAGGAAAAGCAAATCGCTTGCCTCTGATTTATGCCTGTTTCACGTGTGGCACAAATTACTGACCTACGACGCGTCTCAAATACCGCAGAACAATTGCCAGTTGTTTGTTGTTGTTGTTGTTCTTTAGAGTAGAGTTAACAGCAAAGAGCGCTGCACTGTTAAATGAACTCTTAAAGCACTTAACAGTGACTGTTAGCGGTTGTTGCTCTTACAAAGGACATTTGCTCTTTGCGCTCGCTCTTTGACTGTTGCTAACAGTTGATGTTAAGGCTTGTAGTTAACAGTTGCTGCTAACAGTTAACAGACAATGTTGCACTGTTAACTCTGTCCTGCCTTACACACCAGCCCCTCCTACTTGCGGGGCTGCCCCAAATGTGCATTGAAATTAGCCGAGCATAGTTTGGAAGAGGACCCCCTGCAATGAAATTTCTATGCAACGCGAATGCATAAATCATTATGCAGCCTGCTTGCTGCAAAAATAATAACAATAATGCTTGGAACTGCCATAGTCAATGGCTGCCACAAATGCCCATGTGGCAAGTGTGGCTAAAATAATACATCCTCCAAAAGCAGGCCCCAAAACCCTCCATTTTGCATATGTTTCTGGCAATCTGTTTTTATCGCTGGCAACCAATAATTATTCCCCAGCCCCCCCCTTCGTCACCAAGCTCCCTTGTTAAACTCGCCACAATCGGCAGCTATAATAATTTCAAAATAAGAAAAAAACATGAGGATGAGAAATACTGGATTCGCATTGAAATGTGCGTCGTTGACATTTGACATTTGGCCACTTCTAACCGAATGTTTTCCCATTGCTAGTAAAAATTTATGCTCGGCGATAGATCATGCAACGTGCGACACTTGCAACCGCGTTTGCTGTGAGTGTCTGCTGGTGTTAGTGGGGCAAGCGTTGCAGCTCCAGTATGCTGATTTGCAAATGTCACATGTTCTCAAATCCCTAAACTCGTTAATTCCGACTGCAGCCATTTTGCACTTCTCAAAATTTTCACTTACTTAATTTTTGCAATACTTTGACAATTTTAAATATTTTTACATATTTACAATTAATTAATAATCACATAAATTATTTATGTGCTGTGTCACTTTTACTTTTGAAACTTAAAAAGTTCTTATTTATTTCGATTTTTGTGGTTTTTTCAATACGAATAAATTTTGGATATTTCAATTTTAAATTTTTGCTTGTTTTGTTTTTCATATTTTTATTGCATACCACTTTGAAGGATTTCCTTGGATATGTGCCAGTAAAACTTATAGCTTGCACGGCTTTATTTTCCTTGTCGTTTTCAGAAAATTTGATAGTCATCTCAAGTGTTGCCACAACACCTACATACACATAAAGTACGTATACGTATGTGGCACACTCGTAGAAAAACATGACTGATTTGAGAAGTGTAGAGTAAAATTTGGGGTGTATCTTCAATAAACGCAGATATATTACTTCTCAGCCTACATTGAGTTTATTATAGGTGTGCCAATCTTATTACGAAATATTGTGAATTCTAGTTTGAAATGAATATGATTTTGAAGTATTGATAATATTCTGCTAATATCAAAAAAGCTGAAATATTTTTGAAACAAGTTTTTCTGTTTAGGAAATACTTCGAGGAGAGCAAAATCTGACACACTTCTAAGTTGCATTTCATTGTTTTTAAAAGTAGAACTTGTTTTGTGAACTAGAAAAACTCTAGTTTTTAGGGACAGATTTTCAATCTCCAATAAATGTGTATTCCAAGCTTTGAAAATATTTCTAAAATGGGAAAATTATCAGTCATTATCAGTTTGAGAGAAGATATTAGAGGATTACGAATATATTTGTAAAGTAGAAAGTTATGTGTTTTCCAAGTATAAAAGTGCAACATTTTGGGAAATGGCTTTTGTCAGTGTATTGTACCTCGTTCCATGGCCAATAAGCAGTGCTGCAATGGTCAGTGGCCCAAAGCTGAGTTGCATCAGTTGTCAGTTGTCCGCTGTGGAACCGCATATGCCTGACTGACCTCTTCTCCGGTATCCAGTTTCCAGTCTCTACTCTCACTATGCAGTGCCACTTTTTGGCTTGGGTCACTTTGCCGTCCACTCTGCGACTGTCCAGCTGTCCGTCCGTTTACCTGTCTCTCTGTCTGTCTTGGTTTGGCACCATCGTTCAGGAAATATGTCAAAAACGTATTTGCATTTTTTTGCCATTTCGTTTTGCAATTCTTTCAACCTCGCAGCGTGCATTTGCCGTCACCTGCTGTCCATTTATCCATCCATCTCGCTCCCTCACTGTTTTCTCTGTCTCTCTCTCTCTTAATTGAAATCGAGATACAGTTCCGCTTCAGTTGCCCAGAACTGTTGACCTAAGTTACTGACCTTGGCTAAATGTGTTCATCAAATGAAAACAATTGTTAAGCTGTGTCCATCACTTTTCCCATTTTGTAAAAATATTTGAAGCCTCAATATATTCCAAAACATATATACTCCTAAGTCTTATAGTCTATAAAATCTCCGAGATTGTAATCCGCAGACTATATTTATTTGATAACCAGCATTTGCGTAGTTATGACTATATCAGTATTTTTAGATCCACCTCATTCCTCCGCAAATCGATTGATATGAAAATTTCCAACCAGGTTTTTATTTATTATTTTTTTTGTTAACTTTTGAAGCACACCTGAATTTAAATGACCCGTTAGTGGTATCAATTGTTGAGCAATTTTGCAGTGTTGTATTTGAAGAATACTCTCCGCAGTTATTAAAATATATGTATTTATTTTCGCGCCTCTTGCGTCCGTGAATTTAATTGGAAAATTTAAACAACTTTGCGAAATCAATTTGCTGCGGGTGCATTGGGCTATAAAATGGTTGAGTTGTTGCTGGATAATAATAATTCAAATGAACTAAAAGATATGCTATCTGATTGTGCAGACAACCGATCAAATAGCAATTATCAATTAACGAATTGATTTGGATCTATTATTGTTATTAAATAGAGACATGGAGAAAGGACTCTTTCAAATGCAGATTCCCGATTTTGATTTATAGATAAATCAGTGTCAAGAGGTGTCTCGTTAAATGTCAAGCCGACACCATTTCGATTAATGGAAGTTAAATGATAAAATCTTTTTTATAGAGGAAAAGGATAAAAGAAAGCAGCGTCAACCAAGTGAAAATCATCCTTGAGGCGTCTGACAGTTTGCCGTGGTGCCTCCAAGGATGTGCTTCCAAGGAGACTCACTTCGCTCCACTCGCTGCGACTATGACTGTGACTGCGAATACGATCCGAAATGTGCGTTAGCAGCATTAAATTTGCATAGATGCAGTCACCGTCATTTTTCCCTTTCTTGAAATGTAATTTTGTATACCTTACAATCCATTTGATATGATGGTATATGTGTGAGAGATGATGAATTTCTTGGGTGCGTACAAGAATGCCAAACATTTAAATATAAAGATGATTATCTTTGACTTTCCTTCAGTGCAACTTATTCTCCATCTGCTATCTAACTATCCATGAGTATCTACACGTCGAGCATGCTCTCCTTGACACACTCTCACTGGCTAAATACTTGCTGCGACAGCAATTGCAATTGACGCACGTTTATTAAAAAGGCAAAAATTACGATAGCAAAATGGCAAAAATGGATAAAAGAAAAAAACATTGAATTGAATTTAATTTAGTGATTTGCCAACAGCAACTGAACAAAATTAGCTGTCAAAACCAGTTGGGCTCAACTTTAACATAGACAAAACGAAATAATAGATAGTAAAACAACTATCAGTGATTACCTCCGAAAACTATTCACAAATATTCACAATAAGAATTTTTAGGCAGCGGGGAGAATAGGATAAAAATAAATAGGAGTGAGTATGAAATAGAAAAACAGGAGAAGAATAGCAGAAGAAAGGAGAAGAGTAGACAAAATAAGATGAAACTAAGTTCGTTTTGAATATGATAGTAGGAGAGTTCTAAGCAGATTAAGAATACAAAATATAGTTGGGAAGAGTAAAGGAGAGGAGGACAAAAATAAGTAGGGGTTTACGATTTCATTTTCGCTTCACAAAGGTAACATTCCCGAATTTTACTCTTGAGTAGAGTTTTTTATGAGTCGAAATTGTTGGTTTATTTTTAAAGGCCAGTAAAATTAAACATGGGGATTTATGCTTGAGGAGTGAATCAATAATTTAAATAGCGAGCTTTGTGGTAGTCAGTTTTTTAAGCATAATGGAAGCAAAGTCAATAATTGGCATGTGAAGCTAGAAGGAAGCACTTATGTTGAAAACATACAAAATCTCATTAATTTTACCACACACCTTCACAAACCGGAGAGGACTACTCACGATTCAAAGGAGCTTGACACTTCTTTTCTGAAAGAAACATAAGAAAAAATAAAAATACGAGCAGAACGATGCAATCGGGCGTAACCGACTGCGAATTACTTTGATGCCATACGTACCCACGGCATCATAGTATAACTAGAAAGATTCGTAGGAAATTATGATGAAAGATGAATAGGAAAAAAACCTGCATTCAACGAAAGGAAAAGCTGTGTCGGTTTTAATGTGGCTGTAAAATGCTGGCTAAAAAGAAACCGCGAGAAAGGCGAAAAGTGAAGCTGGAATGTTTGAAGCAGGTGAAAGTTAGATGTCAAAAAGTAAAAAACAAAATACAATCCCAAACTCTCAGTTTCAAGCATATCTCTATGCGACAAGGTCATCTTTCGGCCGAGTGTCTAGTGCACTTTGCGTGTCAAAAATCTAATTTTCTCTGGTCTAATGCTAATAAGAAGAGAGACGCTCAAAGGCAAGCAGCCATTTTTTGCGTAAGACATGCAACATGGCAGACATATGCTTTGAGCGGCATATGTCAAAAGTCAGCTCAAATGCAGTCTGAAAATCAGCAAACACAGTTTGCAGTTCTTTTGTTTCTTTTTCTTTATAATGAACTTCATTTGCGAGCTTTGTACGCAACTCAGCAGCAAAAGGGAAGAAGGCAAAAGCAAAATGCAAAACGGAAGAAGGCTTTAACATCAAGTTCCTTTCTCATATTTTTATTGTTTACTTGTCAGAAGAGGAAGCGGAACAAGCGCTGCTTTTGCTGCTATTGTTTGAAGCAATTGTTGTTGGCCCGGTTGTTGTTGTTGTTAAGATTAATATGCTGCCGTTTTCTACTACTTATGCTGCCTTTCAGGCTTGCCAGATTCTTAAAGGACGCAACGAGCACGTTCTGACAAGCTGCACAAGTGCGCATGTGTTGCTTTAATGACTGCTCACTGGCTCAGTGTCTCAGTGTCCCCATATACATGAGTGTGTGTTGGTTGGTGTGTGTGTCAGTCTGTCTGTGCTGAAAACTTAAGTCATGCAGCAAGCTATGCAGCAGCGTGAGGCATGCGGCGAAGCGAGCCCAACAAAATGCATTGCACAAACATATCCCCACTCACTACTTTAAAATGGGATTTATTGTGCTCCATGCACACGTCTACACTGCCCAAAACAAGTATCGAGCTATATATAATATATATAAATAAGTGATTATATATATATATAAATATATATATATCTGTAAATATATATAAATAGTTAACATTACTGATTGCCTTAAGACTAAATATTATAAATCGGTTCTGATAAAAACGTCAAAATAGCAGTTCTCTGATTTTCAAATATTCATGGAATTAGTTCAATATTTTTTTAATTATAAATTCTTATATATTATATATTATATTATATATATTATATATAATCTAGGAATTTTTTAATTTAATTCTAAGTTGTTGCCATTTCTTTGCACTGTTTGTTGTGCGTCAGCGTGTGTGTCTGCACAATGATGCGGAATTTCAGCTCTCATCTTGCCGCTGTTGTAACTATGACTTCCAAGCCAAAGTCTTAACTGCTAGACACACGCACACACGCACACACAAGCCGGCCTCTTCAACAGCAAAGCGCTTTGTGTGTGACGTGTGAAAATAAGCAGCCGCCTGTCTTACAAAAGAGGACAGCACTGCAGCACAACTTTTGCCACACCACTCCCCTCTAAGCCTGGCTTTCAGCATATTTTAACGGCTCACACATTGTGCGTCTCTCTACCAATAAAAAAGAACAACACAAGTCAAGACAACAGAGAACTGAACTGAACTTGCCGGCAATTACATATCATATCATACTTATAATGAAGTTTGGTTCTCTTCTTCTCTTCTGCACTTGCTGCTGTCGTCTTTGTATCGCTTTTTGTTAACAGTCTCGTTTTTTCTCTCTCTTTTTCGTTCTTTTCATACTTTTTTAAGCGGTTGCCCCCTGACTGGCTTAACTGGCAAAGGAAAACTTTTTAACTTATGGGTTGCATGAAAATGTTATGCTTCGCCTGCAGCCAAAGAGAATTATGCAAAATATCAGCAGTTGCACCACAGCAACTTTAAGTTTAAGCCACAATTAAATTGTACACATATATATATATATATATATATACCTAACTATATAATGATCGGTTTTGTTTTTTTGTTTTTCGCAACTATTTTAATAAACGTTGACACCAAATTTATGGACGTAACCCTTACAAAAATGAATCAAAGCAGCCAACGGATTTTATTTCATATGATACTTTATAAGTAGACTTATTTACTTTATGGTCTAAAGCTTAAGTTAATATTGAGTATGGCTTTTGACCAATTGCTTGTAAATATATATATTTTCGACAGTTTGGCTCTGCTTATCCATCAATTGAGTTTCTCGTGACTGTGTTGAATGAAGTTGGCTGCGAATTCCACAAATTTTGAAGGATTTTCTTACCGCAAGCGAATTGAAGAGTGAAAGGGAAATATAAAGAGTGAGAGAGAAGAGAGGGGAGAGTGCACAACTTTAAGTTATTATTTTTGTTGTTAATAATTAACATTTAAAGTGTCTGGCTTGCGTTGGCCAAATTAATTAAATTGCTGACTGTGACTTGTGTTAAGTTTTTGTCTTCTTAGTTTAAACTTTGATTTTTTTATTTTTTTATGCACTTGTTAATTTAGAATCGAAAGAAATGGGAAGCATTTACAAGCTGCGTCTGCCATGTCGCTGGATGATCTTGCTGATCTCGCCATCGCTGGTGCGGACCAGATTTATCCTACTGCTGCCCGCCTGGCTGTGACGGAGTCTCAGGGCCAGGCAGGCTGGCGCAATGATGTCATCGACGTTGGGCACCTTGGCCGATTGGGGCACACGGCTCAAGCCCGTCCAGAGCACATGGCGGGCGTCGACATCTGCGGTGGGCGTGGCCGCAATCGCCACTTCAAAGGCGCCGTCACGTGCTGTATTATTTTCATTGAGACGCAGCTGAAGTCGCACCTCGGGATTCAGGGCATGCAGCGCCTCCGCCAGTCCCATATGCAGTTCACGCGCTCGATTTCGATAATCTGCTCTACTTTGACAGCATTCAATATAGAGCACCGGTTGTTGGGGATTCAACGGCGGTGGCGCCTTGTCCGCGAGCATTGTGTGACTGTTACTGCCACGGCTGCCTCACCTTTCGTTTCAGTTTTGGTTTCTCGTATTTTGTGTGTAACTCAACATTTTGTTTAGCCAAGTTTGACAGCCAACTGCCCAGGCACACAGCTTGCTGCTTATCAGGGCCTCGCGAACTCAGTCGACACTTGTGCGTTTCCCCAGTGTACCAACTCAACCGCCCACAAACCTCCATAAATCACGCCAAATAAAAAAAAAAACGAAGGCGTATCTGACAAATAAATCTTTGGCTTCAGATATCAAATGCAAATGCGCAATCCTAGAGAAACACACAAAACCAATGTCCAAACAAAAACTCAAAAGCTGCCCAAATTTAAATGTCAGTATATTTTGATACCCTGTACTTCTTACAAATGTATAACAAGAAAAACTGAGACTGCTAGGACTATAAACATGAGATCATTTATTTATCAATAAATTGAAATTAAACAATTCTTTTTCGTATGCAAATTTGAATTGTTTTCGAATTTTACTAAAACAATTGAAATGTATTTCAAATATGAAATTTGTCATGTTGATTTCTACATATTTTAACATGTTTTCAATAAAGCAGTTTTTATAAAATAACAGTATGAATATTACTCTCAATGGACTAATATATCGATAAATATCGATTGGCATCAAGAAAATAAATTTACATTCACTAAATTAAATAAGTTACGTTAGTTGTGCAAAGTATTCGCTTAGTCAGTCAAACTCAGCTGGAGTTCGCTTCCTTGTTGTGTATTTGAAAGCAGCTTTACCTCTTACCCCCCCTGGTTGCCACAAAAACTGCAAGCTGTCCACTTTCAGATGACATTTTGGACAACGGCCTTTGGTCGCTAGTTCAAAACTTTTGTTAAATTTTCTACTTTGCCGGCTACAGCTAAGCCAAATTCATAAAACATGCAACTATATTAAATATTATATATATATATGTATATATATGTATATACATATAAAATACATAGTTTATTTTTAATAAACCGAATTGTGAACACAAAGAATCAGAAGCTGCTGCTGCTGCTGCTTCTTATTGCCCCCGGGTGGGGATGTGGCAAGGTTGCCAATGGGGGTCATCTATTCATTTTGTTCACAGTTATTGAATGCAGCCGAGCAGAGCAAATAAAATATAATAAAATACGAAAATACGAAAATACGTAAAGCAGCACGAAGAATAGAATAAGAGAATATAAGCGGCAAGCAGACCAGTTATGATAATAATAATGTGGCTTTCTTCAATCTGGCCAAAGGTCACGACAGACAACAACAACAAGAAGAGCAGCAAAGGATTCAGAGCAAATCTAAACAAATGCTTTTACAAACATTTCACAAACTTGCCGCCTGTGGGTCGAGGAAGCATTTTGTGTACACCTGCAAATAGATTTTGGAACAAAACGTGAGCAAAATATGCAAATGCAAAATAAAATTGGCTTGTAATTGTTTTGTGGTTGATGACCCTTTCAGGTCATGACCTACAGCTAGGCTAACATCTATTTAAATTGCCACATTGAGACTCTAAAAATAATGTTGGGTTTCATTAGAAGTGTAATATTGAAGAAACAATTCAGGTGAATACTTAAAGTTTGAAGGACGCAAATTAATTATTAAAGTGCAGCTTGTTTAATTGGAGGTGAATGGGTTAATTGAGTACTTGGTAACAAAGAGTTTGGAAGTGAGTAAGAGTAGTGAGTGGTTGTCTAGAAACAATAGTACTTGAAGATAGCGCAAGTCCTCTTTAAACAAGTGCTTTTACATTGTTTCGAGCAAGTGAGTTGAAGTTGTGTTGAAATTATCAAGAGAGACTGAGTTGATAATGTCAATGAGAGACTTAATGTGGAGGTCTCAATGTATAATAACGATGAATTTAAATGTATAAGTTTGGTTGAGTATCCAAAGTTCAATCTGTGTGTTGAACTGTATAGCAATGCTCTATGTACATATGAAAACAATCATTGATTTAAAATGAAGCATATTGAATGAAAGTCTTCCTTTGGTTTTGTGCCAAACAGGCCAGTGAATCAGTTCATCTGTGTGATTTGCAAAAGCAAATGACTTTCAACAACTGCCTTGCACAATACGCACAGCAACCCAAGAAGCCATGAAAGTTAAAAAAATAATAAGGAAAAGCCATCATCAGGTTAAGCCCAACATCCGCAGAATGAATCAGCGCCTACTTATATAGTCAAATACACAATCAAATATATATATATATATATATATACATATACTTTCAATATATATATATATATTTTTATCTTTTAACTTATTTGCAGCCTTGTAGCCGTCTGCCCCTGGTTACAGTTCTTCCTTTCACTTTCACTCTCTGGCTTGAATTGAGCAAATGCGTTTGTCCAGAGTAGCTCAAAGTGCTGGGATTAAAAAGCGTTTTGCATGTCCATTATCCCAATTGGGGAAGTAGGGATTTGGTGGGGTAAAGGAAATACGGTAAGCGAATTTGCCAAAATTATTTGTGCGTCGAGGCAAAAGCTTGATTAAATTTTCGCCACCAGCCCGCCGGGCATACGGAATATTATGTTTATATGTATGTATTATATACTCTATATACCATAAGTATGTATGTAAGTATTTGTATATAGGAATGAGTTTTCATTGATGCTTTGATTTGGTATTTGGCCATTTTGTGTGCCGGGTCATTTCCCAGGCGCATTACGAGCGCGTCCGCCTATAAAAATGCTCTTTTTCTTTTTGGTATTGATTATTTTTTGCTATTTTATTTATTTCAATTATGAAAACATTTCTGCAAAAAACAGACCCGTGGTTGGATTGTGGCAGTGGATAGTGGGCGGGATGGGTTCCTGTAATTTCTTTGTTGCCTTGTTGCTGTTTCTGTTTCTGCGTCTTCTTTTTTGAGTGTTTTTTGCCCCTACCCCAACAGCCTGCCCCATTTTGTCGCCTTGAGTAAACAAACATTTATAGCTCAATTGTTTTTTTTTCTCTGTTGTTTTTCAGTGCTCAACTTCCACGAAAATTGATGAGTTTTAAATTGTCCGCTTTGGCCCATATTTATTTTTTTCTTTCACTTCCATTTTGTGGTTTTTATCTCAACTTTTGTATCAATTTTGATCATAATCAAAAGTTTTCGCGTCATTTTACTTTCAATAAAATCCATTACTTAATTTGTGTCGTATTTAAATAGTGTCCACAAGAGATTAATGATTATTTTATATATTTATTTATGCACATGTTTTTTTTATGTTTCTTGGTACAGTTTTGTAACACTTAAGGAATGATTGTATTTAATAAGGAAGTTTTTATGCCGCGTGCTGCACACTTGCTCCCTACAAAGAGAGAAAAGCAAAATGTTTTCTAAGTTTTGCAAGTAGCATAATAAATTACATTATGTTGCCCCAAGATATTTTCTCCTTAGACCCCCTCCCAGCTTTGGCTGCTTTTCCGTGTTCAACAGGTAAACTTTTTTATTCAGTTGCCACTTAGTGCAGTCTTCATAATTAAATATTTTCTTTTCAATTTTCATAATTTTCCCCCACGTGCTCTGCGTTTAGATGCTTTAAGTGTTTTGCTTATCTTTAATTAACAATTTGTGCCTGCTGTCCACTGCAAACGGCACAGAGTGCGAGAGGGGTGGGGCGTGAGAGCATCTCTGACTTAATGACCCGCCTGGGGTGTTGTGTGCATTATATGATTAATTACCTAATTATTGTATTATATAACACAGGCAGCTGTGGGCATTGTGTCTTTAGGCCAGTGGTCAGACGCTTGCTTTTGTTTAATAATTGAGCAGGCTCCCGGAATATGCTAGTCTCCATAACCAGCAACCTCCCCCTCAAACATGGCTGCTGCCTGTTTGTTGCTGTGTTTGACTCATTGATTTTAACCGAAAAAAGGTCAAACAGCAACAGTTTTCCATCTAGCCCGCAAAATAAAAAAAAGAAGAAACAATTGAGGCGAACTTCGAACCCCAAAACGCCCACAAAAAAAAACAAGGCTTTTGAGCAAATATTTCGATTGGAAATTCCAAACACGTGCACCCAAAGAGGAACTATAAATACGTATTCGAATACCAGTCAGAGTACGGGTACTCGTTTTAAGCATTGTGAATAACTTGAATACACAAGCCGTTTACACTGTATATAAAAGGATTTTCACTTCTTTCTGATAGTTTTGCGCTCACAATTAGGGTCAGCATTGGGCGTGTGTGCTTGTGTGTGTGTGTGCGTGTGCGTGTGCGTGTGTTTAAACTGATTGCAATTCAATTTATTTGCAAAATGGTTTTCGCTTAGCATTAAATTATAGATTAGTTTTAAATCGTGTTAATCCCAGGCTGTGAATATGAAGCGAACTTAAGGCGCACCCTAAACTTGCTGTCAACTTTGACAGCCGCTTGAGAAAATTAACTTTTTGCTGTTTGTATTTTGAGCAGTTGTCAAAACTCTTTGCGCAATGTTTGCCGCCCATAGCTTTACACGACTTGCCCTAAGCTATCTTTGGATTGGACTTTACAGCTGAGATAAGCTTGTAAATAACATAAAAAAATTAAAATAAATTATAGTTTATTAAATATATTTTATGTTTGGGCAAACTTTATGCATAAATTCAATAATGTGATTATGTGTGTGTGTGTGTGTGTGTGTGGGTGAGTGTGTGTGTTTTAGTGTAATGAATGATGAACGCTGTTTTGTATAGCATACTTAACGGGGCTGGTAGTGAAGTCAAACTTGCTGCTCTCAAATAAATGCTGTCAATATCAAAGTCACGTGCAAATGTTGTATATTACTTTTGGCCAACTATATGAGCTGTTGCAAGTTAAGTTGTTGTTATTGTTGAAGTTTTGGTAGCTTCCTGCTGAGCTGTAATATATATATGTACATATATATTTATACAAACATATATACTTGAGCTCGAGTGATTTTGGTTTGAATTTTACGTGCCCATCAAAATTATTATGAGCTGGCACAGCACACACACACAACAAACACACACATGGAAATCAACTCCAGATGCTGTTAAGGTATTCATGCACTTCATTACCAGGTTCATGTCAAGTGGCATAAAACTCTGTCTGCGTGTGTATGTTTTGCTGTGTTAATATTAGAGATGGCTGCGTCTTAGTTTTTCTTTTGACAAGACATTATACGTTTCGAATATCAATGAATAGCAAAAATTACCAGATTCCTTGCTGATAATTTGTATATCTGTTGAAAGCTGTTGCAATTGTTGAAAAACGTAAAGACAAAGTTTTCCTAAATTTATTTTACTTCTATTAAAATCAGCATTATGATTTTTTAATATTTGTTATTATATTTTTCTTTGCTTTCTTCTGAAATTATACATTATAATTAAAGTTATAGTTCTTGATCAGCCTCAGTAGACGAGTCGATTTAGTCACGTTCGTCTGTGCGTCTATCTAAATATTCTGATCTCGGAAACTACAAGACCTTGATTTAACTTTGGCATATATTCACCTGTATCATACATAATTTATTTCATAGAGTTTATTTCATTGTATCGAAAACCTTTCATATATCGATACAAATCGATTATTGATAACAAATAAAAATACAAGTTTTGAAGATGCATCTTTCCAATTGGTAGTGTTCAAGTCTTAACATAATATTAATCAGCTGCAAAAATCAGCAAGGTGCAGAATGCTGATTAGTCATGTAACAGTAAGAATAACATCGTGTTGACTTGAATATCTTTGACCAAGTAATGCCTTGGTTTCAGGATAACTGCTCGTCGAGCTCTCTCGACCTGGGCCTTCTCACTGGTAGTTGTGCCTTGTCATGTTTACATTGCTACGCACACACACACACACACATCCCTAACTGATAGTAAGAGGAGTATGTATGCGTATGTGTGTGTGTGGTTGTGTGTGTGTGCGTGTGAGTGTGTGTGTATGTTTCTTTGTATAGCTGCCTGCGGCACTGCTGTTTAGCGCCTGCCAATGTCGTTTTAATTAAAGTTGGTATAATGTATTGAAATTATGTACCTATTACAGTACGTGTCGAAAGTTATCGAATTTTGGCAGCTTGCCATACACACACACACACACACACACACACACACATACACGTACAGTATGTATGTACATGGATAGCTGCCAAGAACTTGTCTCCGTCATCATCGTTTCTGTTGTGCCTCCGATTAAAAAGTTTTTCTATTAAAGTGGCTGTTGTTATTGTTGTTGTGGTTGTTGACGTTGTTTCTTTTGCAGCATCAACAAGTTGCTGCTGTTCTGGAGTTGAAGACTTAAGCGTCGAAATAAGCCCTTGGGCATACAACTACAAATGGCTGGTTGCTCCTCAGCTAAATACTGGAAAAAGCAACAACAATAAGCACTTAGACACAAATCGCTTGTTATTTACCAATTTGAAATGCACTTCAGCAATTTTCAGCTTGTGCCTCTGTGTGTGTGTGTGTGTGCCTTTGTTGAGTGTTATGTTATCAAAATATGCTCAGTGGGAGAATTGCATATTTTAACAAGCCAAATGTGTGTGCTATTTGGGCAGCGCTTTAGTTGCAGATACCCTGCAGCAAGTTCTGCTTAGTATTAATCCTGCTACATATTGAAGAAAGTTTATTTTTCGATTGGAGTGAAAAGAAAGCTTTAAAATATGTTTGACATAATTAGCATTAAAAACAATTTACGAGCCGCATTTATTAGTTTTTGGTTCAGCTAAATTCCCATTACCAATATTCTAATTATGATTTATTTGCATTTAATCATTGGCAATTTACCTGGTACAAGAAGTAAATATAGCTCATAAAATAACAATGATTCAACTACAACAGTCTGATTGATATTTATTAGGATTATGGTCTCCTAAGTTTATGTTCACAATAAATTAGATTAAAAAGATTTAGCTGAATATATCTAGAACAAGAAAAAGTTAACAAGAAATATTAAAAAGTTAAAATGACAGATATATATTATGCTCGATTTCATAATCGATAGGGCATTAATCATTCGTTCAATTGCCGGGGTTGTTTCACTGCAGATGTTTCAATGTTCGCCTTGGGCCGTAATGGTTCCGGAATACTGGGGTTGGCTTTTGGTATATATACCTTGGTTGCTTGTTGTTTTGGTTCGGCAATGTGGGAATTGTCTGACTTTGGTCAATAAACTAGAGCAACAGCTGCATGGCGAACACAGTGCCGCAAGTTTAAAGCCAAGTTTAATAGGCAGCTGGCGCCCAAATAGATACTTTGAACAAACCGGATTTCCGTCGTCCGCAAACAGAGCCAGCAACAACAGTGTTGAAAGGCCGGCTGATGTCCCGGAACAAAATTGGCGGGACAAAAAAAAATAATGTGCAACCATTTGCAACCGCAAAGCCGGGTCAAAAACAGACAATAATATTTTCAACTAGAGTTGTACCAAATCGTTCATATTAAGTTTAATTCAGCTGAACTTCCCATTTGTTTAAGTGTCAACTTTGAATTCTGTTCAAGCTTGTTGACATTTTACTTTTCAGTTTTGGAAATACATTTATTGATTTAAGATTGTAGAGGTTGAGGTTTGTTTGAGGTTCAATATCTTAATTAGACATTCTCAATTTGAGGACTTGTTTAAATCGGGATTAGGTTTACTGTGGTTTTTATTCTTGAACTTAAATGAATGTACTTATATGAATGTGTTTCAAATTCGTTCTTTAAAAACGCTTCCTGTAACTGGTTTTTTAAGAAAATTTTAATTTTGCTTCCGGTGCTTAAAGTAGCGCTTCCAGTTTTCACCCAAAAGCCTGTTTTAAAATTCTAATCAATAATAATTGATATAAGGACTCAAGAGACTGCATAGCTTTAACTAGAATTTGCAACTTTATTGCCAATTCCAGTTCCAGTTCCAGTTCCAGTTCCAGTTTGCACAATGCGCTATTCAGATCTCAGTTTTCAGTTTCCGTTTCTAGTTTGTATTTATACAGAATTAGTGATTCTCCTCATTCCCTCTGTGCATCGGTAATAACCGCAAGTAAATGTCAATGCAGGAAATGCAGCCAAACATGCACATACATTTGGCAACTCGGCACACACGCACACACACGTATGCACACACACAGGCACACACACACACAAATACAGATTGGCATGGCAATTGCATTGTAATTTGTTGTTGCGCTTGGAGCATGACCCAAAAGTATGTAAGGCACTCGGCACCAGGAGCAATACCAGAATGCATCCTGCTTCCATGCCCAAAATGAGCCTGTTTTCATTGCAATGCAGATAGATGAGAAGAAAGAGAGTGCAGCGGGGAGCGGGGTGTGGCGTTATTAATGCATAATTTTAGACAGCCGCACAGCACATGGCCCGTAACTATGACTATGACTCTGACTCTGACTATGAGTAGGCACCGCTCCATGAATTTGGAATCTG
The DNA here is from genome assembly GCA_035044325.1 of Drosophila nr. medialis 2 BK-2023a. Classification (NCBI taxonomy): domain Eukaryota; kingdom Metazoa; phylum Arthropoda; class Insecta; order Diptera; family Drosophilidae; genus Drosophila; species Drosophila nr. medialis 2 BK-2023a. Next base: position 1,101,400 of record JAWNMH010000393.1, read on the forward strand.
GTGCGTTAATTAGCCCGTTCTTTTGAGGTCGACAGCATTGCAGCCTAAAGGAAGAGCGGCTAATGTTACACAACATAGCCAAAAATGAACGCGGACTATTTGCTTTGTTTTCTGTTTACTCAGTAGGCAAACGCCACACAATGCGAAATGTTTAGAATCAAGATTGGAAACTTCAATCACAATTTAAGTTAAGGTTAGCTGAGCCTTAGCATACAAAAGCCCGAAGCATAACACATAAATAACTGAAAATTGATTAAAATAACTTAAAAATGCATAATTATTCAAAATATAACTAAATGTTATTCACAGAGCTTTGCAATATTTGCTTTTCTAACTCAACGAAGTGGAATGAAATCGTTGCAATATTTTGATTGAATGGCTTTTTCCAAATAGCTTTAAGACAATTGGTTGCAAATTAAAACTTTGTTTCTCAGAGCGTGTCTTTATTATTTTGAAAAACTACTTTGGAAAAAGCAGAATAAAAATAATATTTACATAATTTTTTTAATTGCCAAGTTAATATGAAGTCTTAATGCTGCCTGGTCTCACTAGAGCAACAAACACGTTCTGAAGGCATTATTAAATTACTGCTTTTTTTTGGTTTTCCACGCAGAAGAGGAAAAAAACACAGGCTACTGTACCATGAATTTCCCAACGGGTTTTTATCTGTTTTTAGAGGCAGGGAATATGTGTGTATGTGACCGGGTAATTGTGTTGTGTGTACTGTGTGTGACAAGTGGACTGAACGAAAGTGCAATTTGTATGCTTAAATGACTTTATGAAGCCGTGGCATATACTTTATGAACCACGCGCATGATGTGGATGTTGATGTAGAAAAAGTCGAGAAAGTGGGGACAGAAGTGGCAGCAAAATGTTAAACAAACAAAAAACCAAGTCATATAAGTTAGCGAAAGTGCTAGACTGTTAAATATCCTGTACTATTCCAAAATAACACTTTCAGCAAGAGATGAAATCATATTTTCAATAAATTATATATCTCATATGCGATTTAATAATTATTATCTGATAGTAGCGCAAATTTCTGTTTTCTCAGCTTGTAGTCGAGGAAATCGATAACAGGAAAATGAACATCGGGCTTCAACTGCAAAATGCATCAACGCATCTTTGGCACTTTATTAGTACAGGGTATGCACTGCTCGCACTTGATGGAGATTAATGAATCAGGCACCGGCAGTGGAAAGCGTTTTGAGTTTTTCTATGAGCTTGACTTGTTGTTGGCCAGCTCGAAAATGCACTTGCTGAGTGTTAATTAAAGGCATAGCCGTCAAGTGCTTATTTTCGTTTAGTTTTAATTTGGAGTGGCATGGTGAAATTTAATAAACTGACTTAAAACTTTGAGTCAATTACACGTTCATATATGCATATCAAGTGCTTGGCACAAATGCAAATGTGCCAGCGGAGCTCAGTTTACTCATCACAAAAAAACAACAGCAAATACTCCACACACAAATTCGTTCCCTATCTTTTAATAAGCGGCTAAGGTCACAGTTGGTTCCGTATTCCAGCTTACCACACTTTCCAAGGGTATTATTTAATTAGAGAGTGGAATATGCAAGAGTTGAGAATATGCTGATGCTTAGATGAGTAACAGTTGGCAGGTCCTAATATTATTTATTATTTTATTTGGAAATAAAACAAGAATGGAAATTTATATTTTGGAATTCATATTGATTGATTCTATCAGAATATTTTTGATAGCGCAAAATATATTAACTAATTGCACTTATTTTAATTGGGTTTTCAAGTATGAGTATTTTCTAAAACACTAATTTTATATTTTATTTTGTTTTTCTGCCATAAATAATGTTAGTGTGTTGCCTTTTCAGCTTGCAAAATATTTTCTGTGTATATGCTTTTTCTACTTTATAAATATTTTTTCAACTCTGCACATATTTTTTATCTCTATATGTTTTTTTTCGTGTGTTTTGTTTGATGCGCCACTTTTACATCTTATTTTATTTTGTTAAGCTTTTTTCTGCATTTAGATTTGGCTTTGCTCTGACCTTAACTGGACTTTGTTGAAATATTTTTAATATGCATTTCTCGTTAGTTTTCCTTTTGGTGGCGCGCACATGTGCAAGATATGGAAATTGTTGGCGGGTGTCAAGTGAATTTCGGCTAAGCCTGGACCACACCCACAGCCAAAGCCAGAGGCAAAGTCAGAGCTGGTTTCAGTTTTATTTGGCTGCACAGCTTGTTATGAATATTCAGTTGTTATAAAACTTTGTCCAACTGCTATTGCACTATCCGTTACTTATAAAGTGAAAAAAAAAATGAAACTGCGCTTATAAATTTTTATGATTGTCTAGTTTATGCTTTAAGACGAATGAAAATGATCGAGTAAAGATGACATCATGCAAGCCCACAATTTGTCCGTATAATTCATTGGAACAATGACAAACGAGGCTAACCGTGGTACGCACAATTACACACTACGCAACACACGCACTGAGCGAGTGTACGCTGCCACACTGTGAGAAAACTTTAACTACATAGGCACAAAAGTGGTATGCATTTGTATTTGTTAATGGCTTAAGCTTATTATTAAGTTAATAATCACTATAAAAATTCAATGTATGATATTAATAATAAATAAATATTTAACATCGACGAATAGAAATTTAGAAATTTATTTTAACAAATAAAAATATATTTGTATTACTCAAGATCTCTCTCTCTCTTTCTCTTAGTGTAAGGCTCCTTGGAGCGTTGAGGTTACAGCAACAAGGACCCACAACCCATTGCCACTGAGCCACCGTGTTGAGGCCAGACAGCAGCGCGACAATGTTAGACGATTTCGCACACGTGAGATGGATGAATCTCGTCCTTGCTCGTCCTCGTCGAGCTGCTGCCTGGGAATACACACGCGCTGACATAGACAAATGACAACTGGGAGGCAAAAGAACGAACAGCAACAGCAACAGCAACAAGAAACAACAAACCTAGCGACAAGGCCAAGCAGCCGTGTCAGGCATAAAAGTAGACATAACGGACTCAACTCGACTCAACTCGACTCGACTTTGGTTATGCGTGGCACAGAGCACAGTGCACAGTTGGTGGGCGACGGCTATGTGACCTGTAAGCGTAATCAACACCGAAACAAGAACACGCAAACAGTCACAGAGACAGAGGCATGCCACATCCTTAGCCACATGCCACATCCTTAGCCATTATCATTCGCAAACAGCTGCCACTGTGCCCCATTATTCTGCTGACAATCAATATACGCAATTGAACGCGCATGATTGTTCTCATTTGCAGCATTGTTCTGGTTCTTGTTGTTGTTACTATTTTTGGCATAGGCCGACAAGGAGACCTCACGCACTAATTCTCCATATTATGCTCAAGGACTTAATCAGCCCAGAACAACACAACACAACACAGCACACACAGCAGGTGCCGCTTTAACAGTTCGCTTTGTCAACGCAGCCAAACAATGCCGCACAGCAAGTCTGCACTTGATACACTTATTCCTGGCTAGTCTTCTTGGCAAGTGGACTTAATCAGGCACTACTTGAGCTCCTCTCAAAATCCTTTTTTGCTTGATGGCTCAAGCTGAGCCGATGGAAGTCAGCTATACATTTGAATGTCTTTCAATCTGAGCAACTTTCTGAGTCGTTAAGCTGTTAACTGTGTAGGAAAATGTGTTAAAATCAGTTTTCATTCATTGGAATGTAAAATGTTCTTTACAATGAGATTGCAAACAAAAAGTGAGCGTAGAATAATCAAATTTTCTTCATTATAAAGTAAATTGAATCTTTTTAAGACTATGTGGTTGACATATTGTTTATTGTAAAAGTTAACTATGTCTCCAGTTCGAGAGTTTTCTTTTAGCTTTTATTTACTTGAATTTAATTAAATTCCCATCGATATTCGACTACAGATATTCAGAATTGCTTTTATTTATATGTTATATTATCCTGACCTAAACTTTACTATATCTATATACTTTTGAGCATTGCAAACGGTTGATTAAATCTACAACTGCATTTTTCTTAAATTGTTTTACTGGCTTCCCTTAAGAAATGTTTCCCGGGTTAAGCCAAATTGAAGATTAATTTTCGTGAATTGTACATGAAATAAAGTGCTCAGTCACGTTAAGACACAACTCAGCACCTAGTCAGCAATGAATGTGCCAGCAGCCTCGCTTTGTATATATTATGAGGTATATATGTATGCAGATGGCTGAGTGTTGGTGTCAGCTACTTGATAAATGATCCCCAGTGGGGCATCAACATGTGGCGCTAGACATCGCTTAATCTGCGCGTCAACAAACTTCTGACAAGATACATGTCAGCAGGGCAACAGTTGGTTGCACTTCTCATAGAAGACGACGCGCGTTGACGTAAGCTGAGACACATACAAAGTGAGAGAGAGAGATGGAGATGGAGATGGAAAGAGACAAAGAGAGATGGAAAGAGTTAAACATGAAGTTTTGTGGCAAATTGTTTTCTCAGCTTAATATGCACTTGCGTCTAAAATACATTTTGCCATTTTCCATAACAAATTTCAATTTATGCTCAAAATAAATTGTGTGATCTTATGCAGAATGGCAAAATTTGAAACAGTGAAAAAAATGCTCGAGCTAAACTAAAGTTTTCTATACAACAAACTTCAAGTTTCTAGATTTTAAAATAAGTCAAAAGTTGGGCATAGAATTTAAGCTTTATCTAATATTGCAAATGAACGCATAAGTAAGAAATTTATTTGAACTGAGTTGGATATTTTAGTATAGAACTGTGGCTCAAGAGTAGAATTTCTGAATTGATAATAGAAAATTCGAATTTTTGCCTGTGTTCAAAATGAAATGGACCGAGAATCAAATTTATTACAATATGGTAAGGCCAACAGACTTTGATATAACTAAAACAGTTTATCGGACAACATGTGGATTTTACTTCATCTTTTTTTTGTCATTTCTGCAGCAACAAAGCACTCAGCCTTTTAACTTTTGACCGCATTGAGCGGCTTATACCTAAGAGCACACACTTCCATACTTACACACACGCACACTCACATATGTACAAACACACTCATGCTGTTAGACTTAGTTAGCCTTTTTTATTAGATTTCCCGTCAGTCACTGAGCTGAAAGTCTGAGCAGCAGAGTTTGCTCTGGCTCCATCTCCGCCTCCATCCCAGCTTTAGTTGCAGAATCCTGCAAGAATTCACCAAATTTGATGCAGGGCAACTTTGGTCGAGCCAATAATGGTAAATATGTGCCTTTGTGTTAACTAAGCTGAAAATGCGTACAAAACTCGAGGTCAGTGATGTTGCGGGAATGTGAAATGCTGCTTCCTGTCCATCGTCTATCGAATGCCAATCTACACTTGCAACAGCCGAACAGCTGCACAGTGCACATAAGCGTAGCTTTATTTGTAGTCGATTGAGTGGGATAGCAGATATAAAATATACATATTTAAATGGATCTGACTTTTTTCAAGCTTAATAAACATTTTGTAATATTTTTAATAACATTAAAAGAAAGCGTAAAAGCCTTGGGAATTTCTTTCTTTCACTGAATTTTAAACGGAAAAGTTGCGAATGCTCCTCCGGTTTGACACCCTTAATCCAATTTTAGTATGCTCAATATAGCTATCTTGTACCACTGTGCACTGGCTTCAATTTAAACAGCATAGTTGTTCTTACCCAAGGCTGCGGCACTCCCACAAAGGCATGCCTGTTGGTCTTCGTGTTGGCTGTCAATAGGGACTAGTTCATTGCAGCGCACACAGATCCACACTAAGGCACACAGACATTCACACACACACAGGCAGTCACACATACACAGGCAGTCACACACATATATGGATAGCTAATACATTGTTGGAGTGCCCAAGCCAGCAAAAAATATTTTTCTATAATAGTTTTCGAGTATCACGAGTCGACTTAATGCGAAAACTTTTGCTCCACAGAGTACAACAAAAGGCGTGTGCCGAATGGAATGTGACCGACTGACTCTGAGGCAAGATTTGAGCAGTTGCAACCCCAAAGCGGGGCTAATGACAACTGCCGTTTGCATTCCAAATGCAACATGCCCCTAGCCACTTACACAGAAAACAGCAGGCTGCACGAATCCAGTCAGAAAAGTGTTTTTTTTTTTTTTTTTTTTGCTTGCATAATAAATGATTGAATCACATTTTCTCAACTTTTAACTTATGCACATTTCTTTTATATATATTACTCTATTTGAATATTTCAACATTTTTTGACTTCATTTTTGATTTGTACTGGATTTTCGTGCTGATATTAAGAGCGTATTTTAAAAATTTAATTCATTACTTACGAAAAATCTTTAATGAATCTGAGCATAAAAACTTAGTTGAATCCATCAACGATTTTTTCTGCTGTGCACCAACTTGCAAACTTGCCCCTATTTGTTACCACAGTTTAGCATAGGCGTTGCTCTGGGCGCTAAAAGCTTTCAAAACACACACACACTTACGTCCACACACCTGTGGAAGCAAATGGTGCTTTTCCTGCATTAAGCAGAAGATGAATGTTTAACTTATGTCACATGCAAAAAAACAAGTAGCAATTACTTTAAGTTTGTTTTCACTTGGTTTAAAATTTAAAGTGCAATCGAGCGCTGAAAGTGTGGTAAGAGTAGGGTAAGGGAAAGGGCGGGGTGGAGACATGCAAAAAGTTGCAAACATTTATTTAGTTAGTTAAGCGTGCATCCTTGTCTCTTGCCCCATTCGCGTAAATCACTGAAATTTATTGCAAATGCTACAGCTACAGAGAGGCGCGCACATGTTGTCCCAAAACAAAATTTGGTGGCATTCTACAAAACATATTTCAGTTCGGTGCACGTATATTTATACCCTGTACACAAGCCACAAAGGAGCGTCTGTTTCTATATAACTATAACAGCTATACTTCACTTAACTGAAAGTATATATGTATCTATGATATACTACTTAGCTTGTCAGATTTGGATTTAATCAAGTTACCCATCAAGCATCCTCAACAACTTGTCTTAAGTCTAATTAGAGGGCATCTGCTGCTCAAAACACTCTAAATTACTTCCACTTGTTTGGGCCTGTAATTTATTTGCAAATCTGTTAGGTGTGGAGTTTTTTGTTGCATCTGATATATATGTATATATATATATATGTATATATCTTGTATTTGAATGTGACTATTTATACATATGATTAAATTGCCAAATTGTTTTACATTTAAGTGATTTATCAACCGGCTGCTGCAAACTGAAGCTGAGCTGTTTCCGTTTGAATGTGTATTTGAATTTATGTGTGTGGCAGACTATACTTCATTCCATCTATTAGTTGAAGCTTAATTTATATTGCAATATCAGCTACAAATGCATTTATTCACATATTTTGATGCTGATTTTCGGACTTAGATCAGTTTTTTCGCCAATTCTCCTTTCAATTATTTAGTATTTCAATTAACTCTCGTTGAGCTCTTTTTTGTTCTTTAATGATAATTAAATTTAATAATTTTAAAAGCAAAATTAACAAGCACTTAGTCGTTTAAATATTATATTAGTCGCATTAAACTTGCATGAGTTTTAAGTACACAAATGATGTGAATTTTTTAATCTTATAAACAGATTAAAATTGTTGTCAATGCCACAAAATTTCATTTGGTTTCCCCTTTTCAACTGCTAAAATTCGCCCCAAAATGTTAAAAACTTTCTTTCAACTTTGTCAACAAGTCAGCCCTTTGCTGTTGCCCCTCTCGCTTGCCCCTTGAACGCGGCACATGTCTAAATTATAACGCCATTTGGGTAATTACACTTTTCGAGTGCTTTAGCGTTACCCGAAAAATCTGGTAACAAAACGGATAACGGATATTGGGCCAAGGCGAAGAAGTGGTACCAAAGTGGCAAATTTGGCGACAGAACAAATTAAAACTCCATAAAAGTGGATACATATTTTATGCTGTTGTTCTTGTTGCTGTTGCTGTTCTCGTTATTTGAACAAATGTTTGGGCAATAAAAACACAAAAGCAAACAAATAACAGCGACTACACCCAGAAAGGGTGAGAGAAAGAGGGTAACTGACAGAGAGAGAGAGAGAGAGAGAGAGAGAGAGAGAAAGAGGGAGTGTGTAATAATAATGCTTGGCAGCAAATTTAATATGGCCAAAATGGGAATGTGTTGTCCAAGGCAAAAGTGAAATCTAATAAAATTACAAACACCAAACAGCAACAACAAAAACAACAACAACAACAACCACAGTGAAGCTTTACTCGGTGCTGCTTGCAACATTAGAAAACAAGTGTTAAAATGTTTGAAATTAGTTTTGGCCACGACAACAGCACAACAACCATCTGAATTATAATTGTAACTGTTTTGCTCGAAATCATTTTAAATGCTAAAGCCATTAAGTGCTTCTGTGTGTGTGTGTGGCTTAGTGTGTAATTGTGTGTGAGTGTGTATGGGTGTGTATTTGTGTCCTTTCTGGCCCAACGGTATTGCATGTGTTCATAAAACTAATTAAATCTTTTATTCATTTGGAGCCATATTTTTGACCAATCCATTTGCCTGCTCTCTGCAAACGTGCAGATGATAATTACGGAAATGATTAAAAGCAGTAGGAATTCTCAGACCAACTTCAATTTAAGCCTAGTTCATTTTGCTAAAACAGGTTAGAAAGGCTAGCTCAGCCAAGCCAAAGTTTGCCTACCCATGCAGATTGGAGTCAACCTGACATCTGATTTTAACTATAAACTTAAAAACTGACCAATTTTTCGTATGATAGCGATATGATGCTAGGTTCATTAGTAAAAGATGAATTCGGTTGAAATAATTTGGTAAGCAAAAATGTTGTTCATACAAGAACTCAGCTTTCGACTAATGGTGATACGATTTGGTCTGCTATATTCCAAGTTTCATCAAAATGGCCTTAACCGACTTGTTCCAATACAAACAGACAGACAAAAGGACAAATATAATTAACGTTGGTCAGCATGATACATACTTTAAGACTCCTAGAAGTATCCTTTAATGGTTTACAAATCTTAACCTGTGCATGAGCAACTTAATCTTTGAATCTTAACAAAAATTCCTCTTAAGCTGCTCCGTCAGGGATGGGCACAAACTTTGCCAGAACATCGTCAGTACAGAGGCGATAATGTATATAAATAACATGTAAGATCGACTTAAGCTGTCGTTGAAGAATCATTTCGATTAATTTCCTGCGGGATGCCATTTTTTACACAAAAACTTTACCCGCTTGCAGCCAAAAACTTGCCCAGACTTGTGATGTACTGAGGGGGTTGGAAGGAGTGGGAGGGGGGCGGAAGGTCATCCATAAATACTGAGAATTGGCGTTGCGCACTTATGATTTCTTGGCATGTCGCTTGCTGCGACAATTTCCGGCGAAGAAGCCAAAAGCAAACGCTGCAGCTTCCTGCGTGCGTGGCACCAAGATTATAATTCACTTTAAGATGACAGCAAAAGTGTTGCTAATGTGGCAAGGCGCCTCCAAGCTAATCAAGCTGCAATGGGGTGCGAGTTCGTGATGCAGCTGCTTGCAACTATAATAAGAAAATGATTTCCGTTTGGCAAATTGGAAAAACGTTTTGCGGCTGCTGTCGCCGATTGCTGCACATTTGCTTTCTTCATCGCCACCTCTCGCTCTCTCAATCTCTATCTCTCTCTCTCTCTCTCTCTCTCTCTCTTTTGCTACCCATCTGAGCTGTAATCCATTTATATGGTAATTTTACGCACTCCCTCCTTGGCCTGTCATAACTATTTCAATTTGAACAACATGTGCCGCAGCGAGCAGCAGAAATCAATAAGAAACGCAGCTCAACGGAAACGGAAATCAACGAAGCAGGTAAGTGCTAAGTTTAATGCTCATAACTGTTTATTTCTGTGTGCAGTGTAAACAGTGCTTTGCTCTGAAGAGACTTAACAGCTAAAAAGTTAAATTTGCAAGCGGGCTGGCGTTGCAATTAAATACGCTTAGATGCCTTAAAAAAGTTTGCTAAGAATATTATTTTATTTTGCATAAAAATTATATTTTTTTACACTTTGTTTTTTGTTTTTTGAAGCAACTGAAAGTTAGCTAAACTTCATAATGTACAAATATATCTTTTAGTTATGATTTGCAAATCTGTTATGTGGTCTCTTTCATTAAGAAAACTTGATTTAAAAAACATTCTAATTATTCAAATTGTTCCAGGATTCTGACTGCTTCCGTTTTCTCTCCGATTCGATTACGTCTGCGTCATCCAGACCGAAAGTAAATCCGTCTGTATGATTTTCTTTGACAAGTTGAAACTCGAATTATACATTAAACTGTGCCCAGGTTAAATAAGGTATTTGAATTGGGCTACTTCGCTCACTAGGGAGCAGGAAAATCTCTCAAATGGGATAAATGCATATCTATAAAACTGCATATCTTGAGCAATTGGACTGATAACAGAGTATTCGACAGCCGCTTTTGCCTGACTGCAACGTTCTCATTTCTTAATAATTACACTTTTGAAGAAAATCTTTTAAGTACTTGTTGCCATTTAGCTGGAAATTAAAATATAATTGTTCATTAAAAGTTCACTTCAAATTTAAGCTGCAAACTTCAAATTAAATGAAATTTACTTGAATACTCAAAACTGCCGAATTCAGAAAGATTCCGTGAATTCTATTTGACGCCAAAAAGTATGCAACATAAATTTCCATTGAAATAAATCGAATATGAAATTCAAAGAATTTGGATTTATTTGTTTGGCATTTAATGTGTTAATTTGCCAGTGGGTGAAAGGAAATATATTAGAGCCACTTTAAAACTAATATCCTTCAATTAAATGTGGCAACACACATATACACACACACACATACCCATACGCCTAATGACTTGCCAAAGTGCAGAGGGTTGCCCACAGGAGGAGGCTGGCAGTCAGTGCATATATTGAACTACATCAGCATTCGCAACACCAACACCGAACAGCATTTTTCCAAAGTGCTGTTTAAATTCCAGCACTAGCGGTGTATGTGCGTGGATGTGTATGGTGTGTGTGTGTGTGTGTGTGTGTGGTGTGTGTGTGTGTGTGGAGAGCAAGACTCTGACCTGACCCGTTTCATACGGCAAATTGCTTCGCTGCACACACAAAGTGCTAGCCAAAGTGAGAGTGTGTGTGCAAGTGTGTGTACGTGTGTGTGTGTGTATGAAGAGGTATGTGAGCTGTTCTGATAGGAGTCAGAGGGGGCAGTAAGAAGTTGACGCATACGACGTGCTCAAACTCATTTTTCAACATTAAAAGCACATGGATTTTCATGGCACATATCCCTTTTGCACCTTGGCCGCACTGTGTGTGTGTGTGTGTGAGTGTGTGTGGGCTTCCGCTTTTTGTTTTTTTTTTATTGCATCACAAGTACAATTAAATCTGTGTGCAATTATTATTATTGTTTTTATTTCACTTCTTTCGGTTATTGTATTGTCCGAGTATTGTTAATGATATTTACGTGATTTTCACAGTGCTTCACAAAAAATTGTGCACATCCGTCCAAATGGTACGCGTTTCCTGTCATACCTGCACCTTGGTGCTGGAGAGGGGGGAAGGCAGAGAATCCCAATTCAGCTTTTAACAGTATTGGAATGCAAGCACTTTGTAAACTGTGTTGAGTGAAAAATTCATTTTTGATGACTTTATAATTAATTTAATTTTGAGAGCGTGAAATATAATTAAAATTTAATTCACTTACACACATTGTGAATACAATGAAAATCCTTTAAGCTCATTGTGTGCTCTAGGCTGGGGGCAGCTGGAGAACTGAGAGACTAAACCTTTTAGGCATGAATGCTACGTGTCTCAATTTGAGGTGTATTTCCAGCTGGCTGTTAAGCAGAAACGAGCTTAAAGGTGCCGGAAATGTAAATCCAAATCCATGTTATATATACTTATAATGTGGGTTTGAGGAACTGGTGTTGAAGTGGAATTTATGGTCTAAATTTCAGTCGGTAAAGTCGCGGTTTGAGTTTCGGTTTAACAAGCTGTTTTCAAATTACATTGACAATTGTTTGCCTTTTTTGGCAACTAATCTTTATCAAATTATTTTTTTTTAAATTTAATTTTACTATGAATTTCTTATGAACTAATGGCCCAATCCAAATAATTAAATAGATATTCTGTAATGCGTCAATAACTGACAGAAAAGTGGGACAATTAAATTGTATGAAGTTAAAAGGTGGCAGCTGTTGGGTTTCGGATGGAGTTATTTGAACATGGCAGCCATGTAGCATTCTCTGATTGCATTTCATTTGGACGGCAGAGATTGCTCGTAGTCAAGCGGATAAAGTAACAGGAACCGTGACAGGTGCACACAGAGGGGAAGGACCTGAAAGGGGGCAGAGTTGAAGCACTCTACACTGCATAAGGATTCATTTAATAAAAGCCAAAAGCTCTACAATTTTAATGAAAGAGTGCAAATGCGTGAGTGTATTGTTTACTTCCTCAGTGTTTGGGTATGTGGGCGGGTGTGTGTGTTTGGGTGTGTGTGTTTGAGTGTGGGTGCACAGGGAGTGGGCTGTTAGTGGAGGGGGTTAAGCCCGCGGCTCGCGAAGAACAGAAGCCAATGGCCATAACGACACCAACAGAAGCAACAACAACAACTGCAATCGTTACACTCAGAAAAAAACAAAAGAGATATAGAAAATTGAGAATGAGATAGTTTGCTTTCGACTTGAGGTTTCAGGATGATTTGATTTTTTAAATTTCAATCGGCCAAGTTGTGATTCAAATTTCTTGTTTTGGATTCAGCTCGTAAAACAAGTTTGAAACAAGTTTTGCAATAGTTGAAAATTTGTTCCACAGTGTAGGGAGTGGTAGAGGTGCTCTGGGAAACGGTGCTGTGCTGATAAACTCTTTGGCGGCGCTTTTGATGTGCTCCGCTACCCGTTGAAAGGACATAATAAATGCTAGGACAGCGGCAAGGATGCACGGACCCAAGCACATGCGATTGCAGCAGTGTGCACTCAAATAAAAAATGTGTAAAATTCATTTGTACAAAGAGAAGCAGCCAATTGCGTATCTGTGTGTGCGTGTGTGAGTGTGCGTGTGAGTGTGCGTGTGAGTGTGCGTGTGAGTGTGCGTGTGAGTGTGCGTGTTGTCATTGTGTATTTACGTTAAATGGATGCGGTGCAGCAAAGACGTCAAAACTGGCACAGAAATCGCCTTGAAGCGCATCCTGCTTCAGGGCCAGGAATATAAAAAATATATATAAAGCAGGCGATAAATTATGAGTACCACAATTTTCTCACACTTCTCAAGGATGTATAAAATTGATTGCATTTCACGCATTTATATTTTTAAATTTTATATGTATATTCTTTTTGAATTTGTGGTCTGTTTTGAGTGCACATTAAAGATATAAACAAATATGTTATGGAGCATACTTAAGGGGAGGCATTTTAAAGCCAGTATTATAACGAATTTATAGCGTTATTTTATTGTTGTGATTTTTACTGCTATTTCACACCACTGTGCTGTATTTCATTACGTAAATTGCATTTCGTTCCGGCATAATTGCTCTGATTAATTCCCATAAAAAGCAGTGGCCAGTGACTCCTTATAGCTCAACGCTGCATGCCAACAAGCATACACATACATATGCATATATACCATAAATGTAACTGGCAAGCACAGATACTAACACAGATATACACACACACACACATATATACGTTTCTTAAGTACACGTTGCTGAAGGAATCGCAAATGTTAATAACTGCATGGAATTCGAGCAAGCAAATATAATTTTCCTTTTTTCAATATATAATCTTCCTTTCTTTGGCCCCAGTTTTAAGTGCAATTCTTTTTCATCGACGCCACCGAAACTCAAGCAATAATAATTTATTTTTCCACGTGAACTGATGCAAGGGCAAAAAACAATTTCTTAACTCTTACATTTGCTGGCGAAAAAATGCAGTAAATAAAAAACAGCAAGCAATTTCATTTTTATGTATGTCCGTTTCCGATTCTTAAAGTCATTTATAGTTGTCTCGAAATAAAAAATAAAACAAAAGGAAGTGAATCAATTTTATGATGCAGACTTCATTTAAAGTTCTCGTTATTAAACATCTTAATATCAATAAAGGTTATAAATAAACAAATGCAAATTAAAATGATCCTAAACTTAAGTTTAAACTGCATATATATTTTGTCAGCTTTGGTGTTCTGGATTTCATAATACACTTATTTATATGAATGGTTATTACTTAAACTTATTATATCTTACATGTGAGACCTATTCTTATATGTGGATCCCTTATATGGTCTCCTTCGGGTTCTTGACTGGAATGCTAATTACCCACTTACCTACTTACCCCGACCACTACTTTCCGAATTAATCAGCCAACTTGGACTTACAATTACGATTTGGAAGTCAAGCAATTTTCACTTGTGGCAATTCTATTCATATTCCATTACGTAACTTGTGCTCCATTCATAATTACGTAATGCCTAATTCCCTAATTAATGGGGTCATTGTGTTCAATTAAAATTGTAATCTGAAGTCATTCACTTAATTGTTCGCAATTTCAACTAGAACGTCCAAATAATGAGACAATTATCTGGTTTACAGACTATCGGCAATAAACACACAATGCCACATAATGCAGCACATACATAAAAGAGCTCATCATCTTAAGCTGTGTGTGGCCACGCGACTCATGTGGCCACACTGTTGCTGTTGCACTGCCACACTCTCTCTGAGCTGAGCTGAGCTGCTTAAGTGCGCTTGCACTAAGCCGGATTAGAGTGCGTTAGAGAGCTGCGATTGCAGGCAGGGTGATTTGAGTCAACTAAAGATATATGAGATACGAGATCACAACTTAATTGGATTTGGCTTGAATGGCAACTTGAGCCATGTATTTAATTCCCCATTGCGTTTGGCTATTTCAACTTTAAACGCTTGCCAAGATGCCTGCAATGCGGTCTTGCTATAATTCAATAAACTTGAAGTAGATTAGCTTGATGCATTAATGTAAACCAAAACCACAAAAGTCATTTGACAAACACAAAATCCAATAGACATTCAAGAGCACACACACAAAGCCACAAAGTGTGGGTCAACTAGTTGAGACATCAATTAATAAAGCAAATAGCGGTTAACCGCTTGATAACTAATTAGTTTGCATGCAAAGAATACAGATAGAGAAATCTGCAAATGCAATTAAAATTAGCTTAGTGAGCAAATCACCCAGAAAACTCTTTTTGGCACAATTAAGTTGTGCATATTTTGATGTGGTCCACAAAGACCCAAAATCCAAACCAAACTGTTGCCCAAGAGAGAACCTGCGTATGTGTTTAGACAGAGCGCGTACGTGCTCCACTCGAGATTGGGCTTGGGTTCGGGTTTGGGTTTAGGTTTGTGCTTGGGCTTATGCAAATGCAAATGAAGTAAGCCTTGCCAGACCAACAAGTAATGAATACTTCTGTCGACACATGAAAACGTTGCTCTATGAATACCCTAGACTCGAATCAAGCATTAAAATCATTACTATTAAATGGTTGAGTATATGTTAGAGCATAATTTAAACATGATTTGCGAGCCTCAATTGCAATACTAACTTTGAATGTGTTTTCAATCGATTCGTCAAATAATGAATAGAAAACAAGTTAGTGTAACAGATAGATCTTGAGGTCAAGCCATGACTTACAAGTCCTGGTTTTCGAAAATTGTTTCATTTTTGAAATAGTTATGGCAATGGAAAATCCTAATCCGATCCCAGAAGCACTTTTAAGGGTATAATTTTAACATGAAACGTGTTTCCGACTTTGAATGTAGTATTATTTTAAGCCTCAAACCCTGATTCATAAGCCATAGTTAGTTTCTTGGAACTCGATTTGTCCATTTAGATCAAACATAAGTCATGATTATTATTTATCAGCCTACATCAGATTACAGGATATCTTATGCTCTTGCACACTCTGACTTCCTCAGTGCTGTTTCCACATTAGTATATGCTGCTTGTCGCTGCCCCAAAAACTAACCCTCCCCCTTTCCCCACCATTTCACGAATTGTTTTTGGAGCATGCCTGTGGCTTGATCCACATTCATTAAGTAATTTGTAACCACAAAATTTAATATGTTTCCAACGCTATTTATCTAATGCTTGTCATTCGACGCCATTTGGGCAAAATGTGTCCCTTTTTATGGTGGGCTTGGGGAGGGGGAGGTCGGTTTTAGCATTTCTAACCCTTGACCTTTGATTGACTGACAAGTTGCCCTTAACGAGCAACCCAGCAGCTTTTGTCCGCCTCTATCAAGTATGATTGCGGTGCTTAAATTGTTCACGTTCAACATTTTGGGTTCCCGATCTAAAAAGGCTGAAATCAAATGAAATGCTCGTTCCCCATTTTCACTGCTCCACCTCCCCCTCCCACCATCGTCCCTCCTGTAGTCTATATCCATTTCTTGATGGGTCCTTGAAGTATATCCGTGCTGGATGCACGCGTGTCTCTCTCTAGCTAAACACCCCTCCACGCTCCTCCCTGCTCGACTGTATCTCGGTATGTTTTCAAGCCGTCTTCGCCTCGAGCTATAGTGGTTTTCTCTCCCTCTCTCCTTCTCTCTATCTCTCTCTCTCACGCTTTGCCTCTCATTTTGGATGTGTGTTGATTTTTGCTTTTGTGTCTCGAAAATGTTACGTTTTATCATATACCCTGCTTGATTGTACTCAAAGCGTATACGCTGAGAGGAAAAGAAGCCATCAGAATAAATTATTGATTGAAATGCAACTCCTTTCAAAGGTAAACTGAGCCACCGAAATCTTTAATCTACAGAAGATTAAATTACTAATTACTAAACAAACAATTTTATTAATTTATGTTTTTGAATCCGTTTCAACGCTTTATTCTCTCCTTGCAGGGTATCGCATAGTCGCATATGTTTTTTTTTATTGCAGATCCAGCATGTTCTTTGTGCTCGTTCTTTTTACGCTTTTTTTTTAACCGATTCGCGTTTACCCTGTATTATGTAACCACAAAACAGGGTATGCCCATGTTATACAAAATATTTGACTAATATTGCCAGTAGTTTTTTGGTTTTATAAACAGTCCATACTTTATACATTTTTTGCATTTAAGCCTGCACACATTTATACTCAACAAGGAATGTCCTTAAAGCAGTTTCCTTTTTGAAAATAACATGAAAATTACTCGTCAGAGTTAAAAAAATAAAAGTTTTTCAAGTGCATAAGGCCCCACAATAATATTAATAATAATAAGTACTCACAGTTCAGTTCGAAAATAAACTGCACACTTTTAAAGGGTATCTACTTGTCGAGCACTTGACACACTTGTTGTCTTTAATGCACTGTTCTTGTTGCTGTCAAGTATTTCATTTTATACGAAAGCGACAAATTGTGCGTGTTGACGGTAGGAAATGAATGTCGTCTGTGTGACATGTTGACAAAATATTGAAATATATGTTGCATGAAAAAGAAGAGGAAGCACACACACACACACACACAGACAGAGACACAGATGAAGCACAGATGATGTGTGCTCATTCTGTGGGCGTATTTCCCGCATATTCGACATATTTGGCCATAATACAATTTACGCTTGTTCAGATTCAACTTATGTGCACATATTGCCCAAGAATGGAAATCAACTTAAAAGAAAGAACATATTTTCCGCACGTTTCCTCAACACAAGCTACAATTTTCAATATATTTCCATATGCCTACAGCAGTTGCTGGCTTCACATAAATTTGATCTACTTCTTGTTGGTGTCCCCAAAAGCAAATAAAAGTACAAACAAAAGTTTATTTTTGGAGTCAGGGTTAACAAACCCTTGCCATCTCTTCAAACTCAACCGATTTCATTTGAGCTAAGCAGACAATATTTAATAAGCATCATGCAGTGCGATTGCCATCTAGAATCGATTAAAATATGTGACTATCCGCACACAAACACACTTTAATCGAAACTGATACCCAAACACAATGCAAATATTTATGCTTCAGTCTGTAATCTTTTATCAGCTGTGGGCTGCACACAATGCCAACTATATCTCTATATGGAACTCACAGGCAATGCATATTGTATAACCAAGCGAAAAGCAATAGACAGTTAAACAACCTGGGGTCAGGATCAATGCTCGAACATAATACATGTATGTGCACCTTATAGTATATCCTTATTTGGTTTTGCCTTTGCTCTGGCGTTTGTTGGTTGCACTATCAGCAAATAAAGTCAACACCATCGACAAATATAAGCACACACATTCACCCACACACACACACACTCGCACACACACTTAAACTTAAGCGACAAGTTTGGGAAGCAACTGTGGCAACAAATTGTACTATGTAAAAATCCTTTTAGCTGCCGGCACAAAAAATTCCTTAACAAATATTGTGTTTCTGTGTGTGTGTGTGTGTGTGTGTGTGTGTGTGTGGTGGTTATTTCTTTTTTCTCCCTTTCCGATTTTTGTTATTTTATTTTTAAATTTGCCAAGCAAAAGCGAAAAATGGAAAACGTTGCCTTTGTGCCTGGATTTTTAGTCCAATGTGACTTCATTCTGGCATTTTCATAGGCAAAGGTTCGCAATAAAGAACAGGAATTCTCGCGCCAACCACAAAACAAACATAATAAGCGATACACTGCAAAATAAGCCAAGAGATTTCTTTGCTTATTAACTAGGAGTGTGAAGCTACAAAGTTTGACTGTGGCAAGTACAAAATAAATATATTTATTTTCAGGCCTGCTGTTTTACCTTGATAGAAGTATTGACTTGTAGGTATAAGGATTTCACACTTGGCTTAATTAACATTTGTTCTATGATGACCATCTATGCTGATGTTGGTTGTATTAAAAATATGATTGACTTGCTCAAATCAAATAATGTTTTTCTATTTATTTTAGCAATTTTCGTTGTGTATATTTGCCGCTCCTTTTGCCAACGCGCCAATGGAGCATCAAATTTACAATATTATTGCTCCCTGTTGAACATTTGTCTCTGCTTTACAACCAAGCCATGCACCTCCCACCTCGCAACAACCAGGCCCCTCGGCATGCCTTTCTGTGCTGCTTGAAGCACGTTCGGGCAATTGTTTAAGGCGGCTAACAAATTGCGCGTAGGACAAGTTACCCGCTGCTGGCCAATGAATAATGCCCCAACAATTTTTTAAAGCCACCATTTGCGTAAACTATTCCTAGATATAAGTTTACTCTAGCAGGGCGTATTTTTTATTATTTACAAGCTTGCAACGCTTTGTCTCAGACACTAAAGAATATATACATATATATATTCTTGATCAGCATAAATTGCTGACTCGATATGGCTCCTCAATTTTATATCCGTATATTATATTTTATATATCCGTTTCTGTACTACCTACCTGTACCTATCAATTATCGACTTGGATCACTATTAAAGCCAAACAAATTCAAATATGTTTTATATAGGCATAACTGAATTATCAAAATCGGACAATTGTAGAAGGAAGGGTATCTTAAGTTCGGTTTGGAAAATGAGGCCCTCGGCCCTTTTACTTTATTCATATTTTGCCTGCTCGCATATTCATGAATTTTGTGTTGTCGCTCATTCATCTTCGCGAATATGTTTCCAATATTTTCTGGACTCATTTGCAGTAAAAAAGGAGTGTCCTAGTGATTGCCCCCCAGCCCGTCCTTTGGGCTTCTGGCAAATTGTATTGATTTTGACTTGGGCATGATTTTTATGAGCAGCCAGCTTAGTCCATGTTTCGATCATGCTCCCTTTTTGCTCAGCTTTGCTTTGCTTAGCTGTTGCTTTTTACTATAGCTTGTTAAATGCTCAGAATATTTGTTTTGTTTGTCAAGTATTTTGGCCTTGCTTTTGTTCTTGTTGCCAACATTTTTCGAGGATGTGCTTTGGCTTACGAAATTGTGGACAAAGTAAATAAATTCAGTACTTTACTTTATGCTCTTGCTTTATTTTTGAAGTGCGCTTTAAGCAGCTGCCGCTTAAAGTATTTATTGATTGTCCCATCGGCTGCGAGATGGCAGCGTGCTGAGCTTCTTCTTCACAATATCATGAACACGACCAAAGGCTACGAAGATTTTATAGAGAGCTAAGACACTCTTGGGAGCAAATCTCAATTTTATGTCTAGCATTTAAATTCCTCATCTGCAATATAACATTATTTTCTTTAAGATTTTCACATAGTTTCGTGCCTTACGCACGACAAAAAGCACGACGTGAGCACCTCTACCAAAAGTAAGAAGCTTTTCTGAAAACCCTTGAACAAAAATGAAAAATGCGACATTGATTGGTTTTCCATATAACGTTACAGATTCTTTATTTAGTTCTTGTTTTTTTTTTGTTTTGTTTTGTTTTTCACTTTTCTTTTTTTTTGCATTTTGTTGCTTTTATAATAATTTCCGTTTAATATAATTGCAGTTGTTGTTGTCTGTATAAATATGTGTGTAAAAGTTTACGCCTGTGTTTATGTGTGTGTGTGTGTGTATGTATATGTGTTGTTCTTGTGTGTGTTTGTGTATAATCTGCCTTAAATTAAGATTTCTCATGCTGCTCACACAATTTTCCCACAATTTCGCATCATTTGCATGTAGTTTTTTGCACAGTGTAAATTGTGTAGAGAATTCGCATTGCATTTTTCGTCGCACTTGTAATTTTACTTCTTTAGTTTCCGCTTTGCATTTTAGTACTTTTAATATTACTCGTAATTTATTCATAATTTTTGTTTGTCTTTTAATACTAGTTGCCATTTTGTTATTTTTTCTTTTTCTTTTTCGTTTTCTTTTTTTTTATATATTATTTTTAATTTTTGTTTTATTTATTTTTACTGTATATTTAAGTGATTTTACATAATAATGTACTTATATGCAAATTTATCTAAAACTGCATTGGAAATCGGCTTTTCAGTTTTCGGTTTTCTGGTTTTCTGGTTTTCTGTTTTTTCTCGTTTTTCCATTTCATTTGACTCAATTGTGAATGCCATTTATAATTTTCTACAGAGTTGTTGGTATTTTTGTTGTTGTTGTTGTTTTTGTTGTTGTTGTTGTTGGTAAAAAATGCATACATTATAAATACATAGTTATCAAATAGTATGATGCCTCGCAATGTGTGTGTGTTTTTATTTGTTATCTTTTATTTGGTTTATATGAAAGTGTGCATTATATATTTATATGTATGTGTGTGTGTTCTGCTTGTTATGTATGTATGTATAGGTTCTCGTATATGCCTCTAACTTACGTTACAAAATATATAACAAATATATGTGTGTCTGTGTTTTCAGTGTGTGTTTGTGTGTGTGTGTGTGTAAATGATTATTTAATGTATTTGTCCCATTCTAATAAACTTTCTGCTGTTACAAAATATCGTAAGATCTGGCAACTATATCCCATTGTTGGAATGTGCTTTAAGCAGCGTGTCAAACGGAATCGTATTTCGGTTCGGTTTCCGGTTCCGCTTAAGTTTAAGAATCAATTATATCGGCTCCTCTAACTAGTTCTGATTTCAGTTCTGGATTTCAATCGGTAAAGTTTCGTTTCCGCTTCCGGTTTGACACTCTGCCTTTACAGTAATTCATACGCCTAAAGATAAATGCAAATTTATATTGTTATCGAATTTGAAATAAAAGTATGCCAAAAAGAAGCAAACTGCAATCCCAAATCAAGATTCGTTGAATTTGAAGTCTCGAAATTATATATATATATATATCTGTATTAACTATTAAGTTGGCAGTGTTTAAACGTGTTGTTGTTGTTGTTCTTGTTGTTGTTGCTGTACCGTTTGTTCAGAAGCATTAGAAATGAAGTGTATGCAAAATATGTATAAAAACCTTCGCATCAATACAAAAATTGTGTCGTTATCCATTTCTATGTCGTGGCTACTTTATATTGAATCGCGTATATATATGTAATTGTAACAGTAAAGTGCTTTTAAAATTGTTTGAATTGGAAACAAGTACAGCAGAGTTTGCATATTATACTTTTTATATATATTTTATTTTCTCAATTTTTGTATTTATTTATTTTTCAATATTGTGTTCGCTGTATGGTTTAACAATTACGTTAAAATCTTTGCACTTTTCAATAGTCAACTCTTGTTGTAGTTTTTTTTCTATATTAATGCTTTAATGTATTTTTTTTGTTTTGTTTTGGTTTTTGGGAAGAAAAATGAAAATTAACTGTTGTTTTAGCGTTAGGAATCTGGGCAGTTTTGTTGCCTGGAAAACGGTGTGATTTATGCACTCGATTTGTTGCAGTGTATTTGCTTACGTACGTACTTGGCTGACTCGACTCAACTGAAAACACATAAAATCAACAAAGTAATCGCCAAAACTGGCTTCCCAATTGGATTTCTTCTCTATGTATATATGTAACTACTATTGTGGTGTTTGTTTCGTATATATAATATAATATGTATATATACGTTGCATGCAACAAATGAAACAATAAACGTTTTGGAATATGTATTGTTTTGTTTTTTTTGTTAATTGCACTCATAATTGTGGCTCAACATGTGCCTAAAGTTGCGGATTTGCTTTTACCTAGGACTATGTGGGGCAAATGCTTGCTGCCTGCAACAACAAATTGAAAAGTGAAGCGACCCAAAAAACAAAACACATTTTTTTACGCTCTCGTGTGGAAAAGTTTAGTTTTAAATGCAGTTGGTTTTTTGTTGTTTTGTACGAGTAGTATTTTATATATATATATATATATATATATATATATATATATTTATTTATGTGAAGTGTGTTGTTAGGTTTGTTTGACTTTCTCTTCAGATGCCGTTTTCCATTTGTGTTTGCTGTTGTTGCCTCTAGTTGAAATGACTTAATAAGACTTTTAGGTTCTGCTACCAATTTCGTATGCTTTAATTACTTGTTGCTTAACGTGCTAGAAACTAATAATATATACAATGTAAAATACTTTTCCATTTCTTTTCATACTCATGTATAATGGCTTTTCCTCTTGTCTCGCTTTAAGTATTTCCATTTTTAATTATATCAATTGCGCTAAGTTCATCTAAAGGTAATTTTTTCGTTTTTTTCTTTTTTTTGTTTTTTTGTTTTTCCACTTTTAATCGTCATTAGCTGCTGCCAGACACACTTTGTTTTTCGTCTACTACTTTTTTCGTCGTTTAGCTTAGGTTTTTGTTTTAGAATATCATTTTAGGAGTATTTTTGTTCTTCGTGTTCTTAACTGCTTGTGGAAAGAAATGGGTTTTAGCCTTAACTGTTTGAGTTGGAGCGTTTTAATATTTGGTTTTTGTGTATTTCTAGTTTTTAAATTTACTCGTAGTGATACACAAGTGTGGCGACACACGTAACGCCCTTGTCAATGCCAGTTAAAAATTGTTGTCGATTTTTCTTTTTTTTTTAATATATATGTGTATAATTTTTCAGAGTTTGCTTTTTCTCATGTATGTATATATATGTACTTGTTATGATGGAACGAAAACAGTCTTTGGGTATTCATTTATATAAATTTTAATTATGCTTTGTTTTTTTTTGTATTTTCTTTTCTTTAAATTTTAAATCTTAAAAAGAAATTCGAAATGGAAACAATATAATACTCAGTTAAGTAAATTTAAGTATACTAATTAAATTAAACAATGAAATCAACTAAAAGTATTTTGCTGGGCCTGAAGCGCTAAATGACTCCGCTCGATGGCCAAAAAATGGTGGATGTGTGTGTACTTAAAATAATAATTACAAAACTATCGCAAAAACCTAAAAGTAATATGCACAACATATATAAATACGTATAAATTTATTTCCCTCTCGCCAAATAATGTGTCAATTGATTGGAAATTCATTTGCTCGCGCCTAAACTAAACTTTGGTATGCTCTCGCTCCCATTCTTCCAGCTGAACTTCCTCTGTCTCGGTTGCAACATCATCGTCACAAAATTTTCAACGCATTTTCGATATTTGCGTTTCTCTGTCGTTCCCACTACACACTTAATAAATTAGTTATAATAATTGTTAAATTTAAATGCTGATGAAGTATTTTTTACAAATGTCATTTTACGTGTCATATGTGTTTGTTTTTTTTTTTTTGTAGAGTTTTCGCTTTTTTTTGTTGTTGTTTTGTTTATTTTAACTTAAGGTTGCTTTTGCCATGCTTCTTTGGTTGCGCTTCTTTGTGTCTGAGTCAGCTGTGGGTATCAACGATTCCTACGATTTATCCTAACCTCATCTCATGTTTAGTACTTTTTTAAATGCAACTTTTTGTGGCTACTTAACTGCGCTCTCCTCATCAGGGCTGGGCTGGAAACTTACAATTCGAGCTCGGTATTATGCGGATTGGGCGCCTCGGGGCCATACATATTGGCCAGCTTATCGAATCGGGGCCCCCAGGCGCCGAGGTAGTCGTACTCCTGCTGCTCATCATCGGTGCCTGCAATCAGCAATAAGTATTCAAAACTTGTGTTTAGTACGGGGGAAATGTTAAGAAATAAAAAGCTAGAAGTCATTATCATTTATACCCTGAACCCATTAAAAACAAATAAAAATGGGCTGATAAAGTTGTGTAAAGTAAGCGTAAGGGAACATTTCCGATACGTTAAGTGTATCTTAACTGTTTGTCGATCTGCATGATTCAGCTGAACTCAGATACTATTTGAAACATAGTCATCAAATGTGGAATGTAAATCTCGTATCAAGCTTACTAAATTGTATCGATAACATCGATTATCGATAGTAATAAAAGCCACAATTTATAAGATATTTGCCAATATATCAATAAGCTGCATGAATCTCTTCAATGTAATATTTATTATTTGGGTTCAGGGTATCTAATAGTCGAGTATTTTTAGTTATTTAAAAAATAAGTTACTCAGTATTCTGGGTATATTTTTGATTAGTTACACCCAATATTCGGCGGTTTTTGAGCGTTGCTGCCCTGTAAATAAGTGCAAAAAACAATTTCAAAATAAATTCAAATGTTTCTTGTGTTTTTTTGCGCTACTTGATAGCCTACATTTTGGGGCAGGGAGCAGCTATTGAATCAGCTCCTACTTCATTTGTGTGGAAACTGCTGCAATATTGGGTGCACAATGTAGTTGTCATGGTGAGTTTAATAATGCTTATGGAAGAATAATGATGGAATGTAACCATTGTTGGGAGACCCACCTGAGGCCAACGAGCTGAGCGAACCAGCTGTGCTGCCGCCGCCCTCATACGCGTAATTGCGCAAATCATCGAAGGGTGGCGCATTCGGATCGCCATCGGCCCGCTTTTTATGCTCCTCGATGAACATGCCCACGTTTGGCTCCTGGCCGGGCATTAGCTGCATCACGGGATCTGCAAAAGGAAGAGCGTAAAGATGGGGCATGTTTAAGCACAACTCACAAAATGTAAGAAGAAACACAAATTATAAATCGAATACTTACACATTATTGGCATCTTCATGGGTGCCAGTTCTGGTGGCATTGGTCCACCAATTGGAATCTGCAGTGGTGTTATATCGAAGGCAGTCATATCATCTTCACCGCCGCCCTCATCGTCATAGTTGATTATGTTCTCGCGAACATCGTCATCGGGTCCAGGATATTTGATGTGCGCCTCTCGGCGTCGATTGTAGACCACGAAGACCAGCACGAGTACTGTGAGTAGTCGAAATACAGTTCGTTTAATAAGTTGTCGTACTCGTTTGCACTCACTGTCAATCAATATGCAACAACAATTGTGCCAATCTACAACAAATGCAATAATCCATGGCACACATGCAAAACGACATTTAAATGGTGACTTTAACTAAAGCAATTTTGACTTTGCAATGGCAAAAAGATTCTTAATTAAATTCTGGCAAAGAGCACCAAATTGGTTGGAAAATGGAAATGCATGAAAAATTCGTATATCCACTACAGAAAGAAACACATGCACAAAGTTGCTCAAAATGAGAAAAAATATAAAAGTGCAAAAAAAATAAAATAAAAAATTGAATCAAAAAAAAGTTTGCAGAAGTTTGCATACTCTGGATGTTGTGGCAAGAGGAGCAGCTTAAGTATAAACTTAATTTTAGAATGTTAAAATATTAACTTAAAAATCGATTGTTTAAAGAAAAAATAAATATTACTATCAATAACTAAGCAATGCCGAGTTTTATGAAGTTGGACAAAAGATAGTAATTAAGTTAAAAATCGAAGAAGATCGAAAGATGAGGTTAACCCAATAAATCTCAAGCTGCTGCTAACTTTGGGAGTGCTTTTGGCTCGCTGCCGGCAACAAATGTTGAAACTACTCATAATTTACTTGCATTCAAATATCAGCTTTTGCTATGCGTTACACACTTGCTGACAAAATAACAATACCCTCGCTAGGCAAGGGCATTTAAATGTACAAACAATTACGGCGCATATTGTCTCCGCTGGCTCCCTCTCGCACTTACTCCCTTCATCACCCTCTCTTTCGCTCTTGCTGTATACGGTTTGTGGCTGTAATTGTGACTGTCAAAATGCCAAAATCAAGCTGCAAGCAGGCAACAAGAGCAGCAGCAACAGCAGCTGGCGACTTTGCTTCGCTTTATCTTGGCCAACTTGTGTTGACTTGTTTTCATTTTCATTTTGTTTCGTTTCAGTTGCGCTTCATTTTGTGCTGCGTTTCATTTGGGCTTAGCCTCTGCCGTTTTTGACTGCTGTTTCTTGTCGCTGTTTTCTAATTTGGTGTGGCGCGCATTTCCAACATATTGCAGCATCTGTTGCACAGCACAAAGTTTCTTTGAGCGCCTTTTTTCTTTTTTTGTTTTTTTGCCGCAGCTAGCAACGGTACAAGCTTAACCCCAAAGTCATTTCTTGCCAAGAAAGAGAGTGATAGAGAGAGAGAGAGAGGGGGAGAGTTGGCTAACAAAAATGAAAGAAAAACTTTTACCCAAGCAGCTGGCAATGGCCAAAATGGACGTCGCGTAATTGCAATTATTGTCTTACTAAAACTCGCATTTCTCACGATTCGCTCGGTACCCACATGAATACATTGTTCAACACTGGACTCCTCGAAAAGAATTGGGTAAACATGTACCCAGAAACACTGTCCATTCATGTGCGTCCATTCATTCAATAAACTTTAATTTATGTGCATCGCTCGGCCGCATGCAATTTGCGGAAATGACATTTGAAGTTATTCCCCTACTCCGCAATCCGCCTTCGCCAGCATCTGGCTCGGTTGATGGCTTGAGGGGCGTGGCCAATTGGTAAATGCATGGCTTAATTAATTTTCAGGCAAAAGGCGTTTTCATAAATATTTAAATGATATATGATACGCCGTATTCTGCTTAAGCTCAGCAGATGAATTGGCCATCACACGAATTGCATAATAAATCGATTATTTTTTGCTTGAATGCTTTTAACTGAAAGGTTGCCAAATTGAGCGCAAACATAATATTTAAAGCTCCTACTTTAAGCAACGTAAGCAAAACTAAAAGCTTTAATAACATTTTGAGCACATACTTAAACTCAACTGTTAAGCAACAATTAGTTGAGTAAATTAAACATACAATAATATTTTATTGCTTAAAGCTGAGTCAATGTTTGCATAAATGATTCACATTTCTGCTAGATTATTTTGCTGGACGAGTGTTGAAGCCAAGCAAAGGTTGTCCGTACTTACTTCGAAGACATTGTTAGTTATACTTAAGCATATTTTTGGGTCAGGCTAGTTAACCGTGAGTCAGCTCTGCTCCCTTGACTTTTGTATATGTATATGTGTGTTTTGTGTGTACTTACGTATCAGTGTGCTGAGGCAGAGCACGAGGGCAATGATAAAGTCACGTGACGGTGTCAACACCCCCGAGGCCAATAACTCCAGTTCGCAGTGCATGCCCGTGAATCCCAAGGGACACTGGCATTCGTACTTCTTGGGCGGATGATGATCGCGACATCGTCCCCCATTGCGGCAGGGGAACAGGAGGCACTCGTTCTCGTTGACGCAACTGCTGCCGGAGACTTTGTAGCCAGCCGGACAACTGAGTGCGTGACAAGCCCAAAAAAAAAACACCCAAAAATTGATGTGTGTGTGTGTGTAGAGTTGTGTGTTGGTGTGTTTATAAAAGAGTGTTGGAAAACAAACAAAAATAGAGATTATTTAAAAATATATTGTTGTACATCATGCAAGGCAAATGAGAGTAAAAGAGAGAGTGTTGCAAAGTGTCCGTTTTTGTATTTAAGTTGATTTATTGTAATTGAAATGTTTGGCTTGCAGTTATGGCAAAAGACTTTAAAATAAGTTATGAAAGAGTATTTTGAATTCTGCGCAACCTTTCATTCTTCGCAGTACTGAATTGAAGTTTACTTTTGCTTCTAAACACCATTCTCAAAAAGTCTTACGAAATGTTTAGGTTTTTTCACTCGTTCACTGACGTTGTTTATTGTTGTTGGAGTTGTGGTTTTAGCCCTTTATTTTGTTTATTTTTTTTTGTGTTATTACTTTGTGCTTTGGCGTGTTTCCATGCACAGTTTTTTTCACAGTTTCCATTCGTAGTTTTTGCCAGCCAACAATTTGCTGTTGCTGTTGTTTGGCAACTTTATGCATTTGCTGTGGACATAACACACGCTCCCCCGTAAAAAGTTAAGTGCACTTTTGTTTTTCACTTGCACTTGTTATTTCTCAGTTTTCTTGTTTTGTTATTTGTTTTTTTGTTTTTTTTTGCTTTATGATTATGAGGCAATTGTTGCTGACAGAATTGAATAAAGTTTGCATTTGCGTCTGGTTCAGGTTCTTTTCCTTGGCATTTGGCACTTGTGTAAGTTTTCTTTTGATTAGTTTTGCGGTGGTTTGAATTGGAATGGAAGCCAAATGCTAAATCAAGACAATGCACAGCTTTTGGCACCCTTCTCTGATAATTGTGTGTGGCTTCTACTTTGGGTATATGGATTTTGAGTTGCTAAATGCATTCACGAAAATGCATTCAGAAAGAAAACTTTTCACTATAACCATTTGAATGATATCGTACAAATAGGAAAACTTTTGTGCAACTTATACCAATTTTGGTTTTCACTTCGTTTTCCACTTAGCTGCCTCAGCTCTCAGTTGGGTGCAGCAATGCACAAATAATGACACAACTGTTTTCCGATTTGGCCCCTCTTTCAAATGAAAACTGGCTGCGAAACTCGGCTGACTTTGCTGCAGAATACTTTTCAACAGCAGACATTAGACATTTTTGATATATTGACGATTATTGGGCAAATAGCTGAGACTTCTTGACCAACGAGCCAACAAATTCGCACACAAAAGCGCCGCACAGCGGGCAGTAGCAGCAGTAACAGCAGCAGCAGCAGCAGCAGCAGCAGAAATATCAGCAGAAGTTAGCAAGATGCCAGGAAGCAAAGGAAAACGAGGAAAAAAAAAGAAAAGCCAGCAAAAACTTTCACACTAAATCAGCGCCAGGCAAACAAGGAGCAAAGAAAAAGTTGCATAGTTTTTTGCGCAACGCCTTCCACTGATTGCTCCCCAGTGCGTAGTTAAAGCTGATCAAAAGTATATATATATACACATACATACATAGAACTATGTATGTACAGACATCCACATGTATATACATATATATATATATATATATATATGCATTTTTTTTGGTGAAGCTTTGCCATATTTTACGTCATTAAGTTTTACTTAAAGTTGGCATGAAACAATTTCTTCATATACCCTGTACATATGAAATGTGTTTAATGAAGAGTTGCTAGCGTATTCAACAGAAAATACAATTTATTCAAATTCATAATTCAAATCGTTTTTCAATTATGCTTCCATAGGAATTTGGAACTATAAGATGGTATTAGTTTGATAATTTCGCCGCTTGTTTCTATAACTATAAAAAAGCTAGGCAACTTTGCTCATATCGCCCAACCTAAGAGGTGGGCTTATCACTATCACTAAATATATTACTTCGCTGATTACAGGGTATCTCTTGGGAATCGCTAGCGCTCTCTAGTCTTGAGCTGTTTTACTTGACTTATTTCTTTACTTGCTTCTCTGGTTCTTTGAACATTATTTACCTATAAAATGTTTGCTCCAAACTTGAACTGTGTATATACATATATATATATATATATATATATATTTACACACTCACACGACTTCTCGGGAAATGCTCTTAACTTGCATTTAAAAAAAAAAAATAAGCACAAGATGAAAACTCGCAAGTGGCCGCAGACAAAGTAGAAGCCAAAAAATGCTGCATGAATGTGTGCACGTGTGTATTTGTGTGTGTGTGTGGGGGTGTGTGTGTGGGTGTGTGTGTGGTTGTCTGCAAAATCCTCGCGAGGCTTCTCAAATGAAACTGGCAGCTCCTTTGAGCTCATGGTTATCCCACCCTCGCAGCGAGATACTCCGTACAACTGCTGTGGAACTATGCATTAAGTCTTCCTGCTAACTGTTTGCTCAAGTGGATTTAGTGCAACGTGATTTTTGTGTGCGAAGTCAATGCTGGAATCAGGCAATGCTCTTTCAGTTGGCAGAGCCTGGCCTTAACCTATCCCAGTTTGGCCAACTTGTCAGCTTGCGATTGTATCTTTGACTGCACATTTATTATCTCCCATATTACCTGATGCCATTCTTGGCTCTTCTCTGGTCTTGCCTTTTTTAAGTGCAACTCAGATGAGTGTGTGTGTGTGTGTTGAGGGGCGTGACAGTTAAAGGTTTTGCTCTCGAGGTGTGCATAAATCTGTTGTGATTTGCTTTGCGTAACGGCAACGCACTTTAATTGTACTCAACAGGTTTTCAGCTCACATATTTTCAAGTTATAACATCGAATATATATCGAAAATATGTTTTTATATATATATTGTGTTTAATATATTTTTGTAACAGTTCTATTTGCAGGCACTGTTAAGCATTGTTTTTTTTTGTTTTTACAACAACATTGTAATAAATATATTTACTTTTCATAATTACAGAAAATGTTGAACAAATATTTGATTTAGTGACATGGAACTACGTGGAACATGATTATATGGAACATACATACATACCTTTCAGTTTGCAATTTGTTTCATTATAAAATATTTCAAAACATACACACACACATAGGAAACGGAGAGAGTCCTTTCAGGCAGAAACAGAAAATGTGCCATAAACAAATAACGCAAAAAAGAGCAGAAAGGGTATTTTGACAGCGAATGATGTTGATGGAATGCAGATGAAGATGAAATTGGCAAAATTTTATGGATTTATTGCATGTTTGAACAGAAAAAAAAGAAGTAAATATATGTATGATGAAATAACAGTCACATGGCCGGCTAAATGTCAAAAATGTGTTTTTATTTAAATGAACAAATTCAGAGTGCAGTGAGCTGTGATTCTTTTTACGAATCCATCGATGGATGTGTGACTGAATAATTGGATTTGTGCATTTGACATGTGTATGTATGTACGACATCGATAGACTGGCTAAATGAGTTTCGAGTTTCAAATTAAATGAAATGCAAAATACAGTTACGTTGAATGATATATTATGGATGATATGTGATATGTGATTTACGGATTTACGGATATACGGATATATGGTTATTGGCATGAATAAGCAGCTAGTAAAAATTGCAGATTAAAAACGGTTTCAAATGGGTAACAAGTGGAATAAAGGCAGGCGCTAAAGCACTAGTTGCTAACTATATATATGTATGTATATAAATTGAGGCTCGTTGTTGTTGCATATAGTTATATGGATATCTTTTGTTGTTGTTGTTGTTTAGGTTTTGATTGCTCACTCAGTATGATCAGCAGGCAAACGAGAATGGCCGCAAGGGCGCCCATGCTCAGCTTGAGGGTCTGACCCTCCTGCACCAGTTCACAGCTCTCGCCCCAAAAGCCGTCGGGGCAAATGCAGCGATAGCGGAGACGCGGCTCCAGATTGATGCATGTGGCACCATTCATGCAGGGCATATCGAGGCACTCGTTGCGATCCATGCAGCCCTTTGAATCGGGCGACATGATCCGTCCCTCGCCGCAACTATTGTTCGCATTCGATATCGAAATTGAAACAGTTAATCAAATTAATTCGATCTTAGTTCTATTTAACGGGCTACTTAATAATTGTGATTTTTGATTTTGATTTTGATTTTGATTTCGATTTCAATTGATGGAGCCACGGATAACCAAAAATATATAATTGATATAAATGCGCCAATAATGTTGTGGTTAGTTCGAAAGTAAGTCCAGCTGATTGAATAACCGTTTAACCGATTGCTGTTAACCGTTTGGCAAGTATCTGATAATGGGGCTTAAGGGCACGAAAGTCGTATAGCCTGATTGGTATTATTTCTGTATATTTTCTCTGTACTTTCAAGTTTAAATTAAACTTTTTTAATTATTCATTCAAAGACAAGTTTTTTTTTAAGTCAAGCGGAAATTTTGCCACTCTCAAGACTGGAATCGGGAAATCAGATGAATGTAAATGTTAGAAACGTTGGCAATACGAAATTTGATTAGATTTGGCTTAGGTACAATTTCAGTACTGCTCTTTAAGCTTAACCGATTGCTGTTAACCGTTTAACATACAAAAAAGTAAAGCTAACAAAGTAGTTTGAGCCCTTAGTTTGAGCCTAAATTAATAAATTGATTCCTTGATTGATTGTTAAGCTATGGGAAAGTAGGAAACTGATGCCAACAAGTTATACATTGGCCCAGATTAAAGCAGAGCAATATTAGTCGTTGGCTGTTAACCGCTTTGACGAATGCTTGACAAATAGGCAAGTTAAGGAAACAGAGGTGGAAACTGATTTCCCTTAGATCAGGTCGAATTGAAGTAGAGCTGTGCTCAATCGAAAGGTGAGTAGTGTTGCTAAATGCCACAAAAATCTATTGTGTGTGTGTGTGTGTGTGTTATTGTGCCCGGTGAAAAAGCGTGAATACAATGTGTATGTACAGTGGCGTGTGAGAGAGAGAGAGAGAAATAGAGTGAGAGAGAGAGGGGGGAACACACGAAGCATATCGAGATTGTGAAAGGCTGGCTGGACCTAAAACCTAATCCGATTGATTTGTCACGCAACGTTAACAGCCTCACTTTTTTATTTGTGTATGTGAGCCTGGCCAACTGGCTGGCTAACTGGCTGGCCAACTGGCTGGCTAACTGGCTGCTAACGTCATTTGCTAGGCACACAATGAGCTTTACTCTGTTGACCTCGCACAATTTCGCCGCTTTACTTTCTCTCACTTTTTTTTGTTTTATTTTTTGGGGCAGCCTTTAATTGATTAAGCCTATCAAATGTTCAACGGCCTCAAATGTTTGCCACTGCGTCTTATATTTTTTCGATGTCTGCTTGATTTTTGTCTTGATTAATTTTTGTGGGCGTCATTTCGATATTGTTATTTTTATACAGTCCGAGCAGTCGAATTTGTTGTAAATTTACTGTATTTATTTTTTTGCAATGCGAAAATGTATTTTTGAGCTTGCTGCCAAGTGAAATACTTACGTGCACTCGTAGACATTCCAGAGATCCACACACTCGAAGGGATCGGGGCAGATGACATTCGAGCAGGGCTTGTTCGAGGGGCAACCCTTCTCCAAGTTGCGCGCCATTGTCGCCTGGCCCCACTGGGTGCCATTCATCGCCGGTGGCAGCGGCAAATGTTTGCCCTCCAAACTGCAAGCGAGAGAAAGCGGAAAGAAAGCACAACAAATTAAGACGATTATTTCAAGGAGCGCAAAGAAAATGCAACGAAAAGGAAAACTTTATAAACACTCAAATTTAATTCTGCATAAGTTGAAAAGTTGCGACTGGCAACAACTTTGCAGCATTAACTTTTGTGACTCGGTATGCTGCAACAAAAAAGTCTTATTAAATTAAGTATACGCACCGTATATCATCGAGACAGCTCTTCTGATAATCAGCGTAGACTTCAAAGGTGCGCACACCGGTATACTCGGCCTTGCCACCCGCATAGACACCCTCCTGCTTGTCCACCAGCAGCCACTGATGTCCCGAGAACTCAAAGGTTTCATTATAGCGCCGACCCTCGCCGCCATCCAGTTCCAAGGTGGCCGCGGAGCCATAGCGATTAATGCGCACCACATGCCACTGGCCATCGTTGACCGCCACCGAGTTGAGCCACAAGTCCTTCTCCTCGGTGCGCAACGAGTTGAGGTTATAGCGGAAGTGCAAACGCGCCTCTTTAATCTCCAGTATGCCGTATTCCCGATTGTGCTGATCACTCACACGGAACAGTTCGCCATGCTCCTCTCTGGTGCGGAACCGCAACTGAACCTGTGTGCTGAAGCGATCCGGTTCAAAACTCAGAGCATACTTGACATAACTCTGCGCCTTGAAGGTGGTGGGCACGGTGGGTATATTACAGGCCGGGCCCGTCCAACCTGGTCGACAATGACAACGTGCCTCCGACAGCGAACCGACACAATTGCCATGCTCCCAGCAGCGTGCTGTGGTCTCCGTCTGAGCACAGACCTCCTCCGTCTGCGGGCAGCCAGCGACACTGTTCCTGCTCAGTCCCGGATGCGCCAGATCGTAGAGCTTGGAGTTGTGCACCAGATTCCGGATGCAGCCATCGAAACCCTTTGCCGTCGGCATATAGTGCCAGAAGTAGAGCGACTGCTCGAACTGCTCCCGATACAAGCCGCCCACCTGGAGTGGTGCATTCACATTTAGATACTCGCTGAAGGGCGGAATTGCACCGCGTGCCTGGCACGAGGTATCATCGAATTCGGGCGGGGTGCCGTCCTCCATTTCGCTGATGTCCGCCGATTTGCAGAAATCGACGACCATGCGCACATCCTCCGTGTCCCAGAACAGATCGATGCGATGCCATTCGCCATCGTCCAATGTCTTCTTGGTCTTCACGCGCAACTCGAGCGTGCCGGAGCCAAAGTCCATGAGCAATCGCGGATAGCCGCGCTCCAGTTCCAAAGCCACAAAGTCCGAGATGAGCATCTCGTCACGTTCGGGCGGCACAATCGGTCCATTGTAGATGATCAGACCATCCGGCTTGCGTGTAATGAACTCCAGACTCAAATGCGATTCGTCGCACATCTCCAGGGGTGGATACCAGGCCCATCCGTTGCCACGGAAACTGCGCGTCGTCTGCTGGCAGCGCGGACCCGTATACCCTGCCGGACACGAGCAGTGCGGCCCGAAGCGTGTGTCCACACAGCGACCACCATTGTGACAGGGAGTTGTGCGACACGACTCGGGCTTGGTGAAGTTCCTCGCACCACACGTGCAGTCGGCAATCGTGTCCACTCGCACTCCCACCAGCGCCGTCTTGTTGGCATTGACCATGTAGGGCAGCGAGCTGATTTCGAGGGCATTGGTGCAGCTGCCCTCGCACATCTGGTTCTCGTAGAGGCACTCATCGATGCCGACCATAGTGATGTTGATGCCCACATCCTTTTCGATCTCCTCGCGATGCATCAGCACAATCCCGTTAAGCCGCACCGGCTTGTAATACGGCGAACCGTGTGCCGAGAATCGCACATCGGTCAGTGCCGGATTGCGGCGCTTCAGCTGCACACTAAATATATCCACATTCTCGCGTTCCGTATTGAGCAAGTCGGCCAACTTGTCCCGGAAACGGTCCAGCTTGGAGCGACTCAAACTCTGGGTGCGATAGTTCCAAACGCGTATAAAGTCCTCATCGGAGATGCCCGACAAACGCACCGATCCCGAATTGATGACAGCTTCGTGCGGTATTTCTCGGACCATAACGGTCACATTTGCCGGCACATCGGTCTGGGTGTGCTTCCGATCGTAGACCTTGAACCGGAGATGATAGCGACCCTCTCGAGTGCCCGCCCGCATCGTGACCATGCCGGAGTCCTCGTCGAGCTTGAAGCGCGGATGTTCCTGGGCCTCCCAGTAGAACTTCTTGTCGGGCAAATCCCAATCGTCCAAATCGTAGACATAGACTCGACCAACTGGCGTATCCGGCGATTGTCCCTGATAGTTGTACACGAATATATCCTTTGAGCCGGGCTGCATTTTGTTGTCGTTCACATCCCCAATGATCACGGTCAATGTGCTGGTGCCCGTCATTGCCGGTGAGCCGTGATCCTTGATCACAATCGGTATCATGTACTCCTTCTGTTGTTCCCGATCGAAGGAGCGCAACGATGAAATCACAGCCATGCCATCACCGTTGGCACCCTCTGCAAATGCAAGGTAAGGGGTAGATAAAAAGGACATATTAGAAAGGTATTCAGAACACAATTTATAAGCATCCCTTCAATTGAATCTCATTTGACTATCTGTGCTTATTTAAAGACACAATTATTCCATTTAAATATATATCTAACCCAACTTTTTACTGGGTTGTGTTTCTGACACTAAATCTTAACTCGAATTAGTTTTTTATAGTTTCAAAGTAGTTTGTTGAGCACACAAAACTCGAGTTCTGTTTACAACTCGTTGGTTGGATAATTGTGGATACTTCTGGCTGACAGGTGCAGCTTTGCAGCTAAGCTTTTAAAAGCATTTTCTGGTTTAATTGTGCACACAGGGATGGAAGCATGGTGAATGGCATTTCCCTAGTTATACCGCTCACAGCCAACCACAAAAACTAAGTACCTTTATTAGCACTCGTGTTTCCGTTTCCGGCTGATTGCAGACCGGAGGAGTTAAGCAAAGGCAACAATCCACATTTGCCTGCCATTTGTTGCAATTACGCCTTTGAGCCAACAATTGCTGCTCTCTCTCTCTCCCTCTCTCTATCTCTTTCTCACACCCCCTATTCCCAGCCCCGCCTTGTTGTATTTGCAACTGGTATTCTGAAGGGGCCCAAAACGCACATTTCAAATGTATTTTTAAAGACACTCCATAGTGTGTTTTTAGCCAAATTGTATGCAAATATGTTCACCAGACAAGGCCAAAACACCCACACACACAGACACTTGCATGTGTATATGTGTAAACTGTATACAGTCAGTGTTGGCGATTTGGCTAATTTTGCCAGTGTCAAACACATTTTTCCTACTTTGAAGTCTGCTAAAGAAAACTTTGTGTCCAATGTACGAAAATTAGATCTAAAAGTCTGCTGCGGATATTATCACTATTAAGCTATATACCATATATATTCAGCCGGAAACGGAAACACAGCTCACATTAATGTTTCTGTACAAATACTTTTTTTTCCAAATATTTTTCACTTTCATTTGAGTTGAAAAATTAAAGTTTAATTAAAGCAAATTCTTATTTCAGCTAGTTACAAAGCAAACCGATTTCAAGCCAATTTTCAGCTTGCTTTTAACATTTATTTCCCTGTAAAACTAGCTTTTTTTTGGCCAACTCTGTGTATAAGCACTGGACAAAAGTCAAGCCACTGGCGCAAAGCTTGCGACTCTCAGTTGGGGCTTCACAATTGGATTGCCACCCACACTATAAAACACACTCACACACTAACACACACACACACACACACACATACACCAACACACACACACACACACACATTCAGACACACTCGTAAAGGCTAAACAAATTGCGATTCAACTGACTTTTTCTTGCACTCTTTGTGGGACAAAGGAGCAAACTGGGCTTATACGTAAATGCTGTTGACTTGGCCAGAACGACAGAGTGTGTGTGAGAGAGGGAGAGAGAGACAGAGAGAGCGAGTAAATGGAAGATAGAGAGAGTGAAGGAACTCTACATTTTGGGTAATTTAATTGAAAACTTGTGCATTTCAGCCATTTTATTTTTTGGACTCGACCAGCGCAGGTGTGCGTGTGCATGCGTGTGTGTATGGGTGTGTGTTGTGTGTGTATCTCGGCTTTAGCTTATTTAATTTAGATTTTCATGTTGTTTGCAATGCTGCTGCTGCGGTTGACTATTTCCAGTGTTATGGCCCCATGTTTCGTGCTATTCATTTTCGTTATTCTCGAGGTAATTGCATTTTTATGTTTTGGCTTTCGTCCCACACACATACACACACACACACACCCTTACACACACATTTGCATACATATGTGACAACCAGAAGAATGCATACAATTCGAATTTGTATTCGCTGCGTGTTTGCTATCGAATTTCGAAAAATCCACTCAAACAATGCAGTTTTATTCGCCTACTATATTTATGCCATATGAACCGACTGGCTTCTATGCACAACTAACAACAACATGAAATCCAAAAGGTGCAGGAAGTGTTGCGTGAACACACATTGTTTAAACTATGACCCAAATATTTCGCAATCTATTTTTTTTTTGGTTTTTTTTTTGCAATTTGCAAACTTGGTTGAACTCTTCTTTGGCCATCGTTTTGTACACTGAATGTTCTGCAATTTGTTGGGCAACTGTGTCGTATGGCCAAGCAAATGGTTCAAATGCTTTAAACGTAAAATATTATTTAAAATATATATTTTAATTGAGTTGTGGTCAACAGTTTTGAGCGCACAAACGAGATGTAAAAAAGTGGTTAAAGAAGTCTTATTTGTCCAGCTTGATCTCAATGAAAGTCTTTTGAACCTTTGTAATTAATGAATCAAATTGTTGGCATCATTTTGTCAAATTTTCATCATTTTGTTTGAACTCTAGACTAATTCCACATGCAAAGCTGTAAATGCGATGCTGAAAGCCTGAAAGGATTGGCCTAAGCTTTCCGTCGGGGTTTTGAATCTTAGTTCGATCTCCTTTTTATACTTTTACCTAAGTACTGATACTGATCTACTAATCTGCTCATATTCATAGAAAGAAAAGAATTTTCAATAATTATAATGCCATTTTGTGTACTCACTTTGATCCTGTTCGACCTTAAAGGAGGCGCGTATAATATCATCAGCACTGGGATCCAAGCGGAACTGGAAGGGTGGTCCATTGCTCTTGGAGCGATCATCATCGTCTGTGGCGAGAATTTCGACCACTTTTCTGGGTGGCACGTGTTCCGGCAACACCGGTCTGTAGTCCTTCAAGAACTTGGGCGCATTATCATTGATATCCTGGACGATAACCGTTAGCGTAGCTGTCGCCGTCTTTGGCGGGGAACCATCATCGATGGCCAAAATCTTAACTTGATGCCGGGGCACCACTTCACGGTCCAGGGAACGCTGAATGGTGACGGAACCATTTTGATTGATGGCAAATTGTCGCTGGCGATCCGAGGAGCGATCTATCGAGTAGCTGACCCTGCTCTTGCCGCCCTGATCCGGGTCGGTGGCTTTGAACTTCTCCAACTCGGTGCCCACTTTGGTGTCCTCAAACACAGAGACCTCAACGTTGGCGCGCTCAAAGTGCGGCTTGTTATCGTTGATATCGCGCAGCTTGACGACGACCCACGAGTAGGCCACATGATATTTATCGTTATCGTTGTCTTCGCCTTTATCGTTCACTTGGATGCGGAAGCGGAAGCCGTTGCTCTGCAGCTGATCCTCATAGTCCAAAGGCTGGACAATCTTCAGCGAACCAGTGCCATCATTGTTGCGCACCATTGTGAACTTATCGGCACCGTAGCCGCTGTTATCGATAACTTTGTACTGGAACTTATTCGTCTCGTCCTCGTCGTGAACGGTCACTGTGAGTATGGGCATTTCGGGCAGGGCGGTGCCATCCGTTTCGTCCACCTCGGTGAACCATTCGTCCTTGGTGAACTGTGGCGGCATGTCATTAATATCCTTGACACGTATAGACGCCGTGCCCGTGCCCTTTAACCCCCCGCCATCCATGGCAACCACCTGTATCGAATAATCCGGCGTACGCTCCCGATCCAAACAACAAACCGCCGTCTTAATCACACCCGTATCCGGCTCAATTTCGAATATCGGCGAGCCCGTCTCCTCCTCAATCACATTCTTCTCAATCGAGTAGACGAGGCGCGCATTTGAGCCCTCATTGGGATCATCGTAGTCCACAGCAGTCATGGTCATCACCACCATGCCGGCTGTGCCATTCTCAGTCACATTGCCAAAGTAGACGCCTTGCGGGAAAATGGGCGCATTATCGTTGATATCCTTCAGATTGACCTGCACATCAGCATAGCCCACAAGACCCTCGCCGCCTTCGTCCTGCGCGAATACAGTGAAGCGCCACTGTGGACGTCCATTAGGTTGATCTCGATCCAGGGGCTGCAAAGGGGAAAGGCAGAGAAAAACACTGAGTTAGAGAGAGAATGGAAAAGGTCAAGTTTTGACTAGTTTTTAAATGAAATAAATAATAATAGAGAAGACAGTAAAAAATTAATTATGAATGCTCTTCGTATTCATCTCAAATAATTAATAGATTAATTATTATTAATTTGGAAAGAGGAGCGCAAATACGTGGCGCAATATTTTTAGACACTTAATGCGCTTCTCGGATGTTGGAGCTATTTATACATATCTATATATATACGCTTGCAACTAACTTTTTCGCTCATTACAATATTGAGCAACTCGAAAGGTGTGCGTGTGTGCATGTGTGTGTGTGTGTGTGCATGTGTGTGTGTGTGTGTGTATGTGTGTCGTGGCTATTGTGTAATTTTAGCTGTCATAACCACAAAACCGATTAACAGCAGTGAAAACATTGCCTGCCTGCCCAGCAACTCATGGCCACAGCCACTGCCTCTTCAGTCACATGGCTTGCAATCCAACGAAAACACACAAGTGCAGCTTGATATGTGTGTGTGTGTGTGTGTTGGTGTGTGTGTGGGTGTATGTGAAATTATCCATTCACAAGGGCAGGCAGTAAGCCCAGCTGAGCTGAGCAGAGTAGAGCATGGCTCTGTGGGTCGCCAGTGGCAAGCGATGTCCCCGGTGCTGATTTTGACTTTGATATGCATACAGAGCGAGAAGCAGAAAGAAGCTTGAGTGATGTGATGTAAAGCTCGAAACAAGCCCGACAAACCATTACCCAAAACCAACCAACCCCCAACCCCAACCCTTAACTCCAGTGTTCACCTGGTAAGACCACCTTTATAATAACAAGCGCTGGCAAAAGAAAAAAACACCAATTTTAATCAGCACTTTGTATCTGCTCTGCTCTTGTTACGCATCCTGGATACGGACAACCCACATGCGACATGCCCAAAAAAAAGAAGTCCCCAACGCAACTCAACCCTTAACGAGAACAATCCCAGAACCCCATCCAACCGCTCTGACATGACAGCCGCACAGCGCATAACGTAACAAATACAACAATATCGGAAGGACAAAAGGACATAAGGACAGGGCATGCAGGCTGAGCCATGAACAGCTTTTCATACACGCTGACATTGGATTAGTCGTGAAAAATGAAATGGGAGAAAAATGTACAAAAAAAACCCAAAAAAAAAAAACAGATTGTAAAAATATTCGCATGCGTCGTCATCGCTTTAATTTGCATGACAAATTTGACAGCACCATTGCTATAACATATTCAATTTAAGGGATTAGTTCAGCAACGACTATGTCTGTGTGTGTGTGTGTGTGTGTGTGTGTGTGTGTGTTTGAGGATAGTATTTGTTTGTATTCCTTTGGCGCTGTTTTATGTTCTTTTCGTTTTTGTGCTGCTCTCTCTCGTCATTATTATTATAACCACAAACGTTTTTTTTGTGCTTTTAGCTGTGTATTTTTGATACAATTTACTTTTCCTAATGGCCAAAAACCGACAGCAAAAAATGTATATATATAAATACATGTTTTTGCTGGCTTAACATTGGCTATTTTTGTAGCGCTTATGGGAATTTCATTTGAGCTCTCATGGCTCTATGATTTAACACAAGTTTTAAGCTACGCCTTGTCAGTTTATCATTTTTTTTTTCAAATTATTTTGAAAAACAATTAAAAATGTGGCAAATTCAAATTGCAACTTATTAGCATAGCTGTTAACGATAACATTGCTATGTTAAGCGATCACAGCTGTTAAAGCTGCTGTAAAGATTTCCTTTTTTGGAATGCAACTTTCGTTCGCTGTGTAGCAATTGCCTTAGGCAGCAGTCACTTTTCTTGAACTGCACTTCAAAAGTGAATGCACCCACAAAAAACGGCAACTTTATAATGACACACACACACACACACACACACTTGCCCAAGAGCACCTCGCTCATTACTACGTTTAAGACTCACTCGAGTTAATTGACTTGCGCAAAAACTTTATTAATTATTACAGCACTTGAGACACTTCAAAGAAAGCAGCAACTTCATAAATCAATGCGACGACTATTTTCGCATTGAGTCGAAGGCATTGCCAAAAAATAAAATAAATACATAAAACTGTTCACCGCACCAAACTTAAATGTTAAATAATGAGTTTCGCACGTTGAGTTGGGTTGGAATTGCGGTTGGCATTAAGTAGGAGCTGCCACAGCTGCACCTGCCGCCGGGGATTAAGTGTGCATTGATGGAGCCTTAATCAGCGGACATATTTCGCCGCTGGCCACAGCATCTGCTGTATGAAAATGTGACGGCAGTCGAATATATTTTTTTAACCGAATTTAACTGTAAAA
Source organism: Drosophila nr. medialis 2 BK-2023a (assembly GCA_035044325.1). Taxonomy (NCBI): domain Eukaryota; kingdom Metazoa; phylum Arthropoda; class Insecta; order Diptera; family Drosophilidae; genus Drosophila; species Drosophila nr. medialis 2 BK-2023a. The sequence continues at coordinate 1,143,685 of JAWNMH010000393.1, forward strand.
TACCCCGTTGTCAGTTTCAGTTGGGCATATCTTGCAAAGAAATGGCTACCAACATTTCCCAAAAAGAAAATTAGCCTCATTAAGCCACCTTCCAACTGTTTACAGGGTGTGCTCTAGTCGCGCATTATCGCCATCGACACGCTCACTTGCATTTTATAAATGTATTTATTTTTCCATCACGCCTTTTGCGGTTTCGGTGACAGTTTGTTGTTAACGCTTAAATTGCCGTTTATTGTGTTGACTTAAATTTATATATATATATATATATATATTTTGAACTTTTGTTTTACTTACCTTCAGCACAAATATTTCGCCTGTTGTGCGATTAATGTCGAATTTGCTATTGGCTGGATTATCGGGATCGATGCCTTGGCCCGTTAGGAAATAAACAATATTCTGTGGACGATCCTTGTCGCCATCGGTGGCGGTAACCTGTTTTCCATCCAATCAGCAATCCATTGCAGTGCAGTCGAACGGAAATTTACAAAAATATATATTCAACATTAGTTTTGTTTATGCAGTAAACACATTAATAGAAATCAAAACAACCAAATACTGCAAAATTCGAGTGCATGCAATAAACAAAAAATATATATATGTACATATGCTGGGACTAAGCCCTTAAGTCTCTGCACAGATTGCTGGGATATGCGATATAGACATTGCAGTCATTTACAAATATTTTGGCTTTTGTGAATTGTGAGAATATTAAATGCCAACACTTTCGTTGTTGATTCTATTTGGGAGGGGCTTAAATGCATTTACTTCAATTAAATTAGTTGCGACTAAATGTTAGTTAACCACAAGCTGATAGAAACCACGGAAAACTGCAACTGGGAAACCGTGCAAAAGATTTAAGCATACAAATTTGTCGCATTAAATATTAAATAATACAACGAATTTAATTAGCAGTACAGTACACACACATGTGTGTGTGCCTGTGTGTAAATAAATTGCCAAAGTGCTGAAAATATTTATGCATGCATTTAAATGCCTGACCACAGACAAACTACAAACTAAAAACTACAAACTACAAACGCACAATGCGAATTATGTAAATAAAGCTTTTAAATTAATGAAAATCATATTTCTTTTTTTTTATGTCCATTTTGTCTGTGTGATTAAAATTAATTACGAAATAAAACAGAAAATTAATATCATATGCTTGGTGATTTGGGGGCGTTAATGTGGCTCGCAAGAAGTGCCAGCAAAAATGGTTAAAAATAATTCAATTGGAAATCGACCTAAATGACAAACATATTTTCCAATGCGATTCTCCACTCACTTTTCATTTCGGAGCTTAATTTGTACACCTTACACCATTATATTTTATATATATATACACATATTTACATATAAGTACTTTATCAGTGTGTGTGTGTGTGTTATTGTTTACATATGTGTTGAAAATAATTTACATGAGAGCGAAACACGATTACGATTACGATGACGGTTTGTTCTCTGTCGTGTTAAATTAATTGTTATGCGACCACTGCCAGCTATTGTTATATAGTATATATGTATATGATAGGACAAACGATAAATGTGTATAGCGACCTGCATTATGGTGAAGGGCGTCGACATTTCCTCGTTGAGGCTGCGCTCATACAATGTTTGTGGAAACACTGGCGGCAAATCGTTGACATCCCGCACACTTATCACAATTGTTGTTTGATTCTCGTTCAAACTGTCCGAGGCGACCAGTTTCAACTCGTACTGTCGCACAACAACAAATCGTGACAATAAACAAAAAAAATAAAAATAAAACAAGAGAAAACAAAAAACACATAACAAATATAAGTACATAAGAAATAATACATAAATTATAAATTCACTTAAAATATTGTTGCCATAAAATACAATTGGAACTTGAATGTACAAATGTCCGTACCATATGGTGCCTACACGTGTCCGTACTTATTTGATTAACTGTGCATTTTAATCAGCGACGATTCCATCAGTTAATTCACAATTTGCATTTTTATTGACTTCTTAAATTATTTTCTGTTTTTCGATTTATAATTGGCTGCACATCCTTCATGCTGTACCAATATGATTACCAATAATATGAACATTTGTCCGTCTGCCGGCCTTTATTGTTGTGTATTTATATTTATTTACTAAATTTATTTTCACAATTGAAATCAACAAGCGAATGACCACAAAAACTGAAAAACAAAAAACGTGTGCAGCAGAGAAATGAAAAGTATTTAAGCTTTAAAAGAACATAAACAAATATTTGCTTTGCTTCAACTAAATTGAAATGCCTTTAATCAAAGTATGCTAGTTTATCATTTGTTTTGTTTGTGATAAAGAGCAGTTGACTATTTTATTGCTAACTAATTAATAGGTAATAAATTATTATTTCTTTTGATGATGTGCAAATCAAACTCGAGCAAAACTGGAATGGACATGCAGTACGTATCTAAGAAAATCACTTAATGGATGATATTTATTGGAAGGGGCAACGTGGCGTATGCTTCATATACACACATATGCAAAAAATATGTAACAAAACGATAAGCAAGAAGGATAATGATAGAAAAAAAAAACACTACTCGCATAAGGATACAAATCAAAAGCATGGCAATGACATTTAAGATTCAGAATTCTTGTTGACCTGCAAGACTCGCTTGGGCAAATTGCGATCATCCTCTTCGGTGATTTGGGTGCGATAAGTGGGCCGCTCAAACACGGGCGGATTATCATTGACATCCTTGACATGGATGATGACCGTCGTATAGTTCTCCTTCAGATTATCGGAGGCGGCCAAGCGCAGCTCATACTGAACGAACAAATGGTTTGTTTGATTGTTTAATTAAATGTCATGCATTAAACTATTGATTGCAATTAAGTATGCGTATCATGTACTTCGGCTTCAACTCGATTCAATTAAAATCAACGCCAACACGAGCCAATTGTTCAAAATGAATTTGAACTAATGTTTCGCCGCACTTTCTTCTATTATATTCCGTGCTGATTTCTTCCATCACTTCTTGTCCGCTAAACTAAACTTGTTTGAACTGTTTAATATTTAACTAGCCTCGCGGCCTGCAGCAGCATCGGCAACGACACCAGCACCAGCACCAGCACCCGCAGCAGCACCAGCACCAGGACCAGCACCAGCACCAGCACCCGCACCCGCACCAGCACCAGCACCAGCACCCGCACCAGCACCAGCACCAGGACCAGCACCAGCACCAGCACCAGCACCCGCACCAGCACCAGCACCAGCACCCGCACCAGCACCAGCACCCGCACCAGCACCAGCACCCGCACCAGCACCAGCACCCGCACCAGCACCAGCACCAGCACCTAATGAAATTCAGTAGCAAAAAGCACTTTGCGTCGACTTTCTTAATGAATTTTATAGTCGCAACTCGCTTACACATTCAATTGCTGAACTGATTGCACCAGCTGCAGTGAAAGTTTCTCGCATTTGATATGTCAGCTGTTCGACTGCTTGAACCAGGATTCTTCACACTTGACTGCATGTTAAACATGTATTTATATATATATGGAGCACAACCACAAACGGTTGTCAAATCCGTCTAAAAGTGGTTGCGAATTAAATGAAAAATAGAGGAAAAATAATATGGCTTACCCTGCGTCGCGTTTCATAATCCAATGCGCCGGCCACATAAATGGCACCCGTCATATTTTTAACCGCAAAAGCGCCGCCAATGTTGCCGCTGGTGATTTCATAGCGAATACGTGAAGCTAAAAAATAGTTGTCAGCATCGTACGCATTATACAAATAGTCCCAGACCTCAATTTACATATAAATAAAAGGAGTCATGCAAGTATGCTTAATATGTTTACTTACACTCATCGTGATCCTTGGCCGTCACAGTCAGCACTGTGTGCTGAATGTCCTCGTTCTCGTCCACTTCCGCCTCGTACAGCGATTTGTCGAAATACGGCGGATTATCGTTCTTATCAGCGATGCCAATGCGTATGAATTTGGTGACTGAAGCGACAAAAATACAAACATTGTTTATTCACTCATGTTTTCCCCACATTCTCAACGATTCAGGCTTGGCACTTTTTTCTATTTCTTTGCACTTCTCTAAGTATGCAATTATCACGTACTATATATATATATATATATACGACATATTCAACAGCAGGCGCAAAAAGTTTTCAGACAACAACAAGAATTTGACGCCTTCCCTTCGACACCGACAAACATTTGGATTTTTTTTTTTTATTTTATTTTATTTTTATTTTTATTTGCGACTTTTTCTGGTAAGCATTTAAACGCGCTTTGCATACTAAATATCTTAAAGTAGTCCTTGTTCACAACTCTAACGCAAAAAAGTCCTTTTACTGTGTGATGATGTAATTTATGTGATTTTGATGCCCATTTCCATTGTATAAGAGTGTGCAAATTGGTAGCAAATAGATGGTAAACAAAGGAGTAGACTAAAGTGGCAACTTTCAGAATCAGTTGAGACATGAATAATTTAATTTAAGTAAGGCATTCCGTTTGGGGGCAACTAAATTACATAAATCACTTATAATTGTTGCATTAACAAGCAGTAATAACAAAAGGATTGCTTTAATTAAATAAATTGAGCACTGAGACAGGACTTGACCAAGCCAAGCCAAATTTCCAAACTTTCCAGGTCAAATCTATATAGATATTAGACACATTAGACACATGTGTGTGTGTGTGTGTGTGTGTGTTTATGTGGCAACTTATCGTTTATACTCATGCACAACACTCTGCCACAAGTTGTGTGTTATGTTTTCGGTGTGTGTGTTTTGGATTCTAATTTGAAATTTGCATTTGGCATTTGGTTTCTTATCTGGCCAGAATTATGCACATTTAGTTAGCAGCTTGACAATGCTCACGACTGCATCTGGGCCCACCTGACGTATGCGTGATATGATATGACACGATGTGTTTCTCTCTTCTTCTTCTTCTCTGTTGGCAAATATTTGAGCCCATTCGGAATGAAATTTATGGCAAGTCACTGCTGTCTGCTATCTGAACTGGATATTAGTGAGGATGTGTGACGACATTTTAATTAAAACCTGGCAATTAATGCACACACATTAAAAGACAGCACAAGAAGTACTTCCCAGGTTAAATAGAACAGCCTAATGTGTATACTGTGTGTGCCAGATTCAAAGGTAAGCAGAGGCCAAGAATTGATTTTTAGATTGAGAAACTCTTGAACATACATAGATGCGTCAGGATGTTCGCCCTCTCCGAATCGATAAAATACTTGAACAAATAATGTTCTTCAAAAAATCCATTTGGGCAGTCATAAATCTTGTGGGGTAATTTATCAAACAGTTGACTGTTTTTAAAGGCCATTAACAATTAATTTGTTGATATGGCCTCAGCAGAATGCGCTCATTCATAAATTATCCAAACGTACGTGACAAAAATTTGCTAGCTGATTTTCCATTAACATGACTGGCTTATATATATACATATATACATGTATTTAAGGGCTATATATGTATATAAGAGCTCAAGTGGCGCAGGCTTGCCGTGTCCTGTCAATTGCTTTAAATGACTTCGAAACTGTCGCTGGCGCATAAACTAATTAAAACTGTTCGACGAGGGTTGCAAATATGTCGGAGACAGTTTACAATTTGTTTAGCTTCCGCTTCAAGTTCATCTCCAGCTGGCAAAGCAAATATAACGCTTGACTTTGCACTTGATGGTCGATAGTTTCTAGTTTTTATTTCACTAATTGAGAATGTATATATATATATTTTTGCAGTGCACACACAGTTCCTAATTGTGAAAGCCGCAAAAACCGCAAACATGACAATCACATTCATGCAACACATACAAAAATCAAAAATGGGTTTTTATTGCAGCAAAGGAAAAGACCGCAACACAACATTGTTGCCACCTCGCATGTTGCATAAATTTCTGAACAGCTGTTGGACAGACAGAGTGCGGAGCGGGGGGTGGCAGGTGGCTGGGCTGGGCAATCATAAAAAATCAACGAGGCAGCCAAGCGACAAATGCATTTGCAAGCAGTTTTACGAGCAAACACAGCCACAAAACAGCAGCAAACGCTGCACAAGGACACTTTCAAGAATTGCAATAAAACATTTGCAACAATTTAGATGCCAAGATGGCCGAGTAAGCAGTTGTTGCAACACACACACACACATTTGATATCTACTACTTGGACATTCAGTTAGAGCTGACTTTATTATGGCCCGGCCACATTAAGCGCCATTAATGGCCAAGACATTTCCGCTTCCTTTAGCCAGCAGCCTTTAGATTCGTGTTGTGATTTCCTGCCACACACACACACACACAATGTGTAAAATTTATCAGGTTCGGTCATAAAATGCAACATCGCATCGAGGCCAAGTTGCCAATTAGTTCTTAAAGCGGCAGCCACAAAAGTTGTCAAAAAGAAAACCATTCAAAATATAGATAAATATAGATGTATATATATATATATATATATATTTCGATAGGAGAGAAATTGATGCCACTGCTTGTTGCTTTCCCGCAACTATTGAATATCATATTGAAGTTCATTCGAGTGCAAAACTTGATGATAAACTTTGTCGAAGGCGACCCAACAAAATAAGTTGCCAAATTTCTGACCCGCAGTCGTTGCACACATGCTCTTCACATAAATATCAAGTGAAAATATTTGCATAGTACATGCAACATGATTGCAGTGATGGATCGCCAGCTGAAACTTGTCAAAAGTTGAATAGTTTATTAGTTTCAAGCAACAGCTGCTCTGCAGCACTTTTAAATATTAACTTTTCGATTTTTAAGTATTTTAAATCAAAGAATAATAAACGCATTAAAAACATACAAAATTTATACGGTTTCAAATTTAATAATATTAACTTAAAACATTTAAATTTGCACGAGTTTGGAGCGAGTTCAGGAGAACTCAGCCAAGTGAGAGTATAAAATGCGGCGCATAAATAATCGAGAAGCGCACAAAAATTGTTATACAATGCGTGCAAAAAATATGGCATCTGCGATTTTGACATGTATTTATGTATATAGATTTATTTATAAGTGTATATATATATATATATATATGTGTATTGATATGCGTGCGTGCACACGCGAAAAAGTAGCGCATAAATTATGTGACTTTTAAGGAGAAGGAGAAGTGGCATATGTGTGGCATGTGCAGCAAAGCGTAGCAACTAAAGATGCCAACTGGGCAAATGGAGCACTATTTATTTGGGCACACACACAATGATAGGCCCACACACACCCACACACATACACCGCGTGGTTGGCGGGCATAAGAATACCACCACAGCGAGCCGTAGCTTGTCGTAGGAGGCGACTGATATGGCACGGGGATGGCACTACTCGGATAAGGCGAAAGTTCTTGATCGTCATTAACATGGTAATGTCCAAGGCGATTCTTGTCCTGAGTAGTGCAAGCAACTCGTGACCTCCGGCAGTAGGCCAGGTATCCCCCGGATAACCGTTAAGCATCCGCTTGGCGGTCAACCAACACGAGAAGGCGACTAAGGCAGAGTCCAGTAATGCCTTGGCATGAGAGAACTGGAAACTCCACATGGATATGAAGAAATTTGGGCTGACGGTAGCAGTATTCTAGCATCTCAGTAAGCGGAGTGAAATCTTGCCGAAATGACTGCTAGGGTAATGCTGCTACTGCCTCCGTCCCGTTAAAACTTGGCAAATCTCCAAGCACGCTTTCTGGTGCGTCGTCATTAAGTTGGCAATACAGGTTCAGTTGATTTAATCCTGATTAAAGCGAATCCGGCTCTGAACACCCGACCCCATAAGGGCGGGTGTCAACCCTCGCATGGCCTCCCTGCTTGCAAAGATAACCATGGGATTATTACGCAACTGTACAACGACCAGAGATAACGACTTGGAGTTGGGACCCACCAAAATGAATTTGAACGAAAACACCAAAAAACTAACAAAGGAGAGTGGCGACGCGTTCGCGAGCAGCAGGAGAACGTTGAGATCTCCAGTGGGTGGTGTAGCGCCACCACCGGAGACCAACAGGGAGGAGGTTACTGGCCTGACGAACCAGCGTGGCACAGCGCTATGCGATCTCGGCCAGGAAATCTCCAAGCTAGTGGAGATGTTGGAGGATGGCAAACGGCGCTCCATCCACCAGCCGATGCGCGACTCTATCGAGAGCATAAAGGCGCTCTACGAGCTGGTAGCCATCCAGCTCCACGATGAGGGAGCTAAAGCCGTCATTAGGACGCATCAGTCCTCGCAGACGTCCCCCCCATCTAGACCGGTGGTGGAGGTAAAAAGGAAGCTGCGTCCAGGGTCGAGCACACCTCGCACACCCCACAGCAAGCGGAGTAGGAGAGAGGGCGACTCGGTCGTCCCCAAGGATAACCCGGTTGCGGTAAAGACCTCAGGCGTGGAGGCTCCGAAACGCGTGGAACGTCAAAAAGGTGAACAGTGGACAAAAGTCACACATAAGAAGGCCAGAAAGCCAAAGAGGCCAGAGACCCGCATGGAGAAGGCGCGGCCTGATGCCATAATCATCGCAGCGAAGGGTGACGCGAGCTATGCGGATATACTCCGCAAGGTCAAAGCGGACGAGAAGCTTGGTGAGCTTGGAAAGGCGGTCTCCAGGATACGGAGGACCCAAAAGGGCGAGCTGCTATTGCAGCTGAATAAGCCAGGCATGGATACCTCGGCATTCAGGAGCCTTGTGGGTAACACGCTGGGCGACCAAGCAGAGGTTCGATCCCTTGCTCACCGGGTGACCATCGAAGCCAGAGACCTCGATGAGGTCACCACTAAGGAGGAGATGACCACTGCGTTCCGAGAACAATTTGATGTGGAGGTCTCCCTCTGGAGGACATCACCCTGCGTAAGGCGTACGGGCAAACACAAATTGCCTCGATTAGGCTTCCCGCAGACAGTGCAAAGAAAGCGTTGTCTGCCGGATTCTTAAAAGTGGGATGGGTCAGCTCGAGACTTCGGGTGCGCATTAGCGTTACCAAATGTTTTAGATGCCTGGAGTTTGGCCACCTCGCAAAACAGTGTAAGAGCGAACAGGACCGGTCAAATCTGTGCCGAAGATGCGGAGGCCAGAACCACCTGGCTAAGGACTGCAACAAAGAGCCACAGTGTATGCTCTGCAAGGAGAAGAACATGGACGATAAACACATTGCAGGTAGCGGCAGATGTCCCATGTTCAGGAGTGCACTGGCCAAAAGAACATGAAGTGCGTCCAGCTGAACCTTAACCACTGCGAAGCAGCTCAGGCCCTGCTAAGACAGTCGGTCAGGGAGACGCAAGCAGACTTGGCCTTAATCTGCGAGCCGCACAGGCCAATCACTGGAAGCGGCTGGGCGGCTAGCAAGTGTGGGAAAGCGGCCATCTGGTCTCTTCCGAACACCACCGAAGGAAACTTGCACAGATCATGAAGGGTTTGTTCGGGCGAAGATTAACACTATAACCTTTTATAGTTGTTACGCCCCGCCGAGCTGGGATCTGAGGCGATTCCAGCAGTTGCTAGAGGAAATCTCGGATGATGCTCGCGGCAGATCCCCCATAGTAATTGCCGGGGACTTCAACGCCTGGGCAGTTGAATGGGGAAGCCGAGTGACGAATATCAGAGGAACCTGCCTGCTGGAAGAGTTTGCATCGATAGATGTAAACCTCGCCAACGACGGGAGGCGGCTCACCTACCGCAAGGCTGGCAGAGGATCAATTATAGACATTACCCTGCTAAGTAGCTCGCTATGCAGGAAGACGACGTGGAGAGTCAGCGAGGATTTCACTTTCAGCGACCACCAAGCGATATACTTCGTGATCAATGAAAGACCACAAAGACAGCTGCGACCCCAAACATACGGGCCCAAGTGGAAGGGAAACCTCCTAGACGAGGATACCCTTACCGAAGCCTTACACCATACCGTGTTCCCAGGCCACCGGGCAATCTGTCGACAACATGGCTATAAGCCTAATGCGCTGCGTCACGGACGCATGCGATCTGTCCATGCCCAGGAGAAAGCCGAGCAGGCGAGCAACGCCCTGCTATTGGTGGAATGAGGAAATCAATCAGCTAAGGAAAGCGTGCCTACTGGCCAGAAGGCGCTCCCAACGTGCCAGGGGCCGCCCGGAATTCGCCAGTAGGCTTGATGACCTCAGAGGAGCCAAAAGAGAGCTAAAACGCAGCATTAAGAGAAGCAAGGCCAGCTGCTTTCGGGCAATCTGCGAGGAGGCTGATGTGAACCCATGGGGAACCGCATACAAGGTGGTTATGAAAAAGATACGGAGCCAGGAGACCGTTCGGGTGACTTGTCCTACGGCTTTAGCCAACATAGTGGCGACGCTGTTCCCACACCACCCGCGGCTACCAGAAACAAGCCCAATCCAGCGGACGGAGCTTATTCAGGGAGTCACACCGGAAGAGGTCTTGGATGCAGCTAAAAGACTGGGTGATAGAAAGGCACCAGGGCCAGACGGTATCCCCAATAAGGCGTTGAAGCTGGCGGTCCGCACGAGGCCAGAAATATTTGCGGCCACATACGCAAAATGCCTTCAGGACGGAGTATTCCCTCGGATATGGAAACGGCAGCGGCTAATCCTCCTGCCAAAAGGGGATAAGCCGACAGACGACCCGTCTGGATATAGGCCTATCTGCCTCCTAGATTCAGCGGGAAAGGTCCTGGAGAAGCTGATATATAACAGACTTCTGGCCATCATTGATGAAAAAAACGCGCTCTCAGCCAGCCAATACGGGTTTCGGAAAGCCCGCTCTACCGTAGATGCAATTCAGGCGGTAGTAGAGATTGCAGCCAAGGCAATTGAGGGAACGCGATGGAGGTGGGGCGACAAGGAGTATTGCGCCGTAATAACCCTCGATATTCGCAACGCGTTCAACTCGGCGAACTGGTCGCGCATCAGGACAGCCCTGGGTAGAATTGGAGTACCGTCGTACATAGCTAGGATCATATCCAACTACCTGTCTGACCGGGTGTTGGAATATGATACGGAGGACGGACCAAGGAGCTACGAGGTCACAGCAGGAGTGCCACAGGGCTCCGTTCTTGGCCCTCTGCTGTGGAACCTAATGTACGACGAGGTACTTAGGCTCGAACTACCACAGGGCTGTACCCTCATTGGCTTCGCAGACGACCTGGCACTAGTAGTAGTAGCCAAGGAGTGCAAGGAGGTGGAGACCGCAGCGAACGCGGCAATAAGAATTGTGGCAGACTGGATGAAGGATGCGAGCTTGGAACTTGCAGGCCATAAGACGGAGGCCGTACTCATTACAAGTCGCAAAGTAATAGAGTACATCCAGGTGCAAGTCAACAACGATGTTGTGAAATCCAAGGAGTCTATAAAATACCTGGGAGTCAGGTTGGACAATAGACTCAGCTTCCGGCCGCACGTAGAGTATGTCAGCCAGAGAGCAGCCAAAATGCAAGGTGCTCTCTCGCGCATGCTGCCCAATGTTGGGGGCCCTAAGCCAGCGAGGCGCCAACTGCTGGCGAGAGTGGTAGCCTCCGTACTGCTGTACGCGGCACCCATATGGGCAACGGCTGTGTCCAACAAAAAAGGACTAAAAAAGAAGCTCTCGGCACCCTACAGGCTGAGCGCCCTCCGAGTGATCTCCGGCTTCCGCACGGTCTCGGAAGATGCAGCACTGGTCCTGGCGGGAATGGTGCCGGTTGACCTGCTAGCGCTCGAGATGAAGGAGATCCGAGCTAGAAGGATAGTTGCGCCGGATGCTATGGAGACCATCCGAAGCTCAGCAAGAGCAGCGACGATGGTCGCCTGGCAGGATAGATGGAGCACGGCGAGCAAAGGAAGATGGACACACCGGTTAATCCCCAATCTAGAGGATTGGGTCGGGAGAAATGCAGGTGAGTTGGACTACCATATAACGCAGTTTCTCTCAGGGCACGGCGGCTACAGGAGCTACCTGCACAGGTTCAGGCACGAGGACATCCCGCAGTGCCCGACGTGCCCGGACGCCATCGAGGATCCGGAGCATGTGCTCTACAAGTGTCCGAGATACAGGAGAGTGTCTGGCCCAGTGCCCCCACCGGAGAGCTTGGTAGAGCACATGACGGAGTCTCCGTCACACTGGAGAGATGTCCGCCAGCTCATCATAGGCATACAGAAGGATCTGCGATTATGCGAAACTGAGCGGCGAGTGACGGAGAGTGCCTAGTTAGGCAACCCACCCCGGTGAAGTAATACTTTGCGGTGATACCGCCGGGCGTGGGGGTGTGTGTGGGGGGGTGAGTTTAGTACGCATGCATTGACGTTGTCTTTGAATCGTGCATGCAGGTGGCCCGGGCCCCTGTATCTCCAGGAGATTCTCACCTCCGTGGCGCAACCAAAAAAAAAAAAAAAAAAACACACCCACACACACACACACACACACACACCCACAGAGAGAGCGAGTTACATAGAGACACAGCTGTGACACATTTTATGTAAGCTAAGTAAGTGATAAAGTTGACTTTGATTTTGCCACTCGCTCAGACTTGACTCCCACAAAACACACACACACACACACACTCAAACACACGCACACACACACACACACACACAACCACATGCATTCATTTGTGACACTCCACTCGAAATTGCTTCAATGTCAGTTTTTATGGCAATACAAAAGAATTTTTGGCTCACCCCCCATTGAGCTGCTGGTGCTGCTGTTGCTGATGCTCGCAAGGGGTTCGCTTTGCAGCACTGGCAGCAGCAAAAAAAAACAGTGCACACAACTCGCAAATCAGCGGCAAAGCGCCCAGCTCAACTGGGGATTTCACTTACACCCCTCTCACCTACTTATTACAGCCAAGCGGATACGTTAAGCTGGCCACAGTCAGCAAATGTTAATGTTAAAGCACAGGGATTTTTGCTTATACCAATAGTATATAAAATATATATATATATATATAACAGAGAGTATGTGCTAGTCGTGCATTTGAGCGTTTAACTTGTTTACGTTGCTGCCCCATAAACATTGCATCGCTTGCAACTCTGTTGAAGACATAAACATCAAATATGATGGTAAATACTATAATATTTATTTCCATTTAAAACCCTGAACCCATAAATAATGTAAAAATAGGGTATAATGAAGTTGTGCATATTAACGTAACACGCATTTATGACTTATGCAGGATATCTGCTCGTCGTGCTCTCTTTTTTGCATACGATTAACGGTTTTTTTTTTTAATTATTTCGTCACAAAAACTGATAAAGTTTGATTCGCTTTCATGCCAGAGAACTCAGTTGCCATTCGCGGCATGCGGCATGTGGCATGTGGCATGTGTTTGCTTCAAATAACATGCACCATGAATTTTTCGCAGCTTAAATGTCAACTTTCGATAAATACGACAACATTTTTGCTGCTCTTGCCCTCAGAAAAATAGGTCATAAAAATGGCTTCATATTTGCATATTTATGTATATATATAAAAATATATATATATGTGTGTATGTGTGTGTGTGTGTGTGTGTGTGTGTGTGAGAGAGAGTGTTTGTGTATGTGTGTATATAAATTGAATTTTGATGTAATAAAGTCAGTAAAGGGAAAAATGTTGTGAGTCGATTTTAATGAAAAGTATATGCGACAGCAGATTCAGAAAAATAACAACAAAAAACAGACACTGAGAAAATATATTGCATTTTGTGTAAATATTAATGCATCTGCATAACGGTTAATGCATAAGCGGCGCATGGGACGTGGAGGCGTGGCACCATGATTAAAGTCGCTGCTGCTGCGAAAAGTGAAAAGCCCAAGTTGAAATGCTGCTAATTAAGCCTGATAAAAAGCCACTTTAAACTTAGTGTGTCAAAGGAGCGGTTAATGGCTGATCCGCTTTTGCATATTAAGTTGCCTCAAGTTGCACACAGAATAGCCTTAAGGTAAATTAAGAGAGTAAAAAGTTGAAAGTTGACAAAGTCAGTCAGCTGCAGATGGGCAGCCGAGCAGAATGCATACCAAAAGCATGAAATATATTTGTATGCATGTATGCAAGATGAAGTTTCGCGAAATATTGAAATTTCGAGTACATTCTTTAATTATTTATAAAAATGTTGCTGAAGCAAAAGGTTTTCGAATCCAATTTGCATTTGGTTTCTTAACTGGACAGAAACATGCACATTTAGTTAGCAGCTGCATCTGGGCCCACCTGACGTATGCGTGATATGATATGATGTGTTTCTCTCTTCTTCTTCTCTGCCGGCAAATATTTGAGCCCATTCGGAATGAAATTTATGGCAAGTCACTGCTGTCTGCTGACTGCTATCTGAACTGGATATTAGTGAGGATGTGTGACGACATTTTAATTAAAACCTGGCAATTAATGCACACACATTAAAAGACAGCACAAGAAGTACTTCCCAGGTTAAATAGAACAGCCTAATGTGTATACTGTGTGTGCCAGATTCAAAGGTAAGCAGAAGCCAAGAATTGACTTTTAGATTGAGAAACTCTTGAATATAGATGCTTTGCCTGTCCGAAATAAATGTTTATTAATACTTGAATAGATATTTTTCTTCATAAAGGTTTTACAATAACAAAATAAAAGCATCTTTGGAAATACTTGTGGAACAGATAAGTCGAACAATTGTCGAGCTAAATTACAATTATCAGCAAATGTAGCTCGGAAATTACAGGCGGAATTCCGAGTGAGAAAAAGTCAACGAAATGATGTGATTCAGGCTGTCCTTGCACACTTACTTTCCATTTTATTTGTTTTTGTTTTTACTCGTCTCAAGCACAAGTTATTTTCAAATACATGCGCTGAAGGCTGCACGTTCAAACACGCCCAATTGCTGTTGAGAGCTCAGTTCACAACAGCAATGGCAACTGCAACATCCAGTGTCCAGTGTCCAGTCTGCCGTGTTAATGGACTGTCTGCAGAACATGTTTAAGCTTGCACAGTCAAGCAAAAATAGCTGTTAGTGTTAGCGTGTTTTGTTTTTGCTGCTATCGCACAATTAACAAATGGCGATTACATTTCCAAGCAAACACACTCGTCTGCACTGCACTTGACTTGTTTATGGCGCGTTTTGCAACTGCTTAACCAGCACTCGGAATAATAAATGGATGGCTCTTATTGAGTGGGTCAGTAAATTGAGTTGGCAACAACTTTGTGTGGCAGTTACTTTTTTTTTTGTTGGTTTTTTGGGTGTGCAGTTTACTCAATTGCTTGTCATTTAATAGTCCCTTGATTTGGTCCGGGAATTCGTGAAGCGTAAAAGGTAGCGAAATCGAATAAAGTGCTCGATCATCAGCGGGGACACGAACCAAAACGAGAGGCAGCTGCTGCCTGGCCTTCTGCCTGCTGCTACGGTGACTAATCATGTTGAACGCGGTGGGGCAAGTTGCAGCCTGCCTCTCTCTGTTCGTGCGTCATAGTTTAAATTATGTGCGAAACTTTTAGCAAACTTTTAATAGCATAGTGCTGCCAAGTTGCCAGTTGGCATATGTTGCAACGCTTACGCATTGATTGGTTACACTATCCATTAGACCTTAGCCTACGTTCGCCGTGTGGCAAGCAGCAAGCAGCAACAGCAGCAGCAGCGGCAGCAGCAGCAACAGCAGGTAACAGTTTTAGACGTTTTGCCAAGTTGTCCCTAACTAAGAAGCATACGCGTGCCTGGCATGACAGATTTACCACCACCGAACCTGTGTTGGCCAACTGTCGAATTGTGCGAAATGAGTTTTGCGGCAGTCAAGCATTAAATTGTATCTTTCAGCGCGCCAAAGTTTGTTTGTTTGTGGCATCTTTTGCATTGACAGGCGGGCGAAATGAACTAAACCAACCCAAACTAAAACTGAGCTAAGCTGAGACTTCAACTGAACTGCCACGAGTAACTGCTACGGTTCGTTCTCAAGGGATATTTATTTGTTCAGCTAGTTGCCGAAGAGCCGACAGCTGCAACAGAGGCACAGAGAGGCACAGAGAGACAGAGAGAGAGAGAGACTGCTAAGTAAGACGGAGCGAATGGAGTTTCATGATAAAAGCAATTTCGACTTGAAACTAATTTGAATTTAGTTTGAACAATCTTTGCTTAAGTTATTTCAGAAACACTTTAATTAAAGTTTTAATTTAATTTAAAGTTTAATTATTTTGTTTGTTTTTCAACATTTATCGAATATAAAGAAATGAAAAACATTTCGTGTGCAGTTTCCATTTGGAAATTATTTCTGTAATTACTTAAACTGTAATTACTTAATTTTAATTTAATTGATATATGAGTAACATACGAACTTTGTAGATCTAAATCTATAAATCTACTTTGCTTTATTGAATGATGTCGTTCTTCCATTTAATGCAGTAAATATCAAAGGTTTCTTTTGGGCCAAGTTTTCGCAAATGTTTAATGCAGTTGTTTGGCGAAACCAATTAGAATGTTGGAATAAATAAATTACTCCCCATTGGATTTTTTCACTGTTTGTTTCGTTGTTCGTCTGTCTGTCTGTCTGGCAACGCATTTGTTTAGCCTGCTGGACTGTTAACCTTGACTCTGGAGCTCTGTCTGCTGTGCAATGCGTGTAAATAATGATAGAGACTCGGGTGGAAAACAATAACAAGAGCTGGGAAAACAAATGTGCGTAATTATAGTACTCAAATCGCCATTAGGCCATTTAGCAACGTCTCTCTCTCTCTCTCTCTCTCTCTCTCTCTGTCTCTGTCTGTCTCTCTCTCGCTCTGCAGTTGTACTAAGCCCAGAGGCATTTGCCAAATTCGCATTAATTAGATTGATTTATGCCGAGGCGCGTAGCAAAAGCGGGAGAAAACTTGACTCATAGACTTGATGACCAGCAGTGACACAGACGCAATTTGTGCCTATTTATATTTGCACAAACAGACGCCCTATTTCCCCTCTCTCTCTCTAACCTCACACACTCTATCTCTCCACCCCCGCTCTGTCACTCTCTCCTGTCAGCAATCAATCAATTTTTTAGTCCAATTTATCAAACTATTACGCAGCTTCTTGGCGTCTTGTGTTTTATTTTGGTCAATTTGACATTAAAATTGTTGCCTAGTTTGCGACAGCACGCCTCCAGCAGCATAGACTTTGGTAGCAGTGTTCACACTGAGAGAAAAACAACAACAACTTAAAATTTTGATTATAGAGAGAGATTCAAATTTGAAACAACCCAAAATCAGTCTAAAATAATCGTATAGAAAGTGATAATCCATATATTGTCTTGGAATAAGTCTGTTTATCTCTAAATGAGTAACTTTAAATAAAGTTTGGAGTCTTCTTCATCTTCTTCATCTTCTTGCTCTTCTCATTTTTTTTTGCTGTTTGGTTACAGAGTCAAAACATGAGTTTAAATCCAAATCGCAATGTAAAATTTTCCATTTCCCAATACAAGCAATTACATTTTGCAGTATGTAGTTATTTCTCACTGTGTACATGGTACACACCACACGTATTTACTGTTAGTTTCCGCCGCTTTCTCACTGAATTTGATGACAACTTTTATGCGCAATGTGCGTGAGTAGTTGTCAAACAAAAAGGGAGCAAATTGAACTAGAAATCGCAAGTATTGGCAATAATATTTGGGTCGACAATTTGATGGATGTGTTCTTTGCTTGACCATAAAAACCATTGAAATGTGCTTCAAATGCTGATCGAATTCACAATGTTAATATAATAAAATACTCTGTGTACAGTCTGTGGCACCCTGTGTATGAAGAGTGAGCGAGCGAGCGAGAGAGAGAGGGGATAGAAAGGGAGAGCAGCTGCGTTAAAATGTTTGGCTTTTATGGTCGTTATGTGTGTGAGAGTAAATGCAGTGTGCCACGCCCCTTAACTATAAATATTGTTTATGTTGCTGTAATGCCCATTTGGCTGCTGCTGCTGCTGCTGCTGCTGCTGCTTCTTCTGTCTACAGTTCTGTGGCATGTTATGTGCCCAGCTAGCTAAGCATTAAATTGTATTTTATGTCATCGTATTTTTAACAGACTGTTATTGATTTAATGAATAGTGATTGGTTTCTTACAGCAGCAGCTCTGTGTGTGTGTGCATGTGTGTGTGAGCTTTAAAATATATATATTTGTGTGTGTGTGTGTGTCAATACCAAAGTACAACAGGAAGTTTGCGGAGAGCCCAATTTAAATGTAAATAAAAATGGTAGAAAACAAATGAGTTGGATTTCAGTGCATACACATGATGTTGTCAGACTTACACCCAGCACTGTATGTGTGCACAGTTAGTCAATAAAAACGGTATTCACTGCGAATGTGAATGTGAATGTGAATGCAAAACAATCGAAAATGTTTGCATACATTTGCCATGCATACTGGACACTATGAAAGCTAACTGCAAATTGGTAAACCAACAATTTTATTTGTTTTGTTTTTTGATATTCATTTCAAATGTTGAAACGGAATCGAAGCTTATCTGGTCACATTGGCCATGACTTGCAGGTATTGCGATTTGGCGATTTTGCATTTTGTATTACATTCATGTGAAATTATTTCTGCTGTGACAACTTTAGTTTGGCAGCCACACAAATTATTTTGTGATATTTTGATTATTTCAGTTTGGGATAGGAAATGAAAAAAAAAATATGTACATTCGGTTGCTAGGGATTATTGTGAGTTGTGGTTGCTGCTCATTTGGCACTTGCCACAGAGAACCTGATCAGAATTGTGATTATGCACTTGGCAAAATAATACTCAAGTCCAAGCTGCAAAAGTTTTTATATTTTAGGTTTTTGCAGATTTTTAGTTTATGAAAATTTGTCTTGCCTGTTTTTCATTGTTTTTTTTTTTGTATTGATACCAAAAAGAAAATAAGGAAAACAAATTCCGCTCGTTGGTTTGCAGCAAACTGTTTGGGTTCCGCTTTGCTTGCTGGCAGGTAATCGCATTTCGTAAGCGGCTTAATGTGGTTGGTGGTGAACTGCCAAAAGTTAAGTGCGCTGAACTTTAGCGCCAAAGTAATTAAAGTTTAGCCGACTCACAAAAAGAGCAGGCAACCAAAACTAAATAAAATAATTAAAGTACCAAACCTGTCTCAAAGCCACAGCAGCAGCTGCAACTCTGCAGTTGAAGTTGTTATTGGGCAAAAGTTGATTAATTTACCTGCAAAGAGGAAGAAAAAAAACAGTGTTAAAGTCACTTTCAAGTTGCAATCAGTTGGTGCAAGATCTTAAAGCTAAGATACTTTTAAATTAGTGTGAATTTCTTAATTTAATATGGATAGTTTCTTAGATTGAATATCAGTCAGTTAAGTCTGTAAGGAGATGACTTTACAGCAATTGAAGTTTCCGCCTCTGACGAATTAATTTTCTTCTTCGTTGCCCATGCTGCCACAGTAGTCACTATGAGGGATGGATGACCCAGATACTTTGCAGTATAATATTACTGCCCGCTTTTTCCACTAAACAAAATTGACTAAACAACAAAATCGTTATCAAGCACAAAGCACAGTACTTTGCCCATTATGCACAACAAACTAAAGCGCTCTTTTTAATATTTATAACAGAATGCAAATGGCCAACTATAAATAGCTTAGACTGCTGGCAAAACATTGACTAAACTTACACAACAATCAACAATGCAGCGCAATCTACTAGGCAACCCTGCCTGAATATGCATATAAAAAGAATAAAAATCGAATTCTGTAAAACTGCAAACAGGCACTCTAAGCAGTCATACATATATACATATATACTGTACTATATACATCTGTGTGTGTATTCGTGTAAGCTCTGTGCTGCTGAGATAAGCTGCATCTTATGCAAATGTAATTAAAATGCAGCCCGGCGCCATTTAACAATATTTTATGTTATTTCTGTAAGCGCTCCAAGTGCTGTTAATGTTACTGTTACTCACGCTGTTGCTGTTGCTGTAACTGTTGTTGTTGCTGTAACTGTTGTTGTTGCTGTAACTGTTGTTGTTGCTGTAACTGTTGTTGTTGCTGTAACTGTTGTTGTTGCTGTAACTGTCGTTCTTGCTGTAACTGTTGTTGTTGCTGTAACTGTTGTTGTTGCTGTAACTGTTGTTGTTGCGGTAACTGTTGTTGTTGCTGTAACTGTTGTCGTTGCTGTAACTGTTGTTGTTGCTGTAACTGTTGTTGTTGCTGTAACTGTTGCTATTGCTGTAACTGTTTTTGTTGCTGTAACTGTTGTTGTTGCTGTAACTGTTGTTGTTGCTGTAACTGTTGTCGTTGCTGTAACTGTTGTTTAGGATTATGCAGACTTGCATATTTGCATTGTATGTATGTGTGTATGCGTGTGCGTGTATTTGTGCCTGGAGCATCTCGTTAGCTCCATTTAATGAGCAGCGGGCAACGAGAGCATTTTCGAGTTTTAATTAAAACAAATTAAAGTTAATTAAATGCGTTTGGAGACAACTCAACTCTACTCAACTCAACTCAATTCGAGAGCGACTCGTCCAGCCGTGAAATTGCTCGCCTAATGTTAATTATAGCGAGCATAACCTCACAAACAGTGAAGCAGGCACACCTTTATAGCATCCAACCAGGACAAATGACTTAATTTAGGAAAATTCCAACCAGTTAAGCGTTTGTTAAATCTCTTACATAAGAGGCCATTGAAGGAGACATCATGTTAAAAAACATCCCTTTTTTTGTGTAATAAATAAAAGTCGAATAAAGCAAAACCCGAAAATCATTCAAACTCAAGCTTAAGCTGATTACAAAGCAGCGCCCTCTATTGTTCACATTTCCTCTTTTTTTTACGACGGCTTTTTTTGTGATTACTTTTTTGTGATCCTAACTTCATCGGCTTGCACGACAGCACTGTGGAGGCGGAGGGGTCACAGAGTGTAGGCAAAATTCACACCCATTTTTTTTGTTTGCTAAAATTTCAACGGAATTATGCGCGTATACTTGATTTTTTAATTAAATATACGAATTGCCGGCAACTCGACGCTGTTATTCCTAATTCGTATTGTGAATTAAAAAAAATGTATAATTTGGTTTATTATTGTGCGTATGCCAAGCGCAGAAATTGTGGCAAAGGTGGCATGGAATTCTTTCTTTACCTCAATAATAAACAAATTAAGTCCACACAATGCGAAGGCGAAAATTTAATTAAATTCTATTGTTGATTGATTGAGTTTCACATAATGTTGTGGGACTTAAGTCGCGTGCGTCTTGTCAATTCCCTAAGTGCGTTGAACTCAACAAATTGTTGCACAATGTGAGACGTGTAAGTTAATAGAATACAAAACATGAACAAGAAATAAGAATAAAGAAAAATTGAATCAGCATTCAGATAAAGATGATTCAAGTATCACAAATGGGGCAAGTAGTTGGATTGTAGACCTTAATTTGAGTTGCTTACGTTCTTAATAGGAGTTTTTGCACAGTGTACTGAATTATGCCTAAAACTTCCATTTTTAGCATTAATTTGTTTCGTTGCAAACATCTGTTCGATTATTTTGCTTGTTTGGGCTATTTTTCTTGCCACAAACAGCCGCAAAGTGAGCGGAAAACATTGACAAAAGACGCAGCAACGAAAATTGTCATAAATTGACGAGAATTGTGCGACACATGTTCAAATTTTGCCCATGCCACAAATTTGCTTTGTCACTTTAGAGCGAGGGAGCAAAGAGCGAAAGTGTTGCAATCAGTTAAAATCGTTGAGTGTTGTGCAGTGTTGTAATCCGTTTAAATAAGTGCTGTAAAGTGCAAAGTGTGCCATTGCCGCTTTATTATTTTTATAATTATCAATATTTGATGGGCAGCAGGCGTGCCACAAATGCCGCTGTGGCTCTGTGTGCCACAATGCAATTATAATCAAACTGAAATCATATTTTGTATGCACTTGCTGCCTCTCTTCAGCGCACTTAATTACTTTCGCAAAAAATGTCACAAGTGTGGCTGCCACTTTTTTTGTGGCATGTCCCGAAAGTGATTGTGAATTTCATCAGCAACATCGTCATCATCTCTGTCACCATCATCGTCATCATTGCGTCAACTAATGTGCACACAAAAAACTGCTGTCCATTTAACAGAATACATCAAACAGTTGCCGCATTGTTGCACTTACACAAACACACACACACGCACACACACGCACACACGCAAACACGCACACACACGGACACAGAAAAGAGCAACCATTTGAAATGAAAAACATAAAAAAAATGCTAACAACACAAAAGGCAGACGATGCAGGAAAAAGTCACGTCAACAATCTGGCAACACGTTGCAAGTGGCAACGCACACTTTATCGCCACCATTGTTGTTATATATATATATATATATACATATGTGCTTTTTGTTTTGTTGCATCTTTCTGCTGTCCATTGCCCATTGTCCATTCGCCATGTTGCCCCATAATTTGTGCGCGTGCAAACGATAGGAAAGCATTTCGCTTGGCTTTTGCGCGTGGCACGTGCCACGTACCACTGATTAATTGCACTGGCCACCGACCTGGCCGTGCCACAAAAGTTAAGCCGTTAAATGTTTAGCAAGCGACTTTCAATTGCAACAAGCAGCGACCAACAAAAAACAAGCCCCAACCCCCTAAACCAAAACGAGCAGCACTTTGTGGCGCCCTCTATTGGCCGCTTCCCCCATTGCTACAGTGCGCTCTGCCTAATTAAAATTGCCCGTTGTGGGAATTTCGAGCAATTTGAAAGCGTAACTTTTAATGAACTGCAATTGTTTACTGTACTGTACTGAGCACAATGTCTGTTCTCAACTTTTGACTATCGATAAACGATTATTTTCTTATTATTCTGATTGCTTCCAAGAGATTAACTCTTTTCAGCTTAAAGCTATTCCGAAATTTAAATAATTTGAATCGATTTCTTAATAGATATATTCTTTCGGAGTAAGCTTGCAAGATTCCCTTCAAATCCTTAATCCTTAACCTTAATCGAATCGCCTTTGAAAATCGATTAGTTTATCAATATTTGATCACTGTTTGCTCTCAAAAATATATACCAATGAATAATTAAACCAATTTAAACGATTCTCATAACATAAAACGCATTTCGATCTATTCTGAGTACTAACAGTATTTACAATTATTCTGCGTGTTCCGCTTTCGAGTATCCACTGTACTTGCTGTTTATCTGACGTGACCAGGCTTAAGTTCATTTTGTTATTTGAGCTGTTCGCTTTGCCTGTTTTCCTGCCTGATTTCTTCATACAAAGCAGCCAAAGGAGCCTGCTTCTCATTGTGATCCTTTATTTCATTTTTGTTCTTTTTTTTTTTTGCTGATGCAGCAGGACTCTTGTTTCAACTCGACTTGAGTGGAATTGAGTTGAGTTTCATTTAGTTGACTTTTGATTCTTGGCTTCTGCTGCTGCTTCTGCTGCTGCTGCTGCTTCTGCTGCTGCTGCTGCTTCTGCTGCTGCTTCTGCTGCTGCTTCTGCTGCTGCTTCTGCTGCTCCTGCTGCTGCCTCTGTGTTTGCTGATACCATGTTTAAGGCTTGACCTCGTTCCTAGCTATTATAGTGGCCCAAACAAAACCTCCCTCACTCCCCTCCCCCTTGCGTCTGCCCCTCTTCTAACTACCCGTATCTGTTTTCCCAATAGCAATCAGTGTGCACCTTGTACAAAATTAAGGCTCAACAATCAGTGCCAACTCAGGGGTTCAATAAAAACTATCATAGTACAAAAATAAAAAGGAAGACACCAGCAGCAACAACACCATTTTGTAATAGTAGTAGTAGTAGTGATGGTTCTCCTTCATCTGGACAAGGTCTGCTCTTAATTTGTGTGCTGGCCAATGTTTAGTTTAGTCCTTTGGTAAACTCGAGTCATGCCCCAATTCATGCTGAAAACAGCTGCCCAAGGTCTAAGCTGAAAATTAAATTAGCTGTTAACAGAACTGAACTTGCCCTTGTAATCCCCCTTCTCTCTCTCTCTCTCTCTCTCTCGCCCTTCCCTCTCTGCCACTTTTTGATTATAAACTTTTGTGAATTATGCGACCACCACAAAAATATACAAAAAAGTGAAATAATAAAATATATACAGAGCAGAGCAGCAAAAGCAAACTGTAGTCAAGAGCGGGCGACAGATAAAATAATGGTAATAGCCTTTGAGGGTTCTGTCCGTCCAGGGCTGCGAGTTGGGACTTGGCGCAATTGCACTCCCTGGCATTGTCTGACTGTGTGTCTGTGTGTCTGGAGCAGAGCAGCAGGACACAATCAACATTGCTTCACTTTCATAATAATGATGAGCACAAGCACAGCAAGCGTGCATTGTCAGAATGAAGAAATGCTAACTAGCTCCGACTCCTTCACTGCTTCAAGGATCTTCTCTGCTGTTCAAGCTGTGAGGAAAACACATATTCGTCCAGCTAATATAAAAGTTTCAGTAATAAAATGGAGATGGCAAAATGATTTTGATGAAGCTAGTTTTGTGATTCAGATAGCTGCAGTTATTTTCGAGCAAAACATATTTGCAAAACTCGAGTTTATCACAAAAATATTATTATTTTATTGCCTCAAACTAAGCGTTTGAAAAGTATACAAAAAATGCCTAAAAACTACAGCTAAATTGAAGACCAACTATCTTAAATGTTTTAATAATAATCAACTTTATTATGGCTAAAGTTTTCCTTTTTTTTTCCAATTTTCATTTTTATGACGCCGCAAAACCTTTAAAGCAGCCCTCGCAAAAATATTAGTTATTTTTTATTACTTGAAAGCAATTTAACGACTTTCTTACAAACGAATCGCTTAATCTGTATTTTCATTAAATTGCAAAACATACAACAAAAACTTTATATAAATTCCAGCACACACACACACTGACACACACACACACACATAGAAAGCCACATTTATATTTTTCATTCGGAAAAGCCGCAAATAAAATGCCCACAAACTTAGTTTTAGCTGTTTCCCTTATTATTGTCCACATCCCCCGTCGGAATGACAACAAAGTCTGCGCTTCTGCGAAGGCATTTAAACTTGTTATGAGCTCAGCTTGTGGACGCGATGATGATGATGAAGGGGGCGGCGTGGGGCAGAGGAGCGAGGGGGGGGGCAGCGAGTGGGAGTCTGTGATATAAGTTTACCGCCAAGGGCCAAACAATTGAGCTCAATTGTGCAAGCGTTGACAATGCGAATTACAAACACAGACGCAGCAGCAACAACAACAACAACAACAATAATCTTGCTCAAACTTAGCTTAACTTGGCTTAAAGTTGACGAAAAGAACGCTCTTTAGGCCAATTTGAATTGCAGACGTCAGAAGTTGATCGATTCGATTCGATTCGTTTCGATTTTTTTCCATTTTGTTTGCACCTCTCATTTTGAGCCAAACCCAATAAAAACTAAAGTCAAAAAACTATTCCAAACTTTGACTTGTCGAAAGCATCGAGTTGGCCATTAAAGCAGCAAATGATGGAACAATAACAAGAAAAGAAAAATAAACTCTTTTAGCCAATAAAATGGTGGTTTTGTTGCTGCTGCTTCGACAGAGAGCCAAAAACTTTTTGGCACATGTAGTTTACCATTTTATGGCATTATCTTTATCTTATTCAACGCGGAAAACTTTTCCTTTTTCCCATTTGAGGCATTTATTGTTGTTCGATTTCGACTTCGACTTCGATTTCGAGTGAGTTGATGGATGGATGGCTGGAAGGATGTATGTTATCAGCTTGTTACTACCCCAATAGTGGCCACCATAAGTTTGCGACGAGGTGTGCAATGCATTGAAGGCAGCTTTGTTCTCTTTTTAAGTAGGCCACAACTTAAAACAAGTAAATCTAATTTGCAGTCTTAAAATTGTTTGTGATTGGGATAAATAATGTAGATAATAGAGCAATCATGGAATTGTTTTGTTCTATGCGCTGTAATCCTTTTCATGTCGAGTTTTGTTTGGTTTTGGTTTTGTTTTTGACTTGTCTGCGTATTGTTTTATTTCAGTGTGTTTGGCATTGAACTAGACACACACACACTCCTACACACACGCACACACACCTACACACACACCTACACACACACCTACACACACAGACTGACAAATACAGTTGGGTTGCACATCTAATTGCGTTTTTAATTAGTTTGCATGCAATTGCATAACAACTTAATTAAAGTTATACTTCTCCTCTCCCTCTCTCTCTCTCTGTCTCTCTGTCTCTCTCTCTCTCTCTCTCTCTCTCTCGCTGTGTGTGCAGATAATTAATGCTAAATCCTTCACACGCACTAACTATTCCAAGTTTGCCGAATCTCGGCTCGCTTCCACTTAATAATCAAGTCGAGCCGTGCAAAAACTTTGCGTTATTATCAGTTCCCGCAGCACTAGAACATAATGCACAACCACCTTGCACCCCTAACAGCCACTACCCCTCCCCTTGCCAGAGCAGCACTCACTTCTGCTACCTGCCCCAGAAATGCATCTTAATGAGCGGAAAAACTTGGACCCAGAGTTCAGTGCGGGTTTTGATATTGTGAGAAGTTGCCTTTCTGTGCAGTGTCAAGAACTCGGCCGAAAAACTCAGGCATAAGTTTTAGCCACCCCTACAACCCACACTGTGCACCCTCACCTGCCCCCCTCCCGCTCTCTGTACTACAAACCACATTTAAGTAGCTCTTAAGCAGCTTAAAGTTGCCGTGAAAACTGTTCAGGCAAAAAGTGAAGAAAACTTTTTTTATTTTTATTTTTATTTGATTTTCACATTTTTTCCTTGCCTTCGCTTTTCAATTTTCTTTGATCAATTAGAGGGAGGACAGAAAAGGAAATGTTTGTCTATTTATATGTGTGTATATATGTGTGTATATATGTGTGTATATATGATAAGTGTATATGTGTGTATGGGTGCGCCTGCTGTCGTCTTAGTTGACATGATAATGAAAATGTTTTATCTCTTGACAAAGGTCGCACTGCTGACAGCTGCCACGTGTTGGCAACGGAAAGCGCACCCAGATTGCAGTAACAAGTGTAAAGTGTACAGAATGCCAGAGTCGAGAGTGCTCGCCTCGGAGCTGCTTTGAGCAGCAAGCTGTTTTTACAAAGTTAACCAAGGTATATTCAAATGGAAATGAAATGGGGTTTATCTTTAAGGTGGTGGCTATTTATCTTGGTGTGGGCATTCGATTTCAATTTGAGTAAAGTTAATCTGCATTTTTATTATGCTCAGGTATATTTAAATGGATATGAAAAGCTTTAGCTTTAAAGTAGTAGTATTTCTTGCAATCGATAATCGACTTTAATCGTTTAGCAGACGAAGTTTAGGTTTATCAAACTTGTGCCAAGCTATATTTGAATCGATTTGAGTTGAATTAGTTGAGTATTATACATAAAGTGGTGGGTTTTTATTGGTATCGGTTATCGATTTTAATCGTTAATGTTGCCTAAGCAGTAATTAATTTGCTTATTACAAGAAAGTTGATTAATATAATGTCCAAATATATTGAAATGGAATTGAGTTTAGTTAAATGAGATTTATCTTTATCGGTTATCGATTTTAATCTGTGATGTTATCGAAAGTAAATAAGTATTTGGTATACAAGAACTATTGTATTAAAAGGAATTGAAATGCTTTAACTCTTAAGTAGCGGCATTTACTGTTATCGGTAATCGATTTTAATCGTGACTAGAGAGAGCAATAAACGTTGTTAACGATTTAGACTTGATTTACGCTTGGAATAGAGGAACTTATATGCCAACTAAAGTGTATAAGACTATAAAAGTAGGCCATAATATTGATAGCGAAGCTTGGAGAAATGTGTGGCAGTTAAATATTTATGTGCAACATGGAATGTTTTCTAACTCAAGTATTACTAAGTATATTAATAATATAACCATCTTGTTAATTCCTCTCTGTGCAATTTTGCAGTCCATCTCTGCCCCAAATCGTGCCTCAAGTTGCATTTAATTGCTACATTCCATAAGTGGTCTCGTTTCTGACGTGGCAGCATGTGATAAGTGCCAAGTTATTTCTTTGAAAGAAGACGACTTCAAAATTGGAGCAAGTCGGTGAAAGAGAGAGAGAGAGAGGGAGAGATAGAGAGGGAGAGATAGAGAGGGAGAGATAGAGAGGGAGAGATAGAGAGGGAGAGATAGAGAGGGAGAGAGAGAGAGGGAGAGATAGAGAGAGAGAGAGGGAGGGAGGGAGAGAGACTGGAGTTTGGTCAGTGGTGTCGACTAATTGTAATGAATTTTTCAATTTTCGCCTCAAACTGTTTGAGCTTGTTGGGGTGAGGGGAATGGGTGGATGCAGCTGGTGCTGTTGCCCAAGCCTGATGAATGATGCCACACACTCGTCGCTGCCATTCATCACAGCAGGCGCTTTTTAGCTACGCCACCCGCAACATCTCCGCTCTCTGCAAAGTCAACGCAGCGTTTTTGACACGCGCCTTTTGCGGTCAGAAGTTAGACACAAACTCGCTCTATGTGTGTGTGTGTGTGTGTTTGTGCGTGTGTGTGTGTTTGTGCGTGTGTGTTTGTGTGTGTGTGTGTGTGTGTGTGTGTAATATGTGTGTGCGGTTGACTTCAATGGCATTTGATGAAAAATTAACGCAGTAAGTCTGTGTGATTGGGCGACTGAGAGGGGCAGCGAGTGAGTGAGTGAGGGAGTGAGGGAGAGAGATTTGAGACTGAAAACCAATTAAGGCGCAAAATTACACAAGTAAAAACCGCATTAAAAGCGCACCAAATGCCTACAAGACCCAAGTAGGAATTAATTAATATTTAATTAAATTAAACTAAGCATCTTTATGATCGATTTAGTTAAATTCGATTTGTTTATATTCGATTTAATTTATATTCATTTACGTTTAATTTATTTATTTTAGATTCGATGTAATTGAAATTTTTTTATATTGTATATATATTTATATATACTTATATATTAGCTTTATCCTAGATTTATCTATCTGTGATTTATTTATATTCGATTTAAGTTGAAGTATGTTTATTTCAGCTCAGATCAAGTTCATGTTCGACTGACTTTAATATTCTTGAGTAATTAAACTCTGATCAGACTGTCAGCTGCTTCTCAATTTCATGGCACATATTAATTACATATTCTTGATCCAATCAGTGAACTTCAATTTCTAGTCCCCCCACCCACTCCCTACCCGCTCTCCACTCCCCTCTCTCCACACACTACAATTTGTTTTACACTTTGATCTGTCGGCATTTTGTGTTGTTGCCCAACCTTGACGCTAGGTGGAAATGCAATTACATGAAGCGCCACCTACTGTGCAATTCTTGTGGTGCTCTGCTCGTATTGTTGCTGCAATTGACGCAATGTTTTCCTTGTTTTAAGTGCAAATGCAATCTAATTAAGGCTGCCACTGGCACAACCCACACACACGCACACACACATGTATATGTAAAGCAATAACATTTCTATTGGGGCCTCAAAATCGTTGCCACCAATCGGCACCAATCGGCAAGGACGAGTTGAGTGGGTGGCAGGGTGGCAGCTGGCATTTGATGTCTGTGTGTGACGTGCAAATGAGTTACACATTGAAATTGTTAAGCAAGAAAATGTTCATTGTGGCTGTTCATTTATTTAGGTTAAGGTCTCGCAATTGTTTCACAAATTGGCAAATTGTTTAGTTCGTGCGAAGCGCGTCTTTAATTAAGTTGGCGGACATTTGATTGAAAGTAGTTGTTCAAGTTTGAATGCGCTGTTAAAGTTAACATTAAATTGGAGCACTTTTTCTGCTTCTGTTAAGTCACTGTTATCAGCTGCTTAACATTGATTAGTTCGTGTGTAAAGTGTCTTAAATTAAGTTTGCCCAGGCTTGGATTAAAAGTAGAAGAATTGGCAAATTAATCGCGCTGTTAAAGTTAACATTGCAGGTTAAATTGATGCACTTTTACTGCTTCTGTTAAGTCACTGTTATCAGCTGCTTAACATTGATTAGTTCGTGTGTAAATTGTCTTAAATTAAGTTTGCCCAGGCTTGGATTAAAAGTAGAAGAATTGGCAAATTAATCGCGCTGTTAAAGTTAACATTGCAGGTTAAATTGATGCACTTTTTCTGCTTCTGTTAAGTCACTGTTATCAGCTGCTTAACATTGATTGGTTCGTGTGTAAAGTGTCTTAAATGAAGTTTGCCCAGGCTTGGATGAAAAGTAGAAGAATTGGCAAATTAATCGCGCTGTTAAAGTTAACATTGCAGGTTAAGTTGATGCACTTTTTCTGCTTCTGTTAAGTCACTGTTATCAGCTGCTTAACATTGATTAGTTCGTGTGTAAAGCGTCTTAAATTAAGTTTGCCCAGGCTTGGATTAAAAGTAGAAGTAGTTTAAACTTATTCACCTCCATCTAATAACAATTAATAATCGCGCTGTTAAAGTTAACATTGCATGTTAAATTGATTCTGTTAAGTCACTGTTATCAGCTGCTTAACATTGATTAGTTCGTGTGTAAAGTGTCTTAAATTAAGTTTGCCCAGGCTTGGATTAAAAGTAGAAGTAGTTTAAACTTATTCACCTCTATCTAATAACAATTAACAATCGCGCTGTTAAAGTTAACATTGCATGTTAAATTGATTCTGTTAAGTCACTGTTATCAGCTGCTTAACTTTGAATCATATTTTAGATAGCAAACGAATTCAATTTCGTATTTTGTTTGCAAGGCAAAAAACAAACGCCAAACGCCAAACTTGGATTCAAATTTTAATTTGCAATGCCAATCATTGTTAGGCATTATGCACATACACACAAACACACATACATATATACGCCACATTCCCAAGCCCAATTCATAAGCAGCAGCAGCAGCCACATTTCTCAAAAGCTGAGCCTTTGGCTCCTCTTTCTCCCTTTGCATATTAATGCTTTGTATCTGTTGCAATGTATCTGTATCTGTATCTGTATCTGTATCTGTAACTGTATCTGTATCTGTATCTGTTTCCCTGTCTGCATCTCTGGCGTATAGTTTTCCAATTAGGCGAATAACAAAAAAAAAAAAAAAACAAAAGCAAAAAACAAAAACAGAGCACAAAAGTGAGCAATACAAAATTTCGCTGCTGCTGCTGCAGATGCTGCTGCTGCTGCTGCTGTTGTTGCGCCATTTGTGGCAGCCATAAAAGGAGATGACAACAGCAGCAACACTGGCAATAAGTATGAAATTGCAGTGACAAGCAGTTAAAATAAAATTGGGCAATAGTAAAAACTACAGAAATGAAACCAGCACATAGCAAAATTCTGAATTTGCAACTGGACTCGCAACTGGTCAAAGGGAGGAGACAAATTCCTAACCCCCCCCCACCCCTCACCCCCTGCACCCCTTGCAACCCTTTTGGCTAAGATATGCATGGCGCTGCTCATTTGCACATTTCCGTTCCATTCCTTTCTGTTTCTGTATCGTTTTTGTTGGTGTCGCTTCGCTTAGCGGAAGTTGCCATGTTGCCAAACTCGAACGAGAAGAAGAAGCGAAAAACTGCAACGTTGACAATTTCTTTTCGCCAGCGAGGTAGACACCCCTTCAACCACTCCCTTCTCAACCCAGCACCACCCTTCAAAGCCATAACCCACTGCGTCTCCAAGAAACGGCATCTTGTCGCCGGATGTGAATTTATGCGTATTCAGCTTGAAGAAAAAATATAGAAAAAAGAAGAAAATGCAAAAAGAAAAAGCAAAAATAGAGCAAGAAGAGCAAGTAGAGCAAGAAGGGAAGCAGAAATTGCATGCTTCTTTCAGGCATTGCTGCAATTGCTTTCAGTTCGTGTTACTCAGCTGATTTGTGTCCGCCTTGGCTGCAAATTAATTGCGCAGACAGGCGGAGCAGACAGACAAGCAAACTGTAAATGTAACTGTAAATGTAACTGTAACTGTAACTGCAACTGCAGTTGTAAGTGTGACTTGCAGCAAAAAAAACAAAACTTGCAGCTGCTTGCGACAAACGAGACACTTTTTCCATTTTTCCATTCTTTTTTTTTTCCTAATTTTTTGCTCTTTACTTTCCCGACTGGCAGCTACATTACTGCTGTGTGTGTGTGTGTGTGTGTGTGTGTGTCTTGCGCCTCGCTGATTGTTGCTTAATTAAAAAATTACAAAAATTATTTCAGAAAGTTTTTGTGCAGCGTAAATGTTGCGACAACTTTTTGCTTAAGCGCAAGCTTCCCAGCCATTTGCAATATGTTTGAGAAA
Organism: Drosophila nr. medialis 2 BK-2023a; assembly: GCA_035044325.1. NCBI lineage: Eukaryota > Metazoa > Arthropoda > Insecta > Diptera > Drosophilidae > Drosophila > Drosophila nr. medialis 2 BK-2023a. The sequence continues at coordinate 1,175,697 of JAWNMH010000393.1, forward strand.
AACTTTACTTTTATTAAGATATATAAATACTTTTCAAATAGAGAAAATTAAGTTGAAATGCGCTAACTGAGAGAGCTCGACGTGCAGATACCCTGCACTCAGTAGAATACTTTTAGAAATACTTTTGTGTGAACAAAATTTGTGTTTCTTGTTCGATTTTTATGCAATTTTTTGCAGTCAACAGCAGTCTTTTATAACTATCGGAAATCGATTAAAATCGATGTCGCAAACTTCGTCTGTGTTAATATAAGAGTTTAGAGTCGTTTAGTCTCTGAGATTGTCAGACGAACTTGACTTAAGCGAATCCGTTTTCAAATAAATTTTTGCTTCCTTCCGCCCTTTGCATAAATTTGCATTACTCATTTTGAAAGGGCTCCGCTTGTAATGACTAACTAATTACTGAGAATACTTCTGCTTCTTCTTCTTCTAATTTGTATCTCTTTGTTTTTTGGAATATTATTTCTATAGAAGAGATGCCGATTCCAGTGGCATTTGGGCAATCAATGGATTTGTCAGAGCCAATAACTCAAATATGTTTTCCACTCTGCCACAAAGTATGTTTTGTGTCCGTGTCACTGATTTATGTGACTCCTAAAAAAAAGAGTGAGGCGCCGCTTAAACAATGGGACTCGACTCGTTCAAAAGGGATAAGGGGTAAGGTATATACATATATATATATGTGTATATATACAATAAAACATAATGTGGCAAATGCTCGAATTGCTGTCAAAGAGATGTTGTTGGTGTGGAAAGCGCGCACATAAATCAAAAATAAATACATTTAGCGCAAAAGATGTGTAAAATGTGATTAATAATTGTAATTTCCTCAAGGAAACGAGCCGGCAATTAGTTAAGATTGCGAACCTTGTTGGTGGCATGCCCCACTCATAAATATTAAATAATTTATATATGTATGTATATAATGCAACACACATTTAGGAATTGCGAAATGTGGCAAGTGATATGTACTCAATTTCTAATTTTCTATTTTGTGGCATGCAACGCGGCATTGATGCATCGCTGGCTTAATTAAAACTTCACAGTCCACTGGATTAGAACTATTTTTGCGTTGACTGTTTGACAGTTGAGCGAACTAAATTCAAGCTGCGCTCGGTGAATTTGCGATAATGTTTCCTCAATTTCAATATATATATATATAAATAGGTATAATTTGGTGAGCGCCTCTTTAGCATGGGCAACATTATTTATTTAGTGATTTGCCACGTTGAGCAACTTGTTTAAGCCAAACGAGCTGAATACTTGCAGATAATTAATCATTTCAATTTGATCTAATTGCAATGAATATTTGAATTGTGTTGACAACCCTGAAAAGTAGGCAACCTTATTTAGCAACTTGTTTCACTTAAACCAACTTAAAACTTGTCAATTTTCAATCATTTCAATTTCAGCTAGCAAAGTAAATAATTTTTGTGGCTGGCCCCGAAAAGTAGGCAACATTTTTTGTCGAGCAGCTGCAAAGAAAAATTTGGCAATTGCGTCGCCTGTTTCAGCTAAACTTACTCAAAACGAGTCAACTTTTAATAAAATAAACTATTTTTTCCTATTTCATGGAACATTTGCCTTAAAGTTAGACAACTGCGTTATATACAAATATATTTAATTCAATGATTATTTTTTGTGGAGCTGAAAAGAAAGATTTGCAACCAAAGCTAATTTTGAACTTAAATTTTTAAATTTTAATTTAATTCAGTCAAAAAATGTATGTTTTTGGCGATTCAATGGTGAATTCTCCATTATAAAAAACGAAGCTCTTATTCAAATAAATAATTTACCACGTACCAGCAAATATAAAAACTTTTTGGCAACATTTATTTTAACTTGGTTAAAACTTGTGGAATTTTAGTTATTTCAAGTAACTGCAAAAACTATTTGTCAATTCGCCACTTTGCAGGCTTGCTTAAGCCAAACTTGCTCAAAACTTGTTGATTTTTATTTACATTGCCAAAATTGAGCATTTTCTAAAGAGCATCAGCCACTCCACTATCCTATAAATTTTTGATGCCTGAATGGAGAATTCTCTTAATGGAAAGACTACTGTTTTGTAGTCATTCTTGTTCAAATAAATATGAAGCCAGGTGCTTTGACAAACTGTGCACAATATAAAATTTCGTATTGCGATTAGGCGCATAATAAATTGAACGAATCTTTTGATGAATTGTTGTTGTTGTTTGTTGTGCGAGTGTTGCAACAATGTGTCAGCCAAACAAGAACTCAATTGACTGCATACGGATACGATTCACTCCCCTACATATATATATATATATATATGTCTATGGCTTTGTGCAGGTGTTTTTCTGCCAAAGTAAAAAAGTCACGAGTCGTGAATTTGATTGTGATTTGGATTGGAATCGTGTTAGTAATTCCATTTAACGCCAACATATCCATAGTACCCAGTCTCCATATCAATTCTCAGTTCTCATTTATATTCCCAATTCATTCATTTCACATTCTCTTGGAAAAACAAATTTACGTGCAGCTCAAAGGCTCAAATGTTGATGGAAAATTGACTGACAAATGTGTTTGGCTTTCCATTGTTCTTGTTGTTGTTGTTGTTGCAGCTGTTGTTTGCTCAACAGCAGCGGGTGGCGTATTTGTCATGCCCACAGTGCAAACAGAGCGGACAACAACAGGTAAAATATGCACAAACAGACACTTAACAGTCCACTTCGGTTCAGCAGCTTAACATAATCTGTTAACAAGTCAATTAGCAGAATTGCAACTTTTGTTTGGCTGCGCTGTTAATCAACAGGCATCGGCTTGTTCCTTTTGCCACTGCCACTTCACAAGTGCTTCTAAGATTGCTCTCTTTGAGTAAAAGTCAAGCTGATTTACTCTTAAGCAAAAGTCGCAAAACTGTTATACAAATGTCTCGACCATAAAATTATGGCACAAAGGGTATATTAAACAGCCCTTTGAAATACGCGTATTTTCAGTTAAGTTGCGTTGCGATTTGGAAAAAAATTAAAACCCGTTTTTATTTCCGAAATATAAGACAAAAAAGCTGGAGGCAAACTTTGGAAAGGCTTTCAACTGATAGGCTCTTAGAAAAGTTTTTATAAGTGTGAAATGTCCCTTTTGTTCACTTATACATTTGTATGATATATATAAGTGGAATTTAATTCTAATCAAGGAACTAATCGAATATGTATTTTATAAGTATGGGACTTATAATTTCCCGTTGATCTAAAATATAATTGCTACTAAGTTATACGCTGCTGTAAATATTTTTTACAAGTGTGCGTCTTATAATTTCCAGTTCTACGAAAATGTTCGTGTACTTTTTCTTGGCACTTAAACGTTTTTCCATTCGTTCTTATACTCTGTATAAGTGCTGGGATTTATAAGTGCCAGTTGAATCTACGAATTTCCTTTTTAGTAGGTGTCTTAGAAATTACATCGCCTAAAAGGAATGATATTTGTCTTATATTTTAATGCTGAAAATGCCCAATAGCTATTTCCTTTTTAGAATGTACTTTCTAAGACATCTAATAAAAAGGAAATTAGCAATTGGAAAAGGGAAATTGGAAATGCCCACTAGATATTTCCTTTGTAGTATGTACTTTCTAAGACATCTAATAAAAAGGAAATTGGCAATTGGAAAAAGGAAATTGGAAATGCCCAATGGCTATTTCCTTTTTAGAATGTACTTTCTAAGACATCTAATAAGAAGGAAATTAACAATTGGGCATTTTCAGCATCATAGTATAAGACGCAGAAGTTCTCTTAGCTAACACTAACTTATACAAAAAAAGGCATAATTGTTAGCTTATACAAGGAATGTATAAGTGCAATGTTGGAGCTTATTTCGAAAGCTTTTTGCGTATTTTATAGCAACAAATGGTAAAGCTTTCAACGTTTTGTAGAGTTTGTTTTGCTGTTGTTGAGTTTCTTTGGCGAGCAAAAATACAAATGAAGATTGAGTGAAACTATTATAAGTAAAAATACTTTTTTTAGCAGCTTGAAATTAAAGCATTTTCCAAATAGATTAAATAACATGATAAAATTTAAGGGATGAACACAATTTTATGCTGAATATGCACATTTATAATTTTTTAGATGCAGTGCAGAGAAAGAGAGAGGGAGGGGGGGAGGGAGAAATTCTTAAGCTGCACTTGAGCCGCAAACAGAGAAGTTTAAGCTAAAGCCGAAGAAGAAGAAGCAGCAAAGAACTTTGTCTGGTTTGGCATCCCATCGCAATGGGAGCCACTGTAAAAGTTTATTAGCACGCAAGTCTGGCAAGGCTAAAGATGCTCATTAAGTTAGTGCACACCTCCCACACCCAACCCGCCCACTCAGCTGGCAACTGTTGAGCGAAAATAGCTGAACATATTTTTGGCGAGCGTTTTTAACGCCAGTTGTTCTTGGCTCGCCGCAACAATGTGAAATGCAAAAATGATTCTTTTTTTATAGCCGAAACAGCACTCAAAAGCAGGCAACAAAGAGGGGCATGAGTGGGGAGGTGGGGGAGCAATACTGATTTTGATGAAGATCAAATTGCATAGTTTAGGTTAGGTTTAGTTTGCAGTTGGAGTTTTAAGAACTCGGCCATAAAAAAACACTCGAGCTGTGAAATCTTTATAACACTACTCATGATTTCATCCACTTTGCATTTGTGTGTGTGTGTGTGCGAGTGTGTGTGTGTGTGCGAGTGTGTGTGTGTGTGCGAGTGTGTGTTGCTTATTAAATGCATAAAATGTGAGTTGAAATCTTACAAAGTTCGAGCTATCAAAATAAACTTTGCCAGCTATCAAAAATTATAGCGAATTTAAAGTTGTGAAATGAAAAAAACAAAAAAAAAACTATTAATTGCACCGAATTTAAATACACTTTGTGACAAAGTTCAAACGAATTTTCAGCTCAGAAGTTTATAAAGAGTATATATATATATATATATATATATAATTGAATTCAGAGCTGGATCACATTTACTTTTGACATATCGCATAAATTATTGAATGCAATTTGTCGCTTACACAAAATATTTATATTTACATATGTATGTGTGTATTTTGTGTCGTTCTTTATGTGTTGCACGAACAATGTCCATTTTTGGTATGACAGTTGTTGTGCTGGACAGACAGACATATTGATGCCATAAACAATGGCCAAAAGAGCTGACCCCCAAAAAACCACAAACCAAAGTGGACAGAGACAAAAATTCAGTTTGCTCTCTGCCAGCACTTGAAACTCATAAATTACACGAAACGCTGCTGTCTTCATAACTTAAAAACACACACACACACACACACACACAGACACACACCTGCTGTCAGACATGAATGTATATATATATATATAGATAGATATATACAGACAGCTGCTGTGTGTAAGTAATTTCAAGTGCAGCTTCAAATCAATCGGTTAACGTGTAAAAGTAATGACGCCATTCAAACAGAGTCCCTCAGCTATTGAGTGGGTGTCAAGTGGGTGGTGGCAGGTGGCAGCTGGCTGGTGGCTGCTGGCATGTCGGCCGCTTGCTTTTGCTTGTTCAATATTTATGACAAATATGGCACTGACGTCAACGCGCACTCAGCGCCAGACAGAGCACAAAACACCCACTCTCCACACACACACACACACACACACACACACACACACCTCTACTGCTGTGTGTGTGTGTTCAAGATAAATGGCGCATCTAAAATACTTGAGCTGTGCAAAAAATGCAGAAAGCAGCAAGTCCGCTCTGCTCAGCAGTGAACGACTGCGCAATACGCTGTTTTCTGCTAGGAAAATGCTTTTGCTCAATTTGCTAGCTTTCGAAAATTCCAAAAAATAATGGAAAAAAAACGAAGATTTGTTAGATGAATATTTATGCAACACTTGCAACACAATATTAAATTATATTATTGTTAAAAAGATTCATAAAATGGGCCTGAAAATCGAGCTTTATTTTTGATAATTTGAATGATTTCATTAATATTATTATTGGAAAAGTAGAGTTCAAAAATCAATTGAAAACTGTTTCAATAAATTCAAAAATTAGTTTTTAATTTTGATAATACTATTAGTATTGAAAATCCATTTTAAACTGTTCAGTTTAACGACAAAAAACTCGGCAAAAAAAACGTGTTCAAAAATCGATTTGAGTCGTTTTCAATCGGGGATTCACCAGATAAATGGGCATTTTCTGTCTGGGCAATCAAAGAGTTAATTTTTTATTATTTTTTTAGTTGATTTTTTAAGTATTTTTTTTTATTTAAATGCCAAAAAGGGTTCGAATAGTCAATGCATGGCAACATTAATTATACTTTTGCCCAGACTAACCGAAATTGAGCAGCGCTTTTGCAGTCTAAAAATATGCTAAAATATATTCACAAAAATCCTTTGATCTTGCGGAATCCGTAATATATGCTTCTGGCCAAGCACTAGTTGGTAAGAGACGCAATCGTGCCCAATTCGATTGGCAACAGGGTATTGAAAATGTCGCGCTACCTGGCTATAAAGCTACGGTAAAATGGAACTGGGCGTAGAATTGGGGGAGTGCCAGTTAGCTGACTGTCTGTATGTCTGTCTGTCTGTCGTCGTTGGTGTGTGCGTGTGTGTGTGTGTGTGCTTTTGACACTTTAACTACGCTCGCATCTTTGGTGCCAGTTTGTTGCCACTGCTGCTGCTGCTGCTGTTTTTTTTGACTGTTGCTTTTGCTTATTGGCTGCCATTTTGCGTTTCTTTTCGGCTGGTTTGCAAATGGCGTCGCCGCCATTGTCAGGTAACTGCTTAAGCACCTATACCCATCCCTCCCCTTGCCAACCAACCCCCCTCGCATTAGCCTTGACAACTTGCTGTATGCGTTTCCTTTCTTTTGGCCCATTTTATGCAAGTGCATTGATAAATATTTGCTCGATTGATTTTTAAACTCATTTTAATGGCATTTCCACATTTAAATACACATACATATATATATGTATATCTATGTATATATATATATATATAAACATTATGCGATTGGCTGCCTAATAGCGATATGTGATTGCGTTCATTTTTAGCTGATTTTTGACTATTCAAATCTATACAGTAGATTATTTTTGGCAGAAAAAGCATTTAATTTGAAATCGAAATCTTTTATGGGTTGCATAATGCCATTTGGAGGACATCAAATCACCAAATAAACTGTACAATTTGCAGCTATTGAAATGAATATTTGCTGATCCACAAATTCCCCAAATAAAATGTTAAATTTGTCGCAAATGTAAATATTAACTACTGTTTCTACGTACGCTTCATATTTAGTCTAACTTTGAGTTGGTTTTCACTCTGATTTACGCACCTGCAATGAGAGGAAAAGAGAAAGTTTTTAATACGAGTATTTAATCATGCTACTTTTTTATTTATCATTTTTATTTACAGTTTTGGCAGTGAATGAGCAGTTTTTATAAGTGCAACCAATTTGAGAGGATTAATTCTACTATTAATTATTATAATTGGGGAACCAGCACAGCACTTCTGAGCCTACAGCTCTACCATCAACCCCAGCTCCTGCACGAATGCCAGGATCTTTGTTGGGTTGAGGGTTTCCATGTCCTTGGGCCTTATGACATGCTGCCCTAGCATGCTGCATCTTTTCTTGATTAGGGCGACGCATTCTGCTAGGATGTGCTTTGAGGATTCCTCCTCATGTCCACAAAACCTGCATGCATCGCTACTATAAATACCTAATTTGGTTAGGTGACCTCTCAGTCTACAGTGTCCTGTCAATATACCGGTGAGTATCCTGAGCCTGTTCTTTCCCATTGGTATTACTTGCTTAAATCGATTTTGATTATAGCCATCTAAAAGACTTCTGGCTTTGTCGGAGTCCTGGTGCCTCTGCCCTCTGCAATCGACTCTTGCATTGCTCCAGTTTATGTCCCTAACAAGTTGAGTGGAAAACAAGATATCTTCTATATATGTATATATATATATATATATATATATATATGTATATCGATTATCTGCTGTCCTTAATACATTTATCAGTTTTGTGTATATTTTTTCTGCATCTGCCACAACGCGCGCTGCACTCAATAAGCCAAGCAGTAAGCACATAAAATAGCTGTGTTATGCCATCAGCCATTAGAGCCAAGCCGCTTATAGGCAGCTGGACTGCTGCCAGCAAGGATACGCAAAGGAGCAGCCAGGATATGACATTACTGAGTCGACGATGCCAGTTGCAGCTGCATTTTGTCTAAGCCAATAAGCGTTACTATTACTAAAACGTAATCGATATAAAATGCAGAGGCGTGGCAACATCCTCAACTTCATAAAGAGGTGATTGGGGGAAGAGAGGGGGAATAGGGGCTAGAGCTACCTTATACCCCTAGTCAGCTTGTTGCACTCGAGTTTACTTGCAAGATTTGCAAAAGCTTTGAGTGTGCCTCAACTGCTGCTGCTCGTTGACGAGGCCAAGCCCGTTGTCACGTTCCGTCGCTTTACGAGCTGCAATTTGTTGAGGCATGCCCCCAAAATTGGGGGCAAAGTGCACACATGTGCAAATAACTCCGACGGTAATGCAAATTAAAGCCAATTTACTACCTGGAATGTAACACGCAGCTCAACTCAGCTGAGCAGAAAGAGTCTGTCTCCCTTTCCCTTTCTCTCTCTCTCTCTCTTTCTCTCTCTCTCTATATATATATATATATATATATATATATATACCTCTCCCACTCGCTCAATTGCTTTAGGCAGCCCAATTTGCAGCTGACGAGCTGTGAATAAATCAGTTTAAGGCGAGAGAGAGAGAGAGTCAGAGGAAGACAGAGAAAGAGAGAGAGAGACAGAGAGAAAGAGAGAGAAATAATTCACACTTGTTTTGCTTTTTAAACTTTTCCCACTTTAGATTTATTTAAATGTCAATCAAGTACAGCAAAGTCTTAATTAAAAAGTTTGCGACAGGCAGCTATACATATATATATATATATATACATATATATATATTCTTGAACAGCAACAAGAGTCGATTTCATCTCTCAGTCCATAATAAGCTAATATTTAAATAAACTTAATCTATGCGTGGTAATTTTAAGTTTACTTCATTCTAATCGAGAGCTGGCTCACTTCAAGAATATCGATATTAATCGATATCAATAAAAGCCAACATTTTACAGCTATAGCTATCCAATTAGTATATATGCTATAATGTTATAATATACCCAAATATATAATAGATCAATTGTAAAAATTGCATTAAGATCGGCTACAAAAATCCGATTTGGCCAATCAAAAAGTATTTTCAATTTGAACAAACCCACATTAAATTTATCAGTTATTTGCAGAGTATCTCGCAGTCGAGGTAACATATAACTATTTGCTGATTTTAGAACTGCTCAAAACTGAAATAAAGCCATCGAAAAACATTGCAAAAGATTGCTCGAAAGCGTATTTCAAATGGCTGCCTCCAGTCCAAAAATGTGCGAAAGGTTAAAACTATTTAATTTGAGCGTGAATACGCAACAGCTTTGGGCCAATACAAAAGGCCATCAAGTGCCAAAGCCCATTCCCTTCCCTCTAAAAAACGGAATAACAAAGGAATTTTCAAATGGGCCAGGTGCAAAAAAAAGAAACCAAAAAAAAAGAAAAGTGTTGGAAAAACTATTTCATAACGTGGCAATTTCTGTTGGCCCTTCTCGTTTTTTGTAGCCCTTTTTTGTGTGTGTTTTCCTTTTTTGGGGCAAGTTGTGCCAACAATTAGTTTTGGGCTACCTCTACAGAACCGTTACCACACCCCCCTCACTACCCTTGCTTAAATGGTCCATTGTTTTGACTCTTGACCGACGACGAGGTTGGCCGGCAAATGCCAGAGTTCTGACCCAAAATGCAATAACAGACAGCTTTTTGTTTAAGCCAAAAATGGATGAATGGACCCATGCCACGCCTGCTTGGTCACTTACGCCCAAGCAGTTTGTCTGAGTGTGTGTGGGTGTGGGTGTGTGGGTGTGTGTGTCTATTGGTATTTATATTTGCCTTTTGTCTGGCTGCTGCTGTTGAGTGTGTGGCAAGAGTAGGCGTGGCGCATTAAAAAACAATTTGTTGTTTTGACACCAAGCTGGCCAAAGGCTTTCGACTCTCGCAAAACCCCAACCAAAACTGACCTCAACTGACCCGCACAACCTACACACTCACACACACACACACAAACCCCAACACACCTAAACACACGCATTATCGAGCGTTTGTGCATTTGTTTGTTTATTGCTTTAAAGGATTTCCCCATTTGCGGTTGGCATTTGAAATTTAGTGTTTTTGTTTTACTCTTTTCATGTGCCAGCCAACTCCAGAGCCCGACAAAGTCAAGCACTCAAGCGCTATTTGTTTATGGAGAGCTTATGGCCAACAAAGCAGGCAATCAAACTGGGCACGAACGAGTGGCCAATCTGTAAGGCAGCTATAATCACAAACGATTCAAGCAATGGTCTTGACTTGTACTTGGCATACTAACAGCTCTCTTGACAGCAGACAAAGTAGCCAACTAACTATGCCAACAATGAGGCGGAATTCTCAAAGCAGAATATGTTGAAAGCAGAATGTTGCCTTGGTCCGAAAAATATACATATAGCAGCCCCGGGCAACAAGTTTTCTATATCGAACAAATCCAACTTAGATTCTTGAATATTGTGCAGGAATTTGGGTTGATTGATCGCAGAATAATATATCGCATCTACTAGTAATGCTGCTAATCCTTAAGGATCAAATAGAAAAGTGTAAAAAAGCTTCTCTTTATCTGTCCGATCTCATATTTACAAGAGAACAAGTTACAGCTGAGTTAAAATATTCCACTCGAGAGACCAACGCGTGGGCTCAAATCTCAGAGATTCGATATGCAACCACTTTAAATGCGATCTGATCTATAGTTGAGTTGCAATATAAACTCAAACATAAATTTCAATAATTAACTGCACAGCAATTCTACTAATCACAAATGTTTGCCGAAGCTCTTCGATGAAGAATAAATACATTTACTGTTAACCAACCAACTTTCAGTTAACTCTGCTCGAAGCACAGCAAATGCCAAAGAGAGAGAGAGCGAGCGAGTGAAGGAGGAGAGAGCGAAAGCTCCACTTTTAATGGCGGCATGTAATTGATAGCTTTGCAACAGTAAATTCAATCATTAAAAAATTTAATTTCAATTTGTAGCAAAATTGCTTAAAGCCGGCCAAAAAAAAAAACAAAGAAAGAAGCCGCCGAATGTGTGCTGGAAAGTCGTGACCAAGCGGAAAACCGCTAAAAATTGCTAAGCGCATCGGATTACAGGGACAAGCTGTAAAAACAAAAACTCTCTCTCATTCCCTCTCGCACACAACAGAAAACAAAGCTGTCTCTCTCTCTCTCGTTCTCTCTCTTTCCTTCTCACATACTCACAAAGGCAATTTGTGTGCTTTATAAGCTTGCACGCGTTCAGCGTATTAAGAGTATTAAACACACATACGCAAAAAAAAAACAAACGGAAGAGATAAAAGTAAGAAGAGCAAAGAGAAGGAGAGGAGGGGAAGGGGGGGGAACAACAATTTGTTGATGAACTCAATTAAAAGCAAATGAAAGGCAAAGGCGAAGCGAACACGTTGGTATTCAGCTTAGAAGGGGAGCAGGGGGTGCAATGGGTGAGGGAGGGGAGGGGGGGGGGGGGGTTGGGAATGTGAGTTGTATTTGTAGCTTTTGTACCGTATTTTAATTAATTTTACGTTATTCGTAAGCGCAAACTTCATCCATCCCCATCAGCGTTCGCGCAAAACAGCTGCAAAGTTTGGCGCTAATTCAAATTATGGAAATTTTAACATATACATTTTGGATTACTCTGAAGGTTGCTTAGAACATATAGACCATATATAAACTCAACTCAATTCAATATTCTTTCGAGTTATATATACATACATATATATAATCTGCTTAAGAAAGAATTGATTTCAAATCCTATTTGTGGCCAGAAAGCATGTAAGCCATTAAAGATGGCTTTCAAGTATATATAGACCATAGATAGATAGATGAAACAGATGGACAGGTATATATATGCAGTTGCCGACTTATGGAGGAATAGCCAAGTACAATAACAGATTGAATTCATATAGTTATATAGAATCTAGTCTCCATTTTCCATTAACTTTTAGCTACACAACCTAATCAAGTTCGAGTTGCAGTAATTTAAATGTATTGAAGGAAATTTGTTAAATTAAGAGTACTAATAAAACTTAATCAATTACCAGCAAGGACATTCAATATTCTACGTGCCTCTTGGAGTAAAAGTAACGATTTCAAATCTTATTTGTTGTGGCTGCCTCTTCGTGCAAGAATCGCATTTGCAATTAGGCAACGAAAAGTTTGCAACACAATTTTATTCCTGTTGTTGTTGTTGTTTTTGTTGTTGTTGACGAGTTCGAAAAGTAACACAAATTGCAAAAACAGTTGCATGTTGGCCAGAAAGAAAAAAAGAGAGAGAGAGCGAGGGGGAGAGAAGGGAAAAGGAAAGCTGCAGCCTTATGTATAAAGTTGCCAAATGCGCTTAAGAGCAAGCAATAATCCATACATGCTCGACATACGTCAAATACTCACACACACACACCCACACACACACGCATATACACTGCGGCAAAACTTAATGCAAATATCATAGATCCTGTGCTGCCTGCCTGCTTGCCCGCCTGCATTTTGTGTGTGGCAGCTGTTGCAGCTCAAGAAAGTGCAGTCAAAGCGCAGCCATGCTGCACAGGATAATCCCAGGAATAAGCTACTCCGTCCACACACCCCTTCTCTCCTAACCCTCCTCGTTTCAGGCACGGGGCAGCAAGTCAAACAAGGCTGCACACAAAGCGCTTGGAAAGTGTGTTTCAGCCACGCAGACATGTTCAATTTTTGCATGCTAACAAAGCGTTTTTTATTGGCTCACCCATTGCTCCCCACCCTCCCCAACAAAAGTGTATGTGTGTGTGTATGGGCGTGGCACAGCACAAATACAGAATTTCGCGGCCTTTGTCAACATTTTTGTACTCTTTAAAAAAAGCGGGGCAAAAAAATATTAGCGGAATTTTTTGCAAGCTTTACAGTTGAAAATGAATACTTGAAATGCTCAAGAATTTTTTAAAGTGTAAATATTTTTTGTGATCAGCCAGCAGAGCATGGCCTAGTCGACTATATTCGACTGATATGGTAATATATGTTTTATTTCTTATTTCTTTCCGGTTTTACTCACAGCAAAGGAGAAATGCATTCGAAATTTGCGACTTTGAGTGCGATTTGCAATTTGCAATTTGCATTTCAGCTTTTTCTTTTCTCTCTCAATTTCCGCTTTTCTTTTTTGAATGTCAGCTGCTTAATGTATATATTTGAAATAAGCGAAGCTTACAAGTAAAAACATACGAATAAACAACCTCGAATAAAGTTTGCTTTCCTCTGACAACCAAATTGCAACAAGAGCCGAGTGTTCGGGCACGAACATGTGACGCAATGAGATGCTGATAGCTGGCCCATGCAGACCAGCTTTGTGCATCGTTGTGCCTACCTCTGATGTCCAAATTCACAACTACCGTTTTTGCTGGCGACAAGTTGCAGGCAGCTGGCCTCGACAGTCGCCGTGATCCAGCTGCTGTGAGGCCCCGATGCGGTCACTTTACCAGCAGCAGCATAATATTGTATACAGTGGCTCACACTTCATTTCAACCACTGTCATAGAACAAAAGTAATTGCTCAATCCGATTTGCGTCGACGAAGCGCCGAATGATGTTACACACAGTTGAGTTGCTCAGACTGACCATTTCAGCTATTTGGCGATGTGAATATCCGTTTTTGTGGTGTTCCAGGATGAGTTTCCGTAGTTCAATGGTGGTCTATTTGTACATAGTCCTTGTTGGCTTATTGCACCCGAGATGCAGGATAAAACTAAACTGACTACGAAGGATTGGTATATTTATACCGAAAATACTCAACTTTAGGTAAAAAATCCGGGTTTTATGGCACCCAGGTGTCCACAATGTACCTGCTCCAAATGAAAACTACGCCTGGAAGTAGGCAACATGTATTTATAATTCTACCTAGCAGGTGGGGAAACCCCAGTGTATTGGGGTCATATATTAATTTTGGTTGTTAACACATGTACCTACCATCGGTCTTTGGAATTTTTGAAAAATAATGAGTAAATAGCTTATGGCAGGCAGCTACGTTTTTTCTATGACATTGGTTGAAATGAAGTGTGAGCCACTGCATGTATTTAGGTTAAGCACCGTCTTGATTTAAGTTAATAAAGTGTTGATTTAGGATAGAAAAGTTTTAACTATCGAACATTTCGACTTTTATCGATATTTATCTTGTTTTAGTTTGCTTCATGAATCAAGATGAGCAAACTTTGTTTTCAAATGCACATTTTTGCAAAGTGTAGATAAATATTTCAGATATATAGTCGATTTTATAGTCGATCTGAAAACTTCTAAAGTGAATTTCTATCACAAGAGCCAAAGATTAATAAGCTAGCGATAAAGAGGAGCAGTTAAGGGGGCTGTTGTCGATGATTATGCCGAAAGAAAACCAAAAGATGCACTTAAAAAAAAAGATGGGTAAAACTAGTATGAAATTTGCATGCATATCTTTATGAGGAACACGGCATGGCTGTAAAACAACAGGCGAAGTGTTGTACAACACATCAGCAACGCATACACAACCGCCCCCGCTACCCAGAACTACCCTTAGACAAGGGGCAGATAAAGAAAAAAGCAACGCAACAATTTTTCGGTGTGGCGCCTCCGCTGGCTGTTCTTCTTGCTTTTTGCTGCCGTTTTATTTTGTATGCAAATTCGTTGCATATGAAAAATTGTCAGAGTTGAAGAAGTAAAAATCCAAACAGAAAAAAAATGAGGAAGCTGAGCAAAAAATAAAAAAATAAAAAGCGGCAAGCGAGAAGAAGAAGAAGAAGCAGCGCATGTGAAGAACGAAATGTGCAAACTTTAATAAAAGACTGTGTGCAGAGGAGAGCGAGTTGGGAAGCGAGCCATAAATTTGCAGTGTTGGCAAGCGAGAGAAAAAGTGGCGTCAAGTGGGGCAGCAGTTGCAGGGGCAGGGGCAGGGGCTGGTACAAGTAGCACTCCAAACAAAGCAACACTCAACGAGCGAGCGAGAGGGAGGGGGAGAAAGAGAGGGAGAGAGAGCGCCCCCAAGCAACAAAATATGTAATTTTAATGCAACAACAATGGCGCAACTCGGGAGGTTAAGTAGCAGGGGGGTGAGGGGTGCGGTGGCAACATGGGGTTTAAGGTAACGAGGGCTTTTGGGTTGCGCCAACATATTAAAAGTCAAAAGCGTTAAGCTGTCTCTGAGGAGAGCTGGCCGCAAAGCAAAGTTGCCTCCGCCTTGTTGCATGTGGCACGGAAATTTGCGTTGACAACAATGCGAAATGTTCACTGAAACCGCAAAGTAGCAAAATGCAATAAGGGTGAAAGGCAGCAGGGGCAGGTTGCAAGGAGGGTTGCTACTCTTAAAAAATTACTTAATAATAACAATGTTTGCTTGTGGCATGTGTGGGTGCCAGTGTGTGTGCCTGTGTGTGTGCGTGTGTGTGTGTGTGTGTGTGTGTGTGTGTGTGTGTGTGTGTGTGTTGCATATTAAATGTTTAATAATATACAAGTGAAAACACAGTTAAATGCTTGCAGCGAGCAGCAGGCGAATGTTTTTAATTAAAGTTGTGCAACAAACTAATTTGCATATACAAAATCAGCTGAAAAAAACCTGAATAAATAATGCAAAAAGGAACCCCTTAGTAAGATAAAGTGTTGATTAACGATTAAAGTTTTAACTGCAGCACAATTTAGTAGGCATTAAATTGCATTTTAATGTTCATCGCTTAAGAAATAAAAGCGAGAATATTTCGAGAATATTTCGAGAATATTTCGAGAATATTTCGAGAATATTTCTATTTTTATTGTTATTTGATTATTTATTTGATGCCTTTTGTCTATTGTCTTGTGGCATGCTTCTTCGATTCATGCCCTCTCTTTCTCTCTCTCTCTCTCTCTCTGTGTCTATCTCTTTCTCGCTGTCTCTTTTGCCATAAATCAGAAATAGCAATGAAAATGTCTCCGCAACACAAACAGCAAACTTGAAACTTCTAATTGGTGACTGCACTTGCAATTTGTCTCCCTCTCTCTCTCCCTCTCTTTGTCTCTCTCGCCCGCAACCCCTTACTACCTTACCAATCCCTTTCTTAACTCAGCTCTTCTGCAGGATCTCAGCCGCACGCACTAAAGTGACCAAAATATATATATATCTTTGTTGTCAGCTACTTGAGAAACTTGTGAATTATGCCGACAGTTTTATGCATCTTTTGACCTGAATTGTGTTGCTAACTGTAAAAATGAAAAATATTACAAAAAGGAGTAGAAGAAGAAGAAGAGCAGCTAAATATGCATTTTTGTGCAACGTTTCTTTTTTTTGCGTCAAAAGAGGTGAATGAAGATGGATGGGTGTGTGTCTCAGCTAAACGGTAAGATGAATATTTTGAGCTACTTTGGATTATGATTGATGGAAATTTGAGCAGTTAAATGACGAGAAATATAACTGTATATTTTAAATTAATCATTCAAATTATGATTGAGTGAGATTTGAAGAGTTATAATCTCATTAAATAACGAGAAATCGAACTATTGATTATTGAGCTTATGATGGAGTGAAAATTGAAGATTAATAATGATAAATATACATTTTATGTCAATTATTAAGCTTATGATTTGATTGACAACTGAAGAGTAATGATGACATTAAACATCGATGTATGTAACCATATAGCTTACATAAATTGATGCAGTACTTTGACAATGATATTGAAATTATGATTTATTGAAATTCGAAGAGCTATAATTATATTAAATATTCTCATAGATACCAAAGCGGCTTATACCAAGTGATGCTCCACTTATGGCCATGTTATTAAGCTTATGATTGATGGAAATTCGAAGAGTTATAATGACAATAAACATCGATGTACATAACGATATGGTTTTTATTAAATGAGGCTGAACTGTGTGTGATTGATTGAAATTTGAGCAATTTATGACTTACATTTAATTGATCAACTGTTGCTGCACTTTTGGCGTTGTTGCAATTGAAATAGCAGTAAAATACTTCAAAGATCTATTTAGATGAATGCAGCAAGTACTTAAAGCCTGAAACTATTTTCGTTGCTGCACTTTGGCCATGGCTAATTGTTCAGCTGAATCACATCTCAATTGCTTAATTGTTGCATTTAATTAGCTAATTATGGGGGTCATTGGAATCAAATCAGTGGCAACAGTGGGCAACATGCATAAATTAATAATTATGCACATCAATGTGCGACTGTTCGAAGTGGCGACAGCAGCTGACAAAATGGCAAACAAGCGGACAAACAACAATTGCATGCACATGTTGATTAAAGTATGTTTGTGTTGGCCCAAGACAATTAAAATTCATTCGAGTTAATTACGCGCAATTAAAAGCACATTTTTACAACTAATTGCCAACCGCAATGAAATGTGATAGCAAAAATAAAATACAATGAAGCCAGAAATGTGCACAAAGACAACACATTTCGGCCAGTTTGTGATTATGTTTGCTCAATGTGGATTTTATGCTCGTTACCTGAAACATGCGCAAGAAGTGAGCAATTTGCATAAAGCGTGGCAAGTCCTGATACGGGCATAATGAAGTGCTTCAAGCGCAGCAAATGCGACAAATGTGAGTTTAACTTTGGCCAAAAAGTTGCCAAAGGTGCTCGGCAAAAAGAGCATGAGAAGAAGCATGTATAAAGCAGGGCACAGGAAGGGAACTTTATGGATTGAAACGGAACTGAAACAGCGCACAAGGAACAAACAAAATAAATAAATCAATAGAACGGAAGTCGGCAAGAAAATACTCTAAAATGATGTGCAAAACAGGTCTATTGACAGGACACTGTAGACTGAGAAGTCACCTAACCAAGTTAGGTATTTGCAGCAGCAATGTTTGCAGATTTTGCGGATACGAGGAGGAATCCTCGACGCACATCCTAACAGAATGCGTCGCCTTAACCAGGAAAAGATGCAGCATCCTAGGGCAGCATATCACGAGGCCCAAGGACATGGAAACCCTCAACCCAACAAATATCCTGGCATTCGTGCAGGAGTTGGGATTGATGGAAGAGCTGTAGGCTCAGTAAGGGGGCACAATAGACCTTATAGGTCGCAGTGCAAACTTTTCCCCAATTATAATAATTAATAATATGTGCAAAACAACAATAACACAACAAAAAAATTAAATAATATTCGATTAATTAATTAATAGATAAATTGTATTATATATTATTCCAATTACTTCTCGAAACATTTAAAGTCTTTTATTATTAAACAACAAATTTGGTTAACATTGCTCGGCATTTGTGGTCTACAGTTAAGGCCTAGCCTGATCCAGCAGATCTTGGCTTTAGCATAAATTAGCATTATCTGGCCACAATGGCTGTGGAATTGAAACAAATCATAATTTTCCATTTTTTTGGTTGTTTTATATATTTTCGGGCCCGTTGGCAATGGGGTATAAAATATGAGGGGAGATAAGACAAAATGCCGACACAGCAACAAGCAGCCAAGAAAAGGAAACGCCAAAAGTCTACTTTTGTTTTGCTTCGTTAGCTTTACAGCTATCCCATTTCATTCCCATTCCAATTCCGCATTCCCCATTCCCCGTTCCCCAGTCCCCATTCCAATCGTTTCATCTTATGTGGCGAATGCGTGCGGTTTCACTCGGAGTTTGAGTTTGTCGGCAAGTTTAAGTAGATTTTCATAATTTACGCGCTGTGCGCAGGCAACATTCATAAATTATAATGTTGCAGACACACCCCCACCAAACCTCAACCCACCCCTCTTCCCGCCCTCTCCACTCCCACTGCCCTGCCCCTTAGACCTGTGTCCTCCTTCAGGTGCTGGCTCAACATTAACTTCGTTTCGAGTTTGTTGCACAATGAATCAAGGCTGGCTTTCCATACAAGTACACACGTATACACTGAGAGAAACGCTAATTAAAATGTGTGCTTAATTCGAGTAGAAAGCGCAGCAAAAGTGTGCAAATAATTATATACTCAAATTGCGTAAGTTGATTCACAAATTAAGTCTCTAAAATGAAGTTTTTTCTTCTTCTTGAAATATCTTAAATTAAGTTTTCTCTCTTCCGATTTCTACTTGTTGCAAGTATATTCTTCGATTTTTCCTTCTTAATAACATATTCGACTTGTTCTTAAAGTATCTTGAAAAAAGATTTCTGTCTTGCTACTTTTCATTCAAGAACATATTCGCAATTTGAGATAGCAGATCTTAATTTCAGTTGGATATGCTTAATTTAAGATTTTTCCCTACTTTTGTCTTTGGATTTTTCCCTGTGCATATTAAGCGACCTTCGTTTTGAGGCTGTTTTTCACTTCCGTGTTGCGAGCAATTGCATTTAATTGTTAGTAAAATATGTGAAAAGTTTTGCCCAAAACTTTTCAAGCGTCTAAAGTGGATTATTCCCCCCACGCACCACCCCCCCCCTTTGTATATCACTAAGCGTGTCTGCGACATGTTGTTTTCATGTGATTCAACGCTGTCAAATACAGCTGTGTGTGAGTGTTTGTGTGTGTGTGTGTGTGTTGCGTGTGCGTGTCTATTTTTGGCCATTTTGATGATGAATTTTTCTTTGCTTTCATTTTTGACTTGGCATTCCTTGGGATGATTTTCTAGCTTGTGATTTTTATATTTTTGCATTTCGTCAACGCTTATGGCAATAAATCACAGCTACAACAAGCACCTAAAGCAACAACAACAACAACAACAACAACAAGAACAAAAACAAAAACAATTCAAAGAACAACTTTTCATTTTGCGATTATTGGTAAAATGGACAAACTTTTCTCAGCAGCAGCCACAATTGTCTGCCACAGAAGTTCTTCCAAGTATTTTTTCTTGTAGTCCAAATAAAACAAAAAAGCCAAAAACCAAAAACCAAAAAATATATATATATATATATATATCCAAGAAGCAGGAAATGCTTTTTGCCTTCGTAGGAATGACAACTTGTCATAAAGTTTTTAATTAAATTGTTGCGTTTACATGGGAATTTGGCCATGCCACGCAGCGAAGCAAATTGAGTTAATTATGATAAATTATTTTGCCAGTGAAAACATTTCAGATGCGAGTAGTGAAAAATGACTTCAAAGAAATTGAGTTAAGTTGAGAATTACTTAATTTAAGCAAACTAATTTGATGTGGCTTAAATCGTAGTTCAAGTCAATTAATGCAAGTCAAAATGTAATTATTATGTAAGCAACACTTTTGGCCATTAAATGTGTCTCTTTCTGAGACTAATTGCAACTTGGCTTACTGACCAGGGAACAACAAAAAGTAGAAGAAAAATGCTTAAGAGACGGGGATGTTGCAAGTGTGGGCTTAACGTAGGTGGCAAGGAGTAATGTGCGACACGCGTGTTGGCAATTTAAATTACACAGCTAAGTCGCCAAGTTGTTTATGCAACAATTGCTCGTGTTTTTGTTGCCCCTCTTGTTTATGGCTGAAACACACTTGCACAGCAAAACCAGGTCAGCAGCAGGAAATGTACAAACATAGTATAAAAACAAACATAACGTATACGCCATGTGAAGCGCTTTTAATTGATATTCGTGACCCAGTTAATCAAATGCGTTACCAAATAAAAGTCAACTTGATTTGTCATCAATCAAACATAAAGCAAAAGAATCAAATATGCTAAGCCTTTTCGAAATGTAATTGAAATGTTGCCACAACTTTGCTACACAAATAAAGCCGCATTTATCATTCACAATTTATAAGAACTTAAATGCTTTTGGCCGGTTTTCAACTTTTCCACTTTCAAGTGCAATGAAAAGTTAAATTACCAAACTGAGCTTCAGATACGTACACATACATACATATATACATTGCAACACTACAAATAATTTTTGAAATGTTGACTTTTAATATTCGGTTCGGTGTCATTTCAAAAAACGTTTTCTTGTGCCAGTAATATTAATATTTAATATTTTTCGCAACTGCGTTTGTGCAACAAATTTGTTTTTTTGTTAGCCAAATGTGCCGCATGCCACTTGCAGGCTTTGCTGCTGCTGCGGCTGCTGCTCATAAAGTGTCCAGTTTATCGCCAGGCTGCAGCAAGCAGGAGCCGAGCTTCACTTGCGTGTTCTGGGAACGTGCGACGAGAACAAGGCCATAAGACTCCTTGCTGGCTACGCGATAAGTCCTGCATCGCATTCCCTGGGGAGGTGTGGCCTGATTTGCCAGCACTGGCAGCACTGCCAGCCAAAAGAGGTGAATTTAAAATAGGAACAGTTTTTTGAAGGTTTTAACCCTGATTTTGCAATTGGAATGCGCGAGTTTTAAACTACAGAGAGATGAGTAAAACTAAATCAACAAAATGCTGCCAGAGTTTTTGGTAAGTGAAATATTTGCCTCAAAGCGCGTTGCACACAAAATGCGATTGCAGTAAATTACCAAGTGAATATTTGCACACACGCATTCCATGCAGTTGTTGTTGCTGCCACCATGTTGCAATCAATTTCACTCATATGCATGCCAAAATATGCAAGTAATTTGCGTATTTGTATGTAAAATGGAGTGTATTATGTTGAACAACGCACAAACGAATTGCATGACGAACTGACTGCATGACGAACTGACTGCATGACGGAATGACAGACTGACAGATTGGCTGCCTGCGATTGCAACTAAAAATTCCACAAAAAAGGGCAGATAAAAAAAACGTCGACTGCAAATGCAAAATAGTCAAAACATTGCGCAAACCAAATTGGCGTTGGCAACGCTGCCGCTGCCTGCGTCACTGTCTGCGTCGCTGCCTGCGTCGCTGTCTGCGTCGCTGCCTTTCAATCAAACGCAAACAAAACGCGACTTGGATCGCATCACTTCCTCTGCCGCACGCCAGATGTCGCTGCACGTGACAAATGCCGACAATTGACATGGATTCTACACCTCACACACCCCCTCCCTTCCGCTACTCACTCACTATTCAATTTGCCAGACAATCCAACTGGCTCTTCCTCTCTACCTCTCTGCCTCTCCTGCTGTCCTTGTCTTTCACCTGGCAGCCTGTGCACTTATTTGCCAGTCGTTTCCTCTATCTGGCAACGCTATTGACAATTGATGAGCGGCTTTCGCCAAGCTTTGCTTCACTTAAAGCATTCCTTTATTCTCCCTCTCTCTCTCTCTCTCTTTATTCCTTTTCCCTTATTTTTTTTTAGTTCATATTCTCAAAGGAGCCAAGTGATTACATATGCAAGAGCTAAATTTCTCTCTGTGCATTTTTGATGATGACTTTGACTTTTTGCGCGCTTCGTTCAGTTTCGATGGTGTTGCTTCGTTCAGTTTGTAGTTGCCAACTTGAGCGCTGATTAATTTATGTAAATGCTGTCCCAGAAAAAAAATGGAAGAAATGGAAGCCAAAAAAAGTGGGCAACAAAAGTAATCTTCATTATCATCATGAAGGTCGTCAGCGAAATTGGCGCCAACAAGTACAATTCCATCAAATGCCAAAGGATATGCCAAAAAGTTTTCCCCACTCAAAGGAAGTGGGGTTGCAGTTAAAGACGGGCATCAGCAGAAAATAGCTGTCATTAATCATTTGGCCAAAAAGGTGGCAAGTGGCGTTCATCTTTGACTACGTACAAGAAAAACACACACACCAAATAAGCAAACGAATGCAAATAGTCAAAAAGGCAGACTACAACGAACTTTAAATGCCCTGCATTTTATATTTATTAAAGAGGACTTTTATTTACAGTTGCCATCTTAAATTAAGATTGTTAAAGATATTAAATAAATACATAAATTAACTTACAGAATTTCACTAGAAAAAACCGGAATTTATTTCCAGCAAAATGTGTTTTCTAAGAAAAATTCAATTTGTAATCTTAGGAGCAAAGGCAAAAGGCCTTGGCTCAACTGGCGTTTACCAACACTGTTCAGCCTCCCTCCAAAGCAGAAGGACTTCAAGAAAACAATTAACAGTATCATGTGGGCGTGACAATTGTTGACTTTTGTTGTTGTTGTTGTTGTTGTTGTTGTTGTTGCTTCCATTTGACACGTGTCACTTGCGCAAAGTGAAAGAGAAAGGTGAGACGAGGGAAAGTAAAAGTGAAAGTGAAACCGTAAATGACACTCGCTTAATGATAGCCAGCAACAACAACAACAACAACAACAACAACAACAACAACAGCAACATAAATAGTTGAAGTAATTGCGGTCAGAGCAGGTGGCGACAATTTCATTGCTGCATTCTTGGCTCATCTAGTAACTGTGTATTGGTGTGTGTGTATTGGTGTGTGTATTGGAGTGTGTGGGTGTGTGTGTGTGTGTGGTTCACCTGAGGTCTAATTAAAATTCCTTGACTCTGGCTATTTGCCAGCACTGGCAGACCGCAATTATTTAACAGCATGATTAAATCCCAACCATGCAAAGGCAACTGTTAAATGAACTGTGCGATGAATATAGCCTTAGCCAAGATCTATAAGGCAGGTCAAATGCTTTGACAGATTCATAAATGCAAAGCACTTATATTAAATATATATATTTAGGTTAAGTTTAAGTAAATTCCAGCCTTTATTTATAATTCATATATAGAAATATGAACAGTTAGATCCTTCTTAACTTTAGCAGCACAATTTTGTGAGCATTCATTAAAAATGGTCAGAGGGCGTAAACATAAATATATGTCAAATTCTGCATAGCTGTAAACTGTAAACTTCGTAATAAAAAACAGACACTCGAACTGAACTTGACCTATAATCATTCCCTTAACCCAGTAAAGTTGGCTTAAATGTGTATAATGATATTTTAATCATTTTAAATGGACACATGGAAAACAGGCTAACTGAAAAAACATCAAAACATCAACAACAAAAAAGTTGTTTATATTGTCCCGTTTATTTTTCATTAAAAAACGAACTATTAGCATAACATGCATGCTTTTTTTTCGCGTTATTCAACACAGTATTTTTCTGTGCATTTCAGCTTAGTTTATTGCCATTTATGATGGGAAAGTTGAGAACAGTAGCACAGGTTCATTCCAACGCACACATACTTTAACACACACATGCACCCACACACACACTCGGACACACTCACACACACACACTTATTAAGGGGCAGATCACTAAGCAAACGCTGCGAACCTTCAACTGCATCAACTTTCAGACATAGATGGCGCCAGTTGGCCAGTTAATCAGAAAACGCTTAGCAAAGCGCCTTTCTAAGCTGAACACGCCACACGATTTATGTCAAAAGACCACAGGGGTGCAATTGGACAAGGGGTCAAGGGTTGGGCGCTGCAACGGTAATTTATATGCACTTTGATAGCAACAAGATGCAAAGCAAAGGGTGAAGAGGTGGGGGGCAAGTCCCTAGACCCACTTATAAATCACAGCAAGGACATCGTCCTGTGGCTGTTGGTCCACCCAGCAAAACAATCGCACTCAATTTTACTAAATCGCCCTATACAAAATTAAGTTTTTCTAGTTTTTGGAAATAAATTCTAAAAATTCAATATAAATATTTAGCAATAATATAATTAACAAAATGAATTCAGAATTCTTCTTTTTCTACGCACATGGAGAAGATTACGCAACTGGAATTTAGACTTATCTTTTCTAAGCTTTAGAAAAATTCAGCCTGAAATTTTTAAGTACAAAACTTGGTTTTTGGAAAGCCACAAGCATAAATCGAATTTTTTATGTGTGCAGTCAGTCAGGCAGTAGGGAAAGGGAGATGGGGGCAGGGCAGGCAGGCGACTAAGCAGTTTGTGGAAAAGTGCAAGGGTTGAAAAAGTTGGAGCTTTGTGGTTTTTGTAGGCGGTCGTAAATATGTTTCGAGTGTGGTTCGCTTTCAACTCAAACGCTGCCCACAAATGACTCTTTAGTTTTTGCAGTCCTGCTTATTCCTGTCTGGCTGGTGGTGGGCGTTGAATGCTGTTTTGCTGCTGGGTCACATTAGTTGCCAGCTTGTCAAGGACTTGTCTTGACCCTTGCCGAAATGGGTCCAGTTACCAGATGACAAGCACAACGCACACAGACAAAAAAAGAGCATAAAAAGAACAGCTTCAAAAAGGTGTGTGGAGGAAAAAAAGCGAAATTCAATTGTGAACTCAACTCAAGGTCAGAATTAAGACTGACAAACACGCATTCACAGTTCACACATATTCACATAACAGCCACGCTTAACAGCAACAATAACAGCAGAGCGAGTAAAACATTTCAAGCATTGCACTGCTCAAAAATGCACAGACTTAACGGTTGCAAGGGGGGCAGGGGAGAGAAGCGGTTCAATCATGCATGCAGCCGAGTTCAAAGAACTCACAAAAGCCGGCTCTGTTATTATTCAGTGAGAGCATTAAACGGCTTCCACCAACATTTCTTTTGAGCTGTATTCGAAGTGTTAAAGTAGCCCCAGCATGTTAGCTGTTAACAGCCACAATTTAACAGAGGCAAACAGTTGAGGAGGGAGAATATCGAACATGTTAAGTCGAAGGAGTATATCGAAGGAATATATCGAAGGAGTATATCGAAACATAGCATCCACAATAAGCAATATTGTAGCTTAAGAGGGGAGTTCAATTTCGAACTTGTTTAATAGGGGCACTTAACAGTTTTACATACTGTTAATGTTAGCCGTTTTTACCTATTTTGAGGGGATACTTTTGCATGCGTATGCGTAATGTTAAAGTTGCTCAAGCTGCTAACTTGCAGTCCACACAAATTCGAACTTGTTTGCGAGGGGACATAGCTTAAATGCGAAAGGGATTCAAATACTCTTCACAACAACTTTTTTAACAGTTGTCTGACGAGGAGTATCTGAAATAAATGTAATTAAAAGTTGAATTGCTGTTAAGTCAGAATACCTAATAACAACTATTACTTAGCATGCTTAGTGTTTAGTTTGTAATCATGTAAAATGTTAACCATTAACTAATGTTAAACTTTAACAGAAGCATTTTCTAAGCTGTTATTTGAAGTAGGGAATGACTAACAGTTTCAATGCTGTTAAGCAAATAACATAAAGCTTAACAGAGAACTGCTAACAGAGCTCCAACTTGAGTTTGTCTAGTTGGCCAACACTCTCCTCTCTGTTAGTTCCACAAACATTAACATAGCAACCACACCTAATGTTGCAGCACATTCGAGTAAACATTTCTCCTGCAAATGACGCTCACTCTCATTTTGGCAAAAAGAGAGCATGCTCTCTTTTAGCTCTTCGTGCAACGTTCGTGTTTTGCTTCGTTTTGTGGAAGTTAACCTCATTTCGTGCGCCCGTTTTGGCTGCAACGTTAGCATTCATTGTCTATGCGACTCGCCTCTGAGACACAGTCGAAGATGCAAAGCAGGCGAAACGAAGACAAAGCGAAGACTTCGCATTGGGTTCTTGTTTAATTTGCTTCCTCTGCTTCTGCAGCTGCTTTGGCTTGACAACTTTTTTGTTATCTGCTTTTGTTGTTGTTGTTGCTGTTACGCAAAAAGTTGCTGACAGGCATCTCTCTGTCTCAGTCCCTCCGCCTCCCCCTCTCTTTCTCTCTCATAGCTTGCATGAAATTAAAATAATCTGCTAGATTTATTGCAATAGACTTGAGATTTCATTTGGCTTCAAATTTAAAATTTCTGCTGCAAATAAATCGAGTATTTGAGCAAAGAGAGTGAGTGGCGGCAAGGGGGAGGGGATGGGGAATTGGGGGTGTCTTTAGCTTTTATTTGTTGGCTTAAAGCACAAAATTCGCTTTGGCTTTTTTTGCCCAAGACAAATGGAATTAGTTTTTTTTTATTTGCCTTTTTACTTCTTTTGCCTTTGGGACATTCATTGCTCAAGGGTCTGTTGTTGCAGCTGCAAATGCAACTGCCACTTTTTAAGGTGCGGCTGGGGCAGGGGCTGTGGCGACTTGTTGACTTGTTCGAAAATGGCTAGGAGCAAAAGAAAACGGAGTTGCCACTGCGGAAATGCCATTTTTCATTATTTGCTTAGTGAGACACAAAGAGCCTTAAGCAGTAAGAAAAAGAGACAGAGAGAAAGCGAGACAAAGACAGAGAAAGAGAGAGAAAGAAAGAGAGAGACAAGTGCATTTCTCTATCATTTCAATTTTCATTTGCTTTTCTGCCAATTGTGGGACATTTTGCTGTCATTTGGACAATTTTGTACCACAAAAACATAAATTCAAATTGAAAGTGTTTTTTTTTTTATGCCACATGAGCAACTAACAGGTTTCAACTCAAAATATGATCGAGAAGCTGTAGTTTTTGAAAATCCTAGTATTTCTGGTCAAGAAAAGTTGAAGCTTGCCACAGGAAACATTTTTTCAAGGGCATTTATAGTCAAGCGCCTGAATCGCATTTTCAACTTGGGCAGCAGCTTTAATTTAGAGATAAAACTGTGATTAAGATGCCCTGGTTTTTGAAAATCTGATAACTATTGTCAAACTTATGACTACAAAATATCACGATTTCAATTTTGAGTTATTTGTATTAAACTAGCAACTGTCAAAGCAGGATTATAAAGCTCAGCTTTCTATAAATTGATTCAGTGTTGACCCATTTGAAATAGAGCAAAACTTTAAGCAAAAACGACTTTAAACTTTTCCTTTTATCAAATATACTTAAAACTATGTTTTCAGACTTAATTTTGAAACATACCTCAAAGCATTTCTCTCAAATGTTGCAAGTTATAAATAAGAAATTTGTTTGACATACCTGCAATGAAAAGAGAAGAAAAATATTAAAGAGAAATTTTAGCTACGGCAGAAATTTAAAGTGGAATGGAAAATGTAGGCGGGTGTGGGTGTGGGTTGTGTGTGCGATGTGTGTGGATTGTGTGTGCGATGTGTGTGGATTGTGTGTGCGATGTGTGTGGTTTGTGTGTGATTGGGCGAGCGCCACTCAAGCATCGATCATAAATGATGAAGTGTGAGGCAGTCGCAGTTTGTTGTCGCTTTCAGCTCGCAAGCCAGACAAATGACCTCAAAAAGGGAAAGTCCTGCAATGATGACTGATGACGGACAATTTTACGAGCCGTCTGGTGTGGCAAGGATAGCGTGGAGGCGACTCAAAATCGAAAAGGCACAAACTATTTGCAAATACCAAAAATACGGTTACTGCTCAATAGCTGTTGCAACAATTTAATGGCCAATAGGCCAAGCAGCGTAGGCAACCAATAAACTGAAAGGCTCAAAGGCATATGAAAACATTATCGCATATCAAATTGGAGACGAGTGAGTGTGAGAGAGAGAGCGGGCGAGCGAGGGCGAGTGAGTGAGTGAGTGAGAGGGAAGCAGCGTTTAGAGAACGGTGATATTGTTATTGGTATTGGTATTGCCATTGTTTTTGTTTTTGTTGTTGTTTTTGTTGTTGTTGTTGTTTTTGTTTTTGTTTTTGCTTGCCTGCCAATTTTTATGGGCTTGAACATTTTTTACGAGCACTTATTTCCGCCCCAGAAATTAGAGAAAACCCAAACCCAAAAAACAACAACTACCCCAAAAAAAAAGAATAAGAACAACAAAAAACAAATGCCTAATAACTTCTTGGAGAAAGAGTTCGGTTTGGTTCAGTTTGGCCCTCGGCTTTTGGGCTGCGGCTGCAAAGATTTGCCCCGGAATTTATGATGTGTGTAACAACAATCGAAGGCATTGTTTTCCCGGCTGCTTCCATGCTTCTCAGCCAAGTCAAGTGTGGCATGCAAATTTTGCTTATTTTATTTAATGCGATTTTTACAAGTGGCAATTTTGTTGTTGCTCTTGCTGTTGCTGCTGCTGCCCTCGAGGCACATGCCCCAAAATAGAGATTCCATTTAGCATTTGCATTTCCGTTTCCTTTTAGCAGTGGCTCAAATGTTTTCTATTCTATTTACATTCTAGGAATTATGTGTAAATAATCCTTGACTTTTGCTAGCAGGCAATTCCTTTCTGATATTCCCTGCCATCTTTGCTATATCCGATTTAAAGAACTGATTTTTAAATCCATTAAAAATGTGAAAAATGTGCAGATTGATTGAAGTGCAAAAAAATGCAGAGGGAAGCATTTGCCACCCCCATAGAGTATATATATGCTTGATCAGCATCAACATCAGAGTCGATTTAGTCATCTTTGGTAAAATATAAGCCGAAACTGTGCTTCAATCGATTTCATGTTTCTAATAGTTGAAGTTGGAAATACTGAAGAATTTTAACTTTTTTGGGTTATTATCTATCTCTCTCTCTCTATATATATATATATATATATATATCTTCTTTATAATATGCATTTAAATATTATTGATCAGCTGTAAAAATTGCATTGAAATCGGATAAGAACTGCCATCAGTTGTTGGGTTCTGAATAACTCCCAGTCGAGCTCACTTCACAAGAGCCTTCTTAATTATTTTACTTTCATTGCCAAAAGGTATTTAAGTGTATTGATTGACTGACTGACTGACTGACTGACTGTCCGCAGGGATGCCAGACCAAGGCAACAAAGCAGAGACGCAATCGTTCGGCAACAACTTAAAAAATTTCACATTTTTATCATTCGTCATATTTGTTTGCCTTTTTTTCATCATGCTTCTTCTCTGCTGCTTCGCTTTTATTCATCTTGTGGCGCCACTAGGCAAATAGGGGCGTGGAGGGAGGAGGGGGAGGGCGCAAGTCAGCGTGCGTTAAGCCGAAAAGTATGAATAAATATGGAAAAGAGCACGTAGAGCAGACTACGCAGATAACAAAGTCAGAAAACAAGCCACTGATAACTATATTTGTACATATATACTATATATATACTATATACATACTATATATATACATATATATACATCTGTTTTCTTGTATTTGCTGAGGGAACTGTGCATAAACAGTTACTTGAATTTAAATGATTTCGATATTACTTTTAATGCGAACAAAGCCGCAAACAGCTGCAGGGATTCACCTTTGCAAACAACAAACAACAACAACAACAACGACCACAATATCGACATGAAACCACAATGCGATAATGTTGTTGTTGTTGTTGTTGTTGTTGTTAACATACTTTGCGAATGAAGTCAGCAGCTCCGAGGCCAGACAGAATAACAAATCGAAAAGACAAAGTTGCAAACTGCAATCGCAATCGCAGCAAATGTTGTGCACACAAATGGACCCAATCACAATTCCAACCGAATGAAACAGAAAGCGTATGGTGGGAGGAGTGGATATAGAGAGGGGGAGAGGGGGGTTGGGCGTGGGGAGCGATAGATATAGGGGCCAAGAAATGCACTCAAAGCACTGGCAAAACAACCAAACAAATGGGAAAAACAAATCTAAAGAAATGCAAAATAAGGTGAGTTAATGCTGGGATAAGTAAGTAAGAAGGCGACAGTCGAGAGTGCTCGAAGTGGAGATACCCTGCACCGAAATGAAAACACTAACGAACTAAGGATATATAAACGCGAGATAAAATTACGAGTTAATTTGATAAGCGCAATGGCATAAGTTACGCACATTAAGTCTGTGTCTGACAGACTGACTGACTGATTGACTGACTGACTGACTGATTGACTGATTAACTGGCTGACTGATTGACTGAGTGACTGATTGACTGACTGACAGACAGACTGTCAATCTGTCTAACTAAAAGACGAACATAGCTTTATCAACTCAACTGTTGACGCTGGCCAGGAAAATATTTTGTGTGTTTTTCGAAAATGTTAGGAAAAATATTTAAAATACTGATAAAAAATGATAAAAATTTGATTGAAGCACAAGCAATCAATACTGAAGATAAGTCAACATTTAAAGTTGGCATAGCTATAAAAGTTATTAATTTTAAAATAATAAATAATAATAATAATAATTAAATAATTTTTGGAAAATTTAAGTATTTGAAAACATTCCCAGATGAGAAACCAAACATTTTCAGTTTGCCAAATTGCATCCTTCTGCATATTAAAGATTTTGAAAAGGTCTCGAGCCATAGTTTTGTATGCAGCAGTAGTACTAATATTTTGACCGCTACTGTATGCCGTATAGTCTTTCTTCTCTTTGTACCATATTCCAGCATAAGTTCAATATACCCTTCGAACGCCTTTTCCATTTCGTAGGGTAGTCAAAAGAACCACATAAAATCAAGAATTTATTCGTGATTCAAGCAGAAATTCAATATTTGAATTTAAGCAGAGAAATTGTGCAGCGACTAGCAGCAAGTCGACAGCTTAACAATAGTTTATGGATTTGCTTATGAGCAAAGGACACACAAAAAAAGGACAAAAAAAGGACGAAAATATTACGTGCTTTTTACACTTTCAGCTTGCAATCAAATTGGCAGACCGCAAGCTGTTGCCAAAAGCCTGCAAGCTAACACACACACACACACACACACATAGACGGTGCTTACAACTTTTGCCTGTTGCAAGAACATGTATCAATATGTGTTAGTCCCGCAACTGTTGTAATTTCCATGCAAAACCCCAACTCACGTACCCCACCCCCTCGCCGCACACTGACAAAAAGCGTGAAAAACAAACAGAAAAACTTTTTAATTTTCGTGCTCGCTTTCATGGCCAACAGAAGAGAAAAAAAAGACTGTTGCCGGCTTTTGCGCGTGTTGATTGCACATCATTTTCAATGTTGCCAGCTAAAAAGTACTCGGCGAGTTTTCCCGCTTTTCACACGCCTTTGCAGCTTTCGCTTCCATTTAGCAGCGCTTATGTGCGGCTCAGCGACATATTAAACAATCGAAAAGCACTTGCCGAGGACATCAAAAAATTACAGCCAAACTGAGGGGAACTACAAAAATATGCAAAGCATAGAAAGTAAGCAGTTGGAAGTAATTTGCACGCATGCCACGAGATACAAGCAAAAAACGCATACAAAAATTGATTGGCATTTCAAGGGCCATTTTTTAATGAACAGCAGAAAAGCCACAAAAAACAATTCGAGAAAAAAACGATAGCAATAACAATTGAAGAAGCCAGACAAAGAAAATGAGGCAAGCCAGAAATTTGTTCATTTTAATTGTCAATTTGAGGGGCAAACCATTTGGCTCAAGTGCAAAATGGGTTTTTTTTTTAATTAAACGGCTTTTGTTAAAAAAATAATTAATTTTTGGTTGAAGACAACAAACATATTTAAAAGAAGCTGGCAACGCTGAGGGCAAAACTTTGACAGAGCTAACCAAACTTAAGCTGGCAAAACATATACGATTTTCGAACTGAACTATAGTGCAATTGGCAACTAAGCACGTCAACTTAGTTGAACATATTTGATGGCCTTCAGAATGTATCTGTAGCAAACAAATTGAGAATCATTTTGTTAACTGAATTAAACGCTTAAATAACGGTATTTTGTGGCTGCTGTTGCTGATTTTGGTTTTTGGGCATAAATGTTTTTCTTTTCTTGTTTAAAAATAAGCACACACTGGCCATCAGCAGCAGAGTGTGGCCAGGCTGCCACATAAATAAATGCCGAAATGCACTTGCCAAAAAACAAACACACACACACACACAAACACACTCGCACACCTAGGCACACACACACCTAGGCACACCTATTTGGGTTGGTCAATATTTATCGCTGACATACTTGAAATGGGACTGCCAGCAAACCAGTTTCGCTGCAGTGCAAATAATCAGAGAGCCAGGCCAACAAAAAAAAGCAGAAGCTATTGCCAAATGGCATTGACAAGCGAAATGTTTAACTGGTTGCCAGCAAATGGCCTGCAGCGCAATTTAATGCAGCTGCCAAATTAAAGTGATTTTGAACTATGCAATTTATCTATTATTATGATTTTTTTCTAGCAATATTTAAGTGTGTTAACAACAACAAAAAAAACTGTAGAAAATTTGAGTTATTCATTTGGTTAATTCAGTGAAATAAAATCGAAATCAAGAAAGACTAATGCGAGAACGGAGCTGGGTTGAAACACCAGGACTCCGACAAGCCGGAAGTCTCCTAGGTGGCTATAATCAAAAGCGATTTTAGCTAATGATATCCATGAGGAAGAATAGACTGAGAATACTCACAGGTCTATTGACAGGACACTGTAGACTGAGAAGTCACCTAACCAAATTAGGTATTTACAGCAGCAATCCTCGACGCACATCCTAACAGAATGCGTCGCCTTAACCAGGAAAAGATGCAGCATCCTAGGGCAGCATATCATGAGGCCCAAGGACATGGAAACCCTCAACCCAACAAAGA
Source organism: Drosophila nr. medialis 2 BK-2023a (assembly GCA_035044325.1). Lineage (NCBI taxonomy): Eukaryota > Metazoa > Arthropoda > Insecta > Diptera > Drosophilidae > Drosophila > Drosophila nr. medialis 2 BK-2023a. The sequence continues at coordinate 1,208,865 of JAWNMH010000393.1, forward strand.
TTCTAGCATTCGTGCAGGAGTTGGGATTGATGGAAGAGCTGTAGGCTCAGCAAGGGGGCACATAGACCTTATAGGTCTCAGTGCTAACTATCCCCAATTATAATCATTGTCATGGTAAATCATGGTCTTTAGTAAAAAAAAAGTCTTTAACAAAAAAAGCTGAATTTTTGTCGGGGCTTACCTGAATTGGGTCCATTGCTGTTGGGCCGGGCAGAGGGTGCTCCGTCGCGGGCCTCCACCTCGAGGGCATAGGCGCCCTTCTTCTCCCTGTCGAACACAGTTTTGGTGAAGATCTCGCCGCTCTGCAGATTAATTTCAAAAAATTCTTTGCCCTCGTTTCGCGGCGAGTCGACAATGTAGTAATAAACCTGCAAAACACATAGATGAAGCACACACACATTGAGTAGCGGTAACGGTAACGGTAAAGGTAACGGTAACAGGCAGCGAACAAAATATATATGTTGAATTTTGTTGACAAATCAAATAATTGCCAGGAAGTTAATTAAAACATGTCGAGTTCAAAGCGGAAATTGCAGAAAAGAATTTAAGTCGAGCGAAAACTGCGCAATATAGGCAAAAAAAAACTGGCTGAGGCACATTAAAGCAAAAGAGAATGACGCTTTTTGCATACACAGAGAGAAACATATGACTAACATACGATTATTGATAAATGTGATTTTTGATTTGGGATTTACAGAATTAAAATCTTGAATAAAGCAAAAGACAAAAAACTTGATACAAGTTTCCTCTTGTTTCTATAATATATAAGCTTGTTTACTTTTCTCTCTGTGTAATTTGCTGCTGGGAATGCGTCTTGCAGCGAGTTTGTCGCGTCTGTTTTACAGTTGCGGCTTTAAATGAGAAAACGCTAATTAGTGCGGACAGTTTTGCGCGAACAGGCAAATTACTTGGCTGCAGGACATCATGAAATGTGTTGGTCAAGTCAACAGAGTGTGTCGAGAGCGGGGGGAGGGAAGGAAGGGGAAGGGCAGGAGAAAGCCAGCTACCAGTTACCAGTTACCAGTTGTCAGTTCAGTTACCCATTTTACTATTTAGCCATCACCCAAGTGCCATATTATTATAATACCTAGTGCCTAGCCTGAGGCTGTTTTCCCTCCGCCCTGTAACCATTCCCTGCCTAGCCCTCCACGCACCACGCCCTCCAGTGCCCTCAAGGTCTGCTGTCAGACGCATAAAAGGCGCAGAGCCGTCGCTTTTCTGCTTTTGTTTTTTTTTTCATTCTTTCTATCTTAGTTTTTTGCAGTATTTTTCTGCTGTTTTTTTTCTTCCTCTTCTTGCAACCACGCTGCGAACTTTCACTGAGAGCTTAACGGTCTTACGGGGCGTGTGAAAATACTTCTGTTTGCTGGGAGCTAAAAAAAGAAAAGTGACAACTCTTTGACATTTATTAGCCCCAGCTGCCCAGATGAGCAAAAGGCGGCGAAAGCAGCCACAAAAAAAAAACACAATTAAATATGGAGAAAATGAGTGCCAAAAAGAGAAGCAGCTGAAAGTATAAAAAACGGAAGTTGGCAGCCCAAAAGCGGTCAAGGTAAAGCTGCTACCAAGCAGCTATTTAAGCTCGGCTCGACAGCTTGATTATGCAACGCTTAAGCTGCTGAGAACAAGTTTTGGCCATAATAGTAAATTTGGCATTTTTTTTTCTTTGCTGGAATCTGTTCCCACATTGTGCAGGCAGACAACTCGGCATTAAGTATACATAAAAGTTTACAGTGTATAAGTTTTGTGAATATTGAAATTCCTTAGCAAAGGATAAAGCCAGAAGCTGAGAGATGTGAGACAGCTATTTAAAATACGGCAAACCAGAATATCAAACACTAAATAACAGGGTATTTTCTAAGCCAAATTTTCACAGTTTTTGTCAGCCATTAAAAATAGTCCTGTAAGTTTTCTGGTAATGTGTGAGAAGCCAACTCTTGCTGAAGCTATTTGAATGAAGGTTAACTTGAAAACTTATAAATCGGAAAAGATATCTTGAAACTGATAAGGTATTTAAATATGTATACTCCCCTTAAGATACGATTCTATAAAGTCTGTCTTTGCTTATGTGAATATATATTTCAGTAGAGGTCTTTGGTTGAAGATTGAATTGACAATTGGTAAGCATGCTTATCGACGTTATCGTTATCGTTATCGAACACATAAAGTATATATATCTTGATCAGCTACACTAGACGAGTGCACATAGCCATGTCTGTCTTTCTGTCAGCGAACTATCTTGATCAAATGTGGATTACATTCATCTATTTGATCTACATATGTATATCGAAGTTGAAGAGATCCTAAGACTATTTCATATAGTTATAGAAATAATTATCGATAAATCAAACCTAAACTAAATTTTTACATTTGCTAGAATACTCGCAATATTTAAAAATGTAAACTATATCTTATAGTTTAAACAAAGTTTGGTTTCTTTAACTATTATCCCAATCAGCTTAACTAACTTCTCAATTTCAACTAAGATGCCCACATAATGAAGCCAGATTTGCAACTATCTAAATGAAGTGGCAACTTCAAGTTGAGCCGAAATTAATGCACATGCTACATGCCACATGGCACAAGTGAGTAAATGAGCACATAACGGTGTATGAGATGACTTGCAAATGCTTAAGTTGCACTTAAAGCGCTCGCTTCAACGCTCCATTAACCAAATGACGCTTTAAACTGTTGCCCCAATCCGCTAACCCCCCTCTTCAAAATGAGTCCTGCCAACTTGTGACTCTTTTTTGTCATCTTCACTTCACACACACATACACTCACACACACATACACTCGCACACACACACACACTCGGATAGAGTCATTCATTGGCCAACAATCGCCTGGCATTTCCGATGCTCAGCCCAAACCATGCCATCATTCCATCCAATCTGGCATCCCATCAAACCCAACCACCCCCCCCTGCACACCTGCCCACCCCACACGTAGCCCCCGTCTTGTTGTCAATTTATTCAGGTTTCGCTTACGCTTACGGGTTGCGCTCACCTGATTATTTGGGAATGTGCCATCCTTGTCGATGGCATTCACTTGTGTCACTTTGGTGCCAATCGGTTCGCCCTCCAGCACCGTTTCCTGTTCGCGTTCGGTGAATAACGGTATTTCGTCATTAACATCCTCGAGCATTATATAAACGGTCGCTTCCGATGCCAATTGCTGGGCGCCATTATTCTATAATGTCACGTCAAAAAGAGAAAGAAAAAAACCAGCAGAATATTAAACTCAACGCTTAAATGTTTAATTTGTCATTTATTTATTTATTTATCAATTTAATTAATTTTTTTAATTGTTAATTAATTGTGTGTTATTTAGCAACAAACCCGATGTCAACACACACAGAGCAAACAAGTTGAATTACTTCCTGTTGTTTGATTAATTTTTATTCATACACATGTAAACAATATGAACTTTAACCAAGCAATAAATAATAATGATAATAAATTCTTGTAGATGATCAATCTTGTCTCTATAAGAAAAATCGTTGTAGTTGCGGTTTTTATTGCAATCGGTTATCGATTTTAATCGATAATGGGGATTAAGTGAAATAGAGTAGCACTTATATATCCAAATTTAAGCTCTCTAGCTCCTATAGTCTCCAACAGTCTCTGACAGAGAGCCGGCTATATCGACTCGTCATTTGATGCCGTTCAAGAATATATATATTTAATATACAGATATTTTCATCTATATTTAAATACTTCACTAAACATTTTTGATCAATTTGAATGTAGAAAAACGTAGCAAAAGTCAAAGAATTGTCATCAAAAGAAGAAAAGAATAATTTTAGCATGTATGGTTTTTTTCTGAGTGTATACGTTCTTAATGAGTCGTTAGCTCTTTGTTGTATGATTGATTGAGCAAACACAATCAATCAATCAATAAATCGCTTGCTTTATCATGCAATTTATTAGGCTGCTCGAGAATGAATTAAATTACTGCCAAGCAGACATTCAGCATTCAGTTTGTCATTTAACCACACAGCTGTGGGGGTCAACTGGTTAACACACACACACACACACACACACACACACACACACATACACACACACACACGCACACACACATTGCTTGTCTGTTTGCTTAAAGTTTGTGTATTAATCAATTCAAATGATATGTCTTCCAGATGCTTATGCGGAACATGTGTTTACACTGGCTTTGACAGCACATAAAACTTAGTCCCAGAATGTGGTTATTATTGCCAGCAGTTAGACAGAGAAAGAGAAAGAGAGAGAGTGAGAGAAAGAGAGGTAGAGTGTGTAAGCGGCTGAGGCAGATCTAAGCCAATTGATAATTTCGAAATGAATTATTTATTTCTGTGTAAATATGAGTTTGTTAGCATTGCCAGCTAATTAATAGTTTCGCAGACACACATTTTGACCAAGTTTGATTTGGCAAACGAGCAAATTGTGAATCGTTTGCATTGATACAGTTATAGCCAAATATCAATTGACAGTTAATACTTGCCACAATATTTGCTTAGTTGAGTATGAGCAACTGTTGTCAAATATTGCAAATGCTGATTTTCAAATTTGTATTTCTACTTTGAGGAGAATGGCTGAGAAAGAAAAAATTGGAAAGTCTTATAGGTGACCTCGCTCTGAGTATATATATTCTTGATCAGCAGCATTGGACTAGTCTATATAGCCATGTCGCTCTCAATGTTTATAGTCGCTCAGTTTTAAAGCAATCAGCTGAAGCTAGGCATATTTTAGTACATTTGCTGCAGGCCATAAATAAATATATATGAGAGCCAACCGAATCGGATCAGTATATAGCTGTTATAGGAACAATCGGTTGAAAATTAAGTTTGTCTATGATTAACATTTTTGTTTTACGTTAATATCCGCATCAAATTCACAATTAATGTGTCTTATTAAGCTTCGCTCATCATCAGCAACGGACTACCATATCATAGGACAAATCGGTAGATTAATATATATACTATATATATACAGTACACGGTTAAGCTATGGGTATATTCCACAAGAGTATGTGTACAAAAGTGCATGTCATAAAAACGTTTCAACTGTTTAGAAAAGCCACAATGCCACATTTGCTGTCAACCGCAAAAAGAATTTGGAAAAATGCGAAAAATTTTACAGTTCAAATTTAATAAAACAGAAAATTTATTTTGTTAACTTGCCACTTGACGCGGCAACCGCAAATAATTTAAAAAATTAATTTCACGAATATTTCGTTGATGCAACAACCACAATAACAATAAGCTGGGCAACGCTGTCCATTAGCTTTATGTGGCATGCATGCCGGGGGCAATTTAATTAACTGCATTTAAATGGGAGTTGCAAGTGCATTTTAATGGCGGAGGGATAAAACTAATGCATGTCCTTTGGGGCAGCGTTCACATCATTTGTGGCATTTGTTGGCCGCTGCTGCAGTTGGTCGTGTTTAATTTATTGAGCAGCTGAAACAAGTTGTCAATAATTTTGCAGCGCAGTTGAATGGCAACACTAATGAGCTGCATTAGCGACTGGGAAAATGGGGGGAGGGGAAGAGCGGGGCTGGTGTGGAGAGCTAGCTAAAACTTGCCACTGATTGAATTTCAATTGAGAATCAACGCGGCGACTGCCTTTGACTTGGCTGACTGACAGACTGACAGACAGTCAATCAGTTGTTCAGTTGCCACATTCCACAACTAATTGCCGCGCACTGCATTTGCATTTGGCGTCACGTTATTTGGGGGGCGTGAGCATGCTGGGGGGCGTTTTGGTGCTGGGCTTGCCGCTGAACTCGCGCAAGTAATTAAAACTTTTCAAATAAAATAATTACAAAACGTATTTGGAAGTCATTCCCAAACACAAAAGTCAAATACATGCTGCCGCTCAAGCTCAAGCTGTGCGCTTAATTGAGCTCCCAGCAAACTGGAAACTTGAAAACTTGAAACAACTTTTTAGATTTCGGGTTTTTGGGTACTTTTGCTATTTATGCACGGTTTGCCGAAGCGTATAATGAGCATATTACTTCCCAGGCGGAATGCTAAAGTGAGCGCAAGACTTGCAGCCTTGCCACACACATAACTTGGAAAACGCACAAAACTAGTTCAAATATAGTTCGAAAATGATTAGATTTTTTATCAATGTGGCAAATAAATAAATGCATAAGATCAAAATTCAATTGATAAGACGGGACTTCGACGATCTATAACTTTATATAGTGTTTAATCTGAAGTAAATAAAATCGAAATAAATTAAAATAAAAAAACTTACAAACTGGCAGCACTTTTTACAGCGCATAGCGTAGTCGGCTATGCCCGATTAGAACAAGCCCAAAATTCTGCTATTTATATTTGTCAAGCGAAAAGTTGGCTCGTTGAAATTGAAATGGATAACAAGTTGAGAAAGTCGCGTGTCAAAGGTCAAACTTACCTCGACGCGTATGGTCAGATTGTATTCCTTGATGCTCTCGTAGTCCAGCGGATGATTGACCTTTATGTCCGCCCAGGTGTCGCCGTTGTCCGGTCTCTGTTGCAGATAGAACGTGTGAAATTTGTTCGTCTGCGCCGTCGAGCCGGGCATTAATCGATAGAAAACCGTCGGATTGCCCTCGATTCCCGAACTGCAGACGTTGGCGGGGTTTTGAAGAACGTTTTTTAGAAAGTAAAATAATCATATATAAGTAATTGGCATAGATTGTTGTCTCATTTATACACAGAGAGGACAGTTAGACAGAGAGAGAGAGAGAGAGAGAGAGAGAGAGATAGAGATGGATAGATGGAGACAGTCGTTAGTTGGTGTAGAAAGAGTTTTTTGGCTACATGAAGTTGAAGTTTTTGGAAATAATGATATTATTTTGCTACAAAATTAACGGTAAATACTTTTTTGTATATTGCAAAAAACAATTAAAGTATTTTCAAAAAGTTGCTGACAAGCAGTTAAGAACTCTTTCGTTTGCTCAAGTTGCTTGCACAAAAAATAATTAAATCTATATGGAAGCTAGATGAAGTTTATAAAATATCTATATATATTAGACACACACACACACACACACACACACACACACAAACACACTCTTCTCAGTTAGACACACACACACACATGCGACATATCAAAATACAAAAAAGTTGGATTTATGACACACAACAAAAACATATTCTCAAGAAATTCGATTGCAAGAAAAAAAAAGCAACAAAGCAAAAAAGAAGCAGAAGAAAATGCTGCGCTTCAAATTGGAAAATTCGTTTCCTTTTGCGTGAGCGTCTTTCGTGCAAAAAGAATATAAAGCGGGAAAAGCTAAGAAAAACTCGGCTTCAACAGCAAACAAAACAACAACAAAATAACAAAAAATGAAAGCAAGACGCAAAAAATGGCTTCAAAACATTTAATTGCCATTCGAGTGTCAAAAAGTTGTTGGAGTGGGTTTCAAGAGAGGGGTGGTTGTGTAATCTGGGGGTGGGTGGGTTGGGTGGGGGGGGGCCAGCAGATGATGACTGTTTGTTGGCTGCGTGTAGCGTGGTGGCGAGGCGAGGATAATGAAAAACAAATTAGGCACAAGGAGGCAGCAAACAAACAAAATAAATTTTATTTGCCGTTGGACAACACTTGCAGCTGACAGAAAGATGATGGCGAAGAAGAAGAACAACAAACTTTTTGCGAGACAAAAAAAGAAAAACGAGAAAAATGAGTTTGGAGCAAATGTGTCAGGCTGCGCCAAAAATATAAACGCTGTTGTTGCTGCTGCCAAGGAACAGGACGAAAAGGATATTAGTTGGGCACAAGGCAAACAAAAAATATGTTGCAAAAAAGTTGCTTGTGGGAATTTTTTGGTTTTTTGTGGTAAATGATTTGATTTGGAGGCTGTGAGTGTTGTGTGTTTGTTGTTGTAGTTGTTGTTGTTGGGGTGTATTATATATTTTTTTTAATTGATTTGTCGTTGGTTGTATTGCAAAATCAAAAAAAAAAAACTATTGTCTTGTGTGGAACTTGATGTGAGCATTTTTATGTGGATTTTGTAGGAACTGATTTTGATTCCGAGCACTTGTTAGATATATAAAAGTCTTGGTTTGCAGTTGGCGCCTAAATGCTATAGTTGTTTATTCAATCTAATTGCTAAAAATCATGATTATCAATTGAATACAAAAGAAAAGGAAAAGGAAAAGATTTGGTTGAGCAAAAACAGGCTGTCAAACTTCATTTATAAATGGCTGTCCAATTGATCTCATGGTTTGTGATCCATTTCCAAAATTTCGCGTTTCCGTTTCCGGTTTGACAGGCTGCTTTCAAGCACTACTGATAACATTTATCGTTAAGTTCTGCTGTTGAAAGTGACCCTCATTTAACTTAAACCCGTCTCATTGTTATTGCTGCTGCTGTTGTTGTTGTTGTTGTGTGTTCTTTAATGCACGCCACACTTGAGGCAAGCACTTGACAACTGGCGCATTAGGCGCACTACAACTACAACAACACGACGACAACAACCAACAATGGCAAACACATTTATTATGAGATACGCGCACTTGAAAATTGCTGCCGGTTTTGCCCCCATCTCGTTTAGACGTTTAGCAGTTTTGCCGCTGCTGTGCACACACTCTGTCGCTACGCGCTTAATAGCATCTTGGCTAAACAAACACATACAAACACACACACACACATATATATATATATATATAGTGATATATACACATGTCTAGCAATATATATATATATATGTGTATATAAAAAGTTGACAATTTTGTGCTGGGACAAGATAATTGCAAAAGGAAAAGAAAATCAACAAAAATTAAACAAAAACAAAAACACAAATAAAAAAATTAATTTTTTTCTGTTTTTTATTTCGAGTTGAAAATAATTGAGACGAGCGTAATGTGAGAAGTCAACCCAGGCACGTTGAATAGTTGGCAATTTCCTAAAAACTTGGCAAAGAAATGAAATTTGCACAATTTTCGCACTAAACTAACGCTAGGTGGTGCTTTATTTGTTTGGTTGCACGGTGAATGGTGCACGGTGCGCGGTGCACGGTGCGTATGTGCAATATTTGCAAAGCAGACCCATTTTAAGTGCATTACTTTCAGTGCCAACAATTAAAAAACATACAAAAAGCAGGATGAGAGAAATTACAAAACCAGCAAACAAACACAAACAAACAAATAAACAAACAAACAAACAAACAAACAAACAGTGTTGACTGGCCACAAACGGACGCATAATTAAAACGTCAGTGGCATGTGGTTTGCTTGCCACGCAGATAAAACTCTTTGCGCTATGTTGCTGCCACACTAAAAGTGACAGAGAGAAAGAGAGAGAGATACAGGAAGAGAGAGAGAGATACACAGAGAAAGAGAGGGAGACAAAAGTCATTTAAGTGCGCCACTTCAAGTTTTTAATTGCAATTATAAAATGCAAAGCTTTATTTTGAGCAAACTTTGCATTTTGCTTACTTTTTTATTGTGTTTTCTTTCTGTGCATCAGTGCAGCAAGTATTACTGCACTTGCTGCCCCTGCTTCCCCTACACCAGCGCCCCTTCGGAAAGTTGACTTTTGGCAGGTAATTTAAATTGCAGCTGTTGCCACAGCACGTGGAGGTCAATTAAAATGCAGGCCAAATTGAGTTTAGCGAAGAATGGCTGTCTGGGGCATGCTTAAGACCTAATCCTGTGGCAGCTATCTGATATAGAAGTCCGATTTTAATGACATTTGTGGCATTAGTGCAAAAGCATAAGAAACACTTGAGTCTGCATCAGCTTTGCTGCATGAGAGAGTGAGCCGAGCTGGGCCTGGTAAAAAGGATATATTCCAGGCTAAATACAGAAAGGCGGAAGGACATGACTATATATATATATATATATATAATATATATATATTATTATGGGATCAGAGACGTTTGCTTTGTGGTTTCCTCTTCATCGAACTCGACTAGGACTCAACCAAGCCTTGAAGTACGTGATCAATTTGCTGATGGTAGTTTTTTCAGTCTGATTATTTGAGTCGATCAGTTGATCAGTAATAGGAGAGGTTATACTATATATATCCATATAACTTTACAGTTGTTTCTTTTATTGCTAGCGCAAATAGACTTGATCGATAACGGCAAATATATATAAATTGAAACAAATTGAATAATAATTTGAAGTTCTTTTAAGATCTGAGAATGGCTGCCCAGATTGACTCGTCGATTGAGGCCAATCTCAAGTATAATAATTATATTATATATATATATGTTATATATATATATATATTATGTTATATACATTTGCTTCGATCAGTATATTAAACACGCTTTACCTATCTTCAATGGGTTCACTTTCGAATCATAATACGCAAAATTCAAATGAAATCGAATCAAAGTTAATTCAAAATTTGGGGTTCCCAGTGGAGCTTAGCTAACCTTTCACAGTTTGATATGATAAATGTGCTTTATATATACAGTTATTCAATCTAGACAACAAAAAGAAGAAAATGAAAAAAAATCTTGTGCATTTTGTGTGTGATTTGTGCAGGTTTCTAAGAGATCATGGAATGTGTTGTTACTGGTGCAGCATATATATGGTATATAGTATATGGTATATAGTATATAGTTTGTGGATGTGCAATGATGGGGAGCAAAGGAGCTAAAACAGCCTGAGAGTGCGCGAATGATAACACACATTTGACAAACGCACTCTCGAGCTTGGGGAGGGGAGCTGTAGCTCTAAGGATCCAAACATCTAGAGAACAACATTCAGGTAACAAACAAAAAAAGAAGAAGAAGAAGAATAATATTACAACAACGACACCGAGAAATGATAATGGAAATGATGGCAAGTAATTGAAACTGAAAGACCTTGGAAAATAAATATATATATATATAAAATGTAGCAGCTTATCAACAGATAACTAAGCAAAATGGTATGTCTTTAATTTTTAAATGGATTTATTTTTTAGGTTTTTGTTTTTTTTTTTTTTTGGTGGTTTTTTGTTTTTTTTTTTTTGGTTTTTGTAAAACGAACAGACCTGGCTTTGATCGAGACGACTTTGCCGCCAACGGGCATATTTTCCTTGACATAGATCGGCCCATAAACGGTATGGTCCCAAACCGGGGGATTGTTGGCCCGATCGACCACATCGATCTGTACTTCGACCGTGCGCGATAATGGCGGATAGCCCTTGTCTTGGGCCATCGCCTCTAATTTGTATGTCTCGCGCTGTATTTCAAATACATTTTCAATTCAATTTTTACATTTGTTTTTCGTTTTTTTTTTGTTTCGGTTTGTTTTTCAAAAATTCAAGCACGTTTCAAAATCAAGCGAGCGTTTCGAGAAAAAAAGGCAAAATACAAAAAAATTTATATATAGTTTGGAAAAATACTTTTTTTTTATGAAACAAAATAAAGCAAATTGTTTTAGTTTTTTTTTTTTGGTTTTTTGAAAAAATCAAAATTGTAAGAGTCGTAACCAACACCTTTGATGGGGGAAGTAGACAGCACTAAAACTTAAAATTCAAAAAATTTGTGGAAACTGGAATGGTTTGCATTGTTATTTTTTTTATACTTTTTTTTTAATGCCTTTTGTCAAAAGTATATTTTTCTCGCAGTGCAAATTATTTGTAAATCAAGTCTCGACCCTAGCCTTCAAAATGTAAACAAAATCAAATATATATGGTAGGAATATATATATATATATTTTGTTGCTGTAGTGGACAATAACTGAAAATCGCATACATAAGATATATAATAATAATTCAGTTTGGAGAGCACAAATACAAATATATATATATGTATAAATATTATTCATTTCTTGTAGTATAGAAAACTAAATGCATAACAAATCAAACTAATAAAAAAAGAAGGGTTTTGTGCAATTTTCGTAGCATACTTTTTGAATTTGTTTTTTGTATATTTTTTTTATTCATTTTTTTTTTTCGTTTTTTCGTTTTTTGACTATTGCTTTTTAACATTTTTGAACACTTTTATTTACCTTTTGTTTGTTTTCCTAGAGCTTAAACTAAACTGCAACCTTGCGAATAAAATGCATTTTTCATTAGTTTCTTTTCGTTTGTTTTCCCAATTAGAACCAACACCAAATTTATGTGGAATACCAAACAAACTTCACAGTTATTTCAAGCAACTAGTATTTTACCATGTGTGTGAGAGAGAGAGAGGGACGGGGTCAGATCTGTTACTGTTCATGTCGTTGTTGTTGTTGTTGGGTAAGCAAATCCAATGGGAAAAGTGTTGTTGTTGTTTTTGTTGTTGTTATTGTTGTTGTTATTGTTGGGTTAGGGTGAAAGAGAAAGAGCTGCAGCAAAATGCAAAATTACCCTTTAGCCGTCATCTACATGAGACTGGCATACACAAAAAGGTCGCTCAAAACAAACACCAACAACCAATCAGATGTTTTACTTTTTTTAATAACTTTTTTTTTTGGCATATATTCGAATAAGTTGTCAAATGGATTTGTTGTTGATTGCACAAAAATCAGCGTTGAGCTTTTACGATATGCCACAAAAAAAAAAAATACGTTTCTTCGCAAAACTTTATGTTAAATTTACAGAAGGAGAGACGAAAGACAGCAAAAACAGAGTATGTTAAAAAAGTATTTGTACTGGGCAGGAAGCTTATAGCTAGTTTCGTTAGGTGAGTAAACTTCGTTAAGCGAGTACACGTACAGTTCGTTTAGTGAGTACACTTTTTGTTGCTGCCTTAGCAAGGACACAGTTCAAGCGACTTGTAGCCGTTAAAGTTTGACTCACAAACGAAAGCTTAAGGCTATGTTAGCTAAAATGCTGTTAACATTTATAAAATTCTAACAGCTGTTACGATTTCAACTTATGAATTATCTTTAGTAAAAGTAGGATTAATAGTATTTGTTTTGTAGTACAGAGTAGTGTGTTGTGAGTAGTGTTTTGTGTAGTGTATTGGCTATACAAACCTTGCCTTAACCGATGTTACAACCGTACCCACAGTGACATTCTCGCGTATATGAATCGGCCCATAAATGCTCTTATCCCAAATGGGCGGCTTATTATTGCGATCGACGACATCTAACTCAACATCGACATCGGCATATGAGGGCGGTTCGCCACGATCCGAGGCGCGAACGCGCAGACGATAACGATCGCGCTGTTGATTGATTGATTGATTGTTTCATGTGTTTTCATTGAATAACAGTTGAGTTTTGGTTAGATGTTAGCCAAATGTTAGCCACAATGTTAGGCGTCGCGCATGTTATGTTAGTTGGATTTGGTTTGTGTGTTGGGTGTTACGTGACGATTACGTATTTTCAATGGCATCGTTGTCGTTTACGTTATGTTTGAAATTTAATTTGATAGTTTTTTTTTTTTTTAATATAAATACAAATAGATGAAACATAAATCAAATTAAATTGAAAACAAAATGAAAGCTTTTTTTTGGGACTTGTTACGGGATAAGCAAGGGATTAAATATACGCTGGAGTTATTTTGATGTGATAAACATTTAGATAATGGGAGGGATTTTCATTCGATTTCTATATTTTGACGAGACTATCTCTTGATTGATCCTGACGACAAAATGATGAAGTGTGTTGGAAAGTGTGTTCGCTAACAACACTAGATTATTACGTTAATATTATATACAACATGAAAAGTTAGTTTTCCCTATTTTTTTTGAGGTTAGCTTACAAAATTTGCATTTTTTTTTTGGAAATTCGATTTTGTTGTTGCTGGGTTAGCAAACAGTTATATCTAAAAACTTGATTAGATACACACACGCATATATATATATATATATATATATATGATATAGGGGGTAATTTGTCGATTACTTACAGGATAGCAACCCTAAATTGTTGAGATATATCGATAAGACCATTTGATATGTAAATATATAAATTGGAAATTAAAAATCAAATAAACAGTTAACTGAAGTTATTTCGCGCCTCAATCAGCTGACTGCGCACAGAATCGAAATTAGTTAAATGATATATTGTTAAAGGTGCAGTTAAATAATATATTTAATTAACTTCGCCTACATTTCAAATATATGCGTATTTCTCCATATTATATATAATACGCAAAAATAAAGACTTTTCAATATATTGAGCTGCATTTTCCATTAGCATGCAAAAATGCGCTCGATTTATGAAAAAAAAACAAAAATATATCAAAAAATATTCATATATATGTATATATATTGGTTTTTATAGCTGTCAGCGAGAGACCTTCAAAAATTCGCATAGTCTCGACAAAAAACGTTGTTTTTCATACTAATTTATTTGGGGTGGGTTTTTGGGGATTTGGGAAAAATGGAGTCAAAATATTTGGCAAACAAAATAATCAGAAAATACATTGTAAAAAAAGTAAATTCTGTAGTTTTATGATTTGATTATGATTTTAGCCATCAAAAATGTGTACAACGATGCTCAAAAATAGGCGTGATCGTTGTAGTTACATAGAAATATATAGATATATACATATATATATATATATGTATAGGGGGCAAGTTGTTTAGTTTACTTAAGCCTATAAGCCTAACACCAAAAAATGTTTAAAGCAGCAACTGGCAGCTAAAAGCTTTTCGAACCACAACCCAGCCCGAATATTGTACCCACATATAATACCTTATTTTTTTGAGTGTATGTTAGTTGATTTGTTGCAAAAAATGTTAAAAATCAATTCGCTTGGCATTCGAGTTTTACTCTTTTCGCTTTTTTTTTTGTGTATATTTTTTTCTTTTTTGTTTGGCCAATTACGCACTATAAACTAAACAAAAAAAAAAAAAACGAAAGATGTGAAATGAAAGGAAAACTAACTAAAAAATTGGATTACAAAATGCATAGAATATATATTTGGCATTTTTTTTCTTAAATATATATATATAGATGTAGTTTTGTATGGCTTCGATTGCGACAAAAAAACTTGCACTGCTTTTCACATCGAATTCGTTTGTGGACTATCAATATTAAAAAAACAACACAATTGATAGCTGCCTAAAAACATAAATATTTGTTTATGTTCGGGGGAAAAGGCTTCTTTTTTGTTTAAACAAAAGAAAGGTGCAGTTGAAATTATAATTAGTAGAACTGAATAATCAAATTTGTCTGCTGCTGCACACAGGCCACGTTCGAAAACTCTCTGACTCAGCTTTGGTTTCAAATTTGTTAGTAATGGAAATTATAAATATATTTTTGAGCTAATCTCGGTTTTTTTTTTTTTTCGTTTTGTTTGAAATGATAAAACTTGGTTAGTTGGGTTCGCAAACATAACGAGAACAGAAAGTAAATAAATCGAGTATTTGGATGCGTTCATTTGGATAACAAAACACTTACGTCAAGCGGCTTCTTCAGCACTATCCAACCGGATTCGGCTTGAATGTCAAAGTATTCCAGATCGTTGGGATTGAAGGGAGCACTGAGGCTATAGACGATGGCACCGTTATTATCGGCATCCTCATCGGAGGCAGACACACGCAAGATGTTAGTGCCAATGCTCGCATCCTGTTTCACATTCTCCACATATTTCTGGGGAATGAAATCTCTTTATAAATAATATATGTTTGGAGGAGTGTTTTCCGCAGCTCACCTGTCGATCGAAGAGCGGCGGATTGTCGTTGACATCGGTGATCTCCACGGTGAAGGAGCAGACGCCCTCCAAACTGGGATCGCCCTGATCCGTTGCCTTTACCGTTACGGACACAAATTTGCCATCGTCGCCCTCGCGATCGAATACTTTATTGGTGGACACCTCGCCGGTTTCCTCGTCAACGGTGAATTTGGTGCCCTTCTGATTCGGTTGCTGCACAATCGAGTATTTGACCTGCAAAGAAAAAACATTTCAAATGCATAAATAATGTTTGACACGATTCTGGCGTTGCCACGCAAGCTGCACGTTGCAAGTGCATTGAACTTGTCGCGAAATCTCGTCACGAAATCTCGCTCAACTCATTCGAACCAATTTTAATACAATTTGACTTAGGCGTGTCGTGGCCCCAAAATCTAACCCAGCCAAGCCACCCCTTAATGGTGGGGCCTCAAATAATTGCAGTCTTTAAGCTGTGTGTTTTGGGCAATTAAAAGAGTGGCGAATTAGGGGTATTCAAGCAAACAGGATTGCCTCTTTAGTTTGCGTGATTTACCGATATTTGCATTAAGAGAATTATGGAATCAGTTTTTAATATGCAATGTCAGTGCTGTGAATGAAAGCAAAGTTTTGCAACACTTTCTACAGTGCTGCAAAACTATGAATGACCCAAAACTGAACCTCAACTTTATCGATTGAGGTTTAGAACTAAAATTTGTTTCGGTTTGACACCCTGATATTTACAAGTTCTTGATCTTTCTCTATTTAAGATACTACATATATCATTGACCGATTATCGAAACAATCGATAACATGGCAACAGGAACTTTTACACTTTGCGCATCGCAACCGAAACTAGAACTGAAAATTGACTCGGTTTGACAACTTGATAGTAAAAAGTCTTCCGCCCTTCTCTGTCTACGATATCGTTTTTATCGTTTATCAGTTTTCTAAACAGTCGACAACATGGCAACAAAAAGGCATCTTTAAGCTTTGTCTTCCGAAACCGGAACTAGAATTAAAATACAATAAAGTTTCATGCGCTTAAAATGACAAATTGTCCATCTACACCTAGCGAATTTTAGATCTATATGATAAATCGATTATCAAAACTATCGATAACTGAATAAAAGTTAGTCAACGCCACTCACCTGTCCATTGACGCCCTTATCCTCATCGGTGGCGACAACTTTGATGACAGGACTGCCATTGGGGGCGCCCTCCTCCACCTTGGGATAATAGGTGCCGCAATCCTTAAACACGGGCTTGTTATCGTTAACATCGGTAATGAAGACGACGACAACAGCCGTCGAGGTGTGAATCATCTGATCGCCATTCACACAACACGAGCCATCGTCCATCGCAGTCACATTCAGCTCATACTTATCCCGATCGAGGGAGATGGCCTTGTTGTGCAGCCGGATGACGCCCGTAATGTCCTCGATGACGAACTGGCCCGACGAGGTGCCGCCACCAACGAAACCAAAGCGCACATTATCCCCATCCTTGTCGGAGGCAACCACAGTGGTGACCAAAGTATTTGGACCGGCATTCTCATCCACATTCGGTGTGTAAACCTGTTGCGAGAACTTCGGCTCCTCATCGTTCTTGTTCTTCGTGTAAACACGAACAGTTGCCTGGCCCGATTTAGGCGGCTCTCCTTTATCCTTGGCAGTGACTATGAACTCATAGTAGGCATTATTGTTGTCCGCATCGAGTTGTTTGTTGTTCACAATGATGCCATTGGAATCGACAGCGAAATGATCATCGGAGACAAGATACTCGATTTCGGCATTCGCACCCGAATCCGAATCCGTTGCTTTGACCCGCAGGATGCTGGTGCCCAGGGGTATGTCCTCATCGACGTTGTGCGCCTGATAATCGGGCAGCTCGAATTTGGGCGCATTGTCATTGACATCTGTGACGCGTATTGTTAGCTGTGAATTGGATTTGTTTGTTGCATTTATAATTGGATGCCAGAATCGATTTGTGTGTGTTTTTTGTCACTCACCTCAACGGATGTGGAAAAGCCGCCCGAATCCTCGGTGGCTGTCACAATCAGGGTGTAGACATGCGGCTGCCGCAGGTCCTCAAAGTCCAGCTCCTTGGCCAGCTTGACAATGCCCGACGAGGGTCCAATGTTGAAGGTGCCAGCACCTTGACCCTGCGCCTTCAGCGTATAACGTATCTCTCGGTCCGCAAACGATTTCGCCTTCACCGAAATGATGCTGCAAATGATAAGCAGGGATATCAGTTAAAGGGGCACGTGTGGCAACCACAAACACGTTAGTGTCAATATGACACTTCTCGAATGGGATTGTGGTTAACAATTTGTGACCAGCACACACACATGTGTGTGTGGAGTGGCAACTAGAGGCACAAGTGTTGCATATTTGTGGCGGAATGTCCATGACTACATAAATGACAAATGTACGCCTCAATGTCAGCTGAGCTAATCGCGTTTAGATTGAAAATAAAGCCAGATTTGTGCTCTCAACTTTAAATGTAGTATTAAACTAGAAGTCGAATTTTGAAACGGTTAAAATAAGTATTGTTTGAGGGTATAAATCGAACATGTAGATCGAGTTATCTAAACCGATTACTTGATTAAAGACCGATGATTAAAATCTTATCAGTTTCGACAAAATGAAGGCATTTTTCAGGTTTTTACTCGTTCTGGAAATGGAATAACCAAATGGTTTCTCATAGAGCAGACAGGCAATATAAATGCTGGGATGAGCACACTTCATGATATCAACAACCAGTGGCCAATTCAAGGATATACAACGAATGCACGCATATATTAAAAAGGAGCCGAGCACAGGCTGTGAGGCGAACTTAATTTGTATTCTGTCAGCCGGTCGACTGCCCTTTCGACAGTTCTTATTTGGCATTTCAATGAGGCAGAACTGAGGACTGCATTCCTGTTCTGCTCTGATTCGCATAACTTTGCATTGTGATTTGAGCCCGCCTCCAACTTACTCGGAGTCCTTTTTCTGGTTTTCTGGTATCTCGGCCTCGTAGCCGGGCATATAGAATTGTGGAGCCCGTTTGCCGCCCACAATCGAGAGACGCTCCTCGGGCGTGCTCTGGAAGCGACGATCGTCGACCTTGCCATTCTGATCCTCGGCCTTCACATACAGCACATACTCCATGTCCAGCTGGAAGAGATCAGTGCCCCGTGTGCGCACCACGCCCGATCTCTCGTCCACCTCGAAGCGTCCGCCCGTCCGATCGCGCACAATGAAATAGTGTATATTGTGATCGGTGTCGGGATCGCGTGCTTGGAGCGTAAACACTGGCGTGTTGGGTGGTGCATTCAGTTGCACCACCGCCTGCATGGGCAGCGGGCGATTGATGAAGTACGGCGGCTCATCGTTCACATCCTTGACAAGGATAATCACACGCTGGTTGTCCGTGTACTTGATGCCAGCTGCAAAGAAAATGGCAAACAAATTTTTAGTTTTTATTTTGTTTTCTTTTTGCATATTCATCTGCATGTGTGTGTGTGTGTATAGATACTTTTCGGGTGAACTGTGTATGCTGCTCTGTGGTGAACGAAAAAGTTTTGGGTTTTTGCTTATTTTTAGGTTTTGCTGGCATTGTTATTACAACTAATGGATACTTGGTTTAGTCAGGGGGAAAAGACAAAGCAAGCAGACGGAACAAAGCGCAAACAGAGAATTCAATTTCCCACCCAAAAAAAAGAAGAAGAAGCACCACCCCAACCCCTAAAATGGCAGCCCCTCTAACGGGGGCGTGTAATTTAAGGCGCTCGAGTTTCACGTAAGCCAAATGCAAATGCAATGAGCCAGAAAATAAGTTCAAGGCAGCTGCATGTTGCAAGTGACAAGCAACTGTGCCTCACTTTGCCAATTATTTGCAAGTTGCACAAGTGCAAAAATTAATTTATCTTGTTTCGTTTCGTATAATGCAAAGCGTTAAGCAAACATTTTGAGTTTCCAAATTAAATATTTTGAATTCAATTAAATGTTGAACTTTACGCATAAATGTGCAAATTACGGACATAAAATAAATCGAATGTGGCAGCCAACTGAAGTCGCTTTCAACCTTCGAACAACATGAATATAAATTATATGCATACACTTCAAATATTGAGTAAAGCCTCCACAATCCAAAACAGCTCATTCAAATTTAAATATATATATACTTATATATATCCTGATATCCAATAGCTAAAATCCTTTTCAGCGTTTGCCACGCATTGTGAAAGTAGTCTCAAGTTCTGGCAACAAAACAAAAACTGTTTTTAATTTGAGGGAAACTGCTTCTAGAAATTCCACAAAACTTGCACATTTTTTTTTTGCTAACTGGGAACTGAGCTCAACAAAAAGAGAGCTTGAAAAAAATCAATAAAAAAGCCGCCTGGCGAGCTGGCCGGAAAAAAAGAAGAGCGGAGAAGAGGAAATATAATGTGAGGGTCGACGTTTTGCTACCTTTTGCACAAATGTCTGCAGCGGAAAATACCAATCATGTTGTTGCCGTTGCTGTTGTTGGTTAGCGCAAACAGCAACAGCAACATAAACAACAGCAACAACAACAACAATAGCAACAACAATAGCAACAACAACAATAGCAACAACAACAATAGCAACAACAACAATAGCAACAACAACAGCAAACATGGCAGCCTTACAAAAGGGCCAAAAAGGAACCCCAATGATGTCGCTGGCGCTTATTAGAAACGTGTGCTGCTGTTTGCAGGTGTGTGTGTGTGTGTGTAGGTGTGTGTGTGTGTATGTGTGTGTCTGGTTGTGTAGAGTGTAGTGGTAGACAAATAAGACAGACGATTTACTTGCCCTTTTTGCCTAAGGGGGGATTCTGAGCACAAAAGCAAAATGAAATTCGAGCGCGATAAAAAGAAAAAAAAAATAAATAAATAAAAGGGAATAACAAGAGGGGGTGTAGAGTAGGGGGGGGGGACTAAGGGGGAAGCAGCACAGCATGTATAATTTCTCAAGTGCAGCAAAGTGAATTGTAAACAGGCAGCAGGACAGCAAAACCCACACACACAAACAAACCCACAAAGAGTCCCCCAACGAGTTACTTGCAGCAAGCGAATCTCGTGTTGCAAGAGTAAAGTGCCCCAAAAAATTGAAAAAGACGCGTTGCAAATATAGACACCTTAAGCAATGGTAATAAGTATATGTATGTATATATACTTTCATATCTGTTGCTCAGCAGATTGCTCAAAAAATGCATTAGGGGTACTCCCTGGCGGCGTCTTGCCAACTTTTTTGATACACTTGCCAAAATAATATTATCATTTGATGAGGGAATATATCAAATTTAATAAATTTTATTTGTTTATATAAAATAATAATAAAAAAATAAATTTAAATTATAAAAAAGAATTTCCCGAATAATAAACAATAATATTTAAAATTGTGATCAGAAATCAGCTTAAAAAACAGACTCAAATCAAAAATAAATTTGAAATTCCAGAAAAAAATATAAATTCAAATATATATTTGAAATTTTAAACTGAGTTTTTTTGATTATAGAAAGAAGAAACTGGAGTCAAGAGAACAGCTGCAAAATTCTCATTTAAAGTCACATTTTCAAGAACGCACTCTTTATTTAAGACTGTAGATCTGAGTTTGAGGCTCAAGTTCTTACTTCAAGTGTTGAGCTAGTGTGCAACAAATAACTAACTGTAATCATATACATATATTTACATAATTGTAAGCTGATAATGGGGCACACAAAGTAAGTGTAAGTACGAAGACGCTGCTAGGCAAGTGTATATCCAATTCGACAAAGTTGTCACAACTTTCTTGTTCTTTTGCATTGCAGCCAAGTTTTGCTATTTGCCAGCTTTTTAGCATTGTTGCAATGATTTTCTATGGCTTATTGTGCGGGGCAACAAGAGCAGGAGCAGCAGCAGCAGCAGCAGCAGCAGCAGCAGCAAAAGCAGCAGCAGTAGCAGCAGCAGCAGCAGCAGCAGCAGCAGCAGCAGCAGCAGCAGCCGCAGCATCAGGTAAAGTTGAAATTTAAATAATACGAAATACACAAATAAAAGATTTTGTTGTTGTTGTTGTTGTTGTTGTTGTTGTTGCTGTTGTTGCTGCTGTTGTTGTTGGGAAGGGAGCGTACAAGATTGTGCATTGGGACGTGCCACAAAGCAGCAGCCAACATGGCGGATATCCGTGGCGACAATGCACACGATGAAAACTGCCAGCAGACGTAACGAGAAAAATGTCAAGGGCTGTGGCAAGGGGTAAGGGGCAGGCGTAGGGGGGAGTGGCATTTCAATAGAGTTGGCTTGAAGTATTAGGTTTGTTATTGTGTTTGGGCAACAACAAAAAGTGGCAAGACGGGAAAAAGATTTTCAACATCAATTTTATTTCGACTTGGCAACAACTTCAAACAATCCACAATTTATCATTCGATTTAGTTGAGTTTCGGAATAAGTAGCAGAAATTGAAAATAATCGAACAGTTTCCGGGCGTATTTTCCGGGGGGGGTTTGAAATATTGCTCAAGAGTTGGATAATAAACAACAAATTCAGGCAGAGAAATTGCTTTTCGTGGGTTAATGTTTCTGACATCGCAAAATTGCGACAATCAATTTAATTTGATTATTTTCTAAGGAACATCCCTTTCCGAATGCTTACTTAATTATTGTCGGCTTGAAATAAAGGTGAAATACTTGGAAAAGTATTGCGAAATTTAGACTTGAAGTTAGAACAGCTTGAAATGTTTGACTCTATATAAAAATGTGAATAATATATACAATCAGCTCAACTGTAAGTTAAGTTAAGCACAGCTGGATACTCCGAAAAGTCTTGGCTGATCAAGTAAATAAAATAGTTAGTTTAAGTATAAAGTATTTGTGCATGCTTTTAAGTAAAGTCAACTTAACACTAGAAATTGAAATGTACGGCTTTATCTCGACTTTCCCCACGCTCGACTCGTTCACCACTTTGGATAGACTTGTTTTCGTGTACACAAATCTAAGTGATTTATGGTTGACTATTAGTTGAATTTTGTATTTTGTAGATTGCTGCCAACTATCATTATCTACTGTTGCTGCCACACACACACACACACACACACACCCACAGACACACTCCTCAGATCCTTGCTGTGCTTTGCTGTCAGATGACATCACATTATGAGACCATTAAAATAAATTTCCAAAGCGTACAGCGTAAATAAATTTTGCTTACGTTGCACGTAACAAACACTCGTAACAACAACAACAGCAACAACAACAACAACAACAACAGCAACAAAAAATACAACATTCAGTTGTCAATTTTGCTAACAAATTCAATTTTTATGCGCATCAATTTGAACACACAGAGATTCCAAGGACTCAAGAAACGAGGACCAAGGAATCAGGCTGGAGGATGCAAGCAAGCATTTTTCCCTTCCTGTATTTATGTACTTCTAAGAGAGAGCAAGGCAGAGACATGCAGAGAGATGGTGACTGACAGACAGATAGAGAGAGAGAGAGAGAGAGAGAGAGAGAGTTGTGTGCTCCCCACGCAACTTCCGTTGCGTCAAAGGACGACATGTTCGCATATCAAAGGAGCGACTAGAAAAGGACGTTTAACTTAAATACATTTTGATATGTGTGCAGCAGCAAAATGAAGCAAATTCAAACTCAAATTTAAATAAAATATAAAAAAAGATGCCAAAAAATATACGCAAAAAATTGTGATACAATTTTTACCAGTTTAAACCCAAAAATTACAAAAATTGTTGAGTTTGATTTTTGACAACTTGAATATTACATTCAAATTACCACTGTACATATAAGTAAAAAAAAAAAAAAGAAGAAGAAGAACACTTGAAGCTGTGCTAAGCACTTGAAGCTTGCCAGATGCGGGGCTTTTTGAGCTGCGAGTAGCTTGCCACACATGTGAGGCAAGTTGTAAAGAGGCGCAACGCCTGGTGGTGGTGGGGGCGGATGAGGTAAGAGCGAGTTGTCATCAGTGCAGCCACCCTAAACGACAGACATCAGACATCAGGGGTGCTGTGTGTGGCATCGACTGCTGTGCAACATCAACAGCACTCGCACTTTGGCACACTCTCTTCGCACTTTGCACTTCACACGGCGGAAGCAGAAGAGCAATAAGAAGAAGAAGGAGCAGAAGGAGACGAAGAAGAAGAAGAAGAAGCTGGTTTCATTTTAATCCATTGAAACAATAAGCAGCTTTGTTCCTTGCCTCTCCCAGCGAACTTGTCACCCGCCCAGCAACCGTGTATTGTAACCCTTCCAAAAGTTCGACAAAAAGCTAAATTCAATGCTAAGGCTAAAGATACCCTGTGCTCTGACATTGCTGTAGAAATGGCAATTGAAAGCATACTCGAACTATTTGCAACTCATGCCGAAAATGGAGCTCAACACTTTTCTAAGAACCCATTTGTAACATTTGTAATTCAAATGTTTCGGTCTTACATTTCGATATTTATCGATTTTTGATATAATAATTGGAGTTATCAAAAGTTAGTCAAATATTCCACGATAAAACTCAACTCCTGCCTCTGCCTAGTTCTATTAACCCCAGTCTAACCCTTTTTAGCTAACAGGGTATGGAAGGGCAAAAACAAAAAGAAAGGAGAAAAAAAAACAACAACACCAAAGGCAGATTTCCGTTGTATTCAACACTGGCAAGTTTTAGCCTCGTGTTAGAACTCTTTCGGGGCTTTCAGTGTGTGTTTCTTTTCTTCTTTTTCACTCTCCACATTTTCACATTGTTGCCTCAAACGTCGCTGAAGTGCAAAGCAAATGCCAGACAATGAGTGGCGCCTTTCCGGGTTGCATTTCGGTAAGCTTGGCTCGTTCCACGCTAACCCCCAACAAGAATGCGAAGTTTTGAGTGCAACAGCATCCCCTGGCTGCATGTCTTAGCCTTGTGATGACAATGGCATCCCCGATTCCCATTCCAATTCTCTGATAAGCTGGTGTAATACTGGTGGTGTGCAGCTACCGCATGGTTTTGACTCCTTGAGAGTCTTGTCACTTAATGCATGTGGTAATTTTGATAAGAGATGGTTTCTAGTTAGCTGGTGTCTGTGTTGCAAGTGCCAATGACACCAGCTGAAAGTGCTGCTCTAGCAATAAATTATGGCTCATAACAATACAAGTGCTGAGAGCGAGAAAAGTGTCTGCACTATTTAGTATTGAATGGAAGCCATTCAATTGAGTCTAAAACTGCTCTTGAAGTCAGTTTAATAGTGAGTGCCCTAGTTGTAAAAGTAAATCTTTCTTGAGCTTAGTTGGCAGATTTTGTTTATATATAATTAAAATAGTAAGTTGAGTCTACTCAGTAAATGTAAAATAAAAGCCTTAAGTAAAGTTTATGCTCTACAAACAAAAGCGATTTAAGCAAGTAATATCCATGGGGAAGAACAGGCTCAGGATACTCACCGGTCTATTGGCAGGACACTGTAGACTGAGAAGTGAAATTGGGTATTTATAGTAGCGATGCATGCAGGTTTTGTGGACACGAGGAGGAATCCTCAATGCACATCCTAGCAGAATGCGTTGCCTTAATTAGGAAAAGATGCGGCATCCTAGGGCAGCATTTCATAAGGCCCAAGGAAATAGAAACCCTCAACCCAACAAATATCCTGGCATTCGTGCAGAAGCTGGGTATGATGGAAGAGCTGTAGGCTCAGAAAGGGGGCACAATAGACCTTATAGGCCGCAGTGCTGGTTTCCCCTACTATAATAATAATAAGTTTATGCTGGCTATGAAGAAAAAGTCTAAAGATAAATAATAATGAAATTCCAACTGTAAGCAACTGTTTTCGACACGTTGCACGACATTCATTTGCGATTTGTGCAACCGAAGCAAGAACAATAAATAAAAAGTAACAATTTTCTTGCCACTTTGTCAATTTAACAGCAACTTAACTTTCGGCAGTCGGTTTATTGATGCAAGCAAAGACAACAATTCATTTTGAGGTGCATGCAACACACAATTTCCTGCAGGCCTGACATCATCAACAAAAGGTGGTAAGGTAGCAAGTACTTGAATAAAGGGGTGAGCCAAAATGCGGTTTATGCTTGTTTTTTTTGCTCTCAACTTGATTAAAATGCAGTCAGGTTGAAATTTATCTTGACTTTGGCATTCCAATTGGGGTTATTCGTTTCTATTCTTCTTCTTGTTTTTCTTGTTTGGTCTTGGCCACAAATGAATTTCTTCTTCATTTCACATTTCACATTTTGTGGCTTCGGCTTACGGCCTCGATAAATACTACGTGCCGCAAAGGGCAGAATTGGCAGAATTCCTTTTGGCTTTTACGAGTCTCGTAATATTTGCGTTATGGGGTTGATGCGTATTTTTTTTCCTCTTTTCCCTTTATATTTATATATGCCATTCGATTCCGATGAGAAATGTGGGCGTGCATTTAATGAAGCTGCCACACAAAGGCAGCATTGTGTGCCAAGAAGTAGCCAAAAGCCAAAAGCCAAAAACCAAACTCAAATATTGAACTTATTGATTAAGTCAGCAGTTCGCAAAAGTTTCCTTTGTGGTTGACTTATTTATTTTTTTTCGTTGAAAGCTGTGTTGATGTAACAAACCATAAGTAAAAAAAAAAACATTTGCAGCTGGGGTTTATGTTGGTAAGTGGCAAGGCTTAGAACTCGATGTTGTAGTTTACATTGCTCAAATGAAGTCGAAGCAATCGAATTGAATCAGTTTGCTTCGCAGGCAACATCAAATAGCTTACAACTTAGCCAAGTCAACTTACGCACTTGATGCACTTAGCTCGTAAGTTTTCCAGCCAATCGAAATGGCTGTGGAGACTTCAGTTAAGATGCAACTTGCCAACTGGTTTCTGCGGCAGCTGCCTAATTAAAACATTTGACAGCATTCCAAATTTGTCATTGCAAATCAGCAGCTTCCCCAGAAGTAACCCAACACTCAACTCTGTCGCACACACATATAAGGCCATAACTATGCACATTTATGGATGATATATATATATATATATATGTATATGCACACATGGATATATGTATGTGTATGTGTACATACATTATGCATTTGTCGAGGCTGTCACACAGCGTGCAGTCCTCGTTTTGAGTTGCCGTTTATTGAGTCACTTAAGAGCTACGCAAATGAGTTAACACCTGGTAGGAAAGCTGGCAACGTGTTTTGTTGGGCTCTTGGGCAACCTACCGGCGGGTTTTGTGGTTTTATGCCGGGGGAGGAGGAAGGCAAAAGGTGGTCGCTGCTTTTGAATGCAAAATTATGCGACAAGCGAGGCGCAAAAACTGTGTGGCACACAGATAGTCTGAGAGACACTGCGAATGGAATAGAGATGTGGTTTGGTTGTTGTTGATGGCCTGGCTTGTACACTGAGAGAAAAAGCAACAACAAACACTAAAGTAAACAATATACATCAAAATGCAGAAAGTGATCAATTTTCCCTCATTCTCATTTTTAGCAACATTTTCTGGATTAGAGATTAAAACTCTTAATTTGAGGTTTTCTCTTCAGATTTATATACACTGATCACAATGATGGGAGACTACAGGTCTTAATGTAAGATTAAAATGCTAAATGTAAGACTAGAGTGAAAGAAATGAATTCAGTTTTCATTCAGAATCAAAATCAAGTTTATGTTATGCGATCGTTTTGTATCAATAACATAAATATCAATAAAATTATAACTGGTTTTAATTTTTTATTGCAGTGTATGCCGCTGCAACGTCCGCTGTGGCTGCCGTGGCTGCTGTGTGTGGTTATCTGCCACGCTTTGCAGCATGTCACGGCAGCAAATTGGCAGTTTCAGATAAAGATAATGTTATGGTTGAGGATGCTGCTTCAGCTTCTGCATTTGCCTCGGCTGCTTCACTTGCCGCATATAAAAACTTTTACTTTAGTAGGTGTCACATTTCTCTGCCACTCGCCCCCGTCCTTCTTTCCCCCGTTATCTGTGAATGCTCTTCTGACAAATAAAGCTTGCAATTTAAAACGAACATTTCGCTATTGCACTCGCTCTCTCTCTCTCCCGTTCTCTCTCTCTCTGTCTCTTTCAGAGTCTGAGCACTGAGCCACATTAATGTGGGTGAGCAGCCATAAAGCATAAGCTCTCTGAGCCATCATTTTTGGCATCGCCAGTAGTTGTCTCTCTCATTTTGCTTGCTAACGACTTTCTACTTAATTGCCAATTTCGCAGCGAAGCAGTGCGAAAAGCGAATAAAGCAAGGAATGAAAAAATAAAAACAAATTTAAAAGTAATGCAACAAAAAGTAGCCAACATTAATAAATTAATTAGCGAAGGGTGCGTACGGAAAGCATCTCAGCGCCCAGAAGAACTCTCAGCTGCCCAGCCGAGCGTAGACTCAATTAAAATTACGCAAGGAACTCGCAGGACAACTAAATGGGGGGTGTGGTGGGGGGACAGCTGGGTAGCCAACATAATAGACAGCGAGTGCAGGAAGTAAGCTAAGAAAATGTGAACGTAAGTAATGCTTTTACATAATTAAGTGAAAGACATCTCAAAGCTACTTTAAATATTAAAGTTTCAAATTTACGATTTTATGATATTTTAAGTCAATTAGCAGGTGCAACATGCTTTCGCAATGTGAACTGGCTTACAAGTTTACACAAGACTCTCGAAAATTGTTAGGCAACACAGCCTAAACTGCATTTATGGTTAAACGGAAGTAAATATTTGAAATATTGTTAAAGAAAACAAACGCAGTAAAAAGAAACGAAATCGTTCTTCTTCTAGCGGGGCAGAAGATATGTTTTCCAAATGTGACACTTTACGACAAAATCATGATATACTCAAATGTAAGCAGGTGTGGAAGTGCCCACTTTCAATGTGTTCATGGATGGAAAGTAGTTTATTCAAGCATATTTATAAGCAGGATTTTGGTTCCGTTTCTCTTCCCGGTAGAGATAAAGTGTTCGATTTTGATTAATTATAATAAATTTCGATTCGGCTTACTTCGGTTAACAGTTTCAGTTTCAAAAGTTCTGATATTGTCAGGAATCAAAATCAGATATCTCAGAAAGAAGTAATTCTTTTAAAAGCACTTTAATAGCCAAGCAAACTTATGCTGTTCCACACCAAATGATAATCAGAATGTTCATCATAAAAAAACGCTCAATATACGGTATTCAGTTGTTTATGACTGCCGCACCAGCCGCATGGTGTGGCATGGCAGGGGGTGTGGCGTGTGGGTCAAGACAGCCATGGCGTGGGCCTGGGAGTGCGAACCAAAGTGAAATTGCGCACATGGCAGGCATTAAGCGAAAATTAATGAAATTTTGCTTGTGCCAACAGTGGCGAGAGGTGGTTTAGACATGACTCGAAGCGATGTTGCTGATGCTGCTGCTCCGACTGCTGCTGCTGCTCATACTGCTGCTGATGCTAGTCCTGCTACTACTGTGCTTTATCTGACTGTTATCCTGCCATCAGCCATGAGCCTGATTGAGTTTGATGGCGATTGTGTGCGCCAACTGCGCGCCGCTGATTCTGAATCTGCTGCTGCCTCTGCCTCCGCTTCTGGCTTGATTGCAATTTTCAAAACCAACAACAGCTGGCAGGAGCAGCGCGGAACAGACAGGAGCAGCCTGCGGCCGGGCCAGCAGCATACCAATCAAACCAATGGCTCTTTCAGGTGAGTCAGGAGAGTCAGCTGAATCTACTCAGTTGAGTAGTCAGTTGAAGCTTGCGCCCCGTCAGTCATTAATGCCTCGAGGCACGGCATACTGCCAAGCCACATTAGATTTTGCCTGCTGAATTGATGAGTTGGCTTTAAGAGCCAGTGAGCTTTAAGCCCATAAATAACTCTTTCTCTGGCAAATGCATTGACCCGAAAATGCCTCTGATAAACATTGGCTGCTGTGACTTGTGCGTTTTGATTGAATTTGCATTGCTTTGCATTAATCGGCAGCCAGCCAAATGATTTTAGCTGCCAGCCAAATGTGATTTACAAGCTCAACATTTACCAAATGAATCTTTTCAAAAATTCAGCAACTACAAATTTATTGTGAATACTTATGCATGCATGTATTTGTAATTGTTTTTGTATTGATTATACAAATTAATTTGTTTCAAATATTGAATTTATTATTATGTTTGATTTATTCGCAGCCAAGAGCAACATTTTCCATTTCCAACATCAATTTGACGAGTAATTTTGTTGCCTGAGGTTTGCTTATGCAACATTGCCCAACATTAATTTGAGCATCGATGATGCCGCTTTCAGAGCCATTTTATTTATGGGCTTTAATATATTTTAAACTTTTTTTTAACTATATTTTAATATTTTATTTAATAATAATAATAATAATAAATAAAAATGATCTTTTATATGTGATTGCAATTTATTTCTTAGAATGCATTTTCGGTTTGCCTTATAGAAGCATATAATCCGGCCAACTTAACAGCTGCTTTTTTATTTTTAGTATAGCTATAACTTTACCGTATTAACTAGTAAAAATGCTCTTTAAGTGCCATAAAATTACACTAGAAGCGTAGCAGAAAACTGATTATAGTTTTAGGTCGCACCTAATAGGCAGCTAGCCATGGTAAAGCCTGCACAAGCAGGGCCAAAGCCATTCAGGCAATATTCAACCCATAATCACATATTGCTGCGCAGAAAAGTATGCTATGAAAATTGTTCAACGTGTTGTCACATAAAAAAAGCAAGAAAAACCATGGCGTTTGAGGCTAATGCTTCTTGATGCTGATGCTGATTTGTGTGTGGCATGTGCCGCATACTAAAAAGATGGCATTATCAACGTGGCACGCCCACCATTTAAGCAAAATGCTCAAGTTGAGTGATGGGAAATTGCTAAAATTAAAAGTAAATATGCGAACATTTTGTAAATGTTTACCAGCAACAACAGCTGGCTATTGTTGTTGTAATTGTTGTTGTTGTTGTTGTCTGTAATGCGAACTCGCATTGAATAAAGTTGAAATCATTGAAAATGGCACTGCAATTCACACACAATCTCCAGTTGGCCATGTTGACCAGTTGACCATGCTGTCACTAAAGACCTCAACTCCCTGTCAGATTTTTGTGATGCTGCCTGCTGCTTGCTGCCTGATGTTATTGTTGTTGTTGTTGTTGTTAGTGTTGCTGTGGTAAACACCAAATGCGCAGCACCAGCGAGCATTTTGCATTTTAATGAGTAAACGTTGAGGGGGGTCGCTTACATTTGGTAGCCACTGTATGCATGGGTGTGTTAAAGTTAACACTGCCAGAGTGCCCCCAATGGACACGGTTCGACGGGGTCGCCGCACAACTCCATGTTGGCACTGCAAAAACAAATTTGAACCAAAGCCCACATAGTTGGACCTCCCCTCTCTTTCCCTTTCTGCACCCCGCTCACTAACCATTTTTTTGTTTTACTTTTGCATTTTGGTCAAAGAACCCTGTTGAACAATTTGTATTTGCCATGTGAAAACAAAATGGCTAACGTGGAGACAGCTCAAAAGTCCACCTGCTGTTTGCATTGTTCAATGTTCGAAAGCGATATTAAGCGAAAAAACGCGAGCATATTGCATTTGTGTATTTTGCATTTCGCATTCACGGCTCGATGATTTAAATCGTGTGCCAAATGGACAAGCCCATTAAGCAGCAAGTGCGCCAAAATAGAATATTGTTTTCAGCTTTTTTAACACCTTTTAGGATTGATTTTAATATAGATTATAAATAATTGAATTGAAAAATGAGTTGGTTTTAAATTAGTTTACTGAGCTGTGCTCAAATCTGTCAAAGACTGCCATCAAAATTGCATTCATTCAAGTATAATCCTTTTAAAGAGCTCCATTCATATTTGCATTTATAAAAAATGGATAAAAAAACCTACGCAGGGATTGAAAAAATACGCATCTAAAAAACGCTGCCATTAATTGAATGTGAAATTTGTGCAATGTTATGTACAGAAATGAATTTTTAAAACAATATTGATTTAAGGCAAGCTTAAAGTAAACACAGATTTAAATTTGCCAAACTTACATATTTATTTTTGGTATTAGCAACAGACAAAAGGGAAAAAAGTGTTGAAAATATGCCTAAAAATAAGGTGCGAAATTTGTATGGCCAACAATTTGCAGCGACTAATTTGATTAGCAAGCGCTGGGGCATGAGGCATGCGACAAAATCAAAATCATTGACATGTAACCATTTTATGGATCAACTGGCAAAGCCACGCACAATTTTAAGTGGGCGCACGATTGGGAGGCGTGGCTTGTCATTTCGGAATTGAGATTGATGATTTGTTGCAGCTCAAATCAAGTGGAAAGACTGCTCCTGCTCCTGCTGCTGCTGCTGCTGCTGTTGCTGCTGTAGTGTGCGCATACTGCTCGTAAGCAGTATCAAAATAACTTCACTTTGGCGTGCGCTGCTAATTAGACCATGACGTGTTTGTTTCCTCTTGCTGTGTGTGTGTGTGTAAGTGTGTATGTGTGTGTGTGTGTAGATGAGTGCTTGTATTCCTGTGCTGTTCTTGTTGGTCAACTAACAACAAACGACGCCCACACAAATCACAAATCACAGCAATCACTAGCTGACTGCGATAAATAACTGCCGTAATTGAAGTAAATGTCTACACAGTAAAAACTAAATGGTTTCCATAATTCCAAAATGCGAATCGCTATACAAGATACGTACTAGAATGGAAAGTTAAGATCTACAATCGGAAGTATTTTTGAATAAAATAATAAAGAAAAAACAACTGGCTTGATTAAAGTTTTCAAATCAGATTTTTAGATTAAGATTTTTTTTTACATAGCATTCAGCAATTGACACAGTGCATTATGCCAAACGCTGCATTGCAGTGTGTCATTTGCTGGATGCTATGCCAAATAACAAGGGATCGACAACAATTTTGGACATGTGCTTAAAGATATATAAATAAGTGAATAAATAATCTATCACAGATTTTTACACTATTGGAAAATATTCACATATGAGCATTGTGTTTTTTGCCGTGTAGCTCTGCCACGCCCCCTCTCCGACACACCATCCGTTTTTTGTAATGCAAATCCACATGCCGTATATACACAGGGCCTGCTTGGCAAATAGTTGAGACCTTTTGGCTATTCCGGTACGGACAACAGTCCGTCCGTTCGTTCGTCCGTCCGTTTGTCCGTGCATTGGTCAGTTTATTTCACTAGCCGTTGGGTTGGTTATATTATTTGTGCCATGAATTATTACTGCGGCGTTGGCCAAAACGGATGTGCGAACGCAAGCAATACAAATGGCAAACAAGGCGCAAAATGCAATTGCAAAGCACTCTCAAGGATTTTTATCCTTGCGCCGCGAGGGCGTGGCCAGCCGTAAGGCAAAGTGGCAAGTTTGTTGCTACTTTATGGTTACTTTTTTTTCCTCTCTTTGCAACACGTACTGACGTAAACTTTAATAGAACTTTGTAGTTTTCATTGGAACAAATACATTTTTGCACTTTTTCCTTTTGGCATTTAGTGGCCAGCGAAGCTGACTGCTCGGAAAATTGAAAAAGCAATTTATCAAAAAACGCAAAGCAATTGAAAATGGTGTGTTGAATTTTTTATTGTTTGATTGATTGACAGTTTGATTGATATTGATCGCGCTAAATGGCATTTTCATTCAAAAGCAGCTAAACTAATGTGTTTGAGTTGGCAAACGTAATTTAACAGTAAATCAATAAGCGATAAATAAACTTTAATTGCGTTTATTGTTACAGCTTAGACCAAAGTTCAGTTGGCTTAGCTTAGTTAGTTTTGTTATCTAGTTATGGTTCGTATGCAGTTTGCTTTTGACTCTCAATTCAAAACATTTATCAATGCTGACAACTAATTGAAAATTCTGCAAAATTTCCGACAAATCGGAAATGTTGCAGACAGAGAAAAAAATAATCCTGTCAGCGGCAGTTTTTGGCTGCAAAAGCCGCAAAGCGAAGTTGCAGCCACAAACTAATCGAAAGAGACAGGCGAAACGAAATAAATGGCTAAAAGCCAAAAGCACCGAATGCCAGACTAAACGCCTGAGGGGCCATTGGCTATACAAAAGGCAAACACACACGTGCGCACACACACACACACACACACACACGCACACAGAGCCAGAATGGCAGCAAAATGGCGCCCTTTAGATTTGAGTAGCCACGTTTTGTTGCCATGGCAGCAGCAGCAGCCTCTGTAGCCACCGAAATCTACTCGTAATGCCATTTTCATTCCTGTTGTTGTTGTTGCTGTTGTTTTGGACAAAATGGCGGCCAGTGTAAATGCAATGGCCAAAGCATAAAATATAATGGCGTCCAATGTTAAATAATGGCGCACATTTGTGCAGTCAAAACAGGAAATGCTCGTAGAAAACTAAGCGACAAATGGAATAATAACGCCAAATCGCAGACGAAGAGAGAGAGTTGAAGAGTGAAAGGGAGATAGAGAGATAGAGACGAACAGCTAGACAAGCTGCCAAAATGCGAAAAGTAAACACAGACAAACGTGGCAGGAACTCCGCAGCAGCAAAAGTTATGTACAGCTAAATGCTTGATGGGGTAAAAGTTGCCAACAGTTGGGCTTGTTTTATTTGTTCTTCTTTTTGGCCAACGCTAGACAGAATGCGACGGAGCGTACAAATTTGGGTGGCTGTCAATAAAGTTGTTAGACCCACTGTAGTTGCCTTTGTTGTTGTTGTTGCTTAACACTGCTGTTGCCATAAGCCGCGCTTATTGTAATTCATAGAAAGTGCCTGAACAACTTGATCGACTTAAAGTCGAAACAATTTAACTTTGCAGACCTTCACATTTGTGGGATCGGAGTGGCCATAGCTATGCATATCTTTTCAACACATACTAACACAAATAATCATATTTTCCAGACATGTAATAAATATTACATAATATTAAAAGTTGTCCCCCCTAGTCCCGCATATTTGCTTATTAGAAACTTTAAAACAGTCGAAATTCAACTTTTCATATACATATCAAGAGATTTTAAGAATTTATTAAAATTTCCTACAAATATTTCTTCACAAATAATGCCAAGCCACAATTATTTTTTGCTCATCTTCATTCCAAAATGAATTTCCTTCGGGCAGCCAACTGTGAAATCTCTACTTTAATGCATTTTGAGCTCAGCTTTTGTTTTTTTAAATTTGTTGCATATATTTGAAGCAAAATATATCAACACTCAGCTAAAAATTGGTTGAAACAGCACAATTTAAACTTTTCATTATTTTGCATGTTATTTTTCTGTTATTTTTGTTTGCTGAATTCATTTCCGAGTGCGCGAAATTGATGCGAAAATGTTGCACTAAAAACAAATTGAATTTTTGTTGCGTGACGTTGGACAAAGGCGTGAAGAGAGGGAGTAACAACTGCCTAATACTCTGTTGCTGCTGTGCTAACACTAAGGGGCTTAAGAATTTCCCGATGGCAACGATTTTCACATTTTCGAGAGAATTCATTGAGCTTAATCTGAAAAAGAAAACAAATTTAGGCAAATAAACACTAAAATATTCTTCACTAGAAAATTGGCCAAATACTTTTTTTTTTCTCTGCTGCGAATAGTGGATGGCCAACGTGGTTTATGGCAGCTGTTTAGAGCCGAAGAGAGAAAACCCCAGAAACCTAATCACATACACAAAACAGCCTTTGCCACGCCCAGTTATCAAATTGTACGCTTCGCTTGACCAAAAAGCAATTCGAATTTTCCAAAGCATACTGTGAAGGGCCGGGCAAGAAAACGTGTATGTGAAGCAAAGTGAAAGCTGTGCTAAAAACAAACAGAAAAACACAATAATGTTTGCAAATTTGCTTCTCGTTTGTTTTTACTCGCTTTTGGCATTTGCTGCCTGGTCCACATAGTCATCATTAAGTGCAAAATAAAACATAACAAGCTCTCCGATGTTGTTCTTATCGTATCTCTCGAGTGTTGTGCTCGCCTTGCCTGACACAAATACGAGCTCACATGAAAATCGGAAACACCAGAGTAATTTTCCTTGTTAAATGATTTCTACACGTAACAAAAGTTGATGCCATTTTCATGTATTATTCATTTGCTTCAAACAATTTATTGAGTGTTTGTGGGCATTTCGAGTTGTTGTTGTTTTTCAGCTTCAATAATTGCTTTTAGTTTCACTTTAATTGGGTTTTTGTTTAGCCTTACAGCAAAAATAAATCAAAATAAGCAAAATGATAGTTTGCATATAAACTTGCAACAATTCCATTAAGTTCCAACAGGCCACAAGGTAGAAAATGTAGGTGGATGTGGAAAAGTGTAATTATAAAAATGGATATTGAACCGAATCGTGTTGCGGTTTCGGTTCTGGCACGTAAAGTGGTTTATCCTGGCTATAAAATTCCAAATTTCAATCGATAAAAATAACGCCTTTCATAACCATCATAAAGTCTAATCAAATACAATACAATAGATTACCCAAAAAGGCTGATTCTTGTTTTTCGGGCATTCTTCTAACAAAATAACAGCAATTTTAAGTCAAATTGGGCCATCGACTGTTTTTATTGTGCATATTTCTAGTAAACGGCTTCAAATAATTTCCAAATAATTGCCATAGGAACCGCACTAATCTCAACAGCTTGCCGTCAGCCAAACCGCACAACAAATACAATTCCAATTACATTTTTGACAGCCAACTCTTCAGCAAACAAGAGCAACAACAACAGCAACAAAATTGCCACAAAGCTACAACAACATCAGCAATTTAATCGTTAACAATCATATTGAGTGTCAAAATTGTTGGCTAGCTAAGCGATTTGCATTTTTAATTTGGGTTAAGATTGCTCACTTACACATACATACATCTATGTTGGGCAGTATATATACATATATATATGTATATAGTTCACTTAGAGCAGACAAAGGTAAGGTTGAGTCTCAGAGCATGTTTTTAGTCCGCAAGCCAAAAAGCCAGCTGTGTGGCACACTTGTTGTTCTTGTGCGTTTTCCATTGTTTTTGCAAGTCTTTCGCTGCCACCGAAGGTTGCACAACAACAGCAACAACAACTAAAACAACTGCAAAAACATCTACCACCAAAAACTTCAACTCAAACACACTCAGAGAAAATTGGTTTTTCAAGTACTTGCAACATATTTCAAGCACAAATTGTTCTTTCATTCTTAAAGTGATATTAAAAATATTTAATTAAGTTTTAACAATCAACTCGTCAAAATGGAACAACAATCGCAACCTTAACTTTATCGATTTAAGTTCTGAACCATTTCAAAACTGAACCTGATCTATAACTCAACATTTTTGTAATAGGCACTTGGCTGAACCGATAATTTCAGTCTATAATCTAACAGAACGAAACCAAATACGTGTAAAATATTTGAAATCAATGCATTATCCTTAAAAGAACTTCTACACTTTTCCAAATTTAAAAAACAAGTTTGAGTCTACTGAATTTCCTTAATTCTTAGCTGTGTTTTTCTTCCTCTGTACACTCAATGTATACCTAAAAAAAAAGGCCTGGAATTTGATGGAAAAATGCTTAGTGGCTTTTCTTCGAGTGCATTCACACAGAAATTTGTATGCGTACAATATATGAATTTTATGTAGCGTAAACTAAAACTTGCTAAACATTCAGCATGCTCGGCTGTCGCATTGAAAAGCTCGCAGATGTGCAACTTCCCCGCCTCCCATTTGCCCCCCTTTACTGACCCTTTTCACTGCCTCTTCGTGTCGCGTCGAGCATATAGAAAATGTATGCCGCGAAACTTTGCGCTGTGCGATTTCCTCAGCGTGGCAGCAGCAGCTCTTCAAAATTTAGGCCAAAACACTTTGGAGCCAGAAGAGCAACGCGATGTAACAGCAGTAGCAGTAGCAGTAGCAGTAGCAGTAGCAGTAGCAGTAGCAGTAGCAGTGGCAGTAGCAGTAGCAGTGGCAGTAACAGCAACAGCAGCAGCTTCAGCAGCAGCAGCAGTAGCAACAGCAGCAGCGCAGCAACAGCAGCAGCGCAGCAACAGCAGCAGCTTCAGCAGCGGCAGCAGCATCATCAGCATCAGCAGCAGTAGCAACAGCAGCAGCGCAGCAACAGCAGCAGCGGCTCTTTCTCTTGGCTGCGAGGTCGGGCAGTGAATGGATGAATGAATGGTTGGGTGGATGGATGGATGGCAACTGCTGCAGCCCCAAATAAGAGCAACAACAACAAAAACATCAGCAGAAACCATAAAATGAAATATGCCATAAATGATATTTACTCAATGTTATATTTCATATTATTTTTGCTATTTTTGCTCGACCCGTGCTAAACATGTGCTTCATAATTCAGCAGGGAAACTTTCGAAATTCAACGGAATATTTAAATGGGGAAAAGGGGTCCGTAAATTGAAAAATAAAATAAATCCTTGCACAACAACAACAGCATTTACACTCCCTCTCTATCTCTTTCTCTCTCTCTATCTTTTACTCTCTCTTTCTCGCTGGCATCTCTAATTTATTCGACTGCATTTAGTTTCTACTTTATGTGTTGGCATTAGTAAAATAAATAACTGCGATATAATCGTAAAAAACAAAATGAATAGTTGCAAATTGTTGGAATTTACACATAAATTTGTGCTCAAAAATTGTGAGTCTAAATTAAAATTTAAAAAAAACGTTTTAGCTTTAAAATTTGGCTTTAAAATTGGTATCTGACCATGATTAATTTGAGATGGTTTTCAAAATTGGGTAACTAAGAAATGTGCATAAGCAGTTTTGACCAATTACCTGAAGCACTTTTTAAAGTCAAAATTTGAGCATGAAAATGAAGTCAGAATTAAGAATTAAGTCGACCAAAAATACCTAGGATATAAAAATCGGTTTTGTCAAAGTTATGGCCATGGAAAGTTTTCCTCCAAACCTTGAGACACTTTTTCCAGACATCTTTTTAAGATGGAAATCGAGTCAAAGTCGCGTTGAATGCAAAATTAATGGTCTTTTTTTTGTTCGTCTTTGAAAGTGCCTAAACAAAATTCAAAACTTATTCGTTAGCCAAAAAAAGAGTCTCAAAAAGGTATATATTTTATGGACACACAATATTAATGCATGATCAAAAATGAACCACAAAAATGGGCAAGTTGCATAAGCCAAACATATGTGAGCAAAAGCTGAAGCAGTTTGCAACCGAATCGTTGCCTTGAGCCTCGACGAGTTTGTCTTGCCAGAACTTAAGTGTCTTTCTTGCATGCATATAAAACACGAAATTAATGCTTAATTAGGCGTGTTGCGTTTGTCTGTCAAGCAGCAAAACAGTTCGTTTAAGCCAACACACCCTGCATGTGTGTGTGATACAACTTTGTGAGTTTGGAGCATGGAAACTGACTCGATTTCATGACTTGGCTCGAG
This sequence comes from Drosophila nr. medialis 2 BK-2023a, assembly GCA_035044325.1. Classification (NCBI taxonomy): domain Eukaryota; kingdom Metazoa; phylum Arthropoda; class Insecta; order Diptera; family Drosophilidae; genus Drosophila; species Drosophila nr. medialis 2 BK-2023a. Next base: position 1,247,657 of record JAWNMH010000393.1, read on the forward strand.
CGCAAAACTTAAAATTTGCATATTCATAATTTACGAGGCAGAAGAAGTAAAAGTTGCACTCCCATTGTCCTCTTCTTATTCTTGTTGCACCCCTCATTTATGTCTGTGGCAGTAAAAATTAGTAATACTGTTGCACAGTTGCATGTTCTACACTCAGCAGCTGCAGTTTATGACGTTTTATCTAAGTACTATTTCAAACAAGCCACTCCACCTTCAAGGTTTTTAGCCGCACTCGAAAGTTTTGGCGGGTCCTGTGTCTCTAATATTATCTCGACATTAGTTTTGCCTGAGCTTTTTCTCTTGTTCGTCGCTTACAAAGTTTTTTATCGCAAACCCAAAAAATAAATTATAAAACACAACAAGTAAAACAGTTAAATCCTGTGAGAGCACAAAGTTTAATAATGGGACACAAGTCACCTATCTTTTTTCGTGTTTTCCAATCTTTGAATTGAAGCTGAAACAGCAGCCCGTAACTTGCCACTTGCCACAAGCCACAAGCCACCTGCAGCACACACATACTCTAGGGAGCAGAAGGATGAGGGAGGGCTGCCACGAGCAACTGCATAGCATTCCATTAAGAACGCTCAACTTTTGCCGTTGGTTGCCGTTGTACACAACAACTGTGTCCTGTTTCTGCAACAATGTTGCTGTTATTGTGTTTTGCATGCGTGCAAGTTTTCATTTTTCATGCAGCGCATAAATTTCATGCCTCGACCCTTTGTAAATGGCACATAAAACAACAACGGATAACACAGGAAGGATCAAATTCAGTGACGTGTAACGAGATTGACTAGGGAATACCCTGCACCCAGCTGGCTGTTGATAAAAAACACATTCGTTGCAACTTGCATGGAAGTATGTTTTCAATTTGGGGCAGAGCCGTTTCAAGTGTAATAAACTTAAAATGTGAATCATTTACTAAGCTAAAATACATACGTTGCTACTGAATGAATGAATATGTATGTATGCTTAGGTAAAATATTCTAAAATCAGTTACTGGAAAGCAAGGCTCTACCTGAAAGCCAAGTACACTTCCTTTCTCACAATATGTTTACAGGGTATAAGCAATAACAGTTAGCCTTTCCCTTTCTCACCCTTTTTTTCTTGACACTTTTAGCTTTTCTTTTCAATTTGGGTTTGCCTGCATGGCCTGTGCATTAGTGAAGGAATGTCAAAGCATAAAAAACGACATCAACAACAAAATTCAACCCTTGAAGCAGTGCACACATTTTGCTGTTTTTTTTCTTCTCGTTTGTTTTCTTTTTTTGGTCAAAACAATGCGCTTGCAAATTGCTAAAACAAACACGCGTTCCATTCAAGTGGAGCAACGCAATCAACTCCCCGCTCACATAACTAACCCCCCTTCATTCCAGCAGTCCTTTAGCTATGTTTGAAATCAGTACCAAATCATGCGTTTATTCTTAACACACACCCCAAAAAGGGGGTTGCGAGAGGGTTCCTTCTAATTGTTGCGAGCATTTTCCTGTTGGACTTGGCACGCGACCGCATTATAACCCAACCCCTGAAATAAGCACAGCTCTGGCATGCTCCCTGGCAGGATAATTCACGGGCTCTCTCTCGTCTGCGTCTGCTCAGCAGCTGTTTGGCATTCCATTTCGTTTCGTAGCGTTCCATTTCATTTCGTTTCACTAGCAGTATCTCTCCTGGCTGCTCTCTCTCTCCCTCTCTCTGTCTGATGTGTATTGGCGTAGCATTTTAAATGAATGAAAAATGTTTGTCGTAAATTTGTTGTACAGGAAAATAGAAAATGGAAAATAGACGAAAAACTAACTAACAAGTTGCCTACGCATTGTTAAGTGTTATTTGTGTTTTTTTTTGGTTTTTGGTTTTTCCTTTCCATTCTGCTAAATGAATTATGTTTATCTGGCATTTATGTCCTGGCGCGCACAAGTGGCCCAACAGTCCGTCTCCCTGTCCCGCTCTGGCCCGCTCTGCCCCTCTGGCATAGTATTTATGACTATGTAGTTTTTTCTTTCATTGCTGCCTGTGCGTGACAAACATGAACTCGAGTTGCAAGAGGCAAGAACCGTAATAATCAGTACTACAACACATGTGTGTGCAACGCATACCAAATTTGAAGTGCCCCTCTTCTCAGATACATGATATATATAGACACATACATACATATACATATATGTGTGTGTATTGATTGGATGGATGGCAAGTGCCTTGGGATAAGGATAATGATTTTAGAGTCGGCCATTTGTAGTCAAGTGGCTTGTTGAGTTTTCTTTTGTTTTTCAAATTAGGACACTTGAGAATTTTCACTGTATACATTTTTTTAGTAACTACTCTTACGGAGAACACAACAAATTGTGCTGAGAAGAGTTTTTTGGTTGCTCCTAGGAATTATAAGTATTGGTAAATGCTAACTAGAGTAAACTTCTGGAAATACAGATAACTTCTGTGATCCACACGCAGCTTTCATGCAACTCTGTGCAGCATATGAAGCTAAGTGATGGATAACGGGCAATCCCTGTTGCAACTCAATCAAAGTAATCACTTCACAGCTTTCATTCACTTTTTACGGTGGTGCACTTAAGAACCACATGCATTTTTTATAAGTGCAATCTTCTTTCGAGTGCATTAAGCAAACCAATAAAAATTGTATGCAAAATCAACAGTGGCAAGCGCATAAGGTGCACAAATAAAACAGATGAAGTGCAACGAAGTTATTGCAACTGCAAACATCAATGAATTTATGAAACATTTTTTAATTAACTGGCAGACAGACAGACAGTCTGATAGACAGAACTATAAAAAGTCACAGCTACCAGCCCCAACACAGAGCATCCATACCATGCCCAGACCCAAAACGAGACCCAGTCTACAATGCCCATCACAATTAGCGAGTGCAATGCGGAAAAAGAGCAGCAGCTGCAAATAAAAACAATGATTTAATATTCTTCTAGTCGAGATTGATAGACTAGCAACTATTCTGTATACTATTCCAGAATTGTGCACGATTTTTTTTTATAATATTTCAACTATGAAATTATTTTAAATACAATTTTTAAGCCATGAGTTGAGGCCATGAGTTCAGTTGTACATCAATTTGGTCTCTGATATTATCAAGATATATATATATATATATATATGTATCGAATGTTAAAGCCAATTATTTCCGTATTATCTCTGTTCATAACATTTGACTGTCCTTATCAAGGAGCTATAAGCTTTTTAGAATTTTTGGCCTAATTGGATATGTTTGGGGTTTCAACAAGCCTTTGCAATAAATGTTGAATAAATGTTTATATTTTCATAAATTTTAAATTTTATTTTGAATTTTGACATAAATTTGAAATTTTAATTTTGTATATTTATTTCATAAACCCTTTTTTAAAAATGGTGCACAATTTGAAGCATTTTCATAAAATCAGCTGCATTTTACAGGGTATATGGCGACAGCAAACGTCAGCCAGACATTTAAGTTACAGACGGCTGCTGCTGCTGTGTGTGTGTGTGTGGGGGGGGGGGGTGTATTTTTTACAACAATTGATTAGCCTGTCTGTCAGTTGGTTGAACTTTTTGTGACTCATGTCAAATTGGCAACATTGGCACCAATGACGTTCGGTCACTTTTGCTTATCCAACGAATCAGCGAAGCGGACAGTTAAACAGACAGTCAGACAGACAGATAGACAGCCAGTCTGTCAGTCATTGATTCAGTCTGCCAGTGAGGTATGCAGATAGTCAGATGGGTTGACACAGTTGATTGGCTGCTCAGTTAAAGTCCTTTGCCATGTTAGGAATGCTTCAATATTTGCTTATTGAGTTCCACTTGAAATAACTGCCCAGCAAACCAAACAAGCAACTGGCAAACGACAAAGGCATTTCTCTCTCTCTCTCTCTATATATATATATATATATATATATATATATGTATATGCGTACACTTTCATCTTTTTGTGATATCCTTCGTACGTAATTACTTGTCATGGCAACCAAATATTTGAATATCCACAGTGGGATAAAAGCAACCACACTTTATCCTTCCTTGTAAAATTTTGTGAGTTTTCATTTGCAGCACTTTTCGTCTCTGAGTGGCCAGCACCAAATTCTCTATTTTAACTGCTGTTGACAGTCGTAATGAAAATTCGATAGTTTCTCTGTGTATGTTTTCAGTTGAAGTGGTTTCCCTACCAAAATGGCTGAAATTTGATTTGATTTATTTGCGCTTTGTTGCCATCGATGTGAACAGCATTTGACATTTGGAAATGTTTAATGACTTTGCCATTCAACGTTCCCATAAGCTGCCTACATTTAGCCATAAATATGCTCGCAACGTATTCCATTAAACCCGTTTAGTCATTTTAATTGCTTGGCCAAAGTCAAGTTGCGTCTGCATCGGCTATTAAGGGATTGCTGCTTATTTGTCTGCTCAAATTTGAATATGTCTCCGCATTTAGTTGTCAAGGCCTCGAGACATTTAAGCTACATTATGAGATACCAGACAGAGAGAGAGAGAGAGAGAGTGAGTGCAAGAGAGAGAGAGACCAAGTGGAAAACTGAAACTGACAATCCAATTATGAAAATCAAACTGAAGCTGTAATGACACAATGTTTAGAACTGAGCCTAATTACAAAAACAGTGCTCGAACTTTGCACAGCATTTTGACACGAGATAAATCCAAGTAAAACGCTGAAAAGAAGAAGAAAACAAGAAACTCTGAATCTATTTTAAAGTATCGATCGAAACTGGAACTTTAAAGTCACTAAGATCAACTTTTTATACAGCTTGGATAAATTGATTTAGCTTTGATTCTGATCAGGAAAATATATGTAATATACGTGGACACTTTGTTCTGCCTGCCACATCCTTTAAGGCAAATTAATTTCACCCACTTTAAAAACTTTTAAAGGGTTCAGGGAATAATTATCGATAGTAAATTTGCGGATGCCTATCGACCACTAAAGTAGCTGAAGAATTTACTAGACTCACCGTTATGTCCCATATTCGTGATGATGACCCAAAAATCGATGGTCTTATCCGGACCGAGTTCCTCGTAGTCCCACTTCTTCTTGACACGCACGGCGCCATTTGTTTCGACCGTTACCCAGGGATTATCGTCACGTATTTTGAACGTCTCCTTGTCCGTTTCCTTCTCCAGTTGGAAGACGGATTTGCCCTCGGTGTCGCCATCGGCTTCGGTGAATTCGATCCGTTTTGTGGGACGGACAGCTCGTGTCACGCGTCGCTTTTCACGATGATGCGAATGTGCATTGACCTCGTCGTGCTCCAAATGCTGCATGATGAACGATACCGGTTCGGGTGCCAGGAATTCGAGTAGCACTTTAGCTGGCTGAGCGCTGAGCAAACTGGGATAGCGTAGATCGTGAGCAATCACCTCAAGGAGCAGTTCATTCGTCGAGGGTTCTCCTGCCAACATTAGTTCACCCGTTTGGGGCACGATGATGACCACATTGCTGGGCGATTTCAGGCGATAGGCAATCTTATCGCCATCGGCATCGGTTGCCTCCACTTTGCCCAAAATGGCGAATCGTTGCCAAATAATGCTATTGTTGCTCTCCATATTCTGTGACTTTTTGCCCACGATGGCGAATTTATAATCCTGCGATTTGAAGACGGGTCGATTATCATTCTCATCGAGCACGGTGATTTGTATTTTGGACACTGTCTTGTCCACACCACCCACATCGGATGCCTCCACGGAGAGATCATAGTGAGCACGCTCCTCCCTATCCAAGGGACGATTGGTGACCAGCCACACACCCGACTCATCATCGCCCTCAATTGTCAGGGACTTGGCATTGGATTGGACATTCTGATTGGCACGACGCTCCTGCAAAGCGAAGGCATCGTCCACATTGCCATCGATGATGGTGTAGCGCACCTTCTTCGGCTTGGCCAACTCCTCGTCCAAGATGGAGCCACTGAATGCCTGCATTAGGGGTACGCCCCTTACCCGTGTGCCAGCTGGATGATTTTCACGCACCTCACCGCTGGCATCGAGCAGGGAGCCCGAAAAGCGCAACATATCCTTGCGATGCATTACAAACAGTTGCAAGTTGTGCGTATTAGTGGCATTCGGCGTCTGTTCGACAACAATCAGCTGCACAGGGCGATTAATCAGCGGAGATATATCCGCGGTGGTCATAACAACGCCATCATCGAGCACAGTGAAATATTTGGAGTAATCGCTGTCCAGCATGCGATAGGCAGCATTGCCAGCAGCAGTTGCTGCTGTCTTATTGTTCGAGTGCTGCTGCTGCTGTTGCAGTGGATGCGTTTTGAATTTCTTGATGCTAAATCCGGGATAGGTATCATGTGGCAACACTAGCGACATTTCACTGTGCTGGCGCTGATGCTGTTGCTGCTGTTGGGCCAAGGTACTTTCCACATCTCCCGGACTGCCAGCGAGCATTCGAGCCGCATTCTCTGCACTGAGTCCGGCATAGCTAGTTGGGGTCTGTTGCTGCTGCTCGGTTGCTGTTGCCACAGTTAGTAGCAACAGTGACAGCATCATTGGCAGCAACATGTGTGGCATGCTTTTAATGCGTATCCTTAGCGGTTGATGTCCTCCTCGCCCCATGGGCGCCAACGGGCAACGTCGTGCCGCCATTTGTTGACTGGTGGCACGCGTTGAGCGTTGTTGTTGTTCTGTTTACCTCAGTTGTTGTTGTTGTTGCTGTTGTTGTTGTTACTGCTTCCTGGTTGTGTTTATTTTCGTTGTGTGTTTTTTTGTTTTTCGTTTTAATTGTTGATTTTACAAGTTGCACGAGAATTATGCATCGAGTTTGATTTTGACCCACTTGGGCTTTAAATGGGAACACCCTTAATGTTTACTCTTTGCTCTATCAATTCATCTTTGCTGTTGTAGCTGTGGCAGCCTGCAATGAGAGTAATAGTAGAGAGAGAGAAAGTTGCATTAGAGAACGTAGATATTTATTTTCTCTTTTTTAATATTTGTATTTATTGTATCAAGAATAAAATTAAGATGAAACAAATTATTTTAAAAACATATTTTTTAAATTTATACAACTTTTTTCTTGCAACAAACGCTTTCACCAATAAATGTACAACTAATAAAAAAAAGAAATGAAAATAAATTGCTTCAGTGCTAATAAAACTGCCAATAATTCAGTTAAAGTAATATTTCAGTAAAAATATATGTAAACTTTGAAATCATTTCACCTTTACTACAAATATTCCATTGCACCTGATAAAAAACATAAATTTCACTTTTTTGGTTGCAAAATGTTGCATCAAATATGAATACATTTTTTTGTGGCACTCTTTCAATCAATTCACTTGAAATTTCAATGACACAAAAAAGTGGGAAAAAAATGGTGTAAAATTGAATAATTTTTAAAATTAAAATATTTTTAATAAACTTTGCAATTAAAGGCACAAAAGTGTGTAAATTAAGTGGAACTCTGAGGTTGCTTTGACAGCATATATTTTCAGCAATTTAATAAAGTTTTTATTGAAGAGAGAGTGCACGACTAGCAAATACTCTATAGCAAACAGTCATATTGAAATTGAGCTGAATAGCTTCAACAAACAAACAAAACTTTAAGTTTAAATATCACAATTAATATTTAAAATATTTGTTGCACTTGCAATATATTTGCTCTGCTTAGTTGTGCACAGGGTATGCAAGCTGTGAACTTTTCACATTTTAATTGGTTGTGAGTGCAACATGGCGCACAAAATGTTGCACAAAGCACAAACTTTTTAATGACATTAGTAGCAAATTATGAAATATTCAAGAATTTTACGGCACACGTGCACAGGCCAAAGAGACAGAGAGAGAGAGAGAGATGGGGGGAGAGTGGGTTAGAGTCTGTCCCTGTCCCTGTCGCTGACAGCTTGTGGCAGAGTCAAGGCTTTTGTGCTGAATTTCAAATGTTGTTGGTAGCTTTGAGGTGTTTGAGTTGCCCTTTGATGTGTTTCGCTGCGAGATGACATGCTCTACATAAGTAAGCCTCAACAGCAATTGTATTATTACGAATTTTGGTTTTCTGTTTTTTTCTTTTTCCACCCCATAAATGTGTGCCACACATGGCCGCCCTTGAAAATGTGCTGTGTGTGTGAACATTATTTTAATTACCCAAGTGCGGATCAGAGTCTGCCGACACGGCACGCACCCTGTCATTTAAGCCCTAACAAAGGTTCGCTCGGAATGTACAACAGCTGCGCAGGCGCCGCCTCACAATATCAAAGTATATATACACATATATATATATATATACATATATATATATATATATATATATATTGGCCGTTTCACGTTACGAGTCGCCCAATGTGTTGACAATAGTTTTATTTGCTTTTTACGCGTTATTATCGGCAGGATTTCAGCTTCAGCAAATGCACTTTGCTCTAGAGGGAGACACAGAGAGAGAAAGAGAGAGAGTTAGAGAGAGAGTGGAGAGAGATAGAAAGAGAGCAGCTGACTGAACAGTCGCGTCATTAATCTAACGATCAAATATAACAAGCCGCGTTAATTACTGACTTTGTCAGCAAACGAAACATTGACAAATTGCCAAGTTGATTGCGAGAGTTGCCGCGTAATTGCGAAGGATATTCATAGACCAGAAGGGGAGACTTTTACCACACGAATACAATGAAATACATGTGCAACATATTATAATTCAGCTATGAGTAATGTTTCGAAGTTTCGTGGAAGTGAACTCCGGGAATAAATACAAACATCTGTGATTTTTGAAGAGGGTTGCAACTGACAAATTGTCATCAGCATAACTTGAACGATAATGAGATCTAGATGTAAATTTAATTATCACATTCTTTATAAATATATAAATATATTAAGTCAAGTCTGAGCAGCGGTTAACAAAGCTTGTAAAAATTTAAAGTTATTTGAGAATAATAATAATTATAATCAATTGCCAAGCAACAAATCAAATAGGCTGCTAAGGAATGTAGTCAACAAATGAGCAATTTTATTATTATTTATTAATTGGGGAAACCAGCACTGCGACCTATAAGGCCTATTGTGTCCCCTTTCTGAGCCTACAGCTCTTCCATCAACCCCAGCTCCTGCACGAATGCCAGGACCTTTTCTGCGTTGAGGGTTTCTTTGTTCTTGGGCTTCATGACATGCTTTCCTAGGATGCTGCATCTTTTCCTAATTAAGGCTACGTATTCTGCTAGGATGTGCATTGAGGATTCCTCCTCGCTTCCACAAAACATGCATACATCGCTACTATAAATACCTAATTTGGTTAGGTGACTTCTCAGTCTACAGTGTTAAATCGCTTTTGAGTATAGTCACCTAAAAGAATTCTGGCTTGTCGGAGTCCTGGCTCCGTTCTCGCCTCTGCCTTTCTTCGTCCACTATTTGCAGCCGTATTGTGTGTCCCCCTATGCCACAACACGGTACAGGGCCCATCAGGGGTCTCTCTGCCCCCATACTTGCTTGCTCTTCACCCGCTTCGTTCCCCGAAATGAGCATTTACCAGTTGAGATTATTATTATTAAGTCTCTTATTATTATATCTTGTGTATTATGTCTGTCATATACAACCAATTAGATAAAAAATAGAGCACACAGCTGCAGCTACTTTCAACTTTAAGCAACTAACTATCTATATCTATCTATGTTTTTATACATTTATCTGTCAATCTACCCATCAATTATGTAAATGCAAGCACACATCATTTGTTAAGCTGTTTCTAAATCCCATTCCGATTATTTTCCAATTTATGGCTAATACACAATTTGAATTTTGCTTGCCACAAATATTCCGTTCTTTTTAATGACAAACGGGCTGGCTTCAATCAATTTTTAATGCGACATGGCAAACACTTAACAACGCAAACTGAACATTGCACCAAAAAATTTGATAGTTTTTTGTTTTGTTGATATTTGCTGCTGTTAATATTGAATTTAATAAATAGGCTTTCGAATATAGATGGAGGGTCTGCCATCAAATGGATTATGTGGCAATCAAGTGGAGAAACTCGAACGCATATTGGTAAAATGTTTGTTGGAATGTTGGCCAAATATGAAAAGGACGTCGAGTGGTAAACGAAATCAAATGACCATAACGACTTCGTTTGTGCGGGTGGCCCAAAAAGAGGGCCAGTAAATAAAATGCCATGAATTTTAATTGCATGCCGGCCGAAAATCAATAAAAACTAGATAGAGGAAAAAGATATTGCTATCGAAATGGGTATTGGTATTGGTATTGGTATTGGTATTGGTATTGGTATTGGTATTGGTATTGGTATTGGTATCATATCGTATCGAAAAGCGACAATTAAAGCTTCATTAAGCAAGTTTCTTTTTATGATCATTATTTGGCATTGGGCGCATGCAGTTAATAACCGAAATATTTGAGCTGTTTCAAATATTTATGACAACACACAAAAGGGCTGCCCCGCCAGGCACGCGTTGATTCAATGCAGAGTTGGCCCTAGCTTTTGTTACCACACCAATAGAAGATAAATAATATCAATATGTGGACAGTGAATTTTGTTGTTGGTCTTTTTGTCGCCGTTGTTGTTGAGCTACTGAAAACTTGTGTAAAACGCTGCCTACATTTAAAATTCTAATAAACAATGTACACTAGCGGGCCAACGCCTTGGCTCAAAAGACGGCTTGAACGTTGGAGCCACAAAAAATAAATTCAATAAGAATGAGATGGTCGAAAGAACTCGACTGCGAGACACCCTAAACACAGCTATTAAGTATATAGAATACTGCTTCAATATGGATATGGATTAGAACTCGACTGCGAGACACCCTAAGCACAGCTATTAAGTATATAGAATACTGCTTCAATATGGATATGGATTATGGTTAGCAAAATCTGTGTGTCTTATTCGATCTTAGCAAAATGTTTACAATTGATTAATAATAGCACAGTTCGAGTGGTATATTAGTCTAGACAGCTGTATCTTTCATTGCTATCGGTAAACCATTTAAATCGATATACCCAAAATGGAACCATCGATTAAATGACACAAACTTAAACTGCTGAAGATATTTACTATTACAGTTTTAGAGACTGAAACCTGCGAACTCCTGGTTCAATTGTGCCTCTCACTTCACTAAAATTACTTCGAGTTCTTGATTGCACTGGATCTTAGAGATCTCAATGGTATTTAGGTTGCAAGCCACTGGCTTAAAGAGTCTCAGTCTCAGTTTAGAATCTATTCTCGAGAATACACACAGCATCCTTCACAATTTGTAGCTTCATGAAACCCATTTTTACACATTTTCAATGGGTATTTTATTATGAAAATGATAAAAACCAAAAAGATGCTTTGACTTCAGCTCCAATGGCACAAATCACAGATCACAAATCACAGCAGGTGGTCTTTGGGCGTCGATATTTAATCGATTTTAAATTGCTGGCGTCGTGTGGAGGAGTTGCTGGCAAAAGAGCCGCAAGCGTTGCCCTTGTGGGCGTGGCAAATCGACCTTAATGTTCGCCGCACAAAGCTTGACTGCAGCCCCAAAGCTAAATCCAATATCAATGCACACAACAAGTAATTAATTGTTGTAGAGTGTTTCAAACAATTTAATTCAAAAAGTAAGTAAAGTGGTAAACATGATTAAAATATCATTCTGATATATAATATAACACATGTTATTATATATATATTTTTTTTTGGTTTACCATCCGCATAGCAAACATATTTTGTGTATTTTTTCTTAAATTTGAATTGATTTAAGCTCATAAATCCTTCGCAGCTGAGTATTTTTATGAACTTTGTTGTTTAACAGAAACAAAAAAAAATAAAACCATTTTTTTTTTTTGGCCTTTGTCAGTTTTTGTGTGAGCAGCTTTGGGCTGGCATTCTGCATCAATCAATTCAATGGTTGCATAAATATGCATATCTAAAGCAAATCAAATTCCAATAAACTATATAATTTATTCATTTATGCCAAAATGTAACGCTACGCCGCAGTTTATTTATTTATTTTCTTCATTTTTTTTTTTCATCTCGAAACGTTTAAAACTAGTTTTTGTATACGCTTTTTATCTTTGGGGTTTTTAATTAAGTGCCACTAAAAAATTTGCGTTTATATGCAACGAAACGGAATAAAAATAAAATGAGAAAAAACGACTTCATTTTGATTAATCAGCTGCGCTGCGAATCGCAAATGAATTTTGACGCCAATCAAATTAGTGAAAACAATGAATTTATTTAGTTTTCATATACATATATAAAAAAAAAAAACCAAAAAGAGGCCAAAACAAATCGTAAACGACTTGCAACAAGCCCAGATCTCGATATCGATGGCAACAACGGGTTTGATTATTAGTGCTGCAATCGAGCAAGTTATGCAAATCGCATCGGCACTTGACAATTTGTTGTTTAAAGTAGCTGCTAGTGGGCAAACTGATTAGTAGATCGCATAGATAACACACATTGATGGCCAGAAGAATCTGGTACCGTTTTCCAATGTATTCTTCTTCATTTTTCTATTGTGATTCGACATTTTCATCGCTAATTGCAATTAAGATGCGGACCCAAAGATAAAGCCAAGAAAGAGGTGACAAATAAATTGATGTTGACAACACACACAGCAAAACAATCGATGAGAACACAACTCAACTCGACTCCAAAGGCGTCGAAACTGAATGGCAACTGTGACGCTCTGCTTCTACTGCTACCTCTTCTTCGTCTTCTTGGGGGCATGTGGGCGTTGCTCGTAAATAATCTATTGGAATGTGGCCAGAGCTTTGGGCATTTTATGGGCATTTGTCAGGTGTCAAATTGCGTTGGCTGCTGATATTTAGCTACTGGGGACATTTTTAATGACCCCAACAAACAAATTGCTTGACTGAATCCAAATCACAATTGCATATTGAATTTCAAAATGGCTTTAACGTTTTAGTATCTATCATTTTTTTTTACGCAAATTTGGTAACATAAAAATGACAGCTTTGCATTTTTGATTTAGCCTAGATGTTGAGGCATCTTTTTTTTTATTTATGGCAAGTTCAACGAACGTTTTTTAGCCTTTTCCCATAATGAAAATTTAGCGGAAATGATTATTAAATTATACAAAATTCGGCCTTTTTTTAAAAGGGTTTTCTAAGCAATTGCTGCGGGCAACGCAACCCCTATGCGTAAGAAATTATGTAAATTGAAACTAAGCATTTAGCAGGCAATTTAAAGCGTACAATAGGGAAGCACAGCACAACACCCAAACACACACACACAAACACACACACACACAAACACACACACACGCATATTGTCTGTGTGCAGCTTGACATGAAATATTCAAGCACACTTTATCAAAGGCGACAACGCGCAGCCGACGTCCTGTGAAAAGGAAGAATTTTTATATATTCCATTTATGACGTGAGCCCATTTTGAATTGCTTAGAACGGGTATAATGCAGTTGTGCTTCGGTATGTGACAGGCAAGGGAGAGCAAGCGCATATATATTCTTGATGAATGTCAAGAGCTATGTCGATTTAGCTATGTCTGTCTGTCTACGCCGATCTCAGAGATTAGAAGAGCTAGAAAACTTGGCAGTTCGAATATAACTCTTCGTTTAACATGCGTGAAATAAAGTGTATTTAATTTTGAGAAAAGGGTATCTGCTAGTCTAGCACTCTCTACCGTATTCAGCCTACTTGTTTTTCTTGCTTTTGTTGCCGCAGCGCGTGGCACTCACAATCAGACAGCACAATACGTCAGATGAAAAGTGTCTGCACGACTCACCCCTACAGAGAGGGGCACAAAAGCACGCGCAAATCTGCTCTCAAATCCCAAATGCACTAGACACACACACACACAGTCAGACACACACACACACTCGCACACACATATATATACATATATATACAGGTAGTCGACCACAGCGGACATTTGAAAATAAATAGAATAGCAAATGGGGAAATATTTAGGTTTCGTTTTTGGGCACGGCGCCTGTTAAGCCAAGGGGTGTGCGAGTGTGTGCGAGTGTGTGTGAGCATGTTGTGTCTAGGGAGTGCGACTGAGGGTCGCCTATTATATCCGGCACGGATGACAAACGAAGTGCTTCATCAAACATGAATGACGAGGATTGCCAATGAGAGAGAGAGAGAGAGGAAGGTAGACGGAAAGAAAGAGAGAGAAAATAAGCTTGTGGTCCTTTTTAAGGGCTAAGAGGGAGAGAGAGAGAGAGATTCAGAGCAGACAATGATTAATTGAGCTGTTGTTTGCCTATTTAAATGCAAAATATTCGGATGACAGATTTCTCTTTTTTTGCTGGGCACTGTTGAAAATTCCGCTTAAAGCTCATTAATGCTGGCCTTATTTATTGGCCACGTCCAGTCGACAGGCAGACGCCAGGGCAAATATTGGCCTGGGTGTGACTATTGTCTCTGTTCTGCACTGAAACGTGCCCATAAATAAAGTCATTACGCACTTTTCTGTATGCTTCACGTGCCAAAAGACGCAAATATTTGCATATCATGTGCGCGAAGCCCAGAGGCACAAAATAAAGGGTAAACACAGTGGCCAGGCTCGTCTTGCTGGCCAAGAAGGCCAGCCAGGTAACACGAGACTCTCAACTCGTTTGTCGGCTCCTGCTGCAGACAGACAGACGGACAAGCAGACAGGTAGGCAGGCAGGCAGGCAGGCAGGCAGGCAGGCAATTCAGGTTGTAGCCCTACAAATTAAGTGTTAACAACATTTGGTGACACGCCTCTGTGGCTGCTGCTACTGCTGCCGCTGCTGGTGCAACACACACATTGCCCCTAATTGGAAATTCAGCGATAATGATGACTCTGAGCTGCACCTTAAGCCGCTTACGATTGGCCCACAAGCGACTCGCCGTTGTTGCTGTTGTTGTGCCAAGAAGGTAAGCGCCTACTTACCACTAACTGAGTTGTTGTAGTTGTTGTTGTTTTTTATTCATTTCTTTGCGTGTTCACACATTTTTTAATGCTAATTTAGCACAGCCAGTCCATTCAGCAATCGGCTGCTAAGCCATTGATTTGTATGAGAAAATGTCTCGAGTTGTGAGAGAGATATCATTTAAATGTTGACAGCTATATGGAAAAGTTTTTATTCGAAATGCGAGCAAGTTTTCAGATTAAGTTGTCGTTTCATTTAGGAGGTCAAACCATTTGACAAAGTTATGGCTCTCGGAAAGATTTAAACCATCTAGCCAGAATTGTTAATGAAATTATTATGCTAATGTCGGGTATCAAGTCAGGAAACGGAAGCTGAATAGAAATTCAGCTTTTTTACGCGAACCAATATTAATCGGAATAACAAATTCAAAATGAAACCAATTCATAATCCTTGCTAAAACCAAAAGCGGAAGTGAAATACGATAAAAGTAATGCAACAAATCGCACAAATACTAAACTGCATATCTACATAATGCGGCTGATTTAACGCTTACAATTTACAACTCAAACAATGTAAGCTGCTTAGCACAAAAATTTGTTATAACGTGTTAAACAAAGCGCAGCACTAATTACTGTATTAACTGTATTTATAATATGCGATTAAACATTTGTTGCTGCGCCAAACAATTTCCATTATAAGCTCATTATGCGGCCATCCCCAAGGCTTCGCAATTTGCTCCCGCTGCCGCTGCCAGTGCGTGTTCTAATCACAATTTGGTCGATCAAAACGAGCCTTTGGCTACATATCTGAGCAGAGCAATTAAATTCCAATGGAGCACCTGATACCCCCTCCACACTCTCCACTCCTCTACCACCAAACGCCGTTTAACTTTGGCACCGCCCCACTTTTGTGTCTTGTGCCGCCTTTTAGCTGCCTTCCTGGAAGCTGTTTGCTTGAAATTAACTTCTTTTTTTTGCTTATCTTTCGATTGTCTTTCTCGCTTGTTTTTTTTGGAGTGCCTCGAACGCCTGCAAGGTGTTGACTAGAGGTAATAACACCTTAATTAAATTTGCAGACAGCTCCGAAAAGAAAAAACCTGGAACAGAAAGAAAAATCGGTTTGCGTGCGAAATGGCAAATTCCCTTGAGTGCCATTAAGAGAAGTTGGCCAATTGCTGATTACATTTGTTGCTGCAACTGCTGCTGCTGCTGCTGCTGCTGCTGCAGTGGAATTAAGTAGTTTATTTATATTGCGTTTAACATGCAATGTTTAAAGTGCGATTTGAAAGGTTTCCCCAGAAGCTATACAAATCACAAGTAACAAATTACACATTTCTGCCCATGTGAAGAACAAATTGCGATTTTTTGATGATTCGTGTTTTCCTTTGCCGCTGAGTGCTGAATCAAGCATGAAATGTGACCAAAAATGGAAGCAAAGCATGTCATAATGCTGCCACTGATAGTGCTAGAAAGTCTGATACCCTGTAAGCAATTAGGAACTTGCTGCAAATACTCATCATTTATGGTTAGCACACTCAGAAGAAAAATTGCACTGGTTCATTGAATTTCGCCATACTTTTGACGGCAACTTATTGTTCAGAAAGCATATGTATAAAAACCAGGAATCTTATCATTTTAATTTCAGTGTACATTTTTACAAATTTTAGATATAGTTTGTCCAATTCTCATTTCATATTTATTCATTTTTATTTTATGCATCTTTAAAATCTTTATCTGTTTATGTTCCATTATCTGGAGACATCTCTAACTAATATCATTAATGGATGGGCAGCCCAGAAAGCTTACTACAGTTCTCGCCAAGATTTCTGAAATATCAAGTTGGACTCGTAATCTTCATGGATTTTCATTTTTGACCAGTTGCTGACAATTAATCGGATTCGCTCAGAAATTGCCAACTCTCCTGCGGCATCTTACAGATGTTTCTCTGCATTACTAAAATTGAATTATATTTAACAGCCTTCGTTCATTCATAGCATTGATTTATACCTAACTTTCTTAAACCATACAAGAATATATATATACATATATATATTGCAGCTGGCATAATCTGAGATTAATCTTTAAAAATGGGATTGGATATCAAATTCTTTAATCTGATTCAGCTCGAGCTGCAATTGCTACTACAAGCAGACTGACAAACTTGATGAAAATCTAATCAGAGACATCCTTTTATCCTTATTACAATCCTTTGCACATTCCTTTGAGTTGCAAGGCAAACAGGGAAATAAATGGAATATATATTCGATTTATTTGTATTTGTTTACAGGGTATAAAAAGAGCAAAAGAAAAGAGAACTTGCAGCTACCCCAAGAGCAGCAGCAGCAGCAGCAGCAACAAATTGCACAAGCTGCTGGCAATGTGCCCAAGCAACAGCAACAGCAGCAACAACAACAACAACAACAACAGCAGCAGCAGCAGATACAATGATGAGTGTCTGTTTGCAAGCACCTCCCCCTTTGCCTCTCCTTGGCCCGTTGAGCACCTTCCGTCGCTGCCTGGCCGCACTTCCGGCGTCGTCATTGTTGTTGTTGTTGTTGTTGTCGCGTCGCGTCGCAAAAAGTGCAATGCACTAAAATTGAATTTAAACAAAAAGAAAATACAGAATACAAAAACAAGAGCAACAACAAAAGTAGAACGCAAATTGTTCCATCGAAGGGTGCAGAGAGAAGAGTGAGAGAGAGAGAGAGCAGAGAGGAGAGAGGCAAGGTAGAGAAAGACTTTGGCTCGCCTCAAATCAATACGAATGTGAGTGAATGTGAATGTGAATGTGAATCTGAATGTGAATGCATTCACTATTGAGGTAGGGTGTTTCAAATGAACAACTGCTGAAAAGGCCATTCAACTTGCAACGTTTGTGGCATGCGGAGGGTTGTTGCATGCCCCACTCTCTCCCGCTCTCTCCCTCTCTCCCTTTGTTCGCAATTGTGTAACTAGCATCAAGGTTAAATATTTGCATTTTTATTGCATTTTGTTTACATTCCATTCAGCTGAGTGTTTTTCTCTTTGTTTCAATTCTTTTTCACAGTGAGCTTCAAAAGTATATTGATTTTGCACAATGTTTTTTCTAGCGTTTGTTTTGCGTTCTGTTAAAAAACCATTGAGCACAAAACCAATCAAACTTTACTCATTAAAAATATTATTTTATTGAAATTTTAGCCATCAAATCAATTTAGAAATGAATTTCGTTTTTCATCCATTTAATTTCATATTTTTGTTGTGTTTTCTTTCTCCAACAAATGAATAAAAAACAAACAAGAAACTAGCAAAAAATAGGATTGATTTGCAGTCGGGTTTATTATAATTAAATGCTGACAACTAAATGTAAATAAAACACTTTTAATTTAAGTCCAATTCTTGCCAAAGAAATGAAATCTCCATAATGTTGCACACAGTGGAATCCGGCTATAAGACTAGTCATTATAAGGATACAGGACTCGGCTATAAATATGCTGAAAAATGCTGTGCAACATTTGAAAATCAAATTTAAGTTCGCATATAAAAAATAAGGAAAATAACAATACAAGAGAAAAATAAAAAATTAAAATACCCTCGACATAAATAACAATAAAATCCTTAAGGTCCTTGGTAAGCACACGTCAGAGCGAATTAAATGGAATATTTGATTTGATTCTCATTCAATTGCAACTGACATTTTGCGAGTGTTCTGCGGCAATTCCATTGATTATCTGCTGCGCTGCTCGTCTTAAGCCACCTTCTCCATATAACTAACTCTCTTTCTCACTCCCTCTCTCACTCTCTCTCTCTCTCTCTCATTGTTCACGTATTTATGCGCAGTCACGCTGTTGCTGTCATTTATTCTTAGTTTGGTTTGTTGTTGTTGCCGCTGCGGCTGCTCTGAATGAATTTTACATTTTTATGACACCCTTCTTGCTTTCCTTTTTTAGCCTGTGCCGTCTACAAGCGGGGGGTGTCCCTCTATACGTGTGTGTGTGTGTGTGTGTGTGTGTGTGTCTGTGTGTGTCTGTGTGTGTGTGTCGCAACCACTTATAACTGTTTTTTTTTCTTTCTTCTTTTTTGCTTTAGTTTTCTGTTTTGCGTACACGATTTGTCAGAAGTATTGCCGCACTCAGGTTGCCATTTGTCGTCACCAAACCACCTCCACTCACCCCTCACCCGCCAACACACCTCTCGCTCTCGCTCTCTCTCTCTCTCTATCTCCCTCTCTACGGCAGCATTATTGCCACCCTGATGGGGCAAAAAAAGAAAGAGGATGCGTTGCGCGCAACTCACACATAAGTATCACAAGCGAATTGTGCCGCACGGCCTAAAAGGAAGCTCTCTCTCTATATATATATGCATAAACATATCTAATATATATACACACACATATATATATGTATATATATATTTATGTGTGTGTGTGTGTTTCTCTAATAGTAGCCGCAATGCCGGCAAAAAAGAGGGCAATCACCCGTAGCAGAATCTTTACTTTGACTATGATTTTTGCCTGGGGTTGCAATTTCGATTGATTTTCAACTTTCTTGGCGTCTTGTTGCAGTGTTAATATTTTCTGCGTGTGTGTGTGTGTGTGTGTGTGTGCTGTGTCTGTGTACACACTTTGCTTCCTTGTCTTTGTCTTTGAGCGACCCGCAGAGCTCTTTCGTTTGATTTGCAGCTGCTGCCAATTTGTTGCAAGTGCCACTTGGCGAATAAATAAAGCAAGCGTCGGAGTTGAGTTGCCGCTGCTGCTGCTGCTGCGTCTGCTGCATATTTGACACAATATGCAGATTAGCTGCTAATGCCAACTGCCTCCGCTTCAAGTTTAAAGCTGCTGCGGCTGCTGCTGTTGCAGCCACTTAAGTTTGATTGATTGTCGTGTGGACAGCAAAACAGCAACAACACTTTCTGCTTGTTTGCTCGCTCGCCACTCCTCCCCAGAGTCGGCAAACACAAAGAGTCCCCCAGAGATAAATGCTGCCCCAAAACATCATACGAAAGCTTACGAGTTTGTGATGTGCGCCTGAAATTATCGAGCTATATATCAAAAGGCACAGCTAAGCCGAAAAACTTGCAAGGATATACATCTGAACTGAGTTTCATTCAATAAGAAAATGCTTCGAATCTTTATGAAAAATATTCAGTTAGTATTTAGAAACAAATTCTTGAGAAGTTTGAAATAGGTAGAAAGCAAAAGGAAAACAAGTGAGTTTTAGTAATGGTAGATGGATTATTTAGCATTTAATGATATTTCATTTATAATGGAATTGTTGATCAAGCAATGGAAAGGCAATACAAATTGCTCTGATTTAAATAAAAAAAAAGTTCACTTAGAAAATTGGTCACTGGTTTTTTAAGATTCTTTAATAATAATAAAAGCAGTCAAATAAAAATGTAAACATAATCCTGCGCTATGCTTATAATACTTATAATACTTATACCCATAAAATAATATTTATACTTCGACAAACTTGTCTGTGAAACTTTTCAAAGCTTTTCCTAGACAATTGCTTAATAAAGCCAAATGTCTGCAGACTTGGATTATTATTTGTATGCTAATGTTTAAGTTAATAAATAAATAAATGGGATAGTTCTCCAAATAAGCAAGTTGTATATCTTTTTTAACAAAAAGTCCCACTTTCTGTTGCTAAGCTAAACATTGACAATAAAATCAATATAAATTTGCCAAGAAAATCTTCACAGTGACTACAAATTCGCAGCAAGTTCAAGCTTCTTTAATCGCCTTCAATATTTATGCAGTTTTGCTTAAAACTGATGAAAGTACACACAGAGAGGAAACGGGATAAGGAGAAGGGGAAGGGGAAGGGGAAAGGGGGTGACTCTGATGAGCTCTGCAAATTGCGTGCGGGTCTTGCGTTTAATTGCTGTTGCCAGCTAATAAATTTTAATTGTGCTCAATTAGCAACGGAATGCAGTGGAAAATGTAAAATAAAAAATGGAAAGGCAGACCAACAAAATCGAAAAAAGCAGAGCAATGCAAATTGGCGGGTGTTCCACTGTTTGTGGCAAGGCCTTCGCTGCCATTTAAAAGCGGATGTTGCAAATGCTAAAAAGTATTATTTAAAATATGCATTAGAAGCTGGCATAAAATGCCATTAAAGAGTCAACCGAACTGACAAATGATGCATGCCACCAATATGAGCAGCATGCCAAAGACACATTTTCAAGTTGCAACTGAGAAATTGTGCAACTGTGCAACTGTGCAACAGAGGCTGCATAACATGCGGTTCACATGTGTGGACAGCTCAGCAAAGAATTTCATTCATAAAGATTGAATTTTATTGCCACAAAATCGAAGCCAAAGGCGAAGGCGGTTGCAGGTCAAAAGCGAACCCAGTGACGGACAGGCAGGCAGAAAGACAGACAGGCCAACAAAGATTTATTGGCATTAAATATGGGCAGAGTACGCCCCTGGAATAACCGACAGAAATACCAAAAAAAAACAGACGAACGTCGAACAGCAAACTGCAAAAGTAAATAAATAATAAGAATAAATATTTAAGTAAATAAAATGCAGTCAAAGGATTGCCAAAAGATGTTGCTGTTGAAAATAATAAATTGGTTATTTGAGTAAACTGTGAAGCAAGTTGCTTGCAACTTGATGTTGCTGAGCTGAAGCAACCGCAACAGCAACACGCAAAAGTTATACTCCTCAACGGAGGAAACTGTTTCCCAATCAACATTGACAACACTTTCATTTCCTCTGTTGGAATACAATGAAATATGTGTGTGTATCTCAGACTCGAATGAAAACTCAATCTTTGGCGCCACAGTGTTGCAAGCATGTTAAACTTAAAGTTGAGAAAACTGATTTGTTGGCTACAAAATCTAAGCTGTAACTTAGTAACAAACTTTTACCAGATAAGAGACTCTGAGTGACAGCCGGCGCAAATTCAATATCAAGATTATGCAAAAGTTGGCGACACTATGCAAGAGCGCACAATCAGTAGACCATAAAGTCAGCCAATTAAACTGGGTATAGTCTATAGGATATGAAGATATGGCATTATTCTGTTCAGTTTGGATGTCCTGTTAGGAAGTGTCGTATTTCGATCCTACTTCTGAGTTTCAACCCCATCAGAAAACTAAAGTGACTTCAACTCTTAGATCTCCACACTCAGATCTCTGACATAACCACTAAACTTTTGTAATGAAACCTGCCTAGATCATGGTAAAATTGATCAGATCAGATCAGATCACACATTTAAAAAAAATGCAAAATAAACCTTAAGCCAACGCTTAACATTTCTACACATTTGTTCAGCTCAATTATTTACTAATTTACATTTAAAAAAAAAATAAAATAAGTGTGTTTAATAAATGTTGCACGGACAAACTCAAAGCGAGAATTTTGCAACGTGCAACGCTGTTTCCCATTAAAGGTCACACTGATGACGAATTTACGGCATTTTGCAGTGTAAACAAAGTAGGGAAATTAAATTTACTATACAACAATCGTTGCCAGCAGAACGAATGAGCATAACGTGCGTAGAGGAACGAGAAGAAGTGGATAATAGAGAATTGGAGTTAAACTTTGGCTCCGAGTTCAAACAAATTGCATTTGTGGCTTCAGACTTGTCGCTTGAGTGGAAAATTGCTGCCTGAATTTGATATAGACAATTAGAGGTGCAGCACAAAAAAAACAAACAGCAACAACAACAAAAACTGGCAAAAAATTAACTGCATATGAATGATAATTATGTTGATGATGATGAATGGAGACGGCTGCTGCAAGTTGGTTAGTTCCCTTGCCAGCTCCCTTGCCAGCTCCCTTTCCAGCGTATTTTGCATACAATTGTTTTTGCTCTCCGGTTTTTTATTATTTTGCTTTCAATTTGACCGCAAACAAGAAAAAAAAAAGGAAAAAAGCCAATCAATAGTTATGACCCAATATTTCACGTGTTCTTCTTGCAGTTCTCGCGCCGCCTATCAATGAATATATTTTTTTTTGCAGGTTATTTTTCTGGTTGCAACGGGCCACAGTTCCGACCGCAATAAGTCAAATATGAGGCCAGCGAGTCTTTATTATGTGCAACGCGCCAACCGCAGAGCAGAGCCCTCTTCAAAAGTGGCAACAACAACAGCAACAAGCGGCGGCCAGTTGGCGTCTCTTGCATTTGCGGCAGATAAGTCAATTATATTGACTTGGCCAAAAGGAACTAAAACAAGCCACAAATCCAATATCAAAGCTGCTCTCTAAGGTGCCAAAGAAGTTTTACGTTTTTCTTCATTTTTTTGCGCTTTTGTTGTTGTCATCATTTTTTTTCCTTTTTTTTTATGCTGTCTGAAATATTCCCACAGCAGATTATTATTATTATTTTTTTTTTTGGGTTTTGCTGGGATGTGGACCAAGGCGATAACATCAACACAGCTGCCAATGGCTGTCAATGGCTCAAAACACGACGCACAGTGGGACGAAATTCGATGTGTAAGCGATGAAAATGCATTTTTGCTTTGTTCAAGCTTGGTTAGCTTTTTTAGGGAAAAACTATTATGCTAAAATATTTACTCAAAAACCCTTTAAAGAGTGGAACAAGTTTAGGGCACGTCCACCCCAGTCCTACCCATATGATGCATGATATCTTATTCTGTCTTTTTCCAGAGGCTGTCTGAAAATCCCATATCTCCATCAAATTTCTTTCTAAAATGAACAATACTTAAAGGTAAATTTCTAATAGACTCCTCCCCTAATTGATGCATACATTTCTAGGCCACGCCCACTTCCGCACCCATTTCCACATATCTCTCACAATTTTATAGCTAGAGTAACCAAATTCAGAGAAGTATTAGCAAACATTCAATGATCATGGCAAGTCTACTAGAAATTTCAGCCTGCCATATTTGTAGTTTGCCACGATAACAATCGCACCACTGTGCAACATTGTGCCACACTTTGCTCATGCTCCTACACCTCCTCCGTCGTCTGTTGGCAGACGCGGCTTTATTATTTTCCGACTGGCACGTAGATTTATGTATATACTATTTTGTTGTTGTTGCTGTTGTTGTTGTTGTGTTTATTGTTGTTGTTCATAAAGCATCTTCGAAACGCTTTCAGGCTTTGACTTTTCTTTTGTTGTTGTTTTCTGTTTTTACTCAAAGTGTAGACGCAATTTACTGATTACATTATTGCCGGCAAATTGCTAGATTGATGTTGTTGTTTTTTGTTGTTGCCGGTTATTATTGACTGTCGAATTATAGTTATTAGTTTTTTTCATTTTTTTTAATATGATTTCCAATCAAATGAACATTTTGACAAACAATTTGCGCTGCGATTTATGTGAAACTGTCAGAGATTATCGTTTCAAGCCATTGAATAGGCACTTTCTCTATACCTTGAGGCATCCAACAATAATATTTTGCAATTTATTAATCATTTTTCTATAAAATATGCAATTTATTAAATGATTAAAAACTAAAATACATTTATTAAATTATAAAAATACAAAAAATGCCAAATAAACTCTAAACAATTTTCAAAGCTTTTCAACCAAGAAGTGATGAAGACTTGAATCGTTCCCCCTTCATCTTTCTCTTCCCCTCTCCTTCTCTCACTTCCCCTTTTTATACATTTAACAGTTAAGAGTGTAAAATTTCATATTTAAACTTAAAAAATTTGGTTGATAAACTTTTCAAACTATTTTTAAGGAATTCAGAAAGGTGAATAAAACTTTCTCTCTTCTCCTCTAATTCTTTCTCTTTCTCTCTGTCTGTCTCTCTCTCTCTCTCTCTTTCTTTCTCTTCGAACATATAACTGTAGTAATTGTTTAATAAATTTAAATTAAATAAATGTCTCAAGTATTTAGTGAAAACCGGAAAAATTGCTGCGCGCTTTCTCACTATCTCCCTCCTTTCATCCACACCCCACACGCTATCTCTCTCTCTCGTACTCTTGCTGGCACAAAAGCAAACAATAAAGCAAATAGCAGAAAACCGGCAAGAAAGTCCAAGCAAAAGCAAAATGCCAAGAACAAGTGCGGCCAGCAGCAGCAGAGCAGCAGCAGCAGTAGCAGACGAGCAGCGAAAGCCGAGCAGCACCAGTAGAAGAGAAGCTGCAGCAACAGCAGCAGAGCAAAAGCAGCGCCAGCAAAGGAGCGACAGCAGCAGCAGCAACAGCAGAGCATCAAAAGCAGCAGAGCAGCAGCAAAGCAGCGCCAACAGAGCAGCAGCAGCAGACAAATGCTCCAGCAAGAGAGAGAGAGCAAAAGAGAGCGCGCTGCGCACAGAGTCTGCAAAATGAGCCAAGCTCTCTCTCTCTCTCCTTCTCTGTTCGGCTGCACTGACTGTCTGTCAACAACTGCGCAAAAAACAACCCACCAAGCACACACACACACACACGCACACACATGTTTGCATGTGGTAGTAGTTGTAGAAATTTTGCAGACGCATTGCTGGCAATTCCTGTGCACATAGTAAGAATAATACTACAAAGGAGTATTTCACTTGCTGATAAGCGACAGCGAAGGGGAGGGGGAGGGAGAATGGAGAGTGAATTGGTGGGAACAGGCGCGCCAGACGAAAGGAGGGGGGAGTTTTTGCTTGTTGGAATCGATCGATTTTTCATGTCTCAAAAAAGTGCTGCATACGCACAGGAGCACTCAAAGAGAGCAAGAGAGAGCGAAAGAGAGAGAGAGAGAGAGAGCGACGAGCTCCAACCAGCGAATGTGTGTGTGTGCGACGTGTATGTACATGTCTAAGGTGTGTTAACCTCAAATGTGCGCACACACACACACACACACACTAAAATCGGAGCATAAAACAATTTTTTTTTTTTTAACTTTGCACGCTTTTGCTACAGGTAAAGTTGCTGTTTTATTATAAACAAATTATTACTTAATAACAAAAAAGAAAAAGTAACTTAAATTTTGGCACATTTTTTTGAGAGAATTTGACAATTTACTCAAAAGCTCAAAAAGCGGCACGCAATGCGTTGAAAGCATTTGCTCGCACTTTGATTTTGCACATTTTAATTGGAAAATAATAATAAAAAATATTAAAAAAAACTGTTTACTTTGCTTACTTTTGTTTTGAATCCTTTGCTTTGCCGAAATTTCGAACACAAAACAGCTACTAATCCAAAAATTATTGATTTTCATGCGGTTTGCGTCGTTTGCGTTTTTTTTTTCTTCCTTTTTATATTTCTTCTCTTCTTCAACGAATTTTTCTCGCTTTTGTCGCTTTGTTTAGTTTTGCAATGAAGCACACAAATCACTAGCTTTCACTTTGCCATATATATTGCCGTATATATATATATATGTATATATATATATATAGCATAATTCTCAATGCTTTTTTGGTTGGTATTCGATTCTAGCTGCAGTTGAAATATTTTTTGGGTATTATTTTATATAGAATTTTTGCTTATTCTTTTTCTTGGCATTTTTGTTTAATAATTTTGCACTGTGCCCATTTGCAACAAACATACACAGGCACACACATCAGCACACACACCGCAACACACACACACACACGCGACGCGCGAGAGAGAGAGAGAGGGGAGATGGTGTGTGTGTGTCCCTTGTATATATTTATATATATGTAATTTGTATGCTTTTGCATTCAGTTAGTTGCGCGGCGCTAACTGAAAGCTGAGAAGGACCGTTTGTGTGAATTTTTGTCGTGCAACACTGCGACACCGTTGTCCTGCCACAAGCAACTCAGTCGACACAATGAGCGGGCGAGCTGGCTGGAAAAGTTCTCGGAGCCGTTCAAATAAAAGTGTGTTGAAAAACTCGCCTAGGCTGACAACATTTTCCCACCACCAACAAAAAAAAATTGAATGTGTGCAGCGAGAGCAGAATTGGAAAACACACAGAGAGAGAGAACACAGAGAGTAAGAGACCGGGTGAAAGAGAGAGAGAGAGAGAGAGCGTGCGAGAAAGAGAGAGAGAGAAGGAGACACACATCATCTGTTTGGCAGTCCTTTTGGACATCCTTAGACTAGCATATCCTGGTGCCAGCCGCAGATGAAACTTCCTGACTTCCTACAACTCTCCTTTTTTGCCACTTAGAATGCTCCCCTGCCGCACACACTCACACACACGCCCCCACCCCCCCTTCCCACTTTAGCCGTATGCCATGTTGTTTACCAGTATTTGTATAATATCCTGTATTTTCATGAGTTTCCGCTAGGCTCTCGTTTTGGTTACATTTGCATCTGGCACTTTTAGTTGGTTTTATTAATATTATTCTCCGTTCTTGCAGCTGGACACAGCCGCTTTTAATAACTCTTTGCAGGCGTCGACTTTGGCTTTGGCCTCGACTGTTTATCCAACTTTGAAGTGTAAACAAGTAAACAGCAAAGACAACACGGCTTAACTTAACACTTTAAAATGTCAACAACTTTCGACTTATTCAATGAGGTGAGGATTTATAAATAAATGGATTTGCGAGAGAATTCTAAATGTGTTTATGAGACTTAAGCAGTTCATAGTAAGTATGCCAAAAGAATAATATAAAATATATTCAACTAAGCCAATAATAATTTATATTTTTGTATAAATTACAAATTAAAACTTTTATTACATTAAATATTAAAAATATAAATTTAAATACAAATGAAGTTCAAATAAATTAGTTTTCATTACTCTAATATCTAATTTATATAAAGAATATTTTTATTTAGTTTATTTTAGGCATTGTCCAATTTACATTTGAAAAGCATTTTTTTAAGAATTTATTTTGTTCGTTATGGTCTTCCGAATTGTATATCAATTTATTTTTAATTTCTGGACTTACAAAGCTACTTTTAATTATTATCTGCTTTACATTCTTATGACATTTATTCATAAGTTTTTTTAATCTTTATTAAATTAATCTAAGTTTAAAAATCGATTCCGATAGTTCTCATTCATAATTGATGTGATTGTTTTTTAGTTTTCGCAGCTAACTAAATAATATTTCGAAAATATATATACCAACTAGCAATGCTAACTGTCAGAAATAACCGTTAGCCACACCCAGTGTGTTAAGTTGAGAAGTCAAAAATAAATAGTAAAAAAGCCGCAGTTCAGAACTAAGACTCGTAAATACTGATTTGCATGAATGCCACAGCATGAAATGAAATTTGCATCTCACTGCAGAAATAAATGGAGAGAGGGGGAGGGGTGGGGGGAGTGCAGTGTAAAATTATAATACGCTCCAATATAATGTGATATGCACACACGTAATATGTATGTGTATATATATACCGTTATTTAAGCAGCCCAGCAGCGACAGTTATGCACACAATAAACGTTCACATAAACTTGGTAAATTTAGCATGAAATCAACGCGTTGGCAACGAATAAAATAATAAAAAATAATGCAAAAAAAAGAAAAAAATAAGTTTAAGAAGGACGCGTCAGGAAGTTGGTCCCAGCTGCAATGGCAAAAAGCAAGCGACACGAAAGAAGGGAAACGAAGCACGCAAAATGCGCGCCATATGATGAAGTAAACACACACACACACAAAAACACACACAAAGAAAGGACACAAGAAGAAGAAGAAAAAAAAATAGTCGAAGAAAAGTAAGCGAAAAAAAGTGCAGGCAGCGAAATGGGAACACGCCAAGTGGGAAATGCACACGAAAAAAAACTAAGCGCATACATAGACACACACACCGACACACCTACACATGTAAACAGAGTTGTACACAACTTGTGCTGGAGTCTGCAGCCAGCCAAAGAACCGTTAGTCCAATCAGACGCCAAACGCCATGGAGAGGAGAGCGAGAGAGTGAGAGAGAGAGCGCAGTTGGAAAAAAAACACGCACCGCACGCGACGCCAGTAAACGGAATTCTGAGCGGAACTTTATGTTGGCGGGATGCAAGGAGCGCAAACGGAACATTTTGGCAAATGGAACAAAGGAACACGGAAAAGAGTAGAACAAACGAGACACGACTAGGGTGTCTGTGTGTGTGTGTGTGTGTGGCTGTAATTAAGCGCCAGCAATGCGTATGTTTTTTTTTTGGCAATACTTGTGGGCCACTAAGGATTAAGGTGGTGGGAAAGTTGGTCTTGGTTAACGGGTTTGGGGTTAAGGTTGTTTTAATTTCAAATTTAAAAGGCAGGCAGCAATTAATTAACCCCAAAGCTGTCCCGTTAAAATGTGCAGCTAAAGAAACGAAACGCGGAAGGTGAGGGGTGAGAGTGGCTGGCTAATCATGTTGCTGAGTTGGCAGAAAGTTTAGAGGCAAATTCAGACAAAGGTAAATGAAATGCGAATTAAGTCTAGCTGCTGGGGAGAAAATGTGCTTGCAATTAGCAAGCAAATGCTAATAAATGTTGCACACTAAAATTGTTGCACTTTAGTCAAATGTGAGGCAACAATAAATATTTCAGCTAACATTGCAACTAACGAATGTTATGATTAGTCGGATATATGTTGATATGTCTGAAGTTAATAATATTAGTTAATAATTAATATCATAATTCCTCAGTTGTTGCCACATTGTGTGTCTCTCAATTCCACAGTTAACCCTTCGACCCGGAAACCCATCTTAGGGCCAGCTAATTGATTGATTCAAGTTAGTCTAGCTTGGTTCGCACGTCACAAACTACCATAATAAATATTCTATATTCTATTTTACCAACAATAGCCTTACCAAAATCCACCCCCAATACAGTATCTGTATACTTTGAAGTGCCGATCTGACGATCTCACGCTTTGCCCAACCGTTTACAATAGGTGACATAAGGTGTCGATATGGCGACCATAAATTAATGTCAATTCATTTGAGTCAGTCAGCTATCAGTTATCATGTGCACTAGTAGCTGCTCAGCTATTGCACAATGTCCGGCCACGAATTGAGGCAAGTTCGATGAGTAATGAACTGCTGACAAATGAAAATGTCACAATACAGCGCCAAATGAAGCGCATTAAATGGAAATGTTGCGCTCAACTTATTGTGACATCAAAATGCATTAAAAACAACAATGAAACAAAAAAAAATCGACTACTAAAACAATGGCAGCAAAAATGAACATAATGATGGGTGCACTTTGAAATACCCTGTAGGCAGTTTGGAAAAAAAATATATGTATATAAATACAATTATTAATAAAAGAATAAAATTTGATAATCAAAAGCGCATAATGAAATAGATTGCTGGACTAGTTAATACCCTGGAAGTGCTCCAAAGACTGTAGCACAAAACAGGCAATTTTTAAATGTGATCAGCATACCCTGTGTTTCTATGCGTCTCGTTTAGGGTAGCATTAAAATATTAAAAGACAAGGAAGCGACAACAACAACAAAAATACACACACAAAATGTGGCAGACGAAGACAGAAGCCACTGCCGCAGCAACAGCAGCAACAGCAACTGCAGCAGATGTTGCACGAAGAAGAAGAGCAAGGGGAAACTGAGTAAGCGATACCTAGTGAGTTTAAAGCGCCCCTTCCACGCTCTCCATATAATTATGTGATCAACAGCAGCCACAGCAGCAGCAGCAGCAGATCACAAGTTAAAGTCAAAGCCAGGGGCACGCAATGTCAAAGCCGCATGCCACAGCGACCACAGAAAGATGCTGGTTTCCGAGCTGATCCCAATAATGTCATCAACCACGCATGTTCCCACATTGTCCATGCACCCACAAACAGGAGGGGAGTGGAGACGAAGGGGCAGCTGAGGCATTAAGTGATGGATAAGCATTTGAGATAAAGTCAAAATAATAAAAAATAATGTGCGCGTGCGTGAATGTTGCAAAGACAAAGAGAAAACGAGAGAGAGAGAGAGCGAGAGAGAGAGAGCGAGAGAGAGAGAGATAGGGAGAGAGAGCAAACGGAAAGGTCAACTATTTATTAAATCCAATGAATTTGAACCTTTTATGAGGGCAGACGCCCATATGCCCGAAACTAAACGCATTGTTTTTCAGGCCACAAGAAAATAATCCAAATACCGAGCCGTGAGGCATAAACAAAACATGTGCGTGCAATGTGTGCACAAATGTTGCAGCAACCAACAACAAGGTGGAGGAGCAGCCAGCACAATATTTAAAACAAAAAGAATTATACTTAAAGTCAGCTAGGGCAGCAGCAGGATATCAGACAGACAGACAGACAGTGTGCTCTTAAATGCCAAATTAACCGTAAAGTATATATATAAATAATATATATATAATATAAAAATAATTAGTTGATTTAAAATTCAATATGTAGGTATAATTTTTAAGATTTTGTTAAAAATTCGTGCAACATTTGTTGCAGGTGGAAAAACCCCAATCAGATCGAAAATAGAAATGTATTTTATATGAAGAAAAATTAATGTGACTCATCAGCGCAGCGGAATTGATTTAACCATTTGTAGAAGAACTTGAAGAAAGCATCTCTGAACCCATAAAGTATATATATGCTTAATACGCATTAGAAACCGAATCGATTTAGCCATGTCCTTTTTCCTTTGTCCTCTTTCTGTCTGATCTCTGAGACTATTAAGGATAGACTTCAACTGTGGAATATAAATTCTCAATCATCATAATCAGTTCAAATTTATCTCACTTTGTTTATAACTATTGAAATCGATTTTAAAAGATTTGTTTTCATTGAGTTTCGAATATGGCTTGGCATATTGCTGATCAGCTGTTGAAATGCCAGAAAGAGCACTTAATTAACTAAAATGCGTTTGCATATTGAACAAACCACAATCAGCGCAAAAGCTTGCAAGGAGAGCAGCATGCTAATCGAATCAGCTATGTATACATACAATATATATTCATATACATATATATATATATATATATATATATATAAATTTATACACATAAGTGCAGGTATAGAACGATGCAATGCCTTTGACTCCTTTTTGAAGCATGAAAACCAACAAATGAAGAAAGATTGAAAGAAAATTTAGAACATAAAGTTAAAAGTTAACCGATTGTTACTACGAAAGCTATATACATGATATAGGAGTACGAATTGGATAAGCATAAGAACGTGCATAACTGAGCAGTTGGTTGGAATAACTAACTAACTAACGAATAGCTAACGTTTTTACATAAAAGAACTCATCTTTCGACCGATCGTGTCTATGTTAGCTATAAGCTATAGTCATCCGATCCGGTCCTGCAACAAACTGTTTTCAGTTTATATTTCTAGTTTAGTTTAATCAACTGGAAAACATATTCACTTAAAAAATTTGAGCTGTGTTTGAAGCGATTCAGTACATGCAGGGTATCTCCTCGTCGAGGTCTAACTTATTGACTACCAACACAAACTGCAACAACAACAACAACAAAACGAAGGCGCGAAGTTGTTGCGTCAACAGCAATCAATTTTTATCGACACTTTGTATCGGGAACAGGGATTTTCTGCTGTGTGGTCAAAGCCAAAATGAAAGGAAAAGCAATTAAATGTTGTTGCGCCTTTAACGGAATTTTAATGAGCCAAATTATGCTGAAATAACTTGCATCAAGCAAGTGGCGCGAAATAACCCCAAAAAAATAAAAGAGAAATGCCAAAAAAATAATCGGAGCAAAAGTCGGACTGAGGTGTGGGAAAGAGGAGGGAGGCTGGGGATCCAAAAATAAAGAAAGAAATTCCATTCGCTCCCAATGTAAATAAACATTTTTTGTGCTATTTTGTTGTTGTTGCTTTTGCGGTTGCCTTGGTTGCATCTTGTTGTACAAATAAGAAAACGCGCTATGAATACTAAGTGTTGTATAAACATACATATATATATATATATATATATAAATATATATATACGCATATTTTGTGGCATGCGTCTTGACGTTTGGACGATGAAAATTTAATGCCGCAATATTGCATAAAGAAAAATAAACGAAACACAACAAAACAATAAAAAATCATTTGCAATCTTAAATAAAATAAACTTAAACCTTTAAAATTGTTTTTTTTTTTTATTATTTTGAACTTTATGAACAAAAGATGCAAAAAAAAAAAAAATTGTGGTTTTGCAATGGTTAAGTAAAACTTAATTTTTGTACAGTTTTGTGAATAATTTGTACAGCAAAAGCCAGTGAGAAGTGCAGCGGAGTCAAGAATCAGCAATCTTAGTAATCTATATACCAAGCTTGGGGTCAGAGAGACCCATGATAGGCCCTGAACCGTATTGTGGCGTGGGAAAACACACAATACGGCTACAAATCAGGGATGAAGAAAGACTGATGCGGGAATGGAGCTGGGTAGACACACCAGGACTCCGACAAGCCAGAAGTCTCCTAGGTGGCTATAATCAAAAGCGATTTAAGCAATTGATATCCATGGGGAAGAATAGGCTCAGAATACTCACAGGGCTATTGACAGGACACTGTAGACTGAGAAGTCACCTAACCAAATTAGGTATTTACAGCAGCAACATATGCAGGATACGAGGAGAAATCCTCGATGCACATCCTAACAGAATGCGTCGCCCTAATCAGGAAAAGATGCGGCATCCTAGGGCAGCATGTCATGAGGCCCAAGGACATAGAAACCCTCAACCCAACAAATATCCTGGCATTCGTGCAGGAGTTGGGATTGATGGAAGAGCTGTAGGCTCAGTAAGGGGGCACAATAGACCTTATAGGTCGCAGTGCTAACTATCCCCAATTATAATAATAAAATATACCAAGCTTGATCCTTTTAGCTAGATATTTGAGAAAGATATAGGATTGAGCGGAAAACTTTTATGCCGATCTTTAAAATACCTATTCAGCAATCTTCTAATCAAATTTTGTGACTACAGATAAAAAATTGTGGGGAATAAGTTGTTTTTATCGATTTTAATTAATCAATGTTATCGATTTCTTTCTCAATTGTAATATTATATTTATAAATAATTATTAATTAACAATAATAAATTAAATTAAAAAATAATGAAAAAATAATAATAATGAGAAATGGCTTTCAACATACTTGTTGCGACTTAAATCGAAGCAACTCTTTAATATCAGCAGTAAAAGTTGATTTTTTGCTTACCTTAGTTACAGTATTAAGTCCACTATATATGTAGGCAATATAAAATCGGATTGGTAAATGCATTATCTAAAATGAAATATAAATAAATAAAGTTAATCATAGAACAAAATAACAATTTTAAAATGTCTTATTGCTGGAATTACTAAATCCATCCGACATCAGGTCGATAAAAAACCTAACCAAAAAGTGTACATATATATTTAAGTTTTTTAAGCAAACATATAATTATTTCGCTTATTTGTTTAAACTAATTGTAAAATGCATTACGATTCCTTTTGAAGGCTTAGAAAAAACAACAGAATAGAAAAACAAAATAGTTGAAATATTACTAAAAAGAAACATTTCAAATGCAGCCAGTTTTCTTTTAGCTTTTTGCTCCACAAAATGTTTTCGAGGCACGTTTTAAATGCGAGCTGATATCGAAAGTAATTCTGCATCTGAGCGAATTTGACTACTGAGAACGTGACAGTAAGTTGTACATAAGCATTATCCCCATTCTTATCCCAGCTTTGGATACATATGCATATCTGCACGAATATAATGCCATAATTCCATTGTGGCCTCACACATGTGTGGCATTTGTGCTCCGCTTTCTGTTCGTCCTATAACTTTACAGTTAAACATTTATCTTCATTTCGCAACTAGGAAACACAGCAAACAGCAACAACAAACAGGCATTGGTCTTGCCAGGGATCTGGACCTGGCTGTTACCAACTAGACACATGCCACTGACACTCCTCTCATAGCTAAGGACATGCTCAACACTGTTAACACACTGACAAGCGTGTACACTGTGAAAAGAAGTTTAGTACTTCGTGACTAAAATTTAAACTCAAATTACAGAAATAATTTTAGATTGTGCTTGTAGTAAGAAATTGAATATGCTGATTGAATCAAATACTTATTCCAGTATTTATGCCTCTACTCTTTTGTCGCACAAATTATTCGAACCAGCTATAAAAATGCAAAGTGTAGCAAGAACAAGAATCTGTGGCATAAAAGAATCTCCCGCACTTGCCCGAAAAGTATTTAGCATCCTATATTTGGACTTTCTAAGCACCAACAATGATTGCGAAATTTATTCAGTCATCCGGCTGGAGAAGGAGACACTGACATAGCCAATGTGTGTTCAGCTTATAATCCAACCTTTGCCCTTGCAGAGGATATTTTAAGTAGTAGAAATCTTCAAGAGCATTTAATCTATACTGGACACTGAGATTTGGTCAGTTGGCAGAGTTAAAGCTTGCTTGATTTTTGATTTGTATTTAATAAAAAATAAAAATTGTCAATTTGGCTGGTAACTTGCTTAGCCTGCTATAATGTGAAGCGAATTTCGAATATAAGAAGGTGTTGAAATTGATGCTTCCCATTCTTTCCTTTCTCTCTCTCTCTCTCTTTCACTCACTCTCTCTTTCACTCGCTCTCTCTCTCTCTCTATATCTCTCTCTGTGTCTCAGCTATTTTGTGACATTTCCTGCGGATTCATACTCGAGTCGAGGCACGTACTTTTGTCCGACTCTTACGCAGCTCCTCTTGGCCAGGTTTCACATTTGGGGCTGCTCAAGTGGCGCATTTCGTTAATGCGTATTTGTTATTTATTTCGATATTTATGTCAAGTGCTCTCTTTAAAGCTATAGCTTTCGAAGTGTTTGACCAGAAAACATCTTTCGTTCTGTCAGATAGAAATCAACTAACCGAAATAAGCCAGGGAGTCAGTCATTTTGAAGTGCATGTCTAATAATAATAAACAGTTTAGCTAATTTATTTGATTCATTTAATTTTGTCAGCAATTTATTAGTGATTGATATCCATTTTCGGTATGTTCTTAGTCAGTTTTATTTCCTTTAAAGCAACTGTATTTCGCTCAAATATCAATATTAAAATTAGTTGCAATATTTTTTGGGTTGTGTCAAGTTAAATGTCGGCTTTTTGCTGACTTGAGTAAATCATATTATCAATCTCTCGTAATTAGTCAAGATTTCTGAATAAAATAATTATATTTTTTTTTTATTCTTCTATCAATAAAAATTAAATAAATTCGCTTCTCTAAATCGCTAAATGAATGCCAACAAACTGTTTAAATTATTATCAGCTGGAATTTGGCAATTGGAAAAGTTCTCAAATTAAGAAAAAAAAAAAAACGAAATGAAAGAAAAAATCAAAATAGCAGTAGTTCTAAGTTTTTTTTCAGATATTTTTTTACAACCCACTTTTTGTCATTTCCTGCGCATCAAACAATAAAAAGATAAATGCTCAAAAGCAGTTTCAAGTTCGACAGTTAACAAAACGCAAATATTGCAAAATTCCGGCAGACTTTTGGGAACCGCACCATCTAAGTGTGTGTGTGTGAGTGTGTGTGAATGTGTGTGTGTGAGTGTGTGTGCATGTGTGTGTGTGTGATTGTGAGTGTGTGAATGTGTTTGTGTGAGTCTGTGTGTGTGTGTGTTTTAGTGCGTTCTTGAAATAATGACGATGCGAACAAATATTGACAGTTGTGTGTCGTCTGGCTTAGCATTTCAAATGTGCGAGAAAAGCCAGCTGACAACAGCGCCGAGTGCTAACTGGGCTAACAAGCAGCCAGGCGGGCTCATTGTTATTATTGTTGTTGTTGTTGTTGTTGTTATTGTTATTGTTGAGTTGTGGCTTTTGTGTGTTTAATAAATTGAAATTGAATTAGAACTGCAAATGCTTTGGTGCTCAAAACTTTCTTAATTAAAACTCAATTGCTGAAAGTGCCTGGCAGCCAGGAGTGAAATTATAAAATATAGAAACTAAACAGCAACAACAACAACAACAACAACAATATTCTCAACATTTTCTGCACTCAGTGAAAAGCTGCAATCGACTCAAAAATGATTGACAACGCCTACAATGCAAAGCAAAGTTGTTGAAAACTGTCGAGTCAAAATGTTTAGGAAATTCGAAAACTTTGTTTTTTTTGCGGTATTTTGGGTTTTCCAATTCGGCTGCATAATAATGTTGGAATTTTCTCAAACTCTTAAGAAATAATGTTGTCTTATTAACAAATGAATAATTTGCAATTTCATTTGATATTTCAATTCTATTTTGAAAATTCCGTTAAGGTGTTTACTAAGTAACTGGATGAACCATTAGAAGAACAACATCAGAATACAAATTTTCTAAATTTATGTTCTAATTCGGATTTCAATGCTGTTCAGATTTCGATTTTAATTCGAGCTTAACACCCCAGGATATAGCCAGCACTTATCTGGGCAGCCAGCCAGCCATAAAACTTAACTCATAAGGCCAACTGCAAGTTTTTGCTGCTGCCTTTTTCTTCTTTGTTTTTTCGACTTGTGTCGGCCAAGAAACAAAAACCCAACTAAAACTGCTGCGTTGTGGCAAAACTTTCTTAATAGATTTTTGCCATCAACTTTTTTTTTATTCCGCCTTTTCTATTACACACACACACACACACAAAAACACACACAAAACGACTGCTACTCAAAATCATAATGTGTTCTTCTTGTTTTGCTACAACTATGACGATTGCTGCGCGGGCAACATTGATTTCCATTTGTGCAGCATCTTGGCAACCTCTACATTTTTTTCACTTGCTACCACACAAAGATTACTTAACGCATTTTGTAGGGGAGGGGCAGCTCAGAGTGTTGCGAGTTTCCTATTCAGTAATAAACAGAAATCAGCCAGTATTTTCTCTTCGAGAGCAAGGGAGATGTACCCTGAACAATAGTCTTAGCTATGCATAAGTTAGATTGGCTTTATTCAAATCAAATCTTGACTTGGTCAAAACTAAATCAATAACCTGAACTTTTTGATTATGGCCCAACCTTTAGATTAAAACTACATTCAAAAAAGGTATCGCGATTCTGGCTTATCTAAAATCATATTATACCCAACAAAAAGGTTTTTTTTTGGGAATGATTCAAATTTTTCAATTGACGCAACTTTTACAGAAATGATGCGATTTTCAAAAATTGTTGATTTGTTGATACTCATTTGATCTCTAGAACAAT
Source organism: Drosophila nr. medialis 2 BK-2023a (assembly GCA_035044325.1). NCBI lineage: Eukaryota > Metazoa > Arthropoda > Insecta > Diptera > Drosophilidae > Drosophila > Drosophila nr. medialis 2 BK-2023a. Next base: position 1,285,366 of record JAWNMH010000393.1, read on the forward strand.
ACTACATTTAAAGATGGACATGCAATTCTGGCTCAAAAATTATGTTAAGTTCTATCAGGCACTAAACTCTCCACTTTCAAAACTTAATAAAAATTAAAAAAAAAACACTAATTTTTATAATTGATTTGTCTCCAACCGTAAATAAAGTTTATCAATCATCAATATTAAAAATTCATCTCAAAGCTGATAAGCTTTAATGAAAAGAAAGCCCAACACTAAACTTACTATTTTTGTAAAAAATCAAAAAATCTTAAGGCCAGAGTAAAAGCAGTAAGCCTTAAGCTGTGGCTCTAAGTTGCACACACACACACACACACACACACCATTTAAGCCGTATTTGCCACACTCTTGCCAGCAAAGGAGCTTAATCTTCATTTTCGTGTGTGGTCTTCTATTAAAATGCCATGCATCAAAGTGGACACTGAGTACTGAGAAAAGCCTCAGCTGCACTTTGTAATTTCTACTCTTTTTTCTCACCTCTTTTGGTGCCTGTCACGAAACTCAATTAGAATGTAAAAGCTGATGTGAAAGGCACTGCAACAACCGGCTACTCAATATGCAACCGGACACACACATACACAAACATTGTAAGTAATCCTGCACAACACACGTCATTTGAGCAGTGGGAACAACAACGAAGCCGAGTGTTGGCCAAAACAGGAAACAGGGTCGCTCTGCAGTGCAACTTTTGATTAGGCAGCCAAGTTGTAAGTGCAAAAAATAAAAACAACAACAAAATGTGCTCAATGTGGCATTTAAAGGGGTTTTTTGTTTGCGACGCGCTCCACTTAATAATTTAATGACAACAATTGTGGGGCAGAATTAGCCTCGACGGCAAATGAGTTCTTGATGATGACGAGGACCACCAGCTGAGTTTTGAGTGTCTCTCTATCTCTTTCTCTCGATCATGTCTCTCTCTCTCTATATCCACACACAATTGGCAATGTTTGTTTGCCAAAAAAAAAAAGAAGTTGTTTCAAGTACTTTGCGGCTAATTAAGACTGAAGTCGGTTGCAGCAGTTGCAGTTTGGACAGCGCCCAAATAAATTAAGAGCTGCGACACTTGAACACGTCTGCAGAGCCCATTTCAAATGCCCCACCCAGCGCCTACACCACTCCCCCTGCATCCTGGCACCACATTTAACTTTTAGTCTGTGTTCAATGTCAGACTGAATGCGCCGCTTGGTGTCTGTGGCAAATTTATGTGTCTGCATTTCACACTTTTGGGCGCAACGCATTTTCACAATTAGCCAAAAAGCGAGAGAAAAGCGTTTAATTTGCATGGGCCATAAAATAAATAGGATTTGGCTGCCGTTGCTGCCTGGCACTCAATTGCAGTTGTGTGCGTGTTGTGGTTGTTGTTGCTGTTGTTGTTGCTGTTGTTGTTGCTGTTGCTGCTGTTGTTTTAACTGCAAATTGATTATAAATTGAATGCAACGCGTAGCAGATGCCACAACAATTTTCAATTTATGGCGTGCAAGTAAATATGAAAAAAAGAAGGTTAATTCATAATCATAATTAAAGTGAAAGCCAGTTATTGCAAATGACAACAAGCCAATTTTTCTGCTCTCTCGCACTCTCTCACTCTCTGACTCTCTCTCTCTCTCTCTCTTTCTCTGTATGGATGGATAACCAGAATCTTATCGAAATAAATCTTGTAATATACATACAGCTGCGGTCAAAATTATAGTAGTAAACACAAGCAATCAAAACTAAAGATAAATAAACTTTAAACGATGGGCAAGCTAGATAAAAACACTAACAACAAATTAAAGTATTTAAATTTATCTCAAATTAGGTTTTTTTTATAAAAGTATAATTTACGAATAGTTTGCGCCTCGCGTTCCTCAAAAGTGGGTCAACAGATGTTCTTGGTAATAATACGATCTTTCATGATTTTCCATGGAAGTTTCAATTCAATTCAATGAATTCCGGATTAAAGATATGTAAATAGGGAATTTTTGTATTAATTTACTCAAAAAACTCTCAATAAACTCGTGAAAACGATGCTATTATTTTGACCGGAACTGTATGTAAATATTTTATTTTGTTTAATGGGCACATAAATTGAGCATTGCAGATAATCGGTATGAGAATAAAAATGAGTTCGCATTTCATTTGGCCTGAAAGCTCTTAATTAGCTCTCAAGACTTATTGGGGTATGTTAATGATGTTGCACATTCGTTAGTTCGAATGCCACATATGCCCCGCATTCTCCAGCCAGTTTGACAAAATAAATTTTGCAAAACCTAAAATGCCAAGGACATGGCTAGAACAGGACAAGGGCAAAATGGTAGACGCTATAAGTGCACAAATGTCAAAGTTTGAAGAAGGCGGCTCCTTTCCAAACCGATAGTTGAAAAAGCAGGCATAAACTAAAAAAAAAAAGTAACTAACAACAACCAGCAAGAAAGTTGTAGTTGCGAGAGATCGACTTAAACATACTCTGGAGTCAACGGCTTGCCTACAAAGATCTCAATCGGTCTTCCTGGAGTTCTATTTATATATAGAAACCCGATTAGAAAGTCCTGAAAAATAAGACTTTTAATGTTATTGCAAATCGATTTTTAACAATATCCAGGAAAGAGTTCTACGCTATGAATACAGTAAAATAATATACATGAACTCTCTCAAATTTAAGGTCTTCTGCACTTACAGTCTCTGTGATGGCTAACTCGACTCGGTAGTTGTTTTCGATCAAGCATATATACATATACATATATATATATATATATATAGCTTATAGAGTCGGACACTCAATTTAATTTTTTATTTCTAATAGTTTCTGGCCATGCAGAAAAACAATGGTAGGCAATAGCTCTTATGGCCATGACCACAATCTCAAGGCGCAGCCAAGGACAAAGTTTGGCTAAATCGCTGTGTGTGTGTGAGTGTGTGTTGGGATGGGGACGTGCAACAGCAAAAAGGTAAAGCATTACGAAAGCTTTTATGCAGTCAGCCAGACACGAAATATATAAATAAAAGCAAAATTAATTATTAATAAGTTTTGTTGGCTGTTACACCTGGCATACTGCCAGCATCGCAGGACCAACCCACAAAAACTACCCACTCAACCAACCAACTACCCGGCACCATTGATCACCCACACAAACTCAACATTATTCTGGCAAAACAATGGCGAACACTTAAGCGTTTATTACTTTGCAAGTAGTGACCTTTCAGTCTCACTCTCTCTCTCTCTCTCGCTCTGTCTCTGTCTCTCTCGTTATATACCTGCTTCGCCTTGCGTGCAACGCCAAAAAGTTGCTCATTATTCGACCAGAACAAGCTTTGAGCATTAGCCAAAAGTTGTGCCGCGTATTTTTCATACGCTTCTCTCCTCCTTCCCCTGAATACTCTATAAATGTGCAGAGCGACCAACACAAAAAAAAGAATAATATCAGCTATAAAATATAAGTTGTTAGTTTTGAGCTTTAAGCTGAATCGAAATAAGTTATGAAATATAAGATTCAAAGTATAAGCTGAAAGGTATACTCGTAGATTACTGTATTATAAGTATTAAAATATTTCTAATTGGATTTAACAAAAATCTTTCAAAATTCCCTCACCAAATAAACGGGTACTTTGCATATTTACATATACTATATGCCTTATATATACTATATATAATATATGTAACTATATGAAGGTCGCTTCTGTTCTACCCCTGAGTGAACTATATATGAATGCTTTTCGATCGCAAAAGTTGTGCATTGAGAATTTGTTAAGCAAGCGGATTGAAAGCGACCAAAAGTGTAAAAATCTAAAGTGTATAAACGATAAACCGAAATTGGGCTAATGTGGGGTTTCCAAATGAATTGTGCATAATTGGGGGGAAGCAGCAGTCAAGCTTGAACGGAAGTTGCTGATTGCAATTTGATGCTTACAACAAATTTAATAATTGAGGACGGTTTAATTGATTTGGCGAGTGAAAAGCAAAAACAAACTATCCGGTTATTAAGTGTTCAAAAGGCTTATAACCAAAAAAAAAATATATATCCATATATACATATATATATATATATGTATATATTAATCTCAGCGTGTGGACATCATAATTATGTAGCTTTAATAAGTTTGGGGAGGGTTCAATGAAATGCGAATAGAAATTTAATAAGCTGAAAGGGAAGTAGCGAAATGGTTTGACTTTAATTAAGTTGCTACTTTTATTAAGAGAAGTCTTTTTTTAGGTATTAGTTATATATACATATTAGATATACGATGCCAGCTATGAGTTATTTGGTTGAGCCCAGAACTCAACAGCTTTACGTACATGTTTCAATTTAGGTTGTTAAGAGGCACAAATTGAAAATCTCCTTAGTTGACTGACAAATTTAATTAAAAATTTATAATGAGCAAACGAATCAAGTGTTAAGTGTTAACTTTTAACATTCTGGGTGGGTGTGCCGTATTTTTTTTTCCTTTTTTTTCGCTTAATTTACTTAGTATGAAAAACTCATTTGATTATCTAAATTGTAGCAATTAAAATTAATTTCCATGCCGCAAACTTGGGGCGCTTTCAACTTTATTTGACTTTTTACAACACATTGGCCGTTAAATGCAGCACACACAAAGAGGGAGATAGAGAGAGCGAGAGGGAGAGAGAGATAGGCAGCAACGCCTACAGAAGAAAAATGAAAAGCGAGCGAAGCTAAATTGAAAGTGAAATTAATTGCTGCTGCTTTTGTGGGTGCCTCTTAAGTGTTGATTGCTGCATCTTCTGCTTCTTTTTCACTTCAGTTCAGGGCAGAAAAAAAAATCGAAAAAGTTGCAGCTTTACAAAAATACTTCAAGTTGAGCAAATTGCATTTGTTAGCGGCAAAAAATGTCTTTAATGATTGCATTACTCGGACTTGCACCATAGACAGTTGACAGCCGCAGTTTCGCGTTCACTTCTCTCTCGGAAACTCTCGCTTCATTTATCAAATTCACTTGCAATGCTCACAGTATAGTTTTGAGTTGAGAAATAAGAAGAAGCAGTGGCGGAAGTGATGGCATCCTTGGCATCATATCATTTTTCTTGCCACATTTCGCAAAACTAGCAAAAAGGAAAACAGTTGCCTCCATTCACATTGTTGTTGGTTGCGCACAGATTTCGCTGCAGTCAGTTAGTCAGTTAGTCAGTTTGTCAAGTTTCCAAGCTTTTCTTCTTTTTTTTTGGTTTTAGATTTCCGCGTCAGTGACAACGACACTTGACACGACCCAAAACTGACTGCGGCTACGTAAGTGACGGAATATAAGAGGCACAACCTTTCCAATCCATGCTCTGCCCTTATGCCATTCATTCATTCATTCACTCACTCACTCATTCATTCGCACAATAGCTCTGGTCAGCCAACTGTTGACATTGCTAAATGAATGAACCTTGCTTAAGTTACAATACATCAACAAAAAAAAAGAAAGAAAAGAAGACAAAAGCACACAAAACTGAGAGATAAAAGACAAGAGGAAAAGCTGCTCAACAAAGGATGAGCTGTACTTTGAATACGCTTACTACACACAGTTGACTAGATGCGATAATAACTGTATTAGATTTATCCAATTTTAACACTTTATATAGTTTAGTTGACTTTTCCATGACTGAATCCCAAACAGATTGTGAACTCAAGGCACTCAAATCAAACTCACTCTTGAAAACATGTCACTCAAGTGTAGTAATTGTAAGGAAGATCCGCGTACGTAAATCCTGTAGGGAATATGTTGGGAAACCTTGGACAAGATGTCTAGCAAACTTTTCTAGCAGTTGAAACGGCAGGAGTTGGTATACGATACCAAATTTCAACCGGTCCAGTTAAGAAACTAATATGGGAACTTAGTCTACCATAAATGTTGCAGTAAGTGATGTTCCTTTGCAAAGCTGAATACCCCCAACTTAAGCTCATTCTTTATTTCAGTACAACTATTTCTGTTAAAGTCCAAATTTAAATTAGTGTTTAATTTTTCAAAGTTCTTTTTTCATGTCTTCATCAATAGTTAGCCTAATGACATAATCATAAGACTCCACACCCAGAAAGGTCTGTCAGCTTTTATAGTCTGACAACTTAAGTGAGAGGAAATGGAATAGGAAGAGGAAGAGAGAGCTGATGAGATATCAACAAGAACTAACCATAATAAGTGCAGATCGAATGCATTAAGCGTAACGGTAACTGAGTAGCAGCAACACTCGAATACTTATCCCAACTATTTCCACATAAAAGCCCTATTCCTGGCCCTAGCCCCAAGCCCAACCCGACGCATTTATCCATTTAAACGTGAGCGGTAAAAACTTATGTTGCACTTTGCACGTAAACGCAGTGAATAATTGAAGGATGCGGGGGGGACTTGTGGCTGCAACAAAGCGTGGCGCAACGCAAATCCCATAAAAAATGGGGAAACTGGCTAAAAAGGAAGTTCGAAATTGCAATTTAATTTCGACCGCAAACCAACACTGTCATCTATCCAAAAACACACAAACTCCATTTTCCAGCCAAGCGAACGTGCAAGAAGTTTCTCAAACTCTCTTGGGAAGGAGAGGGGCTTACCAAAGGGGTGGGGAGCATAGAGAGTAGTTGGGCATATTGATGACCCGGCATGCATTATGCGTGTGGCGCGTGACGCCCACAAATGACCCCATGACTAACCTTACACCAAAAAAAACAAAACTAAAACCTGAAACACCCTACTGAAGTTCCCATTTCAATGTTTGTTTGTTGCATCTGTGTGTGTTTGTGTGTTTGTGTGTGTGTGTGTGTGTCGCATTTATCAGTGAATCGCATTTCAGCCACAGGATATTTGATCTGCTGCCATTTGACATAAGTCTTAAAGCGCGTTACGTGAGCACGCAGCATGTGGCATGTGGATAAATGTTGCATGTTGCTTGTTTGTTGTTTGTTTTCTCTATGTGGAAAATCAATAAACTGATAAACATATTGCATTGCATCCATGCTCCCCCTTCACTCCACCACACGCTCTCCATTGCCCTATTGAATGGAATTGGTAGTGCAAAATGCATTTGTGGCACTGGCTAAAAGCAAAACCCAAATGAAATTTACTTTCTCAATTTATTGCTCAAGTTTTGTGCATGCAACATGGCCAATACAGTTGGCAGTTGGGCCAACTAAATTGGCACTGTTTATTGTGCTTGTGTTTGCTATTTAACGTGGCAACAATTTCAAATCAAATTCAGCTCCACAATGGAACAGTTTTCTAAGCAATAAGCCTAAGTTGTCGATGTCTATTTTAATCCCAAATAATTTGTGAACTCAAAACAAACAGCTTAAGTATTAATTAGATGCTGTTATTTGTTTTGGGCGAATATGCAAAACACAATTATTTTTGATATTTGATGATGGCTTAAATGATTATTTTTAAATTGTTGCAAATTAATAAGCTAAGTAAATGTATTTAAAGTCATCATACAATCGATATCTTGGCAAACAAAATAGTTACTCATACAAGAACTCATCTATCGACTGATTGTTCCTTTGGCAGCTATATGATATAGTGAGCATCTCAGACATGTTTAAGAAAAGAACGATAATATTCCAAGTTTGTTCAAGATAGTTTTAAAAATGTGGGATTAGTACGCATACAGACGACATACTTAGTTAAACTAACTCAACTATTTGTCTGACCAAGAATATATGTTAATATTACATTAATCAGTTTGTTCCTTATACTAATCTTCGATATTTAGTTGAGGTGTTTCATATTGTGTATGTAGGGAAACTGATTCCCTCTTCTATCTCTACTACTAATAGTACTATCTCAACTATTAATAGTACTATCTTTACTACTAATGGTACTATCTCTACTACTACTATCTCTACTACTACCATCTATACTCCAACTACTACTATCTCTACTAATACTACTACTATCTCTACTACCCATACCGCTACCTCTATTACTATTACTTCTACTTCTATGTTTACTACTACCATCGCTACTTCAACACACAACACCACCAAAATACAATAATCATAAATTAGTCATCTGTTCATTTGAAGTCAACGATATGAAAATAATCGTACTACAATTGTTGCTTTCTCACATAATTCTGGCGATTGCTGAACTCTTTGACGATGTGACCGAGAATGAGATAGGCAATCCGTACTATCATAATTTTGGCAGCAAGCTGACAATTTGTCCCGAGCACGCCAACTGTTTGGATGGCAAATTTAATTTTCTGTGCGCCAAGCATCCCACAAGAGCATCGATTAATTGTAAACGCTATGTGCCCATCGCGATGGGTTGGCGATCTCGATCGAAGATGGTGCATATGCACAATGGATTGCGCAACAAGGTGGCCTTCGAAATGCGACTATCGAAAATGAATCTGGTCTATTGGAATACCCGACTGCAGCACATGGCCGAGCGGTATTTGAATCTGTGCCAGCCGTACAGGGATACGTGTCTGATTGTGGGCTATGGTGGCTTTCAGGTGGGTCAAAATTCGTTGTATGTGCCACTACGACATGTCGATCTGTTGAACGAGTGGCAGAGTCGAACGGTGAGGCAATGGTACCTCGAACTGGGCTCAACCATCCTCAATGCACAACAACTAATTGAGGAGCAACTAAAGGGTAAAATGGGCAATCTAACGCAACTCATCTTGCCGAGATTGGAGTTTGTTGGCTGCGGTGCAGCAATCATGTTTGATGGCTTCTTCATCGTCTGCTACTATTATCCGCCGGCGAACGGTAGCCTCAAGTCGGAGCTGACTTTCCTCAGGGACAGCGAGACCTGTGTTTGCCCCATGCACCGAGTCATGTGCTCGTTGCACTTCACCAGCCTCTGCGGCATTGACATCGTGTCGGCCAATGCCAACAGGATTGAATTGACTGCTGTAAAATTCTTCATTATATCACTGCTTTCGTTTACTTTGCAATAAATATTTAAAAAAAATGCACATCTCAATCTCAAAATGTTGTTTAGGAAGTGACTTTAGAAGATAATTGGAAAGTAAGAGAAGCTTCCTAACATATTTAATAATATTCAGGTTATATTATATATATATCCGTTAGAAAGGTATACCTTTATATAAATGGATTTGTTTCGATATTCGCAAATCAGAGGCTGTGGGTTATCTGATCGGAATATAGGAGAACTTATATTTAAAATTGGAAGTGTCCGGCTCTGAGATGGGCTGAGACGGACAGGCAAAAAGACAAGCATGACGAAGTTCACTTGGCTTTCAATGCTGATCAAGAATATATATATATAATTCATGGAGTTGCAGATGCTTGCTAAGGCCTATTACATACTTTTGCACAACTTTTCTTCCATTTTTAATGGGTTCAGGGTCTATCTGTATAAGAAAAAGCTGGTAAAAATCTCTACATCTCTATCTCTAAAAATATTTAATCCAATTAAGGTAAGCCATTTTTTCAATGCTTGAGTTTTCTTGCTAATTTGAATTCATTGAATAAAATTTAAATCAAAGCGGAAATAACTCAAAATGAGAGCCTTTGCGATTCATTTCAGTTTCACAAGAAACCAACTGACAGAAAGGCAAACGACAGACGAATGGACAAACAAACTAAGGGACAGACGATTGACTTGAAAGACACTCAGATTCACTGAGCAACACGAAAAGGGGGGAGCGAGTGAAAGAGAGACATAGAGCGAGAGAGAGGGAGCATCCGATTTCAAAAGGCAACCATAAACAGAGAAGAGGAAAACGCCGGTTTTGGCTTTGGCTAAATGCCCGAGAAAACACACCCAGAGAATTAGCAAATCAAGGAGCGACACAAAATCAAGCCAAAAGCGTTGACTTCTCGCCCTCCGCAGTGCGCTCCCTCACCGACAAAAAGGGCACCCTCCCCAACGATATTTTATCACCCTCTCAGACAGGAGGGAGCGGAAGGAAACCCGGCAAAATGTTTTTTTGTTATTGGAACATTTTCGGTTGATAAAACAAACGACGTTTGAGGCAGGCAGGTTTATTTTTTGTTGCACGAAAATATTGCTCAAGTTGATTTTGTGTGTGGGTTCGGTTTTCGGTGTTAATACACGTAATAAAATATAATGATTATTATGTGGTCTGGGCCACAGATGTGTATGCTTTTTGCATAATCAGAATTGGCCTCAAAAAGAAGTACATATATAAAGAAGAAAAAAAAAACACACACACACGCAACGATAAGTTGCAAACTCCCAGGGGTAGCATAATCAAAAGCAATAGAAGCCGTTGTCTGTTTATCAATGATTCAATTCAAGTGTTTGTTTTTGTTGTTGCTAGTCTAATTTGTTGCTTGTTTTGACATCATCAGCTCACTTGCCCCCATCATGATGATAATCAACATCATCATCATCATCATCATCATCATCATCATCATCATCATCATCATCATGAGATGCTGCCGCTTGAATTTTTATGAGAAAAGTGGCCCCATAATCATTACATACGAGTGCCATTACCAAAACCCAAGCAAAACCTAAATACAAACAACAAAATGTTTATCATTACCAGCCAGCTTCAATCACCCACATATGTGTGTGTGTGTGTGTGTGTGCACATCGCACATTTATTATGAGCAGCAGCATGCGAATATAGAGACAAAACTATTTTTATTGTTTGCTCACTTTTTGATAGAGCCATTTGTCAATAATAATGCAGACATATCTCTTTTGCAAATGAGTACGAGTATTTTATGGCCTGGCAGCTTGGCAAAATGTCCAAATGTCTGAGAGAGTTCAATTATACATACATATCTTTATATATATATATATCTATGCGCACAAAAAGTTACACTTCTAATAAATCAGAGCTTGTACAAAGAAATTAATATGCTCGACTCAGTCAATACTCTGAGCCCAGTTAATAGCTGTTAGTATAATAATAATCTACGTTTTTGAAGTATTGATCATGAATATATATATGTTTCATGCTGATCAAGAATATATGCACTATATAGAGTCGAACATGCTTTTTTCAACTTTTCTACAACTTCAACATCATTATACCATTCAGATCCATTTAACCACACAGAAAGCTGAAAACTCGAACTCTGGATAAAGTTAGCGATGCTGTTCAAGAATATATATAATTAATGAATCAAGAATATATATAATAAATTAAACAAATTCATTAGCACGTTTTCACATTTTAAATATGTTATATCGATTGCAATTGTAAGTATTTAATTTACCCCTATTTGCTGACAAGCATTTTAGTCATGAATTTTTAAAATATTCGAAAAGTAGCTGTTATTATTTGGCAGCTGCACTCATAACAACACACACACACACGAACATTCTCACACACACACACACGCTCACACACATAGTTAAGCTAGCGTTTTGTTTGTATTTGTGTAGCCATTAACAATTATTCATAGCGCTGGTCCGCTGGCCAAACAAATAAGATTCCGTTGTTTCTTGCCTGCCTGCTTGCTGATAGTGCGCATACGCCCCGTGGGTTGCTGGCTAATAAAATTCAAATATTGATTTATTTGCATAAGGTTTGCTAAGACAGAAAGAGAGAGCGAGAGCGAGAGAGCGAGGTAGAGAAACTGGACTCATTTGCGGGCATGTTTATGAGCCAAGTTTGCAGCTAGCTGCTGCTGCTTTTTAATTTGCTTGGCCCAATTGAGCCATTAACGTTGATTTTAGAGTCCCATAAAAGCGCTAACGACTTACGACTCTAACCTCTAACTAGAGCGCCTTTAATCACGGCTTTAATCCGCCTGAATTTCAACAATTGCTGCAATGTGCAGCCATCATTTACAAAATGTTGCACTCATAAACCAATTTGCGTACATATCATCATTTATCATTCGATATATATGTAAGTGTACATTATGTATAAGCAGCGCCTTGCAGCTATTAAGTTCCAGCTGCGTTCATTGTCTGCTCCAGTTGCGCGGCGCAGAAAACAATGAACGGCAATATTTTGCATATGCGAAGAAAGTCAACGACTGCGTGATACTCTGTTCTCTTTGTATATTAGGCTAAAGGAAAAGTTGTGCAGCATAATAAGTAGTCGAAGTATAAAAGAATCTAGCTTCAAAATTATGCCAATAAAAATATATTTAAAAATTGAAAACATTTTTCGTATGAGGAAACATATACATATATATATATGTAAATACTAATATGTAATCAAATCAAATAATTTCTGGAAAAATATATAAATTAATTTTTGGTTTCGACGGATTTAAATGCTTATTTTTTTTGGATTGCAAAAGATTCAATAAATGAAATAGAATAGATATGCCCGCTTTAGCCTCAGTTGAAGCAGAGTACTATAATAAACTGCACGCGATTGAGGCAGATCTAGGGAGAATGAGAAACGCCAAAGAGCGGTTTCCTAAGAGTTGAAGTATTTCCCAAAGTCCCCCGCTGCGTTTAGTGATAAGTGCTGGCGGTTAATTCATTTCATGTGCCCGCAAACTCAAACTCAAACTCAAACTGCACAGATACATTTCTCCCACAGAAACAATTTTTCCACGCACTTTTCCAAGAAAATTGTGATACAATTTTTTCCCTTTTTTTGGCAAGCTGTTTGCTTTAGCCCAAGGAAAAGTTTTTGTTCCTTGAGCTATCCTTGATGTGATTAAAGCGTCTTTCGGTGCTGCTTAGCAGCATCATCATCAAGCTTAAAATCATAATCATCATAATCATGATGACGATGATGATGATGATGTGCACTTTTCACAGTGAATATCGTAGACAGAGAAAGGGCCAGCGAATAAGGAGCAACTCCTGTTGGACATCTGCATCATTTATCATGCAGCCAGTTTTCCTAAACGATGTTGATGAGTCTCAAAAGATTTGACATGAAAAGTTGAAAGTCGTCAGTTGCGCCACATGTAGCAACTTCAACCAACAGCCAACAGTTCGAGCTACTTTGGACCATCGATCTAGCCGCATTACGCAGCACTTTTCGCTTCTTGCTCCCCCTTTTACCTGTTTGATTAAAATGGGGCGTGGCAGTTCACACTGCTCTCAATGTATCCCTTCCTTCCTATCCCCTCTCTTTGCCCTCACGCTGATCATTTTTAATTTAGTTGGCTTCAATCTGTGTTTATTGATTTTTGTTGCTCTCGCATTTTTCCTTACCTGTCTAAGCTTGAGAAATGAGTTCAGAATTGGAGAATTGAACCTTTTAATATATTTAATATTTAAATTTTAAATTTGATAACAAAAATATATCTATATTGAATAAGATGTAAAACGCAATATTTGAAAAATATTTTTATTTGGTTTGTACCATATTTTCAAAGTTTAAAGACTCAAAATAAATTGAAAAAAAATGCTGGCATCATTTTCAATTTATAATAGTTAAGAAATAAATTTTTAATTTCAAAATTAAACGCCAGAAATGCGTTAAATATTTATTAAGCACTTTTTCTGACAAATTATTTAGTTCTCTATCACCATTTATGCTGACAAAAATTAGGCCACGATTATTGTTAATTAATTTTTATTTAGATTTCGATACTTAATTTATTCTATTTTATTTTTTTATTTATCTTTTTTTTGCATTTTAAATTAAATTTTACACGATTTAATATGCAACTTTAATTTTTAATTTATATTTATTAAAAGCATTTTTAAAATTGTTGATTGTTTTTAGTTCGCATTAAATAAATGAATAAAAATCGAATCAAATAGCTTCAAATCACTGATCATAATCAACATTTTGTGGCTAACCATTAAAATGTAATTAAGCTTTGGCTTTTAATGATAATTATTAAAATTAATGTAATTAATTTTAATCTTTTAATGATAATTATTAAAATGACTGTTTTTTGTGTTTGAATTTGCATTTGGTAATTAATCTATTGTAGTTTGCATCAAGTGACGAATTAATCATTGGCAAATGCTCAAGGCATGGCAAATTTCCAGGATTTGGGCACACACAACATACACACAACATACACAACACATACAACACACACAACACACACAATATTAATTAAGAGCCACAAGTTTTTTGATTGCGATTGCGACTCGCTGGCCATAAAACTGGGCAGACATGCAAGCAATTTGTGTGTGTTCAACACCCACACACCCAACCACCCACACACACACCCAAAAAGAGCAGTTGCCTCACCCAAAAATTATTTTATGGTCTGGACGCGAGTTGGTTAACCCTTTTTCACCAATGTTCACTTTCGGCCGGAAGTTGTCTGATTGTTGTTGTTGTTGTTGTTGTTCTTGTTTTTCTTCTTCTCTGCTTCTTCTTATTGTTGCTGGGCTTGGCAAGCATTATAATTTGATTCATTTTTAGTTGTTGCGTCGACACGAAGCATTCTGGGCCATAACCCATAAACGCCTCCAACCCACCGCGCCCCCTTCACACATTTTTGGGTTGGGTTTATTTTCTTCTCTTTTTTTTTTGGCCAAGGTGCTAAGGCGTTGGCTTGTGTTTTGTGTCCGCGATTTTCTGCTAGAGATTAGATGATTTATACGCAGATTTTGCACTTGTTAAATGGCTGAGCTGAGGCAGCTTTGCGTGGTGAGTCTGAAGATGTGTGTTGAAGATGCTGCGAATGGATTCACTACAAGTACTCCACTAACCGGCTGGCTGGCTTTATGAATTTAAACTAGTGAGTGTGTGTGAAAGTTGTTGTCTTTTTGTGAATAATTGCTAATTGGATTGTTGCCTTGTTTTTGGGTTTAAGGTGAAACTCTCTTAGATTTGCGATAATCGAATAATTATTGTGCTTCTTATACAACGATTTTATCTATTTAATGTTCAACTACTTGATTTGTTCCCCAATTTTCTAATTCTTTTCTTTCTCCAAAGCTCAACAACCAAAATTACTTTTACATTTATTTTCACCTATTTTTTATATTTTTTTTTATCGAAATTCAACATTCTTTGCTTTCTACGAATCTTTAATCATTTTTATCCACGCTTGTAGATAAAAATTCATTACATACTTTATCAACTCTTTGTTAAATGCATTTTTCACTTCACATTTCTGGGAGGCTGAACAGGCGATCCCAAAAAAAAAACGCACTCACACGAAAAAAAAACAGAACACACAACATTTTTTAACTTATCAAAAAACTATACATCATGGACTTAACCGATATCGTGCATGTAACAAAATTTAATAGAAACACAAAGATAAATTTAAAAAATATAAGAAATCGAAAATATTTATCATGCTGTATTAATCAATTTCATATGCTACATGGTCGGCAAGCAAAGGGGGGCTCTCTCTCCCCCTCTCTCTCTCTCTCTCCAAACTCTCTCTATCACTTCTAATAAAAAGCTGTCCCGTAGTTGATACAAGCGCTGATAACGACAACAACCAAACTGGACTGAACTGAAAATATTGAAAGTGTATATTAGGGGTATAATAAAGTTGTGGACAAGCATGTAACAGGCAGAAGGAAGCAGCTGCAACAGCATATGGTAAACATATTCCTGATCAGTATTCTCTGCTGAGTCGATTTAGACACTTTTGTTCTCAGAGACTATAAGAGCTAGAGCCTACAAATCTGCAATACGAGCTCTCACATACCAAATGCAGATAAAATTTTATTAATTTAACATTATTATTTGATTAACTAATGTTGATAAAAATCGATTAACAATGCCAATAAAAATCACAAATTTTCAGATACATTTTTTCAGTTACAATTTGTCCAGGAACAATTATGAAACAAGTGCAGCAATCGCAAGCATTTTCTATATCCACTTATATGAAAGTTTAGGGTATTTGCTAGTCGAGATAGAAATCTCTCTCTTTCTCTCTCTCCCTCGTCTAGAGCTGGTCGTAGTTGTTTTGGGTTTGGGATATGCGTTTGTGGCACAAACATGCATGCAGCACCCGCACGAAGCAAGAGAGACGGCAGCTTGAAAGCGGCTCAAACAATTTTGTTTAGGCACGCTAACCGTTGGCCTGAAACAAAGACTTCCCCATTCCCCTCCACATGCCCCAGCTCCTGTGTCTTGGCCCGGTTGGAAACGAGGCCAAACCCAAAATCCGAAAACTCATCATTAACCATTAGCGACGTCATCGATGAAGGAGCTGACGTTGTCGTTGTCGTCGTTGTTGCTGTGGTTGTTGTTATTGCTGTTTCGCTTAATTAATTGTTAATTAATTAACATAGATACAATGTGTGCGTGTTGTTGTGTGCCGCAACAACATTTTCACGGCTGCCGTCTGTTGTTGTTTTGTTGTTGTTGTTGCTGCTGGTGTGGTTATTGGTATCTTTCTGTTTGCCGCCATAAATTTTGTATCATAATTTTCGTTTTGTTCGATTTGAAATTTGGTTTTCAAACTCAAACGCCGCACGCAACGGCGCCAATTTTCAAGCTGTTCCGTTTTTTTTTGTGTGTGTAATTTCAAATACCACAAAGCAAACAAAACGCAACAACAACAACAATAATACAATTTAACTAAATAATTCGCTGAAATACCGAATACTATTTACACTAACAGACAGTTGGAAGAATGCTTAACCAGAAAACAGAGACACAGTTTTCGGGAATCGCAACTTTAGCAATTGAAATTGAGAAAAACCACTAACAGAAACCGTTATTATTGGTAGAAATAATTAAAAATAATATTTTATTAAATAATTTTATTCAATTTAATTGTGTTTGTCATAGTTCTCAATAGCGACAAATAATGATTAGGCCAATTCACAACCTTTACTAATACTTTAAATATTTATAGAACCGGAATCCAGCCAATATCGATTTCGATCTCTACATAATATCTCATATTTTCTCCAATAATTTCTATAATAATAATATAATATAGCTAAATAATACAGCTGATATGGCGCTTCAATCATATTTATTCTGATATATGTGCTGCCTGCAGCAAAAAGATGTAAGGGATATATTTGAGGCTTCAGCGAGATAGCTTCACTGAGAGTTGAATTCACATATAGCCATAAATAGACAGACATCAGAATATATACATATATATATAGACTCGTAACAAAATGTTGCTCATTCCCTTTGATCGGCACATTGCCTGAGAAAGTTAGAGTACACATTTTCTGCATAGGGTATACAACAATAGTAATTTGCGTGTCGCTCTTTGTTTTCGCAGGTGCCGTCGGTCGACAACGAAATGCGGAGCCCTCCAAATTGGTCAACCTCAGAGTGGACAACATCAGCACGCAGACATCCACCGCTGCACGCGACAAATGAACACACACATAAACACACACAAACACACACACACACGCAGGCACACGCAAACACAACAAATGCTCAACAGACAATTTGCGGGTCGTCCCACGTCAAGAGTACCTGGACTGAAAAAATATCTTTTGGCATTTTTCGTTGGGCAAGTGACGAACAAATTAGCTGAAATCGAGCACATAAATTAAAAAATACCTGACGAGGGGCAGACAGCTGGAATTTTGTACAAATAAGTTCAGGTTATGCGTTTAATGACTCTGCGTAGACAATTAGTGGACAGACGAATCAAACTTAAAGTTGAAGAGCTGACAACTTTAATTTGGCAAGAGCTTCAATTAAAGTTGTTATCCGATCTGCAGCCAAATTCCACATCAAATTTCAAATACATTTTGGAAATATTTCTAAAAGACTGTCAAATTGACGAGAATGTTTTGAGCAAAGCAAAGGAATAAGTTATGCTGAGAATAATCAACGCCAGTTCAGACAGCCTTAGCCTTTTTCGCATTTCATAAATCTTCCCAACACTCTCTTAAAGTTTTAGGATATAACCAAAATAATATTACTAAATGCAACAAGGAAAATTTCATATATTCAAATACTTCTTAGTCTTTAAAACAACTAACAAACAATTAAAAAGCGTATTTGGAGGTGGAAGAGACTTTTTAGTTCAAATTCAATTACGTAAATAATTCTGCAATTGATTTTTGGCCAAAGACGGAAGAAACAAACCGTCAACAACAAGTGCAGCAAACATCATTTGGTCGATCGCTGTATAACTGTATAAATAAGCAACAGCACTGAAAGGCCCAAAGACACAAGACACACAAAGTCGTCAGCAGTAGCACAAGACACAATTTCGTATCTGTGTAACTTCAAGTGTGTGTGTGTGTGTGTGTGTATCGCTTGGGTCTCGCTACACATATCTCTATATGTAGTTATTATTGAAATTAAATTACCCCTAATTGAATCTGAAATGGTCAATAAAATCGCATGCCGACAACTATTTTGGACCTGGCTTTGATGCCGTCGGCCGAACGGAGACTCGCTAATGTTTGTTGCTGTTGTTGCTGTTGCTGCTTTTGTTGTTGTTGTTGTATTTGGCTGAGTGTATGCAAACAAATTGTTTGGTCTTTCAATTTGCATATCTGTAGGAGCATAGCAAAAAAAAGAGGTATTTTTCTAACATGTTTGATTTTAAATAAATGCAAATTGAATTAATTGTTGTTATATTTCTCTTAGATCGACTATCGCTTAATGCGGCAATTTGTCGTTGTCTTTTGCTGCTGTTGTTGTTGTTGGCTCTCATGGATAAAGATCTATTATTATATGTGGAAATATTTCAATAAAATCAAATAGATAAACATTGTCTGTTGAGTAAGTCTAACGAAACGATTTTCCAAACTAATTTTGATATGAAGTTATGGAAACATATTTCAAAAATTAGTTAAAGACAATAATTGAGGTAACTGTTCAGCTTCTAACGATTCATTCAGTTGGAAAATGTTTTGTGATCTGTGAAAATATGTGCAGCGAATTAAAAAGGTTTCGCATTGATCAAAGATGGCTAAGAATTTACGCAGAAATAGTTAAGTGAACGCGAAATAATTACTATTTCTCAGACTCGCCGAAGAGTAGGCACTCTTGCAGAGATCGCAGTTAAAATTCGAAAAAATAAACTACCGATTGCTCCTGTGTTACATGATATATAAATCTGATTTCAATTTTCAATTTTGGTAGCATGATTTGAATAACTTGAATAACTTTTTAAACAAAAAGTGTTTCATACAAGAACTCATCTTTCGATCGATTAGACATAGTAATATTAGCCTAAAAATTTGAGTTTTTGAAAAATCTTTAAGAGTCAGTACGAAGCAACTTAAAATAACTGAAAAACATTATCTAAAGAATATTAACAAACGGAAGAAGAAGAAGGAATATTTTCAAATTCAACTTGAATACTTAAAAAGCTTTTGCGAGATTAAACAGATTCAGAAATGAATTCTGCGATTAATATGCAATAATTTGGAAATCGCGCCCAACCAAAGAATTAGACATATTTATGGGGTTCATAAATTGACCAGCTATGATAGCCACTTTGATATGCCTATAGCCATTGAGCGAGTAAAAAATAAAAATAGAAGCAGAAAGACGACAGAATTGGCTAAATCGACTTAGCTAAATTTAAAAGCAAATTATTAAGACACAAATTAAATTATATCCCATAAAAAATGAAATAAATCGAGTCCATTGTAAGGGCATAAAAAAGTAGTCATAATGAGCATAGCTTGTTAAAAGATTGCACTGGAAATGGTTACTTCAAAGAAAGTGCAGCGATTGGTTGCTCAGAGTGATTATCGCTAAACTGAACTGATTGGTAATTTCTGGTCTGGTCTAGTCTGGTCTAGTCTGGTTTGGTCTGGTCTGGTCTGGTCAATAATTGTTTGACTTGTTAGCCTGGCTAATTCCACTTCGATTTCCATTTAAGCACTTGGGACAAACAGCCCGTTTTATTTCTCATGAACAATTGACGCGACGTGAAGAGCAACAAGAAGAAGAGCATCAATCAACAAGAAGAAGAAGAACAACAGCGACAACAACAGCAACAACAACATGAAATCAGAGACAGTGACAGAGACAAGTCAAAAAGCTAATTAGGTTGCAAAGAACAGTCAACAGTCATTGAAGAGGGAAAGAGAAAGGAAGAAATGAGCTGAGATCGCTGATCGACAGACTAAGAGGCAAAAGTAAATGACATGCGAACATGAAAGATGCAGATAAACATGCCAAACAATATAAAACTCATGGCGATCATTAAGGAAGGCAGGCAGGCAGACAGACAACAACAACAACAACAATAACAATGACAGTCAACATTCAGCGAATTGATGATCAGTCAGTGATCTATCGACATCTGCTTGTTGTTATTATGTATGCCAAACAAAGTCACAACATGTGAACAACAACAAACAACAAACAACGAACAACAACTACAAATAAATTGATGTAGCTACATGAAACTATTCAGCTCGCTCGTAATGATCATCATCAGCATTATTATTGGCAAGAAGTAAAATACAAAAAACAAGGAGTCGCTTCTCTCACAAGTGTGCAACCTGATTTGGCATTGAATGCTGATCTTGCTGGGTTCTTCTCAATTCTTTTCAGTTCGCTGATCTGTGCATAGTTCGGTGTGCCTCCAATCACAACATTCTCGCATTCCATCAAACTATTTAGCGTTTAAAGAGCTTGACTTCGAGAGTCGTCCCATTCCCATTCCCAGTCCGCCATCTTCGTCAAAACTCACCTTAGATTAAAAAGCGAGGGCTTTTTGATCATAGTTTTGCCCCTAAATCAATCGTACATTTAAAGTTGAAAACGTGATTTGAGATCGGAAGACAAGTAAAAAAACCGGCCTAAAAATAGGGATTTGGGCATTGGTCGAATCTTCAAAATGCCATAACTTCGTCAAAACTCACCTTAGATTAAAAAGCGAGGACTTTTCGATCATGGTTTTGCCCCTAAATCAATCGTACATTTAAAGTTGAAAACGTGATTTGAGATCGGAAGACAAATAAAAATTATAGCCTGAAAATCGATAGATCGATATATGGGCATAGCTCGAAACATCAAAATGCCATAACTTCGTCAAAACTCACCTTAGATTAAAAAGCGAGGACTTTTTGATCATGGTTTTGCCCCTAAATCAATCGTACATTTAAAGTTGAAAACGTGATTTGAGATCGGAAGACAAATAAAAATTATAGCCTGAAAATCGATAGATCGATATATGGGCATAGCTCGAAACATCAAAATGCCATAACTTCGTCAAAACTCACCTTAGATTAAAAAGCGAGGGATTTTTGATCATAGTTTTCCCCCTTAATCAATCGTACATTTAAAGTTGAAAACGTGATTTGAGGTCGGAAGACAAGTAAAAATTATAGCCTCAAAATCGACATATCGATATATGGGCATAAGTCGAAACTTGAAAACGCCATAACTTCGTCAAAACTCACCTTAGATTAAAAAGCGAGGACTTTTTGATCATTGTTTTGCCCCTAAATCAATCGTACATTTAAAGTTGAAAACGTGATTTGAGGTCGGAAGACAAGTAAAAATTAAAGCCTGAAAATCGACATATCGATATATGGGCATAGGTCGAAACTTCAAAATGCCATAACTTCGTCAAAACTCACCTTAGATTGAAAAGCGAGGACTTTTTGATCATGGTTTTGCCCCTAAATCAATCGTACATTTAAAGTTGAAAACGTGATTTGAGATCGGAAGACAAGTAAAAATTAAAGCCTGAAAATCGACATATCGATATATGGGCATAGGTCGAAACTTCAAAATGCCATAACTTCGTCAAAACTCACCTTAGATTGAAAAGCGAGGACTTTTTGATCATGGTTTTGCCCCTAAATCAATCGTACATTTAAAGTTGAAAACGTGATTTGAGATCGGAAGACAAGTAAAAAAACCGGCCTAAAAATAGGGATTTGGGCATTGGTCGAATCTTCAAAATGCCATAACTTCGTCAAAACTCACCTTAGATTAAAAAGCGAGGGATTTTTGATCATAGTTTTCCCCCTTAATCAATCGTACATTTAAAGTTGAAAACGTGATTTGAGGTCGGAAGACAAGTAAAAATTATAGCCTCAAAATCGACATATCGATATATGGGCATAAGTCGAAACTTGAAAACGCCATAACTTCGTCAAAACTCACCTTAGATTAAAAAGCGAGGACTTTTTGATCATTGTTTTGCCCCTAAATCAATCGTACATTTAAAGTTGAAAACGTGATTTGAGGTCGGGAGACAAGTAAAAATTATAGCCTGAAAATCAACATATCGATATATGGGCATAGGTCGAAACTTCAAAATGCCATAACTTCGTCAAAACTCACCTTAGATTAAAAAGCGAGGTCTTTTTGATCATAGTTTTGCCCCTAAATCAATCGTACATTTAAAGTTGAAAACGTGATTTGAGGTCGGAAGACAAGTGAAAATTCTGTCCTGAAAATCCGCATATGTGCATAGGTCGAAACCGATATATGGGCATAGGTCGAAACTTCAAAATGCCATAACTTCGTCAAAACTCACCTTAGATTGAAAAGCGAGGACTTTTTGATCATGGTTTTGCCCCTAAATCAATCGTACATTTAAAGTTGAAAACGTGATTTGAGGTCGGAAGACAAGTAAAAATTATAGCCTCAAAATCGACATATCGATATATGGGCATAAGTCGAAACTTGAAAACGCCATAACTTCGTCAAAACTCACCTTAGATTAAAAAGCGAGGACTTTTTGATCATTGTTTTGCCCCTAAATCAATCGTACATTTAAAGTTGAAAACGTGATTTGAGGTCGGGAGACAAGTAAAAATTATAGCCTGAAAATCAACATATCGATATATGGGCATAGGTCGAAACTTCAAAATGCCATAACTTCGTCAAAACTCACCTTAGATTAAAAAGCGAGGTCTTTTTGATCATAGTTTTGCCCCTAAATCAATCGTACATTTAAAGTTGAAAACGTGATTTGAGGTCGGAAGACAAGTGAAAATTCTGTCCTGAAAATCCGCATATGTGCATAGGTCGAAACCGATATATGGGCATAGGTCGAAACTTCAAAATGCCATAACTTCGTCAAAACTCACCTTAGATTGAAAAGCGAGGACTTTTTGATCATGGTTTTGCCCCTAAATCAATCGTACATTTAAAGTTGAAAACGTGATTTGAGGTCGGAAGACAAGTAAAAATTATAGCCTCAAAATCGACATATCGATATATGGGCATAAGTCGAAACTTGAAAACGCCATAACTTCGTCAAAACTCACCTTAGATTAAAAAGCGAGGACTTTTTGATCATTGTTTTGCCCCTAAATCAATCGTACATTTAAAGTTGAAAACGTGATTTGAGGTCGGAAGACAAGTAAAAATTATAGCCTCAAAATCGACATATCGATATATGGGCATAAGTCGAAACTTGAAAACGCCATAACTTCGTCAAAACTCACCTTAGATTAAAAAGCGAGGACTTTTTGATCATGGTTTTGCCCTAAAGTTGAAAACGTGATTTGAGATCGGAAGACGATATATAGTTTTTTTTCTCTTAGTAGCAGCAAATAATTAAGCAAAAGATGTATTCTTATGTTTCCAGCTTAAGGTCTTGCTTTTAACTTATTATTTGCACATTTGAAAAGCTAAATTCTTTAATGACAGACAGATATGGCTATAACTACTCGTCTATTTATGGTGATCAAGAATGTAAATATACGTTATGAGATGGAAGTCTTCTTCCCAACCTTCACGGGGCCATCTCCAGCAGTTGGAATACTTTGGAACACTGTCCCGTGTACAGGTCGTCCCTGAGCCAGGCACAACAAGTGTCTTTTTCTGCTACAGCCTTGGCCCAGACGTAAATGTAATTGTGGCCAAGATTTATTTGCACGCCCGCACTATAAGGGGCACACAGCAACAACAACAACAAATGAAGGCAAAACAAGGCATTGCTTTATGCGGCGGCCTCAACTCTTGCCATATTTTGTGTCGAACAACAAGAACAGCAACTGCGCATCGACAATGTTGCAACGTTGCTGAAGTTGCAGTTGAAGTTGCTGTTGAACCTGAGTGGACGACCTACGCTTTGGGCCAAACAACAAAAACAACAACCAATTCTTGCGCGTGACTTTGCGTTTTTCTCGTTTTATTTTGTGTATTCTCTGCCAAAAAGATTCTCACGCGACTTTGGCCCGAAGGCATTTCAAATTGGTTGACAAACTAGCTGCATCAGCACCTAATTCTCCACAGAGTCCGCTGCTGCCGCCCCTTCCATGCGCCCTGCTTGATTTAAGTAATTGTATTTGGAACGTCTTCTAATATCTTTAACGGAATTGCGATTCTTACCCAGCAGTTGAAGTTGAAGTTGAAGTTCTTCACCTGGGCATAGAGAATGTGGCATGGGGCAAGGGGACATGGAGAACGTGCAACGCCTGCAGCTTTCGCTTCACTATTTTGCAAATTAAGTGGTAGCCAAATGTGTTTTGTGCCAGCCCCGGATTTGGGTGCTCATTGAGTGAGTGAATCAGTGAATGTTAGTGCGAGTGTGAGTGTGTGTGAATGTGTGTGAATGTGTGTGAATGTGAGCGAGTGCAGACTCACATAAGTGATTCGTGGTGCACTTCGTTTAATGAAACAATTAGTTTGCGGCGCTTGCAGCACTTGTTCTAATCGTGGGAGACTTAAGCTAGAAGATGTGCTCCTCTCTTAGTGCTATTATTGTTTCTACTATTAGAAAGTAAAGTGAACAAGCATTTGGCAAATGGATGCAAATTTAATTGCAAGTGTGATTTGCCAGCTTGGCCTTCATTTAATTATGATTATAGCAGGATGTCAGCATGATGTTAGCTATATTATGTAGCATCAAACCCAATTACTGTAAGCGATATAAGTAGATTATATAGTATCAGAAAGGTATGTAAAACTAATCTTGAAACAATTCACAGTCCTTAGCGATATCCTTACCTTTTACGTATTGGAACTGAGAACGAAGCGCTTAATATTATAGTTAGCCAGCATTTACCAAAAACTGATAATCAATAATATCTTCTATGATTTTCTATACTTATTTCTAAGCCTATAACCTTTAACATTCCCAAATTCTCATCTTTAATTTGTTGAACTTGCTTCATTTATTGAAATCCAAACAATTTTCCCCTTTATTAAACTTCTAAGTTCTCTTAAGCCTCTTCTTTAAACTTAAAGTTTTCAATGAAATATGTTTTAAGATTCCTGCAACTTCTCTCTCAATCAGGCTACATTTATTAAAAGAAATCAAGAAGTCTCAGCACCTTATTCATATTCTGTGTTCGCCATCAAAACAAGTTCATAGCTGCCACAAGAGCTCTTGCAACTGAAACAACCTTTACATGAAATGAACTAGGGATCGTTTAACAACTTTGATCTCTCCCACACTTCCTTTCGTTGAGTTTGCAATAAATTGACAGTTTCATTTATAGTTCCCCTTTTTTTTGCTCATAAGGGATCTCATTTGCGGCATATTCAAATGAACTGGCAACTGTTGAACAGAGTTGAATATGGCATTCAATATATGGTAAATATAGACTTCCTCTTTAAGGCAAACTCCACACAAAACTCCTATTGTGCACATGTTTTTCTTCTTCTTTTTTTTTGTTGCTTAATGCGTTCCAAGTGGCCCCGGGATTAGTCCAGGGGCTTAACCAGGGCTGTTGTCGGAACTTTAGTTCTGTGCCACCCTTCGAACAAAACTTTATTTCCAAAACAAAAACAAAATGAGTGGAGGAAGGAGGACTAATCCTAGGCATGCCGAATCTTATATACCCTTCCGGACTGGTGAACGCCCTTAGCAACTTAATTGAACACTGGTTTTTAATAATCGAGCTTTTGTTGGGAGAACCAGTTTAACAATAACTTGTTAAACAAAAAATATTAAAGTTTTATGTTTAAGTTTAAAGTTCGGCTAACTAAGATTAACGATTAACGCTACCGATTTGATACCCTACAAATTTATCAGGATATATCATATTTCAGTTCTGCTTCTGATTCGATTCCGGTTTGATTTTGCTGGCATATGCGTTACACACTTGACGACAAATTTGAAATATCCTTTGCAAGGGCAGACAAAAAAAAACATCCATGAGCCTCAGTTAATTTAAAATGGTGTGGGGGCTGTGGGAGGGTGGTGTAGGAGGGTCAGAAAGAGTTGCAACAAAAACACAAACAGACAAACACAAACGGTGACAATTTCTCATCTTTCGAGCAGAAGCAGAACGAGAGCAAAAATTTTGAAAGCCGCTTGGGGGCAGAGGAGGTAGCTCGATGCGATGAGCAAATGTGCAACTTTACATGGCAGTCGAGGGGGTAGATATAAGGGGTAGGGATGAGGGGGCTGCGGATGGCGAACCGGCGACAGACATTGACATGAAATGGCAGCTAATCGACGACAGAGACAAAAAACGTAAATGCATTGAGGGGAGTACTACAGGCAAGAGGAGAAGGTAGAGGGGGAGTTGGGCATTGAGGAGAAGGGGGAATGCGTGGGTCAACTTTCCCTGCTTCTTGGGTGCCTGCCAGCCTGCCAGCCTATCTGCCTGCCTGTAAGTAAGTAAGTTGACTGACTGACAAGAAGGCGACCCATTTGCTGTTTTCACTTGTGCAACATTTCACACAAAGAAAAACACGGGCTTAGTTTTTTGTGTGCCTCTTGTGCTGCTGTTGCTTCTTCTTCTTGTTGCGCCGCCTCCAAAGAACATTAAACGTGCTTGTATGGCAGTAAGTACTATTACTATTCCGATTGACAACAGCGACAACAACAACAACTGAGAAGAAGACGACTTCGAATTCGAAATGTTGCAGCAGTTGTTGTTGTTGCTTGTTTGTTGTCTAGTTCAACTTTTTGCGGCGGCTTCCTGCAAGTATTTTTTTCTTGTTGTTGTTGTAGCTGAAGATGAAGCTGAAGCTGGAGCTGAAGTTGGAGCTGTGGAGCACTGTGCACGAGACTAACGACGTATTTATGCCAAGCGACAAACTGTGGGAACAAATAAAAATTTAGCAAAATGCCAACGCGACTAACCCAGCAGAGATGTTCAGAGGCTAAGGAGGAGGAGGAGCAGGGGTACTGAGTGAGGCAGAGGTGGCACTGAGTGGGTGAGATGCACACACACACACACACTCAACTGTGTGTAGCCAAACTGACTCTAGCGGAGATGAGCACGTGGCACGAGTTTTCCTTAAGGTTCCGACTCTGAATTTAAAATGGCGAAAAGATATATTTGCATGTTTGCAACATATTTTCTTGGCTTGTAAAATTTTAATTTATATATTTGTTTTTTAATTTTATTTACATTTAAAAATACTGTAAAATATAAGTAAATAAACAAATTATAGTTTCTTTACTTTTCGTACACCTTTTTTGAAGTTCTTAAAAAAATTTCAGTTTCACGCAAGTTGAAGTTTCTGAGCGAAATTTGTTCCTGCCTCGCTGCCAACATTGAGTTCGTTGCGTTGGTTCCGCTCACTTTTTAACATTGTCAAAGTTGTGCAAAGAATTTCCTTGGCTGAGACTGTCATTATGTCAAAACTGGCAGGCTGACAATGTTGTCAAGCCCATTATCGATAATACAATATTTTCGTTGTTGCGCTCAATATGTTGCACTTTGACATTTGGATACCACCACAATCCACACAAAAAGGAAACGGAAAAAGGCGAAAAAGGGAGAAAAACAAGCAAAGCAAAAACAAAGCGGAAAAGAGCAAAACAGAAAACAGCAAAACAGAAAACATAAGCTCAGCCGCAGCAGTCGCTTTCAGAGCAGTCAAATTTCTCACTGTCATTTGTTGCAGTTGATGTTAATGTTGTTGTTGTCGCAGTTGTTTTTTTTTCAGCTTATGCAAAACCAAGCCAAACAATGCCAAAACAAAACAGTTAAAAGAGAAGAGGAATGCCTTTTTAACTGGCCCTGGGTACGTCACGTTTTTCGCGCGCATCCTCATCATCCTCATCATCATCATCGTCATCGTAAGCATCTTTCTTTCTCTCAAATTTTTGGAGCGCATCTTCATCATCATCTTTAAATCACCCACAAATCATCTATTTCTCTCTCTTTCGCTCCCTGCTTATCTGCCTGTACACGACTCTTTCTCTCTCACCCGCTCTTGTTTTGTTTGTTTTTCTGTTGTTGCCTTATTTTTTGGCAATTTTTTGCGCCGTATTATTTTGCCGTCAATTCCAGTTAAACCAGCGACAATAATAACAACAGTTATTCAGTGTTTACTTTCGATTGAAAGTCTACTCTTGAGTATTGAGAAATCCTTCGTTCCATATCTGAACTGCTTAATACCTTTAAATTTATATCTAAAAATAAACAAAATTGCTAGTCAAAAGTATTGCTGAACAACAAAAATTTTATTTTATTTTCTAAAAATAAGAAAATGTGTTAATTAATTCAACTAAATATATATAAATAGATAACTTAAAAACTTATTAAGTTTTAAAGAAAAATTCTGCAAATTGCGCTTATAATTTGAGGTGCATATCAAAATTGTATTTTATTTGCCAAAAATTATAAAGCAATTTAGTTGGCCCAAATAATTTACTCAATTTTTGGCACATGCAAATATTTATGATGAGTTACAAATTCATTTAAATTCAAAAACAAAAAAAAACAAAAATTGTATATGATTTTCTAAAAAGTGGAAATCACTTTGACAAGTCAAAGCATTTGATAACATTTCAGCGAAAATAATTTGCATCCGTTACTCAATAAAAATTATTTTAAATCTAAAATCTTTAATAAAAAAGCGTCATTTTGTTTACCAACAAATACTCTAAGCAATTTTATATAGTATTCCTATTCATATCACAAATTGATTTAAAAATGCGAAATTCTGTCATACCGGATTCCTATCACATACTTGCGCGGGAAATGTTGCCCAACTTGGCATTCAATTCACTGTATGCATTCCAGCTTAGGGTATAGACAAATAAAACACGATTTGTTGCCGTTTAAAGGCTACAATTTGCAACCCTAAAACAAACACACAACTTTAAGAGTGTGTCTTAAGAGTTGTTTATCATTTTACGATCTTAGCTTTTGGGCAACACCTCCCCTCCTCCTCCTCTCAACTAGCCCCTTGCTCTGTCTCTCCCTCTTTCTCACATTTTTGCTTTGGCAACCTTTGACCACAATCCTTCTACCTCCCCCTTCGGCCAGCTACTAAAAACAAATGGCGGCAATTGCATTCATCATTAGATGGGCTGCTTTGGGAACTGCTTCTTCTTCTTCTTCGACCTCTTCATCTTCAGTTTGTTCCTCTACTTCATATTGTCTAGAGGCCATAAATGATTTTTATGAACGAGTTTACATTCTTCAGTTTACGTTTTAACGTTTACGTTAACGTTAACATTTACGTTCTGGCCGACAAGTGGCCCATTGGGCAAGGGCGTGTTTGCATTTGAGTGTGTGTTTGCATGCGGGTGTGTAATGTGTGTGTGTAATGTGTGTGTGTTTTTGGGTGGGTAATGTGTGCTTGTGATTTGTTGCAGTTATCAGCATTTTTCATTTCGAAAGCCTTTTTGCCATTTATATAAAAAGAGAGAGCTAGATTTGGAGTATGAGAAAGAGTGAGAGAGAGACAGAGAGAGATAGCAAGTGGACTCATCATCAACAGCAACATTAGAAAATACACTGAGAAAAAACTACATGTTGCTAAACTTTGACACTACAAAGTGATTTCATTTGAAAGAAGATCTAAGACAGAAATCTAAGATATTCAGATCAGAAATATAATTTCTTATATATAAAAGGCACAAACATTAATTTTGTTTTTTGACATATATTTTTAAATTATTTAAAGCAACGATTTTTTTTCTATAATTTGGAATATCTATCTTTTAGACCAAGTTCACATTAATGTTAAAACTTTACCTTAATATTATATCTTATCATTTTCCCTTTTTCTGCTTTTTTGTTGCTAGCATTTTGAAGAAGATCATTTATAGATTAAATTTATATTAACTTTTAAGATTCTAAGATATCTGCAGACTTAAATTTTCTTATTTTTCATATGCAGAAATTATATTTTTCTTCTTTCTCACATTAAAAACTTGAAATGTTAAACAAAATTCCTCACACATTTCTTTCTCTGAGTGTAGGGACATACAAGTGTGCCCAGCAACTGTACAGGGTGCCCATAAAGTGGAACTTACCACTTGTGTGGGCGTCATAAGTCAGATTTATGTGTCTAAATAGTTGTTGGATGTAATGGGGAGATGGGAGCAAGCGGAGCTTGTGGACGTCTTGGTTGACGCCTTGTTTTAGCTGTTTTGCTGCTGCCAGAAGAAGAAGAAGTAGCAGAAGCAGTGCAATATGATTTGTGAGTTGTTGTTTTCAAAAGTTTTTGCTGAAGGCGGATTTCAGCCGTGCTGCAACTTGGCAAAAGCCAAACTCTCGTTGAGGTTGACATTCCACATTTAATAACACAAAAGAAAAATTACCAAAAAATAAAAATAAAATCAACAGCAAAAACAACAACAATAAGAAAACAAACAATGGCTCACTTGAGATATTTCTGGCAAGATACAAATGACTTTCACAGGATACATAAACTTTAGGGGCTGGTAGTCGATGGCGGAGGGGATGAAAGATGGTCGTGTCACGGAGCAATCACGTTGGCAAATCTAAATCAGAACAATGATGAAAGACGAAAATTCCTCATTTTGCGCTATGCAAATATTTTAAAGTGTAACGAACAAAAAAATTTGAAAATAATTTGGATTTTTTAATTTTTGTGTTTTATGAGAAGAAACTAAATTAAATTTAATTAAAATCTTTAAAAAATTTATTATAGCAATTTTCTCTTTAAAAAAGAATACAATACATAATTTGCATTGATCGAAATAAATTCGACGTACATTTGTAGAAAATAAACTGTAAATTTAGCGAGATAAATCATTAAAAAGATAAGGGATGCATGAGAGGAAGAAGCAGCAGATTCGCAGCTGGAAGGCCCTAAAAGCAAACCTTATCTCAATGAGCCAATCGCAAAAATTAGAATAAGCAGCATGTATGTATGTATGTATGTATGTTTGTGTGTGTTTGTGTGTGTGTGTGTGTGTGTGGGTGTGTTTGTGTGCACTTCTACAGCAAGCATTAAATTGGCCATTTTTCACACCAAAGCCCGCAAGACAAATACGCATGTGTGTGTGGGTGAGTGAGTGTATTTTATTGCAAAGTCCAGAAGGAAACTGGAAGTACGTGCATTGGATGCAAGTGCATAAATCACAATTGCCTGAGAGAGATAAAGAGGAGAGACAGAGATGCAATAATGGATAATATAAATATACTTTCAATATACATACACACACATGAAAAGTGCCGTTATGCTTACCCTCAAACATTTTATGGCCACAAGGAGATAATCCGTCGCGTCGTTGGCAAAATTAAACGAAAACAGAGAAAAAATGCACTTGAGCCGCCTAAAATAAACACTTCATTATTAGAAACACATGTGTGGGCCAGCGGGCAGGAGGTGCAGCGGGTGCTGGTGGGGGTGGGGGCTGGCAAAGAGTTGCGCACCAAAAATAAATGCGAGTATTTTTCACTACACAGCTTCTTCTTCTTCGCCTTCACACGCAACTCGGAAGTGAATGGAAACAATATTGGAAATGCTCGAATGCAAATTCATCGTTAATGCCGCTTCACTTCGAATTCGAAAACGAACACCAAAAACCGAATACTTCTAAAAATAACTATAGATTGCGCACAATGTAAGCAAAAGGGTAAAAATTGTAATTTATGTGTTATTCATCCTCCTCCAGCTGTGCCTTTATTGCTCAATTGCAATTCACAATTTACACACACTATTCACGAATAAAATTCACTTTTCACGAATAAAATTCGATGCGAAAAACGTTCGAGAAACTTGTGAGTGATTAGAAAATACGACTCCGCTCACGTGTCGCGCGCGCTTCTCGTGTTTAAAACGAACTAAAGACCAAGTGCGACGACGATCGCGCTTCTTCCAACTGGGATGCTTTGCCCACAGCAGAGATGAGAGCGTGAGCGCGCGCTCTCTCATTTCTATCCGACTGCGCTGCAGTCTTCTTCGGCCAAAAAGAGCGCGCGCGTCGCTGGGAGAGCAAGAGAGTGAGAGTGCATCACGCGTTGACCCCCCATACACACACACTCACTCACAGTGTTTTTGTTGTGGTTTAGTGTTATTCTGGTGCACGTGCTGCTGCTGTGCTGAGATAGAGAAAGAGAGAGAGCGCGTTCATGCAAAAGCCGGCAAAATGAACGTTTGTTTATGTTTTCCAGTGAACTCATGTGAATGAAGTTTAATGCCGGTGATTATTATCTATTTATATATATATGTGATATTAATTATATACATATACATATATTATATAATATATATATTATATATATTAAATGCTTTGTGCATCAACAATAAATTGTTCATTAAATATCGGCAAAGTTGACTTTGTCATCATTCACTTGTCATAATAATCTCACGCTTGAACCGTTATTCCAAGCAGCCTTGAATAATTCGCCGTCTCGCTCTCTCCCTCTCATTAGCCACATGATACGGCAAATAAAAATAATTATTGCTTGAAAAATATTGTCACTCTTCCAAGGAAAGAGTGTGAGAGAGAGCGAGTGATAAATACTGCTGCACTAAAATGCCGCTAATGATAGAAAAACATTGTGTTTATCCCACAGACGACGGTTTAGCTTGACCCAGTGAAAAACGTGCGGCAAACAGAACCAGTTTTTGGAGTGCATTGCGAGTTTGTATTGAAAATGTGTGACAATTATAAAAGGCGATTGCCGCTCAGCGATATTAATGCCTGCCGCACAAATAACAAAAGACCTCTTTGAGATAGGCATCTGGAATAAAGCTTTGAATAATACGCGACAAAAGCGTCGACAAAACAAATAAACGCAAAAAATTCTTTTCAAGCGTAACGGAAGTCGCTCAACACTAAATGGTCAACGGGCCAACGCTTGACGGATTGATGGATTGCTGGACTGTTGGATTGTTGGAGCTGGAACTACTTGTACCGGATGTAAGCCCATCTAAAAAGCGGCTTGAATTTGCGACAATTGAAAAGCTCCAAATAGTTTAACGGATCTTTTTCAAAAAGCTTTGTTCAAGCAGACGCTGATGATGATGATGATAATTTGAACAAAGCTTATTTAAAAAAATAACAACAGAATCAGCTAAAAGTTACAATTTTGTTACGGTTTTAGTTTAAGAGCAGCGGATATATAATTTTGAATTACATCGAATCGAGTCAGAATCGACTTTGAATGCAGTGCTAATCCAGAGGATCGGTTGAGTTTTGACAATAAACTCAAATATTGCACGTAAAATCGAACCTTTTCTCCCATCTGTATAAGTTGAAGTTTAGTTTAAGACCTTAACAAGCCAAAATGCACGTAAAGAGACAACAAATCCAAAGAAACCCCCGCCAAACCCGCTTTAAGCGACTTAATTGCAGCTATTTCTTCGTTTTATACGATCGTCATCTTAAAAAGCGGTTCTATCATTTGGTAATCTCACATGATAAAGTCATAAATTGTTAAGAGTCTTTTACGAGTCGGTAACTAACAATGGGCGAATCTAAAACTCAAGTGGAAATGGAAATGATTAATGGCTATAAGTCTGTAAGCCTCGTCACGGTAAAAGAAACAAAAATTAGAATACCCAAACGCATAAATTTACAATTGTTCAATAGATTTATTTTTAGCTTTTTTCTCAATTCTTTTTTTTTTTTTTTGGTACTTGCCGCTGCTCAACAAACATTTGCACATAATCCGTCATAAAGTGGAAAATCAAGTAACTAAGTGATTAAAGCGGCCAGAAAATTCAGATAAAAATACGAGCAAGAGTGGTGTACTAGAAAGGGAAGCCACAACGACTAGTTGATACCCTGTAGAAAAGTCTTTACCTGAGAGAAATTATGCAGGTGTGACTTTATATCATTAAGTATCTGAATAGGAAGGCTATGTCTCTAAAAGTGGGTCTATATTTGCCATAATAAATCGATTTTTATCGATTATTAATAATAGTAATGAATTATTAAGTCTACAGTTATTATATAGTATTATATATAGGCAGTTAGATAGAAGGACTAGGCTAACTCAACTCGGTTTCTTATGCTAATCAGGAATATATATACTTTAAATGGTCGGACATGCTTACTTCTGTCTGTTACATACTTTTGTATATCTTCATTATACCATTTCAAATATTTTCCATGGGTTGAGGGTATATGCAAGTACGTGTGGTGCAGCACAGAGCTGACCAAGAGGTACCCTGTATAAAGAGGTAAACAGACTGAAGGACAGTTTGTTATGGAAACAAGAGTTAAGAACTAACTTTATGTGGATCTTGCTTCCATCTTACTGTTACACACTTATGCACATGTTTATGGATACTCCCTTTCAACACTATGAATGTGTACAGGGTATTGTAAAAAGAAGGCAACCAAAGAAATCAAATCAAAGTTATTCAATAGGTTTTTTGGCTTTTGGAGTCTGTCGAGTGGTCGATTTGATTTGGATTTTTAGTTGCTGCATTCGTTTTCGATGTGGATCGACAGAGTGGGGCACAGGAGTGGGGGGAGGGGCGGGTATTGTGGAGCACTTGGAGCTAGCTGGCCACAAATGCATTTTGGTTGTCTGTGTGGACGCTTTCAAGATTTACATAAATAAGTGCGCACCAAAAATGGGGATAAGAAATCGTCATCAAATCTTTTTATATATGCATACAGTTTTTACTTTTCTTTTTTTTCGTTTTTTTTTCTTTCTGTGTATATTTGGGCTTTTTCAATTTGTTGAATTCGTCTACAGTTTCGATGGGGTTTTTTTTTTGTCTCGCTGACCAAGCGCAACGAATTTCTGGGCCTTTATCTGGTTTTAATTAAAAGCTGCCGAAGTTTTGATTCGGTTCAGTTTGTGTTTTACACACACTAACACACACACACACACACACACACACTCGCCTAATGATTGTATAAACATATCGAAGTGGCAATCATATCTGGTAAATTTATGAAACACATAAATATGTCTAATTATTTAGATAGGCGCGTATTCCAAATTTTTGCATATTAATCGCTGAATTGATTTCGAAGAAATCGCTGAATCCGTTTAATTTAAAAAGAGTTTTTTTATTTTTTATTTATAAGTATTCAGGTTGCATTCGAAATTATTCCGCCTTTTGCTCCAGTTTTCTGACTTTGTTTTGATAATATTCTTGAGTTATTTGTGTTTGTTTTTTTGAAATCTTTTGATTATGAATTTGAATACGAATTAAATATGCATATTTTTTAGCTAATGAGATTTTAATATTTAATATTTTGTTATTTTTTTAGTTAATGAGATTTTAATACTTAATATTTTATTATTTTTTTAGTTAATGAGATTTTAATATTTAATATTTTGTTATTTTTTTAGTTAATTAGATTTTAATATTTAATATTTTATTATTTTTTTAGTTAATGAGATTTTAATATTTAATATTTTATTATTTTTTTAGTTAATGAGATTTTAATACTTAATATTTTATTATTTTTTTAGTTAATGAGATTTTAATATTTAATATTTTATTATTTTTATTATTTTTATTTTTTTTATTATTTTTAGTTAATGAGATTTTAATATTTAATATTTTATTATTTTTTAGTTAATGAGATTTTAATATTTAATATTTTATTATTTTTTTAGTTAATGAGATTTTAATATTTAATATTTTATAATTTTTTTAGTTAATGAGATTTTAATATTTAATATTTTATTATTTTTTTAGTTAATGAGATATTAATATTTAATATTTTGTTATTTTTTCGAGTTATTTAATATTTTATTATTTTTGTGCAACTCTTTCAATTGCTATTTAATCTATGTGAACTTTGTAAGACTCAAATGATTTTTATCATTGTTTATGAAGCATGTTTTTATCTTTGTATTTTTATACTAACTCAATTTAAGCATAAGCCTGCCCCAATTTCTTTTTGAAATCAATAAACTTACAACTTTCTTACCCAGGCTTAGTTTTCGACAACATTTTTATAGTTTTTTAATGTTCATTGAATGTCCATTTCCCAAATATAAAAAACGACTTGTTTTTTTGTTTTACAGACAAAATGCCAATAAAGCCAAATGGCTTCAAGTCTTTTGAGAAAAACTTAAAATGCGCAGAATGAGCCGCTATTAAAGTCACTTTTTGGGCTTTAAGTTGTGAAAATTTAATTAAAATGCCTCACGTTCTGCAGTGAATTAATCAAAAGTTATTGACTTGCAGGAAAAGAGAAACGAGTGGCTTTAAGTAGCGCCACAAAAGTGGGCATGTCCCCAAAGAAAAAACAACGCACAAACAACAAGTGGAAAAAAGCTCATAAAAAGCAATGAAGAAGAAGTAGAAGAGGAGGAGGAGGCAGAGGCAGCACGTGATAAACGCACTTAACAGGTAACACCCATTTAAGCGAATGATGAATTAACGCACACAACACACTCCCCC
The DNA here is from genome assembly GCA_035044325.1 of Drosophila nr. medialis 2 BK-2023a. Taxonomy (NCBI): domain Eukaryota; kingdom Metazoa; phylum Arthropoda; class Insecta; order Diptera; family Drosophilidae; genus Drosophila; species Drosophila nr. medialis 2 BK-2023a. The sequence continues at coordinate 1,321,541 of JAWNMH010000393.1, forward strand.
CACCACCCCCCGCTACACCAACACACCCCACCAAAAAGCACCACAAAAAGAAACACATATACGTATGCATGTGTGTATGTGTGTGTGTGAGAATGCAGCCGCCAAAAAAAAAAATGCTTCCACTCGTCTCCGTCTTAGTTTCTTCTTCGCTTCCTCACGTCGCTGCCTCAGTTTCTTCTTCTTCGTTTCCACGGCTGCGTCTCAGTTCCCATCACTTTCCATTGATGTGAATGAGTACCGTTTAGAATTGACTGTTTTCCTTCTCACTCCCTCGCCAGCTGCGGTCGCTGCTCTGCGTTGTGGTTGGGCGGGGCAAAGGGGTGTTGGGCAATAAACTTCGGTCAGCAGCCAAACTCAACGTTGAGAGTTAATTTCTGTCTCTTTCTTGCGGTCTCTTTTTCTCTGCACGCCAGTTCATATTTTGAATACCCTCTAAAAATGCTTTAGCGGTTAATGTTTGGTCGAGTAACTATTATGCAACAGGAGAGAATAATTTTATGATGTATATGTATGATGTATAGATTAATATTGATGTTTAAACATTTATAGCATTTATTTTTGGGAGTGTATTGTATTTTTTGAGTGTAGCAGCCTTGTAGAGCATATAATAATTATTAAATTTTATTCACAATTTTCAAGTCTTTAAATAATAATAATTATGAACTAGCTTGACTCAATAATTGAAAAACTTTTAATAATAAAAATGACAAGAAAATAAAAATTGTTGTTTAGGATTGAATGAAAAACCTTATAAGCAGGATATGTGGTCATTAGCGATTACTTAAAACTTGTCTAGCCACCCATTTGGCACTTGGAAACTGTTATTAAAAACTTGTCAAGCCATTTGGTCATTGGCTTCCTATAAAGTTTGTCGTTGATAGTTATCCATAGTTGATAAACTGTTTATGTTCAATGGCTTCCAAAACATTCGAGAGATGAAAAATAGATAGGGTATCTAGTGAGAAAGTTAAATAAGCTGAGGCAATAGACGAATGCAGACAGCAGAAATTTGAAGTGTCATTTTGAGTAAAGTGCTTTGAAAAATTTGAGTAGTTAGAAGAGGGACAACTTGATATCTGTAAGATGTTTGAAAACTTATCAAGTTTTGATCAGAATTATATACTTAATTTTTTGCGTGTGATTTATGTCGAAAGTACTCACATTAAACGCCGTCCAATTGCTCGAGTCATTCTATTTAAAGAAAATAAAAAGAGAATAATCAAAAAAATTATAAAAGGAAAAAAACAAAAAACAATTAATTGTGCAAATCAAATTTTCGAGGTCATTTAATGCGTATTTAATAATCTATGCCGAGAATTATTTACGGATGGCACAATCAGTAATTGAGACTGTTGGTTATCGCTGAGTAGAGGGCATCTTCTAGTCTGACACTCTCGCCTCGAACACTCATATCTGTCTCATTTTTGAATTTGTGTTAAAGTTTGACAAGCGCAGAAATAAGTTGGAAAGACGTGTGTAAGGTGTGCTTGAAGCAGTTACTGAGGAAGCTAAAAAGACATGTACTTGGATATATATATATGTATATATATACTCGATGGTCTTCTTGCAGACACGTACGTCTGTCTGTCTCGTCTTTTCTCCGTTTTCTCAGCTTGTCTGCTTGTCGTAACAGTCATTAAAACTGACGCCAAGTACGCAGCTCAGAAAAATAAAAATAAAATATATATAAAAAGGAACTCAACTTTTGACCACTCGACCAACTAAACAAATATGCGTACACTTTAAGCCACAAGCGCGAGTTTCACTTGCAACTCACAAAAAATAAAAAACCTAAACCAAAAAAAATTGAAAAATATATAAAATAAAAGAGATACCCGTTAAATATAATGGCCTTGTGGCATAATACGAGTACACTCGCTATTTGTATAGAACGGAAATCAGAAACTTTTGCTAACTGGGTCAATTTTGAGTTTAAAGACCTTTTCGTATTTTTTTTTCATTTATTTCTGCAGCTGAGCGAACCATTGCCATTAGCCGACTAAAGAGGAACTCTGAGATATAATGCCAAAGTGGGAGGTGCTTTATCGTCTGGATTAACAACGGCTTCCTCTTTGAGAGCACTAAGCATTATCATAAGCTGAACCCATTTCAAATGGGTAAATATCATAATCAAGCTGTATAAAAATATGTTACGGAAGGTAGCATCTTGGTCTATATATCACTTTGAGCCCAGGCTATTGAGACTAGCTGATCTCAGAGACAATAAGAGTCTTCAAATTTTGGAATTCGAGCTTTCGTATATAAAACTTATTCAATTACACGTATTAATAATAATTTTTTTGCTAAGCGATAAAAATCGATAACCGATACAAATAAAGCTCTCAATGTTTAAGATAAATTTATATTTTATGCAAAACATTTTGCCTTAATTTGATATCGATCATATGCTAAAATAAATAGTCATATTAAATAAATTAGGCAGCGCTTTCATTTTTGTATAGTTGTCAAACCGAAACGTATATCTGTTCCGGTTCCGGTTCCGCTATGTAATAATTATAATATTTAATTCTTTTTGGTAAACTATGAACTAACAAACTGAATTATTGTAACTAGTTTCATAAAAATGTTGAACTGCGTTTCTGGCTAGGCAATGTCCAGGGTTCAAGGTAACGCCAAGTCGAGCACTCTCGACCAGAGCTTTCTTACTATCAAAGTCGCACAAAACTGTTTCAGTAGATTAATTAAAATATTTAACAAGTGTTTTTGCTAAACATAAACGCGCATTGAAGTTTTCATTAAATAATCGAGTGAAATGATTGTTGTTTTGACTTCAAATAAGCCAACAACTACAACAACAACAACAACAACAACCAATCAGCGCACTTCATTCAAAAAGCGTTTACGCCAAATTTCTCACGGCGCGGCGAGGAGAACTCTTGGCCAAGACAGAAACCGAAACAGATTCCCAGCGAGTAGTTGTTAATTCCCCGCTGTTAGCTGCCTCCGCAAATGGAGCGGCTGACAGGGAGGGGGGGGGAGTCTGCCACATGTTGTGCGAAACTATCAATCATTCAATTATTAATTTTAACATGTGACTTGGATAAATGTGCAGAAGAAAAGAATTCGAGGCTGTCTCTCGAGGAAGAGCTACCAGAAAAGTGGCTAACATCAAATTAAATGTGGTCTTGTTAACAGAGTATTAATTTTAATTAGTGTGTCCAGCTATAATTACACTATCTGTTTGTTTAAAAAAAAACACACATTTCGAAATAAATCACATCATAAAAATGCAGGCGCCGACAGCAAGTCGAATAAAATGAAAAGTCAAAGTTCAGCCGAGTGTTAAAATCCATTTGTTAATGACAAATGTTGTAAAAAAGTAATATTAAAAAAATGAGGACTACAAATAATTTATTAATGATGTTTTTAATCAACACGCAATTTGTTAAACATTAAAGCAGTGGGCCAAAAAACATTTATTTAAATATTTTAACTGCAAATTATTTGATTTTTTGCCGGCTTTTCTTGTTGGCAACTAAAAATCGATGATTTAACTGGAAGCTGTTTTTGTTGCTGGTTTTGTTGTCATCGTTGTTGTTGTTGTTGTTGTTTTCTGGCATCCATGTTGACCTTTCGTAATGACCCTAGTTATTTTTTTGCTTGTAACTGGTTTTGTTGTTTTGGCGGCTTTTAAAACATTTTAAGTGGATTCGCATTTTTTGCGCACAAGACAAGCCAAAATGCCCGTTAATGACTCGTGGAAAGTTAATTGTCATTTGGGCTGCTTTAAGCTGATACCAAAAGACAGTTTAAGCCGAGTGATAAAATATTTTCAAAATTGTTTCTGATACATTCGGAAGCTGTTGAAGATAATTAAAAAATGTCTTTGCTGATGCCAAAGAGAGCGCTGCAATCAAATATCAAATCCGGTGCTCAAGCAACATTTCACAAAATTATCTAAACAATTTCGCAATTTTAATTGCCTATGAATAAGAGGAAACTAGTTATTTTTCCATTGGAACAGATCAACTTTTATATATATATATATATATATACTATATATATATTCAATAAGTAAATTTCCCCAAATTATTTTAATTAGTATTTTTAAACTATTTTGTAACATTTATTTAGTCTTTTCCATATTCTCCAGATCCAGGAACCTGGATATATATGTATATATATATTTTTTAAAAGTTGATATCTCAGTTTTGGACATGCATTTCTCAAAATTATATTGACAAATATTCTCGACAATCTTACAATTAATTTGAATATATTTTCCACTGTTCAGATGAAGTTTTTGTCAATTTGCAAAATAGGATTTGGCATTAGACTCATATCACCATCAAAATATTAATTATATACTCTTGATCAGCATCACTATCCGTATCCGTTTTAGTTTTTTCTATCTGCTTTATTTTATTTGTATCAAATCTCGCATTTTTCATTTTCAAATGCATGAAGCACGTTTGATTTTTAACGTATGGCAAAACAGTGCTGTATAACACCACACTAATACTGGTTTTGTGTGTGGCGCATTCGTTAAGTGTGGGGCAATTTGAACGATACTGTTATACAGTGATTCAGCTGCAGACGAAAACAACTGTTAAACGGTATCTTAGCAAAGTCGCTTAACGCATCGCAGCAAGGACAACAACCCAAAAGGTGCCCAGGGAGAAACGTTTTCAGTTGTTTTTTTCCCAACTGCTTGAGAAAATGTCCAAAACTTGATTGATTAAACTATTTTTGAAATACATATTTATTATTTTTGTGCCTAAGAAAATACTCGTCAATTGTGTAATGGCTTCTTTTTTAAATTTAAATATATATTTTAGATTTTTCAGCATTTTAAAATTGAAAAATTTTGTTTATTTAGAAAACGATTGAAAAATTTTGTTTATTTAGAAAACGCTTGGATTTCCCTTTACATCACTTTTTTTTAACCTGAAAACTATAATTGCCTTAATTTATATGTTAATTTTCCTATTTGCAATCCTTTTTTTTTCTTTCTTAATTTAAATATTATAATTGAAGTCGATTTCTATGCGCATATTTTGGGCACTAAATTAATTTTTGCATACTATTTTTTGTACGCATTTTTCAAAATAACAATGAGTCAATTAAGCAAATATATTGCCTATTTTGCATATATGCAAATGATATCGAGATTTGGTCTGATTTGCGCCGCATGACTTGCAGTTTTCCCATTACCTAAACTATTTGAATATGCTGCACTCAATTTAATTACAATTAATTTTTATTACTATTTCTGCCATTGCATTTCAAACTTATGCAAAAATTCGGCTGAGCTGTGTAAAAAAAATATTTCTGCATTCATATTTAACAAATGCAAAACTAAATGAAGGCCCAAATGCAACTCCCCCTTGCGCGCTGCACCCTCTTTTAATTAGCAATTTGGCCATTTGAGCTGGGTTCGAATAATACTTTGTCGAAATTGGCAATAACACTTTGACCTCTGTTATTATATCAAATTGCCTTTTGGGCACAAATGGAAATTGGCCGACGGCGAGCAAAAATGCCGAGCATTATTTGAAGCCAGCTCGGATTATTGAATTCGAATACTTTTGCACAAATTAACGCATTAACATCAATTTTAATTGGATATTTCAAGTAATCGCTCCATCTCTCTCTCTCTCTCTCTCTCTCTCTCTCTTTCATTCTCCCTATCTCTTTCTAGTCGTTTGTTTATCTTGCCTGCTAGTCAAATTTCAGTGTATTTATTCTGCTTTGACTTGAGTTAGTATAATTCAATTCCCAATGCTGATAATTAAGATTATCATAAATTATCTCAGCTTGACAACAATTTATTTTAACTCCTTTTTTTCATATAATTTATTAATCTTAATTATAATATATATATATATATTGATCTTATATTGAATTTTATTCAAGCATTCCATCGAGCTATAGGTTAAGTTATGTATTTGCTTGGAAAAATATAAAAAATAAATCTTGCCAATCAAATCTAATCCAAAATAGATTTATCGCCTACTTATCAACTTTATAAGAACTGATATATGTGAATATATTTCTACCTCATTAACTATTTGCATTTTTTAAGTATATTATTATATTAGTGACTCCAAATTTGGAATATAAGTTCTCGTTAATCATACGTCGATCAAGTTTTGTCCTTATCGATACAAATCGATTTCCGATAGTGATAAGAAACATACTTCTGAGCTTATAGCTTTCCAATTGATATATAATATACCCAGATATATTACCAATCAGCAAGTCAAATTCAATTACTATCCGACAAGGAACTTTGGCTTCTTTTTAACCAACGAGTTTTTTTTTGATATTGTCCAAACTGCTGTCAACAAGCCTCCTTTGTATTATTTGGTTCTCTCAGTTGAGCTCTCCCGACTAGAGCATTCGACATTAATTGCATATTTTTTTAAAGTAAAAATAATAATAAATAATTTAATTGTTAAGGAATTTCCTTAATTATACACAGATATAGATAGCTAGATAGATCTGTAAATGTAAAGCAGACCAATCTATAGATGATAATCTATAAGCTATGGATAGCCTTATCGATACGCATTATCGATAACACATATCGATATTTAATATACTCTGCCTAAGCGATTATTTTTATTATAAGTTTCATTTGTTACTTTACAAGGCGACCTCGCTGGGCTGCAGCTTAAGCCCGAACAGCAAATGAATCAAACTGTAAGCAACACTTGCAACACTTGCAACACCACCAAAAAACAACAGCAACAGCAACAATGGCTTTTGAATCAGTGTGTACACACTGCATTAAATGCCATAAATTAATTCACTGCTCTCAGCCACTCAGCTGGTGGCTTGACTTCGTTGTGGTTTGCTGTCTCCTAATTTTATTTGCTGCTTGTTGTCGTTGTTGTTGTCGCTGTCGTTGTTGTTGTCGCTGTTGTTATTGTTGTCGCTGTTGTTGTTGTTGTCGCTGTTGTTGTTGTTGCTAATGTGGACTCAGCTGCCGTTGTAAACTGGATTTGTAAGCGAACATCAATTATCAGCTTTGCCAACTGCATTGCAACACCCCCTCCCCCCCACACACACCCCCACTACATTACCACCCCTTACCCCAAAAACGACTACAACTTGCAACACTATCGAACTTCGAGACTTGTGGGCAACTTGCAACTGAATACTTCTGCGTGTTGCCATCGTAACTAAATTTAATGAAGCTACCATTGTCTAATTTAATTATGCCCCTATTAAGGGACTCATATCAAATACAAGTTGCAAGCGTAGAACAAAATCAAAATTAATTAAAGATTTCCAAATCATTTGGGGCACAGAAAATCATGGCTTAAATATCTCTACAAAAGTAATAAAATTATATAAATTATGGGTGGGATTTATGTTGTAATTTTCTTACTGGTCAGAGCTTTCACATGCTATGATGACATACGATCAGAGTTGCCAGATCGGCTTATTACATTCACAGAGTTGTCAGATTGTTACATAATAATAATAATAAAGCATGTAAACCATTTTGTTTATAGACAACAATAATCTTTAAAAGATTATTACCCATTTACACTGAGAAAAAATAACATACACATAGCCAAAACTTAAGCAAAAAGTTTTTAAAACAGTCAATTGAAGAGATAGCTTTAGATTCCAGAGTGCCCATTCGACTCCAGTCGTGCTCAGGCCGCCAAAGTTGAACTGGGTGCCGGTCATCAAACCAAGAAGACTGCTGCCCATCAAAGTGATTGCCGTTATAACGAAACATTTTAGGCCGTAGATCGAAAACGTATCTTATATATATAATTTGTATTTCAATATTTTTGTGACTGATGGCAACAGTGAACCAGTAACAGCATTTCATCGTATGAGAATCATCGAAACAATCGACCGCCCACCACTGTCTATCGACAAGCAGATCGGTTGCAGCATGACAAGAATCGACCACAAAGAACTAAACGAGCGAACTAAACACTGCAGTTCAATCGAACAAGTTCCGAACAATTGGAAGCCACTCGAACAGTTTTTATGTGCAATCGCCGGTGGCCACACGATAAGTGCAAGCGCGCAGATAACTATTTGTATTGAAAACAACGACAATTGCAAACACTGTCCGATGGCCAGATGCGTAGACATGTCCAAAATGATTGAATTCGTATTGGCAATGAAAACCGAAAACAGCAATGAATTCAATAGTAATGGGGAAGACGACGAGCATGTTGACTGCAGCACGCAGTATGTGACCCTGGATAGTGTCGATTTGGAACGCGAATACAACAACGAAGAGTTTCTCTTGGCCATGAACGAAGGCGATGCAAAAGAGGAGTTGCTCGATAATACGCAGTTGCATCAACAGCTCAGCATTTACCCTAAAATCGAGCAGACAATGATGCGTGCACCCAAAAACGTGTATATGCCGCCGGAACAGCTGTCCGGCGAACTGGACGATCTCGTTGCAGAGGATGAGCTGATCAGTGAGATGTATGAACAAGATGGCGTAACAGAGTACGGAGAGCAATGTGAACCCCAGGAGCCACAGTATGTGGAATATGAGGATGAGACGGAAGTTGAACAAGATGTCCTTCAATGTATGGACCCGTATCTCGTTGAAGAGGATGAGCTGATCAGTGAGATGTATGAACAAGATGGCGTAACAGAGTACGGAGAGCAATGTGAACCCCAGGAGCAACAGTATGTGGAATATGAGGATGAGACGGAAGTTGAACAAGATGTCCTTCAATGTATGGACCCGTATCTCGTTGAAGAGGATGAGCTGATCAGTGAGATGTATGAGAAAGATGGCGTAACTGAGTACGGAGAGCAATGTGAACCCCAGGAGCAACAGTATGTGGAATATGAGGATGAGACGGAAGTTGAACAAGATGTCCTTCAATGTATGGACTCGTATCTCGTTGAAGAGGATGAGCTGATCAGTGAGATGCACGAAGAAGATGGCGTAACAGAGTACGGAGAGCAATGTGAACACCAGGAGCAACAGTATGTGGAATATGATGATGAGACGGAAGTTGAACAAGATGTCCTTCAATGTATGGACCTGTATCTCGTTGAAGAGGATGAGCTGATCAGTGAGATGCACGAAGAAGATGGCGTAACAGAGTACGGAGAGCAATGTGAACACCAGGAGCAACAGTATGTGGAATATGAGGATGAGACGGAAGTTGAACAAGATGTCCTTCAATGTATGGACTCGTATCTAACAGAAACCGAAGCCGAAACAAAAACAGACACCAGCGAGGAGCTGCCTAAGCCCAGTGATAAGATGATGGATCAGTTTACGGGACCACGTCGCTATCAGCTGTTCGACGACCTGATCGCAACGATTGTCGACTTCGATGAGACAAGCACACCCATTATTGAGTTCGGTATGATTGCCAACACACTAGATGAGAATCTTCCGATCGAGTGTGGCATCTGTCCGGATATTATGCTCAAATCCGAACTGGCCGAACATAAGCGGACACATCTGGTGTCCGGCAACAGTCGCTATGCGTGCATCTATTGCGCCGAAACGTATCGGGATAGTAAATATCTGGCGGGGCATGTCCGTCGTCACATGGGCATCCGTCCGTATGTTTGTGAGCCGTGCACATTGTATTTCTCCACCAAGCAGGATCTGCGTGTGCATAATCAGCGACGGCACCTGACGAAGGGCCACATCTGCGATATGTGCGGCAAGGCGTACGGCCAAAAAACCGCGCTGAAGCGTCATCGCGAGACGACGCACGAGAAAAAGCATCGATTCCAGTGCACCCAATGTCAGAAGAACTACTACAAGAACTTCTCGTTGCAGGAGCACATACGCAAGGTCCATATGGGCAAGCGACGGATGTTGAAGTGTCCGTTCTGTGGCATGCAGTGCCATGATACCCACAAAATGGCCAAGCATCGCAAGGAGTTGCATCTGAATCAAGATACGTATGTGTGCCATCAGTGCCGGGAGGAGTTCACCGACATCAAATTTTTCGATGCGCACAAACGTTCCTTACAGTGCCGCAGCAATACGCGCCAAATGATCAGCGATTCTCTGAGTTATCCACTCGAAGACGATGGCGTTATCAGTGCCAATGATGGCGATGTCAATGGCGATAGCAATGAGATCGCAGGCATGCTCGACGAGGAGTTTGATGAGGATGATGGGCTCATAGTCGAGACTAATGATCCCGTTGATGGTTACGCTGATGCCGATGACGATGCGGAGGCGGATGTGGATGAGGAACAGCAACAGATGCACAATAACCAAGCAGCCATATATAAAAATACTGCCAACGATAGATTTCTGCACGAGCACGAGACTGCCGACGAGCAACATCATCAGCAACAGCAGCACCAGCACTACGATCAATATACCCACGACGATGAAAGCTCGCTCGTGGTGCAGGTAATCGAAGTCGACGAAGACGAACTGTTTCTGGAGCTGCTGGCACAGCAGTCTTCTGAACAGCAGCCCCTCGCTGACCATTATAACGATGAAGAGCTCATCATTTATGAAATAACACTGTGACTGAGGATAACTGAGCTTAGAAGTAATGCATAGTAAATATATAAATACAAATATATATATACATATATAAAAGTAAGTTCTTTGTAAGCAATTTCTTAAGACTTTGTATTTATATATAAATTCATCAATAAAGCTTCATTGGCTATGGGGCAGAACAACGCCTACACAGAGATAAACTCCGATAGGGATTTAGCTGTTGACTCAGAAGGGGAAGACAATGCTGATGATGGTGATGATGGCGCCGCTGAGCCCGATAGCTGGGAATCGTATCAGGCACGCATCGATTCCCAAATTGACAACGAGCAATGTGACAAATCGATTCGGCAGGTGGACGAACGCCTTTAGGATGTAGCGCATCGGACGCTTCGCGTTTATCGGCATGCGCCCCAAGCATTTGCAATCAATCAGTTGTTCAAAATCGGTTATCAGCTAGAGATGTCCAGCACACGTCTCGACGAGTTGGTGAGCTTCGGCAAACATCTGGTGACCAATATACGTGTGGCAAACGAGCGACGCGAACTCGATCGTCGGACGTTCGAGACGACACAGCAGCGGGAAGTAAAGCGGAATCTCGAAGTCGAGAACATGGAGTCAATGGCCAAATTTGAGGATATTAAGGATCGCTGGACCGAGCTGGATGAGATAAACGAGCCGATGCTGCTGTGGGATCAAATCGAGGATCAAAAGAAACGCATTGCCGAGATCATGGAGCGCAAGGATGAGGTGATAAATGCCTGCCAAAGGGAAATTGATCGCATGAATGCCAAATATGAATTCGATCGCCAGCGGCAGGCAGCCGATCTCTGCTGCCTCGTCGAGCGAATCGACAATCAAGTGGGAACGCTCAAGGAGGCATGTAAACATCATTTGAAATTGCTACGCAATACGGTCGAGGATGAGCGCAAGACGTTCTCGTTGACCGCGGAGGAACAGTGGCGCAGCTTCTTCAATGCCCTCAAGACGAACTTCGATAAGAAGTCGAATTTAGTGCGTGTCTGGGAGGAGTTCTATGCACAGTTGATGCCACAGCTGCATGGGCACCAAGAAGAGCTGACCAAACATACGCGCGTCCGTTTGGAGAAGGAATGCGGCCGTTTGGAGTTGGAGTTGCGACAATGTGCTGATCAATTCGGAGAAGATGGACTATAACTATCACGTGCTGCAGCAGCGCAATGATGAAAACACAATCGTTAACAATGAGCAGAAGCGACGCATTTGCCGCTTGCATGACGCGGTGGCACGCACTCGACGCAACTTAAGAAAGGTGTTGCACGGTGGCCAGCGCAACATTGCCAAGCTGACGCAAGAGGTTCAGGCGCTGCATATCACCATCACGGTGTTGCACGCCCCTTAAGTTAATCGCAACAAATTCAATCGGATGTGGAATATGAACTATGAGCAGATCAATTCAGGTAAATATTCGAAATAAATTCCAATTTTTTTTTTGCCTTCGTTTTTACTGCTTCTGCAACAATGTTTAATTACTGCTGACACTGCCACAAAAATCCAGTAATCAAATCAGTTCCCAAATTTATTTATATTTATTTATATATTTTAAGTTACTCTTGCAACCATAAATTGGCCCCAAGGAGAAACCTTTTTACATTTTGTTCCGTAAGCTGTGGCAACAAATTTCCAAATTGTGTTTTTCCCAAAAGGCACTCTCGTAATCCCCCCCCCCCACCCCCTTCCCCCTGCACTCTCTCCCTCTTCCTATTCATGTTATCTGTAAACTAATTGAGGCAATCAATTTGATCCACAAATTTTCGTCCACTCAATTCTCGTATTTCATATGGGTAGCATAAAGCCGCCTCATATATTATGCGCCAAAAAAAAAAAAAAAAAAAAATGTCGAAGCAAATCACTTGCCAGGGGCGGGTGAGAAGCACGGCGAGGACGATAAGGACTTTGAGGACGACGACACTGCCAGCCGGCCGCCAAACCTGAAAGGTCAGGTTAGCACTTTTTTATGACTATAAGCTCTTCACAAAAAATGGGTGGCTGAATTGAATTTTTTAATGGTCTTGCAGAGAGCATCATAATTTTTGAGTGAAGCGCGTAACGGAATTACGTACATATATATCCTTAGTGCAGGCAGTATGTAAAGGATAACCGGATCGGAAAACTCCACCATTAAAACAATCGTTCGAAAGACGAGTTTTTTTTTATGAAAAACCATTTTTTAATGGAACAAATCAAAAAATGTATAATCAAAATCAGGCTCCTCTTGCATATAGCTAGTATATAGGAACAATCAGTCGTTTCTTTAAGTTTTATTCGAAACTGGACGCCAGCAGCTGAAAGGGTATTTAATGTTCGGTTTGCCTAATAAAATCTTTCTTTGCTGCCATTTTTATATTTATGTTGCAATTATAATTTTGTCGCGAAGTGTGTTATTTGTTCAAGAAGATTTCATCCTTGATATCAATACAAATGTAAAGGGTCTTCAGTGCACCATCAACATCGTCCTTGTGCTTGCCGTGTAAACAAGGATTTTTTGACTTTCCTCAGTTTTTCTATGTACGTTTTGCGCACATTCTTTGTCGTATCCTAGAAATGGTTGAATGCAAATTGATAGTCCTTTCTTCCTGCTCAAAAATCATTCTCTTTCTTTCGAGATTTTTCAGGAATTGTGATATGGCTGTATGAAAATGTACTTTTGCTGTATTTTGTAGTGCTTCGCTGTGAAACAATCGTATTTCGTCCTTGTAAATAAAAAATCACAATGATGAAATTCGTTTGCTCAAAAAATACTCGTTTTATTTGCCCAAATCAAGATTGATGTAGGTGTTTAGCATGTAAATGTGTAATGAAGTTTAAAATCAAGTTGTGCTGTCCTCTACAGGCTCTGCTGCTCTTGTTCCCTTCATCCCAATGGCTCCCTTTCGTCCTTCATTGTGGCATGAAACGCATTGCAGGCTCGTCCTGTCGCCTGTCGCATGCTTCGTTGAGTTTTTCAGGCTTGGCAGGCGCCGAAAGTTTTCTTATATGTTCCCAATCAGGCATATTAAATCTGTAAATATTTAGGAAACATTTAAAAAATACCAAGCTAAATACTAAATAATACTAAATACTAACTAAAGTAGACTTTGTGACAGGCAGTCTATTAATAAAAATATTTTATCCCGCATAAATTGTTCTAAGCTACAACAAATATATAAAAGCTTAAGCTGTAAACAATTACAGGGTATTTATTAGGTCCATCAGTGACCTAAACTCACCTGATTAAGCATCGGATTTTGTGATTCTTTTTGGCACCTTTAAGCTTAACGCCACATTAAAGTTTGGTTTGGTTTGGTCGTCCCGAAACTGTAACCAGATTCTGGTGAATGAATTCAAGGACCATTGGGCACAGGACCTGGCGTTGACTGGCTGAGGAGGGGGGAGTTGAAGGAGGTAGTCAATTGGCACAATGTTTTGCATATTCAATTTTATTGTTTTTCTGGGGGGCTTATTGATTTTTTAAAAATTATGCTTAAACGCTAGCTACTAACAAATTGTCCATTAACTAACGTAAATTTAATTAACATTTTTATGCTTTTTCCATATTTTTGTTTTATTTTAATTTCATTTAATACAAGTACAATATTATTATAATAATTTATTCTTTTTTTTTCGTATTTTTTGTTTTTTGTTGAATTTTATATGTTTTCATATTTTGATTTTTGTTTGTTGTTTTTGTTTGTTGTTTGTTGTTGGTTGTTTACCATGTGTATTTGCTAGTAAATGCAGAAATATGAAATTGGTTGATCAACTGGGCGTTAATTAAATTTAAATTTAATTTAATTTAAGTTTAATTGTAGTCAATTAGTCTAGTAGTTCGTGTTTGTTGTGTGTTCCTTTATTTCCTTAATCATTTTGTTGTTTTTCCTCTTCGTTTTCATTTCGTTTAGTTGCCGCTCTACGTGGCTCATAATTTAATATTAAAATTACTCAATTTAATATTTACAAAATTATGTTACAATTTTTTTATTCTTTTTTTTTCTGTGTATGTTTTTTTTTCCTGTGTATGTTTTTTTTTTCTGTGTATGTTTTTTTTTATTATCTATTTAGGTTTTGTTTGAAATTTCACCGAAAGTTTTGTTGCCACCGCCGGCTGCAACAGACAACTTTTCTGGCCACATTAATGAAAGGCAGAGGAAGCAGGTGAGAGGTGGGAGGTGGGAGGAGTGCAGACAGCGTTGGTTTCAGCCGTGAAATCGGTTCACAATTGGACACGCGCCGGAGTTCAGACTCCGCAGCAGCCAAAAGACCAACTGAATGCCAGCTCCGATTTAGGGTTAGGTTTTGAAGGGTGTGAAAACGGGAGGGGGGGGGGAGTGTAAGGGGTAGCTGCAACTTACATGCTAAAGCTAATGGGGTAATTTATACAGAGTGTTTGACTAGCTGTGTGCCAAGTTTTAGAAACTCGCTTACATCGTAGTATCGTAGCATGCTTAATTTTACTCATTCTCTTTATTTATTTAACTATATTTTTAAGTTAGTTTTCCATTTTAGTTGGTTCACGTGAAAATCGTTTTGTGGAAATTGACAGAAACATGCGTGAAAGAAAATGGAAGAACTTGCGCAAAGATAATGAGTAGTTTACAGTCGACACGAATGGAATATCAGAATGCAATCCAAAGAGCTGTAGAAAAAGAATTTGAATAAATTAAGAAAATAATAAAATAAATAATTATTAATATAATTTTTTGTGTGAAGTAAAAAATGCAGAAAGTTTGGAAAATTATATTGCTGTTTGCAATTGAGTAGAAATATTTGAAAAGTTTTCTAAAATGAATTATAAAATGAGTTCGAAAATTGGAGAAAAGCTATTTGAAAGTCGAGTAGAATTATTTTGTATACGAAGTTAAATTTTGTTGTATGTAGTCCTTATGGTTATATATATATATGTGAATATCTGTGGAGCAGTAACAGTACTCGTTAAGGCTCTGCTTTAGTATAATCCATATTTGATGCTTACTAGCTAAACTAAACTTAAATGCACTCGCACAAACACTCAAACACTCATACAAAGTAATCACATGCATTCATTCTCATTCGAAAATAACCGCCACAAATGCTGACTCAAACACACATTGAATACTTAAGTATTGAGTCCAAATTGCTGCAACATTCACACACACACACATACACATGCACACACACACATGCACACACCCATTTCTATATCCTGGCATATTACGCTTACAGCTGAAACATCATTTTTAACTATAATTTATTTATTTTTATAATACAACTTTGCCGGTTTCCGATGTTGTGGCAACAACAAGGCTAGTTGCGCCACCACCAGGTCCAGCACCGCTGCCCGTTGCAACCACTGCCAGAACATTGTCCACGCCCACTTGAGGAGGCAGCTGCTGCTGCTGTTGTTTGGTTTTCGCTTTATCATGCACGTACATCGCGGCAAGGGCATTGAAACGTGGACCCCAATTTTGTAAATAGTTAAAGTCTTGATTCTCATCGTCGGTGCCTGCAAGTGGAATGAAGAGTGGCAAGTGGATAGTAAAAAAGGAAGTCTATTTCTGCTAGTACTGTGTATGTGTGTGCATGTGTGTGGTTGTGTGTGAGTCAAATTCGTACCTGATGCCAACGAGCTGAGCGATTCGGCAATGCTGCCGCTGCCCTCAAAAGTGAAATTTCGCAGGTCATCGAAGGGCGGCGCATTGGGATCCTTGTCGATGCGCAGCTTGCGCTCCTCCATCAGATAGGCCACATTCAATTCCTGGCCAGGTGACAGCAGTGTCATCACCGGATCTGCACAGTAAGCAATTTTCAATGTTCAATATAATACAAATTGTTATGCTTGGGCAATCATAGTTTTGCCAAACAACAATGATTGATGCTCGTCTTTTATATTTTAACTTTTTCTATTTAATAATTTAATTGAGTTTTTTAGAAGTTGTCTTCAAATATTTAAAGTGACTTTTTAGTCTAGTAGCACACATTGAAATAGCGAATTTAAATTTTAACTAATAGCATCTAAAATTATTTTCCTACAAGCTTTGCTTGAACTCAACCAACGAATTTATGATATTATAAAAATTATATTTTATTCATTTTTATATTATTCCGAATTTGTCAAAAATGTGTGCAATGGCATTTAAAAAAAAAAAAGCAAAAACCCCATTAATTCCCTTAAAAGATGGTGTCAAACCGGAACCGGAATCGCAAATTTATCGACTAAATTTCAGAAACGGAACCGCAATCGAAGTTCCACACTTATTTTGAAAAAAAACAGTTGTGGATTACATAACGGAACCGAATAACGTAAAAATACTGGAACCAATTCGAAAACTCTGCCGGAAATGTTGAAAAAGTCAATTGAATTGGTAATTAATGGCATCAAACGATAGTTTTCCAAGTCTGCCTGCTTAACTAAACTAATTTCTCAGAGCAGGTTGTCGAATCGGAACCCAAACTAGAAGTGCAACAGTACCGATTCAATTTCAAAACAGGAATCGAGAATAAATATTTTTGCATTAATTATTGTATATTATATATATCTATATAATTGTATTGCCAAAATACGTTTCTGTTTGGATTACTTTGAATTTTGTAATCAAAGCAATTTAATCAAAGCAGAAGCAACTCAATGCAGCTCAAATTGTGCGCAGTGCTTGGTGCTCGATAAGCGTTTATTCAATATAAATGCTGTGCACACACAACATCAATGTGTGTGTGTGTGTGTGTGTGTGTGTGTGTGTGTGTGTGTGTGTGTGTGTGGGTGTGTGTGCTTGTGTGTGCTTGTGTGTATTTACTCACATATGATGGGCATCTTGCAGGCAGCTATGTCCGGTGGCATTGTGCCGCTCTGTGCACTGATTGGTATTTGAAGTGGGGTTATGTCGAATGCCGTCATATCGTCCTCGCCGCCGCCCTCGTCCTCGTAGCTAATCACCGTTTCGCGCACATCCTTTTCCGTTCCGGAGCGCTTCTTCTTTTTGGTGGTTTTACGCTTGCGATTGTATATCACGAATATCAATGCGAGAACTGACACAAAAATAAATAAAAGCAGAGAAAACGATACTTTAAATCAGTGTTGCAAAACGGCAACTGAGAATCGAATTTCCAGTTGTGCCTCATTTTATTTCGTACTATTTTTTAAGCAACTTAAATCATGTTCTACATTTGTTGTCTGCCACATTTCCTTCTGCTTCCTTTGCTGAATTATTTTCTTTTTTTTAAACAAAAATTTTTTTAATTAGGTTTTCTTGTTTTTGCGAGGAAATTTAATGCAGAGATTAATGTAGAATAGATACCGAATCCGGAATCTTTTGCACATTATGGCTAAAAGTTCTTAGGTTGGATAAGTTAAAAGTTAGATACACTTTACGCCAAAGCCCAACTGATAATCAACTGTTTTTGCTGGCCAAAACTTGCAACTACTTGTAATAGTGAGCTTAAACTTTGCCACAACCAAAGCAGTCGCAGAAAGAGAAGCAAGAGAGAGCCAAGTATTATAAGAGAGAGAGAGAGAGATAGACTAGTCGTGGTTAAAGTATTTGTTTTATAGTCATGGACAAACAAATGTGGAATCCGCATTTATTTAGTGGCTTGCTCTACATTTATATATTTGCAGGGTTGAGAACATATTTCGAGCTAAGCGGATTAGATATCCCAAAAAAAAGTAGGCAAAATAAAAACGGAAACTTGAGCATTTCAAATGCAGAAAACTTGTTAAGTGCCACGATTTTCTTTTTGGCATTCGCTTTTGGTTTTAGTTTAGTTTTGCTCAGAGAGCATAAAGTTATTAATAAGTTTTATGGTGCTCTTGCAGCATGTTCTTTCTGTTTTTCGTGTAAGCAAATTGTGGAGTAGGGGGCACGCGAGTGGGGGTACGAAGCGGGTGAATGTTGGTGCAAGTGCATTTTATCATTGGTGACTCGGTTGACAGCAACATTTACTGGTTGTCGGCGGGCTCGGCAAACATGACAGTCAACTAAAAATAATTAAAACTCATCGCTCTCTCTCTCTCTCTATCTCTATCTCTCTTTCGATTTGTCGCTGTCCCTTTCTACTTCTGTCACGATTCGCACTTTTTCTGCTGCTACTTTTTCCTTTGACTATTTTTGCTGTAGCGGATTCATTAGTCCGACTGCAATAACTGGCAGCTGCTCGACAAGCCAAAGTTCATTCAAAATAGCCATGAATGTGAACCTTTCAGTACTTAAAAATTAGTCCATCGAGTGCTGTGAATGCTGCTCTTAATTAGAGATATTCTGTGCAGAATGCTATAACAAACAGATGTATATATATATATATATATATATACATTGTGTTTACCTACTCTGACTCTGAGCTTTATTTAAGAGAGAATATTTAACATTTGGCATATTACTTTTTGTAGACAGTGTGCTTATCAAGCTTATAGTCGACTTTGCACAGTTTCTGCTTGTATATATATATATATACTTTTATTCACTTAACAAATTGGAGATTTTCCTGATCTCTTCTTGTTTTTATTCGTTTTTTTATATTTAATATTGCCTGCCACATTTTTTTGCTAATGCACTTTTTTTCTTTCGTTTTGCGTTCAGATTTTTCATTGTCATTTCTTCTTCAAATATTTTCATTTTCCTTGCTTCGCTCTTGTTTCATATTTTCAATTGTCCGCCCCCGTGCCACTAGAGGGGAGTGGAATACGATTTTTCTGTCGATTTAATTGGCATCATTAAGCGTAAATGGAGTTGTTATGGCGCCGTCACCATTTCCACTTACAGTTGCCACTCGACATTTACCTTTTGGTATTTATTCCCCAATTGTTGCCAGCTAAAAGGGAACAGACGCGAAAATACTTAAAAACCTTTGTTCGCAAACAGTTTGTGGAGCGTGCTGCACGCCCCGTTAATGACAAGGCGACGCTTGACGCCAGCTGTGCATTTAAACAAAATGGACAGGGCACTAAGGGGTAATCGATACCCAATGATAATGCAAATGGAATCTTAGCAAGTAGAAGAATGCTTAGGTCGAGAGTGAACAATCAATGTCATGAACAGATTTCGTCTGTGAAAAAAGAATATATTTTTGTGGGCAGAAAATAGACAAGAATTTCCAGCAAAAGTTGTGTAAATTTGTGTATATGATATTGTATATATATGACTACAAATATATTGCTCTTGGAAATGGTTTCGGTTTTAAAAAAGTCTAGGCATTTTGAGAAGGAATCAATATTAATCTGAATACTCACCCATAACTGTTAAAGCTATTGCATTTGAAAATCAGAAAAATCTCAACTTTAATTTCATTTTTATCTTATTCTACATGTTTTACCACCAAGTATATATATATGTATATAAATGAATTAAAACCTAATTATTTATTAAATGTAATTTTTGAAGAAATTTGCAACATTTTGTTGCACTTCTTTTCCCTTAAGCACTTATGTAAATCTCGTGTTTACTTTGCTTGCCCCAAAACTATTCTGTTTTACTTAACTTAAGGTGAGGCTCTGCTCTTGTCCCTTGCAGTAATTACTCAATTTAGGTCAAACATACACCACACACACACACACACACTGTGTGCACTCTCTGGGTAAGCAACCATATTCAAAAATAAACAGCAATTGCAAAAACAACAACCAGTGAAAAACAACTACTGCTGATGCTTTCATAAAACAACATAGCTTGTCCGGCTCTTGGGTCTGATTTGTTTACACTTAGCTACACTACACTACACACACATAAAAAAATTACTTTTTTTTTGTTTTTTAGTTAAATTTTCATTTTTTTTTTGTTTTTTGTTTCATGTTGAGGTCAGGCCAGTAGTTCTGCTGTAGCAGCATATCAGGGCCAGCTTGAAAAGTTTTTCTTCCTTTTTATATATTAGTTTTTTTTTATGTTTTTCTGTTGGGTGTTGCTTTTATGCCCAAGAACTGGAAGGTCCACTTGAAATTTTATGCCCGAAATACAGTTCAGCGGCAGGACTTAAGCACAGATAGAAATGGGAGCTAGGGATAGAAAGAGAGACAGAGATAGATAGAGAGAGAGAGAGAGAGAGGGAGATGGAGATGGGCACAAAAGCGTTGACTGTAAATAATGTTAGATAATTATTTAGTTTGTTGTGTTGTCCTAACGCCACTTTAACGCAACAACACCAACTCAGACAAAATGCCCACAGTAATCGGACTTGTTGTCAGTTTCTTGGAAATTTTCACTTCATAAACGGCAGACTGAAGACAGAGAGTTCTCTGCTGTGCGGCGATATTCGTTTGCTTTTATTTATGGCGCCTATTTTGCGGCTTAGCGGTTTTATGGCCAACACTGCGTATGCGTGTGTTTTGCGCCAGCCCCAAAATGGCTACTGTGTAATTAGCTGGCCCCGAAGCGACTAATTAGCTTAAGGTTTCTTTGCTCATTTATTTTTTTTGTGTGCTGTCACTGCGGCCTTTTGTTGCAACTTTAAACCACAGCCGTATCGCTCATTAAAACCAGCCACGATTTTGTTGCCCATGGATAAATTCGCTTCACTTTTAAGTAAAGCAGCTAAATAAATTGCGCAAAAAACGGGCTGCTGCTAATTGAAAATCCCTTTTCGAAATCCCTAAAAAGGCGTCGAATTGCCAGCAAATGAAAATAAATTGTCGTGGAGTGCGTGCCATTCACATTTCTGTGTCTCGCTTCCTGCAATGAACATTTCCAAAATGACCAAATCCACTTTGCGCTGCAAAGTCCATTAAGTGGCAGTTTTGGCAAAAACACACACAAGCACTCACACACACACACACACACACACACACACACACACACACACACGCACACACTCATACACGCAGCTCTCAGCTCAAATTGAATTCACATAACATTTTTGTGAAAGTAAAAACCAAATCCGACCAAATGGCCAAATACCGATTTAAATGAACAAAGAGTCTGAGAGAGACAGGGAGATTGACAGAGAGAGAGAGAGAGAAAGTGAATGTCTTTCACTTCAGAATGCATTGTGACTATTAACTGAATTTCGTGCACAACAAAAAGTGCTAGATTAGTTTTTAACCCAATGCTTTTTTCTCGCTCTTTTGGTAATCAATATTTTCATACATGCAAAAGGATTTCATAAATCAAAGCTTTTTGCTAATGGTAATTAAATGATATCAATGGGAATATAATCCGTACATGAAATATAAATGTTGTCTAGCAAATTTAAAATTTAAGATTTGTGAAATACATATTAAAATTCGTTGAGTTTGTGCTGATTTTGAGTTAAGTTCGAAACAAACATTTTTGATACTCATTTTGCAGCTCAGTGAATGGAATTTCGCCAATTAAAGAAATCCATTTGGGGAGCGACAAGTGGAATTGAGTTTTAAAAATTTTTAATCGAAAGTTTGAAAGCAGCTCTTAGGAAACATGTGCCAAACTAGTGCACACACACAACTTTTCAACTCATTTTCCGTATTTATAAAATCCATTTTCTAGTTCACAGTTGTGTTGGTATACCAAAGACAGCTGTTCTAACTTTAATTGCACTGTTTATTCAATCTGCATAAAATTGCACACTTTATTGTATTTAAATTTAAAACAAATATCCAGCTTATGTGCAGTGTTTTTCGCTCTCTCTCTCTGCAAATCCAACCAAATGTGTTGCGAGTTAAAAGCTAGGAGGGGGAAAAAAATGTGAAAAGATTACGCTTAATGGTGTTTTCTCTTTTGCACTTGTTAATTAGCCGCCCGACATTTCCATTTGGCTAACAAAACAAAATGTCCAGACAAGAAATGTGGCATTTGGCGAGGAACAACCACCTAGCATCCCTAGAAGCCGTTGACAACCCCAATGCAAACATATGCGAGTGTCGGTGATTTTTTTCTCCTGTATTTGTTTCACTTGCTTCGTGTGGGGATTTTTTTAACGCTGGGATTTAAGTGCAACGCGCTCAACCTACAGAAAATTGCATTTACATGTAGGAAAACCCGACAACGGAAACAACGCGCATTGCTAGAGGAAATGCTGCTGGGGGGTGGGTTGGGGCTCAGTAAAAAGGGGTTGCGAGTGCGGCTTAAGGCGCTTAAGCTGACACACATGAATGCCAAATTGCAGCAGCTTAGTGAGCAAGAGACTCTACATGGGGCGTGTGTCTGTCTGTGTGTTTGCTATCGTACAGTACTTACTCAATATGATAATCAGGCAGACGAATATGGCGCCCAAGGCGCCCATGCTAAGCTTCAGACGCTGTCCTTCCTGCACCAATTCACAGTTCTCGCCCCAATAGCCCTCGGGGCATATGCAACGATATCGCAGACGTGGCTCCAAATTAATGCAAGTGCCTCCGTTCAGGCAGGGCATATCCAGGCATTCATTGCGATCAACGCAGCCTTTCGTGTCCGCTGACATAATGCGTCCCTCGCTGCAACTGTAACGGAAGGAAGAGACATAGAGTGAGAGGCGTGAAAACTGGCTAGTACACTGAGAAAAATTGTGTGTTCAGCGAAGAAACAACCATGTGCAAAACGCATCTTAGGTTATTTGCTTAGAATGCTTGGAATGCTTATGTTAAAGTTTTATTTTTACTTCTCATTTCAATTCTCATATTCCAAAATTAGTCTTGATTTGAAGAAGTTGTTTAAACTTATTTTTTACACTCTTAATTTAAGATTCCATTCTGGTATAAAAAATGTTTGAGTCATGTTTAAGTGCTCTCATATCCATCTAAATTTAAGCGAACTTATTCTTCATTGAGATTGGCGATCTCAATTTAAAGTTAGTAATCTTAATCTTAAAAATACTTATATTAAAAAAACATATTCTTAACTGAAGCTTGTCATTTTTTTTTTCTAAATTCTTTAGTTAAGTTTTTCCATTATAGATGGAATAAAACTGCATGTCAAGATTCGTAACTTTCTTTTTAGACTAAAATGTTTGCTTGTTTAAGTTTTGTTTTAATCTCTTTTGTAAAACTCATGGCAATAACTTTTAAGACCCAAGCAAAAGTTTTTGAAATCTTACAATAATTAGAAATTATAAATATTATTTGGTATTTTTTCAGTTTGCAACTTGCATTCTTAGAAATTAAAGTATTTCACTTAAAATCAGCTTCAACGAACATAATTTTAACTTGCTAATTATAACTTTCCAGCTTTAAGGCGATTGTCTCTAAATGCAAGCTCATATATTTTTTATCGTGCAGCTAATTAGACCGTAGCAGAGAGAACGTGGGAGTGAGAGAGAGAGAGTGAGAGAGAGAGAGTCAGAGCGCGAGAGAGAGAGAGAGGGAGAGCGAAAGGATGAGTCGGCGTTGAGTTCTAGAGTGGCATTTGTAAAATTCATGTTGTGCATAACTTTCTAAAAGCTTCCAACTTTTTATTTGAACCCAAAAAGTTGGTCAGTTCGTGGAAACCTCAGCGTGCTGCTGGCGGGCGGATGTTGCAGTAACATGTATTCCCCGTTGCAGCCACCGCTTTGTGTCTTCTGTGTGTGTGTTTGTGCGCAGCAGCTTTGCAACGCATTAGACTCGCGTTAGTTCCGCTGTGCGAGAGGCCCACTCGGTGGCTCGCTGGCAGGCATCTCTTTCCAAAGGATTAGGTTCTAGTTTCACACGGTAATCACTAATTCATGGGAAAGCTCGCAATTTTTTAAGCAATTTTCCAGTTGCTGTTTGCTGTTTTTCGATTTCAATTTAAGCCCCAGTAGGAATTTATTCAAAATTGCGACAAAGCAAAAAACTAATTGAGGTTTAAGTCTAAACAAACAAACAAATTTCGTTTAGAGCTTGCAGCCTGGCTAAACTGCATTTAAACAAATTAAGCACATTGTCAGCACTTTAAGTCTTCTTCTTTTTTTTTTAAATGCACGCACAAACACACACACACACACTTGCAATTTGGGTCAATTCATTTTCTTATGAAGTGGATGCAAGAGCTGGAGAGAGTCAGGACGAGAGAGAGAGTGGAGTAGAAAGAAGCCGCAATATTATATTTCAGCGTCTGACACGATTTCAACAGCCACTGCACAATGAAATTCGAATTGGGGCTAAAAAGCAGGCATAATTTATGGCACATCGCCACCTGGACAAGCATATATATATATCCGTATATATATAAGTATAGCTCAGATGAAAGGATTTGTCCGCTTGGCATTATTTAAATTTGCTTAAAGCGACTTTACTTCTCACTCTCTCCCTCTCCCCCTCTCTCTCCCTCTCCCCCTCTCTCTCACTCTCTCTCTCTCTCTCTGTGCAACTCTTCAGTTCGTCTTACAAAATGGGAGCAAATTTTACGGCAGCCGTTTTGCTTCCCGCTGGCTGATATAATGGCAAAAGTAAATGGAGCACGTCGCTGTTGGCTGTTAGCAAGAGGCAGGAGAGAGGAGAGAGGAGAGAGTTGGGGGAGGGCGCAGCAAAAGCCATGATGCACTGTTGTATAGATGGCAAGATAGAAAGATAGCAAGTGGGGGTTCTGTTTGTACTCAGTGATACTCAAATGGAGTCACTCGGCAAAACTAATGATGTGGAAAATGTGCAGCTTCGCGCAGAGCTTGGAAGGTGTTGCAAATGGCAGCTGCCACAAACTGCTGAAGTATCTCGCTTATCACCACTCCCTTTTCCGAGCAAAGTCATGCAAATGGATATATTTATAATATATATAAAATTGTTGTATATTCTGCGGTGCATCTATCTGGGGTGTAGATGTGTCAGGACATGCTGATGACAATTGATGTTATTTGCTATATGTTGAGTGCAGTTGCACTTGCAACTGCAGCTGAATTTACAAATATACCACACCTGCTGGCAGAGCAGGTGGTGTTTCAAGTTTATGCCACAGTTTGAATATGTTTTTCCTTTCTGCAAGGTGTAGCTTAGCGCAGCAATTGAAACGCAAACATAAATATTTGTGCGCTTGCTTTAAGTTTGTGCTGCAGCTGCAAGTGCGTATTTGTGGCACTCACAAGTGAGTGGCTAAATTGTTTGCCCTTACTTAGTGTTGATAGCTGCAGTTAGTGTTAGCATTAAGACTATCATTTTGCTATCATTTATTTTAATTAGATTTTGAATGCAATTAACCAGAATTAAATTTAATTTAAGTAAGCAGACAAATGTTTAATAAACTTAAGTAAATTCCGCCAAGATATAAAAAAGAATATTTTAAATATACTGCAGACAAGTAAAAGCTTACTAAAAACATAATTGCGAAAATCGAAAATCTAAAATCTTTATTGAGAAATATGTTTTTGACAGTGAGACTGAAAACAGGAATCAAGATAGCTTGCAGGATATTTAATCTAGGCTTACGTTTGTATGTAGTCCTTCACAGGAACTGCTTTTAAATAAATATTTTAGACTTAAGGAACTGTTATAATTATAAATAAAAACAAAACTTAAATGAATTAAATTATTTTTGAAATTCTAATCGTCATCGAAAATATCATTGATTTAACTTTAACAAAACTGGTCAAAGACAAAAGTCTTTAATTATATTATTATCATTATATTATAATTATGTACAGTGAGAGACAGCTCAAGTCAAGCTAATTATTCATTATTTTTCGAAAATTCCAAAAACCGATGGTACATGTATTAACCACCCATATGAATGTATGACCATAATAAGCTGAGGTTTCCCCACCTGCACTTAGGTGTCCACAATGTACCTGGCCCAAATAAGTTGCAGGCAATTGCTTTTTGTCTTTGACATTGGTCGACTTGAGCTGTCTCTCACTGTATATAATGAAAATTATATTATGAATAATTATTATAGTTATATATACTGTTTAATGGCTTGTAGCACTAGGAAAGATATACAGATATATAGATATATGTATATATGTATATCATAATGAATATAAGCTTAGCTTAAGATTTTGCCTGCTCAGTGTACTTGCTCTGTT
Organism: Drosophila nr. medialis 2 BK-2023a; assembly: GCA_035044325.1. Taxonomy (NCBI): domain Eukaryota; kingdom Metazoa; phylum Arthropoda; class Insecta; order Diptera; family Drosophilidae; genus Drosophila; species Drosophila nr. medialis 2 BK-2023a. Next base: position 1,347,828 of record JAWNMH010000393.1, read on the forward strand.
TTTATTTGGATTTCTCTACTCTTTTTAAGATTTCTGTAAATTGGTAGGAATGCAAAGAATGACTCAAAAGAGAAGAAAAAGCAGTGCAAACAGCAAGGACAACTTCAGGCAGTTAATGATTGGAACAATGGCAGTTGAAGAAATGTAAAAATACAACATTTTTGCAAAGTGCACAAAAAGTGTTCGCTCAATTGCATTGTACAATTAGCATAGCTTCAAGTTCCATTAGCTTTTTGAACAATTGCTGTTGCTAGTTGGCATTTTGGCAACTTTGCAAGCTGCACAAAGTGTTGCGTGCTGATTGGGTTGGGTTGCAGGTGTTGGTGGTCGTACTTACGTGCACTCGTATTCATTCCACAAATCAACGCAATCAAAGGGATCCGGGCAGATAACATTGGAGCACGGCCGATTCGAGGGGCAATTGCGTTCAACATTTCTGGCCATCGTTGCCTGGCCCCATTGGGTGCCATTCATTGCCGGTGGCAGTGGCAGGTGTTTGCCATCGAGTCTGTCGTGTGCATGCAACAACGAGATGCAAAGATGGAATGCGCATAATTAGCAAAAGGACACTATTATGGGGTTGGCTTTCTTTTTTTGTTTGTTTGGACCTACCTGATGTCATCGAGGCAGCTCCTTTGAAAGTCCGATTGCACCTCAAACGTTTTGACGCCCGTATACTCGGCCTTGCCGCCCGCATAGACGCCCTCCTGCTTGTCAATGGTCAGCCACTGGTGTCCCTGATAGTGGAAGGACTCATTGTAGCGCCGAGACTCGCCACCATCCAGTTCCATAATCGCTGCCGAGCCATACCGACTAATGCGCACCACATGCCACTGGCCATCATTGACAGCGACCGCTGTCAGCGCCAGCAGCTGCTCCTCATTCCGCAACGAGTTGAGATTGTAGCGAAACTGTAGCTGGCCACGCCGCAGCTCCAATATGGCATATTCACGCTGATGCTGATCGCTCACACGAAATAGTTCGCCCGCCTGTTCCCGGGTGCGAAACCTCAATTGCAGCTGAGTGCTGAAGCGATCCGGTTCGAAACTCAACGCAAACTTGACATAACTCTGTGCCTTGAAGGTGGTGGGCACGGTGGGTATATTACACCCGGCACCCATCCAACCCGGTTGACAGTGGCATTTGGCCTGCACCAAGCTGGCCACACAATTGCCATGCTCCCAGCATCTGGCCGTATGCTCCGTTTTCAAGCACACCTCATCCGTTTGGGGGCAGGCAGGAAAACTGTTGCGTGCCAGCGCCGGGAATGCCAAATCATAATGCTCCGAATTGTGGACCACATTGCGAATGCAGCCATCGAATCCCTTCGAGCTGAAGGCATACTGCCAATTATAGAGCGTCTGATCGAAGTGTTGCCTGTACAGGCCACCCAGCTGCAACGGTTGATTTAGATTCAGTGTCTCCGCAAACGGTGGAATTTGTCCGCGTGCCTGGCACGCATTGTCATCAAATTCGGGCGCTGTGCCATCCTCCAGCTCAGAGACCACAGCCGTGCGACAAAAGTCGAGCACAAGACGCACATTTTCCGCATCCCAAAAGACATCCAAACGATGCCAGATGCCATCGTCTAATGTCTTTTTGGTCTTCACCCGCAACTCCAGCGTGCCGGAGCCAAAATCAATAAGGAGACGCGGATAGCCCTGTTCCAGTTCAATGGCTATAAAGTCACTGATAACTGGCTCACCCAGTTTGGGCGGCACAATCGGCCCATTGTAGAGAATGAGGCCATCCGGTTCGCGTGTAATAAATTCCAGACTCAAATGGGATTCACCGCATAGTTGTAGGGGTGGATACCAGGCCCAGCCGTTGCCGCGAAAACTTCGCGTCGATTGCTGGCAACGAGGTCCGCCGTACCCTACCGGGCAGGCAACGCAACGTGGGCCATTTCTGGTCTCCACACAGCGTCCGCCATTGTAGCAGTGATGCCAGCGACAATTGTGATCCTGTCCAGTAAAGTTCCTCGCACGACACACGCACTGAGCACTCAACTCCAGGCGTACCCCTACCAGCGCGGTACGGTTCACACTGACCGTATAGGGTCGCTTGCCCAGCTCCGTGCGTGAGCTGCACGAACCGCTCGGACACTTGCCACGTCCCTCATGCATGCACTCGTCAATGTGCACCATGGTTATGTTGAGGCCCACCTCCTTTTCAATCTCCTCGCGATGCATCTGCACCACACCGTTGAGCCGCACCGCCTTGAAGTACGGCTGCTGGGTCGCTGATCTGGCGGCAAAGTGTACATCGGTCAGAGGATGGGGAGATTGGGAGCGCAGCTGCACGCTAAACACATCCACATTGTCGCGATCCGTGTAGAGCAGCTCGGCGAGCTTGTTGCGAAAGCGTTCCAGCTTCGATGGCTCCACGTGTTGCTTCAGCGGATTCCAGGTGCGGACAAAGTCCTCGTCGGTGATGTGTGAGAGGCGCATTGAGCCCGCCTGCTGCACTGCCTCCGATGTGATATCGCGCACCGTCACACTCAGATTCGCCGGTATATCCTCCTGACCATGTTCTCGATCGTACACCTGCAAAAGATCGATGTGAAATGTTGAATATATAGTTGAAAATCTTGCGCTTGTAATAGGTGAAGGTGAAGGGAAGACGATAAATTAGAAATCGAAAAAAATGTGATGAGAATACGATAGTTAGGATAAACTAAAAGATGCGATAGATGGCAGACCAAATCATCAAAGTTGCAAAACCACTTACAAATTTTCGATAGCTCATTAAAAACGTTACCTTAAAGCGCAGTTGATAGCGACCACGACGTGTGCCTGCACGCATTGTCAAAATGCCCGTGTCCGTGTCGAGTTTGAAACGCTGATGCTCCTGGGCCTCCCAGTAGTACTTCTTGTCGGGGACATCCCAGTCGTCGGGATCGTTTACGTATACCCGGCCAATGGGCGTATCCTGCGACTGGCCTTGGTAGTTGTAGACGAGAACCGATTTGCTGCCCGGCTGCATTTTGTTGTCGTTGACGTCGCCAATGGTCACCGTCAGGGTGCTGGTGCCCGTCATTGCCGGTGCCCCGTTATCCTTAATCTCGATGGGTATGTCATACGATTTCTGCTGCTCACGGTCGAAGGGGCGCAGCGAGGATATGATGGCCACCCCGTTGCCATTGTCGCCCCCTGTTTTTGAAGTGTGCGTTTTTTTTATTATTGGGTTCGTTGAAATGTTTGTTGTTCAAATGAATTCCATTTGATGTGCATTTTGTTGTGGGACGCATAGAAAGAGACGAAGGATAATCGTTTTGTGTGTTAGCATTGGAAATTCAAGATGAGCCACTATTTATTAAAATGCCAATAGAAGACACTATAAATTTAAACTGACTGAAATCGAATGCCTTTAAGTAAGTTTGTGGATTCTTTTTATCATGTGTATTCGACTAGTCCTTTTTATAGATGCTTTCTCACATTATTGGCTAAAACCAACTTTACTTTGTGCTGTTCTTATTGAGGCTTTCATAAAAACACTATGAATTGGAATATTAAATACGAATGAAAGCAACTAACTGGCAATTGGATTAATTAGAGCAGAATAGCAAAAAACGACTAAGCCTGAATAGTAAATAATGTTGCAACATTTGTGTGCATTATTCATGATACTACTTTTGATTATTTGAATTTCAGTGCGGCTATCAATTTGCGAATGTAATCAATATATTAAAATACAAATGCATTTAAGGGCTATGATTTTTTTCATTCCCCTTTTTTATAGATATTTTTAATTTTGGCATAATTAATGATGCAAATAGAATTGAACATATGTGAAATGCATTTGCGTATTATTACGTTAAATACATTAGCTTGATTAACCATTTTATATGTATTCATTTATTTGTGTATGTATGTCACACCTGCTTTTAGGTCGCTTTTATTACTAATTGCACAACTCATTTGGATAATTAGCCATGCAAATTGATAACGTTTTGGGAGCAGCCGCAATGATCCCCATTTAATTTATTTATACTTCTGTTTATTGGAATTAATTTGAAAGGTTTCTCGAATCAATTATTTGTTCGGCACGCCGACGACAACAACCAAAAATCAGCCACGTGCTGAAATTCGAGCACGCGTCAACCCAAAAAACAAATAACAAGCAGCAAATAAATAAAAGTAGATTCAAAGGGAAAAAGATGTTGAGCCTGAAAAAGATGTGTCCCGAAACTCAAACAAAGCGTGGGAAGAGAGAGGGGCAGGGGCAAAAACAAATGGCCCAAAGGAGAAAATTGAAAAACGCACGGCTTGTCAATAGCAGGCTTGTGTTCGAGTGGCACCTCAAATTTCGTTCATTCGATTCGACTTTTGGATGCTCCGCTTATTACTTTGGGCTTTGTCTTTGTTTTCTTTTCATACCCTGGACGCATTGCAAAAGGCAAAGAGGGTATAATGACTAACTAAAAGGTATGCAACAGGCGCAAGGCGGCCCATAATATATATGTATTTAAAATACATATATTTTAAATACATGAAGAAGTCTATCTCAGTTTGGAATAGAAGATCTAGCTTACATCATTTTATCGCGAAAATCGTTATAAGGATCAACGAAAATAAGCATTGAGCCTTCCAAATAATATTTACATAATTCCTTACAATCGGCTTAGAAGCACAGATTCTGTTATTGAAAACCTATTTCAATATTGAACCAAGAAATTTATGGGTATTTCCTAGTCGAACTCAATCGCCTAGAGCCAAAAAAAACTTGTTTATTTCAGTTTTTTAATGACAACTGTACCCGATGCGAATACAGCGCCTTTGTCCCCCCCAAAAGAACAGTGGCCACAAAAGTGAAGAGCAATTTGATTTTCACCCAAGAGGAAAACAAATGAATTCGCAGTGGAAACAAAGCCAGCTCAATGATTTGAATGTCGACGCCAGAAACTGGCCCGAAGGCTTCAAACCATTCTAAATTTGAGTGCTAAGAAAATAAAAAAATTGTGCCGATGTTTTGAAGTTGCTCAGACGTACTGTACCCATATCTGTATCTGAATCTGTGTCTGTAGCTGTATTTGCATCTATGGTTTCATCTGAAGCCCGTTTACAGGGTATCTGTCAGTGGTGCCACTCTCAGGTGTATTTGATTTCCGCTTTGATTTTTCGTTTGGCTTTTGGGTAACTAACTTGGAGCACAAACATTGCTGATGATGCTGATTGTGTAGCATAATTCAATCACCATTACTATGCAGAAACACACTTTGTTTAACCGTTTGATTCTGATTGGGTATGGAGTAAAAGCAACTCCACTCAACTGAATGAGAGTCAAGAGCATGCCACAAATGGTTGCCATTAGTGGCAAGTGCAGTCTTTCGATAGCAGTTGCAGCCTACGATTGATTATAAACGCAAATTGACTTGCGGTTGTATACAGACCCACTCAGATTTGGCAATGCAAAGGCAAAGTTCTGGCTCTATCCCATTCTAAAGTGATTGCAACTTGCCATTTGTAAATAATCGAGTTGAAGTTTGGTTTTAAGGCGAACGAAGAACAGTTATCGTAGGCATACAAACCCTCATCGAACGGATTAAATCTGATACCATTTCCATTTTAGTCCGCAATCCGAAATATTCCTGTTTTTGCACGTTTTAAGCAAATGTTTCTTAACAATTTCACAACTGGCTGCGAGTTGAATGTTCCACATTTGTGTAGTTTATATTTTATCGCCTATTTTCTTCTGAAAGTTATCTGTCTGCCGATTATTCCAATAACTATATGATAAATTGCAATGCCTTCAGCGTCAAGCCGAAAATATGTCAAGTTTCAAAAGTATACTTTTTAACCTCTCTTGCAAAGATGTAAGACTTGAGGACGTATATACAGACTGATGGATAAGGCTTTATCGACTTGTCTTGTCTAATAATGGAAAGGCCTACAAGTGTATAACTCACTCTTTGAAATCGTTTGCAATTATTCTGTTGATATTTTGTGTCTTTATTTTTTGTGCAAAACGTTACACAAACTTGAACTTTAAGAACTGAGCACCTCAATAAAATATATATGTGAACATAAAACTTACTCCGATCGTATTCGACTTTGAAGCCGGCTCGTATCTCATCGCTGGCCAGCGGATCTAGGCGAAAGCTGAAGGGTCCGCCATTGCCACGCTGTCGATCGTCGGCATCCTTGGCGGCCACCTCGAGGATTTTGCGTGGCGACACATTCTCCGGCAGCGTTGGCCTGTAGTCCTGCGCCAGCGTTGGTGCATTATCGTTGACATCCTTGACAATCACGGTGAGTGTGGCGGTTGCTGTGCGTGATGGATTGCCATCATCGCTGGCAACGATCTGCACATTGTGGCGATCCTCAGTCTCCCGATCCAATGGCCTCTGTATGCTAATTGCGCCCTTTTCGCTGATTGCGAATTGCCGACGACGATTGCTATCCCGTATGATTCTGTAGGAGACGCGCGAGTGTCCGCCCTGGTCTGCATCAGTGGCCCGGAACTGTTCGAGTACGGTGCCCACTTTGGTGTCCTCGTAGATGGACACCTCGATGTGATCCCGTTCAAATCTGGGCACATTATCGTTGATATCGCGCAGCTTGACCACCACCCACGAGTAGGCCACATGATATTTGTCGCTGGCGCCGTCAGTGCCATCCTCACCCTTATCATTCACTTGGATGCGAAAGCGAAAACCGCTGCTCTGCAACGGGTCCTCATAGTCCAGGGCCTGGATTATCTTCAGGGAGCCAGTGCCATCAGCATTGCGCACCATGACAAATTTGTCGGCACCAAAGCCACTATTCGGCACCACTTTATACTGGAAACTGTTGGTCTCATCCTCGTCCTGCACGGTGACCGTAAGTATCGGCGTCTCGGGTATATAAGTGCCGTTTGTCTCGTCCACCTCCGTGAACCACTCGTCCTTGGTAAACTGTGGTGGCATATCGTTCAGGTCCTTGACACGTATGGATGCGGTCCCGGTGCCTGTGCGGGTATAACAACAACGGGTAGACAACGAGACAACAAGAGAAACCACATGAGCATCAATTGATTTCCAAAAGTCATTTAACATGTTGCAGGCGAAAACTAACGACTGCGCAATGCTCTGTTTGATGTTTAATAAAAGGTTTTTATGTTAATTAAATAAAAAAAAATTAATAAAAAATAATTCAACAATTTATTTTCAGTTTTCTGCTTTAAATATTTTTTTTAAATATAATTTTGATTTGTAGCCGAAACTTAAACATGTATTTTATTTTGGGAACAGAGTACAACGAGTAGTGTGAATGCCAGTTGGTAAGCCTCAATGTGGTCAAATGCGTACATTTATGTGTTTTACTTACCCTTTAGGCCACCGCCATCCATGGCGACCACCTGGATGGAGTAGTCCGGTGTTCGTTCTCGGTCCAAACAGCAAACGGCTGTCTTGATGTGTCCCGTCTCCGGCTCAATTTCAAAGATGGGCGCGCCCGTCTCCTCCTCGATGACGTTCTTCTCAATTGAGTAGATTAGCCGGGCATTGGTGCTCTCATTGGGATCGTCATAGTCAATGGCAGACATTGTCATCACTGGACTGCCGGCTGTGCCGTTCTCTGTGACATTGCCAAAGTAGACGCCCAGCGGAAACTGCGGCGCATTGTCATTGATGTCCTTCAGATTAACTTGAATGTCTGCATAGCCGACAAGGCCCTCGCCGCCCTCATCCTGTGCAAATACGGTGAAGCGCCACTGCGGCCTACCATTGGGCTGATCCCGGTCCAAGGGCTGTGTGATGAGTGCGACAGAATGAAAGAGAGAGGGAGAGAGTGAGAGAGTGAGAGAGAGTGAATGTATATAAAGACAACTGAACAGCGTTCGATTCGTCGTCTGTTTGTCTTGTTTGTTTGCAAATTATTTTATGCCAACGGCAGTGGCAGGAAACCAGTCACTGAATGGGAGAAAGGCAGAAGGCAGTCAGCTTGTATATACATTTATACATATATTTATATAGACATATCTGACATGCCTTATTGTCAGCTACAGGTTCTTGAAAAGGAAGACGACCGTTTGCTTGGCTTTCCGTTTAATGCTATTGCTGTTGCTGTCATTGTTGTTGCTGTTGTTGTTGTTGTTGTTTTTGTTGTTGTGTACATCTTTGTGGTGGCTGCGAATTTATTTGCCCAGTCCTATATTAGATTTCTCTCTCATTAAATGAGTTATCCCCATGAATGTGACTCAATGTAAGCGACAGCATCATGACTAAATAAAGACCATCAAATCAAGTCAAATTTGTTCAACTTCAACACAACATTCTGGCAGCTCCGCCCACCTCTTGGTGTGTCTATCTGTGTGAGTGTGTGCTTGTGTGTGTTTGTCCACTTGACTGTGATCCTATTTAATTTATCCTTAAATATTGCTTACCTGGCTCATTTGGAAATTGTTTGGGCCAGGTGGATTAAGTCTCCTTTCAATTACATTTTCGCTTTGGATACACTTTCGATTGGATATGCAAATTCAAATCGACTTTGACTTACATCGGACAGCTATACATATATATATATATATATATATCTACCTGCTTACTAATATATGTGCAATATATTTGGGCTAGTATTTGAAGATGTTTTTGATGAGTACAGAGAATGCCTTGCCAACGTGTTGTTAGCCAGTTTGGGGACTTTTACGATACTTGTAAAAGATGCCAAAAGTATTTATATAAAATTTGCAAAAATTAATAACAATAATAATAAATAATTATAAATAAAATATGAGAAAGCGACGATAAATCAGAAATTCCAATCACAAAATATTGGATTGCGGCAAATGGCATTCGCTCAATTAAAGCTGGCGGGAAACTTCTTACCCCTTGCCTCTTGCCCACATACCACTTCCAATTTCCCACTTTCCACTTCCTATTTCCCATTTCGCATTTGACATTTTGCCCATTTTACGATTTTGACGTTTTAGCATTTCACATTTCACAATTCAGTGGCATGTGACACGCATAGCAATAGCAATTACAAATTAAATACCGCGCTGCAGCTGTCGAGTGGCGCTCACTAAACTGAACGACTAACCTTCTATCAAGCATTACAACCACACACTCACACACACACTCACATACACACACACATACACACACACACACATACCACTACATTTTAAACACAATTTTATGCGAGGCAACCACGCACCAATAACGAACGACGAATGTCATTTACATGTGGCTGCTTGTAGAGCGTCAAAACCACAAATGCCACACGCTGTCGTCCCCAAAAATAACCCCTTTGCCACACACACCCTCACGCACACAAATATACCAACAATCAAACACACACTTACACACACACACACACTTATACATACACATAGATAGAGCTCCTAAAACAATAAAACAAATAAAGCATACCGCCAGCAACAGCAACATTTGAACATTTGATGCAGCAAGTGTAAGGGGTAGTTGGTAGTAGTGGGGCGTGAGGGGCGTGGGGGTGTGTGCTTTGTGGGAGAGGCGTGGTCGTTGGCAGTACCATTTGACTGGTTGTTTTTATGGACTATGTCTGAAATTAATTGGAGTTCATGTAGCTGGCATCAAACGCTTGCAGTTTTTATGCTCGCAAATGTCATTTTTTCATCGGCTGTGTGTGGCTGTGTGTGTGTGTGTTTGTGTGTGTTTGTGTGTGTTTGCTGGTGTGTGAGATTGTGCGGTTTGACACAGTTTTAAATTAATCATACGCCAGCGAGCCGCGTGGAAAGCTTTACAATACGCAGCCGCACATTGTTAACATTCAAAAGCATACAAAAACATCAAGTATTGAAAATATTTGACAGCGAGTATTTATTTAATCCATCTTTCATATTGTCTATATGTGTGTGCGTGTGTGTGTGTTTGTGTGTGTATGTGTGTGTGCGCAAGTATTTTTAAAAGCTGCGTCAGCTGTCTGCTGCACTGCACTATCACTTATCCTTAACTGACGGCAATGCGCATAAAGTAGTTGATCGATTGCAAAATGAATCATGCAGAAAACAATTGCAGATATTCGCCATTTTTTGTATTAAATAAAAATCAGCCAATAACAAAAATATTAAATGATTGGCCATTAAATGCAGACATTCTCTTTATATTGAGGTGATTTTTAAACGGTTTTTAAATGTTTATTATCTCTTCAATTGTCAAATTGTCCTTAGACGACACCGTTAATCATAATATTTTTTGTGTTCAGGGTATTTAAAGTTAGTCAGTCTGTCTTTTAACTGAATACACTTTTAACTGTTCGCTCGTCACACAACATAAGCTGTGTATTGCGTATCTGGATAAGCTGTTGGCCCCATTGTTAACCGCTGGCAGCTGTTCTCGCCTCAACCTCTACCCACGCCTGGCAATCATATTCCGAGCACTGCAGGTGGGCCAACAAAAACAAAGTTATGGCGCGCCATTTGCACGCTTAACTCAGAGGAGGCAGCCAGGCGGTTGGCTTGTACTGGTTTGAGGGGGGCGATTTCTTGCTTTCATCATCAGTTGGGGAATTTAACTGGCATTCATTACGGTTACGGGTTTTATGGTGTCGATTGGTGTCGGTGGGTTCCGGGAGCAGGAAATCAGCTTAAAAAAAAGCATTGTGAGTGCCACTTACCTTGAGTACAAAAATATCGCCCGTTGTGCGATTTATATCAAATTTACTATTTGCTGTATTATCCGGGTCGATGCCCTGGCCGGTAAGGAAATATACAATATTTATTGGTCTATCTACATCGCCATCCGTAGCCGTAACCTGTAACCAAAGAAGAAATAAAATAAGAAAAGACGTACAAAAAAGTCTGCATTGCAATGACTTGTGAGCAAGGGTATTTAAAAAAAAAAGGGGGGGTTGGTAAGCAGTTAAGCCATTGGTGGTCCAATCTGGACCTTACTTACAATATTCAGTCAATAAATCAAATATGCAAATGTGCAAAAAACCTTTAAATGTCCAATAAAGAGCAAGCAAAAGGAGACGATGGGGGATTGGGGGGTTACAAGCTGTCAAGGGTGGCTGGGGGTGGCTGGGGTTGGTGTTGACTTTAGCGAGAACGGGGGGAGTGCCGCCTGCTGGTTTTCACAGGCCAGATTGCTTGTAAATTTATGCTTCGATTTTGTATTTTTATTCCATTTCGTTGGCAACGAAATCTTGTCTGTAAAAAATGCTAATATTAACCGAGATTTATGTAATTATTCAATCGGCTTGCTGAATTTTTTTCCATCCCTGCCTATTTCGATTATGTATTTTTTTGCTGTCTTGGTTTCATTTTTTTCCATCTCTTTTTTGTGGTTGCGTCTACTAAATGAAATCTGTGTTTAGCGCTATTTTGCTGTCTGCGTTGCGAATATTTTATTGCGAATTTCTATTCTTATTTTTTGATAGAAACAAGATGCAAGCAATTTTGTTGCACACTTCTTCTTATTCACATCTCATTTTCGATAGGCATCTGCGAGCTGTTTACCAAGTATCTAGTAAATAGAGGCGACTGTGTGAAGTGGGCACTATTTATGAGCGGTTGCTTTCAGATTGTGAGCTTAAGGCTGGCATTTAAATGTGTAATTCCATTTCTGAGTCAATTTGGTCATTGTCTGGCCTCAAGATTCATAGCGTAAGCTTAGATTCTTAATTTGATTGGACAAAAATCGAATCGGATTAGAAAATCCATTTAAGCTGCCCTAGTGGCCAATCTAAGAATCAAATTGCAATTGAAAACTCAATTGCTTTCAAAATAACAATTATTCTTTGTTAGTTTTTTTTTTAATCATCCATTGAGAGTCCTTTCCACTACACTACATCAGATTGCAAGGCAAAACTAATATTTATTTTTTCCAGCACTGTATTCATTTTAAGAGTTCTTGTTCTTCAAACATAACTTTCTGTTTAATACACAAAATTCCACATTTGCATATGTCAGCAATATCTGATTCTCCCCTTAAATGTTCAAAGTACATCTTCAATTTAGATTTCACAACTATCAAAAATTGTGCTTGCTTGCTGTCGGTTGTCTGTTTGTTTCCCATGAAATGGCCAAAACAACAGCAAAACACAAAACACACAACTGAGATCCGTAGCCATTTGCAGATGAAATTGTAAAGTTGCCTCTTGCATACATTATGCTGTCAGTTAATAGCTTTGCTTGGATTTGCAACGTTGTTGTTGTGTTCATTGTCTTGCAATGTTTAGTGCATACTCAGCCTAAATGCACATATCATAACATCTCATGAACAAATACGGAACTACACAAAAAGTATGCCCATTGTGGTTTATCAATGGAGTTAAGTCTAGTTTCACTCTCGCATTGTGTATTGAAGGAAATTACAGTTATCAAACACTTGGCAAGCCAATTAGAGCTAGACCAGCTGCAAAAGTTGGTATTAACAATGCGGCATCAGTTAACGAAAACCAAAGCTAAGCACCATTAAAGCCAACTGAATGGGCGCAGTAAATGTAAATACATTCATTTATGTCCGTTTATATGGGGAGTAGGTGTTGCTGGCTACTGCTGTTGAGTGCCTATTTTGCTGAGTGCCACGCCCATTGGTTGCCATGTTTCGCCTCCCATTTAAGCGTTTACAATGCGACAATTTACGTTAAATGTTCCGCACAATTTCATACGACAAAAGAGTTGTCTACGTGCCATTATTATGGCCAACGTGCCGCGTTCTGAGGACCGCATGCCATTGTCCTTTCAACAAGTCATACATTTAAAAACTGACACACACTCGCACACACACTCACATGCACACACACACACACACACACACAATGGCGTGCATAATTTAAAATGTCACGCGATAAAGGCATTTTTGCAATTCATTTTGCGGCGCCCACAAAAATCAATTTGGTCAAAGGTGTCGAAGACAGCAGGCAATGCTTTTAGCTCTACAATATTGCACATATAACTATGTACATACATATATACACATACATATGTAAGTTGAAATATATATGTATATATAGATATATATAAGAGTGCATCTTTCGATTATCGCTGGCATTCAATGGTTGCACTTGGCACCGCTTCAATTTCTTTACTTGTACACAAAACTGTAATTAAAAATACTCGTTGTCATTATTACTGTTGTTGTTGTTGTTGTTGCTGCTGTTATTGTTGTTGTTGTTGTTGTCACTGGCTGACGGACGCCTTCGCCGTTGGGCAGTGCAATTTAAATGAATACTTTATAAGAGATGAACAAATAATTTTGCGAACAGCAGGACAAAGTTAATACTCTATCGAGCTCATTGGGCTCACTGCAATCATTTTGTGTATTTTTCAATTTATTTTTACTGCAAATACTTTTCAATCAAATTATAAAATCGGAAAATTCCTTAATCAAAATTCGCTATTTAGTTTCTAGAATTCTAGACGAGGCAAGTTGAGACGATTCACACATTTCATTAAATCCTTTTAAGACTCGATGCAAAATTTAACTATTAAATCTGAAAAACTCTTATAAACACATGAAACTAAAGAAAACAATAAAGTTTTCGTACAACTGTTTTTTTGTTGTGCTTTGAATGTTTTTCCATAATTTTCATGCCTTGGATAAAGTCTTTTTCAAACTTTCGGTCTGTTTAACATTTTCTAGACAAATTTTCTCTGTTAACCAATTTTCCAGCAATCCTTGTGTGTAATTTTTATGACTTTCTCAAATGTTTATTGCCTTAACTTGAAACTATTTATTAATATGATTATAGCCTAATTGCAAAAAGTTTTTAAGCCATTTTCATTGTTAAGTCTTCTTAACTCTTTTACGTGCTTGTGTTTATGGTTTTTTTTTATTGCTTGTTTTTATTACCATATTTTTATTGTTTGCAGGTATTATAAGAGCTAAGCAGCTAATCCATTACTTTGAAGATATAGAAAATTTATTCCTTTTTATGACTCACTCAACTTAATGGCATATTCGGGTACGAGTTGGGTTTGAATGAAAAAGAAGGGCATTTAACCTTTTGGCAAGCTGGATAACACAGGTTATTATTTCTCTCTTATGTTGTTGATTGTTGTAAATTATGGCTTAAATAAAAGTCTGCAACAGACTTCGCGCACACACACATATACATATGTGTATATATGTATCTGTGTATATCTCATGTTGGAGTATTGCGCAACTATCACGTTATTATTAATGAATGAGTATTTATTTTGTATTTACGGCCGTTGAATCGTTGTTGACCACTTTACATGCCTCCAACACGCAATGGTCAGATCTGAGGCTTGAGCTGACTGGTTGGCTGGGTTGGGCTGGGATTGGATTGGATTGGATTGGATTGGTTTTGGCTCCGGTTTGGGTTTGGGTCTGGATTCGAGCCCTGGTTTTCTGGCCTGGTTTGCGCCATTGTTTGGCTTGCCTTTTTTTCGCCTTTATAGTTTTTCGATCGTTGAATTTTTATGCAAATTGCGTGTATTGTGTTTGGCTGCTGATGTTCTTTTTGCTGTCGATATTTAAATTGCATAAGAGCCAGCGGGTGATAATAAATGTGGAATGGGAAAATAATGATAGCAGCGATAAGCTACCAAAAGTGTATCTCTGCTCGGATATTGCACCAATATTTAAGAATGTTGATTAACGGTTCAATTATACACTGGGAGCTGCAGCCAGCTAACGTTGATTAATTATCTTTAATTGCACTTCGTGTATGTTTTTCGTTGAATATTTCGTACAACATCAGCTTATCGTATGCTTACCACGAAGGCTGTTCTTGTCTCTTGCAAAATGGGAATTTCAAGCAGAGATACATAGTATCAACAGTCAAGCTGCACTAATTGCACTAAGGCAGAAGAAATTAATGTCTAGAGTAGCTCGTTTGTTACGGTCCAAGCTTGGTCTGATTCCGACAGGGCAAGCAAGGGTGCAGAGAGATCTCTGATGGGAACAGAACCATGTTGTGGCATAGTAAAACCACAATAAGGCATCGACTGGGAGAAGTATAAAGAAACATTTGACATTTGAGTTGATTAGAAGCAGCAGGTTTCTGACAAGCCAGATCTCTCTTAGGCAGTAATAATCAAAAGTGATTTTAGCAATTTACGATTTTGGAAAATTCAGTGCGATTTTTACTGACCAGAATCGTTCGACTTTGTGCAACAGAATTGGATTTCTCAAATGACATCAAGGCTGATTGATTGGCATTAGCCAGGCAAACATATGAACATGTTAGCAACTCGAAAATCATAGAGACCCTCAACCTGAATTACGGCACTAAAATTGATGGAAGAACTATTAAGGGAGCACAAAATATCTAACAATAGTAATAATAAGTGACAGTTCGACTAGATAACAACTCTAACTTTAGTATATATTCGTACTCACCTGTAAAATGCGTTTGGGCAAATTGCGATCATCTTCTTCGGTGATTTGTGTGCGATATGTTTGACGATCGAAGACAGGTGGATTATCGTTAACATCGCGAACATTGATGACAACGGTGGTATAGTTGTTTTTGCGATTGCGTGTTGCCTCCAAACGCAGCTCATACTGCAAGCAGAAAGAGTAAACTATTCAAATGGCATATAATTTCAATTTAATTTAATTAAAATTTCAATCAGCTGCAGCGAAAAGATTAATTTTGCCTGTCAATTTCGAAAGAAAAAATTGTTGAAAAATGTTAGTCAAACATTTTGCCAACAGCCGAAAACTAAATAAAACCTAAAGGCAGATAACAAAAAAAAGAAAGAAGTAGATGGCAACACATGTTTTGTGGTATTGTTGCCGCTTGTTGCATGACGGCCCATTGGCAGCTACACGGATTCCCTCCAGGGCAGAGTCGGGGCCAGAGAAGGGTGGCAGCATAGTTTGCCCGGGTGCAATCAAGTTAAAAATTCGCCATGGAAAATTTGCCAACAGATGTGGATCTCAACGTTGACTCGATGCGAGTTGTTGTTTTGTCTGTTTGCTCTTCACGTAATTTTGGGATACAGACAAACACACACACACACACACACACACACGCACACCCACACAGCGACTATGTACATCCATTTGCATGTTCGCATTTTTTAACTTTTTTTTTGATTAATTTTTTCTTTTGTAGTCGGAGCAGCGCAGCGTCAAAAAGTTGTTCGCATGTAAGTTTTGCATAGTTTTGCATATTTTTCTGCTGGCATTCCACAGTAGGGCAACCAAAAAATATATATATAAATTATGCATGCACAACAAAAAGCTGAGCATAAAAAATAAAACACACACAAGAAGACAAAAATAATAATGCATGCCGCAAGTTGAAGATGACAAAAATAAGAATATAAAACTGAAAGTTAAGGCTTGGCTTTTAAGTAGGCTCCGTTGTCAGCACAGCTCCTGTCTGTCGTCAGTCCTGAGTCGTGTGTGACAAGGGTAAAGCGAAGCCTGTCTTATTTGCATACTTATAGTACTAATACTTACCCTTGGCCGCGTTTCATAGTCTAGCGGACTGGCCACGTAGATGACGCCGGTCGTGTTCTGCACGGCAAAGGCATTGCCTATGTTACCGCCTGTGATCTGGTATCGAATATTCGTCGCTGTGTAGAGCAGAGAAAAATACAAAAAGGATTTTTTTATTTTAATTTAGGACAGTGTAAAACAAGTAATTTTAACTCCCAAATTAGTAGCTAAAGCCTCAATTAAGGTATGTGTTCCTAACCGTATCGTAATTCGTACTCAAGCTAGCAATTTTCCAATCAACCAACAAACTCGCTTTACCTATCAATTTAACAATAACAATCAAATAGTAATGGTTACATACATCACCATTATCCTGTCATAGTATAGAATAGTTTCCGGCATGTAAATTGTAACAGTTTCAGTAAATGCTATAAATTGATTACACTTTTTTCGGCTTACAATTAAATTTATGATTTTATCTAGGATTTATTTTTGGAATAAGCGAATAACTTTGATAATATTTCATTTTACAATAAACTCGAATATTATTTATTACTCAGATTTCTTTACCACTATTAAAATGCTTGATTGAAGAATATTTACGCTTGATATGTTTTTTCTCAGTGTAGTACTGTCGTTGAGGTAGTTTAAACGTAAACAGATTTCGTCACATCACACATGGCGTATGCATAATGTAGGAGCAGACTTTAGCTCTGGCTTGTGGGCAATTAAGACCTGAATGGGGTGTCTGGTTGCCTCTAATTTTCTGCTTGCTGTGAATTTAATTTATTTTGCAAGCACCTGTTCTACGCAGAGATCCTCAGGCATTTGGCATTTCAATTCCAGTAAATTGATATGCAGTTTTGCGTAGCATTTACTACAAGCCAATGGCATCCACATCAAAGCGCCTTGCAGACTGTCTACTTGCTCAGCTTAATCGAAACAAAATTGCTGATTAATTGATTTTGGATAATTAATCAGAGACCAAAATTCTTGGTAATTTACTGTAATTGGAATCTTAGAATGCACAAAATTGCTACTCCAACTGAAAGATCAAAGTTAATGGGGAATGCGAGAGCGACAGCAAAGGCAGCAGAGAAACGGCACAGTATAATTAAGTGTATTAATTAAAAACATTTGCTCCGAGCTCCCAGCTGACTTTTTCAAAGTGGGCGTGGCCTGTGCCTTAGCGTATAATGTACTTATTAAATAATTAAACAGCTTGTGGAAGTGTTCTGGCTAGAAGTGGATAAAAAAAAGGGGCGAGACGCCAAGCAACAACAACAACCACAACTTCACACATGTGTGCCAAACACGCACACTCACGTACGTGGGCGTATGGGCGTGGCTATGCAAAGAAGAAGAAGACGCAAAAGTAGACGACGAAGTAGCAGTTTGCCAGCTCATTTATGCAAAAATGTTAAATCACAAACATTAGCGGGAATTAGCGACGCGTAAATCGCTTAACCCGGAGTCAAGCAACTTGTGTTGGGAATGGGTAGCGGTAGAAGTGGTAGGGAGGAGGAAGCAGTAGGGCGTGGTGGAGGCGGCGGCGACAACTTGATCTCAACGCTGAGCACATTAGACGTGTGTAAACTTTACAGCTTTCTGCTCAATTAAAGGCAGTTAGCATGTGAGCAGTAAGACAATTTACGCGGGTTGCTCCGCATTAACATAAACACTCGCAACGCAGATTGGGGATACGTTAAAATGCTCATAATGTCAAGTCATATCTGTTGTTAGCTTCCGGTTTCCGCTTTTTATGGATTTGTTGTATGTGCAAAGTTTGGGAGAAACTTTGCCATAACTTTTGAGTTATTGTAAATAATTTTGGATTGTAATTCAAAATGATAATTTATTCTTGGTTTTGCAACTAAATTATCTAAAATCGCTTGACAAACCATTCAGTGATGAGCCTTAAATTGCTTTAATGAGATAGTGAATAATATTATTGTAATATTATTTGCATGCATAGCACATTTTAC
Source organism: Drosophila nr. medialis 2 BK-2023a (assembly GCA_035044325.1). Classification (NCBI taxonomy): domain Eukaryota; kingdom Metazoa; phylum Arthropoda; class Insecta; order Diptera; family Drosophilidae; genus Drosophila; species Drosophila nr. medialis 2 BK-2023a. The sequence continues at coordinate 1,366,137 of JAWNMH010000393.1, forward strand.
TTGGCTCCTTTTTCCACTGCTGCAAATCTAGTTTATTTACTTGACTTCTTGGTCTGCAACGTGCCCTTAAGAGACTGATTAGTCTTCCAGTTTTATTCTTTTGAGGTAGCTGCTTATGGTAACCATAATTCTAAGCAACTCTCGCAATAAATTTAAAGCATTTTTCATTATATTCGTTGCGTGTTTTTAGCCGCATTAAGAATGTACACACATGGTGCACTTTAAGAGGGGCTCACGGCGGGCTCCTGACTCTGTTTATTGCTTTACTGTGGTTGCCACAATTTACGCACACAGCAACGGCGACAGCAGTAGCAACAGCAGCAGCAGCAAGAGCAACAAGAAGATAGCAACTGTATCTTGGCAGGCGTTAAGTAGTCCCTAGTCTCAGTGAGCGAGTCTTAGAGAGAGCAGCATTTATAATTTACGATGTCACGACGCCATTTTAAAATCACTGATAATGATAATAAATTAATACACACAAGCACACACACACACACACACACACCCACACCCTGAGACAGACGCCATGGGAAATGCTGCTCAGCTCGTTCCTTAGAGACGCCAACACAGCATACACACACTGTGGCAAGCGCAGCTGCTGCCTCATTTCTGCCTGCTCATTTACTACATAATTTTCTTGTTTTTTTGTCTCTTGTTGTTGTTTTTTATGCCATACTTATTTAGCATGAAAAGTCAGTTTAAAATGCGAAATAAAAAACAACTTTATTCTTGCGTTTCTTATTGTTTCTGGTTCTATGCGTTGCCCCTCCGACCATTTTATTGACCTTACTTTATTTGAGTGCTTCGTCTATGGTCTAAGATCGTGGTGGCAAAGTCTTTTTATGACTCGCTTACTTCCACTGCAGCAGTGGACGAGGCAGCCACCGAGAGACCCACTGTGGCCCACTGACTCTGGCTAAGTGGAACGTTTGCTTTCAATCGTGACCCGGTCTATTGTTGAATTGTATTTTGGCGTTAAAATGTTTTATGACGGCCCGAGAACTTGAGATGATAATGGAAAGTCATTTCATGGCATCCCCATTGGCCATTGGCCGGCCAATGTGTAAGTACAGTCAACTGCTAAGAAAGGATTACTTAACGCACTTAAATCCAAAAAGACCTTGACGACTACTGACTCACAAAAAAGTTTAAATTAGTTGCTGTGCATTAGTGAAATCAAAGATTTTCACTCAATTTATGTGCACATTCAATTTAATTTGATTAATGTTTGCCAGTCATGGCAAGGAAATGAGTTTTAAAATGTAAACGGGTTTTATTTTATAAGACTCCCAAAAGGTGCTTAGCTTAAGAGCAAAATAATCTATTAAAATAGCGTGTGAACTTTAAATCTTTAATAAATCTTTAAATCTAGATATCATTCCAAAGCAAACCCGAAGCTCCGTCTCAAAACAAAGCTTTAACCAACTGAAACTAACACTTGTTCATATTAAAGCTGAATAAAATTTAATTCAATCAGTGTTTAATATTTTATTTTTATATGTTAAACTATTTAAAGCGAAAATTGAATTATAAATTAACGAGAACTATTCACTTTTTTGCAGCCTAATTATATTTGACACTTTTGTGACTTTTAGCTGGGGATAAATAAATAATATTAATAAAGAGAATGGATACAATTTAAGCGAAATTCAGCGAAAATTTCAAAAAAGAAAAACAAATGTAGCATTGCTAACATTCGTTTAAATATTTAAGAACCTCATCTGACACACACTCAGGCACACACACTCAGGCACACACACTCAGGCACACACACTCACAGCCAAGCACACAGTGTCAAACAGAAACTGCTCGCATGTTGAAAACAGTTTCAAAGTCTCACATACTTGAATAATAAATAATTTTTGAGCTCATAAATTTCGAATGCTGTATTTGCGCTTGCAAAGGGACTGGAGAGAGCGGAAGAGAGACAGAGAAAGAGAGAGAGAGAGGGAAAATTGGAATCACCGAAGTTTTTACAGCTTCGTTTTTGTGCATAGCATTCCATGCCATTTGCACTAGGAAAATAGGCAAAAGAAATCACATAAAAGATTGTCATGGCCCCCATATTCCACTTAATGTGTGTTTTTGTGTGTGTGTGTTTGAGTGTGTGTTTGTTGTGTTTGGGGGCCATCCATATATTATTTGTGAGACTTGCTCCCAAATACGAGCGATGTACGATATGGATTTCTCAATGTATACACAACATTTGGCTAGCTAACAATTTATATATATGCCCCGGACCTATTGCAAATGAATACAAATGGCTACAGTACACACACAATATGTGTGACAGACAGTCGGTTATTCTCGACTATATCATATAAATGATGTGGACGTTTTTTAATTAGCTGAGAGAAACTCAGTTTATTTGAGAGCTAGCAAAACTTTATTTGATGTCAGACAATCTTAAGAAACTAAGTTTAAGTGAGAAAGAGCCAGAAAAACTTTGTTTTAAGTAGTTGTTGTATGCCAAGCGCAGATACATGCTGGACTAATTGGCTTTCAGTAATCCATAACTCTTTGATTTGTCAAACTATTTTCTTAGCCTAAGACATGGCTGTATCTTAAATATTTGTTGATTGATTCTTCAATGCATCTATAGAGATATATATTTATATTTTTTTTATTTTGATCTATATCTGTTCTTCAGCCTGTTACTTAGTTTAGTCTAAGCTTTGTAGCCTTTGCTTTTTCTTGAACTATTTTCGATATTCATATCTTATATATTTGTTGACTCTTTGGACTACTTATCCTCAGGATATTTTCAAGTCTATCACGACCAGCTTGTTTTTGTCATGTTCTGTTGCTCAGCTTTGGCAAATACTCGTTTTCGTATTATTGTTTTGCACACACACTCACACACACACACACACACACATGCTGCATAGACGAACGCAAATACATTCCAATTTGTTGCTGCTTTCTTGTTTCAGCTGCTTCTTTTTCGTCTACCGATTTTTTTCCAATTCGGGTTAATGCTTTTTTCGCAGTCGTCACGACGGCGACATTGACGAGCACAAACGAGGAGAGCGGCAGGACGAACCGGATGAAGACGATTTGGCTCCATATATATTCCATTGCTGTTGCTGACATGTGTCGCCTGCATGCGTCTGTGTGTGGTGTGCGTGTGGTGTGCGTGCGGTGTGTGTATCTTGCTTGTGGCTCACTCATGTTTTACTCCCCTATCAAAGTTGTTAAACGCTCTCAATGAGATTTTGAATGTTGCGATACTGCAAATCTTTTCTCGCCCGCCTTCCTCTCCCTTATTGGGGAAAGTCGCGATGGAACATGTACTTCTCGCTGGCCATAATATTTACACTGATAGTTTTCGCATGGCGTATCAATAGACGGGGAGGGGAAGGGAGTGTGTTGCTTGTGTGTTGTCTTTGTATTTTATGGATTTGTTCATGGGGAGCGCAAGTTGAGAGTATCTCTTATTGTGTATCTTTGTCTTCAATGAGCCTTTATTTGTTAATATTTGATAAATATTTGGCGTACATGGCGTATGAGCAATAATATTTTCACAATGGTTACACACACGCACACACACACACAGTGTGTGTCTTGGCGGCGTATTAAAATAAACAAATGTTTATTACAAGCCAACGCGAACGAAATCGTCCAAACACATATTTTGTGTGTGTGCTCGAATGAGAAAAATATTCAAAGCCATCTTTTAATATTTATGCAGGCAGCAGCAGCAGTAGCGGAAGAAACGCCATATAGGAAATTGCCAAATTGGTATTTTCCTAATGTTTATATCATCATTTATTTATGTGATTTTATTTTTTATGCGCACCCTGAGAATGGCATTAAAACGATATGAGTCCAAAAGTTAATACCCCAAAGTACCGCGCCACAATGATTTGGCACAATTACTTATTGTATGCGATATTGATGACATTACGATTATTATCTTTAAACGTAGCGAAAGCAACGCCTCCAAATGCTGCATAGTCATCAACATCTTGGGATTTACAATGCTTAGTTTGACTTGTGGGCCAGCTTTGATTGTGTGTCGACAAAAAAAACACGCAGATTTCGATCTTTCCACCTATAAATAATCTTGGATCATTTTTCTTATTTGCTAATTTGAAGTGACGTTGACAGAATCTTTTTGGCAGTAAGCAAACGACCCGTCAAATTTGATTTCTCAATCAACTTTGGAAAAATAAAAATGTAAAATTATTAATATACTTTTCATGCATGATATGAGATGACTATTTGGCTTGCATTAAAATACCAGTTCTTGGTTTAAAAGTATATGTATTTAATATAGCTTAAGTATAGATTTACGAATTTTTCTTTGCCTAACTTAATTCTCCGCTGCAAAGCCTCTTTCTCTTTGATTTATTAAGTTATTCAAAATAATTAAGTTCAGCACATGGCATATACCCCAAGAGTAGATCCAACTTAATTCTCCACTCACATTGCCTCAAGGCAGTATTCAGTTTGACACAATTCGTATTCAAGTGTATTTTTATGTATATCAATTATGCTAGACAAAAGCCGCCGTTAAAAGGGCTCACATAGATTAGATGAGACTGCCTTTTTGGGCAATTGCAATTAAAAGCAAGACTGATTAAATCAATGTCTAATTTATGCGACAAAATGTTGCCTAAGCCTTATTAAACAGCAATGAAATGAAATTCATTTCTGCCTTAACTTAAGTCACTTTGACACACTTCGGAGACGAGCTCACAAAGGGAAAAAGGCTGAGCAACACTGACATCGCCTTATCGCCTTAAACAATTAAGAGGATATGTGTGGCTGCAATATGTGTGTGTATGTGTGTGTGTATTAATTGTACTCACAGTCATTGTGATCCTTGGCGTTGACAGTGAGCACGGTGCTCTGCAAATCGGCATTCTCATCGATTTCAGTCTCGTACAGAAATCTGTCGAAATACGGCGGAGAGTCGTTCTTGTCGGCAATACCAATGCGTACAAATTTTGTAACTGCAAATGAAAAAGAGAGAGAAGGAGACGCATGAGAGCATACACAGATACAAAGATACTTTTTATATTGATTGAATTTGGACCACACCCGCCGCCCCTCTTCGAATAGTAGTTAAACGAGTATATGAAATGCCAGTAAGCCGTATTAATTATAGCCAAAATTTATCGATTGACAAATTGCGCGCGTGCCTTGGCGGCTTCACAAAGTCGTAAATTGTTCGGTTTATGCGCAAAACGTGGCATGCATTAAATTGTGGCACGCATCGCCACTCGTCGCAACTCAGCTGTGGCCTGTGCTCTAATGAGCATAATTAAATTGTCGAATCAGTTGACGACTGAGTGTTGAATGCCCCACCACTTAATAAGAAACTCATCGCAGTTTTGTGGCACGTTGGAGTTTTCCTTCTTTTTTCTGGCTAATAAATTAGAAAACATCTTCGGTCAAAGCAAGAAAAGTTTGGCTTATATACGCGAACTTGCCACAAAGTGCAACCGCTAGGGTTGTCAAATAACAATTTTCTCTTATTTTCTTTTTCACTTTGTATTTTTATAATTAGCAGCTAATTTATAGTTTAAAGTTTATCGAAGATCTTTGGTCAAAGAAATCTGTGCTTTAATGACTTTTGGACTTCAACTTCAATGTTCGATGCTCGAAAGATATCAGCAATATGTGTTAAAGTAGCTTTTAAAACTCGGAAAGTTGTTAAAGTGCCATGGCACAATGTATGAAATATTAGATTAACCTATTTCTGCTGGTCTTGCTTTAAAGACTAAGTTCTGAGATGAATCTTCCCTTTCACTGCTGCTCTTATAAATTAAAATACTGTACTGCATATAATGCATATTTGTTTTGCCATTACGTACTTTATTGTATTTCAGCTCGTGCCTCAGCGTTCGCCACATTTTTCATAGCATCTTTATTGAAAATGTGATGAAGTTTCAGCTTGTTGACTTGATTGCTTTTAAGCCATGCAATGCATTTATTAAAATGTGAATTTCTCATAATTGATTTACTGCTTTTGGAAAACCGATTTCTTCAAGTGCACTTTGCGCAGGCAAGCGCAATATAAGGTTGCAAGAGGGGAGACTGAAAGGAATAGGGACAACGTCAAGTTGTTTGTTGCTAGTTGAAGTTTCATGTTTCTTTGTGAAAATTGCCCACATGCGGAAGCAATAATCTGCTTTTCCTGTTAGAATTTTATGGCAGCTGCAAGTTGTGCAAACACATATAAATAAATAAAATTGTATTTTGTGTAATATAAATGCGATAAATACTTTAAGTGAATGCCACAAAGGAAGACAGACAGAGAGTGCAATAGAGACAGAGAGAGGCAGACAGGAACACACACGCAGACTCGCACACACATAGTTGGTTACACATCATAAAGTTGCTGGGGAAAATTAATATTACTAGCTGGCAGTCGACGACAGCCTGGTTGCGAATATTGCCGCCCGGCACTCCTAGCGTATACGTAACATGCCAAACAACGCAAGTTGTGCGGGCGTCTTTCCTGCTTTGACCAGAATGCATAAGGCATTTCCTCAAACACAAATTTCCAATGCATTTTAATCTTGTATACTATACTATAGATGACATTTTACGAATGCTTCACAATTGATGCACATGTTCGGTGCGCTCTTTCAATATATGTATATCGAAAAGGTTAAATATTAAAAAGGAGCAAGCATTTTATCAACTAATTTTATTTGATTTTTCTCAATTTGATTTGATTTATAAATGATAACTAATAATTCAATTTATTTTTGCAATTCTCAGCACTTGGTTATGCAAAGTTGCCATGTGCAAATATTATTCATTTTCCATGGATTGTAAACGTTTTCACTGCATATCGAATAGGTTTATAATTAAAATTTCTCTGTGTTATTTGCTGAGTTCCTAATGCAATATTCTGGTTTCATTTTAAATTTTCTTTTCATGATTTTTTCAATTTAGAAAATATATAAGTTGGATGCAACTAAATTTAAATTTCGCATACTTTCATCAACAACGATTTATATGCCATTTCTTTTATGACGTTCAGTTGGCTAAATAAAAAGCAATCAGGTCGTGGAATAATAAACGAAATCTAAATTAGAATTTAGCTCAGCTTTATTTAACTTACTCGTTGAACAGGGCAGGGAAGGGGTCGCAGAGGCGCGTAATGCTCGAAAAGCGGAAAGCGAAAGAAAATGAGAAATGCGCAAAAGTAAATAAAAAAAAAATAAAACGCAAACAACTCTTTTCATTTTTTCTCTTTTTTTTGGGTCGCGCAACTTTTGTAAATAGGGCAAACTTAATAATAAAAAAGAATTAAAACTGGCATTGTTGGAATGCCGAATATTACATATCCTCTCTGACGGCTGTGCGCTACATATTTGATATTGTTGTAAAGAGAGACAGACGCGACAATTTGAACTCGCCCAGTAGTCTACCAGAGAGAGAGACAGATAGAGAGTGAAATATATTGATAACTAGGATATTGAAGAATACAGAGTAGGCTTGCTGATAGTAATATAAAAAAATGATATCTTATTAAAATTCAACTTATTCTTAATTTTAATGAAATTTTTACAGTAATCAGAAATATGTCTGGATTTATATACACATTGTCATTGAATGCTATCCGATTTGTACTCGGGCGAAGTTATCGATACAATGAAGTAAACTTCAACATGGTCAAATATATCTTAGCTATTATAGTCTTTGGCTTATTTAGACATAAGGACCTGGCGAAATCAAAAATGCTGTTGCAAACTTTTTCATAACTTCAATATACCCTTCTTCCCACTTTTAATGGGTTCAGGGTATATTTAGATTGAGGGGGAGCCAGTCGTAAGCAGTCAGCGAGGCACTTCGCAGCATGTACGCAAGTAGGTGTAGAACAATATACTAAATAAATAAAAAACAGCTATAAGCACACACACGCAAGTACAAACACACACACACACACACACACACACACACTGAGCAAATAGAGCCCTAGTTGAAATTGAATTTTCTTGTTGGTTTTTTTTTGTACTTTGTCGCCGTCGTGACTTAAATTTTGGCAAAAGTACAGAAAGCACATTCAGCCTGCATGTTTAAGTGGCCTCTTTGTTGCTGTTAAATTGGCCAGCAAGCTGAGCAGTGGCAGTCAAGCAGACAGGTATGCTGGGAGGAGAGCAAGCGGAATGCGGAGCAGTCAAAAGGACTCACTTTAAACTATTTACGTTGCCGGGCTGAAGTCAGGTGCGACGCCCCAGTCAGCTATTTATGGTCGCATAACTGGCACACTAACAGCCACACGACCCACCGTCAAACCAAATGTCAGTCCGTCCTTGAATGACTGCCAGAAACAGCAGCAGCTCCTGTAAACATCAACACACACTCACACACTGAGCAACATTTCAACATTATGTTGGCAGCAACATTTCGTCAGACTCGAACCTACACCTCTTCCACTCCCCCCCCTCTCTCTTGATCCCTCAGCAGCACCCCGTGTAGAGTTTTATTATCATAATTTTTCTTTTTTTTTATTATTTGATTTAGTGCACAGCTCTCGGAGAGTGGAGTCGAGTGTCAGAGCTGCTCAAATCAGCCATGGTAAAAAACAAAAAATAAATATTTATATAGTAAGTGCATAAGAGAAGTGAGGAGGGGGGTAAGTAGAGTAGTTCACAGAGCCGGGTGTAAAGGTGCTTTGTTATCCGAAAAGGCAACAAAGCGCATCACATTTAAAGTGACAGCAGGTTAAGGTTCAACATTGTTGATTTACTAGGGCGATGTTGGGATCAGCCAGCAGGGGGATGATAATGTGTGTTCTTGCTAGTTGACTGGATTTATATTTCTCGTGTGCTTATTGGTTGTTCGTGCAGCCAACGTGGCTCATGATGTAAATTTAGCTAAACATAATAGTATTTTGGCCAAATAAATAATAAAAAAAGAGTGTTAACTTAAATAAAATATTACAGAGATTAAAAATGTATAAGATGAGCTTGCATGTGTTGTTGAAAAATAAATATCAAAATTGCAAAAAAAACCTCTTCTGTGTGTGGGCAAACTGAGTTTGGAAAGGGAAGGAAAAAGAGAATGTAAAATAAATATTGGAAGTGAAGTCGACTAATATTATTGGACCGCTATTAAACTGTTTGTAGAAAATGTGGAAATGCACGGAAGAAATTTGCATATTACAAATTCAAGAAAAATACTTGCATGCGTGAATGAAAAAGTGATAATAAAATGCAATAAAAAAATGTGCAGAAATATTTATGTATAAATTAAGGTTCGAAGGGCGAACTATAGTGAAAGAAGAGACTGCAATAATATTATAAGCATTACGTGAAGTTAGCTGATATTATTGGACCACTTGGCCAACAAGAGTATTTAAATTGTCATACATCAAATATATTTGATCAGCATTTATGATTTGCCATACTTTTACTGCTGCTGACAAATTGATTACTTTATTTCTCTTATTAAATAGTTAATTCGGACATGAAATTTAATTTACTTTTGCTGCTTCTTAAATTGTTTGCCTGGCTTTAATTCCCAATTAGACCCCAGAGTAATTAGCACAGGTAATTATTAAGCTATATTGTATGATTTATGTGTAACGAGCGACGCAAACAGCACACACAAACACCCACACACAAACACACTCAGATATATTTTGGTATTCGGTAAATCAGCTGGAGAGCCACAGGACGCAAAAGCCTCGACTACACGCAGAGAGAAAACACCTCATTTTACTCACAAAGTAAAAACACAATTAAACCCATTTAATAAACTCGTTGAACCCCAACGAATAACCAAATCCAAACAACGCCCTTGGGCCACTACAAAACCGACCTCGGACGCCGTGCAGCTCATTAACTTTGATGCCCCATCCAAAAAGGGATGGGAGCAGGAGGGGTGGTCAGAATCGGTGGTGAACAGGATTTTGTTTTTTTTAGCGCCTGCTGGGCATATTTTCAATTAGGCTGCGAATCGAGGCACGTCGAAAGAGCCGCGAATTTATACATACATATATATACTTTATCTTACTTCTTATATTTGTATTCATTAGCACACAGAGCAACATCATTAAGTGTGTGTGGAATGGGCCTTAATAGCCACTGCCCGAAGTGACCTCACCTGCACTTCAAGCCCAAAAGCACACACACACACACACACACACACTCACGCACTGCTCCAATTGCAACCCGCTGTGTTAATTAAACTTGTGAAAATATTTAAATAATCATTGGGTCTGCTTATGATGCCCAAAAGCATTGAAATCTGTGCTGCTGTCTCTGTGTGCGTGTGTTAAAGAGACTTCCGAGTAATTCCTGCTTAGCCACCGCCATCTATGACTAATTAAAAAGTATGCAGGCCTTTAAAAACCAAACAAGTTGTAAAGCAACTGAAAAAGATACTCTGCAGCCAATGATTAATGAAATGAAAGAGATTTCTTGATTGTATTAAGCAACACGTTATCATTTCTCATATTTTCGAACTAGAAAACTGACGTATCGTTGAACTCAGAATCGTTTATTGTGACCAATATTTTTTGCGCTAGCTCTAGTTAGATTAATTACTAAAAAATATGTATTGGCGTTATCTGTGCTCATAACACCTCCCTTCCTTTGACACACAGGGTATCGCAATGAAAAATGCGCCCAGTGACAGAAGGCAAACAAAAAAAAAGGCACAAAAGACAAAGGTCACGGAAAAAAACAAAAAGTCATAAAAAAAATACTTACAAAAAAACAAGATGGCGCTCATTCCGCGATATGGAACAAAAAAAAAATGAAAATAAATAAAAAACAAAGAGCAAAAACCAAAACAAGAACAACGGCAAAAAAATATGGCGCACGGCAATGGCGATAACGGCAGCGCCTGATGAGTTGACAAATATTTTGTCAGCTATAATGAGTTGCTCCCATTCTACGCATCCACATTGTGAGTCTTTGTCAAGGTCTTGTGTTGCAAGTTGTTGTTGTCGCTGTTGTTGTCGCTGTTGTTGTCGCTGCTGTTGTTCATTAACGCAACGAGCAAGCTAACGAGATAGAGGGGGCTGGAGATGGGTATAGGGGCGACATCGGACACTCGACTGCACGTGTTAATTACGGTCTATGTCCGCTGAGAGGGCTCCGCCGCAGTTAAAAACTTTTACGCCCCCTGATTTGGATATAGTATGTATGTACATATTTATTCCTTTTTCTTCTTTTTGTTTCCCAGCTGAATTAATACGCAAAATTCATTCAGAATCTGAAAATACCATATAAAAGGAAAACATATTTTCCTTTTGAAAGCTGTTGTGCCTAAAGTTAACTAACGGTTTAAATAAAGCAATCAATTCAGTTGAAAACTAATTAAAAGTCAAGCAGACACACACACACACACACATTCAATCAGACCGCAGGCTAAATTAAGTAAATTTAATGTAACCCTTTGATTTGAATACATAGCTCCGCAATTAATGCATCACGATGTCAAAGGCTATGCCAACTTTCGCCTTTAGCACACTGATACATCACGTATACGCCGCGTATCGCAAAAACAGCCCACTAAACCCAACCAACCCTATCCCACTAATAGTAATATTAGTTGTAACAGTTTTAATGGTCGCCACACAACCAACACACACAGCCACACACACAGGCCAACAATATCAAATAAATGTAAATAGACAAACAGAAACACAAAAACAAAACTCGATATTTACTTTATGTGAAATCAACTTTTTTGCATGGCACACAGAAAAACAAGTGCAAATTAAATAATAATCAAACTCGATTATGAAATACCCTGCATAAGTATTTGAAGCACGACATTCTGGAATCACTTTAGCAAATGTTCACCTAAAATAAAGAACTAAAATCACAAATCGAGAATGAATTCCTGGAAAGTTAGGCTAGAATTTTGGTTACAAGTTGTGGTTAATATTTTCTCACTTCTCATTCTTCTTATAATTTATCAAATTCTCTTGACTGCTGCAGTTACCTACCACAAGTCGAGCATACCCAATTGCCTGTTCGCCTACAGGGTATGCATACAGACAGAAGCGTTGGCAAACTAAATCCGAAATACATGTGTAAACACAATACAGAGATTAACATAAACTTGGCTAATTTATTACACAATGTTTGTCGCTTTATGCGAGGGCATGGTCGTGGGCGTTGGCTTTGGAGTGAGCGTTGTTGGCGCAATGTTAACTGCCTTGAGGATTAAAATTTTTGCGCTGACAAACGAAAAGCAATAAAAAAAACTTGTGCGAGTGTGTGTGACATATGTGTGTGTGTGTGGCTTGAATTATTTGTTGTGTATTTGCTTATGCTGTTATTTATTTATTTGTTTTTGTGTCACAAAAACTAATTAGTAAATTAAAAGCCTGTAGCTTATTTATTTATTTACAAAAAGTTTTGCCAAAGCCAAAAACTGGGCACTTAAGCAAATAGATTTGTTTTTGGCCCATGGGCAGCTTTAAACTGCTCGCTGGCTACAAGTTTCAAGTGTAAATTCAAATATATGAGTTGTTATTGTGTTCATAAATAAATAACCCCTTTCCCTTTTGTTTGCTTTTCAAATTAATTTATGGTTATATTTAAACTAAAATTTGAGGTAATAAAATGATATTTTATTATTTAGTTGCTGTTGCAGCTAAGCAAAAACCCTTTTATAAACTCATTTCTTAGCACTCTCAAGGCAGATTACAGTCATCAGGCAGGGCCATTAAGGAGCATCTATCTCTTAGCTAGACTTGAAATTAATGCATCCATTAAAATAATAACCACAGCGTAGTGAAAGCAGTACACACGTATAGTGGCATGCCTCTACTCAGGCATTACATAAGGATATCATTAGTTTGGCATATCCCCGCGGGCCAATAAAACACACATATCCTGCAAATTTGAGCGGCAGTGGTTTACAGCTGTAAATAATACAGACACACACACACACACGAAGCGTCTGCTGCTAAGCTTGATTTGCAGTGGTGGAACGAATACACAGAGAGAAATTGCCGTGCACACACTTACCCAAATAGGTGCTATTTGTCAAAACCCAAAAGATTTTTAATGGATCGACCATAACTACGCAGGCGAACGGCAAACAGCAAACGTTGACTTCGAGTTGCTGCTGCTGCTACAGTTGTTGCTGTTGTTATTGTTGCTCTGCAATTACTGCACACCAGCAACACCTTGAGTAAATAGCGAAATAGCCGCGTTCGCAAACGCTAGTCGCCAGTCCTTGTTTACTGCCAAGCTTTGTGCAGCAGCCAGCAATTAATTTGTTCTCGTTGCTGCAAGTCGTTGTTGTTGTTGTTGCTGTGGGCGGTGTTATTGCTCTTGTTGTTGCTGCTATTATTGCTGTTGCCGTTTTTGCGAGGCGCGAAGCTTTGTAATTTCACTTTGTTGCTGTGAATGATTAAATAATATATGCGACTTTGGCTGCTGAGTTGAGTATGCTGCTTTTGTAGTAGTTGCTGTTGCTGCTGCTGCTGTTGCTGCTGATGCTGTTGCTGCTTCTGCTGTTCTTGCTGTTCCTCTAGAAGTTGCTGTTGCTGCTGCTGCTGTTGTTGCTCTTGTAGTAGCAGTGGCTGTTGTACTTGCTGTTGCAGATATAGTTTCAGCTGCTGTTGCAGTTGCTGTGGTTGTTGCTGCTGTTGCAGTTGCTGTTGTAGTTGCTGTTGTTGTTGCTTTTGGTTAGTTTGCTTGCCTGTCGGTTGATTCGCACTATGTTTAATGAGCAAAGCGGAAAAGCTGCTGCTGTTGCTGCTGATGTTGCAACTGCGGTTGCTGGTGCTGTTGATGTTACTGTTGCTGTTGTCCTTGTTGCTGCTGCTTTTGCTGTTGCCTTTGTGGCATTTGTATAGTTTGCGTTGTGCACTTTTGTGGCGTTTGCATAAATCGAAATATTGCGCGTTTTTCATAGTACCCAACATTTATTTTGTTACTTGAAATTCACATTATAATTAACTGAGGAAAATACTTGAACTTTTGCAATTTCATGGATTATCAACTTTTAGCTTTAGTTAACACTCAGACACACCCACACACACGCACACTCACACACCACGCAACTGCTTGGTCTTCTCAAATTCATTATAAAATTTCTCACCATTTGTCTTTGTGTTGAGCTTGTGCTGTGGTAATTAAAATTTTGCGGTTTATTTAAATCATTTATGTCAACGACAACAGCAACAATGTTTTGCCAAACGTTCATCATCACCATCATCGTCGTCATCATAATTTTTGCGTTGATTATCTACAGCTATTAAAAACTTATGACATTGTCATAAACTTTTAACCAGCTTATGCATTTTCCATTTTCCATTTTGGTTTGTGTGCTTTGAGTAAATTTGTGCTGCAGTCACTAACTTTATATTCATTTTCATTTTCAGTTCAGTCTCAGTTTTGTTATTCGTTTTGGTTTTTGACGTCAAATCACTTGAATTAGAACAGTTTTCGACTTGAAATTGTGCTATCATTTTCAAATTGTGTTTCTGGCAAGAAACACTTTTGCCAACGCACAAAAGTAGGCAATTATTTTATGAAATGCAAACACACAGTTTGAGTTTTGTTGTGCACCGTAAATGTTGAGCATTAATAACAGTTAGACAAGAGTTCAATTTAATTTCTACTATATTTTGGTTTTATTTGCTTTAAAATTGAATATTTATTTGACTAGTTGCCAAAATGCTTTGAATTTTCTTTAGAAATGTACTCTAATGCATCGAAAACAAAATAATTGTGTACAAATATTTTGAGTCATCAACAAATGTGTTGTGCCACAAAAGGATACAAATCCATTTGTAGAGATTATTTTATTATTATTATAAAGTAAGGATTATGGTATATTGTATATGTTGAACGACTGTTTTCCCTTACATTCACCAATAACCCAATAATTATTAATTAATTAATTTATTTATTTATATTCTCTTGATTGCTGGGACAAGTTTTCATACCACATACAAATCGAAATGCGAAATAAATCAGAAATATATATACCAGCAAATTGAACAAACCATTAACGGGTTAACAGAAGCAGAACTGCACGGCTAACTGGGTCATATTTGCAGAGGGCCCAAATAATTGTCAAGGCTTAGTTGCACTAGAATTTAGATGGCCCGTGGCAAGGTGTTTACTCTTACCACGTTTGAGCACAATTCTGCTCGCGTGCTGCTCGCAAATTCTCAATCGCACTTCAAACACTAAGCTCGCTGGTGCTGCTGCCCGGTTTGGTTGTCGGTTGTAACAACAGTTTACGGCCATTAGCGAACTTGGGGAAGGGCCAAAACAAAAGGCGCCAATTAACGCAGCTACGGCTTAGGCAAATGAGCCCAAGGGCCACTGAGTGTAGAAGGGATCGGAGGCGAGTGGGGACTGGGGGCTGCGGGCTGTGGGCTGCTTACACCGCAGCCTTGACCTTTATCTGCAGGGCAATTGAAAGGATGGCTGGAGCTGAACGAGTAAAAGCAGCTGCTGCTGCTGCTGCTGTTGTTGTTGTTGCGTAAATATGTAATTGTTTATGGCACCACTTGAAACATTTGGTCCGCTTTTAATGGACAGCCGAAAGGAGAGGATCTGTTTTTAGCCGGGCTAGCTAGAGCCGGCCAGCGATTAGGGCTAACGCAAAGTAATTAGTAACTCAATTGCTTTTTCCGCTACACCGTTGAGTGCTGCATACAAATGGCTGGCCTTATTGGCGGTTTTCCTTCATTGTTGTTGGCCGTCTTCATAAATTATGCATGGAAAAAACTGTAAGGTGTAATTGTGCGTAAAAAAAAGAACGAAAAACTGTAGCATGCAGCGCTTTTGTGGTCAAATCAATTGGTAATATGACAGCCAAGCGGACGCGCTATGGTTATCAAAATGCGAGTGGTAAGAATGAAGACGCGCTGCAATCGAGGTCAACAATATTAGCGTCAGTCTTTGAATGACTTGAGCCAGCTGCGCCCTCATTTTTGCCCAACTTATGCAAATTTATGAGTGCTCAGCTCAGCTCAGCTGCTGCTGTTGTTGCTGCCATATTTCTTCGCCATCAAAGTTGTCTGGTTGTGCTTAAAAGTGTTTAAGCCCGCTTGTTGGCTGCCAAAAAGTTGGACTTGCTCATTTTTTAGCATTGCTTTGTAAAGAACTCAGGACACTGAGCTGTGCATAAAGGACTCAGCCGTCACCAGTGACGCTGTACAAATTTTCAAATTGCACTTTTCCGCCACAAGAAAAATATCCGGTGCAGCAGCATGGGCATCAGGAGCATCAGGAGCAGAAGAACAAGCACAAGAACAAGAAGTGGCAGCGCAAAAATCCCTTTTGAGCTAGTTTCGCCGGAAATACAAAAGCATCAACTTTCCGGCCAGCTCTGGTTAGCTAGCCACAGCAGCCGAGCTGAGTTTGAGCCCCCAAAAAAATAAAGCGCAAATTGTGGCGGAAGTTTAATGGACAAAAACTTGCTAGCTGATTCCACTAACAAAAACAAACAAAAATAATAAGTGAAAAACTGCCACCACAAAAAAAAATATGATTGCGGAAATACGCCAAGTAAATTAGTTGAGAACCTTTCAGTTGGCCATGTTGCCGGCAAAAATGCGAATGGCAATGGAAAATTATTCTACTCCAATGACTTCCTTCAGTAGTAATACTAATTACCACTTTGCGGGACAAAATGGGAAATGAAAATGAACTTTTCAATAGCCAAAGCCAAAGCATGAAAACTTTTGTTTACTTTAAAATGTTATAAAAGTTTGAAGTCTCTCACTTCATAAATTCCTTTGACAAAAACACACATTTATGGTATAGAAAGTTTTTGATGGTAAACAGAGCTGAGGCTTGCTGTTTGTTTTGTAAGAAAAAAAATATGGAAAACTATTATGAACATGGTCAGGGATGGAAATATTGTGCTATTCAAAACAAACTAATAACTTGGGAATGGTATGAAAATACCAACAGTTAAAGGCTTTAACTGAGTCTTAAGGCACTTCAAACACAATTATAAGTTATTTATTAAATTATGCAGAAATAAATGAAGAAATTAAAGAGACATCCACACTCAATCATAGCATTTAAAAAAATGCATTACACATTCACAACATTCGTCTTTGGTCACACAAAATAAACCAATTATTTGTGATTTTCTAACAACTGACAACAATCGGATCTCATCGCATGTGTGTCATTTAAGCAGCCGGAAACATTCAACACAACAAATACCACATTTTAATGCGTTACCAATTACAACAACAAAAGCACAGCAAGCAAATCTCTAAGCAGCTTTAAGCGATGGAGTTACACAAAGCTGCCAGGTCCTCTGTACGAGCACTCGTCTGCTGAGTTGTTGTTTTTTGTTTGTTTGCTGCTGCTCTGATTGTTTTTGTTCTGGCTGCTGCTACTCTGGCTGTTGTTTTTGTTGCTTTTGTTGTTGTTGTTATTGTAGTTGAGCAAATGACAAAAGTTTGTGGCTTTGTTTTTCGAATTGTTGACGTGCAATTCAAATGAGTTACGAAGGCAAGAAGTGACCTACATAGGACAGGCAATAGCAGCGACAACAACGCCAACAACAACAGCAGCAGCCACATCAACAACATCAACAACGACATGCGTTCAACATGGAAAAAAAACTGAAGTTATTCGGAGTTACAAACAAGAGAAACAAGAGACGCCCTTTGTGGGGCATTAGAACCTATGTGAATGTTTCTACTGCTCTATTGCTGTTCCTGGTTTGCTCTGGTACACTTACAAAAAAAGCTTGCTAGTGAATTTAAAATATAATACAAACAAAAAACTAAATTTAAGAAAATAATCACTTGAATTGATTGCAAAAGATAAGCTCGATTCTTCGTACCAAAAATTTTACTATCTACAATGAAAATCTTTAACGAAATCACATAAATCTCTCAAATTAAGACTAACAAACTCAAAAGAAGAATGTGTTGAGAGTTGAATGAGAATTTGATTTCTTTTTCATTTATAGTGGACTCAAAATTGACCACAACATCTAATATTAGAAATGTTGCCTAAACTTTCTCAATTCTAAAACATTTTCTTGAAATCAGTACGCATTTTTTGCGAGTGTAACAAAAATAACAACAACCAAAAACAATTATAAGCTGCATATCCGCAAAAGTGTCAGATGGCCGCATGTTACCAAACAGATGGACTCTAAGTGGCACGTTGTCGTTGTTGCTGCTACTGGTGCTCTGGCTCATCATTACGGAGCTTGCTTCAGCGTGGCACATTTGCAAATGAAGTAACATCTGAGCTGAAGTACAAAGCAACTTGGCGGTTCATCAAATGCACTTAACTATTCAATTAGCACAACGGCAACGCTGCTGACGTGACACATGCCACAAGTAGCAATTGAAAAATTGAAAGACAAGTTGCTAACATCATCAAACTAAACACAACGAGTGAATGAAGCGAACTACTCAATTGCAGTTGCAACAACAACCTGGCAGCTGGAATAAAATTTAATTAATTTGTTTTGTCAATGGGGGTTGCTGCTACCAACTTGTGTTGTTGGCCAAGTTAAAACTGACGCAGCAGCTAGGTTTTATCTGTATCTGGCTGTATTTCAGTCTTGCTGCATTTATTTGACGGCATCAAGCCAAAGGAATGGAGCAACAACGGCAGCAGGAACTGAAGCTGACAGGAAACTTCGTCTTGCCTCTTGCTGCATGCAGCATCAGCAATAGCGGATGATTTGTTGAAAATTCGTGTTTCGCTTCAGATTTAAGGATTTGTTTGCGGCTACGTGAGGAGGGATCGGCAACTAGATGAAGGGGATTTCTGCCAAATAAAGATTTGCGAGCGTAACTGAAGAGTCCTGAAGAGCAGAAACTACAAAGTGGAATTTGATGCGAAGTGTTTGTCCACCAGCGGTTTTCTTGCCTCAAAGCAAAACAACTATTTGAAATACAAATTTTTGCATTCCTCACTTCACTTCAAACTTTAGTAGATAGTTGCGTGAATTTTGTTTTGTAAACTGAATTAATATCTACATTAATTGCACTAATGGTGAATAGTTTGGAAAAGTTTCGAGTTTCAGTTTTGACAAAGTTACGGCTGTGGCAAGTTTGGTCCCATTGCCAGAAGCAATTTTTGAGCGTTTGATTCTCACTTTTGAATACAGTATTATATTTAAACAAACCCTGACCAAAGAGCTCTATTTTTTTTTCAAATCGTTTCAGTTTTGACAAAGTTATGGCAAAAAACTTAAGTTAAATTTATATTCATACAAATAAAAGGTAAATCTCTATCCAGCGTCTTCTCAAGAAAATCGATTTAAATACACTTTTTGTACAAGCCTAGAAAGTAAACTAGAGAAGATGAAAATTAACAATGAACTTGAACAGGTTCATACAGTAAAGTGCTGAGCTAATTAAGGGTCTCGATAATAGGATTAAATTCACAAGTAGCTCCAATTTGAATACCTTAAACCACATTTCATTAAGCTTCAATCGAACAGCTCAGTGAATTTTAAGCTGACTCATGTGATCTGATAAATTGGTTATATTGGATTTTACTTTGATCAATGACCGAAATGCTGAATTCATGCTTGACATATGAGCTCAATAATTAATTAGTTGTCAAAAGTGTGTTTCCATGGGCTGAAATATGTGTTTGCTAAGAAGCATATCGTTGCTCTAGCAACATTGAAATCAGCTTAAATGACAAACCTGCAAAGATGCCATAAATGTGACGACACGTTCCAGCACTAAACAGAAAAATACACAAATAGAAGAAATGTGGAATAATGTAATGAAATGCTTTGACAGAACGAAACAGGCAGGCGAAATTGTTGCCAGTCCTCAAGCACTTGAGGCAAAGAGCAGGCGGGCAACCAAATAACTAACCGCAAGTGCAAAGCACACAAACACACCCACACACACCATCGCACACACACCCAACAACAAAAAAAAGGCTCAGCAAGTGAGAAAATAACATTTCGGCTTTGGTTGTGGAGCTGCCTCCACATTCAGCACGGGACAGAACGGGCAACTTGAAAGTGTCCTGTCTGCCACGTTTTGTTGTCACTCAGTGTCTGTGGAGCGTGTCCTGCTTTCAGCTTATGGCCGGGGGCAGGGGGTGGCAAAAGGTCTTTATACAATGTGTCGGGTCGTCATTTTGTTGTTGTTGTTATTGTTGCCATTTGGAGTATTTATCGTGCATTTATTTTGCCAGGTTTTTCTTTTGGTCCACATGAAAAACAAGAAATTCAAATGATTTATTTACGAGCATTTGATTTATTTGATTTTTGGAGTACAAATTGCTTTCGACACGCCTCCAATTTATATTTATACATGTGCCTGTGTCAAATTGTGTGCAATTTGTGCATCTACTCAATGTACCACGTACATTGATATTGTTTGTGTGTGTTTGTTGCTTGTTTATATATTCTTTTTTCGAACTTAGCGACAGTCCATAAAAAGCTGCATTTGTTGCCAATGTTGCTCTTTTTGTGGCTGTTGCAAAAAAATGTTTGTCGATTGTCGATTTGTCGAATTTATAAAAGCACTGAGCGACAGCTGCCAGCTATTTGGCAAAGTAAAAACAACAAAATCATGTTCACGTTAAATTAAAATTTTATTTCGTACAACTACAAATAACATTTTTCAACATTTAACAAAACACATAAAGCAAAAACCCGTCAGCACTTTAGCATGAATATTTAAAATGGTTCAAGTTGATTAGAAGCCAACAAAAAAAAAAAATAAATTAAATTACAAACACAACAAAATAACATTGCGAACCGAATACATATTTTATAAACATCTGCAAGCTAGAACTTTTGTGGACTTTTCCCACACAAAGACGAAAATAAACTGATGACGTCTGAAGGGAAAATCAGCACCAAATAAAGCAAACTTCGTTTAAAGACCAGTTCCATTTGCATTGTAAAGATGAAAATTCTCTTGGAACCATATGAGCCGAGGGCAATGACACAAAAGACTTTTGGCAAAGCTCAAGATATTTTCAAATAATCAATAAAAGATGCAGATTTCTTGAGTAGGATAAAGATATTTAAAAAATAAATGAAATAAAATCGAAAAATCTTTATGCAGGATCTAAAATAAGTAAATGAAATAAAAATGTTCTGTGCTGTGTAAATGTTTGATGTGAATTGAATTTCTTTCGCAACAAACTTAATATTTTATTAAATTTAAAATATCGAAAGCTATTATTGACCCGTGGGTGTTTGTTTGAGTCTGGCCGTATTGTGTTACACATTTCCCCAGTTCGCAGCAAAGTTATTCCACGCTTTGCCAGTACATCAATAGACACTTTCAAGGGCAGCAACAACTTCACAAGAAATGCCAAAACGCATCAATTTTCCAGCCATTATTGCCCTTATTTATTTGTTTTTTGAAACAACGTCGACGACTGTCAATAAAAAAAATCACAACTTCTGAAACTGACACCAAAGTTAAGCTAAACTTGTATTTTTTTGAGCGAACTTTATTTTTGGCATTATTTATGTAATGACGCGAGGACTTCGGGCATAAAAAATAAGTATAAATACACACATGTATATATGTATGTCTATATACATATGTATGTATATGGATATATCTCGACTGGCACACACGCCCAGTCGGAGACAAGACCGTTAGTCTTCAAGTGATGATATTTTGATTTCATTTTATTTCAGTGAGAGGCCAAAACTTGAGCATGAAAAGGGCAAAAGTTGGCCAGGCATGCATTGATAATAATGGTGTATATATACATATATATCTTGTAGGCCAATGCCATTTTGTCAGATGACACACACACACACACGTACACTCATTTTGTTAGCTTAGTAGTTTAACTCTGCAACCCCAGCCCCAACCCCAACCCATCCCATAAAGCTTAGGCGTTTGCAATAAAAACGCCTCCACTGGCATTTTTGGCATTTTTGGCATTTTGGCAAAAGTTTTCTCTTATTAAGATTAAAAATGAGCGAAACGCAGCTTGTTGTTGTTGGCCTCTTGTTTGCTGGAGCAGCCCGCAGCTTGATGATAAGCACACTAGCATACACACACTAGCACACACACGCACACACACGCACACACTCGCACACACCAAGTCGTATTCAAGTGGGTGTCACGCATAAATTTCATAAATATAAGCGTCATTATTTTCGCTTGCCATTTTGCGGCCAACATCGCGACTTAGCGCCACAGTGCCTCCAACTTCCCCAACTCATTGACGCCATTACTGCCAGGCTTTTGTCACGTGCCAAACTTTAGCCATCACACAGTGACACCACAACGCACACACACACACCAACACACACATACACACACACACATACACACACACTCGTTAAACAGTACGAGTGGTACGCTCAATCTCATCTAAATGGCGCAATTGTGTTTCGCACACAAAAAATTACACTCTGAGTGGCGATGGCAGCGTGCCAGAATAAGACGAGTCGCAACATTTACTCTTAAATATAGCAACTACTGCATCACAATCGAATCATATTTAATTAATGATTTTTTGGTCATCATTTGATGGAAAATGCGAGCAAAAATTGTGCGCTTTAATTTAAGAGTTGAAACACTGTAAAAAAAGTCAAAACTAAGCTTAGACCAATCCTAAGATGCTGCATTAAACTAAACTAAAAATTCTATTATAAAATCTATCCGAGGAAAACCAAAACAAAGCCAGCGAAAAACTCTTTTAAATGAAGAGCTAAACTATTCCAAAGCCTTGAGCAAAAAAGTTTCGTCACTTGAAGATATGGCGGCTTAAAGTTTTGGTGAATTCCTCAAAACTTAAATAATTTGAATGTGAAAATTTGCATAATCATGTTTAGCTGAAAATCCGAAACAAAACATGCTTTTATTTGCTGAGCCCTTTTTTCAGTCTATGCCAAAAATAAAGCCAATAAAACAGTTAACACTCTTAGGAATGGTCTTAAAAGTAGTAGTGCTCCTCAGAGGGATAACTTATCCTTTAGTCTTTTTCTGGTTTTTTCTTTCGTGTATCTCAACATTGTGTAAGAAACCCAGTATAAGTTTTGTTATATATGTGCATTACTTTTAGTAACATTAAGAATTTACTTACTAAACTCAATGTATGTTGCGACAAAATCTTTAATTCATTTTCAGCTGAATTTTATCACGATGGATGGTTGGAAGTAAAGAGCACGCAATCTACCCATCTCTCTGTACGTTGTAATCCTTTTGCACTGCGGAGCAAAGTTGATTGCCCCCTGATGGGCCATACACGCCCCTTACACAAAGTTGGCAGCTGGCGTGCCACTGACAAAGTGACATCAATCAATGAGCGTCGCCGCCCTCAAAAATTGTTATCAGCACTCGGGGAGCATAGACAGAGAAAGACAGGGAAAGAGAGAGCTATATATATATATATATATATTCATATTAAGAGAGAGAGGGAGAGAGTGAGAAGAGAAGAGTAAAAGAATGTGTAAGAGTTTGCTCGTTAAGTCGACTTAGTCGTTTTGGTTGTTGGGCGCACGTGGCGTATGAGTGTTGGCTGTGGCAATCACAATTGATTGACGACAATGAACAGAAAGTAAATCAATTATCGTGAACTCAACTGGCTGCCACGAAGACCTGCACATACATATCTATATATATGTCTATACATGCCGACAAATTGATATTGCTGTTTGACAGTTGACGCATTAAAAAGTTGTAGACACAAAGGAATTTGATTTTGCCATGTTTGCCGAGGGTAAAAACCAAAAAAAAATAAGTAAAAAAAGAAAGAAAAAGCACAATAAATTCGCAGTTATCTCGGCTATATATCAAATTGCTTACTCGGATATTTATTTATATTTTTTAAGTGGCAAAATAAGAGTTCACTAAGACGAGATCAATATGCGAGATAAGCAGCAGCAGCACCAGCACCAGCAGCAGCCCATTTTGGCTTGGATTTTTTATGGCTACCGTTATTTACATTTTGTCGCAGATTTATTTGCCTCGATGCTGTGCAATAAATATGCAAATTATGTTGCCAAGTCAAACAACAAATAAAGCGGTTAAAACAGGACAAAAAAATAGCCAACAATAGGACAACACAAAAGTGAAGCAAATAAAAATGCATTATTCGACAAGGAGCACGGAGATAAAGGGATAAAGATGCTGGCAAGTGGTCATTCGGCTAGCCACTTGCAACTTGCAACTGGCCGCAAATCACTTCAATTTAAACTTGAAGCAAGTGCAAGTCTTGAACGGAAACTCATTAGTTCTGTGTAAGCAGAGCGCTGTTTGCAACTTTTTGCGGCAAGCTCGCCTGGGGTGTGCTTGCGGCAATTCACAATGCGTTTGCAATAAGACACTAAGCACCGAAAACTTGTTTGCTTGTCTGCTGCCACCGGCTGTGGCACAAGGCAAACTTGTCCACAATGAACTTTCGCCCAGTAATGAACTTTTGTGTGACGAACAACCTTATTTGGAACTTATTCTTCTTGCGCTCTTGTGGCACGCATTCTTACTGCAAACAACTTTTAATAACTTGGCAAAAAATTCACTTTTTCTCCGCTTTTTGTTTGTTTATAAATATAAAACGAAAACTTGGGCTCATCTTGAGGCCTATCCTTGAGAAATGTCTTCTAACAAAAGTCACTTCGCTCAACTTCTGTACAATGAAATTATTATTTAAATGATGCCCCTTGACTACTTGTTAAAACTTTCGCAAATATGCCGAAGCATAGAAAACTTTTCGCATTTCGCAAGAAATTGTCAACGAATGCTGCTGAAGGTGTGGTAAATTGTAAACTTGGCTTATCTTCGATTTTTGGTTTGATTGATTCAATAAGAAGAAAACTTTTTAATTATAGTGTCCAAGTGGAAATGGTCAATAATAAATTCAAAATATTAATATTTTATTCTTTAAAGAAATTAAATATATATTTATCTTTCCACAAAAATATCCTCCTGGCCAATGTCAAATAAAAATAAACTATTTGAAAGAATAAAATTGATTTAAGGACATTATTGAACAATCAAATCTGTTCAAGTATCCACTTATATCCAACAGAATATTTCATAAATCTAGAAGTTCGCTTTGTGTATTCGTTCAAAGCAAATAGCGAATGCCACCACTCAATAAAAACGATGTCAATATTATGCTAGCTGCCAACAGCCAAATCTATTGTGCTCTGGAAATTTTTATAATAATAGTTATAGTTTAAAGAAAAGAAATCATTTTCTAGTTGCCATGTCAATTTGAATGGCAAACTTATCTTTCAGCCATTGAAACGCTTCGACACAATGGCGATTGTACGCTTTAAAAGTGAGCTACCCCATTCAAGAGCGCTATCTGACAGTTTTCAGTGTAGATAGTTCTAAAATGGAACAAGCCCGCAGGACAAAATGACATTGTGCTGTTGCTGCTGCTGCTGCTCCTGCTGCTGCTGCTGCTCCTTACAGGATAACGACTATGATGCGGTGATGAGGTGTTGTCGCTTTATTGCCTTTAACTAAACGAACTTTTATTATTTTATTGGATTTTCGCCCCGCTCATGTGGCGGCAACGTGCGACGTGCCAAAGGGGGGGAGCAGAGTCGAGGACTATAACAAAGAATTTGTCTTGAGGACATGCCATCATTGGGCCAATGATTACATTATGCGATAATGTTGCCCATAAAAGGCTGCAGCAGCAACAAAGGGCAGAGGGGAGGAATCGGGGTTTTGTGCTTGCCATAATAAGCTGTAAAAGTGACACATACATTTGACCTGGTTTTGTAGAGCACATTCTTTACGCGTCCTTCGCAAAGCCCGCCCCAAACGAGTTGTATCCACAAAACCCCCCACAACAACCTCTTACTCAAACCATCCAGTTGCTTGCACGTCGCTGCTCTGCTGGCTTAATCCAACTTTAAAATTATAAACTAACGATCCAGCGAAGCACGCACGCACATACACACACGTACACACACGCACACACACACACACACACACACATTGAGTGGTTGGGGCGTGGCTGGCGCCGCAGAACAAGGATTAAGTTTGGTGCACTGAACCGTGTGTGAACTAATGCGGGATCCTGTGCATTCGTCCTTGCATTCGCTACAATCACATCCAGCGCTTGCCAAGTGGCAAATCGGGAAATGGTGCAGTGTGTTGTGCTATTGTGCTGTGCGACAGAGATAGAGATAAAGAGCGAGAGAGAGAGAGAGAGCTAGCAAAGTCCATTCAGTTGTCGCGCCTTAGTTAGCTAATGGGAAAAAAAGACAGCAGAGAAAATAAGCAGAGGAAAACACGTTGAAAAATGCAACGGAATGCAGCGAACATTACAATTAAAGCGAGCAGAGCAGTGGCAAGGGAAGTTGCAAGAGCAAGAAAGGGAGAGAAGGAGAAGGCATGCCAGGTGGCGCAAAGCTTATTGTCATGTTGCACTACTAACTCATAAAAGACAATGCTGACAACTCGTCGCAGCAAAAGGAGGGGCGAAGGCACAGGATTAAGGCTTACAGCTTCGATACGGGTTTATCCACACTTGTCATAACTGTGAAACTAATTAATTTAGTTAATGACAGCATTGGCTTGACTGACTGCATTAAAATCACAACCCTTAATCTAGTTTCTTCTGCTTGTGTTCGTTTTAATCAAAGATGATTTGTGGTGCAACTGTTTGTGTATGAGTTACTTAAGTATTGCAGAGTTATTTTGATGCCAAGTAATTATTAACTAGGCATCTATAAAGTACGCCAACTAACGAGAAAAGCTAGCTAAACACGCAACCAAATGTGCAATGTATATATTTAAATTGAAGAAGGTCCTTAAAGTGATGCAGTTGATCTGTGTTAATTTATCTTTGCTTGCTCATTATTTTAATAAAATATGCTGAAATTCCATGCCCCAAAGCACTTTCACTCATTCTGCAGATCATTAAAACAAGTGCAGATAGCTCAAAGGGAAAATTCCGCTTTGGCGTCAAACCTCCAGCCTTTTGACCATTGTCTGGCTCTGTCGTTAGTCGTAGACTTTGCAAGAGGCCCTCAGCTTTGTTGATAATATGCAATGCTAATTAAATTTATAAAAATTAATTAAGTAAGGCGCGACGAGACAATTTGCAAGATTATGTTACCAACGGCAACAGCAAACAGAAGTAGAAGAAAAGAAATGAAAAAAGGAAGCAAAACGAAAATAAAATAATATATATGAGGTAAGTAATAAAATAGAAGCTAAGCTAACTGACTTAATTAGCAGTGATGCTGCTGGGTTTTGTAACTGTGGCATGGACAAGTTAAAGCTCTACTTTCAAAGTTATTAAAATGCTCCACACAATCCTCCGGCATAAAAACTTGCCTCAAACTCATGAAAAACTTTTCGTGCAACAGAAATTGCAGTTTAAGACTATCTGTGTGTGTGTGTGTGTTTGTTTGTGTGTGAGTCTTTCAACTTGTTGGACGCAGCGCAGCTGCTTGACAATAATTTGAACATGTCTCAAGTTGATCATTAGCATATTTGGATGGCGTGGCGCAGTG
Organism: Drosophila nr. medialis 2 BK-2023a; assembly: GCA_035044325.1. NCBI lineage: Eukaryota > Metazoa > Arthropoda > Insecta > Diptera > Drosophilidae > Drosophila > Drosophila nr. medialis 2 BK-2023a. Next base: position 1,393,506 of record JAWNMH010000393.1, read on the forward strand.
ACACATTTGCTTCACTTGCCCCACGATGTAAGTGAGTGGAGCAACATACTGTAATAATCGCGCTTCAGAGTGGGCGTGGCTGGCAGCTGTTTACAAATCGACATCTTTGACGCGCCCCAAAAAGCGCGCTCAGCCATTTGACCCATTTTAGCCAAGAATCCGCGCCAAGCAAAGGTCTGAGTGAAAAATTGGATTGCAGCTGTGCTTTGTTGCATATACATGAGGCAAGAATGTGCAAGCAGCTGCCCGACAAGATTTCGCTCCACCCATTCCTCACCGCTTATCCCGCTGCCTTTGAGCAGAGGAAGCAAATATGTTGTAGCAGTTATGAAATAAAATAAAATGTTTTGGTGAACGAGCTGTGCGCTTTTTAGCGCAACTCTCTACCAAAACTTCAATAACTTTATGCAGGTGCTGGCAAACAGGAAGCGGGAGGCAAACAGGGACAAGGGAAGAGAAATAGAGAGAGAAAGAGATATAGGCAAAACTTTTGAAACCCACATAAGATTGGAAATGTAATTTGGTAAACGGTTTAAAATGAGTTGGCCTCTTAAAGACGCTTAAAAAGTGGGCTTCACTTGAGAAAGCTTGCGTGAAAGATATTGTGAGAATTCTACTTTTAATATACCCTAGACTCCATATTGTATCCTGTAAAATTATTCCTACTTCCTAGATAACTTTTACTACTCTTTGTACTCTATACTCTGCTGCATCAGAGTTCTACTTATTTATTAAATTCAATATATTAAAAACTGAATCTTTCCGTTTGCCAATTTCCTTTTATGCCAGGCAAGGCAGCACTTAAAAAAATGTTAAAAAATATATACACGTTCATTTCATATATACTCATATGGTTTTTTACTATTTCATTTCATTTCTGTTGCATTTTTTTGACTACGGGGTATACGTATATTTTGCCAGCACTAACAGTGTAAAAGCAAAGAAATGTGGCTTGAAGTAGTTGCAGCAGAAAGTTGCTGCTATAAACATTGTCAGATTATGAACTTTAGTGGCCTATAGAGAAGAAGATATTCAAATTGAGCACTTGGGAAGAAGCAGCATAATACTTAGCCATATTTAAGGGTTTATATGCCAGTATTTAACCAAGAAAATACTTTACGACTGATGGGAATTTAATAAAATCAAAAGTCAGAAATGAAATAACCATAAAAAAGGCAAACACTTTAATGTTATATATTATTGATTGAAGTTAGAATCGGCTTCTATAAGACCAAGTATCGAATTACATTCAGGAATTACCAAAAAATGTCTATCAATACTAATTATTATAATTAAGTATTGTTTTTGGGGCATCCAACTAATTATATGCATAGCATTAGCAAGAAGAATGCAATTTATTCAGTTGTCTAAATAAATGTATCACTTAGACAAATCATTAATCAAGGAGTACCCTTATTTTTTTTTTCGATTTTAGGGCTTTTCGAAAGGGTCAATGGCTTTTTTTTGGTTGTATTTATATTTGGCTTTCATTTAATTTGAGCAATTTGAAAACAAACTGTATTTCATTAGTCTAACTAAGTAAGCCTAATCTTGTTTTGATGGTGGCTATGATAGCAACTGGAGTAATTGGGGCAAGTGAGGCACGTGCCACTCACACACATTCTTCTAAGTTCATTTATGCGGAAATCTTGCAAATAACAAATAGATGCTGTGGCATCCAAACAATTTAATCAAAGCGGCAACAACAACTACAATAATAACGGCAACTTAATTAAATTTCCGCGTGCGACGCCCTCAAAACACACTCTTCGAGGCATAGCCAACAACTTGCAACTTGTTTCAATTTTTTTTCTTTTTGTTTTTGTTGCCCTGCATTCCCTTCAGTTTTTTTTCAAGTTGAACGCGTCGCTCCTAATAACACTGAAATAAAAAACTTACTTGAAAGAAAATATTGCGACAAGACGTATTAAAAAAAAAAACACAAAACATTTATGCAAAATTTATTCTTGAAATAAGTTCAGTTTGAGGCAATTATGAACATTTCTTGTTTTAAGTTTGTGGCAGGGAGTTCAATTAAAACTGAAATCGAAACAGAATCAAATTAAAAATACAAAATTCGATTTGGCTCAAGTCTCTGCTGTGCAGATCTCAGTTTGAGATTAAAAAGGCTCAATTTAAGATTAGCCTAACGAGAATCAAATATTTCTGAATCGAAAATTTTGCGTTTCAGCTAACTGCTTCTATTTTTCGCTGTGTGGCAAAGCAAACGGAAGGCAAAGCGGCCCGCAGCTATCCGAGTGGGTGTGGCACAATCACTGGAATTTGAATGTTCGTGAGGCGGCGAAAGGCGAGGGGCCAGTGCATATTGGGGGTTTGGTTTGCTAATCAGTGAGTTTAGGCTGCCTAACTTCCGTTGAACTTCCCACTCGACGCTCTTTGAATCCATTTTGGTCTGTGATGTGTTTAAATCAGAGTAATTAACTTTCAAGTCAATTTGCCGGCGGTAAAATGCGGGAGTACCCCTACTCCAGTTGCTACTGTCCTGTCTGTCAGGCATGTCAGCTCAGCCCACCATATTTGTGGGTGCTGTGCATTGTTCCACTGAATTTTTACCGCATGCCTGAATACCAATTTTGTAATTAGCCAGCACCATCAACAATTCGAGTGGGGCCAAATGTGGCATTAATTAAAACTCGGTTCCCTCTCTCTCTCATGATGTTATCAAATGTTGGCAATGGCATCACAAACATGTTTCTCTATTCAAACTATTATTTAAGCTTTATGGCCAGCCTGGAGTGCAAAAACTTTTGAAGTTATTATCTTTATTTTTTTTGCTTTTGTTGAAAACACAACTTTGTGCATAACAAATGAGAAAGATACAAAATGGATACTAGTTTGGAGTTGGCCACACTGAATATTTTAGCAGAGTCCGACAAATTGGTTACTTTTTTCCGGTGAAAAAAGATTGATAAAAATATAGGAGGCAGCTTATAGACTGCTGGATGCTCTGTTTGAAGTTTTAAGGTGAATGAAAACAGTTGTCAAAAAATCACTTGTGATTTACGCGTTTGCAACACATTTTTGTGGCTTCTTGGTAGTATTAGAAATGTGTAGTTTCAAATGCAGCTAATTTGATTTATGACATTTTTAAAACCAAGACATTTATCAATTTTATTTCAGGCAGACAATTTATTATTCTTATTTATTGTGTGCATTATCATAGATAAAATATGGATTAATATATTGACATGGCATATTTATTAAGATATGCAAACATATATGGCAAATGTTCAATGAACATAACTTAAGAAAGCACCTGTCTCGGGACATAAATTAACACATTTCAGTGCTTCGAGGACAGGTTCCTAATTAGAAAACTCACTTAATGGAAAATGCATATTTAGAACAAGTAATGCATCAAATAGAAGCATGCCTTGCATGGGTTACCACAACTCATCAGGGAACGTAGATGAGGTTAATCCAATTCTAAAATTTAATCTAATGTGGTTGCTAAGCTGAAGCTAAAGCAATTAAATTTAGGCAGATGGCAAAGTCATTTAAAAAACCGCCTTGTATTTTTTATAATGGAGTATGCATGGATGCATGTGTATAACTTGGAAAATATGAAAATTCGATGTGAAAATTATTGTAGATTATCAAAACTAATTCAAGGTATAGAAAAAACCTGATAAAAGCGACACATCTTTGAAATTTAAAATCGATTTGCATCGATATTAGCGGTTTGGGAGTTTATCAGTTAAATGCGTTGGATAAACGACAACTTATAAATCACATTTTAAGCCTGTTGGGATTGATTCCGATTAAGACACCTTATAAAGTCTGAGTGAGCATCCTCTCTGTCTGTTACATACATTGCCACAATTCCACCATACCTCTTCAGCCATTTACAATATGTTCAGGGTATGAAAAACAGAATTTTAACATTTGCGTCTTTGTTGCACAACTGGGTCAATAAATTTGCAAGTAATGCATAAATTTGGGAAACGGCAATGGGAGACTGAAAAGCGCAAACGCCAATTGTAAATGAAACTGAAACACTTTAAATGCGAACTCGAAACGTGAAACGGCCAACTGAAAACTGAAAGGAAACGGAAAAATGCCGCTGCATTAAAATAAATAACAATTAATTGGCTTACAGCAAATGAAAAGTAAATAAACCAACACTCAAATATCCCCAACAACAACACAATCAATGCATATATGCAAGAGAAGTGGGGCAGCGGGGTATGTGTTTGAGTGCTCAACGAGAGGGGAGATGTGGGATATGTGTTGGATGTTGGATATTTACCAAACCAATAAAAAATGTATTGCATAAAGCATAAAGTTAACTCAAGTTGTCTGGGCAGCTTGCCAATTGGCATACTTTGTTTGCCAGCTGTGATCTGTGCTTAAATAAGACTTGCGGCCTGAGGGATTGAGAAAGAGGCGCAGCAGGCAACATGACACTCAAAAGCAAATTGAATGCTGCAACGTGATGTGGCTGATCGAAATTGAGAGCAGCCGAAAGCTCACTTAACCAAAAAAGAGTAAATCTAACGAATATAGAAGAGATTTGAATTACTTCAGTTTCAGAATTGAGAATCAAGTGAGGAAATATCTGGCAGTCAATTTCCACTCTTGAGTTTGATATTTAACAGAGCGGAAATGCCACAAATATTTTAAAAATTCAAAAAGCAACGCATATTTATCTTTTGTGTTTGGTTTCGATGCGCAAAAGTTGTGCTGTGTTGCAAGTTTGGAACTTTACATAAACTTCCAGTATGCTTGGACAATTCTTGCCACGCTGTGACACCTGTCTCCGAACTTAACTTATTTCCATCTCTTTCTATCTCTCTCTCTCTGTCCCTCTTTTATTTTTGCCTTTCTCTCCCTCTACGTGGCAGCTTCGTGCCACACATGCAAATTGTATATACCCGGAAAACTTGCACTTGCTTTCTGTTTCTGTTACGACCAAAACGCTTTTCGAGCGCTTGTGTCTACTCTTCCTCCTATGCCGCAACAGCCACGCCCATTTTGGCCCTCTCGCCAGCCGATTCTTACACCACACTTTGATTGCTGCCTGCACACATTTTAAGTTGTCTAAGTGCTTTCCGGAGTGTGTGCAGCCCCCGACCATAATTTATACCACAACATTTCTATTATTTTTCTGACACTCAACTATTTTATTTATTATATTTATTTATGCCCCCAATCCATTTAAGCCGGGTCAACAGAGACATAATAATGCAATTTAGAATATATGCGACTGTCTGCAGGCAGTCTGAGTCTGAATTGGGCGCATCGGTCGCAAGAAGAGCTAAAGCATGAATTGCATATTTTTATTTTTACTACTACTACTACTACTACTAGTACTACTACTACTACTAATTCGGAATAAAAAAAAAACTGAGGAAACTGGGGAAAACTTTATTGCTCTCAGAAGTATGCGATGTTTACATATGTCCACTTGTAGGCAACCAAAAAATGATATATGTATATATTGAATACGGATTAATGAGGAATATAGATTTACTATACTACTGCCAATATAACTAATAGTATTATTGTTAAATACAATAAAATAGAGAGTTTGAAATTGAATGTTTATTGGCTTATTATAAATGTAAAAAATGGGCATATTGAGTTTCAGTTTCAGCTGCAATCAATGAGCCGACAACAAAGCGTCCAAAAATGTGTTGCCAATTAAGCGAGACAGGCCCAAAATGCCGCGGGCCCGTTGCCAAAGAAATATCAGCACGTCAATAAATTGCCTAGCAGACTGGTTTATATATATACATATATATATATAGTATATATATATGCATACATAAATAGGGGCACACTTGACTGGTTGCACAAAGGCAAAGGCAACTTAGGGTGGGAGTGGCAGGGGGTAGCGAGGCAATCATGTGTACAATATTTGAGCCTTTAGCCAGCAGCAATGCGAACAATCTTGAGCAATCTCTTCTAGCCAGGCCTGTGGCAAACCAGCACACACCCGCACACCAACACACACACACACACACACAGAATAGATAAACGTCTCTGATTTATTGCATCTAATTGCTTACAACCTATGAGGAGGGAGCTGTGGCACGTGCTCCAATCATTTTTGGCTTTCACACCTCAGCAGATTTCGCGAATGGGCACCGCAGCTTTTGACAGGACAGACGGGACAGGACAGGACAGGCCGGACAGACAGGCAGTTGGCCAAAAATGGCCAATCGGCCAACAACCGACGACCGTCGACCGTCGACCATTTGTGGCTTACACAGCCCGCCAATCAATTTACAAACGGCTCTCCGCAACTCAAGCGTAACGGACGCTTCATTAAAACCAATTCCGATGCGCGACACAGCCAACGAGCCTGTGTGTGTGCCAGTGTGTGTGTGTGTGTGTGTGCGTTGTCAAACTTCAGTGGCAGTTGGCGCTTTTAAGCCATATCTATAAATTAATAGTTGATTTATGACTGGCCAACAAATTCAGTCAACGCAACTAACCCATTTTTGGGGCGCTGCAAACAAGCCAAATAAAATACAGAGCTAATAAAATGAAATAGAGTAGATAACGGTAAAAATATAAATTTATATAGGGGCGAAGCGATTAACAACAACTGTTTAAATAAAGAAAGACAAAATATTACTCCTATTTTGACCGGCTTGTTTCTAGTCAATTTAAAGCCGTTTGATGCAATGCCATTTTTCAATGCTTACTTGTCTTCAGTATTGATTGCTTTTTTCATTAGTGTTGAACAATATTTGAACTATTTGTTTTTTAACATAACAAAAACTTATGTGTGCACTACTTTTATTTGATTTGCATTTGTTAAAATAATTGCCTGCTGGTTTGTAGAGAGTTGTGGTCCTTAAACAAGCCACAGAAAAACGTACAAAAATATAGCATACTTTTGAGAGCAGTTTATCAAATTATTCAGTTGCAGTTAATTCAGTTATATTTTAATCCAAGTCACATTGAGATTTATATAAAAAACTGCTTTGGGATCCACTTTCTCAAAAGTGAACAGAGAAGTATTTTCAATAAGTGATACTCAACGTTAACTAAGCACAATTCTAATCTATGACACAAAATCCATTTAAGTGCTGCCTTAGCCATTCGCAACTTAATCGAATGTTTGCTTTGCTTAAATCCAATCAGATTTCGAGTTCAAGTTTTCTTTCTCGTTCTCGTTCTGAAAGGGAGAGTTGAAGTGAATCCTTGAGAAATCATAACACTGACACACATATAACACACATAATCGTAAGAATAATGTTGTGTGCTTTTAATGGTGCCACACATGTAAAGTTTATATGCCACAAAGTATAATGGCCAAACACACACGCACGCACACACACACACAGCTACACACGCACAACCGTAACACATTCAAGGCAAAATTAAATGAGGCGGACATAATAAATTAAGACAACCGAGACGCGACTTACTTTCACTTCCAGATTCGCCAGATGAAAGCCAAAAAGTCCCAGGCCACAAAAGAGGTACAAGTTGCAAGGATGTTTGGGTAGGGGTAAGGTTCAGGGGCACCATCTTTTATGTGGCCATGTCTAAGTTGTTTTAATTATGCAGCTAATACACAAGCACACAAATGCAAAACTCTTGTCGGTAATCTCCGACTTAATATCAATTTGCGGCACATGAAAACATTTCAAACCAATTAACATACACAAAGAGCCGGAGAGAAAAAGAGAGAGAGACATGAGCAAGTGAGAGAGAGAGAGAGAGAGAGAGAAAGAGATTGAGCGAGACAAGTCGAGTGCATGTCCATCCGGTTTTATAGGTTGATTTATGCAACTAATTAGCAGACCATCGTTATAATTACAACCAGTTGGAAGGCGACTGTCAAAAGTGCTCGACTAGGAGTTACCCTGTTAAATGTAAAAGGTAGTTTGTTCAAAAGGAAGTTCATCAATAATTTGTGTGGATATTAAATACTTCAATTGTTGTCCTTTATCAATTAAATTACAATTGCGTATTTTGATCATATCGATTAATATCGATATTTGCAAATGACGTATCGATAAATTTAAACAAGCTTGATCTGCATATGGGATACGGGCAACTCTTATACAATTTGCAAGTCTCTAGGCCTGATAATTTCTGAGCTCGGCTTGAATGGAATAGAAGGACGAACGTACTGGACTAAATCGACTCGGTTTTTTATGCTGATGGATATCGCTTAAGGACTTTGTCAAACTTCCCTCTGCTTGTCACATAAGCTTTGCACAACTACCTCTTTTAGCCATTTACACTGGTTACACGATATATTTAGGTATACATTACAGCACAGTCAGTTCATAAGCCAAAACAGAACCATATGCATTATTATTTTATTATGAGTACTGCTGCTGTGGATGATGAGGATAATGATGACGAGGATGGAGGAGAGATGATGAGCTCGCTGTTCGAGCATGTAAAACAGATATCAGTTAGTCTGCAGTAATACTAATTAGACATCAGCATAAATCATCAACGGGGCAACAAAGCAAATTGAACTCGATTGTGGTTGGCCTATAGCAAAATATAATTAAGTCTGCATAAATGTTAGCAAATAGGCTTAGTCAAGCGAGAAAGAGACTGGGACTGGGAGAGAGAGAGAGAGGGAGAATGAGAGCAGTGTTGATTGATAAATTGATTGCTTGATTGATGGATGGCCTGATCGTTAGCATGGCCCGCAGCAGCAGCCAGAAAACTTCTGGGCCAACTTGATTTTGTCAGCCTCGTGTTTGGTTTTCTACTTTTTTTTTTTTTTTTGATATTGTTGTTGTTGCTGGCGTTGTCATAAATTGAGATTAATCATGTTTCTGATGGCCTTTTTTCTGCTGGATTGACGTTGTATACAACATGATAGCACTTAAGCGGCTTAGCGGCAAATGTTGCCCTCATATCCCAACCCATCCCCCTTCCCTCACCCACTACCCACTATCCCGGCAATTTGCCAGCCAAGCATCACCATCATGTGTGTATATCAATGTGTGTGTGTGTGTGTGTGTGTGTGTGTAAAAGGCCTATTTGTGTTGTGGCTGTAATCGTTGCTGGGCTTGTCGCTTGTTGCTGCTTTGCAATTTCGCACTTTCAATAACAGGTTTAAATGAATTATTTTCCATAATTATTATTATTTACTTTCGATAATTGAGGCAATTATTAAATTGTGCTCAATGGCATTTTTTACTTATGGGTTTAATTAGTTCAAATCAAATTAAATTATTTATTTATTATTTTGCTTCACTTTGTCGAGCTGTTTGATTAATGTTTATATTTGCATTAGGGTCAGTTTTAATTACAGTATTATTTGTATCCAATTGCGGTTATCATTGGTTGTAATTTTGCCTTTTTTTGGTAAGTGGCAAACATTTATTTTCACTTTTTTTCTGCATCTTTTTTAAGAGTTAATTCATTTAAGAATTGGGAAGTTATTTGATTCCTTTTAATATGAATATTAACTAACTTTTTGTAACAATTAAAAAATAAGTTACTTGACTTTAAATCAAATATTATTTTCAAGTTTCAACAATTGAGAGAAGCCTTTCTTTAGTATTTTATTTTTCAGTTGATGTAGATTTAAGTTTTACTTGCATTTGATGACATATATATATAAATATTTGTAAGGCAGATTCCAAAAACCAAATATTTATTGTAGTCATTATTATTTTACATAATTTTACATCATTATTATTATCAATAACTTGATTATTAAGTTGTTAATTAACGATGAATAATAATGCAGTTCACTTTGTTTCAATTTGTTTCAGGCAATTAAAATTGCGAATTTTCTTTTCTCTTAAACGCTGCTCCATCATAATTAACTGTAAATCACATTTCCCATTAACGGTTACGCACAAATGCCCCACGATGCGGCCATCGTTATCGGTATCAAGCTGTAGTAAATATTCCTGTTTAAAATGCATTATGTTTATTTGAATAATAATTAACGTTAATTAAACTATTTAAAGGCCCGCGTTGATTATGATTAATTGTAATTTTAATGGCGGCAGCTTCGCACACCATTTATCACAGCAAGAAGCACACACACACATATACATTTATTATTTTTTTCGAATTTAATTTCACTTCGCCTTTTAACATTGATTCGCATGGACATTTTTTATTTTCTTGTTGATGTTGTTGTTATCAGCACACATCAAATGCGAGTTGCTCATAAATTTCTGCTATCTCTGCACATTAATATAATTTATCACACACACTTACAGGCACACTCATACACACTCTCACACACTCCCCTACACTCAATGGAGCACTCACATAAACACTCATTTATTGCCTCATACAATTTTTACATTCAATTTTACATTGCGGCTGTAATCATTTTATTTACGCGTTGATCACAATTTGTAATTCTGTTAAGATTCGACGATATTTTTCCAACGTGTCCGCTACAGCAGCCCGAGAAACGCGCGCACCGCCGTCAACAACTCAAAATGTACTAACTGACAACAGCAGCAGCAGCAGCAGCAGCCTTAGGGATGCTGTACAGCAGCTGACAGCCACTGTAACCGTAACAGTAGCTGTTAGAGCTACAGCAGCAGTTCCTGTACTGGTAATTTGATAAGCAATTGCAGTGCTAAGAAAAAACTGCTGCTCTTAGTTTGCTTGCGCTGTTAAGAGCGCTCAGTAGGTTAGTAGGTTGCCCCATTGCCTGCAAGCCGGCAATTAACAGTGGGAAATTTACTCTTTGCGCCGGTGATTGTTAGCACCAAGAGAGAGACAGTAGCAGCTTAGCTATTGTTGACTCAACAAGTAAATTAAATATTTGGGCTAAAAATACCTATTTTTAAGGCAAGCTTAAGTAAATATAGCTAAATTCTTGTGTTTCATATCTTAATAGATCTTATTATTTTCATAACTTTGCTGACCACTAATTATTGACTGGTCACCAAAAAAAAAGGAATCTAAATGTTAGTTCATATTTCAGCTCCAGACTCTGCTAACAGTTCAACTCTGTTATAATTTCCCTTAACATTTCACTTCAGTGGCAGTTAACAGTGCACGTTGGACGCTCTCTTAAGAGGTTAACAGTTACTTTAATTTCTGTTGCTCATGTTATGTTCACGCTGCTACGCGCATTCTGTTAAGTGTGCTTAAGCCTGGATGTTTACTCTCTTAACGGCGCGCTCTTTAACTGATAACCCTTCATTTTATTCTCAATGTTGTTTTACATTCGCATAATTCAAGGGAGCTTAGCAAACGTAACCTAACTGTAAAATATAAAATGTAATTATAATTTCTCATAAATTCAGAGTGGCAACCAATCAGAGACTTGAGCTGTGTTATGATTTGTAGCTGGATTTCAATTAATCCAGCAGCTGTCATTATTCAACCGGACTTTATAGATTCTCAAGATATATGTATGCATATTTATGTGTGTGTGTTTTGCAGATTAAACTACTTAATTGTCATAAATTGTTCATACACATTTGAGTAACATGTGTTAATCAACACTTTAAACATTATTTTAAGTCCATTTTCACACATTCCCTGCAAGCACTTCAAATATTAAAGTCCTGCATAACATACGTTGCATGTATCCTGATTGCATGAACATTTATATTTTTCATATTTTATTCCTATTTTATATAAGATTTGTATAGCCAATTGGAAGTTAGACAGCTGATGCGAAACTATTTTCAAAAATATCTTACTTTATTTTATTATATTTGTCTTTTCTTCTAATTTTCTTTCTTTTAATTTTAGTTAATCGCATTAAACAAAACAGTAGAAAACATGCATATCAAAGAATCAGCTGCAAATTTTCACTATTTTAATTTCAATTTTAATTTTAGTTAAAATAAAAATTGAAAACAGCAAAAGAATAATGCAAAAATGTGCACAATGAAATTCGGCGCATCCTAATTTAATCCTTTGTCACAAGTTGAAATTTGTTTCCATATAGATGATATCCTCTTAAATTCTTCCTGCTGCTATTCAGGAAGTCATTCAGCCAAAAATATCTTCGCTTAACATGACATTTTTGATGAAAACATCTTTTTTTTGCGTTCGAAAAATATTGAACACCTGGCTTCCATTTTTTGTAAGTTGTTAAATGATTTAAGGCATTCACTCAGCTTGTGCAAGAGTGCCGTTATTATTTTGCATTTAATTAAACAATGTTGTGACACACCCTTACACCTACGACCACCTCCCCACCTCCCCTCCGAACCACCATCACCAAAATCCTGGCGAAATGTTGCGCACTCAAAGGTATGCATATGTATATGTAAATGTGTGCATATACATGTATGTGTGTGTGGGTGTGTGTGTGTGTGTGTAGCATATTCTGGCCAAAAAGGACTCTGGTGCAGCAACGTGGCTAAAAGAAGAAGCACAACAAAATATTCTGCATGCCTTTGCTGGCTTGCTGAAAGTTGAAAGCTTTTCCACACGTAATACTTACACACACACACACAAACACACACACACTCACTCACACACACCTTCGATACAATTTTTAATTCTTTCACGCACGATGCGAAAATGTCGCCAAAATTCAATTTTAAATACATTTACCCATTTATTTATTTTAAATTTATTATTCTTTACTTAAATATTTGAAGTTTAACGCAGCTTAAAAAATTATTTAAATCCTTAATTATTTTTATTTGCATTTATTTAAGCTGTTAAAAATAAAAAAAATTAATTGCATTGCGCCTGTGTCAATATTGTTGCCACATTGCGCAACATCAATGATTTACTTACAGTGAAAACAGAGCCAAAGGCAAAGGCAATGAGTGACGTCACTTACCTGCAAAGAGAGAGAGAGAGAGAATGGGTTAGAGTATATATAGAGTATATAAACAGTTTTAATTAGTTTCACATTATGCATAACAATATTATTACTAAAATCCTCTAATATTCACCAAGATAAATTTGCATTTTAAGCAGATTTCTTAGTTGCAGTTTCTTGATTTATTTCAGTGATTCAAATATTAAGTAAAAGATATTCCTCAACTTTTAGCTCTGATAAATTGTTGGTAACATAACCGAAGAGTCGAAATGTCATTCAACCCAGGAAAGATAATTTATTTGAAGTAAGTCTACTAATTTCATGCAAAGCTTCCCATTTAGTTTTCACTTAAAATCACAGCCAAAAGGTAAGTTTGAAAACTGTTGGCAAATTAGAAGCTGCAACTGCAACTTGGGGCAATGTTGTCTGTTGATGGCTTAATGCATGCCGAATGTAAACAGAATGAGCGCTTTCGTGGCCAAATGCTGATGCTGATTCAAAATGCTAAATGCCTCAAGCTAAAATGCCACATTTGGGATGCGAGTGCAGAAATCACTTGGAATGCCGCTTAACCTGATCAGCAGCAGCAGACTAGACCCGAAATAAGTAAGATGCATGCAACGGTAAGGCAAGGATGCGGCTACTGTTGCAGCTGTTGCCGTTACTGTTGCTGTTGTCGGTTGCTGATATACATTTGCAGTCGGAATTTATGAGCAGTGCCACAAATATGCAAAATATGCAATGGCAACAAGAGCTGCAACCGTTGCACAGACGATGTCGTTGCCCCTCTCTTGAATATCCTTCCTCCCCCCATTCCCCCATATCCTTTGGCACATCCAGAGCAACAAAGAAAAGGCTGGCAACGCCAAAGTCTCACTGTCTGCCGGTTTTGGCAGTCTGGCAGTCTCCGAGTCGTGTCTCGCTTGTTTGGCTGCTGGCAGCAACCGCACGAATGGATTATGTACACTCAAAACAAATATGTGTGCAATCGAAATTGGAAAACTGCTGGAAAACTAAAACTACCAAGTCTCAGTGATATCAATATCAATAATTAAAATAAATGAAAGCCTGCAAATGAAATTCCACTTGATAATTTCGAAGGCTGCAAAACTTAAACAAATGTTTAAATGGGAAAAAAAGTAAAGTAAAATAATAAATAAAATAAATAAAAATATATAAAAATAATCCATGACAATAAGTTGCAACATATAGCAATAAGTTTGTATAAAATGTTCCATATTTTACATTCATTACATTAAGTTGTTTTATGAGAGAAAGGATTAGGAAAAGTGTTGCGGTTCAAACTGGCTGAGTCTAGACCAGAGCCGTTAAGTACATATTAGCCATGTGACATCAGTTTGTTTAATATGAAAATACGTTTTGGGTATCTTAACCGATGACATTTTTATAGTTGATCAACAATATGTCAGTGTATATTATATAACAATTGAAAGACAGAAACTTTACAGCTTTGATTATTATTGCCGTCAAAAATCGATTTAAATCGATATTCGCAAAACGTGTGCGGTTATCCATAAAGAGATCCATTTTTTGTATTCGAGAACTTATTTATATCAATTTTCAAATCTTTTGCTGCTATTGTCACTGAGAAGCAGTTGTCTGCACGAACAGACCAGATTCTGTCGACTCGACTGTTGATGCTGATTGAGAACTATATAATTTATGGTGTCTGGGTTGCTTCCTTCTGCCAGTTACACATCCTTCGCACACAACTTCAGGATACACTTTAATTCCTCTTCAGTTTCAGTTTGGAAATCCGTCAAGTCATAAATATTTCGTTGAGTGCAATTGGAAAATTGTGCAACTGTTCGTTCAACTTCTGCGCCATGTTTCTGTTGCCGTTGACTAAACGCATCTAGGTGCGGGGCTAATATAAAACGGATCTGCCACAACACTCGCACTCACACACACACACACATACACACTGTCGCACATGTCTCTATATGCTGCAGGTCACAGACTAATGCAATACATCTTAAGATGGAGTTTCTGCTTCTTGTTGCAGCTGTTCCTGTTGTTGTTGTTGTTGTTTGCGAGAGTTTGCATTTGACGTGGTTTCCGCTGCCTTTTGAGAAATGCATGTGGAAAATGGCAAACCAACTGCATTTTGTAACTGTACACAGCCCAGATCCAACTTTTCCGCTGCTCTTTTCATTTCTATAAGTGTGTGTGCGAGTGTGTTGGTGTGTGTGTGTTTGGCTAAGCGGCGCATATCCTGGCCTGTGCCATCAACTAAATAGCATTCATTTGCGTTGATTTATGCAGGCGAAGGCAGCCAGCCGAGCCAGAAGATGAAAACGGAAAATCTAAGGGAATAAAATGTGTGTAAAATGCAAACAGTTGTAGTTGACTCGACTAGGAGCTACTCTGCATGTGTTCACTATTTACAGCTGCGGTCAAAACACAACTTTTACAAAATGTTACAAAAACTAATACTTAAAATATGCTTAAAAAATTATGAAAATAATATTTAAACACAAGAATTCAATACTGAAGTTAAGTAAACATTAACATCAAAAAATTAAGTCCACAAAATTGATAATACCGTTGGAAGAGTGTGTGTTGAGAATGACCTGATGTGGGAATGGAATAAGTTAGTATAGCTAAGACGGACCAGATTCGGACACTTATGCAAAAGGGAGCCTACCAAGGGATCTTACCAATGCCTAACTTGACTAAATGGTATTAGTAGATCAGTTAGAAAGTGTTGCTTAATCTCTTGTTGGCAGATGCCGGACAGGAGCAGTAGAATTCTTCTAGAGAATCTTCTTTTTTTTGGAGAAATTAAAACTCTGAGATCCGTAAGTATCCCTATACTATATATACTACAAAAATGATCACTTATTATAATGACGAATAATCACAAATTTTGAAGAGTTCGCTTTCGGTTTCATAATGGATTTAACGTCTTCTTCTGCTCTTGGCCAAGTTAGCATTCACTGCAAGTTGTTATCAAAATTAAATGCAAGAAACAAATCAACTGCTTAGTGCTTAACAAGTAGTGGAAATTGTTGTCACATTTGCTTGTTGTACATTGGAAAATGTGTGCCTCGGCCTACAATGTGCCACAGAAATGTTGCAATTTAACGCTTGTCTACAGGGTATTAAAAAAAAGATAGAGAGAACAGCAGTGTTTTGCTTTTAGCCAGCCATGAATTTATGCCCCAAATGACACTTTAAGGCTGCAATAAAATTCAAGGCAGGTTATTTATAGGACCAGTCAGCGATGTAATTACTTTTTCAACACGCACATGCCGAGAATCCAGCTAACAAAAAAATGATAGCAACTTCTCCACTCTTCTCACTCACTCACTCTCGCTCTCTGTCTCTCTCTGCCTCTGCTGACTTAGCCAGGTCAAATGGCAATGGCTGCATTAGTGCACAGACTGCTGTTGCCTCAAAGCATTGCTCTGCAATTGATAAATTGGCAATAACCCACTGCAACCTGCCCCCCTCTCTCTCCACACACACACGCCCCGCTCCCTTTGTCGCCTGTCGCCTGTCATTGCTTGCCATTGACAGTTCAATGTGCGCAGTGATGCGCAAATATCAACTCCAATACACCGGATAACCATCCTGCCCCCTCTTCACCTTAGCCACCACCCTTTAGCCCACACTTTACAATTGTCCACACTCGCTTTCATTTTCTTCTTGCGCGTTTAATTTTTATTTTGTGTTGCCTTGATTCTGCTGCTGGCTCTTTGCGCTTTTTATGGCAGTTCGTGACCGAGTTGCAGTCACTTCCTAACTCGCTTTTCCTTTTTTTATTCGCTTTTTTTTAGCGTTTTTCTCTTGTTCTTTTTTGTTGGTCTTTTGCGTGGTCGGCGAAATTGAATTAGTTACATTGGCAGTTGCCAATCGGTGAGTGGAGTGCATTTATTTCACCACCTCATGAGCCACGATAATTTCCTTCTACTTCTGCTTCTTGTGCCTCCTCTATTTTTTGCTGCTGCCTCTTTTTTTTGTTAATCGAAAAATAATCGAATTTTGATTCGTGCTTTGCTTTCGCTTTGGAGCACCTATTACGCAGCAATTGAAAATAATTAGAAACAAGAAGAGCTCTTTGAATGTTTGCTGTGATTTCGATTTCAAAATTAAGAATGGTGCAGTCGGGAGAGCTCGACTAGGAAATGATAAATACATCGATTCACTGATAACAGTTTGTTCAACATGACTAAAGATCTTACGTAACAAAGTCTGAGGTTTTTATTTGATATCATTGAAATTTTTGCTGTTTTTCAATAACAAGTCTTTTTCAACATCTTAACAAGAGTGCCTTTTATCGCAATCGGAAATCGATTTTAATCGAAGTATGTTAAACTGATAAAGTTACCAATAACATGAAATAAAATTTTGCTTCACTTGATAAATGAGAACTTTTATGTATAAGGACTTCTACAGAAGATTATACAAAATAAAAATAAAATAAATATATAAGAAAGAGATGCAAAATAATCGATACCTTTGAAAATTCATTTGCGTATTCAGTAATTGAGAATTACAAATTCTTGCTTCAATTCACATCAATTGGAACTCAACAGACACTCAAGTGTATATTTTTGATGTTTATTTGTGAAAGCGCAATAAAGAAAACCATCAACTGAAAAGCTTAAGCTCTGAATTTGATTCAACTTTTATTACTTAAATATATATGTAATATAAAAATAAAGTTTGTTTAGAATCCAATATGCTCACAACCAAGAAAAAGTGCCTGCCACAAAAGGGTGCATATGAGAATCTCACAAATTGAAATAAATAAGGAAAATAACAATTTCTATGGCACACACACACAGTACGTCTGTGTGTGTGCAGACTTTGCTGCAATATTCATAACTCTTTTTAAATGTGGTCAAGTGCGGCATGCCTCCTTTTCGGACCCCTTCGTCGTCTCTTTGCCTGCTCAGACTATTATTCCTGCTGCCCTTTTTATTGTTGCTGTTGCTGCAGCTGTTATTGGCATTTGGCTGACTTTGGTCAGCTCTTTGTACTCGATGTACATATATTTATACATATATATATATATATATATTTATAGTATAGTTTATTCTGAGTAGTGCCACTCCCTTCTTTGCCTTACAGTGGAGTGCGCTTAGCCTTGGCAGCTCAGAGCTTGAGTCGCTGCCGCAATTTTATTAAAAACCGATATGAATGGCAAGCAACACACACACACGCCCCCTCTTACACACGCACACATCACACACACTGCACAACACAGCACTTGAAGTATGTTCGAGGAGCAAGTCAATCCTTCTGGCGAGTGTAAGTGTTTAATTCTCCCTCTCTTCACTCTCCTTCACTCTTCACCACACATCACTCTTTAGTTGCCACACAAGTTCAACTGCAACAATTGTGTTGCTACACTCGTGCTGCAAGTCTTTACGTGACTCGTTGCAAAAATGAATTTGATCAAATAACAAAAATTTATCTCTTTCATCATAAACACACGAAACAACTAACAAACTTTGGCAAAAATAACTAAATGAATCGTGATCTGTTATAAATCGTGGGAGAGAATAATACATCTGTAATCAGTTCTGTATATGATTCCTTGACATTATCACAATTATCAAAAATTGAGAAACAAAAATTAAAAATTGATTTTTATTTAAATGTTTTTCAACTGGGAGTTTTACTGGAAGTGATAAGTAGATCTATGATCGCCGCTATAATCACTTAATTCACGTTTGATCCATTCAAAATACATCAAAAAGGTTAAAATTAATGACCATAAAAAAAATAGTCAATTTTGTTTTATTCTGTAAATTATAGTTTTTATTATTATTTGATTATTTCAGGGAAGAATCTCACTTGAGGAGCACTGCAGCCCTATAATCTTCAAAGACTTCGATCCCCAAACCAACACTTTCATAAGTTATTCATTTCTCTGTAAGCCAGATTCAGTTCATATATATTGGTAATATTTGAGTTAAGTAAATTTTATATATTCCATTTAAGCATTTTACAACACTGTTTCATTTTATGCTGTTCAACAGAGTTCCTCGTAAAATGACGTTAATCAAGCTACTAACGGTTTTATCTTACGTGGGCTAATGTGTTCAGCACTGTTCCATCTACTTATGCAACACAATTGATAACGTTATGCAACACTATGTGATTTTAAATTGTTCAACTTGTGCAACACTGTTTAATTTTATGATGTTAAGCCAATTCAACACTGTTTTATGCACTGTTGATCAACTTTCTCAATACTGTTTCATTTAATGTTGCTCAACGTGTGTAACAGTGTTGCATTTTATGTTTGACAACGTTTTTCCGCACTGTTCCCATCTGAGAGAATGGCTGGAGGGGGGAGTGGTGCAGAGGCTGGTAGGGGAGAAGTGTGTGTCAAAGGGTCAAGTGCAGTAGTGTGGCCATTTGGACATGCAATTGCCATTGCACTGACTTGTACATTTATTGCGCACACACGCACACACACACACACACACTTACACACACTCATACGTGATGTGTGCCCGGCATTTGGCATTGTTTGATGTGCGTGTATCTATGTGAATGCCACCGTGTATGTCTGTGTGTGTGCTGCATTGTTCGTCGATTTATGGGTTTTATTTGGCCACTTTTTTACAATTCATATGTGGGTAGAAATTGCAGAACGTGCAACATTGTCGAGTTCAGTTTTCAGTTGCCAGTTGCCAGTGGCCAGTTCCAGTTCCAGTTTCGAATATGGAGTATCGAGTATTGAGTTCTGCTTCTTCTTCTTCTGCCACTCGAAATGCTTCTTTTCGTTGTCGTTTGGCTTTTGTCGCCCTTTGTATATTGTTAGCTTATTGCACACATTTATTGCAACCATTTTTGTTGTACTCCATTCATATGTATATATATATATACATATATATATATATATGCTTAGAGATTCCTCTCTTTTTGTGTGTGGTTGTGGATTAGAATGTAGAGATTGCAATGCTTTACACTTGGCTCGTTATTATGTTGACTTTTATTGGGACTTTGCTAACTTGTTACGTTGGCCTCATAATTCATTGTGACAATTGTTGGCAATGACTTGGCAAAACTTCTGCTGCTTCTACGATTTGTGTGTGTACATATATTGAGAAATTACACATTATTGTTATCTGTTTGTGTTGCGTGCTTCTTTTTTGTGCACCAATTTGTGGCAGAAATAGAAATCGTTTGTAATCTGGTTTATTTTGTCGAAATTTATTTGTATAAGTGTCTGGTGCAAACGTCCTTTAAGTGGACATATCTCATTTTAACTAACAAAAATGTTGTAGTCGGCGCTGCTCGACTTAGAGATACTCTGCTCATAAGCTAAGGATGCAGACATGATGACTGAATAAACAACTGTGTTTAAAATAATTGAAGTGCTTTTAGAAGAACAACTTCAATTTAGAATAAATCAATTCCTACCACATGAGGCATATATATGCTTGGTTAGCTTGAAATATGAACCGATTTAGCCACGTCCACCACTTCAGCTATATGAATAATAATATTGTAATAAATTTGGACTCCAGTCCAGTCCGCAAGAGAAAAATCAAGTCAAGTGAGTCAGTTATTCTCACTCGTTTTCTGTATTCCAGTTAAGCGAAATACAAAGTGGAAAATTTAGTAAGACATTTCATGAATATTTGTTTTCCATTTATATGCAAATATACAGTCGCATTTTAAGCAGTTAGCTTTGCTGTTCAGTGCGGAAAATGCTTAAAACGAGCAGAGTTTTCACAGTGTTGAAATCAAAACAAGAAACCAGAAATTGACAGCAATTTTACTCGAAACGAGCGGCTCTTTAATATTGGCAACCGCAAACAATCATCAAATAGATTGCAATTAAATTCACACTCGCCTGCTGCTGCTGCTGCTGTGTGGCAGACAAGAGAGTGGGGCAGAGTGACTGTGCAACATATGTTTTTTTATGGGGCAAGCGACCAAAAGTGTTGGACACCCATTTTGTGTTTAACCACAGGGCAGGGCAGAGCTCTGAGCAGTCGCCCCTTTTTTTCCCTGTATCAACTGGAATTGGTTCACATATTTGAGTCAAGAGTGCCAATGGCAATTATGGGCGAAAGAGGGGGTTGGACGGGGATGAAGAGTGAAGGGGCAGCGAAAGAGTGGACAACTACAACATATAAAGTGGTCAGAGCAATGATAAGATCCTTAAAAGTAATTACAACACATATTAAGTATTTATGAAACAATAAAACGTTTACAAAACCCACAAAGTACTGCAAAAGGAAACAACATTCTAAGCCAGGCCAAGGGAGGTCAGGCCAGGGAGGGGGAGTGAGGGAAGCCAGTGACAATGTTTAGATAAGAAGGCAGGACAAGAAGCAGTCAAACCAAAAGGCCACAAAACAAGCTGAAGAAAAGAAAACACAGCGCGATTAAGGCTCTACGAAAGTGCGACATAAAAAAAGGTTATCGAGCGTGCTCGACTAGGAGACACTCTGTTATATACGAACATGGGATTTAGTTAACAAAATCTGTTTTTCCTATCGGATTTTGGGGAAACCAATTTGAAGGCTCTGCCTTTAAAATTGTGTCCTTTATTGTTATCGCAAATCGATTTTTATCGGTATTCGCAATAAGCGTTAAATTATCGATTAAATTATATAATGTTGATCTGCGTATGATAAACGGGGAATTTTGAGTAACTAGATATTATAGTTTCTGCGATTTTCATTTTCATTATACCTTTTGCTCATTTTTAATAGGTTCTGGGCATCATAAAAAAGAAACTTTCCAACCGAAATAAAACTTAACTAAATAATAAAAAATGTTGCGTTGTCGTAAAAAGCCTTGACATAAACATAAGCAACGACAACATGGCCAACAAGCCGCGCACACACACACACACACATACATACAGAGAGGGGGTTGCCAAAGGAGGCGTCTCGAGGCTGGTGCCAAAAAAAAACAGTTGCTGCTAACAAATTGTAGTCGCTGCACTTGGCCCACAAAAACGTTGTCTCGTATTGTAGCTATTTTACGTATAAACATACACCCATAAAAAGAAGTTGCAAGAGGGTCTGGTACCACTATGCACACTGTGTCCAACGATTAGTGTAGGACATTTGGAAAGTTTATGCGGCTTTCAGTTGAGGGGGCGAGGCTGGGATTTGACACACACACACTTAAAGTTCGTCGCGTCTTGGCAAGTTTTCTGCAAATAGTTTATAGTTGTTACCCTCGTACACACACACCGACACACACACACACACTCCCTCACATACTCAGTGACAGTTATTCGTAGATGTGTAGCGAGTTGAAAGTTGGCTTAAATGATTTTAATTGTTATTGTGCGCTTTAATTGCACTTTAGTGCGGCCTTTTCTATTCTCGGCCAGAAAGTTTTTGGCCATTTTACGCAGTTAACGAGCGCCAGCTTGCCCCATTGTTGCATGCCCCCATCCTTATTATGTGGAGCCTAATTGATATAAGATTTAGTTTTGGCTCAGTCAAAGTGCTAAAAGGCCTCTTGCCACACACATTTCGTCTAGTCCAAGTTTTGTTTTGCTTCACTTCATTTCAATTTCAATTGTGCTTATTTTGTGAGTGCATTAAGAATGGATTAAAGACGAATTAAAAACAAATTGAAGATAGTCAACATTTATTACCTATACTTTTTCAATTTGTTATAAAATTTATTTACAATTTATGAATTTACCTCTCGCAACTTTTAAGCCTGCCATTGTTATTCGAATATTTATTTATGTTTAAGAACTGGCTTTAAAGCATCTCCTGGTCGAGGTCTCTTTCTCTGCCTCCGGTCTAACTCGACTTGCTTATATTCTGCTTTTGTTTTGATTTTAAATAAATATTTACCTTAATTAAAATAAATATTATGGCTGAGCCGCCCACCTATGAAATGACTAAAATTCCTTTGACTCAATTTATTTTCTCTACTTTGCCTTCTCTCAATTCATATTCATTCACATTTTCCATGCTTTCAACTTGTTTACATTTTCGACAGAATATATATATATATATATAAGACAATACGCATTTTGTCTATGGTACCCATTCTGCTGTTAATCTATTCAAAACCATTGGGCACAGAGATACTCGGGCGAAACATTCAAATTAGGCTCCTCGCGTTAGATTTTTTGGGGTTTTGGTTTTAAGGTTCATTTTAACTACACATGCATAAAAGTATGAGACATGCTGGAATTAATAAAAACCCATTACATTTTATGTTGTATACGATTATTGTGCCCTGAATAAAAAGGCCCGGCGAAACATGGGCATAATGAGACAAGCTCAAACTCGAACCCAACAATGACAACAGCAACAGAAACAAAATTGTCAAGCAAAATACGATAATTATGCGACATTTAGCAGTTTAGCAGGCGTTCAACATCGGACTCAACAACAACAACAAAAAAAGGGTTTAATGGCTGCTGGCAGCCAAATGAAAGGGGAAAGCATAAAAAGAAGGGTTTTTTTTTCGTTTGGGGCACAGACGGACTGAGAGACACAACGGAAATTACAAGTGCCACCAGTTGGTGACAAAAAAAAAAGAAAGAAAAAAAGAAGACCTTTCAAATGTCAAATGAAATCGAAAGCGTTGGAAAAATTGTGGCACGGTTTCGGTTTTATCCATTAATGTGTGACTCGAAGAGGTGTGTGTGCATCGCCTGGGTTAAAGATGTCTTCTTGTTTATCCAAACTCGTTAGTATGCGCAACGAGACGAAAAATAAACAATTTCTATTTGATACTTTTTACATCACTGGCAAGCGAGGCGCCACCTCTTGTGGCACATTCAAGTATTTAATGGGTATATGCGCATTTTGTGGGCTCCTTGCTTAGTCGCTCCAGCCCGCAGGCGGCCAAAAAGTTTAGACAACAGCTAAACGCATATTTTTGAAGTGTCTTGAAGTGTCGACAAAAGTTTTCAATTTTATTATTAATCAATTTAAAATTGCAAAAAATAAAGTTGTGGTTGAGTTTTTGAGTGAAAAGAAAATATAGGAAAATGTTTAATACTTTTGGCAGAGAGAAGAGATAAAGATTGGCAGAGAGAGGCAGACATCCATCAAAGCCTAAAGAAATATATTTGCTTAATACTTGGCTTCGTGCTTTATCAAAGCGACTCCTATATGGGTTTGGCATCCTGATTATGATAAGGATAATAATCCTGATAAGGATTATGAATGGATTACAAATTTCTCTTCAATTCGCAAAACTGGTTTGGAAATGGTTCTGTTTTCAGTTTGACACATTTGTTTAAAGAAAATTGTACACTCAAATTTTAAAGTATATTTGCAACTAGACAAGGGATGTCTAGCTGTTGATCATTGCTCAAGCCCGTAACGTTCACATATTGCCCCCTTTTAGTAGCTGGATTCGTAATGCGCTCAGTTTTGGGGCAGGCAATCAGGCATTTATTTAATACGCATCTAAATGTGAAAAGTTTTTAGTACGTTTAACAGCGCGTATGCGTGATTTTTGGTGAATGAGGGTTGCTGCGTCTGGCTGCTAAACTAGCAAAGAAAACTTTTCATTTTTAGCCTTGGGGTCATCATCGAAATGTGCTTCAAGTATGCCACACGTGGCATAGACCGCTGCTGCTGTTTTGTTGGCTTTTCGCATGACACACATGCGAAATGATTTTGTTTTTAATGGATCTGCCCATAAAATGGATTTAAAGCAATTTCATTGCGGTGAAAAATCTGCTGACCAGCCAGAAGGGCCAAATTAATGGCATAGCTTAGCCGCCCTCAAATTGCAAAACATGTTTAAGCTGCGAATTAATGACAGAAAAAATGAACAAATAAACAAGAAAAACTGCAAAGCAAATGTAAATGCATTGAGGGAAAGAGAGCCACACGCAAAAATATGAAAGAGATGAGCAACAGAATTTATTTGAGTTGGTTTAATGTAAGCAGTGAATTATTAAAATTCGCCCAAGCCACCTCCTCTCCATCCCCCAAACAACATTTCGCATGCATGTAGGTCAAATTGTGCGACGGTCTGCATATCAAGTATACGCCCGCTTGACTTTTGTCATTGTTGTACTCGTCGTTGTCGTTGTCGTTGTCTTTGTCGTTGTCGTTGCCGTTGCCATTGCTGTTGTCGTTGTCGTTTTTGTTGCTTTGTCTTTGGTTAGCTCAAATTTCAACTATTTTGCAAGTCGACTAAGAGTCGGAGGTCCCCAGTCGCCTGCCCTCCACTCAGACTTGAGCGAGGCTTTTACTTTTATGGCTAAACTGCGTGTTATGAGAACGCCAGTTCCTGCCCCATTCGCCCACTCCCCATTCTCATGGCTGGCATCCTGTTGTGGCTGTGGCATTCTGTGCCACCGAACCACAAGAATAATTGCCAGGGTTACCACTATTCTCAACTTTGCCGCTTGTCTCGTTTAGTTAATTTGCTCTCCATCTATCTCTCTCTCTCTCGCTCGCTCGCTCTCTCTCTCTGTGTGTCGAAATTGTCATTGTTTCCAGCCCAGTCTTGTATTTGTGCATTACATTCGCTTTGAAAGTGAATTATTTGAGTATATTTTAACTTCAGACATATTAAAAGTTTACTAAAATAGAAAGCTGCAGTCGAGAGTGCTCGACTAGGAGATATAAAGGATAAATATATAGCAGGCTACAAATAGTTTGCGTATGAAAGTATTTTTAGGCTACAAAATCTTTGTTTCTTATCAAGGCCTAATGAAAGTTTTAACTTGATAAATAATATGTCAGGGTTTAGTTTACATCAATTGAATGGTTTTATTTTAACAATTGTGTCTTTTACAGCTATGAGCAATCGATTAGTATCGATATTCGCAAAACGGATGCAGTTAGCGATAATATGAAACAAACTTGATCTGCAAGTAACTTCTTCTCCAAATTCGACACAGAGTGAAGCAGTTAGTTGGAAGCAGACAAAATTTTGTGAATCGATTCGAATTTTGATGCTGATCAGGAATAAATATATAGCTGTCGGGATCGTTGATGCTTCCTCCTGTATTTTAAATTCATTTGTATAACTTCTTTCCACACTTTTGCATATTTCTTAAATGTTTCAAAAATTCACATTTATTTCTGGCAGAGCTGCTTATGCAAAAATGCACAGCAAATGCTTTGCAAACACTGACAGTGGTTAGATAAATTGGTGAGCGATTGAATCAATTCCCCTGCCAATGTCACCTAATGCCTAACATCCATTTGTCATTTGCATAGCTTTCAATCAAATTTGTGAACAAATTCAGCTGAATAACAAACGGATTAGAATTGCTGCACAGCTATGCAATGGGACAGCAATTCAGTTTTTTAATGGCCGACCACAATTTGTCAGCCAAACAGTCAAAAGACCAAATGCCAATTGCAACTTTACCACAATTATGCATATCAAAAGCAGACAAAGGGAAAGAGGAAGGGAGTTTGATTTAGAATGCAAAAGTTGATGTCAGTCATTCCCCAATTGCTGTCAGCAAAGTTCGGCCTGCAAAAGCGAGCAAACTTTGTGAATATTAATAGATTGCTGTCGCTGTCAGTGTCAAGATGCCAAAGGCAGTCAAATGCGCAAAGCCAAGCAAGGAACTGAGCCAAAAACAATTTACGCGATGACTTAGAAGAGATTCTCTCGCTGAAACTCAGACTCTATCCTCTATATGACTGTCATCAATTATTGGCGCTGTGGCAAGCAGAGCTTATGTTGCATAATCAGTTGCAGCTGTGGATTTTGTGTGGTATTTGAGTCATAAATTAATTAGTTGAAATCAGTAATGCAACAAGGGGGATGCCACAGTAAAAGTCAAGTCAAGTCAAGTCGGTGGCTATAATGCGCTTACTTTGGCATTAAGGTTAACGTAGAATGCCCTAAGCCCAAAATGTGGCTTGAGAATTGCGCATACGCAGCGTGTGGCAGCAGCAGCTTTGACTACTTGCATTCTTGCCAACTTGCCACTCAAATACTGTTCACTTATGCATATGCATGTGCAGCGGGTGGTGTGTGCGTGTGTGTGTGTGTGCAGGTAACCCAAAGGGCAAAAAGCAACCACAACACAGAGTCGCCTGCAGGTGACAGCAAAGAAATGCCAGTAATTCCGTATTTTTTCACATTTTTCTGGTTTTCTTTTTTTTAGCGTTTACTGTTTGCTCCACTTTCGAACTGAGCTCAACTTAAAGCCAAATTCGCAAACGGGGTCGTCAAATAATAATAATATCCTCAAAGGAATTGCGCTACTTTGGCGTCTCAGTTGCCACTCCTCCCCTCTCTCTCTCTCTCTTTACCTCTGTTTGTTTGCGTATTGTGGTTTGTTATGAAAATCTTTAATTTTGCTTTAAGTTATTTTTTGGCTTCGGGCAGCATGTGAATAAATTGCGGTAAAGCAGCTGAATTTTAATGGTTTTTATTAAGTAACATTTTAAATGAAAAAAATAATGATACAAAATCAAGATTAGTTTATTTGTGGATTAATTTTAAAACCGAAGCATTTTCACGTAGTTTTTAAATGGAGTTTGAAGCATGATTAAGAAACGCTGGTTTCTCAAATTCGGAGAAGTTTCAACAAAGTTATGGCTATGGAAAGTTTTGACTATTCCCACAAACACGATTCCGAATCGCGTTTTCAACTTTAATTGCAACATTAAGCCAGACCAGAATGATTTAATGTTACATCTTTTATGTATTAACAAAAAGACATAAAAGTTGCCCCACATTTTATATATCGTTTAACAGGCCGTGGAATATACAGGTGCACTCGAGGGTCTAAGTGGCTTATGCAAATGTTTGAGTTCTACAACGTGTGTGTGTGGGTGGAAAAACTACATAGTTGAATTTAAATGCATTAAAATGCAGGCTCAAATATTTGAAGTTAGCTAGCCAAAGGCAAAGGCCAAAACAAGAAGAAGAAGATGAAATATTCGAAAGCCAAGAAATTGCATTCGCGCGGTTCGTTAGCCCAACAAACACGGAGATGTCTCTCTCGATAGAGAAAGATAAAGAGTGGAGAAAAAGAAGCTCAAAGGGCAAACAAGCTGGCACAGGCAGCTAAAAATGGGTTGGAGAAGCGGCAGTTGGGGGAAAGGGGCAGCTGGAGCTGAGGCTTGCAACATTGCAGGCAAACATTTTCAAGTGGCGGCTGCAGCATCGTCAGAATTATGCTACAAATTTATGAGAAGACATAAATTTTGCAATGTTTGTTTTGGCTGCACACACACACACACACACATGGACATGCACAGGCTTGCAAACACAGAAAATCCACACAAGTGACACCCACAAAAGCCCAACCCTCAAATCCAAAACCCCTAACCCATTAGACAGTCCAACTGAGTTTGGTTTATTTGTTTTTTTTTTTGGTGTATTTTTTTGTGGCTGTGATGAATGTCATGCGGTTGAAATTCTATGCTGCCAAACGCCTGCCACACTGAGTCGTGGCAACAACGCGTTCCAAGCCCAGCAAGAAAAAAAAAGAAGCAAAAAAAATTGAATAAAATTGAAAAATGCATGCAACTGTTTTGAAGGTTGGCCGTGTCATGGAAGTTTTCCATGTGCAGCTGCACAAATTCCTTACAACAAGCTGCACGTTGTAAATAACACACACACACTCACACACACTCACACACACAGTCATACACACACATGCATTGGTTCTGTAGAACTGGCACATTATTACAGTGACCTCAGAAGCATGCTCAATAAAAGTTCAGATGCACTGCATGATGCATCAAGTGGTGCAGCAATATGTAGCAAGTAGTTGCAAAGCAGAGAAAGGAGAGATGGAGAAAGTCGAGCAGTGATGCCAAACACAGCAAAGGTATTTATAAATTTCGATTTTGCAATTGAAGTTTGCTTCGTTTTGGGATGGAAAATAAAGTGGGTGGAAGAGAAAATGCAGTTGTTTTTGAAGATATTTCAATGCTTACGAAAATTACACGGCTCAATGAGCTTAGCATTTCGAGATGACTTCAAAGCTATGGAGAAAGAGGGATTGTATATGCATGGTCATCCTAGAGGTGAATTGCTGGCAATCTGCTAATAGAAAGGAAAAACAGGTGGCAAAGAGTGAAATGCATGTAAAACACAAGTATAGTTACAAAGTATGATAACCCTGCCAATCTGGGTAGATATGAAAGATCGTAATTATAAAAAATCATAGATGTGAATGAATGGTCACCCTAGAGCTCAGCTTAGACCTTTCAGAGTAGTTATCTTACATGGTTCATATTTTAATTCATATATTTAAACGAACATTTTCCATTCTAGGCTTCTTCTCTTTCTCTGTTTCTGTATCTATCCCTCTCTCTCTGTAGTTTGTATGGTCACCCTGAAAATTTCACATCGAAACAGTACTTTCGATAGTTAATTAGATAAGATAAATTCTCATTTATATATATTTATTCAAATGAACATTTCTCATTCTAATTAAAAGAAACGGTTTACTCTCTATCTCTCTCTATCTCTCAATCTGTCCATGCTTTAATTAATGAGATTACCTCTCTCTCTCTCTCTCTGTCTCTATAATCTGTATATCTATTCATCAAGCAAGCCATCTTCTGCTTTTAATTGCCAAATGAGTTGCTTGCTTTTGGAGTTAATGGCATGTTTAATGTATTTTAGGTTTGCCTGTAGTCGCTGGCTGTGTTTGTTGTTGTTGTTGTTGTCGTTAGTGTTTGTTGTTTCTGTTTGTTGTTGCTGTTGTTGTTGCTGTTGTTGTTGTTGCTGCTGTTGAGTTAAGTGATCGGCCTGACCAGAAAGTCGTGTTTACTACTACGAAACTCAAGAGTGACCAGTTGGGAACAACATGTTGACAACAACAACAACAACAAACACAACAACAACATAGACAACAAACATGAGCAAACAGACATGTTCAGCACAGGCGGCTTCTGCTGAAATTATACGAGTACACAACAAACTCGAAATGCTTTTGCTGTTGTTGTTGCTGTTATTGTTGCTGTTGGCCGTGTACACATGCAGCTAAAATATCGTTCTGCTTGGCCAGAACTGACATGACAGTAACTTCAGCTACAATGCCAACATCAACAGCAGCGGCAGCAGCAGCAGCAGCAGAAGCAGCAGCAGCAGCAGCAACAACGATGCATTCATCTGCGAGGGGGAGGCAAAAGTTGCATTTATGCATGCGACGTGTTTTGGTCGCTATTCCACTGGACACGCTCACATTTCCCCACATAGTGAGAAAAAGAGACAGCTGGAGAGAGAGAGAGAGATGGAGAGATACAGGGGAGAAAGAGAGAGATGGTGTTTGAGGTTTCACCCAGTTCGCCGTTCAGCGAGAATTTTTGTCAAAAACTTGCTTGAAAATGTCAGCACTCACACACATACGCACACACAACATACACACCAACGCACACACCCACACATTTACACACATTATATACAGAGAAAGTGTGTAGTGTACATTAATGAAGATGAAGCGAAAGTGCAGGAAACTTTTGGGAGGCGGTTTATGAAGCTTACTCAACACTGCATAACAAAATATATGCTAATCGATAAGATTATAATGCTTCAGTTGAGATGTGTGCACAACTAGTAGATATCCTGTATGTTTGAGTGTATGATCAAATGTGATTGGCAATGCTGTGAAATTTGATTAAAATTAAAATTTGATTTTCCACCTAGTTTCTTAACCCATATTAAAGAAAAACTTTGCAGATGATCAATAATATATATCATATAAATAATAAAATTATTTTGACAATGTTATATGAAATTGTGTTGTATCGATATTCGTCAAACGGGTTCAGTTATCGATTAAACGAAATATATATGAGCTGCGTTTGATGAACGACAACTTTTGTCTCCAGGTTTATAGTCTCTGAGATTGGTCGGAAAGAAGAATTGGACAGTTTAATTATTTCGTATCTTTGTATATTGGAGCCAAGTATTTTTTGTGGTTAGAATTTATTAACGTACTTTACGAATAACAACAATAATAATCTATTACCATTCAGCCAGTCAGTTCAAAATATTTGATTTACTGCATATTTGTAAGGCAATTTTTTCACAATTTAACTAATTTTAACTACTTACACAGATATTTTACTTAATTATGCCTCTGAATTGTGTATTTAAAATGACAATTACAGATTATTCGTGTCACGAGAAAAGAGCACGACCCGCACTCATCTCTACGTCAAACAAAATGCACACGCACACACGCATGCAGCTGAAAGCTGGCAGTTGCGTGGGAACCCTAACTGTTCTGGCGGTCTCAGTATAGCAGCTACTCCCCCTCCCACCATTTCATTCGCCAGAAACAACAAATGTGCTGTCAGCGACACTGTGTCTCTCCTCCACCCTCTCTCTCTCTCTCTGTGTGTGCCCTGCATGCGTTACAGTTATTTTGTCAGCTACGTCATGATGTTTAAATCATGTTAAGATTTGCAACGCTACAACTTGGCATGTTTTCGCTTAGTTTGTCCCACTCTCTCTCTCTCTCTCCCTCTCTCTGTAACTTTGGGTGCTTGCATTGAACACGAGAACACACACAACGGCAAAAGCCACAACAGACCCCGCGCACACCCCTCGCACTAAACGCACAAGAGCAGTGCATAAACATGACGACGACAATAATTTGAGCCTGCTGCGTCTGAACTTTACAGCCACTGTTGTTCACGGTGTTAAATTCGATTGGCAAAACTACTAAGCTCTGCAAACAGACTTAGCTTAACAGGATCTTTACATAATTTGGTTAAGCATAATCCCAACTAACATCTGTAAAATGCCTAATGGAGTTATTTTTACAAAATGTGTGCTTAAATTTCAATTCATCAGCTTATATTGTTTAATTATTTACTTTTATAATAACAAACGAAATTCTCTTCTATTTGTTTGCGTATGATATTGAATTTGAAACATTTTCATTGATACAAATTGAAAATCAAATAGTCAAAGTACAACAGCAAAATAAATAATAAATAATGCTGCACACAGTGAAGCCTGAAACAATTTTGCAACACTGAATTCATTGGATTATGCGGGTTATTTTTACATGCTAGATAATTAAAGCGCAATAACGGAAAACTAACACACACACACACACACATTAAACTGAGTGAAAAGTGAAATTTTGGTAAACAAGAAGAAAGGATGCCAGGGCATAAATTTCATTTCGACTTTTGCAATTTTTGGCTAACTAAAAATTAGCATAAATATTTTGTAAATAATTTCTGACACATACACACACAGCAAACACATACACACAATCACGTGTAAACATTTGTTGTATTTGTTGCAACATATTTTGCATTTTACTGGCATACATCTCATTTTAACATGACGCTGTCCGGTTTATGTTCAACTTATCAAATTTATTCACAGAAACAGAAACGACAGCAAAAATCCCACAAATGCATTTGCATATCTGTGTGTGTGTGCATGTGTGTGTAAGCGTGTGTTTGATTGCGCAACGCTTTGCTGCCTCATTTGATGATTATACCCCGCAAAATGTTTTATATAGTTACAAAGATTTATGATTTTTTTTAAATTTTAATCTATCTAGTTTTATAAATCATGTTTAGATTCCATATTCGAGACAGCTCGACTGGCTGACTAGTTGTTGGCAGTTTGTTCACTTTGAAATTGGTTAGCAAAATCTTCGATCCTTTTGAGTTTATACAGTCGCTCAATAATATATCTGGGTATATTATATATTACTAGGTTATATTTCTTTTTGGCAAACGTAAATCGATTTGTATCGATAGTCGCGATACGGCGGATCGGGAAAATGAATGCTGTCAATAAAGTTCTTTGGCAGACCTTTTCGCATTTGTTGAACAATTTTTTTTAACCCAAGGTTACCAATAATTAAAAAATTTGAGTATTATGTAATAATAAATAGTTGTTACCATAAAAATGAAATATGCAAAAATATTTCATAGCTGTATGCTTAGTCTTATTACAGGGTATGTCTGGTCGAGCAGCGGTGATCAGCTGTCCGATTTGGACACGCTTAATTTGATGTTTGCCACATTTTAAAGGCTTATGCGTTGAGCTCTTTGGCATTTGGTATTTGGCCTTTTGCAGTTTACGTCAAAATGCTTCATCCTCCATTCTTTTGCTGCCTCATTATGCTGGAAAACGCATAAATTGTGCCATTGTCACGTAGCAGTGAGCGAGTCAGTGGGATATCCTTGCGAGTCCTTTGCGCTGTTGCCCTGAAGCTGAACTCCTGCTGAGCGCCTTGAAGTGGCTGCTTGAGAATCCTTGACTAGGCACTTGAGTATTTGCAAAATGCGGTTGTTAATTGATTGTTCTAGTGTTAATTATGGCTAAATGAGTTCAAGGTTCAATGCACTGTGTGTGTGTGTGTGTGTGTGTGTGGGTGCTTTATTTCAATGTAGTGTGGCAGAAAGCGCGACAGCATTTAAATGGCTTGGTATAAAAGGACAGTGCCACATTTGTCAGGCAGACAAAACGAGTCGAGAAATAAACAACGATTCATTTGCCAACTGAGCAAAAGTATAGCTCGACTCAGTCAGTCAGTCAAGCAGACGGTCAGTCAGTCAGTCAGTCAGTCGAGTCCAGGCATTCATGCAATGCACTCACTCATGCAGTTAGCGTGTCGCATGCGACCCCTAACCCTCAACATTTTGTGGCAGCCAGTACATCATTCATACATACATGAGAAGCACACACAGATAACGATAGAGGGTGTATGTGTGTGTGTATGTGTGAGTGTGTGTTGCTGCCAAGAGGCATCTATCTTCATTTCAAGTCGCATTGTCGTGAGTTATTTGTGTGGCCGCCTTTTGTTATTTGCTATTTTGTATTGGCCATTGTCTGGTTTGACTGACCCCATGCACAGCACACACACACCATACACACACCACACACGCATCACACACACCACACACGCATCACACACATAACACACATGCCTTTGGTCAGCTTCAAAATGCAATTTGAGAAGGAGACAGAGACACATAGAGACAGAGACAGAGTCAGTCAAAGAGCTGGCATGGCATGTATTAATGCATTTGGCTGCTGTTACCTGGTGCCATTATTGCAGGCCATCGATTCCATTTTGTATACCCAATAAAAATACTTGGAAAGGGTAGCATGAAGTCGAGAAAACACTTAAGTGTATTAATACATTTTTGATAAGGACAACATTTCAAAATCACTAAAATCTGTAGAGAAAAAGGTCTTGACAAGGAGTTCTTTAAGCAACAAAGTAGCTTATTTAAACTTAAAAAAATAATATGATATTAATTAATTTATTAATGTTGTTTATGGATTTCTATGTACAAAAAAAAAATATATATTTTTCACTAGTATAAATACATATTTATTTAATATTGCCTAAAATTTGCCTAAAATGTCAATTTGACTGCAAATTTCTTCTTGAGAACTGATATTCCATGACAAAAATAACACTTTCAACATTTGGAGCATTTTCAGCATTTCCAACTGAACGATTATTAAATGGTATAGCATTATGTGTACATATAAGTATGAATGTATGTCAACGCCATTCGCAGCCCTCGGCTACCATTCCCAGTTGGTCAGTCTCAACACAAGGCACTCTAACTACCCAACAATTGGCCATGTTATGACAATAGTTAACGTAACATTACCATATCAACAGACAAACTCGAACGCTGCCCCAAAAGTTGCCCATATTTGCATGCGATGCAGTCCAGTAACAGTTACGCATTTATGTTTGTGCATTGTCCTTATCACATTGTCAGAATGACAGGTAAACATCCTTGTGCAGGACTCACTGCGTGTATAACAATTATGTATGTATATGTGTGTGAATGTGATTGCAAATTTGCATTGATTTCAACCAATCAAATAGTGAGTACAGTAGTAATTAACATAACGCCCGGCCACATGCAGCAGCCACAACAATGCACCATTATTGCGCATACGACACGTTGCGCGTCAAAAAGCTAACAATTTGCCATATCATTCGAGTCATTTGTGTTGTCAACTTGGCCATAAAAAGGAGCAAACCAACCAAACACACAAACAATAAGCAAAAAAAAAACAACTGCAAACTTTTAATGCGACAATTTGCAGTGCTACAGCAAATAAGCAAATAAAAAAGTGTTGCAGACAA
Organism: Drosophila nr. medialis 2 BK-2023a; assembly: GCA_035044325.1. Taxonomy (NCBI): domain Eukaryota; kingdom Metazoa; phylum Arthropoda; class Insecta; order Diptera; family Drosophilidae; genus Drosophila; species Drosophila nr. medialis 2 BK-2023a. The sequence goes on from JAWNMH010000393.1 coordinate 1,428,248, forward strand.
AGGGCACCACCCTAATGACGGCACCACCCTAATGGCAACACTCTCAACAGATGCGCAGCGAAGCGGAAATGAAAACAACTGAGTGCGAATAACTACTTGACTGGAGAAAACCCTCTACAAATACACTTAGAAAAAACATAACATTGTAATTTAAGAAATCTGCGTAAATTCGACATTTATCTGAAAACTAAGCAGTTTGACTCATTTATAAGTTTAATTCCAAAATGATGAAAACTATCTCCCTTCTCATAGAAATCAGTTGTCAAATGCTTTAATAAAAGTCCATTTAACCAATTTTGAAGCCAATTAGTTCTTTGACAGGGAAGCGGAACAAGAAGATGACAACTCAAAAGCGGAATTCAAATTGGCTTTATAGATATTGAGATAGAGTTTTGTTATATATATACATATACTATATAAGATGGGGCTGCGAGTAATGACGGTACAATTTTTGAGAGATGTTGAAAGTTGATAAATGGAGGACAGGTGACAGGTGTTTCAGCAATTTGTTCGGGTTGCTCTTATCAGCAAGATAGACGGATAGTTGAGGTTGAGGCTGATGTGAGTTATCGAAGGCAATTTGACACGGGCCACAACGGGAGACGTGCAAGTGCATCTCGAATGGTGATTAACTGCCAGTTGGCCGACATTTGGTTCGCTTGTCAAACTAAATAGGCAAATAATATGACATGGACAGCCAGTGTCCGTGTTTATGCTGCGCGTTAATATTAAATAAATATTTTTGCACACGGCTAGAGACCCAAATCAAAATGCAAAGCAGCTGTCACAGCAACAACAGCAGCAACAATAGCAACAACAACAACTGAAAACTGCCAACTGCCAACTGGCAACTGTTTAAATCAAAAGTTTTTTTCCTTCTTGAACACAATAAATTCTTCTGGCCATTTAGATAAGCGTCCTGCAAACTGTGCTAAGGACTCTGACAATAGAATGCACGTGCCAAAGCCATCCTCCTGACTCACCTATTTATATATATATATGTATATATATATAAATGTGTGTACATGTGTACGTGTCCTGTGTCCTGCTGTGCCTCCTTTTGATGTGCTTCAAGTTGTCATTTATCGTTTCTTCCTGCTTCCTCCTCATTCCTGCCTCCTTTTGTTGCTGCACTGAGTTCGCACCTTTGCTGACCTTTTGTGTCTGCGTCTTTTACCTTTGAGAGCTCCTCTTCTTGTTGCCTGTTTTATATTTGATTTTTCCTTTTTATAAACTGCTGCTCCCTCTTCTCTCTCCCTCTCTCGCACTATCTCTCTCCCTCTCTCTATCTGGCGTTGCTTCCGCTCTGATTGTTGGAGTGTTGCCCCCAAGTTATTTAAGCTGCTACTTATTTAATTTTCATGTAAAGTTGCTGCTTTCCACCTCTAACAACCCCCCTCTCCCCGCCCTCGTCCCCTTTGCTCCCCTCCATCTTTGCGTAGCAAAAGCCGGGCAACAAAACAAATGAAAGGAAAGTTTTTTGCTTTTTGGCAGCGTCGAAAGCAGCTCAAGTCTTGATTTGCCAGCAACAAAATTGTTGCTGCTTCTAATGTTGCTGTTGGCCAGCAATTGTTGCTGTTGCTTTTTGTTGTTGCTGCCGCTGTTGACGGCCGCTTCCTTTTGACAGAAGTCGTGGCTTTCGTGAGCTGTCTGTCCTCTACTTTGCTTGCGGCCAAATTCGCACTTATTTTGTTTGCATAATTGAATACAGTTCTTCCTCTGTGGTCAAAAGCATTTCTGATTAACAGCAGACACACTTTCGTGGCTTATATCCATTAACACCTGGCAGTATTTGATTATTAAAGCAATATTGATCAAGTCTATAGAAATAGCTTGTGGCAACAACGTTTATTTTGATACCCAGAAGCCAATGGAGAGAAAGGTAAATTCAAGTTAAGCGAAAGTGTGTTGAAGGCCGAGGGAAGTATATGTATATATTATTGATCAGCGTCAACAAACAATTTGGGTTTACCGAACTTCGAGACTATAGAGTCTGGAGACTTAAATTTTAGAATATAAGTACTCGTTTATCATACGCAGCTAAAGTTGACTTCATTTTATCGATTTATCGTAAATATCGATACAAATCGATGGCACTAAAAGACACATTTATAAAGATACAGCTCAACAATTGAAATTTTTGATCAGCTTAAAAGTCTCATTTGCACAGATAAAAGCACAGACTTAGTTAACGTATATATATATATATATACATATTGAACGAACTGACATCAATAAGTTAACTTCATATTTAAGAGCTGCGACAAAATCATTTGAAAGTCGAGCACTCTCTACCACGACACTCTAACTTACTCCAGTCAATATTGAATCGAGCACTCTCTAGCACGACACTCTAACTTACTCCAGTCAATACTTAATCAGCTTACAGCCATAGACCAATTCCAACTAATTCATTTAGCGGCTGGGTGAGTATAAGTCGATTGGGTGTTGATAAAATTGATAACAATTTGCTTTTGAAACAAGCGAAGCAGCCCCGCAGAGATCAACAAAGTCAAGCACTTTCTTGCTGGCGACAAGCCCAAGTAATGAGAATAAGATTAGATAACAAAAATAAATCCAAGCAATGCTGAGATGCAAAGTGTTTAGCTGAAAATCGCTGGAAAGTTGGGAAAAAGTCAACAAACTGGCTGATAAACTGGCAACAGCTGTGATTGCTTTAGCGGAACGGGCGAAGCCACAAAACTCTTATACACAAGGATAAGGGAAAGGGTTAAGGGTGGAGTGGAAGGAGGGTAGTGGAGGGGTTAGGTAAGTTAAGCAGGTTATAAAGCACTTTAATTAACTTGCAGACGAGCAGCATTCAGCTAAAGTTTCCAGCGCATCAACTTTGAACCGCAGAGCAGTTTATATTGCAAGGATTGCGGTTGCTGCCAAGCAAAAAGGAATGCAGCAGGATAACGCCAGCAAGCAGCAAGCAGCAACAGCATCAACAAACAGCAAAGAGGAAACAGGAGCAAGGAGCAAGGAGCAGAGAGCAGCGACAGCAGTTGCCAAGGCGCATTATATGGCCAATAAGGATACAAAACAGGTATGTGTAAGAAGCGGCCATTTCTTTTGGCCTGCTGCTTGTGGCGGCCATAAAACACGCACACACACACACACACACACACAGATCAAAGGGGTAAAATGAGCCAAGGGGTGTAGTTTGGGATAAATCATGAAACGCTGTCTTTGGCTCACCTCGTTTCGTTCTGTGTAATTAATTTCGTGGAGAATAGTTTTGGTTGTTGCACGACGCCAAAGGCACGCACACATTTGTGCGGTTTGGCATTATCCTTGGAGTGTTCTCGTGGCAAGCAACAGTGGCAAACAGCAGCTGCTGCAAACAGTAATTTAAACTATGCGACGCATTTATTTTGGCTTCTCGATTTTTGCCACCTTTTGCACTGATTTAAATTAAGTTTCATTAAGTTGAGTAGCGGCCCCGTATATATCTATATCTATCTGTATATATGAATCAAATATATATATACCTAGAAGACTGAAAAAGGTAATTTAAAGGTAATTTTCAGGATACCTTTGTCGAGTATTCCAAATGCGTTTCACAGATTTTTGATTTAGGATGCTTCATTTATTTCTCAGTGCATCATTTTGGCAGTAAGTAGTTTGGACTTGCCCCGAAGACACACAGAATGAGGTACGTGCCACTTAAGCGCATGCAAACAAGTTTTTTTTTTCGCTGCTGTTCCTAAAACAAGCAGACCAGAAACTTAAATAAAGCTAACAAATTGATGGCCGACAAGCTGAGAGAAGAAGAAAAGGAGGGAGCGGGAGCGGGAGATGGAGTGAGTGAGTCAGAGAGATGGGGCAGCAGCGATTTAGGCCAAGTTTTTGTATTTCGTTCGGTTTACCAAAAGCATAATTTATTGGGCAGCGACATTCATCAGCAGGACGAACTCATCAGACTGTAATAATTTGCTTTCAAAGTGTCGAACAGACTAAGGGACTACCCCCAACCCCCTCACCATGCCCCAACAAGTACAGGACTACTCGCAGAGAACTATGCACATAAATAAATAGTGGCTGGGAGTCGAAGTGAAATTGAATAAAGGCTTCCTTTTTACGCTGCTCGTTGGGAGGGGCACAAACAAATAAACCACAACGACAACGGCAACTCGAGGCAAAATGAGGCAAGGTTGCGAGGGGGGGGGGGGTGGGGGGATGGGTGTGGATTTTGGGATTACAAGGATCTTGCACTGGAAACGTAATGTCAAATGTGCGGAAGCATAAAACAAACTCCAAACGCGTTAGCGCTGCCAACTTTTCCATCTCTCTCTCTTGTGCTCTCGCTCTAACTCTTTCTCTTCTCGTTCTTTATTCTCCGCTCACCAACCCCCCACCCCCCCTCTCTCTATCTATTTCTTTTCTGCTCTGTGTGTGTATTTGTCTATGTCAAGTGTCAACATTTACTTGGTGGTAACACAAATTGTATCTGTGGCCATTTTCACACTCACACTGCCACAAAATAAAGAGCGCAATCTAGAATGGATGCAAGACTTGTAGATACTCTATAATAATTTGCATGAGGCATACACTTATATAATTCTTATTTATTATTTTTGGAGAATGTTTTGAAGTCAATAGAAAAAACTCCAAAAAAATATTTATGAAAAAAATTTTATTTTTTTCTCTTTAGTATTTTTTATTTTTAAGAATTTGTAAGTATTTTTCTGTGTTCAATTTCTTATCTAAGCACAATTTTAAGCATATATCTTTCTTATCGAGTAAAGCACAGAAAATTGTAATTTCATATTTAGCCAATTTCCCTGCGAGTAAAAACAAACATTTTTTATTTAAGCAAAAGCTCACATATATTTTAGTAGGTACAGGGTATCTCCGAGTCGAGCACTCTCAACTCCGGTACTTGCCGTGTACTTTAGTGGAAATGCGTGTGACCCAAAAGCCACAAGTGTTGTCCAACACTATTCAAGGCGTACGCATCCGGCTTTTTGTTGTTTTCTTATTTATTTTTTGCTTTGCTAATATTGTGCAAGTCTATATGTTACCCGATAAGTGTGCGTGTGTGTGTGTATGTGTGTGTGTGCATATATCAAAGGCAGTGCTCAAGATTTTTCATTTCAGATTCGGGCGTCTCTCTCTCTCTCTGTCTCTGTCTCGCTTGCACACTCTTCAGTGTTTCCCTTTCAGTGTTGGTCGTTTTGTGCATGGCAAATGAAGCCACAATAATAAAACTAGACTCATGTGTGTGTGTGTGTGTGTGTGTGTGTGTGGAGAGTTGAACAGGGTTAAGTCCGCAACATACAAATTATAGTTTGCCACCCACAACCCAACCCACCCCTCCCTCCCTGCCACCCCTCCTTCTTGCTGCTGTTATCGCTGCTCGGTGTCTGTTAACATTTTGTTAGCAGTTTTGTCATTGTTGTTTGTTGTTTGCTGGCTTTGTTGGTCAGTTTTTGTGGGTTCCATTTGGCTGGCTTCTCATCACTCTCGTAATTTCTAATTTGTTAATGTTAGTTGCACCATGAATGTGGACAGTGAAAAATGTCATTATTATGTTTGACATTTTGTGATTCATTTTAAAGTACTCATTTTTAGTTATATCAAGCTAAACATGCTCAATTGCAATATAGTAAATGAAATGCGTAGAATTCTTTTAAGTGACATGTAATAAAATCTGGTATTAAATTCGATTTAAGTTGAGCTTCTAAATTATTCTGTGTTTGTTGAACTTTCTTATAATTTAAATTTTTATTTAGCTGGCGCTTTAAGTGTTTTTAAGGGTGTCAATGCAAAAAACGTGATTATTTTATTTTCATTAAAAAAATAAAATAAATTTAAAAATACATTTTTTGAAAACTTTAAAATATTTTTAGGGGTGATTGGCAATTTGTCCATGTTTTACAGTGAGGCATTTATTTTTTCTCTTAAATTGGTTTGCGTATAACAGTATTTATGGTAACTGTCAGAAATAGGCTATACAAAATACAAAGCAGCTATAAAAATACAAAGCAGCTGTAAAAATACAAAGCAGCTATAAAAATACAAATCAGCTATAAAAATACAAAGCAGATTTAGCAAGTCCAAATAATGGGATTTAAAATTCGGAGTTTTTCTTCAAAACTCAACTTATAAAAGGAATTATAAGTTAGCTGGGGTATTAGTTGACTTTGCTGATAAAAATAATACCTTGAAAATATTTCCCAAAAGGATAAATAAGAAATGTCCTGGTATAAGTCTTAAGTACGACACTTATATTATAAAATCACTAAAGGGAAATTTTTAAACTGGATATATAAGAGTTGGAACTAAATAACACTTATATAATATTTGCAATCGGAAAAATATTGCTACATTTTTCGTACTTGTAAAATCGAATAATATATAAAAACTGCTGTGTTATTTAGTGCATTCATAGCTTATAAAGGTCTTCTAAAGTATAAATTTCTAAGACACTCTTATATTTCCCCTCGCAATCCAGGTATTAAAAACTTTCGATGATACTCCAATTGGTCGAAGATATAAGACAAAAGTCCCTTGACTTTGCCATTATTCTTTTGCCTTCTATTTCCAACAAAAGTCTCATAATTACAGCAGTTTCAAAGTTTTTCGAAAGCTTTAATTTTAAAGCTTTTTATAGCTAAAAGCTTAGAGTTGTTATACAAAATTAGTCTTCGTTAAGTTCAGCTCGCATTTTAGTGTAGACTTTTACGTTGTTGAATATTTATTTTTGATTCTGGTAGAAAAAAATGTAGAAAAAACTATTTGAAGCAATTTATTTGCACTTTCGCCGAAAACTAAACTAAGTTTAAAATGTGTTATTTGACAAAAGTACAAAAAATATCTTTAATAACTATTTTCAGTCGTTTCTGAAAACTTTCAAACTATTTTTGGTCGTTTACAAAAACTTTTAAGCTATTTTCATTCTTTAATAGAGGAGGCAACTTTTGGTTATCTTAGCTTGGATATCGTTGTCTATATAACATTTTCTAGATCCGTTAAGCAAACACACTTAACAATTTTAAATATGTTTTATATATTCACTTGCCAATTTGCAATGACTTTCAGATTCAAAGAGAACACTTTCAAACAGTTGACAAAGCTCAGTCAAAGTTGAATTGTTGGCGAATTATTTGCTGTTCGCTTTGGCTTTTGTGCAAAAAAGAGAGAAAGGAGCGAAAACCACGCTTGAAAGTCACCACACAATAGCAGAGTAGTTTAATAGTCTGCAAAGCTAAAAATGAGAAACTTTTACATGCCCCCTCACCCCCCCCCCCCCCCCCCCTCTCTTTTACGGCTAGCCGCGTAAAAAGTCAAAAGTCTCAAGTGGAGTTGGTGTGGTTCTTGTGTTTGGGAGCAAGCGTAATTATCCAGTCGAGAAACAAAGTTAAGGCGGAACATAATCGTCTTGAGGCATAATGTGGCAAAGGCAAATGTGTAATTTGGAGCACCTGTGCAACACTCAGTTCTTATCTGGCAGGATGTCCGTCCAACAAGCAGGACATGTGTGCAATTTTTAAGCACTTATCGATGTCATCAATCAGAAACTGTGTGTGTGTGTGTGTGTGTGTGTGAGAGAGAGAGACTTGACTGCTGCTGTCATCTCTCAAATACTTTATAATACTTTTACTTGCATAAGTTTATTAAGTGCATCCTGCAGCCAGCCAGCCAGCCAGGATGTCTTTTCAAAACAAGTTGACAAGATAAAATATATTTTCTCCAGTTGAAAATGTCAGAAAATGCCGACCGAGGCGTAGGCACTCAAATCGAAATTGAGGCTGAATGCAGTTGCAGCAATTGCAAATTGAAAATCGTTTTAGTTCCCTACAATAAACTACTCCAAATGGCATTTGTTAATTCGAAGCAGACATTTGGCTAAAATTATTATTAAATAAAGTCAAGTCAATAATAATATTAGAACCACTCATTTATATTAAATGACGGATTCAATAACTTCGTGATCAAAAACTGTCATCATTTCAATTTAATCATACTTTCGTGAAGATGAGTTTTTGTATGAACAACTTTTTTGGTTTGCAAGTTATTCGAAACAACCTCATCAGTTATGAAATAATATAAGTTGGACTCCTAAATCAAATAGATTTTTGTTTGCTGAAGATAATCAATCATTTTTACTATCATTAAATACTGTATCAAATTTTCAATATATTATCATTTTTCTCAGTCTTAAGTTTCTCTATATAAGCCTGCCTTCGCACAGCTCGGTTTCAGTCAATTAAGTTTTCCTAATAAAACTCTATCATTAGTTCCCTTGAGACTCTCATTAAATATGGAGGTCATGCTGCACACCTTTCTCAACTATCTGCTGCGTAAAATAAAATTGCAAAAGTGTACAAAAATGTGGACCATATGCTGCACATGCTGTCAGTTTTGGGGCAATTAATTTGGGGCGGGCAACGGCTGGAAATTGCGTTGCACGCCAACTTCGGTCTAATAAAGTCAGCATTAAAACTTTAAAACAAATTAAGTAAGAGGCCGCAAGTTTCGCAGCCTGTGCGGCTTCATAATTAAACACCTCGAACAGGGGTGAGGGAAGAGGGAAGAGGGGGCGCTGACACTCGACACTTTTGCACTAGACGAAAGGAAACGCACAGGAAACTTGCTCAAATAGGAGCCTGCAAACAAGTAGGCTAAACTACAAGTACTATTTAAATCAGCGTTGCAAAAAAAAGTAAAAATATTTTGTAAAAAAACACTGCACAACTCTCCAGGCAGAGGCATCAACAACAACAACAACAACAGCAACAGCAACAACAGCAACAACAACAGCAACAACAGCAGCAGCAGCGGAAGGCAACTGCCAAGAGGCCAAGTTAAATATGAAGAGCTGAAAAAAGGACAAAAGGGACGAAGAGGCAGAAGAAGCGCAAAGAGATACGCTGCCTGCAACTCGAAACCCTTTTCCAAAAGTTGCCCTTGCCTTTTGCTATTTTTTTTTTTGTTATATTTGATTTTTATTTTTGCATATACCCTTACAAAGGGTAGTTGAACTTTGGGCATGCTTCGAAAGAGAAACTTCCTTGAAAAATAACTTTTGATTTCTATAGAGAGTGAAAGAAATCGTTCATCTGCACATGGAGTGTAAAGCTTCTATGAAGCATGAATTTTCATCACCAAAGAATGCTTCTAAAGAGCGCTTCATGAAAAGGCAACTTGCGTCACTATGCCGGCAATGCATTTTCATAAAAGAGTTAAATAACTTCCTGAAAGAGGAACCAACAACTCTTCTGAGAGCATAAAGCATATCAAAGGGCAACTTCTTTTCTATATAGGGAATATATATCTTGGAATATAATTTATAAAATATTATTGAAGTATTAATATTAATATTAATGAAATTTACAATTTAATAAAGTTTGCTCCGCTTCAGAAAAGTGCTTAAAAATAAATATAATATTTCTCAAAAGAATATCTCAAAACAATCTCAAAATAAAGTAGCTTAAAAAAATCGTCATTAGACCCCGCTTAAATATGTTTAACCAAATGTTGTCTAGACAGCAAATCTGTAAGGGTATTAAAAGTTCGTCGGCTGTTGCCAACTTATTTTCGCATTTTCCTCGTCTACTTTTGGTTGCTGGTTAATTTAACGAATGCAGCGTGTTCAAAGTTAAAAATTAGCATTCTTATTTGGTGCGTTGTTTTCAAAACTCAGCCAAACTTGACTGGGCTGTGAACGGGTCATTTTGGCGGGGCGTCCGGGAGAGGTGTTGGCTCACAGGAGCAAAAGAAAAAGACAAGGAAAAAAGCGGAGAACACAAACTGTCACTCACCAATTAACAAAAGTTTCCAAATATGCATTTGTATGTCGAATGCTGTTGAGTCCATTCAAATTAGAAGCAGACAATTTTTAAGCTTCGCTCCTCGCTCCTCGCTGCTCGTCCTTCTCCTCGTGTTGCTGCTGTTCCTGCTCCTGTTTGGGATATTTTCGGGTTATGTTTCTTATGCTGCGCACAAGTGTTGTTGTTGTCTATGGATTTGTTTAGCAAGTTGGCAACCGGTCTCGGCCAACAGCATTTTGTCCAAAAGTTTTTGGCTCTAATTGTTGCACTCGCCTCGGACAATAGCTGTGGCAATTAAACTTTCGGCTCGTTGGGTTCCTGGCAATCGTGCAGCAAATTACTGACCCCGTTTAGATTCGACTATCTTCCAGCCGTCTTCTTCTTCCACCTTTTTCTTCTTTTTGTTTAGCTATCTTGCATCTCTCTCGCTCTCTGCTTCTCTGTGTGCTCCTGTCCGTGCCTTCTGCAACTTTATGCAATTTTCTGTGGTAATTTTATGTTGCAATCAAAGTGTCTTCTTTTATCTGCTGCTGCTTTAATTTGTCTCCTATTCTCTTCTTCTTTTTTATTTAGCTGGTTTTCTTTTACTTTGTCTTTTTTGTTTTTAATGTCTGCTGTTAATGGGATTGCAGTGCGACCTCGTCGAGAATTTCATCTAACATTGAATCCCAAATGTTGAGTCACTGCAAAGAGAGGTAAGAAAACAAAATTATTTATTTTGATTCTAGTTTTACGGTTACATATAGAATTTAAAGGTAATTAAGTGCTTCAAAATTTAATTCTTAACCCAATATTAAATTGATTTCTTAATAATTGTACTAAGCGGATGAATGATCGAGTCGAGAGTGCTCGACTCTAAGATAGCAGTTTGTTTAATCCGATCCTAGTGATCCGATGTGATCCGATCCTAATGAAATTTGTACAGTTGATCAACATTATGGCTGTGTGTATTATATATTAACACGATGGCGTTATCTTAACAATTGTATCTTTTAATGCTATTTCAAATCGATTTACCTCGATATTCGCGAAACGGGCACAGTTATCGATAAAATGAAACTATCATGATCTGAGTGTGATAAATTAAAAATTGTCTTCAAAATTACATCAGTCTTCCTCCTTTTGTATCAGAAATCGACTTGTTCCTATAGACAGACCAGCGAACATGGCAAAATCGACTCTACTGTTGATGCAGTTCAGAAATATATATAAATATATGTTGGGCTCAGAGATGCTTCCTTCTGCCTGCTGCATTCTTTTGCCAAATTTCGTATTATATATTTGTAATGGGTTCAGAGTATAAAAGATAGTAATCAATGAATTTTTGTATGCTTTGAATGAAAAATGTTTCAGCTGCCCAGTTCGAAATGCACTTAAAAATTGTAATTTCAATTAACAATCATTTTCTTGTAAATATTTCATTAAATAATTAAAAAAATTCCCGGATTGATGAGCAGCTTGACTTTGCATTGAATAAAACATTTTTTTCACTTTTATTACACATGGTAAAAAGTTGTTTTTCCACCATAAAAGTCATAATCATAATTAAGCAAGTGGCTTATGGCCTTCAACTTTGTTGTTGTTGTTGTTGTCGGTGTTTTATATGTATATATTCCAGTATATTGGTTAATTATGCGCAGCGGACAAAGGCTTCTCTCACAGACACTCACAGGCTGACTGGCTGAAATGCGGCTAAATGTGCCATGAGATGTTGTCATTATAATAACTGTAATAATGATAATATTGTACGGACACCCAAATAATTAATGCGAATTTTGTATGCCCAACAACAACAAGCAGCAAAAGAGTTAGTGCCACAAGCGTCAAAGGCGTCAAACTGATATATGAAGTTCGATTTTATATGTTGTACATACCAAAGAAATATTAATTAAATATTGGGAAACTGTTGCTGTTTTATGCCACCATTTTTTCCAGTAAATAATTTTTAAAGCAAAAGCAGCAAAAAACTATAAAGAAATAAATTAATCAACCAGTGTACGAATAATGCATTAATCAAACGAAAATGGCTTTCAAATTAATTATTGTTCAACGAATGCTTACATACGGAGTTGACGTGTAGAATCGAACTGCCCGCTCTGACGAGCAGGCTCTTTATTTATACAAAAATGCTTAGCCTAAATACATGTAAAATGCAGCTGGATCGGGGCCTGTCGATGAAGGCAGCTGCATCGGGGCCTGTTGATGAAGGCAGCTGGATCGCGGCGACCGTCGATGAAGGCCGCTGGATCGGGGCCTGTCGATGAAGGCAGCTGGATCGCGGCGACCGTCGCGCCGCGAGCTGCCGGCAACCCGTCGCCAGCAAATAACGGTAGTTGCGAATCCAACTTCAGCGGCAGGTACCGCGATGAACAAGGCTGGCCTGCATGGGTCAGCCATCAGCTGGTCAGCGTCACACGCTCATACTCGAACACTTACACTAGTACATGTTTTATATATATATAGGGTGTTCATTTGTTATATTTCAAGCTTTAAGCTAAAATGTTGAACTTTTATAATCTTAAATAAGGATACATGTGGGAATATTTGTTTTTCTTAGTATGCGAAATTAAAATGTCAGGAAATTGCTTGGCTTTAGGGCGCGAAAAGAACAGTTGTCAATTTCCAGCGGTTCGTATTATTTTTTTCAACGTTGTTACAATCCTGAGCCTCAATTTTAGCTGTCTCCCATGCCAGTCTAACCCATTCCATTCCATTCATTCCATTCCAGCCATACCAGCTCGTTTCGTCTCGTCTCTTTTGTGCAGTGAATTACTCTTCTTGACTTTTTGTATGCTAACAACCGCTAAAGACAATGGCATTCCCTCTGTGTGTGTGTGTGTGTCTGTGTGTAGAAAATTACGCAGTACACACACAGCTAAAGACAGACAGCCAGACACACACAGACAGAGAGAGAGAGAGAGAGAGAGGGATAGGGATAGCCGCATGTCACTCTCGGCTGGTATTTAATTTATGAAGTAGAGCGCGTAAGAATTGTGCATTGTCGCCAAAGTTGCAGCGTTGCTTAACACTGAAACGACAACGCTGCTTGTGGCGCAAGTCAGTTCAACAAACAGGGTGGCCATGGTTATCATATACTTAATGCGTTTCTGTATTCGCTTCCTTTATTGTTTCTTTTCTGTTTTGTTTTTGTCGCACAACAAAAGACAGTTTAGAAATCAGTCAGCCGTTGACGAATTTCTCATTGTCTTGCAGCGCAGCTTACCCCATGTGGTAAGCACTTAGCTGCGCAAATGTGTTGCATGTGTTACAAAGTGCTGCCTGCAACCATTGAAAACATTACTTTAACATTGGCAAACAGCTTTGCACTAAGCACTTTTTGAAATTCAGTTTTCAGTTTAACTATTTTAAATAGGATTAGATATGGAGAATTGGATTATGCTTTGTCCAAATTTTATACGCAGTTTTGATCAAACTTAAATCTTTTCCAGTGAAAATTTCACATATTAAAAATTGTACAAGCTGTGCAGCTCAGAAAATCCTATGAATTTAGTACCATATATAATTGAATGAGTACAAACCATAGCCACAATTAAGTTTGCTTTGATAATCGCTACAGATTTAACAAAGTTACGCCAGCTTAAGCAACAATGATTTTCGCCCAGTGTAGGCTACACACACCTTCCTCAACCCTATCCACACACACATTTCACACATTAAATTCTCTCGCACATACAACCAATTATGCAAAAACTTTTCCACACACATACAGGGAAAAACTTTTATCTAACGACGTGTAATTTGATGCCTTTCATCTTCTTTTTTTTGCAGATGCAGCAGCAGCAGATGTAAAAAGCAGTTGTTGAACTGTGGCTAAGACCTATCGAATAAATCAAAAGTTATTAATGTGCAACGTGTGTTTTCTGCTAAACTCAATTTCGCACTCGGCAAACTAAAACTAAAGCTGAACTGCAAAGTATTTTGCCTCAGTGTCGTCGTCAACAATTAGTTTGATCGAAACTTACGCTCATTTATTATTTATCGAGCCAAGAAATAAGGCAGAAGTAGGCGAGGGTCAAATTAAATGCATGTATTATGAAGTGGCGCCATCTAGCGTTCGCTGCCATTAAACCGCACATGACGCGAAGTTTTAATGGGTTGGTCGAGATGAGGCAATGTGGTGAGTGGGGGGGGGGGGGGGATCGACAACTTTTTGTTTATGATTATGTTTGTGGGCTGCTTTAATCAGCATGTGGGTAATGATAATTAAGCTGATAATATGCTGACACGATTATCATAATCACAAACATGATGATGATGACTGTCCCGGCAGCTACAAGCAGTAGCTAATGGCTGGCACGTGAGAGGCGTGTGGGTGGGGTGGTAGTTCTATTCAGCTAACACCATTAGTGGTAATAGCTCGTGTCAATTAATTCTGTGGCTTAACTGGCTGCGCCACAATTGGTTTGTCAACTCGATAATAAATATGCAGTGCTTCTCAATCGATGGCAGTTTATGAAAATGAGTGATCGAAAACTGAAAAAATAAGTATTTAGAATGAGAAGTGTTGAGAGAATGATTTATCGTTGCTTCTAAAGCATTTAACACTGGCAAAATTATATATTTATTGCATATACATATATAATTTAATAACTGTACTACTTTGAAAAACGATAAAAATATTCATAAGTAAAATATGTTTACACTGAACCCATTAGAAATTTAAAGAAACATATATAGTGAAGTTGTTCCAAAAAGTTTGAGTATATATATCAAGATTATTATTATATTTAATGACATGAAGAACTGAAGAACCAATATTAATAAACAGACACAATTGTGAATTTGAAATCTTCGAATTGATATATAATTTGCCCAGACATATTTTTGATAACTCTTAAATTTTCACTAAGATCGGATGAGAAACTTATATTAGAGTTTTATAGTTTGTAATTTCTAGTTATAAAAAACTCGCGCAAAACTGGCTTCCCATCATTCGCTCAGTGCACATTTGTATATATATAAATAACAACAACGTAGACTTTTGATTTATGTGTAGCACAATATGCAGGCCACAGCTGCCACAGCAATGAGCCAGCGAACCTTCACATTAAAAGCCAAGTCACTCAGACAATTGACATGGCAACTGACACGTGTAATCCAGCAATATTTATATATTTATATATATATATATATATATATATATATAGCAGATGCCAGATTGAAAATAAAAAGAACTTGACTAGACGGCTGTTAGAAGTATTTTGGCCAAATTTTGGCGTTGTCATGCTCAACCAGCCAAGAAGATTCTTTCCTGCCACATCACGTCGCATCAACGAAACGCGACGCAAACTCAAATATGTGGATAACTCGCATGCCAAACCACACGCACAGATAGTCAGCGAGGGGGCAGAGACAAGCAGACAGTTGGACGGACTTGCGGTGCCAGCGGACAAACCATGAAATATGACGGCTCTGGCTGTGGCGACAGCAACGTCGAACTATGATGTCGAATAAAATTCCATGCATCTATCTTGTTGCACAAGCAGTTTAGCTTGGTAGCAAGTGAATTGAAATTGTTGCACATGTCAAGGCACTTTTCAAAGTGCGCTACATGCCACAAGGCAGCATCCATGCTGCCACTTGCAACGACTTCAAATTGGCCATTAAGTATTTAACCTCTTTCAACCAAAAGCAAACTTAACAAAATCCTGAGAAATTTCGAAATATTTCTACGCAAAATTTAACAAAGCAAACTAAAGTTTGAAATTCAAACTCAAAGAAGTCATCAAAACCAACTCGCTCTGTGCTACAATTTAGCCCACTCCAACTTCATGATGTTAGCTCATGTGGCAGCAGTAATGTCAGCTACAACTTGGAACTTGGCCATTTCAGAGGCAGCTGTCATTGGATTTCCTTGCTACATGATGGCTTAATCCGATTTGCAATGCAATTGTCGCTGCTGAGATATGCACTGCTGGTATGTGCGTATATGCACTCAGAGAAAAAAATTATACTGAATTTTAGAAAATCGTTCCAAGCATTAGGAAGCGGTCTTTCCTTTTAGAATGAGTTTCTGAATGTGAAAAAATACTCTGAAAATATACCGAATTTTTTTAAGCTTTAAAAAAATGTACTCTGAAAATAGGAAAAGAAAAATGCTGGTTTTTAGAAATATACTAACTGAACAATAAGCTGAGTAGGACTCTGATAATTTCTAATATTCTGGTCGATTTGTTTTTTTTTGTTTTTTTTGAGTGTATTCATTTGTATTCATTTGTGCATGTGTGTGCCAGCAGTTGGCATAGATGGGTCTGGGCCGGAGTTACACTGAGCCACGAGCTGCGCTCTTCACGAAGTCAAAACCACCATGCGCGCTAATATGATACACGAGTGGTGCAAGTGCCACTCCCCAATTGTGGTTTGACAGCATGCATTTCTTTTTGTCTCACTTTTACTGCTGTTGTTGACAACTCCCCAGCAATTTTTGCATCTGAGTGGTATTCATGTGCGAGTGCGAGTGCCAATACGAATGCGATTGTGAATGCGGATGTGAATGTGAATGCCCTGCGGTCGGTATGCCTTTGTAGTTGTCGAAATTTCAAACACATGCGAGCACTACACATCTGTCAGGGGAGTCGATTATTATTCTATCAGATGCAGTTTAAGACTTACTCCAGTGTTGGCCATGTTTTAATAATGTTTTACTCTTCTCGTCAACAACTATTAAGTTGACAGTAGACGCTAACTCACAATCATGGCCAATTCTCTGGGGAGCACACAATCCCCAAGTCCAAAGATATAATTAAACTCTGCAATTAATTTTAGTTTCTTGCTTTAAAAGCATGAATTTTTTAAGTACATAAAAGGGTAATGGTTTGTGGAATTATATACAAATTTACATAATTTTCATCAGCAGTCAATTGGGAAATCAAAATAGAAAATAAATAAACGAAATTATAAACAAGAGATCAAACCACGGAAACTATCAAACATTTGTATATATGCATTTTTTATGGCAGCCGTCGGCAAATGTCAATTAAACTGTGTTTGCAAGCTGTTTTATTTACTATAATTATTTATTTATAACCGCCAATTACAGATCTATTTTCATTTTTTTGTTTTTTTGTTTATTTTCTTTGATTTTTCATATTTATAAATATGTATTGAATACCATCGGGATTCGGCTTCAGGGCTATCAAAAATTATGTGGCAATTAACAAGTTATACTTCCGACATTTTTATTCATTTGCAGAACATTCAAAACATAAAAAAAAATCCATCAAAATAAATATTTCTCTGAAATCAAAAGTGGAAACTATTTCAATCAAATATCATGGAACGCAATTAATTTGCTTACTTTACGCTGAAAATAACAAAACTGAATTCAAAGATCCTCCAACTAAGTACAGGCCAACCCTACCAACACCCACTGAAACCGCTCTCTAAACTCAACTCATTTTCGGCAGCTTAGTGTGGCAAATAAACATGCAGCGGAACAGAAGAGAGAAGAGCAAGAAGCAAAAAGCAAAAAGCTGGTCAACCACGTGGCAATGTACAGAAATTGTTGGTTACTTCCATGATGGGATTGTTGGTAATGAAAATGGGGCAGGAGTAGTGGCGAAGGGGCAGAAGGGGTTACAGTTGGAGGGGGGTTGAGGGTGTTTTGTAAATGGCCAACAAATTGAAAGCTCAATCATGTTGCAGCAGCTGTTCGTGCAAGTGGCCAATGTGGGAAGAGTGTCTGTGTGTGTGTGCAGCTCTGTTGGTTTTATGCGACGTTGAAGCCAACAACACCTTACACAACACCAACAACAATGACAAGGAACAACCCGGCTGAACACTCCACAACACAACTGAACAGAACAGAACAGAGCAGAGCAGAGCAGAACACATTGACACATGAGCAAATTATGTAAATGTCATTAATCCTTATGGTACACAATAGTTTAACGGTTCGGCGCTTTATTGTCACGTCGACAACGCTCGTTGCGTGCCATCAACGGGTAACACAGCAAACTCGACCGTATTGACCCCACTGCCTCTTGCCACTCTGCCACTCTGCCACCCGGCCATCCTGCAACACACCCCCCACCTACATGGACAGTTAAGGGTCCACAGTTGGCCTATCTACGCCTGATGCGTGTCAGATGCTTTTTATGCTTACGTGCTGGTCGGTCGACCAGGCATTGTCAGCCCCTACAGTATCAACCCCCTACTAACCCCTACAGTATCAGCCCCCCACTAACCCCTACATCACCCCTCGCACAACGGGTCACTTGAACATTTTGTGTTAATTACGAAATCACTCAGCGCACGGTGAGCGCAATTGAGATAACGCAGAGAACTGAGAGAGACAGAGAATCGAGAGGAGAATCGAGAGTGGAAGTGAGAACTTGTTCCAGTGGCGATGCCAACTCAACACATTTCACAATCAATTGCTTCGAGCGCTACGTGATCCAATGTTCTGTGTTGCGCACCATAATTATACTTTTATTCCTTGTACAACACTCTATAAATATATCTGTACATATAGACGGCTGTCAGAGGAATAAAATAAATATATATATGTATATATATATATATATATATATCTAGCTGTGTTAAAATATATTTATGACATTGTTTT